>BSBN01000263.1:3910500-5214000 GCA_027924645.1 Cunninghamia lanceolata | reverse complement strand
CACTAACAGAGATATTGTAGCAAACACATAAACAAGAAAGTAAGACAAAAGAAGAGAGACACAAGATATACATGGGGAAAACCCTTATCGGGTGAAAAACCCCACACTCCAAAACCTGCAAAATGTATTATCAAAACTGAAATAGTTTACAATACACTTGCAATGCAAGCTCTCAGGAGTCTTTGACACTCATATCTGGAGACAAACCCATAGCATAACAGTACCTGTCAAACCTGTAATAATCTCCTCTCAAAAGCACATGTTTATATAACAAATACAAGGCAAAAATGGCTCCAAATTGGGATGGACGTCCAACATGGCCTCATGGCCCAAAACCCACGCTTATGGACACTTGTCCAACTCTGTAGGATGTTCCTGACACTTGTCAAGTCACCCCATCCCAAGGAGGTCGCCTATTTCTAAAATGGGCTATGATAGATGCTCTTACGACTCTTACAACCGTCATAGAATCTGTCATAGATGTCATAACTTACAGTTGTGAGAGAATCTACCATACACAGGCTATAAATAGCATATTCTCTTACAACATGTCATAGTCCACCTTGGGGTGCCCAAAGATGCCTTTTTCAAAGATACTCTTCGACACATGTCTTCACCTATCATAGAATCTCACATTTTCTTATGACTCTTACATGTCATAACTTCGTAATAGGAATCTGTCATGACTGTTATGGTCAATATTCCCTTACACAACATCCAAGATGTCGACACATGGCAAAATATTCCTACCACTATGTGGGACGCCTATCTCCTCATGTGAGGACAAAAATACATGTGGTCATATGCCATGTAGGATGACACATCACCGTGCCAGCTCCCACAATATGACAACATAGGATTTGCATCCAATTAATACAATAGGCAATAAATAAATAAATACAATGTAAAAATACAAGGAATTACCAAGGTTGAGACACCTTAATTCCCAACACCTTTAAACCACGCAAAAACATGAAAAACACACGGCATGGAGGGATCTCATCGCTACACGCCTTTAGACCACGCAAAAACATGCAAAACATGCAAGGAAAACACATAAAACACATGGAATACACAAGCACCGTATAATATGTTGTTAACACACTATACATCTTATACACGGCAAACACAAGCGATAGGGAGGAGCTCATCTCTACACTTCACTATCTAAGACATGTCAAACACACCTGTTGGTTGAGCTACACTACCACAACCACCAAAGACATGCTTAAGGGTGAATAACTCAATATCCAACCCCGCCTCGTGATAAGGTCTTTGTAAAAGGATATGCAACCACTCAAGGGAAGACACAATCTCTCCTTCCAAAGAAGGGCTTTTAAAATGCAACCCCACCAGCATCCGCAGATGCCTTACAGTGAAAAGGAAGCATGTGTTGAAAGTATACAACTCCACCTACATCATGGAGACGCCTTATAGTGAAAAGGAGGTATACATAATTTTAAAAAAGTACACAACCCCACCTACATCATGGAGACACCTTACAGTGAAAAGGAAGCATACACAAACATGTTGTATCAACAATATCTAAAATAATCGATCATAATATATGCCCCCACCTTAAAGTGGTTGATCCTACTTTTTGGTATCAATCACATTTAAGGTAAAGTGAAAAAATGCAAGGGAACAAGAGCTTTCGCAAATTCCATGCCCCAAAGGTGACATGTGCTTGCAATCACCGAATGTTCCCACAAACACACCATTATCATTTGCTAACATAATCAACAACATATAAGATTTGGTTAGAAAATCTATTCCTAGATAACAACCAATTCAACTAACATATCACTTGATAGACTAAGGCTACACTTGCGAGTTCGGAACTGAGTATAGCGATAGGTTAAACTTCATGTATCTTAGAACCGATTGTAGCTACAAGGTGAGATACAAAACAATCAAAAGTGTATAGAAGTATCTTTAGAGTATTGAAAAGGTTTGTTACAACAAATTTCACAATACGAATCACAACACGGAGTGATTCTACTAATCAAGCATCAGTAATATATCAATCCCATCTTCATATATGGACTGGGTCCATTTTTTATTTCTTGCTATAGGGACACACGGTCTAGTATTTATTTGTTTTCATCATCTACCAACTAATAGAGTCACTGAAGAATGAAAACACTAAAAATGAGAGAGGAGACAAAGGTGATTTAGGTTTACAATGTGGGAAGATTCCTCCAAGATAGCCTCCACAACATTATGCCCCCAAGACACCACACACAACAATTAAAAATAAGAGAGAAGAATAGATGAATAGAGACACAAATAGAAGAAGTGTCACAACAAAGGCGGTCTCCTTGTATCTTCGACCTTACAAGAGTATCAAGGGTCATCCAATGAGACCTAAATGACATTTAACACAGCACAAGGGAACACAACACAATACATAAGAGGAGGCCACTCGTGAGAGCAACTCAAAGAGGTGCAGCCTCAGAGGACTGAGAGGGTCTAGAAGCATTCTTTCCATGTGATATTTGAGCTATTAACTTTGCCTTGTATTTTTTATATGCTAGGAAAAATTGATCTTCTCTTGGTTGATTTGGTTTAGTAGGTTGTGGCCAAAAGTAGTCCAAGTTGAAATTTCTGCGAGTGGCTAAAGATTTCCATCCACTATGGTGGACAACATGTACCTATCCTTGATGAGGGAATTTTAAACACTTATGAATGGTAGAAGGGACCGCTTTCATGGACTTGACCCAAGGATGGCCTAATTTCACATGAAATAGGTAGGAGGTGGGAATGATGACAAATGGTTGTTCTAAGGCTTTTTCCACTACTTTAATCAATAGTGTAATCTTTCCAATAGCCGGGAGGAAATATCCATTATGTTCCTTGATCATTATATGTGTAGGATCATTAGTGTCTTGTGCCAAATCATGCATGTATAAGAACTCTTCAATTATCAAATTCACCATACAATTAGGATCGATAAGGACTCCTCTTGTAGGATTCCCACCTATACGTACTGTAATGTAAAGAGGTCCATCAATATCTCTAATTGTGACCTCATGTGGTGTGAATGAAATTATAGGTTTAGGAGCCTTCCTCTTCTTATTAGCTCGATGAGGAATTATACCACCCTTGTTTTGATTAGAGGCCATGTATGTGAGACTATTGCACACTAAGGCACTAGTTTAAGGAAATCGGGGTTTTGAAAATAAAAAACACACTAATTTCACTTCAAAAAGAGTGAGTATGATGTGAAGAGTGTTGCACAATAAGACAATGGAAATGATTTTAAGATTTTACACAAAGAATTGTGAAGAAGAAGCTAGAGTTGTTAATGTTGGAATACACAATGTGTAATTGTAAAATTGTGATTTTTGAGATGAGAGATGAGAAATGATGCAACACTTCAATGCAAAATCAGATTTGAATGAATGTTTATGATAGCAGAAATATCTTAAATAAGATTTTGACTACAAACCCTAGCTTTGCAAATGACTAGGTTATAGGAAAAGATGTCAGTTTTCAACAAAACCATGGCAAATAAGATCTTCAAATGCAAGATGTGATATCATGAAATGATTAATTTCTATAATATGGATCAGATCTGATGTAAAAATTAGAAAATCAAAATGTTTCAATGATATGCCATGAAAATAATGCAAAACTATGCCTTTAAGAAAGTCTAGAATGCTTTTTTTTTCACTTTTTTCAAGATTTATGTAAGATTTTTCAATGAATAATGATAAGTATGATATGAATGAATGTAAGATCTGAATCCAACACTCAACAAGCTACAAATGATCGATGTTACGAGTTCACTGAAATGTTATAAATGAAAAAGGGGATGAAGGAGACAAGCATACATACTAAATCAAACCCTCTTCCACAATAACATTCAAGGACAAGACCGAGCCAAATCATTATCAAATGGAGGAGGAATCAACTACATATCTTGTGCAATTGTTTGCTATGGAAAGATAAGATTCAATCAGGACTTTTATCAAACCCTAGGTCAACTAATGCACAAAACCCTAGATTTGTAAAGATCTGATCATAACAGGAGATGCATGTTGTTATATGGAGTCTAATTAGACTCAGAGGTAAAATTTACCCCACTTTTATCGGAGCAGTTTCCCCCCAAATTATTTAACGGGGTCAAGGGGCAGCGCCCCTTGCGGGGGTTTGGAGTCAAGGGGTAGTGCCCCTTGCGGGGTCCAGGGGCAGCGCCTCTAATGCTCTCCCTGTCACGATACAGGGTGGGGTCAAGGGGTAGCACCCTCGAAATCTCAAACAAATTTTATTATTTTATAAAGGCGTCGAGAGTTATTTTTTCTATTGGTTGACATAAAAAAACCCTATTTTTGTAATCGATATAAGGCTTGACAAAAGCAACTAAGGGTTAGGGTTTCCATTGATGTATTGTAGCATTTTGCAGTGGTATTGGGTTGCAAGGATTGTTGGTTGTAATCAGTTTTGATTTACTGGATAATAAATTGGACTCTCTATTGGTGGATGTAGCATGAGTTTGGGTGAACCATGTTAAAACTTGTCTCTCGTTGTTATTATTTCTGTATATTTTCATTCCTCTGTTTAATATTTATTTGCATTTAATTGATATCTTCTGCATGCAATCCCTAACAATGCGGAGGAGATATCTAGAAACTAATTTCATAAGGGTGATTAGAGAAATTTTAGAACCAGTACCTTGGAATCTAGAAAGTTAGAGGACTATAGGGTGGGCACCCAAGTCCAGAAAGATAGAATCTTCAAACTTAAAACTGGAGAAATGTAGCAGAGTGTCCTGAGGTTAGATTTAGTGTCTATTTGAGTAGGAGGACTACGGGGCAAGCGTCCAAGTCTTCCACAAAGGAATATTCACAAGATGCTTTTGGATCTCGAAACCCTTTCCCTTACACAACCTTCCTATACCTTCACTTCTTCAGACTTCGCACCTGTACCTTGCACACAAGAAGAAAAGGGGTTTAGGGGTTGTGGTGTTTAAATATTTGCCTCAGTCAAATCCTAGGATAGAATTCAAGCTTCCCAATATTGTTATTAGAGAGAGTGTGTGCCCTAGCAGGGTAGAGGCTAAAGATAAACCAATGATGATAGAATGATTCAAATAATAATGATATCACCTCGAAGGTGAAGCCCTTAGGAGAATGAAGATGCTTCAACTCATAAGGAGATGGATGATGATTCTAAATCTGTAGCAACACACAATACAAACACAAATTTGCAACAATAACATAATGAATGCTTTGAATTCTCTTTGCTCCAAGATCATAAGATCACTATATCCCTCTAGGTTACAAATGAATTCAAAAACACACTTATATATGCTTTCCTGCTAACATTCATAAATTAAATCAAAAGAGCCGACAAAGAGAGACCCATTTAAAGGTCCTATGCTGACATGTATTTGAGTTTGCCCTTACCAATTAGGAAGGATTTGGGTATAGGTGCGCAAGTCTTGAGGCACCTTTTTGTTCTAGGGTGAGGCAAAAAATGGGCCCCTAGTTCCCAATTGTCATGGGTTTTAGGGATTTTGTATCGGGATGAATATTTTGCATGTATAATGTAATCACGGGGACCTAGGAGCTAAACTAGGAGGTAAAAAGGCATGTGTCCACTTTTTACTCCATAACAGTAGTAGGATCAAATAGACCACATTTAGCTTAGCCCCATCATCAGTTGTGGCTCTTTTTATGCAATCATTATAGATCCACACTTGGATATATAGTGCAAGATTTCTTCTTCTCATCAACTTAGCCTCTAATATCATCTACTTAAGGTCAAAAAATAAATCAGGGTGTTGAAGGTCCAAGTTCAATAGGTTTAATCTAAATCCTTGTGGTTGATTTTAGCTTTGGGAGGAGGGGTTATATGGTTTAAGTACTTTAATCATATCACATTCTAGGAGTGCATCCCTTGCACATTCGAATTCCTTAATAGGTCTATGAATAGAATGCACATAAATGATTTCCTAAGATATTTTATTATGTAACTAGTTGGGCACAAGTTGGGGGGATGGTTGCATACAAGAGAAAACATGTTCCTCACGTTTGGATTCAATGGTTAAATGAACATCCTCATCTTTGTCTAACTTCATTAGACCACACATTTTCATTTTTCCCTTTAAGCAAAGTTGAGGTGACATATTAGTGTCCTCAAGTTTTGAAATGACCATTGAACTTAACAAGGATGGGTTGGGTCATATTGCACTACATTACCCTACCCATGGTTATGGAAAGGATTTCAATAAATCCTTAGGTTGGAGTTTTGTGAGGAAAATGGTCTCTACTTGTTTGTTGTAGGTTGATAATGTAGGTGAAGGAACATTTCTATGAAAATATGTTGTTGGTCCTTAAGAAACCACTAGATGAATCTATTGTAGTCTTGATAGGTCTCAGTATTGTGACTTCTTATTTTTTGAAAATAACATTTTTTTTGGGTTCATAATCATTGCCAATGATATGGGTTGAACCAATTATTATTGAAGGAATGGTTGTTTTGGAAAGAAGTATTTTCATAGTAATAGTTATTATGTGGTAGTTAATCAATAACATTAACCATTGTGTGAATATTTTAGGCTCTTCGATTTGTGTTGTCGTTGTTTTTACCACCATAACTATTGTTATAGTTACTCCCACTTGTGTTGTTATTATTCTTGATCATTAAAACATTTAAAACCCCATTGGTGATTGTGTTTCTATTTTTCTAAAATATTTGGCATAAATGGGTTGTTATTATTGTTAACTCTTTGTGAACTACTTTAGTCATGTATAATTAACCTTCCATTTGATCCATAAACCCTTCTTTTTCTATCGTTTATAGCTTGGTCAATTCTCAAGGTGATCTCTAAATAATCTCCATAGAGTTTATAGGAGAGTTTTTGGACCCCCTCATGCATGGATATGTTCAAAGCATGTAAGATGATCTCACAAATATCTCGACAATCAATGTGTAGAGAACTAAAGGACAAGTACAAAACTTGTCTCCATTAAATTAGGAAATGAGTCACTAAGTCATTATCTTGTTTAATATTCAAGAACTCCCTAATCCAATCTTAACAAATTTATTCATATCGAACACATATAAAAATACTCCAATTAGCTAACAAAATGAATGGATGGATCCCTCTAGCAATAAGTAATACCAATTGATGGTGTATCAACAAAAACTAGAGGAAAAGAAGCATAAAGGCAAAGAAATATAATTCCTACTCTAAGTCTAGATACTAACTCCAATAGACCAAAGAAAGGAATGCAAACACAATTGAAAAATAAGTTCTTACCAAATTCAAACTTTTGATACCTTGGGTGTGCTCTTGGATGGATTATGAAGATGTTGGTTTCTCAAGGAGTCATGCAAAATTTCTATAGCATGCACATGCAAATCTTAACTCCATTGATTTGGTTGGTGATGAGGGTTTATTTATAGATGTGTTGATGAAAATATGGATGGTTGATATTTGATTGAAATGGAGGGTTGAGATCGATTAGGGTAAGCTTTTTATCTTCTAGGGTAAGCTAATAGGATGAACAATTGAGATTGATTGTGCATGGAGGGATAGGAATGATTGAGATGACTTTAGATAGCTTCTAGAGCAAGCTAAAGGATGAATGGTTGAGAAATTAATTGTGGATGGAGGTTTGAGATTGAGTGGGATGATCTTAGGTTACTTTTAGGGTTGTCTTTATGTGAATGGTTGAGATTTAAAGGTGTGGTGTGTGAATGAATGGTGGAGAGTTGTAAGATGTTTGAATTTTATTTATTATTTTTCTCATGTGACTATTTGAATTTTTAATTTATTTATTTGTGGATGATAGGTGGAAATGGGATTTGATTTGTTTATTACTAACAAAATGGGAATTAGACTAGAGAAATGGATTTAGTTTTTTATTTAAGTGATGAAGTGGTACTTTAGACTAATTAATCAAATAATAAAAAATATTTAATTAATTAGTGACATGGAGATGTATGAGATTAGCTTAATTAAAAATATATGATTTATTTAAGTAATTTGGTGATGTCATATTGTGAGAGATTAGCCTAGGTAATTAAATAAGACTAATTTATTTAATTTATTAGGGGTGGGGTGATATGAGCATGTGGTTATATTTAACTAGGATGGTGTCGAAAGTGTCAAAATTGGTAAATTAGAGTGGTGATAATGTCGACATGGAGTTAGAATTGTGTTAGGATGCAATGTCAGGATGTGGTAAAATTCAAGTGTCTACATTTTTCCCCTCTTTCAAATGGTTTTGAGACTAAAAAAGTAACAACATTTCAAATAAAGTATATATAGGCACTTAATGGGATGGCATTGGTGATAATATCCCCCAAGTGTTGAGATTTTAATTTTTGGAATTGATAGTTTGACTTGATTTAGATTGACTAATTGAAGCTGATTGATTGGATCAATTGAATGATGATTGATTATTGGATCAGATGATTAAGATTGGTTTTTATATTTCAACACTTGGAGGGATTTGGGTTCAAAATGTCAATCTTGATTTTGAATGATTTGGTTTAAGGATGCCCCCTCAATAGGATTAGTGAGTTTGAAGAACACAAGTATTCTCGAAATGGATGAAATAGAGATTAGTAAAGATGTTTAGGGATGAATGGAAAAGATATATGTAAATATATTTGGATGTTAATGATGGATGAAGGGTTTGGTGATAATTTATAGAGTTAGTTAAAGGATATATGCCAAGGATGAAAAGATGAGTGGATAAATGGAGGGGAGAGATATGCAAATTAAAGATGAATGATGAATGCTAATGATGTGTGAATAGAAGTGATATATGCATGGATGATGATGCATGATGAAATAGTTATTTTATTTTTTGTTTGTTTTTTAGGAATGCAAATGATAAAGGGATCCATACTATAGACACCTAAAATTGACAACATCACTTTTGACACTTCTAACACCACTTTCAACGCCTTCGACATTGTCCTAATCCCATCCTAAACACATTCATCTTGAAACTAATTAATTAGATAAATTATATTTATTTAATTAATTAGGATTATACCTTTAATATTCCTTCCATCATTAAATTAATTAAATAAATTATATTTATTTAATTAATCTAATTTTCCCACATCCCTCTCCAGTAATTAATTAAATAATTTTATTATTTGATTAACTAATCTAAAAATCCTAAATCCTAGTTTAATCCCCCAATCCTAATTAATCCCATCCCTATCCATTATCCACAAATAAATAAATTCAAAATTCAAAAAATTCACATGACTAGCTAAGAGATATCTGGATTAATTGAAACTAGACACTCCTACAAAAGTCAAACTAGCTTTACATCTCCATCATCCATTTCCATACTACATATTTTAATCCTAGCCATTCACATAAGGATAAGAACTAGAAGCTTTTGTCCTTGCCCTAATTCCTCTCACTCAATCTTATCCATCCATTTATCTTTAATCTCAACCATCCATCCTTATAGAATGCCCAAGAAGCTTCTAATCTTACCCTAATTTGTCTCCTTCAATCCTAGCCATCCACTCTAATCAAATCTTATTCATCCACCCTATCATCCAAAAATATATAAATTAAACCTCAATGAAGCCATTTGCATATAGATTTGGAATGTAATGCCAAGCTGTCAATTTGAACAAGCTTTGGTATGTAATGTCATGGTGTCCAAATGAGCAATCAACAATCAATCTCAACATAAAAATCCATTAGAGCACAACCACCATTTTTTAGTGCAACAAGGGCTAGTTTTGGTGAGAAGTTTCTAGGTTTTCATTGACTTTTCTAACCCTTTGCCCAATTGGAGGTGTTGTTGGATATGAAATAGGATCTTTGTTTTGATCCATTGTTCCTCATTTTGTTTCATATTTGAGCATACACATATACAATGAAGGGTTAGGTGGATTGGATATGACGATGGGTGAAGTGATTTTGCCTTTGAGGTACATGCTATGAATCTTGCACAAAATGCCAACTATTTTGAGCAACCTAGTGTTTATTATAGAATGTGATATGTTGCACCATGATATGGAAATAAAACCATGATGTCACAATTACAATATTCTATAGGACTAACCCAAAAGAAGAAAGTCACAAGCATGCATATGACATATGACATCATGAAATGATAGACCATGATGATGTTTCCTTAAAATTCCCCAAGGAATAACACAAATTTAAACAAAAACAAGAAAACACATGAGCAAGCGAGTAGGCACAAGCTAAAAAAACAAGACTTTACCCTTGGTCAAGCTAAAAACTGAAGATTGATTAATGGTGATAAAATCAATGTTGATTTGTGAATGATATATCCTAAAAATAATGTGAGGATTGGGAACTTTATATCCCAATAATGATGTAATGATTTGTTTATAAATAAACAAGTCTTGTAGCAAGGCTGGGAACAAACCCTATGGATGGTTTTGGATGTGTGTTAGAATTCTTGGCTAGATTTGTTTCAATTTTTTAGCTTTGTTGTTGTGTTTGGATTGCATCATTCGGATAGTTATGTTGGATTGTGCTATGGATTTGGATTTCTTTTGAGTAGTCTTTTGCTTTTTCCACTATATTGGATTGTTGTCTCAATATTGTAACCAATAATAAGGGAAAACTAAGTCTAGTGATAAGGATGATGGGTGGATTCAATGGAATAATTGAGGAAATGTAGATAGTGGATGGAATGGATGTTGGGTTCAGGACGGATGGAAGGACTAGGGATGGGATGGATGGGGGATGGATTGATGGAGGGATTTAGGATGTGATCTAAAGGACTATGTCACATATGAATAACATGCCTCAACTCTATATATGCCATCCATAGCACTGTGTTGCAATGTATGTTGAAGGAGTATCAAGTTGCCCCATTAGTGGTGACAATATGTTGTAGTATTTGTTTCAAAAGATTGGACACGTTAAGAAGTATCCAAAGCATGTTTTAAAATCATGACCCTATCATTAGCAAGTTCAAAAGGATAGAGGGAGGTTGGATGGGTACGATGGCATGGGTATGTAGATATTACAGATGGGTATGATGGAATGGATAGGTTTAATGGAATGTATAGATATGATGGATTGGTATGATGGCATAGGTATGTAGATATTATGGATGAGTATAATGGAATGGATAGATATCATGGATGGGTATTATGGGATGTGCAAATGGAAGAACTTACCCCAAAGTGTAGGGTTCACATAGATATTCGATTTACACCTGATTCCCTTGAATGTGTTTTCACCATGGTACTTTCCCAAGGCATCATAAGAATGGTTTTCACCATTGGTCAAAAAATTTCTCTTTACTATTTTAATTTTTAATTTTTTAGATTTTTTTATTTATTGATTTTCTATTGCTTTAGGTATCAAGTTCATGCATATCTGATGTAGTTGACCTAGATGCTCCTATCATGATGTGCTAGAATAGTAACTTTCCTTGAGAAGTTTCTTTTCTAAGATCATGTCATCGATGTACAATCCATATATGTTATTGTGATCCTCTTTGATAACTGAGATGGCTTGTCCAACTATGATCATATTGTTAGGGTACCATTATAGCCCCTATGGTAGAACATTGCTCCCAAGATATGACGGATTTTGTATTTTAGATTGTTGGATCTAAGTCTTGATTTGGGATTTTGATCGGTGGATTTAAGTCTTGATTTGGGATTTGGGATTTAGGGTCATGATATTTGGATTTGGGATTTTTTTATTGAGATTTAGATATAAGGTTTATATATTTGGATTGGGATGGGGTGTTTTTTGATTTAAAGATGAGATTGGGTTTTTGATATTTGATTTGTATTTTGAATGGGATTTGGATTAGGACAAATAATCTTACACACCATGTTGGATCTTAGAACTTCATGTGCTAGGATCAATAATAGTTACAAATTTGGTGGACACCTTTTGTATGAAAAGTGCTTCCTTTGATTGTTTGTCGCATTTTGATTTTCTTGATTTAATTTGTTTTCATTTTATGATTTGATTAGATTGTTTAATTCTTTTTTCTTTGGGGTCCATTTTGCTTTGTTACTTAATCTTTGACTTGTGGACTTATCTTTCACTTTGGATTCATTTTGATTTTTTTCTTGATTTTGATTTAGTTTTGCATGCCGATGCTTTTCTTCAAGGTGATCCTTGGATTCTTTACTTCATATGCCTCGTGATCTTCTTGGTCCCAATCCATGGGTTTAAGATGTTGGAGTTCAAGGTTAATGGCATGGGCAGCGATTTCAATGAAAGGATTGATGGTAGAAAGAGTGTTGTAGGAGCTATGGATGGTCTCTATTTTAATGTTTGCATTGGATGTAGTTGCCTGACAAATCATTGAACTATCACTAAAATCATTAGATTACTTATTAGAAGACTTGTATTTGATGCCTTGATGTTCATGATTTGAATAAACTAATGCAGATTCTAGGATTCCTTGCTCATGAAGTCCTAACTCTTTGCCTTTGTACCCAATGATTTAGAATATTTTCTTTGCAATAGGATTCATGTTTCTTCATAAACATGATGCTAGCCCATTATTGTATTGCCAAGAGACATTATAACTTTTGATTTTCTCATCTACAAGGAGACAAGATTTGATAAAGGTGGTTGGACCAACTTTATAGGATGTTTGTGCTTGCTCCTTTCTCATGATTGTTGGAACTTGATTATCTATATGTTCAATATTATAAATTGCTACTTGCTTATTCATATTCTCACTAATTACAACTTGATTGTTGATGTGTTTGATGTAATCAGTTTTCTTATCTATGTGAACAATAATCTCCTCATGGGAAGGGGGAGTTAGGCGATGATGGATAAGTCAATTTGGGATTTATGGTCTTGGGATTTTTTTATATTGGCTTGGATGTTGGGCTCTTGATTTGGTGATGGGAAAGGTTGAACATGCTTTGGAATGAGCTCTTGACATAGCCCCAATTGCTTCTTTACTAAGATGTATGTGCTTTGTTTCACTTCAAGATCTCCTTTATCAATTAGATCTAGGATATACTCCCTTAATTATATGCATCAATTAGTAGAATGTCTTTGAATCCCATGGATCTTATGGATCTTGGACCTTACAAATTTTATGGATCACATGAAAGGTCTTTGTTTAGGCTTCCACATGGGTTGGATTGTGGAGATAGTAGTGCTAGGAGGGGCTTGAACAACCTATGTGTGGCTTGTCCCCAAGTGTGGATTACATGATGTTGGTGTAACTTCCTCAAGGTCAAAACTCCCACTATTGATTAGATCTTGAATGTAATCCTTGAACCTTTAGAAGTGATTAATGGAGTGACCTTTTATTCTATGGTATACATAATACTTTTCCTCTTTATACCATTTGGGATTTGTCTTGCTTTCATCAAAAGGCTTGGTAAGTGGGAAGATGACCTTGTTAACTTTGAATAGCTTATGAAAAATTACTTCTAAGGACTCTCCCAAAGGAGTATATTACCATTGTTTGGATTCTTGCTTGGATTGGCTTGTGGAGGTAGGAGGAAAATCTTAGAAATCCTAACCATGGTTTGAATTGGTAACCTCATTGTCAACAACATGCTTGTGCTTGTAAAAGGGTGAAAATATTGAAATGGAAGTTTTGCACAATTCCTCAAATCTGTACTTTTGATTATAACTCTACACTTGTATTAATTGGAGAACTGTTGGGAATTAAGGTGTCTCAACCTTTGCAATTTCCTAGCATTGGTAATTTAATTGTATATTTAATTATTGCCTAATATTGTAATTATTTGCACATTCAGTTTGGTCACATAGTTGAGGTGGCATGGTGACATGTCAACTTACTTGGAATGTGACTTGGATGGTCAAGTCAATCCTACATGGATTTGGGCATCCCATATTGAGGTGGCATTAATTTTCCATGTGTCGGCATCTTTGGTATGTGGAAGTCAATATTCCATATGACAGAATCTGTAACGTGTAAGGGCCAAGTTTGGAGATTCCTATGACAAGTGATGACAAATGTCAATTGGCATCTTTGCATGAGGGAAAGGCATCTTTGGGTGCCCAAGTTGGGCTATGACATGTTGTAAGTGGAAAATGATATATTTAGCATTGTATAACAGATTCTCTTACAACATCTAAGTTTGATACTATGGGCAGATTTTATGATGGTTGTAAGTCACGTAAGAGAATTTGTCATAGTCTATTTTTAGCCTGGAGCACTCTACATTGGGAAAGTCAAATCTGCCATGTATGACAAATGTAAGGGATGTAAGGATAGCAAGGACAAGTGTCCTTTGATGTTGAAAATGGCCATTCCGCCAAGGTGGATGCCTATCCCAAGATGCACTCAAGATATGCCTTGTAATCTCTATAAAATGCATAGTTAGGAGTTGTAGTTGCATAGTGTTTTTACAGGTACTGTTATGCTGCTAGAATAACTCCAAAATTGACATTTGTGAACTCTTGGAAGACTTGCATTGCAAGTGTATTGTAAACTATTGCTATTTTGATAATACATTGTGTGGGTTTAGAGTGGGGTTTTTTACCTGAAAAGGTTTTCCCCACAATATATCTTGTGTCACCTTCTTTCTGTGTTGTGTCGCTGCTATAATCTTTATGTTATTAGTTTAATGTTGCTGCAATTGTAAAGATTTAAATGAATTTGCACTCCATTCCCCTCATTAGATTGGTGTAGAAAGTGTGTTCCCTGTACCTTGCTTCCTTTCAGTTCAGAGCTTGATCACCTATGATCCTAGTTTTTGGGTAGGGGTTTTTTGAGCTAGTCTTTGATTGAGTGGGATTCTGTGCAGAGTATTATGTGATCTTGTTGCAGCGAGAAGATGGCAAGCACATCTAGAAGAATAGAGGTGGAGAAATTCAATGGCACTAATTTTGAGCTATGGAAGCTCAAGATGGAAGACATGCTTGTTGATCGTGACCTATGGGAAACTGTATCCAATGTAAAACCAGCTACTCTGGCACAAGCTGATTGGGATCTCAAAGATCTAAAGGCTAAGGGTCTCATAAGACTTAGTCTAGCTGCGTCTATCCTATTAAATGTCCATGAGGAGAAGAGCACAAAAGACCTTTGGAAGAAGTTGGGTGATGTTTATCAGGCCAAGTCCTTGGTGAACAAACTTTTTCTGATAAAGAAATTATATTCTTTGAAAATGGAGGATGGAGGATCTGTTGTAGATCACCTGAATGCCTTTAATATGTTAATTGCACAATTGACATCAGTTGGTGTGAATATGGAGCAGGAGGATCGTTGCATGACCTTGCTTTGTTCTTTGCCGGACCCATGGGATCATCTTGTGATGGCTATTGGGAGCACCACATCCACTTTCACAATGGATGAAGTGGTATCTTCGTTGTTATCTAAAGAGATGCGAAGAAAGTCTTCTGAGGCAACCAAAGAGGCTCTTGCGGTTCATGGAAGACCTAAGGAGAAAGGGAAAAAGAAGGACAAGAAACTTGAGAAGGGTAAATCCAAATCTCGTGGGAGATCCAAATCTCTTGGAAAGTCCAAGGCTCTTTATTGGAACTATAGAAAAACCAGGCATTTCCAAAAGGAATGCAAAGAGGAGAAGAAATCTTTTGATTCATATTTTGACAAGTCACAAGATGATGGTGATGCTTTCATCGTAGCCCTGGCCACCCATGCATCTGATGATGTGTGGTTGATTGATTCTGGTGCATCATTCCACATGACCTCGCATCAAGACTGGTTTACAAAATATGAAGAGTTTGATGGTGGAAGAGTGTACCTGGGTGATGACTCTCATCTGAAGATAGTTGGTTGTGGAAGAGTCTCTATCTGATTCCTTGATGGATGAGTGAAGGCGATCTCTGAGGTTATGCACATCCCAGGCTTAGCACGGAACCTTCTTTCTATAAGTATGTTGAATGATATAGGTGTGCAGGTTGTCTTTTTGAAAGGAGGATGCAAGATCACTAGAGGAGCTATGGTACTTGCTAAGGGTACTAGGAGAGGTACTCTATTTCAGCTGGAGGCATGCATTTCACAATGCAATAGTTCTTCTGACTCAAGGAAGAGGGTTACAGTCACTTCATCCCCACCATCTGAACCAGCAGTGAAGAAATCTATTGTATCTAGTCCTGATGGTTGTATTCATGCTTTGGAAGTTAAGCTTCCTACTAAAAAGACAATGTTATGGCATAAGAGATTTGGCCACATTGGTGAGAAGGGTCTTAGAACCCTGAAAAATAAAAACCTCGTTGAGGGGTTAGATGATTGTAATCTTGAGTTCAACTTTTGTAAACATTGCATATATGGAAAACAAAACCGTGTTCAGTTTTATTCGAGTTCTCATAAGTCTTATGGTGTGTTGGACCTTGTTCATTCTGATGTATTTGGTCCTGTTAATGTTCCTTCATTATCAAAATCTATATATTTTGTATCTTTCATAGATGACTATAGTAGAAGGACATGGATTTATTTTCTTAGAAGCAAATATGAAGTCTATAGTAAGTTTAAGGAGTTTAAAGCCTTTGCTAAAAATTAGAATGGTAAAAGGATTAAATGTTTGAGAACTGACAACGACAGTGAGTTCTGTTCTATAGAATTTGATAAATATTGCAAGGAACTTGGGATTGAAAGACATAAGACAATTCCATATACCCCGTAGCAAAATGGAGTTGCAGAGAGGATGAATAGGACACTGATGGAGAAGGCTAGGAGTATGCTTAGTGGAGCTGGCCTAGAACAAAATTTTTGGGCTGAAGCTGTTGCCACTACTTGCTATCTAGTAAATAGATCTTCTACATTAGCTCTTGTTGGTAAGACACCCATGGAGGTGTGGTCTGGTAGAAAGCCTTCAATAAGGCATCTTCATATTTTTGGTTGTGAGGCATATGCACATGTACCTAGGGAGAAGCGGTCAAAATTGGAGAACAAGGTTGTTAAGTGTATCTTCATTGTCTATGGTGTCAGTGTGAAAGGATACAATCTTTGGGATCCTATGGCTAAAAAAGTGTTGTATAGCAGAAGTGTCATCTTCAAAGAGATAACACCTTCCACTATTTTACAGCCAAAAGAAAAAGAAAAGAAAGAGGATGTTGTTCAGTTTCCTTCTACCCCTGAGAAGACTAAACAGAAAGACAATGTTGGACCTGAAAATGAGGAGAGCTCTAGCAGATTTGAAAGTTCAGAAGATGAAGTAGAACCTCCACCTCAGCCCTTGAGGAGGTCCACATGAATTAGAAAGCAACTTGAGAGGTTTGGTTATACATTGCTTGATTCTAGTTGTGCTTTTGCTTTGCTTACTAATAGTGATGAACCTAGAACTGTGTTAGAGGCTATGGATATGAAAGAAATAGGTTCCTGGAAGGAGGCCATGGAGGATGAGATAGCTTCCTTGGAAGAGAATCAAACTTGGGACTTGGTGCCTTTGCCTCCTGGATAAAAACCCGTTGGATGCAAATGGTTGTTCAAGAAGAAATTTGGTACAGATGGTAGTGTTGAAAATTACAAGGCCAGATTGGTTGCGAGGGGTACGCACAAGTGGAGTGAATTGATTATGGTGAAATTTTCTCTCCCGTTGCAAAGCTGACATCCATTCATTTTCTATTATCTCTTGCAGCTGCTTATGACTTAGAGTTAGAACAGATGGATGCCAAGACAACTTTCCTTCATGGTGATTTGGAGGAAGAGATTTACATGTCATAGCTAGAGCATTACATGGTGAAAGGTAAAGAAAATTTGGTTTGCAAGTTAAAGAAGTCTTTGTATGGATTGAAATAATCTCCTAGGATGTGGTACTTGAAGTTTGATGCCTTTGTGTTGTCAATTGGATTTGTAAGATCAAAATCAGATCATTGTGTGTATTATAAGTATGATGGTGATCGTATTCTCATTATTGCATTATATATTGATGATATGTTGCTCATTGGGAAGGGTAAGAATATGATTTATGATTTTAAGTCTCAGTTGGCAGCACAATTTGAAATGAAAGATTTAGGGGCAGCCAGCTACATTCTTGGAATGGAAATCAGAAGAGACAAAACTAGCAGAAAACTTTGGTTAAGCCAAAGTAAGTATGTGAAGACCGTGTTGGATAGGTTCAGCATGGCAGATTGTAGACCCTTGTGTGTTCTTGTTTCTTTGGGGACAAAGTTGTCTGTTAGTGATTGTTTAAAATCTCCTAGTGAGGTGGAGGACATGAGTAGAGTACCTTATGCTAGTGATGCTGGTAGTTTGATGTATCCTATGGTTTGCACAAGACCAGACATTGCCCAAGCAGTGGGAGTCCTTAGTCGATTTATGGCTAATCCTGGACGGGTATATTGGGATGCAATTAAGTGAGTGTTCAGATATTTGAGGGGTACTTCTGAGTATTCCATATGCTATCATGGTAATGTTACAGGACCTCCGCATTCTATTGATATTCATAGATTTGTGGATTCAGATTGGGCAGGTGACATTGATAGTAGGAGATCCACCAGTGTTTATGTGTTTACACTGTTTGGTGGTGCTATTAGTTGGATGAGTAAGTGACAACCTGTGGTTGCTTTGTCCATGATAGAAGCTGAGTACATGGTAGCAACAAATGCTTGTAAGGAAGCCATTTGGCTTAAGAGATTGTGTTTAGATATTGGTGTTGATGCAGGATAGATTACAATTTGTTGTGATAGTCAGAGTGCGATTTGCCTTGCGAAGAATCCAACTATCCATGCCAAAACAAAGCATATTGATGTACAGTTTCACTTCATGCGAGACATGGTAGAGGATGGGAAGGCAAATTTGGAGAAGGTAGATACTTTGAAGAATATTGCAGATGCATTGACAAAGCCAATGGGCACAAAGAAGTCCAGATGGTGTTCAGAGTCTATGGGCCTCTCGGCCTATAGTAGTTAAATCTTGTCATCTTTTTGGCTCTTGTAAGGTGTTCGACAAGTGGGAGAATGTTGGGAATTAAGGTGTCTCAACCTTTACAATTTCCTAGCATTGGTAATTTAATTGTATATTTAATTATTGCCTAATATTGTAATTACTTGCACATTCAGTTTGGTCACATAGTTGAGGTGGCATGGTGACATGTCAACTTACTTGGAATGTGACTTGGATGGTCAAGTCAATCCTACATGGATCTGGGCATCCCATAATGAGGTGGCATTAATTTTCCATGTGTCGGCATCTTTGGTATGTGGAAGTCAATATTCCATATGACAGAATCTATGACGCGTAAGGGCCAAGTTTGGAGATTCCTATGACAAGTGATGACAAGTGTCGATTGGCATCTTTACATGAGGGAAAGGAATCTTTGAGTGCCCAAGTTGAGCTATGACATGTTGTAAGTGGAATATGCTATATTTACCATTGTATGACAGATTCTCTTACAACATCTATGTTTGATATTGTTGGCAGATTTTATGACAGTTGTAAGTTGCGTAAGAGAATCTATCATAGTCTATTTTTAGCCTAGAGCGCTCTACATTGGGAAAGTCAAATCTTCCATGTATGAAAGGGATGTAAGGACAACAAGGACAAGTGTCCTTTGATGTTGATAATGGCCATGTGGCCAAGGTGGATGCCTATCCCAAGATGCTCTCAAGATATGCCTTGTAATCTCTATAAAATGCATAGTTTGGAGTTGTAGTTGCATAGTGTTTTTACAGGTATTGTTATGCTGCCGGAATAACTCCAAAATTGACATTTGTGAACTCTTGGAAGACTTGCATTGCAAGTGTATTGTAAACTATTATTGTTTTGATAATACATTGTGCAGGTTTAGAGTGTGGGGTTTTTTACCTGAAAAGGTTTTCGCCACGGTATATCTTGTGTCACCTTCTTTCTGTGTTGTGTCACTGCTATAATCTTTATGTTATTAGTTTAATGTTTCTGCAATTGTAAGGATTTAAATGAATTTTCACTCCATTCCCCTCATTAGATTGGTGTAGGAAGTGTGTTCTGCATACCTTGCTTCCTTTCAAGAACATCCCTCTTAGGTAATCTAGGTAGGATAGGATTAGATTGTTGATTGGAAGATTGATAATATTGTTGATTGGATTGATATTGGATGATGAAGGACTTACATGGGATGATAAGGATTTTATTTGTTCTTTTAGGATTTGTAATTCAAGCATGGATTGAATTTGAGGATTTTGGCCTAGGATGATGTTTCCCTTTTCAATGTAGGCATGAGGATGTCTAATAGATGTTTGATTTTGGCCTAAGGGATAGCTAATACTACCATGCTCTTGGTCTAAATGACCTTGATATGTAAGTTTGTTCATGGTTTACCAATTACATCCTAGGGAAGGCTTGCTCATAACAATGTCATATTAGGGATTGGTATGGATCATCTTGGCCATGGTCATTTTTGGCTCTAAACAAATCATAGTTGTCATCATTATATTCACTCAATTGTATGGAGCCATCATTATCTTGCTCAAAGGGGTTTCTAGATTGCTTGATGAACTCATCAAACTAAGGCTCCATGAATCTCATTGTTATTAGTTTGGATTTCTATTTATTTTGACTTTGGCTCTGCATGGATTTAGCACAAAATGGGGAAGACAAAGTAGACACAACAACAACCAACTCTAGTCAGGTGGGATATATTAGCTTATGAGCTCACAAACATACTTGAATTGGTTATAAATAGTATTATCCCAATATATCAAAGCACTAAATATAGAGGATCAAGACCATAACTTTAGCCTATTATTCTATTTCCAAAAGTACAGTGTGAGTAACTTCCCAGGCTAACTGCTTATCGGTGTATCACAAGTTACAAATGACTAAAAGGATTCTTACTCTATGTTTACACATGGCTAACTAAGGTAGTCCTCTATATACCTGAAGGTATGTAAGGCCCAAATTTTTGTGAAAAATATGTTGTCTAATGGCTTGGATCGAGAGGGTAACCCCCTCCTCCTTAACTTAGAAAACTAGATGCTAACTTAGCTCAAAATAACAACTCCTTGCAATTTCTATAACTTGCCAAAACATGGGCTTTGGCTAGTGCTTGGGGATGAAATATAAGTCACTAAACCCCTAAGACAATAAAAATAAACTGTTACCAAATTGTGCTTTGCAGCCAATTAGGTTGGGTTGTGACATCAATTTGTGTTGCTGCTTTGAAGAAATAGGGAGGATCAAAGGAAGGAGTAAGAAAAAACTCAAGTTCATAATCCATCCTAGAATAACTACTATCCTAATGGAGGACTATTTCAATGATCATGTTACCAAGATGATGTAGTAGCTCAATTAGAGCTACTACATGAGCTAGATAAGATAAGGAGTGCCCCAGCAAGGCAGGAGGTATTCAGGGACTGACAGGTGAAATTAAGGCTAAACTAGTCATTGTATATCATGTTTCAGTTATGTTCATTGCATTTCATTCATTACAGTTTGATGTAGTTTAGAAAGGTACATATAACTTTGTCAAGTTGTTCATGATTATAAACACTTATTGCATGCAACAATGTTTAGTTTATGTTATGTAATTGATTTACAAGAAAGAGAAATTATACACAAGTCATTGCATAAAATAACTGATTATAGTCAAAGGAAAAGTGTTTATATGGTCCCACACAAGCCGTGGGATTAACTGTATATGATACAATGCACAACAACAAGTATATCTAAACTAAAGGAAAGCATATAAAAGAAAGGTGGGAGTCGTCATTGCCTAAGTGAATAATGAATCTTGTTGTCTGCATCAGCATCTCTAGTTGTCCTAGTGATAGCTCCAAGTGAACCTGCAGGATGAAGTAAACATGATGTTAGAGCTTTGGGTTTCATTTCTACTTTTATATGCAATAATTCAACATGTACTTGTCACTTTACATCTAATCGTGAGAGGAAGTAGAAAAGAGAAATGTTGAATCAAATAATCAAATAAGAGGCTTCAGCCTCTATGTTTTATCTAACTTGTTTGTTCATTGTGTAGGTCCAAGTATATGAAAATAATTCATCAATATCATGTCACTAGTTACAACAACCATAAATGTTTCTAGTACAGTCATCATGTAAAGAGGCTCTCAAGGAGCAGTCTATCCAAGTCACAATTGAATAGTCAATAAAGCAAGACAGTTTTGAAGGCTTGAGACAACATATAGACTACTAAGGAAGGTGTTGTCACAAGAATGAAGAAGCAGTCACATGCAAAATAGTTGTTACAATGCATAATATGGAGCATGAAGAGACATTAGAGTTATGTGAAGTCATGTGCTACCTGAGAATAGTCACCTTTATCAAAGCCAACAAAACAATTATGAGACAAAAAACATAGAAAGAGCAGCCAACTAAAAGGAGATAATACTACAAATCCAAGAAGTAAGGTGATAAAGTGGAAGATAGTCATAGCCATGAAAATCCTGAGACAGTTATAAGATGTAGAAAAAATCTTAATAATGGAAGGCAAGCATCAATGTCATAAAGCCACAACAATCATCTATAGGGAGATCATTATGAAAACACAATAACCCTAGCAGAGGACAGCCAATAGATAGGTTAGAAGTAATGATATAATCATTCAACACCAATAGCCTATACATACTTCAGAATCTACATGTATACTTGTTACTGCCAAAGAGAGATATATATACAGTCCTAGAATACATAATTCAAGAGTTATGACAGACAAAAGGTCAAATAAATAACTATCACAAGCAAGGAAATAATGACTATCAGTCTTAAGGACATCCATGATCTCAGGGAGCAGATATAAGCACATAACCATTCTCTATGATTTCAAACATGAGTTGTGCCTAATAAAGGAGTAGTATGCAATCCTAAAGAGGACAGTGAACATGTGTAGCAGTCATCATATGAGCACAAAATAGTTATAAATGCAAGTGGAATAGCAGACCTCATACATAGAACAGTTTTGTTTCTTATCTTGAGGCAGTCACTTTTCATATAAACAAAATACTCATCCCATTATGAGACACTGAACAACAATTATGGAGGTTTCAAAGACTAATAATAAATCATAACATGACTGGAGGCAATCAATGAAGTGTGAAAGATACTCATCCCTAAGATAAAGCTAATAGCTTGCTTGTATAAGACACATCCTAAGAGGACAGTCATGTTGATAGTTACAAGAGAGAAGCAAAGCCATGACAATCAATCTTCATCATGCATGAAGGAGTAGCTAAGACAAGAGGATTGTCATTACTTTACCAGTATACAAAGAAGCATACATTCAGGTCAGGCCTGCAATAACATTTTTGTCACAGACAAGACAATTGCAAATGTAGAAAGGAGTCATCAATATTAAGATTGTTGCATTATGAGAGACCATCAATGAGGAACTAAAGAGGGACTATCACAAAGAGAAACAAAGATAAAAGGAATATCAATGAAAGAGTATGACAGTCACCAAGATAGTCAAGATAGTGGAATAAGGCATTTACAACTGGACAACAATCAATCTGATGAATATAATCACATAGGAGCAGTCTGGGCAAAGTCGAAGATACTGAATGCAAAAGGTAAGAGTGTCTGCAATCTTAGTGTTCATTCATTCCAAATGCAAGGTGATAATGAGAAATGGAAGAGTTTGCTTTCGTAATAGTTTGGACAATCAGAGATAAAGGTCAAAATGAAAAAGGATAGGACCTTTGTAATAGGTCTCTAGAGAGTTTGCATGCCAAATAGATGTTATGTCAGCTCTACCTACACCATTAAAGATCTGTGTGTGACACAAAGGTTTTCATGTCTTATAGAGTTGTGTTATCTAAAGTGTTGCATCATGAGAATACCTATAAAGCCATTTCTAGGGAAAGATTCATGAAGAAGAGAGTATGACAAAAGTCTAAGGAGGTAGCAGAGCTGTCATGAAGGGGATACCTATAGAAGACATAGTAAATTCTATAGGGACTATCAAGTGGAGCAGCACAGACATGATACAGAGAGGAGAAAGGAGTTCACCTTTTTGCTATCTTCTCACAAGATCTGAACAATAAAAGCTAACATCCAGGAACAAGAGGCTCCCAAACAACATAACCACGATAAATAGCCATGAGGAGTTTTCTTCTATTTTCCAGAAAAGAATGAACCTGTTTTGTCAAATAAATAAGGTGTGCTTGTAGAGAGGTTAAGAACAGTTATAATGATGCAGTTGTAGTCCAAGAACAATTATAATGATGCAGTTGCAATCCAGTTCACTGTCATAAATGGAGTAGCAGAAACATAGCATGCAAAAGGGGAAGACCTTCAAAATACTATAGGAGGTCTTACCAAGAGCAAGTACTATGCTTTCAATCATTAATTAGTGTCCAATGTTGATGATGGTATTGAATTCCCCTTAAAGTGCAATAAGTTCTCAAGACACGATTATGTTATAAGAAGTTGTAGCCTTTATAAGAAAAAAATAGAAGGAGGTCATGGATTTCAGTGCTTCTGGAATAAACTGTGTGTGCTTTTTTATCTCAACGTTTCAGATCACACTCCATGATCCATCATCAGAAGGAAAGGAAGAAAATGTAAATGAGTTAGAATTGTAAAGAGGGTTTCTTAAAAAGATATAGGAGAGGTGGGCATGGATGACAAGAATATCTAGAGGAGACACTAAAGGGATGGGAAGAAAGAAGAATAGATAAGTTTAAAATAAAGAGTAAAAAAATATAATAAACATTACAAAGCCAAAAAAATTAAAGAATGAGATACCAAAAGGAAAAATAAAATAAAGGTTAGGTCAAATATGGCACAAGAAGTAATACCAGCTGAGTAAAAATAAGTAGAAGAGGCAAAAAATAAATAAATAAAAAGAGAGGTGAGGACAAGAAATGAGACACTAAGGCATAAGGATTAAGAGGAGGATAATAATTTTTAAAATAAAAGCTAAAAAATATAATAAAGGCCAAACAATTAATTGGAGATATACACATATAGCAAGATTATATAACTGTATATATAAGTATATAAATAGAAGTATATGAATATATACATCTAATTTAGAGTGTAAAAGAAAGGCTAAAATTAAAAGTGCAGAGTCCAAAAGAAAGTAAGGTAGAGAGCATCAAGGTGAGAAAACAAGAGAGCAAGAAAAGGTGTGGTGAATAAAAAAATTCAAAGATTAGGGAACAGTAAAAGAGGAACTAAGGGAGGATGAAATATAAAAGCATAAGAGCGTAAAGATATAAATTAAGGGAGATAAAGAAAAAAAAAGTAAATTGAAAACATGATACAATGAAAAGAACACGTATAT
This sequence comes from Cunninghamia lanceolata, assembly GCA_027924645.1. NCBI lineage: Eukaryota > Viridiplantae > Streptophyta > Pinopsida > Cupressales > Cupressaceae > Cunninghamia > Cunninghamia lanceolata. Next base: position 5,188,881 of record BSBN01000263.1, on the reverse strand, counting down.
ATCTAAAACAATATATAGGACAAAAATTGAAAACAAATATATATATACCATTGAAAAGATGAATCCAAGAGATTAGGAGAAATGCAAAGGGAATCGAGGGAAGGTTCGAGAAATAAAAGCAAACCATGCAAGTGCAAAAAAGGATAGTGAACCTGAGAGAAGAAAGCAAGATCGAAATGAAATGCAAGAGAGATAGAGAAAAAAGGTGAGAGATAAAGGAATGAGTGATAAAATGCAAATGCCAAAGAGGGATAAAAGCCAAAGAAAGATAAGTCTCCAACTAAATATATACAAAGAAAAGAACAAGCCTATATCTAAAACAATATATAGATCAACAATTGAAAACAGATAAATATATATCCTTATATATGGAATTATACAAATAGAAAGATGAATCCAAAAGATTAAGAGAAATGAAAAGGGATAGAAGATAAGAGACATAAAAACAAAACTTTGCATGTGCAAATAAGGGGAAAATGAACAAGAGAGAAGGAAACAAGATCGACATAAAATGCAAGAGAGAAGAGAAAATGTGAGAGAAAAAGGAATGAGTGAAAGGATGCAGATGCCAAAGAGGGAAGAATGCCAAAGAAAGATAAGGCTAACTATATAAAAATATATAGTATAAATGTATAGGAGAGGAAAGTGCAAAAGAGAAATCAATGAAAGAAAGAAATAAAATGCAAGTGAGATAGATAGAAAATGAAGAAGAGAGGTAGATGGAATGAGAGATAAGATGCAAGGGCAAGATAGAAATAAGACACCAAAGCAGGATGAAAGCCAATGTAAGAAAGGGATGTGTGTGTGTGTGTGTGTGTGTGTGTGTGTGTGTGTGTGTGTGTGTGCGTGCGTGCGTGCGTGCGTGCGTGCGTGTGTGTGTGAATTTCAAATTTCATGGTCTCTAAGCTGTATAAATGAAAAAAAAAAACTCAACTGTAAGGTTCAGATGGCACATCTTATCTACATTTCAAACAGATTCATCAATTCTCCAAGTTAAAACAAATAAGGTAAGATAACCATTAATACCCAATAAGGAAATGCAATAAAATTTAACCAAAGAAGAAGAAGAGTTCACATACATTTGTATATGCCAAGGATTATCTTCCAAAGTTCAAAAAACCAGTTGAATACCGCTCATTTTTAACAGCATAGGGAGGTACGCTCTTAGCATTGTGTATTTGAATAAATAAAACAGAGGATGGAGAAGACTAGAATGTTGTGTAAGTATATATATCCCTTTCTTACATTGTCTTTCAACCCGCTTTGGCATCTTATTTCTATCTTGCCCTTGCATCTTATCTCTCATTCCATCTACCTCTCTTCTTCATTTTCTATCTATCTCACTTGCATTTTATTTCTTTCATGCATTGATTCTCTTTTACACTTTCCTCTCCTATGCATTTATCCTATATATATATATTTATGTGTATGAGGAAAATCGATTAAATCAAAACTAACAAATCAAAAACCCATAACATAAAGAGAACTAATCTAAATAAAAGCCATTATCAATAAATCAAATGAAATAAGAAAGCTTTTACCCATATTTGTGTTGTTCTCTTTGTTGAATGTGGATTGCTCAATAACGCTGCGAAACCATGTTTGCAACAAACAAGTGTAGGTGCTCAAAGATCAATGTCAAAAGATCGTAAGTTGCTCAATCGATGCAATGTATGCTCAAAGCGATGTAAAGGATGCCTGAGAATAAGTGATCGAAGAGGATTTATGAAGGAGATGAGGGGGGTTTATATAGGTTTCAACAGAGATCGATCAACGGTCTAGATAATTCAAAAGAATCAACGGAGGAGATAAAACAAATAACCATGATGAATATGCACATGACATGTGTCAATCCATAAGGATATTTTTATTAAGATATGATAAAAACAAGATTGATTGAATAGATAACTCAACTTGTAATTTTGTCTTTTTTAGAGTTCTGAAAATAAGACTAATTGTGCACATGAGTTAACAAGATATTTTAAGAGGAATTAGAAGATATTATGAAATTAAATAAATAAATTTATTTAATTATTTGTGCATAATAGAGGAACAGAGGATTATAAATAAAATATTTGATTTTATTTATTTTTAGGGGAAAAAGCAAATTAAATAAACAAATTTATTTAATTGTTTATGCAAGATTAGAGGAATATGAAGATTATAAATAAAATACTTGATTTTATTTATTTTTAGAGTATTGAGACAATTTAAATAAATTTGCATGATTTATTTAAATTTAGAAGAACAATTGAATTAATTAAATAATGTAGAATTATTTAATTGTAGGTAAGATAGAATTGGATGAATTAATTAAATAATTGGATTTATTTAATTAATGGAGACTTGAAATTTGAAAGAGGATAATGATTTAATTAAATAATAAAGATTATTTAATCATGGAAGAATAAGGTTGATTTAATGAAAATTAATTAAAATAAAGAGAATTTATTCAATTAATGTCGACATTATGCGATTTGGAAGAATTTAATGAAATTAATTAAATAATTAGATTATTCAATTAATGTTGACATGCAAGTGATTCGACAGATTTGATGAAATGCAAGTGGTGTGACGACATGGTCATTTTAGGGTGTCTACAATTTATATAGTTAGCCTTGTCTTTCTTTGGCATTCTTCCCTCTTTGGCATCTGCATCCTTTCACTCATTCCTTTTTCTCTCACATTTTCTCTTCTCTCTTGTATATATTAGATGAAAGCAAAGGAGAGGAATATGTGAAAAAGAGAAGAAAGCGAGAGAAAAATTGAAGGACAAAAATTGAAAACAAACAAATATATATTAGGAGAAATGCGATATTTAATTTTTGTCCTATATATTTTTTTAGATATATACGTGTTCTTTTCGTTGTATCATGTTTTCAATTTACTTTTTTTTTTTCTTTATCTCCCTTAATTTATATCTTTACGCTCTTATGCTTTTGTATTTCATCCTCCCTTAGTTCCTCCTTTACTGTTCCCTAATCTTTGAATCTTTTTATTCACCACACCTTTTCTCGCTCTCGTGTTTTCTCACCTTGATGCTCTCTACCTTACTTTCTTTTGGACTCTTTGCTTTTAATTTTAGCCTTTCTTTCACACTCTAAATTAGATGTATATATTCATATACTTATATATATAGTTATATAATCTTGCTATATGTGTATATCTCCAATTAATTGTTTGGCCTTTATTATATTTTTTAGCTTTTATTTTAAAAATCCTTATCCTCCTCTTAATCCTTATGCCTTAGTGTCTCATTTCTTGTCCTCATCTCTCTTTTTATTTATTTATTTTTTGCCTCTTCTACTTATTTTTACTCAACTAGTATTACTTCTTGTGCCATATTTGACCTAACCTTTATTTTCTTTTTCCTTTTGGTATCTCTTTCTTTTATTTTTTGGATTTGTGATGTTTATTATATTTTTTTACTCTTTATTTTCAACTTAGTTGTTCTTCTTTCTTCCGATTCCTTTAGTGTCTCCTCTAGCTATTCTTGTCACATGTGTCCACCTCTCCTATATCTAAGAAACCCTCTCTGCAATTCCAACTCATTTACATTCTCTTCCTTTCCTCCTGATGATGGATCATGGAGTGTGATTCGAAAAGTTGAGATAAAAAAGCACATAGTTTATTCCAGAAGCACTAAAATCTATCAGCATGGATTGTGAAAATATCATGTCTAAAAGAAGGAGGTCATTTTTCATCTTTTCTCCAACAATAGAGTAGTCACCAAGAGAACACACTTTTCCAAGAGATAGTAAGAAATAGAACTTAAAAGACAATGGTGACTATCACAAAGTATGGAGTTTACAGAAAGCTTTCAAAAGTGAAACAACAAGAGCCCATCAAAGTTTCAAAGATGAATGGGAGTAATCATATTCACCAAAGTAGTACCCTTTCATCATGAATAAGAAACGAAACCCTAGAAAGGGTTTGAAAGGTAAAGGTACCCCTTAGAACTAACACAGGAGCATATAAAGAAGACTTCATTACAGCTCCCATCAAAACTCAGAACAATAAAGCAAGTTTTTCCCCAGTTTTCTACAGAGCAACAGTTGCTAGAGAAGGCCCATTTTCAATCATTTCCTTCACAAAACCAGCACAAAAAGAAATCTTCTAGAGTTTTATACAAACCCTATCAGGAAAGATTAACAAGTCATGCACAGAAAGTTGGCACGAAGCCCTGATTTCAAATAACACATTATAAAAACCAGCAGCAATATAAGAACAAGAAGGGCCCTTCTTTCACCTTTTATCTCAAGACCAAAGCAAGCAAGGAGTAGCATTTAAACATAAAGGGGTTTTATTATGGTTATCTTCTTGTTTCAAGACCAAAGTATGAAAGGCATATACAACTATAAAAGCAAATAAAGATCCATTTTATCATTTTGCCACACACAGAGAGAAAGAGAAGAAAGTTCTTAATTGAAACAATAGAGTGAGGGTGTATTTTTTATCATTTTTTGCAAAAAGGCAAAGTGAAATGCTAAGAATAACTTACTGTGAGCAAGAAAATGGCAAGGTGGCTCTATATCAGCAGTAGAAAGCCTTCCAGAGGTCTCAGGAGCCTTCAAACCCTAGAAAAACTTCATGGCAGCACAACAGAGCCCAACGAGATGGAATGAGGAAATGAAAAGAAGCTTAGGGTTTCTGCGTGTTTACCAAGTTGCCCTAACGAGCTTTTGGGCCTTTTTGATTTATGTTTTAAGAAAAATCATTGCAAAACTGAAAGGAGGTTGTGGTGAAGACCCTAAGTCCTAATGCCTAATGATGTTAGAAGGAGCTCGTGGAAGCCACAAAGTAATGAATTATTTTTGTGAATTTTAATGTTTTCTTTTAAAACCTAAGAGTCAAAAAATGGAAGAGAGGGTAATGATTAAAGGTTTGAGGAGGAATGGGATAATGAAAGTCTTTTGAATTTATCAGTTGACTAAATGCCAAATTGAACAGGGGGTATATACTTTTATAAGCTAATGGCAGATTTGAAGTGATGTAGACCTTTTTGATGACTAAGGGAAGAATAGGTTATTTATTTTTGCATGGAGAATAGAAGAGGGTTTATTTTTTGCCTTAAGGGATAATGTAGACCAAGTAAAACCCTTTTTATTTTTGCACAATTTGAAGACAAAATAATTTAATTTAATAATTATTAAGTGCAATGATGTTAAAAATTGACTTAATACTTGTTATGTAATAACCTAGAGGAGAAATAAGCATTACACAACACTTATTAATGCAAGTCACATTGAGTGCATTTAATAATTGTTAAAATAGGTTATTTTTGCCCTTAAAATCATGCAAAAATAGAGGAGTTGAACTGGAGTGCAAACTCATGCAAGAAGGGTATCTTTTTCTATTTTTGCCTTGGAGTCAAACTTGGCTAATTTTGGCTTCCTTTTGGGTCAACTATCTTTGGAGGTGGAGTTTTGAGCTATTTTTGCTCATCTTGGAGTAGTTTTGGGGCCTTAATTTTAGTCTTTTCTCTTGTGCTCGCCCAACAACTTGGAGTTGCTTTTTCAAACTCATTCATGCATCTTTTGGAGTCCAATGGAGCTAGAGTTGACTTCTTTTTAACTTTTTGGGACAGATTTTGTATTATAGGGAAAAAAGCTCATGCTTTTTTCAAAGTTCTTTCTTTTTCCCTAGCTTTGCATATTATAGAGAGAGAGATTCAAACTTGTAACTCAGCCAATTTTTACAGTTTTATGCAGTAGCAATAGTTGATTTTTGACATTTTCATTGTTACTTTGTAGAGATTCCTTCTATTATCAATATAATCAGGTGTTCCTCTATTCAGAATTAGGTGTCTTGTCTCATTTTGAGTGATTTGATAGGAATTTACTATGTTTTGCTTTGAAACCTTTAAATTTTCTATCTCATTTATTCGATACAAGAACACAAAATTACAAGTTTATCATAGGTTAAAAATTATGCAAGTCTTTTCATGCCTTTTTGTGAAACATTTTTGTGGTAGATTTGATCAGTTTGAGTTGTAAGAATAGATGTATTGGAAAGTAATTGTGAATCAGATTGTAGATTAGAGTTAAAATATTGGTGCATCACCCCCTTTAGGATAGATTTTAGTTCAGTTCATTTTATTTCGGTATTATTCTATCTCTTTTCCTCACAAGTTTACAGATCCAAAGGAGCATTTAAAGGGAGATGGCTCTTTTGGAAGTCCATTCTCATAACAGACAAACCCACAGTCTGAGAATGTTCCCATGTTGCATGAGATTGCCAAGCTTGTAAAGGCTTAGCATTCAAGGTGCAATCCTTCGTGACAACAATTTTTAGCATGCCCGATGGGACTCTAAACAGAGTTTTAGGCCACTTGAACACATTTTTTCTTTACTATTTTGGTATGCACAGTAGAGTTTCAACCTTTTAGAGGTAAAAAAATAGCATACTTGGCAACTCAAAATTCTAATTTTTTGCAGATTCAGTGAATATAGCACATGAGAAAGATCCAAACAAGGGGAAGTTCAACTCTGTTTGAGTATCTACAGTTGTCACCTCTAAGAAGAAGAGGCAGAACAATAATAAGAATACCTAGTCCAGCAGGGAGAACTCAATCTACTCCTCCAAGTCTCAAGACTATAGAGTTTGATCAAAGAAATTTGGTGATAAATCTTCAAATATAAACTCCACAAACCCCCCAGCCTCCACTAATGGCGAGAAGATATCCTTTTGTGCAATTCAATGATGGCAACCCATTACTACTTGTAGCATATGATGACATTCTGGTGGTAGCCCTGAGAAGCTTACCATTCTTCACAAGTGAAGACCAAACTACTCCAATTGAACATATAAAAGATGTGGCTACATTATGTTCAGTCCATCACATAATGCAGGAGAATGTTGCAGTGAGATTGTTGGCTACATCTCTAAAGGGTAAGGCCCTTTAGTTGTTTAGAGGGTTGGCTATAGGTTCAATTACATCATGGGATCTATTAGGGGATGCTTTGAATAAGCAATTTGAAGACAAGTCAAACAACTTGTCATTGGTTGAACAACTTAGCACAATAAAGAGAGCTCCCCAGGAACACATGGTTGATTTTAACTTCTATTTTCAGCAGACTTGGGATATAATACCAACAACGATAAGACCTACTATTGAACATGCATCTCTATACTTTCTTAGAGCTGTAAATAGTGATATTGCAGTAATGGTCCAATCAATGGGAGGTACCACATTGCTAGGTGCTTATGAGGTTGCCATAAGAGCTAAAAATAGCCTAATTCATGTTGGTAAAATATCCCCAAGGCTATCAATGCCTATTTTTCCAGAGATATAGCCATCAATCCCATTACAAATTCTACGTCTTGCTACTGTACTTGCTATACCAGCCCTTAATTATCAAGTTACTACTCAGACAAATTTTGTCCCAGCCCCATCCAAAGAGTTGTAGGAAATCAAAGGGCTGCTACAAACAATTGGCAAAGACTTGGTAAGCATAAAAAAGAAGCCAAATCAAATTTATATTCCTTATCAGGCTCCTTACTAGAACTGGTAGCAAAATAACTAGCATAACCAACAAAATAACTAGCATAACCAGCAAAGTAACTAGCAGAACAGACCTTCATATCAGCTAGAGAACCAAGGCCAAAGAAAGAATTTCAACACAAGGCCTTATCAGCCTTACAATCAGTATGTTGCCAATGCATCTAGAGAATTAGTACCAATGCAGATCAATATGGCACAAGATTATGATTGGTGTTACCCCTGTAACCAACCAATCAACCTATTCAAATGGCATGATTAATTAAGCCTTAATGGTGTAAAATAATGTTGTTGTCCAACAAAGTACTATACAAGAAGCTTCAAAATGACAAGTTTTTCATTTTGAACAGGAGCAATCTGATGCAGCATTCATGAATTGGCAGGGTGAGGAGTTTTGCGGGGTTAATCATACACAGGGGCAAAATCAATCTACCCAATCCATAGCAGCTAACATGAGAGCCAAAAAGAGAGTTGTTGATATAGGATAGCAAGCTGGAAGAGGCCAAAATCAGGCTCAATCAAGCCAACAAGAAGCTGCTGGTCCATCACAGCAGTCAAATGTTCATGTTTTACCAAGAGGACAGCCTGTCCCAAATCAAAATTAGTCGAGAGGGCAACCACAACAAGTAGATCCTGCTACTTCAAGGGGACAACTAAAGGTTGGTTCATTCTCCTTTAATATTATAGATTATATGAAAAAGGCAAATGTAAGCATGTCTTTGTGGGACTCATTTTCTTTCCCAGCCCAAAAATATTTATTACAAAAGGCCTTATCTAATACTTCTGTGAACAATGAGGCCAATCAAGACCAGCTAAGAGACCAGCCTAGGGTAGTGCTTGCTAATGATCAACTAGTTCAGAAAGAACAACAAGCTAAAGATGTCAAACCTAGACCATTTTATGTTTCACTGATAATTGGTAAAAACCTTGTGCATAATTGTATGATTGATTTAGGGGCTAGTACGTCAGTGATGCCAAAACAAATAGTGGATAAGTTAGAACTAACCTATGAACCAATGTCCAAACCTATGACAGAGCTAGATGGTTCATCTATCAATACCCTTGGAGTGATAAAAAACCTAGATCTTACCTTGCTTGCTTGCCCAAACTTTACAATTCCGCAAGATATATATGTCATAGATCTAACCCCATACTTTGCCTTGTGCCTTTCCAAGGACTTCATAGCAAAGTTAGGAGGTTATCTGTCATCTGATTGGTCACATATGTGCTTCAAGACAAGGTATGGTACAAGAGTGATTATGAAGTTTGAAAATATTTCCAAAGACCACATTGAACCTTATGTACCTAGAGTTGTTAATGCTAATTTGACCTATCATGATGAGGAATAGTCTGTTGTTCATGAAAGTAGCACCCTAATTGAGAACACAGCATACCTATTTTTAGATGAATGGGCATCTGAAAACCATGAAGATGACCCCTACAAGCAAATGGAGGAAGCTGGGTTAGGCATCTACATGATTCATGAACAGAATCACCTTGTTCCTAATCTTATGAAAGGAGAAAATGAGCAAAAACAACAAGAGGGATAGCAAAATAATGATTTATGGCAGCTGTACTTTGATGGAGCAAGAAGCAAAGTTGGTGTCGGTGGTGGATCTATGCTCATTTCACTTGATGATGAGAAGTACTATACAACATTCAAATTTGCATTCAGATGTACAAATAACATAGCAGAATATGAGGCACTCATTCATGGTTTGGAATGGGCCAAGAGGAAGAATATTAAGTGTTTGCAGGCATTTGGTGATAGTGAGTTAGTTGCAAATTAGGTAAGGAACATTAATGTAACCAAAAATAACTTATTAAAGTCTTATAAGCATAGAGTATAGAAGTTAATTGAAGATTTTGATCCATTTAACCTGTTGTCTGTGCCTAAGAACCAAAACAAACAAGCTAATAAGCTTGCAACCATGGGGGTTGAATTGGATATACCAAAATAAATTAGAAATACTAAGCAACAACAGTATGTGAAGGTGGCTGTAAGGCCATCGGTACCTGATAATAACATTCATTGGTAGGTTTTGAAAGTGATGATCAAATAGCAAATTTTCTCATTGAAGAAGCTGAGTTTTCAGCTGCTAATCAGCAAAAATTACAACAACAGTTTGAAGACCAGATTGTACAATTTAGAACAAATAAGCTTCCTAAAGGTCTTGTGACTTTAGAATCAATTTTCAATTCAGATGACCAACTGAGAAAAGAAAAATCCAGCATACTAATCAAGGAGGAGCACTATGAATCAATTGAAATTTTTAAGTCAAAGCTTCTCAAGTTAGGCAAGGTATGTACAGCTGAAGATAGGCATGCATTTGTGTTATTATGTAAGGAATTTGATGATATTTTTGCTTGGGAGTACAAAGACCTCAAAGGTTTTAAGCTCGAGCCAGCTCAACATATAATAGAGCTAGAATTGGGTGCGAAACCAGTGAGGCAAAAGCAAAGGCCTCCTAGCCCCAAACTAGAAATTCTAATGAAGACTAAACTTAACAAGTTGATTTAAAGCAGCATCATATTTCCAATCAAACACATTTCCTGGGTGTCTAATCTGGTGCCAGTTAGAAAGAAAAATGGTGAAATTAGGTTGTGTGTTGATTTTAGAGACCTGAACAGGGCATCATTGAAAGATCACTACCCTCTACCCTCAATGGAGTAGATTCTGCAAATGGTTTTAGGTTCTGAAAGATTTTCTTTGTTGGATGGCTTTTTAGGATATAGCCAAATTTTGGTTAAGGAGGAAGACCAGTATAAAACAACATTTACAACCAAGTGGGGAACTATGGCTTACCAAAAGATGCCATTTGGGTTGTCAAATGCTAGAGCAACCTTTTAGAGAGCCATGGATATGGCATTTCAAGGCATCATGAACAAGTTTGTTTTGGTCTATCTAGATGACATAACTATTGTCTCTAGGGATGTAAAAGATCACTTTTCTCATCTTAGACAGGTCTTTGAAAGATGTAGAGAATATGGAGTCTCACTGAACCAAAGTGTATATTTGATGTTCATGAAGGTAAGCTACTAGGTCACATTGTTTCCAAACATGGAATTACAATTGATCCAAAAAGAGTAAGTGTTATTTCAGCCTTACCCTTGCCTTCCCATAAGAAGGTACTGCAAAGTTTCTTAGGAAGAATCAATTTTGTTAGACGGTTTATTCTGAATATTGCAAGTTTATTGAAACCTATAATAGCCATGTTGAAAAAGAATATTAGTTTTAGCTGGACTAAAGAAGGAAAGGACAACTTTGAAGACATCAAAGCAACTATAGCATCAGCTCCAACATTAATAAACCCAGACTTTTCAAAAGAGTTCATTTTGTATGCCTATGGAGGAGTTGACACTATCTCTGCTATGTTGACCCAACAAAAAAAGGAAGGCCAGGAGCAACCAATAGCCTTTTTTAGCTAGGGAGTAGAAGGCTATGAGCAAAGGTACACATTTGTTGAAAAACATGTGCTTGTTGTAATAAGAAGCCTTAAAAAAGTTAGGCATATGTTATCAAACAATAAAATTCAGCTAATGGTTGCCCATCCAAGTGTGAAAGAATTCTTATTGAGCAAGGATCTGGGAAATAAAAGAGCTGGCTGGGCGATCAAAGTAATGGAGTATGATATTGATATTAAAGTCACTAAGTTGATCAGGGGCAAAGGACTATGTCAACAATTAGCTGAAACAACATAAAATGATGTAAAACTACAAGAAGTGATTTTAATGGTTGATAATGCAGCTGTACCTGCTGATCCAACCAATAACACAAGTTGGACACAAGAAATGATTCACTATTTGCAGACCGGGGAGTACCCAACAGGGCTAAGTGTAGAAAAAAGAAGGTATTATAGGCTGCAAGCCATTCCATATGTCATCGTCAATGATATCTTATTTAGAAAAGACTACAATGGAGTGCTCTTAAGATGCATTGAAAAAGATCAGATTGACAAAGTTTTTCATGAGTTCCATGATGATCCAATTGGTGGTCACTTTACAGCCCGCACAACAGCCTTAAAGATCATGAAGGCTGGATATTACTAGTCATATTTTTTCAAAGACATGCATACCTAGGTAAGAAAGTGTGTGAAATGTGTCGTATTTGCAGGCAAATAGAAATTAACAGCCATGCCACTACAACCCATCACAGTTGATCAACCCTTTACCAAGTGGGGCCTTGATTTCATTGGAGTAATTAACCAACCTTCAAGTTCTGGTCACAAGTGGATATTAACAGCCACATATTATTTTGCTAAGTGGACAGAGGTAGTAGCTTTGAAAGAAGCTAATGAGAGTGTTGTATTGAATTTCTATGAAGACTTAGTAGCCAGGTTTGGTGCATCAAATTCAATCATTTCAAATAATGCCTTGGCTTTTGTTGGCTTAAAAATAGCTGACTAGGCCATTAAACATGGTGTTTACGTAAACACTTCGTCAAATTACTACCCTCAGGGGAATGGGCAGGCTGAGTCCACAAATAAAAACCTCATCAGGATCATCAAATGAACAATAGAAGATAATCAGAGAACCTGACATTCAAAGTTGAAATTAGCCTTATGGGCTGATAGAGTGACTCCTAAAGGGTCAACAGGTCAATCTCCATTTGTGCTTGTTTATGGTAGGGAAGCTAAGCTACCTCTTTCAACTGAACTACCAGCTCTTAGCCTCATGAAAGAGATGGAATTCATGGAAGATGGTCCTAAGGAGGTACGACTGGTTGAGCTATTAGAATTGGAAGAGACAAGGAAGCAAACAACATAGCAGTTGGAGATCTACCAAATGCAAATGAAGATGACATTTGACAAAAGGGCAACTTTTAGAGTTTTCAAAGGACACATTGTCCTTAAGTCCTAGGATGAGTTAAAAAGTAGACCTGGTAAGCACAACTTTGATGCTATGTGGATAGGCTCATTCATGATTGTTGAATGCAAACAACATAATGCTTTTTAGCTGGCCACTATGGAAGGAGAGGTGTTACCATTCCTAGTCAATGGGATTCACCTCAAACACTGTTTCTAACAATTCATAGTAGAGTAGATTTTTTTAGTTAATAAGTGTTGGATGCACAGTAGTTTCATTTCAGTTTTTGTTTTCCAAGAAGTGTTGATGCATAGTTGACTAGTCCTATTTGGAGCCAGAATTATTTTCTTTTCAGTTTTGTTTCTGCTGTTGTTGTTTTTCTAGTAGCTGAGTTGTCAAGAAGTTTTCTGAGGTGAAAAGGCTAAGGAAAGACTCTATTGCCCAATGGATAAACTAGGCAATTGGCCTTGAGAGTTTTAGCAGGCAAAACTGGCATAGAGGTTGCCAAAAATGTTACCAGATTGTGCTTTGCAGCCAATTAGGTTGGGCTGTAACAATCGTTTCTATTGATGCTTTGAAGAAGTGGGGAGGTTCAAAGGAAGGAGTAAGAAAAAACTCAAATTCATAATCCATCCTAGAATAACTACTGTCTTAATGGAGGACTATTTCAATGATCATGTAGCATCTCAATTAGAGCTGCTACATGAGCCAAATAAGATGAGGAGTGCCCCAACAAGGAAGGAGGTATTCAGGGATTGACAGGGGAAATTAAGGCTAAACTAGTCATTGCAGATCATGTTTTAGTTGTGTTCATTACAGTTCATTTATTACAGTTTAGAAAGGTACATATAACTTTGTCAAGTTTTTCATGATTATAAACACTTATTGCATGCAATAATGTTTAGTTTATGTTATGCAATTGATTTACAAGAAAGAGAAATTATACACAAGTCATTGCATTAAATAACTAATTATATTCAAAGGAGAAATGTTTATATGGTCCTACACAAGCCATGGGAGTAACTGTATATGATACAATGCACAACAACAAGTACATCTGAACTAAAGGAAAGCATACAAAAGAAAGGTGGGACCCATCATTGCCTAAGTGAATGATGAATCACATTGTCTACATCAGCATCTCCAACTGTCCTAGTGATAGCTCCAAGTGAACCTCTAGGAGGAAGTAAATATGATGTTAGAGGTCTGGGTCTCATCTCTACTTCTATATGCAATAATTCAACATGTACTTGTCACTTTACATCTAATCATGAGAGGAAAAAGAAAAGAGAAATGTCAGATCAAACAATCAAAATAGAGGCTTCAGCCTCTATGTTTTATCTAACTTGTTTGTTCATTGTGTAGGTCAAAGTATATGAAAATCATTCATCAATGTCATGTCATTGGTTACAATAACCATAAATATATATATATATGAAAGCAATAGGGGTCCCAAAGAAAAATGGACCAATCAAATCAAGTGAAGAAAAATGTTCAAATCAATCAATCACTCAAAATATGGATCCACATCGAAAGATGCATCATGCATTTAATAGATGTCCACCACTTTACAATTTGTACAAGAATGTTGGTCCTAATCATCATCCTAGTCTCAAATCCAAACTTCATAATTCCAAATCCAAATTCCATAATCAACCATCTCAAGTTTGGTGAGTCAAAGATCCCCCAAACCAATCTACATCACCAACATATCTACCTAAATCTTATGACTCTCAATCACCTAATTCCACATCCAATGTCATCCATCCAAATCCAAAATCATGCCTCAAATCTAAGAACTCCACATCCCAAATATGTCACATTGTAGCAGCAACACTTTATCATAAGGGCTATGATGGTACCCTATCAAGATGTAGACATTCAAATAAAGCCAACTCCATTATCAATGAAGATCACACAAACATCAACAGATTATACAAGAGTTCTTTAACCTTGATGAAGAGTTACTCCAGGTAGATCACTACTAGCATTTTATGACAAGAACATCTATATCAACAATATCAAATGGTCAATGACATTTGAAGACTCTTTGAATATCCAACTATCAATGCCATCCAATCAGTGAAGCAAAAAATTTAAAAAATACAAAAAAAATATAGAAAAAAGTCCCCTAGTGAAAACCTCTCGGAGGTGCTATCAGACACAAAAAAAAAAGAAAATAAAAATAGTAAAGAGAAAATCAATCATCCAATGGTGGAAAACATATCATGGCACCTTGGATAAGTACCATGATGAAAACCCATTCTTGGGTGTCATGTGTAAACTGGCTGTCTATGTACCTCAAACTTGGGGGCAAGTTGTCTCATCTATCCCATCCTATTCCCCCTTATATCATCCTAATCCATTTTATCTATATATTATTTCCATTGTTCCTACTTGACTTTGATCTTGATAAGGACCGGGGCATGATCTTGAAACATGTTTTGACAAACTCCAGACATAGAAAATCATTTTACAACAAATCCCCAAAACATATTATATGACTTAGGCAGTACACTACATCCCTTTATCTTAGCATCCTAAAAGGCATTTATAGAGTAAGGAATGTTATTCAATTGTAATGTAATCCTTGGAGATCACATCCTGCACCTCTCCATCCATCTATCATTCCTCCCTTATCAAAAATTGATCAATCCATCCATACATTATCATGAATCCCCCATCCATCCCATCCACTATCGACAATCCCTCAATACATCCATCCATTATCTACAATTCCTTAATCCATCCATCCAATCCCCTTTTCATTCTTGTCCCCAATCCTTGGTTTTCCCTTGTCATTTCTATCAAGCAAAATTCTATCCAAATGCAATCTAATGCAACCATCCCAAAGTTAGAAAATAAAAGAAATAAATCCAAGTGCAAGCAATCTCTAATCCAAGCCAATCTTGCTAAGCAATTTCACAAATCATCCAAAAGCATCTGTTGGTTTTGTTCCCAACCTTGCTACAGACCTGATCAACTCAAATCATCATCATCGAGATATATCATTCCCAATCCTCATGTTGTTCTTATCATTAAAAATATTATCCTTGCACTGTTCTTACCGTCAATAATGTTATCCTCATCATCAATCAACCATCAATTTTTAGCTTGACTAAGGGAAACAACTCTTATTTGTCTTTGCATCATTTTGTGCATGCTTGCTTGCTTGTCTGTGTGCATTATCATTTTATCTTGCATTTCCATTGGTCCTTGTAGCCTACCTACCACAATAGTATCATAGTCTTCCATATCATGGTGCTATACAATATAGGGTTGCTTGCGACCTTTTTTGTGCATTAGTCCTATGCATGGGATGCATCATCACCTTGGTCTTTATACCCTAGTGCATAACATCTCATTCTATGTTAAATAAAGGTCGCTCTCCTCAAGTTAGCATAACTAATCATCATAATAAATCAATCATCCTTGTTTCATCCATAATCATATCTCTTGCATCCATCTTTTTATTTTCTCCATTTTTCTCTATTTTTCTCCCATCATTTTTCCATCTTTCATCTAACTTTTACTTCACGTCTCTTCTTTTGAGAGATCACTTGTATAATTTGTTACATAAATAACCTCTCAAGGGGGCATCATTCATCCCACTAATTAATCTACCATTACTTCTTCTACCCGACTAGGGCATATCATCACTTTCTTCGTTTCTTCTAATTTTTTCTTCTTAGCTACTTTTCTTTGAAACAATGTTACTTCAAACATTGTCTCAAAGAGGGGAGAAATGTAGACACTAAAATAATCCTCTAACTATCCACCATTATTATCATCTTATTAATCATTCAATTAAATAATTCTTTATTATTTAATTAATATGAGAAAATTATCCATTTACCATTTATTATCATTATATAATCATTTAATTAAATAATTCTTTATTATTTAATTAATATGATCTAATTATCCACTCATATATTCCACACACCTCATCATATCTCTATCTCGATTTGTTTCTATTTCCAACTCATGTGCATGAAATTATCAAAAATAATTAGATAATTAGTTATTTGTCCTCACACCTCTTCATATCTTCTTCTCGATTTGTTTCCATTTTCTAACTCACATGTAACTAGTTAAATGGAAACAAATCAAACAAATCAAGCAAATCATATCCTTATCTTTATTTTTTTCATAAATCAATCAATTAAAATTATATAAATTCTTCCTTTCATTTATTTGAATCATCATGAATTTCAATGCAAAATAACTCTGTCACTTTCATTACTCAACACTATTAATGTTATGTTGTTGAGTTGAGCATCCACATGCCATCAGAATCTTGAGCACATCACTTCAATATGCTCAATCAGAGCTTTGCAGTAAAGTTTGAAACTAGGGTTTGAGTCTTGTGCTTTTATCTTATTTTATGTTTCAATTTTTTATTGCATACAACGGGTCTATTCAAAGTTAAAAATCATGGCTTTGTACTGATTTATTTAATTAATTTATTGAAGTGTTTGTGTCATTATGTTTAAACCTACTCAATCCTTGTGTTCTTGAATTGCCCAGTCTCTAATTTTAGTTGAACAATGCAAGTGTATAGTTGTAGGATTTATTTTAATTCAAAAATCATAAAATCCTTTGCTTAATGTTGAAAGAGTGTTTTAGCCTTTTACACTAGGCAAACACAAAAAGATACACATCTAAATTTTATTCAACATGAATATGAAATCACCCCCAAAAAACACTATAAAATTTGTAAATTGCAAGTACATATTGTTCAGTTTTACGCTAGTTATTAATTTAAGAGAGCTTCCCCTTCTAATTTGAAGAGAAGTTTTACCACACATTTGTTCCATTTTGTGTTGCACTAAAAGGTGTGAATTAAAATGCTAATAAATGGGAGGTCCAAGGAGATGATCTGTCATTCCTTTAGTGGTTCTATTCTATAAAAAGGGTGCTACATGGAAATTGTAGTTGATCCCTTCATAGAAAGAGGTGTCATAGGTGTAGTTGAAGCTACCAACCATTTGAGCAGGGCTCACTAATGCCATGAGGGCATTAATACATATATAATCAACATTGGAGAGAGGTTTATCTTAGCTTACATGGAGGTATTTAGGATTTCTCAACTTTTATTTTGGAATAATAAGCATTTCCATACCAAAAGCTCCCTGGTTAGGGAAGTTTGATCTAAAAAGAGGACCAACTTGAGTGGACTAGTAGGATCAAGCTACATGTTACCTTTAACAAGTTGAAAAGACACCCACAATAATGTTTCAATTTCACTTGTAGTGACATTGCAAGTGCTTAGTGGTAGTGCAAGTTCACCTACAACAAAATCTACAAGTGTTTTAGTCTACTACAAGTTTACCAACACTAGTTTTTGAGTGATATGCTACATTCCAACCATCAGTTGGCTATTTTCAACAATGTCTCTTCTTTAGTTACCTAATAGAACACACTTAGTAGCTTGAATCACTTCAATTGGGGTGATATTATTGCTTTCAACAATACTATAGGTGTGGTTGAATACTTAGGGCATGTAGTTTTTGGTAGTGTCCAACAATTGTATAAAGGATCAAATGTCACGTGGTTTTTTGTTTGTGACAATAGAGATTGAAGTGGTAGAATTTGAAGGGTAGTTTATTTGGGTGGTGACTATTTATTTCTCATTAGGGTGGAAACTATTTTCCTTGTTTTGGTAGCATGCTTTCCTTTATTGGCATGATTGTTCATTTATCCTTCATGGAAATGTGTTTTCACTAGTTTGAGTGCAGCCGGTCCTTTCCCCTAGTGGCATGTTTTTCTTGTTGGTGCACAATTCTTCATTATTTCCTAGACATGACTATTTACCTTCCATTGGTGGATGCTTGTTCCTCTTCTAATGTGTTTGTTCTCCTTCTTAGGTGGGCATGTGTTTCATCTTCCTAGGTGATTGTTTTTATTGTTGGTAGTGCCATTTCCCTTACCTAGGGCCATGAGGTGCAAAATTGGTTTTCCCTTTAAATTTAATTGTTTACCATTACTAGGAAATGGAAATTTAGGGCATCAACTTTTCATGTTTCCTACATGGCACAAATTTGAAGGGGTAGAGGCAAAAGGTGAATTGTCGGAGGGAAGAGAAGCCTCCCCATTTTATATTATAGGAAGAAATTGTTTTGAGGGTTGGTTGGCTAGGAGTGTTAGTTGAAGTGGTTAGCTGATAGAGAGATTGTTAAAGCTAAGTAAGTTGATTGGTTAGTTAAGACAAGTTACCCAAGAAGATGATGAAGGAAGGAAGAAAGAAGAATGTTGTTACAAGTGTGGCGAAGCAATTCCCTTCAATAATTTGATTGAGCAGCCATTGTTATCTCATTGGTGTGATATTCTAGATATACTCACCACTAAAGTGAATGATGTGGACTCAGAATGACACATGTGTTGCACCCTTGCTTATGGCATGGACCAGATCACTCCTACCCTACTCAAAAAAGCTAGTTAAGCAATGAAGTATTTGATTGATCACTCTCTTTGTGTGGAAGGAGGATCTTGTGAATGGCAGTAGTATGATTACTTGGAGTAGGGGTTGTGTTTCTTTCACTCACATATTAAGGAAGGAGTGCCTGGTCGTGAACTATATTGTTGATTTGTGGAGTTGGATGTGGAATGGTTGTTATGTTTGGGTGTTGTCTTACAATTCATGAGAGAATTATTGTTGCATGAGACTATTCTCTTATCTTCCTTGATTAATTATCCTATTGAATTTACCTAAGAACAGGTTGATTCTCTTGAATTTTGTCCAAAATTGTACCTCAATCCAATCTTCCTTGGTCCCTGGACACATTTGGCATGAAAGGCCAAGTGAGAGATATGAAACTTAAGAGAAATAGTAATTTTGGCATGTTTATGTGATCGCTTCCTTTGTTTAGGTTGCTTGGTTGATGGTTGGTTTAACATTTGTTGAATGCCTCATGATGATATTAAGGGCTTCAGTGTTCTTACTTTTTTCTTTTGGAAGTTGAATATTTAACTAAATGTGTTGATATAAATGCATGTAGAAAAGAACTTATTCTACTTTTTTTTTTTTGAATTTTCTAAAAGTAAAGTGTGAAATAATTAACTACATGTGACTAATTATTTCTATATGACTTTGCATGCAACTTATGCTATGTTTTTGGAGTTTTCAATTTTTCTAAGGAAAGCTTTCAAAGAAACTTATAATCTACTTGCAAGATATGAAAATCAATTTAAATCTAGTTACTTCACCTAAGGAAGCAATTTTTTAAACTAAGAAACAACAATGAATTGTTATAGTTCGTAGGCTAATTTAAGTGATCTAATTACTACCAAAATAAATGAAACTTCAAATGAAAATGCTTTTAAAATTAAAGAACCTGGATGAAGCTTTGAATCTTCTTAGCAACCATTGTAATTGGAGTCCTTAGAGGATCCATCTTAATTGGTAGTTTCTTCTCCTCTTTTAGCCTAGGGATACTTTACTTGACGAAAAGGGAAGATCTAGATTGGGAATTATTTGGGAGGAAGTAAAGGTGAGACCACCTCACTAACCGTGAGGATTCAAGATTTGGGCTTTGCATAGAGACTTACAATCTTATGAAGGTGATCTTGTTCTTAGAGGAAGGGATATATATCTTCTAGCAAATACTTGTAGAGGCAACCTAAATCCTTCTATCCTATTCCTAGTGTAGAGATTAGCTTATTCAAAATTGCTCAAATCTTATAGATTTGAAAATTCTCCTCCCTTATGAATGAGGGAATGATGGTTTAAATAGAAAGAGAGGAAAGAAAATCAAGAGGAAAAATCTAGGTAAGACTAAGAATGAAAGATAGAAAGAAAGTATGACATCCATGACTTAAGAAAAGTTGTTGATTACAAGGGAAATTGGAGAAAAATTAGCCAAAATAGAGAGACTCATGCACTTGCTGACATATGACAAGGTCACCCATGTTGGGAGTTGGTTACCCCTTTGTTGGAGATATCAGTGTTAGAGACACTGCTGGTATATTGATGTGCATAATAGTCAAGAAGTGTTGAGAAGTGTTGTCATTGATAGCAACAAAGATTAGAAATCAAAATTGGGTTGTAAGGTTATAGTAATATCCCTCACATGATGTTTTTAT
Source organism: Cunninghamia lanceolata (assembly GCA_027924645.1). Lineage (NCBI taxonomy): Eukaryota > Viridiplantae > Streptophyta > Pinopsida > Cupressales > Cupressaceae > Cunninghamia > Cunninghamia lanceolata. Next base: position 5,168,489 of record BSBN01000263.1, on the reverse strand, counting down.
ACTCATAATGTTACGTATGCAAAAGGTTTTGATCTGGAAGATAACTTGGTGAAAAATTGGCTAAGTATCAGACTGTTTTCTTAGTGCACAGTGTTATAGTTTTCTAGTCTACATTTGTCGCAGGTTGAAGATCTTTGTCTATGGTTTTGGTATTTTGTTAAGGACTATTAGAAACATCTAAATTCAGAATTCCAATTTATTGTGATTTCTGAAATGTTGGCTACATGTTGAAGAAGTTCGATACGACAGAGTACAATCTTAACTAGTATAATTTACATGTTTGTTTTGGTCCGCATATCTCTGGTATGATATATTTCCTTTTGTGGTTCTAAGGAAGTATTGGCACATTCTTGGACATTCTAAATCCAAAGTTTTAGAGTTTTAAGTCATCCAAAGTGCAAGATAATTTTGTCTGAGTATCGCTACATGGATAAACAGTGATTAAGCTATGACAGAGACCAAGTTCCAGTACTCCGCATTTCACCACATGGAAACATTTTGCTTTGCAGATATGAGGATGTGTCTACAGATGTTTGAATATTGCTTGTTTTGAATTTGAGGCAATTAGGAGGTTTGGTTGTTCAGTTATGATTTGATAGTCAGTGTGCACCTGAATTACTCTATTCATGAAGTCAACCCAAAAGTTTACTTGGTGTGGAGCATTCCAAAGGTTGGAGTGTTGTCTAAAAAGGTTCTATGGGTCTTGCCAACCTAGGAGAGTGTGTCTCATGTTTTAGTTCAATCTGCATTGGATTTTGAGGCCAACTAAGTGATATTTTATATGCTACACTCAAGCAGGCCAACCTAATTAGTGATAAGAGAAAAGCGAATTTAAAAGGAGATAAACATGTTTTGTAAGAGCTAAGTTGGAGCTATTTTAGCTCCACCCTAAATTATTTCAAGTTTAAATCTTGGTGCAAAGTATATGGGAAAATGTTTCACATGCTACATCTTTTGGGACGACCTAGTCGATGATTGTAAACAAAGCAGATATAAAGTTTTGCCTTCGATGTTGTTGGTGATGTGAAGGAATGATGTATGTTTTTGTGATGCAACAAGTACCTATAGATGTAATTTGAGAAATAACAGAGCAGATAGGGTAATTATAGAGTAGAGTAGTGTTGTAGTTCAGATTAGTAGAAGAAGGTTTTGATTGTGCTTCATTGGAACTATATTCCATGCATATGCAAATGCAATTGTAACAGTTCAACTCTGGCAGTGAGCCACTCTCCCTTTCTACTTTGGCCGTGAGCCACCTTTCTTCTCTTTCTTTCTTTCTTAGTGGGTAGTGAGTCCACCTACAATGAGCATTTTTGTAATACCTTAATGGTTATAATATATTGTGATCTAATCCTCACTGTGGTTTTTCCCTTTTTGGGTTTTCCACATAAAAATTCTGGTGTTCATGTGTTATGGTTTGTGGTTGTTGTTTTATGCTTAATTTGATTTAATGATTATTGAATTTGGAAAATGGATTGGATGCTTAATTTGTGAATGGTTTAAAAGAATATTGATTCACCCCCCCTCTCAGTATTTCGAGTGTTCAACAATTGGTATCAGAGCCAAGTTTCCTTGGAAGAAGCCTAACCGCTTAGGGAAGATCTTGGAGGTTGAACACATGGCATCTAGAAAGTTTCATACTCCTTTGGAAGACATTCCTACTGTCAAATTTTTAGAAGATGAATGCATGTCTACAAATAGTGAACAACTCAAAATTGCTCTTGAAGACCTAGAGAGGACTGAAGAAGAAATTATAGATTTGAAGGCTAATGTCAAAGAAGTAAATGAATGCATCAGAAATTTGAAAGAACAAGTCAAGAAGTTCAAACAAAGCCATAAGGAGGATAGTGAAAAATTAAGGTTAGAAAATGAATCCATGATTGATCTGAAAATGAAAGTTAAGGACAAAACAAGAATTGAGGAATATCTGAACTCAATGATGAAAGGCAAATCTGAAGAATGTACAAAGCTTGAACAAGAAATTATGAAACTGAAATCAGATCTGGAAAAGGCAAAGAGTTATGAAGAAAAATTCAAGATAAGTTCTATAAGGCTTGATGAGATGATTACAAGTCAAAAAATCCCAATGATAAAGAAGGCTTAGGGTTTGAAAAAGGTGAAAGTTCAAAATCAGGTCAAGCATCAAAAACTAAAAACAAGAAGAACAATGGCAAGTAGATCTGGAATCAGAAGAAAGAAGCTAGAAGACCACCAGTCAGACAACCTAATGCTAAAAGGTACCCATTTTTCAATGGTTATTGTTATTCTTGCAATAAATTAGGACATAAGGATACATAATGTAGGAGCAAAATGAATCAAAACGTTCCATCTTTTTCTGGTTAATGTTTCAAATGCAAGAAAGTTGGTCATAAGGCTAAAGAGTATAGAAGTCAAAGGATGAATGGTTATAACAATGGAAGAATGATTCAATCCTTCAATGGCCATTGTTTTACATGCAATAGATTTGGACATAAAGCTAACTAATGTAGATCCAGAATGAATAGAAGATATAATGGTTAGAGGAATGTTGTGTGTTATAATTGTAATAAGTCTGGACACTTTGTAAAGTTCTGCAGAAGCAAAAGTATGAAGAAGGATATACCGATAGAGAAGAAACCAATTCAAAAGGTTGATTCGGCATAAACTAAGAAAGATATGGACAAGATATAGATTAAGAAAGATGTAACTGAGGTCAAGGATGTGTCTATACCACCTTCTAGTGCAGATGTTTCCTTCAGAAACTAAACTAGGAGCTTTGGCTCAGGGGGAGCATTAATGAAAATCTTTCCTCCCTCTGTCAAATGAGTGATGCTAAGGCCAACACGAAGATATAAGCTAAATATTGGTATGCTTAATCATTTGAAGAAATTTGGGTAGAAAATACTCGATTACGAAAGTTTGCAGAGCAATTCAAATTTACTGTGAGTTATAGTGGAAGTGTTAGAAGTTTTTTGAAGCAAAGCATTTATGGCAAATTAGGTTTGATCGATAATGGGTTATAAGCAAATTCATTTGATGGAAATTCACATTACAAACAAACATTCAAGTGAAATAGGAGATCTTGAGCAGTGCAACAAAGAAGAGATCATTGCATTCAGCATTTTTCAAGTAGAAACCCTAATCAAAAATATTTCTCAAGGTATTTACAGTCTTTTACTCTTGATCTAAGAAATTAAGCAGCAAAAATGTTTAATCCTCAAGTGATTGATGTGTTAGATAGACATACACCTAAATTTAAGAAGCATCCATTTAAATCAATGGATTTGGATGGCACGTTTTCTGATGTGCCCTATGGTGTGTTGCACAATGCAAACATTAGGGCTTACATTCATGTGAATATGGAAGAATACAATCTTGTCAAGTTAGGGCAAGTTTGGTTTGATGAATTAACAGATGATAATTATGCTCTAAACTTAGAATTTAGTGCCCTAGCTGAAAAGAAGTTAGATGTATGGAACAATTTTCCTATCTTTTGCTATGAGAATACTTGGATAAGACATATGTTGAGAAGGATACATGACAAATTCATGTGGTTGGATGTCCCACACATAATCAACAAGGAGACCATCAAACCCATGACAGGATTACTTTCCACCAGTACTGTACCAGTTCTGAAGTCTGTGAAAAATGATGCAATGACGAAGCTTACAAGGGAAAAGTTTGATAAAAAGGCTTTGGCAATCATTGACATAGAAGATCCAGTAGTTAAATATGCTTCTATGGTAATTGTATACAAGATTTACTTCACTAACAAAGAGAACTCTGTTTCTACCACTAGTATCTACACTACCTATCAGATGGTAAAAGAAAATGTAGACTATGATCTGTGTGAGCTTCTCCACCAACAACTTCTAGAGAATTTGAAGAAGACCAAGGAGTCCAAATACCAATTCAAGTTTGGTACTCTCATTATTTGTCTATTGTTTTACTTTTTGAGAGAGCACCTGTTATAGGAAAAATGTGAACAATAGCAATAACTAACTAGTATCCAATAACTCAATGAAATTTGATGTAAACACAAGTAGACAAAGGATATACCTTCAAAGACCGTTTTACCTCTATGCTTCCATTGTTCGCCTATCTCCTCTCGATCTTGATGATAATGAAGCTCTCAGAAGTGTACACTTCCTTGCTATTTGAAGATGACAAGAGTAGAATGGTTGTAGGTGTGTAAATGCAAATGGAGATGACTTTGCCAAAGGCACGCTGATATGATTCCTGCAGAGTAAGATTGCTTAAGCTTAGATTGATTATGAAATGGGTATGAAGACCTTGTTTACATAGGCTAAGGGAAGACCAAACCCAAGTGTCAACAGATCCATGATTGGAGGAATTTCCTGAGACATGTATGGTTGAGAAAGTTTGAGGCAATGTGCATGAATCAGAAGAGGACAAGTATCCAAGCCTTCTTCATGCACCAGGGGAGTTAACTGAATATATTGGGGAGTTAACTGAATGGACTAATCAGTGAAGTGAATTGATTGGGGAGTTAACTGAATAGACTAATTAGTTAAGTGAATTGATTGGGGAGTTAACTGAATGGACTAATCAGTTAAGTGAATTGATTGATTAGTGAAATCAAATGACTAATTAGTTAACTAATTTGATTTATGAGTTAACTAATTTGACTAGAGGATAAATAGGACATGTGGATGAGGGAATATTTAGCTAATTAAATATTAAAATATTTAATTATATGTGCAACATGGTGAGGTGGAAAGGTGAGGTGGATTTATGAAATTAGGATTTTGGAATAGAGGAATTTAGGATTAATTAAATAATGTGGAATTGTTTAATTATATGAGACATTAGAAGAATTGTGGTACTCAATTAAATAAATTGATTTTTATTTAATTATGGGATAAAGAACCAATTAAATAAATTTAGAAAATTTATTTAATTGATAGAAGAATAAGAATTAAGATAAATATTAAAATATTTACTTAATTCGACATGAGCCAATTTTAGGTGTATACATTTTGCCCCTCTTTGATGCAATGTGATTTAATGCATTGCTTCAAAGAAAAAAAATTCTATGATTGATACATGCCCTAGTTTTCCCCTGGTACAGTTTTACGACGACAGGATGCCCCCTCAGGAGATTGGACAGGAAGAATGTGACGACATGATGATGGACAATCTCATGATGAGACACGTTGAATGATGGGTTAGGGTGAATAAAATGGAGGATGCAAGATAAGGGATGGATAAAAGAGTTAAATGACATGCTACACAAGATAAATTGATAACACACACAAGAAAGCAAGCAAGTATGCACAAATGATACAAGAACAAACAAGGTATTGCCCATGTCAAGCTGTAAACCAATGATTAATCGATAATAATTGAAGACGATAGTGTTGTCATTGTGGGAAACGATATATCCCTAGATCAACACAAAGATGCAGGAAAGATATATCCCACTGTCAATGATGATTGATTGATTTGGTTTACGATGAGATTAGGATCAAGACCATTGATTGCGATTAGATAATTTGACAAGATTGATTAACTTGATTGGTATAGATTAAGGATGGACTTGCATTTGGATCATTGCTTGGATTGATTGGATAAGGGTTTGAATGAATTGATGGAAGAATTGATTAGAAGACCAAACTTGGACAAATCAAAGAAAAGACTTTGGATCTTAAGACACTTGGATAAATGGTATTTATGGAATGCTTATAAATGAGGTGAAATGCAAATTTGGTATGTATAGATGTGGATTATGTCATCTTCATATACAAGTGTTTGAAGTACTTTGTTTCATCATTGAGCTTTTTTAAAATGTTGTAAGAAAATGCAAGCATCTAGGTATAATTAAACCATGATGACCTAAGTATTGCTTACATGGATTTTGATTTAGCAAGTTAATACAAGCATCTAAGTATAATTGAACCAAGATGACTTGATTATTGCTTGCGTATAAACAGACAAGGATTGTGCCCTTTCATGTTTAGACCTCTTATGTCCTCGATGATCATTATGTTGATCATGTCCTTAGACAAGGTTTCACATTACTAAAGATAAACCCACAAACATCGAACAAATAAAATAATTATGCCCCCATCATAGCTCCTCTAGTTTTTGACATCCTTGAGTAGCATAAAAGGACATAATAACAAAAATCAAGACATAAGATTTCAAACCAACATAAAACCTTCTTGCAATAGATATATTTTCTTACAATAACTGATAGAGTCATGTTTGATAGTTTAGGCAGGTCAGATTTGTCAGGTGTAGTTTAAATGTCTTCTTGCCAAGACAATGTTTGTAAAAGCTTGTGTTTGCTACATTGCTTGTTGTCTGGCGAGAAAACCACAATCTAGTTTTTGTTATCCTCTGAGTTGTAGCATTCAAGAATCCATTCCCTAACTAGATCGAGGATATTGCCCCCCAGTCAAGTAAATGATTGACTTATTATGGATGGACTGACAATAGACATGAAGAGACAGGCCCTAAGGGACTGACTTGGTACCTCGAGGGCCCATTGATGTTGGCCTTGCTATGTGATGATGGAGAGGCAACGTAGTTCAGGGTGTGGACCATGTGGACATAAGACCTAGGAGATGGGAAATGGTGTGGATCCAGATGGACAAAAGGATGGGTGATAAGGGATGAAATGGATGGGAAACCTCGGGGGCTCATCAATGATGGCCTTGCATACGTGATGGCTCAGAGGCGACGTAGTTCGACTAGTGATACTGATGATGGAGTTGCTATAAATGACGAGACGAATGACGGACTAGATGTATAAACTTATTTGACAAGGTGGTGAAAGCGAGCCAGTAACAAGCCATGATATGTACCTGTGATACGTTTTGATATTTTTGGGATTTTGAAATGTTTTGGGATGACATTGGATAACAATTTTGGATAGCCTAAATGCTAGATACTGATGACAATGAAACACCGTGGATAGGTAGACAGATAGGTTATAGTGGATAACAGATGGTTAGGTAGAAGGATGGAAATTAGGAGATAATGGATCAGAAATGCAAGAAGGAAAGATGGACGAGAGAAGTTAGGATATGATCTCCAAGGACTGTCACTTAGGATTATAGGAAAAATGTGAACAATAGCAATAACTAACTAGTATCCAATAACTCAATGAAATTTGATGTAAACAAAAGTAGACAAAGGATATACCTTCGAAGACCATTTTACCTCTATGCTTCCATTGTTCGCCTATCTCCTCTCGATCTTGATGATAATGAAGCTCTCAGAAGTGTGCACTTCTTTGCTGTTCAAAGATGACAAGAGTAGAACGACTGTAGGTGTGTGAATACAAATGGAGATGACTTTGCCAAAGGCACACTGGTATGATTCCTACAGAGTAAGATTGCTTAAGCTTAGATTGATTATGAAATGGGTATGTGTTGTACCCAATCAAAAAAATTTACTTCATTAAGGCATTTTGAGCAAGTCTAGAAAATTTTTTGTCAAAAAGTCAAAAAAACAAAGTTTCTAAAAATAGACGTCAAATTAGGTTTTTTGGGTTTCTTGAGATATGGATACTGGCAAAACTTTCTAAAAATAGAAAGTTTCAAAAAATAGAATCTCTGACTCAGGTGTCGCGCTTGTTTCTCATTGGTCAATTTTGCTTCACGATCAGCGTGGTCCAGATGGAATCTGCAAAAGGTCAAGTTATCCCTACTGGGTCATTTATGCTTTTTTAGAAGGTGAAGCATGAGCTCTGAAGTCATCAATAGAGGAAGTTCATCTGTCAGAGCTCGTTTATAGGTTTTCAACGTTGTTCCAACGACGTAGAACCGATGAACAATCATTGACTCGACGAGGCACGCAAAACGGTGCAGGATGGATCTGAGGTGAGGTGAAAAGTTGTAAATCACAAAATTTGGCTAAGTCTAGAGATTTTAGGCACCCCAGGAGGCTTGGTGTGCCCAGTCCCACCATGCATTTTTCAAGAAAATGTGAGGAATGTGTCCGTCAGTCAATTCTGGTGGGCGTAAAAGTAGTCATTTTGATTATTAGATCCTAAAAGCTAGAAAAATTGTTAGATGTACCTAGGCTACCCAGTTCATTCATCATCCAGTGGTAGTTGACTGACGAAATTGTCGAAATCCACATCAGGAAGCAGCTGTCAGCACACGAAACAGAGCGAATTGAAAACGAAGGTTGGAAATCAGGAAAATGGTTAAGTCTGAAGAAACCAAGTGCCCTAGGAGGCTTGGGGTACCCAACCTCTCTAGTGTTAGATTTTTTTCACATTTTTTGAGAAACGTCAAAAATACCTCCGTCAGCTCATTCCTAGTTCATCAAACTTGGTCAAACCCAGTCAAATGTCAGTAAAAGCTGGGATTTCATCACAGATATGTTCGGGCTACTTAGATCATCCTCTGTCCTACCTCAGTAGTCATCCAGGCGACTGAAAACAAGGATCAAATAGAGGTTGTTGGCACGGAAAATGAGAAATGGCATAAAGTTTGAAATTTCCAAAAAAAATTCTAAGGCACGGAAAACCAAGCACCCCAAGAGGCTTGGGGTGCCTAGTCTCACTAGACTTAGTTTATTTTTTGAGTTTTTTCTGAAAAATGTGAATCTCCCTCCATCCGGTTCAAAGAAGGTCAATTTGGTGCATTTCCCGAGGCAGACAAAGAGTACAGTCAGCTTGGTTTTCATCAAGTCTACCTATCTGCCAGATCCTCAAACTCAGTTTTGCCCTAGTAGACAAAAATTGATAGCCAAACAGGGGTCCACAACCACCGGAACGCGCACGCAAATCAAAAAGTTGAAAAAATTGAAATTTTCAGAAAAATGGCTAAGGCATGAGAAGTCAGGTGCCTCAGGAGGCTTGGGGCACCCAAGTTCATTAGTGTTAGAAAATTTCCTGATCTGCAGTGTTTTCTGACAGTTGTTTCCATAGCTTTACCCGATGGCTGATTCAAGAGGTCAGATTTGCAGCCAAATGATGCCAGATCGTCAATTGAAGGCTAGGGATGGAATCTCAGTTAATAGGTCTCTAAAATGTTAGGATCAGTCAGCTTTTTCAGTCAACATTGACATTTTTCTATCTTGTTGAAGTCAGAGATAGGCCATACTTGAGTTAAAACGAGTGCAGAAGTGTCGAAAACGAAGAAAAATTGGCTAACACTTCTGTCAACTCGCGTGTTCGATGACATCATCAAAAGAAGATACTTTTCGTCATCTTACACATGAAGCCATAGGCAGCTACAAAATAGGGATTCTTCCTATTCGAAGACATCCACTTGGATTTGTGCTTTAAAAGTTGCTTTCTTCATGGATAAGATCCAAGTTTTATTCTTTCACAAAGAAAGTTGCTTTTTCACCCTAAAGATCTATAAAGACAAGCATTTGGCTTCTTTATTTCATTATCTTTTGCAGGTTGCATCAAGAGGAAGTATTTTTATTTTTCTTTCAACGAAGATTCGAAGACCCAAATGAAGTGCTTTTTCAGCGTTCTTCATAGTTTCGGGTTGAGGAAGTAGGGAGGCTAGCTTTTTTAGGGTCCTTTTTTCGAGGGGATCATTTTTTAGAAATTAGACTGAAGCTTTTTTCAATTTTTATCAAGATGGATCCATCCAGTATTTCATCCTCTTGAAGATTGGGAGTTTTGCTTTTTTTGGGAATCTACTTTTTTGTTGCTTTTTTGGGAAAGTCTTTGCTTTTTCAAAATCTAACAATCTGGGTTGCTTCAAAACAGAATTGCCTACAAAACCTATGTGCCATCTTTTTTGCTCAGAATCTGCTTTTTTCTAAAAATTAGTAAGTAATTTTTAGCCATTTGTCTAAGATTTTTCTAACATAGGCGTGTTCACAGTCAATTTTCAAATCTTTCAGTATGCAGTACTCTCCAACACAAATTAGGCCCAAAACGATGTTGGTTCACGATTACCTGAGAACTTGTGAAATAGACTTGCATAAAGTACTTCCGTGATCAATTTAAATTCTTTGGAGGATGCAGGAAATAATGCTATCAGGAATCTAGGACACTCCGGTTTGCTTGCAACAGCATCCTTTCCCATCACAGTGCAAAGTATCGAATTTGTGATTGCTTGTATGACGCATTACAATTTGGTCACAAGAGAAATCCAATCAAGAGATGGACGTGTGCTCTGTAGCCTGAGGCCGAACAACATTGATAAGTGTTTTACAATACCAGTTTGGAGAGAAAACTTAACTGTTTCAATTGAAGAATGCAAGAGGGTTTAGAACAATGATAAAGAAAAATACCAGAAAAAGATTGGTCAGATGTGGTTAAAAGAGAAGCGGAACGTTATGCCAAAGAATGTTGGATGTGGAGAATTCAAGGAGGAACATGCAATAATGATTACTCTGCTAAGTCGGATCACGGGTAAAGCAGATGCTAACAAGTTCCAGCCTTGGATGTTTTACATCATGTCCCAGATTGTTGATGGAACCAAATTCTATGACTGGTCAGAACTCATCAATGATAGTCTCCACCAGCAAATACTTGATTTTCAAAGGTCTCATGAATTCCACATGATGTCGTACCTTGTGAATTTGATGGCTTTTTAGGGTCAATTCAGAGGTTTGAATGTTGTTGGAACTTTGGGTATTCAGCATGTTTATCATCATTTCCTGCAGTTAGAAATTTCTCAAGCTGAATGACATTACAAGTAGGTAAATGATGCATTCTTGATGCATGCAGTGCGAGATATGGATAATGAGTTGCATATACAGTTTTTAGCAGATGCTAGAATAGTTATGGCAGAATGGGCTGATTGGTTTATCCAATTTCCCACTTTTTCCTACATCAGAGTATATGGCTTCTCAGGAGAGCCAACCATGTTGCTAAGATATGCTTCAGATGAAATAGCATTTATGGAATTTTTGAGGCAAGCCTATGAAGTTCATACATTTTTGCGTAGCAAATGCAAGGCAACTTTTAATTTTCCACTTGGAATGAGTATTTACAGATGCAGATCTGGAGCAGACGCCAAGGTAATTGGTAATGAATCATCCAAGTATTGCCTCAAGTTTTTCGACAGGAGGTCTACATATGATCCTCGTGGTGTTTTTGCATTACATCTTGGCCAAAATTGTGCGCATACGCATGCAGTTGAAGACTTCTGGGCTAATTGTGCTGATGAGTTTGAAGTGCAAGAATGCAGTTACAGCAGGTTTACTCTTCAACAGATGTCTGATATCTTGTCAGAAGATGTAGAGGGTTTGACAGAAAATGGTGAAGTTCTACTTCCCACGTATTTCAGGGGCCAAGTTAAGCAACAACCGTTGCCACCAGTTAATTGGTCAATAAAAGAGAACACTTCCATTGAAGAAAGAACAAGTCGAGTTGTTAAAAACAATTTGATACTCTTGAAGAATAAGTAGAAGGATGATATTCCAGTAGTAGAGCCGCCAGTTGTACAACCATCAAAGCCTTCTACTTCCAAACCAAAACGAAGGGTTAAAGCTATGAGTGTTCTTCCAGAAGGAACAAAAATGGCTAAGTTAAAGAGGAAAAATGATGAGTCTACAGCTCATGTCCAGCAAGAACAAACAATAATTGAATTAGAAGTTCCTATTGAACCAGCACCGCATGTCGAAGCATTACCTTCAGATCATGTCTCTCCACCTTCTTCACCAAGCACTTCTCCTATCCACATAGATTCAGAGCTAGAATCGTGGGTTCGTAACTCTGATACACATATTGGTTCATCAGGAGCTGATGAGGTTAGAACCGAGTTTCCAAGAGAAGGCTCATCCTAGCTTGAAAATATTTTGGGAAGGAAGAGGAGAAAGCCTTCATATCAGCTGGATTTAACAGAACTTAAAAGCGTCTACCAAGATACACCAGACAAGAAGTTGAAGAAGCAGGTTCGCATTGAAAAGAATACGGATGGAGAAATAATCCTTGAAACTGCAACATTGCCAGAAGATAGAAGTGCTGATGATATTGAGGTTGATGACTTCAAGGTTGTCAAAGATAACCTTGGTAGGAGTACCTGGCATACAGATGTAAATCTCTTCGAGGTTGCAGCGGATAATTTGAAGGAAAGGGTGTTGAAAGATGGAAAAGACAGAGTAGCTCTCAAAGCTGAAGTTAGGCAACTGTAGTAGTATATTTCCAACCTTTTCCATGGCACATCATAGGCTAATTTACTGCTTCCACCGAATCTGGAATCACCAGCCGATCAACGACAATTCAGTCAGTTGGTCCTCTATGGGAGGCACATGAATAATTGGGTGGAAGAATTTGTGACTAAAGGGAGAGTTGTACTTTCAGAGTTTTATCAATTAAAGTACAATACTCATGATTTATGCCAAGGCATCCAGGGGTTGCAGCAGACCATGGCAGAAAATAGACCGGTGTTTGAGATCATTATGTCTGACTTGAAGATTGCACTTGATTATGTTGATTCAACCGATGATAAGAAGACAGTTTCTACTTGGAAAGCGCAATATCTTTTCACAGTAAATACTTATGATAGTATAATTTCAGAGTTGACAGAATGGAAAGAAAAGCTGGTCAATGTGCTCAAGTTTGTTAGATCTTTTGTTTCTCAAATCCTGTGTTCATATGAAAAAGAAGATGGTACCCTGTATGATCTCATGAAAGTGCAAGCAGAGTTCCAGACTCTCGTCTGTAGCAATTTTAATGATGATACCAGTGCTGGCAAGATGGGTCATTTTACCGCAATGATAGTGAAGTTTGACAAGGTTGTGGGTGAAGTTCATGAATTTATTTAGATGGTAACCAACAGTGAAGAAATGTTAGAGAATCAAAATATCATTCTAGAGAGTATCAGTGTTCCTGGCAAAGATGCAGTCACTCGCTTTTTAGAAGATATTGTTTCCCAGAATATCAACGGATGACATCACCAAAAAGCAAGAATGTTGATGTGGATGCATTTCAAAAGAAAGCAGCTTTAAATCAGATGCTTTTTGTTTTAAAGCATTTGCTTTCATCCTAAGCTATCCATTCTATATTTAGAAAAGAAATCACTTTGTGATAGTTGGAGCTTTCTTTGCTTTAAAGCATTTGTTCATTGTAATCTTTGTCTTAGAATAGAAATAAAGCTTGCGAGTTGGCAAGTTAGGGTTAATCAAGGAGATTTTAGGGTTCCCTACTCCTTTGATTTTATTATAAATAAGGGCAGCCTTGCCCATTGTAATGGAGCTACTTTTGTGATAACAAATTTGTTGTGCCTATTCTAGCCTGCAAACCTTGTTATTCCAAGTGTTTGTTCACTCTGTGTTCATTGTAAGGAAACGGTGTTGAAGATAACATATTTTGCTATGCCTATTCTAGCCTGCATAATTGTTATTGAAAGTGTTTGTTCTCTTTGTGTAACCTATTCTCTATTGTATCTAGCTCAGTGCTTGGCCCTTGGCAATGTCCATATATTTATTGACCCTTTCAAACATGGCCATGAATTTGTGGACATAATGGGGTTCCTTCTTTTGTAACTCTGGAGTCAAGCTATTCCACCTATCTTGTACATGCTGGTGAGAATGATGGATGAGCCCTACTGTCAAGTGTTGAATCATGTCACAGTCCTGTAGGCTCAAATTCATAATCTTTCTCCCCACACCCTTGTGCTCTAAAAGTTGATTCCATTTTGCAATGATAAACTCAGGGATTTCAGATTCTTTTATGATTGGAAGGGCAATGGATTTTTCTCTTTCTGTGTAAGATTGCATAATGTCCCCTCTCAATTTCTCATTTTTGAAGTAAGAGGCCAGTGCTTTTACCTGCAAATCCCCTACATAGATTAATGGATTCCATTTAATATCTCCAGACATAACATAATTATGTAAATAAAATTCACATAGCTGATCTTGTTCATCAAGTGTGGAAGTGGCAAAAACTTTGAGGAAAGCCATTTTCTCACTCATGTCAACTAGTTTATTGCTGATCAATCTTCTAAACTAGAAACTCAAAAAAAATTCTTGAAGAAATAAGGCATAGGTCCTAGCTGGTTGTCTACATTTGACAATCTAAGCAGCCTTATTTGCTACTTCCTCCATTCTGACTGCCAGCTTCCGCAACTCTATATCCTTCCTCTCCAGTGCCTTAATGTGGTCTACAATCATGGTTTCCTTTTCTCTTTTCCATTCTTCTTTCGGTTCAGAGAATTCCTAAGTAACCTTTCATAATTGATATCCTAAGGATACAATTGTATAGCAAGTTGGAGTGTTGACAACATGGATTCTCTTTTCTTTGGTCACTAATTCTTTATTCCCTACAACTACTATGGCTAGCTCTACAAGGACATCTGGTTTTGATCCCTAACCATAGGTGTTAACCCTTTCTTCCAACTCATGTATCCTTGCCTCTCTCTCTTTGTCCTTCTTGTCATAGGATTTGATCAATTCTTCCAATTGTTTTATTCTATCAATAGCTTCTTGTAGTTCTCTTCTTATATTCTTGTGTTCAAGCAACAATTCCTCATCCTTTGAAGATTGTTCATCACCACCTCCTATGCACTCATATTCCTCATTATCAGGGTTGTTTGGGGTTTTCATCCTAGTTTCTTAGCAATAAAAATGTCCTCTAATTTAGATTCAAAGGTATTGGACACATACCATTTCCTTTTGATGGGGGTTTGTACATTTCCGGTCACATTATCCTCTAGCTCATGGTCACTCTCTACTGCTACCACATCCTCCTCTTTTCTAGGCTTCTCAGTAGCACTCCCCATAACACCTTTCTCTCTAAGGCAATGTGAATGCCTTACTGGTGTGCATTTCTCTTTTGACCTCTTTGTAGGCTTAGAAGAGGAACCACTCTTCTTTTTCCTAGTTCTTGGTGTTTTGGTGCTAGGTGTCTTACTAGAGGATGCGGTTTGATTGGCCTCTTCTTCAGGGGTTTGATTCTCTTCTCCTAGTATAGGTTGATCAGATACTATATTTGGCACAATTGGCACATCCTGTTCTCCTATCTCCTCTATGTTGTGGGTAGGTGAAGCAGTAGGTGAAACTAGGTTTTCTCTCAAGGATGAAGTAGGTGAATTTTCTGGTGATGCTGGCTCATTAAGGATATCATTGATATTTCTGCATTTCAAGAATTATTTCCAGTACACATTTGGCTATTGCATCCTAAGAATTCTATTAACTAATAGAGTGGCCAAGTAATCATGGGATCATGATGATCTTTTTGATTTCCTTTGATATTCATAGCCCATTCTTTTTAATAAATTGTATAGGAAATTTAGCACATTAACTATTCTATTATGACAAAGATGGATTAACAATTTGAAATGGATAGTGTATAACATAGATTGCCTACCATCCCAAGTGAGGTATTTGATAATATGCACAACGCAAGTAGCCCACAATTCTGGAAGTGATAGCCTTTTAGTTCCTTGTGATGTAGATTCCAGCTACTCCCCTTCCTCACTAAATTTGTCTCTTGCAACTATTGCATCTGCTTTGATGGGGAACTCTTCACCATTTCTGGTTAAACCCGATACCTCAGCAACTGCTTCTTCTGAAGCATCCACTATTAGACCTTTTATAGTGGCTTCATCATGGTAAAGTGAGGCTACAAACTGCCTCGTTATACCTTCATCAAATTCTGTGAGTTTCAGGAAATAGTCAATCCATCTTGCCTGTGTTAGGATTGGCAAAGTTAATTGATCTTCTAGTACTATATCATGCACTGTAGGTTCTAGTCTGATGATGTCTCCTCCCATATTGCCAATTTTGAATTCAAACTCACCACAACCCCTTTCTACAACCCCTCTGTTATATCTACTTTTAGTTTCAATAACCCTGCACTTCCAATAACCCCCCTATATATTCCCTTACTGTATGATACCAGCCTGAACTATCAAACTAGCTTAAATCGACTCAGAACTATGGGAAATTGGGAATTTTAGCATAGCAGATATTTTAGTAGACAAATTACCAGAGCAGTCATAAAAATGAAAAAGAGGTTGTATATTGTGTTGTCTAACAGACAATGACGAACAATCATTGTTTTGAATAAAAACACTATCCCTCCCCTCAACTAAATTATTAAAGTGACCTCAATTCAAGGCTGTGTACAGCAAGGAGAAGGATGAAAGTATATGGATATAAGATTACAAATGATAATTTTGGATTATTAAATGTGAGCATATAAGGAAATATTGAAATATCTGTGTCAAATAATGACAAGTTAATATTTGTGCCTGTTGGAATGAGATGAACTAGACTTCACGTGAGCAAGGCATTGGAAAATGTGTTTGCAACATAAGTTCGATCGGACAAAACTTATTATTATGAAAATGGTGGAATGACACTCTGGTATGTGTGAACAAGCTGATGTAATTTGCATGCGGTGTGATGACAAACGATGGTTGCATGCTCTCAAAAAGTGGAGTGCATGGCATGAAATTTGAATTAACTAATGGATAGTTGCTGCATGTGAGTGGATGGATAGTTGCTACATGTTCGCCTCCAACAGGCCCCAATGTAATATGATGGCAACGTGGAGTTGTTGCCTTCAATAGGTCCCTACGGCTTATTACTTGGTCTTCATGAAGATGGTGGCATCGGTGCTATGTGTGCATGTGAGGAAAGGAAATAAATTATATTGGAGTGACCTCAGGAGGTGATCTATGTAGCCCACTTGCTGAGTCACTGTGATAACCGGTAGGGTATTTTTCTATGTTACTGCTAGGTGATGATATAGCAGTATCCATCTCATGGTTAGGAATAGAGCATTTATTTAGAAAATCAACTCTTTTTTAGACCTAGTATAGAGCTTTAATCGATGTCCATTAACCAATAATGAAAATCTGACCTCATCTATTATTTATAGTTTGACAGCTCCATTGGAAAACACTTGGTAAACATTATAAGGTCCTAACCATCTAGATTGCAATTTGCCTTTATGATCTCTGTACTTTGAATCATATAATAGAGCCCAATCACCCATGTGAGATTCTTTTCTTTTAATATACTAATCATGCCATTTGGCTCTCTGCTTTTGAACAATCTCTGTGTGGTGCATAGCTACCATTCTGATATCATCTAATCCATAGAGAATATGGAGTCTTTCTCGTTGTGCTGCTGTCAAATCCATGTCAAGTCTTAGTGCAGTCCTCAGTGTCTTATATTCAAATTCTATGGGTAGAACTGTTGTTTTACCATACACTAACTCATAAAGGTGTGAAACCAGTTATTATTTTCCATGTAGTTCTATATGCCCATACTGCCTCTGGTAGTCTGGTTGCCCAGTCCTTCCTGTGAATGTTCACTATCTTGGTCAAAATATTCTCAATTTCTCTATTTGTAACTTCCACTTGCCCATTGGCCTGAGGGTGATAGGGTGTGGACTTCCTATGCCTAACTTCATATTCTTTGACCAGTATTGAAATGAGTTCAGAAGTGAATTGGGGACCTTGGTCATGATAATTTCTCTTGGTGCTCTATACCTAGTGAAAATTTCTTCATACAAGAATTTGGCTACATTCCCATCTCTGGAAAATTGGAAGGCTTTCACTTCAACCCACTTTGTCAGATAATCAGTGCAAACTAAAATGTACTCCTTATTATTAGAAGTTGGTGAGATTGGCCCAATGAAATCTAGCCCCCACTTGTCAAATGATGTTAGTGCTATCTGGGGTTGCAGAGGCATCTCATCTAATCTTGTTGGTCTGCCCATTCTCTAACATCGATCACAACTCCTTGTATACCTAATTGCATCCTTATGAAGAGTTGGCCAATAATAGACTGTGGTTAATATCTTGAATGTTGTCCTCTTGGCTGCAAAGTGGCCCCCACAAGGCTTATCATGACAAGCTTTCAGGATGTCAAAGACCTCATCTTCTCTTATGCACCTCCTCATAATATGGTTTGGACAAGTGTAGAACAAATAACCAGCAATCCAAGAATATGGAAAGCTCTTATGCACTAATTGTCTTCTTTCTCTTGGGGAGAAGTGTGATGGTATCTGCCCTGCTACCAAATAGTTAGCAATATCAGTGAACCATGGTGTATGTAAAGTAAGAGCATAGAAATTCTCATCTAGGAAAGATTTATCCACAACATCTTCTTCCATTTGTGTAGGCAATCTAGACAGAGAATCTGCCACCACATTAGCTTAGCTGGTTTATCTACTATTATTATATCAAACTCCTGTATCAAGAGCAACCATCTGACTAGTCTACCCCCAACCATAGGCTTATTCATTAAATATCTGATTACAGTATGATCTGTGTGGATAAATACCTGACAACCAGTTATATAATGTCTAAACTTGTTGATAGCATAAACAACAGCCAACATCTCTTTTTCTGTGACAGTGTAATTGATCTCTGCTCCTTGTAAGTTTTTTTGATGTAATAAATAACATGCTCTTTATTACCTTCTTTTAGTCCCAATACTGCTCCTATAGCAAAATCAAAAGCATTAGTGTGTATGTGGAAGGGCAATGTCTAATTTGGTCCTCTCAAGATAGGTGCTTTTGTCAAAGCTACCTTAAGTGTGTCAAAAGAGTGCTGACATTTGGTGGTCCAGTCAAATTCCATGTCCTTTGTGAGTAGAGAAAACAAAGGTGTTGCTAGTTTGTTGAAGTCCTGTATAAACCTCCTATAATAGCCTGCATGGCCAAGAAAGCTTCTAACATATTTTGGTTTCTGTGGTACAAGAAGTGTAGAAATTATCTTCATTTTATTAGTATCCACCTGAATACCATTACTGGATATAAAGTGTCCTAGAACAACTCCTCGAGTCATCATCATAAATCATTTTTCATGACTCAATGACAAATTATGCTCTTGACATCTTTTCAGGACCTTCTCTAGATTACTGAGTGCTGTCTCAAATGTGTCTCCATAAGTGGTGAAATCATCGATATAGATCTCCATAGAATCATGAGCATAGTCTAAAAAGATACTTAGTACTACCCTTTCAAAAGTGGTTGGGCCATTGCATAACCCAAAAGGAAGGACATAATAAGCATATGTACCCCAAGGGCAGGTAAATGTGGTCTTATCCTGGTCTTTTGGAGCTATTTTTATCTGATTATAGCCACTAAAATCATCTAAGAAGGATAAGTACTTTTTACCTGCTAGGGAATCAAGTACTTGATCAATGAAGGGTAGTGGAAAATGGTCTTTTCTAGTGGCTGTGTTAAGTTCCCTATAATCTATACACACCCTCCACTTGCCTCCTTTCTTAGGGACAATAACTAAAGGTGACACCCATTCACTATCAGAAATAGGGTAAATAAGACCAGCGTCAAGGAGTTTTTGGAGCTTAGTTTTAACTGTCCCTTAAGGCAAGATTCATTCTTCTCTGTGGTTGTCTTATGGGCTTGAAACCATCATTTATGTAGATCTTATGCATGCACAAATGTAGATCTATTCTTTTAATGTCATTATAATCCCATGCAAAAGCTAATGCATGTGTCTGCAATATAGTGTGCAAGGAAGTTTGTTGTTCTTCAATCAGGGCATTGTTAATATTCAACATTTTGCCTGGAATGATTTCCAATATTTTAGAAGCTAGATGGAAAGATAAAAGGTCATATCCACTGATATTGGGAACATATTTCTGAGGTAGTAGAGAGTGGAAAAGTTGGGATAATTCCTCTGAGGAATGTGCAGGTATGATATTATGTAATGGATCTTGTAGACATGATAGACAGTCTTGTTGTTGCGGGTCCCTACTACAATGATTCTGTATAATGTGGTCAATTAAGTCATCCTCATCTTGGGTTGCTAACAAAGGGCTGTGTTCTATCATCATGAGGGTTTGTAGGGAATAGTGGTCTTCTTTTTCTTCTAAGGTAGGCCATATGGTTTGCTCCAGATTGTCATGAGGTTGAGCTGGGGGATAAAGGACCAATTTCTTTGTGATAATCCCATTTGAGATTATCATGTTCCCAAACCTACAACCTATAAATGCATTTGTTGTTGCTAACCATGGTCTGCCTAAGATAAGTGGATAACCTGCAAGATTGACTTTTGGTTGCAAAACTATGATGTATGTAGGATACTCCCATGAATCTAATGCTATGACTATGTCTTCAATGATCCCCTCAGGTTTCACTGTTGACCTATCTACCAACTGTAAAATAGTTGGTGTAGGCCTCAGGTTTGGTAGTTGAAGTAGTTGTATCGCTTCTTTAGTCATGACATTGATGGCTTCCCCCAAGTCAATCAAGGTGTTTCTTATGAGAGTTCCATTAATCTTAACATCCACTACTAGACTGCCAGGGTTTGTGTATTTAGGGACAATTATGTTCCCTAGCATGATATTGGCAAGGTTTCCTAAGACATGGACTGTCTGAGGGTCCTTCTTCTTTCTCCCTGGTTTCTTAAGACAAAGGTCTCTCATGATCTTGGTGTATATTGGGATGTCCTTGATATCTTGGATGAGGGTAATTTTAATAATGACATTCTTAAGTTGACCCAATAAGTTTGTCTTTACTTGGGTTTGATGTTTTGAAATGGCTAGTCGTTCAGGGAAAGGAGGCTCTGAATTTGAGATAGTCTGATTTACCTAATTTGAGTCAGGTTCTAGAGGTGAATTTTCTAATGCCTCCTCTATGGACTGTTCATCCACCACCTCAGTGATTTAGGGGGATGAAGGCCCAGCTAATGCTTTCCTTGACCTGAGGTGGACATCACTCACCTCTACCCCATAAGTGGGGTATTGAATAGCCTCGTTAGTGTATGCCTATTGAATAGGCTTGTTATTAGGGTTAGGTGCAAGTTGGGTAAGTATTTGTGGTGCTCTTGGTGGCTAAGTTGTAGGACTAGATGAATTTGGCATAATGGCTTGTTGTTGAGGTTGTGGAGGCAGTAAGGGTTGTGAGTAATTCATGTTTTGGTTTTGCCATTGCTGTCCTTTTTGTCATTGTGGTTGCCATTGGTTTTGTTGTATTGGCCATTGAGGGTTGTAGTTAGATCCTTGGAAGTTTTATTGGGGCCATATAATGAGTTGTTGATTCTAGTTTGGCTGAGGATTTTGCCATTGTTGAGGGTTTTGCCATTGGTTTTGATTAGTTGGCCAAGGTTGAGGGTTCCAACCAGAGAAATTTTGATGACCTACTGAAAATGATGTATTAAAAGTTAAAGAATCTTGTGGCATAACTTGTCTTTTCTTCCATGGTTTCCTTTGTGCAACATAGTATAGATGGCCATCTTCACCTTCAATAGGTTGAAAGTGAGGTTTCTCTGACTTATCTTCTGTGATATTGGTCACTCTTCTACATTTGCAATTAGCTTCTCTTTGTCGACAATTGGGACAGTATTTAGTGAGTATTGAATCATCCTCTTCCTGCTTCTTCTTCAAGTGTAGAGTATCTAGTTGACTGGCTAGATGACTGATGATATCTTCTTTCATGTTGGTCAACAAGTTGCTCAATTCCACCCTTGAAACTGAATCATATATCTTGCCAATGGTAGATGCTCTCTCTCCCCTTGTCCTCTTGGTGAAAGTCCTTGAGTAATTTCTACAAACCTTACAGACATCCTCAAAGGGTAATTGAGATATATCTCCTGCTCCCATAAGATTAAGGGCATCCATACAGTCATCATTAACTCCTCTCAAGAATACAAGTTTCAAAGATTCATCTGAGAGTCTATTATGTGGATTTTTCTTGAGACAGAACTGGAATCTCTCTACATAGTCTTCCAATGGCTCAACTTCTTTCTAGGTCATTATGAAGATATCATCTCTTCTTCTGTCAATCCCTCTGAAATAGTCTTGGTATTTCTCCAAGAACTTTGTCTGCATTGTATCCCAATCTCGAATAGCATCCTTTCCTAATCCCATGAACCATCTTAAACCAACGTCCTTCAACGTGGCAGGGAATAGCTTGAGCCTATAAGGATCAGTGGTGTAGTCATAACTCCTACACAAGACATCAAACTCAAATAGGAATGTGTTTGGATCTTCAATCACCAAGCCATAAAAGACAAACAATGCTGAAGGCCGTATATTTTTTAGAGAAGCAACCCTTTCCTGATTGATGATAGGAAATTCAAACGTCACCTGTCCTGGTGGATCATCCACTACATCATCCATGGCGAGGAAAGTTCTTTCTATATTATCAATAGATGTTGATGAGAGGGAAGATTCTTCCTCAGTAATACCCTCACTCTGATCACTGTAGTCACCAATATTTACTATAGCTTGTTGGGTTGATGGAAGGAACCTTCCCAAAGTGTCTCTTTGCCTCTGCATACAATGTATATAACTTTGTATGGATCCTGCACAATGTTAGTAACCTTTCTGGTAGTTGGTGAGGTAGAACCTAAGTACCCTATCATTTGAAAGTAGAATGTAACTGAAAAAGCTGAAAACTAACAAGGACTAATCTCTGAAAGTAGCACCATCCTTGACAACAATGCCAAAAATGGAGTGTCTTTACAATGCTAGTTAAACTTGGTGGTAATCACTCAATTCAAAGGAATCTCCTACTGAATAGTCCATTATAACTTCTTGAAAATACCTCATCAAATTGTCAACCAAGGCTTGTAGACTTGTGATGGCACTTGCACTGTATGTGCTTTTAGGGATCAAACTATCTAACTTATCTACTACATCAAGCTACTTATTAACAAGGGAAAGTAATGCTGCAATGTAAGACTGTAGCAACAGATTAATTAAGGAATGAATTCTAATTTGCTAATGACAACTATTCCTATCCTTTGGAGTATCACAAGTTAATCGAACTAAGCAACTCTAAAAATCTAATTGATCTTGTATTCATAAACTAACTGCTACAATAATTAAAACATACAAGAAATAAAGTAAAGGCCAGTTATCCTGAGTGGCCCTTGCTCAGGTGACTGCATCACTGCTTAAACTCAAATCTAACTTTTTTTAGATAAACACAATCATATTGATTCTAACATACATTGCACAATCTTTTTAAATCACATAAAATCTGGCTGAACTGTAATATTCATAACACAATCAAATAACATTGTCTGCATAATCTAGAAAAGATTTAGATAGCTAGATCTATGGTAGAACAAAAACTATTCAAAAACTGAACTTAACTAACTTCTACCTCAACCACCGAACCATAATATAGGCATAGGGGAGTTATTGAAATATGTATCTTAACTGTAAACATAAAACACCGCTCTGCATGAACTAGAGCGTAATGAATGCTAACAACAATGATAGGAAAAGAAGGAAGT
Organism: Cunninghamia lanceolata; assembly: GCA_027924645.1. Classification (NCBI taxonomy): domain Eukaryota; kingdom Viridiplantae; phylum Streptophyta; class Pinopsida; order Cupressales; family Cupressaceae; genus Cunninghamia; species Cunninghamia lanceolata. The sequence continues at coordinate 5,145,390 of BSBN01000263.1, read as the reverse complement.
GTCCTAACAAAATTAGAACTCTCTGCTGAAATAGGGGAATATGGATCGATTGAATCGGTCCCATTAGTCTTCTAGTTGTAATAGAGTCCTCCAAGCTTCCAATCATCTTTATTAATCACCTATCATGATGTGTGATTCTCTCCATCAAGTGTCCTTGGGCCATGGTTGTTGCACTTAGTCAAGACTAGAATCTCCCTTGCTCTGTGCCTAGAAATGTTGTGGCTGCGGGCTGCACCCTATAGTTGTTGTGGGTGACAGACCTTCCTCTTTTAGCTGCAAGGTTAGTCCATGAACATGTACAAAATACTCAAACATTCTCAATAATCCATAATCAACACAAACATTCTCAATAATCCATACATTCCCACATATAACATACAATTTCATCATATCATAATCATATCTCCATATACTTAATTAACCAAGTTCAAGTCTGCATAATGATCATAAAGGATAACATAACATAGAAATATGCTTAAAATAGTGTCTGGGAATGTCTTTCAACTTGCATAAAACTAGAAAAAGATAGGTTAATAACTAGGCTCATTAGTGCCATAGGTGCGTTGATTAAGTTTAATTAAACATCTAGGCAATTTTGAGCATGATTTATTCTAGTGTTTTCCATTTTGCCCAAAAGTGGACTCATTGACATGCTTTAATCCACACATAGTCTAAACATATAGTTGTGAAGTATCTCAAATTTTAATTAGGATCACCTTTACCATTGTACATTTCGAATTTAGGCACCACAAACTACTAGGTAAAGGGTAAGTAACAAGCTCAAATGCAAGTAGTGTATTTTATGCTTCCACATATTCATTGTCATCTTGTCCATTAGGCATGGTATCGAATTTACACTCCACTCTATCTATATTTGAATAAGTGCATCCAAGGTAGAAGTTCCCATTAAATTAACCCTCACTTATTGAATGAAGTATTCTCTACAGTTACGCTTTACTCCACTACAGGAGCAACTACTTGCCCAGCAACTTCCCCCATTTCTAAAATCCCTAACCTCCAAGAATTAGCAGAGCCACAAGCTCTAAAAACCAACACCTAGCCGCAACAATAGGAACTCTTCCACTTACTCTCCTTCCAAACCCGACACCCACACCAACACCTACAAAAACCACAACCCAACCCATAACATCATATTCACCATCGCTCTTACTACTATTATATTCTTACCATCGCCCTTACTACTATTATATTCTTCAATCTGCTCTTCTTTCTTCTCATCTCTAGAACCAACACTCTTGTTTTTCAATCTACTCTTTCCTTTCTTCTCTAGAACCAGCACTCCAGTCGAGGAAACGACCGATCACCGCCTCTCCACCTTAACCCTCTACCTCTAGATAACAACCGGCCTTCCCTAATCTATAGACACCAGCCCCATGCTCTGACCAAACTTTCTTTTCAGCGGCGGTCATGCCTATGCCCCCAGGTACAATTACTAGCGCCCCCTACACACCTCGTCCCTCAACCCCACAATTGTTCCCAAATCAGCCCTTCTTCAGACTTTGTTTCTGCCCTTTCCGAGCCCAGGAATTCAGGGCGGAAGACCAATCAGCGCAAGACCCATTATTCTAATCAGTGGAAGTGGAAATGGTAGAAGAAACACTAGGAACATGGGTAGTCATGACTCTAATAGCCCATAACACAAAAATTAAGGTAGTGGGATGGGAGGAAGGAGGAGTAGATGCATAAAGTTCAAGATTAGAAGAAAATATAATAATTGTCTCAACATGGTGGGAAGAGGGGTGGAAGGAGGAAGCATACTGAATCAAGTAACAAAATTAGTAGGAAACTACAAGGAGGATGTACCATTTAAAAAACTAGGAGTAACATTAGCACCAATGCCTTGAAGAACTTCCAAATTGAATGGCTTAGTAAGCATCAAATCATGACAATCTTGAACCAAATGTGCAATGATAAACACCTTAGCCAAACTAGCAAACTTGTGTGAATTGTTGTTATTCCAAATGTCCATTATATATGAAATTCTCAACCTTAGATTCAATAATAGTGGTAACAATAGTAGTAATCATGAGAATATCATTAAAAACACACTTCTCACCATATGAAGCCATTCAAGGATTCAAATGATGAATTCTTGTCGAGGGAAAATGAGGATGTGAATGAGACCTTGGCATACAAGCAACTTACAAAAACCTAAAGAACAAATTATAACAAAAGGAAGTAAGCTATGATACAAAATCAAAATAATTAGTAAGCAATCATATCTATAAACAGATCAACAAATGAAACACTAGAGCAACAATAAGAGTGGGTGGGGTACCTAGGATAAAAGCAAAATCACATAATGAAAAGTAAAACCCTAAAGGAGGTATAACAATGAAGCACACAAGCAAAGGGGATCTAAACCTTAATGATATGTGAAATATAAAATATGCAATTAGAAAAGTAAATCTAAAAACCCTAATAGAATAAGGATAACCCCAAGGCTAAAACCCTAAGCCATGTAGGAATGTTGGATTCATCATAAAATGTAAGGGAAAATACTACCTGACACAATAATTTACCTAAGAGAAATTATTAGATAATAATAAAAGCCTAGTATTTAAGAAGCTGGGATTGGAATAGTAAATGTAGATTTTATTCATTTAAATAAATTAAATACAATACAGTCAAATCTTTAAGGTGGAATATGTCATTGAAGATGTTAGAATTGATTCACCAATGTGTTATAATTCTAGGGTTTCATCAAATGAACACCTTAGAATTTGTTAAATGATTCTTCTTTGCTATGGTTTAGATATATGCCTACAAAACTAATCTTTGTGTGTGCCATACTAGTCTTCATGCTTGTGGAAGTGAGTTGGCATGTGAAATTAAACTTGGACCCAAGGAAGTGAGCTAGTTGAAATCTAATAACTAGAATTTGCTCACCTTGCCTTGTTATACCCATGTTTGAAGTTGGGTGATGTCTACATGCACTATTTTAGAACTTGCTAAGCGAGGATCATGTTCTCCTCAATTAAGTGCCTAGATGGGCTACTTCAATTATGATGAACCAAGATCAAAGACAATAGGCAAACATGCAAAGATTCCTAGGATGATGTATGCTCTAATAATGTTGTTATAGATGTATCATGAATGCCCTCTAATAATACTTTCTCATAATCCTTGATTATTATACGATGATCTCAAAATCAGTGATGAATGTCCTTAAATACAACACACAAATCTACATAAATGCCATGTGCTAGGTAAACTCATAATGGCTATTGAAAAGTTTGACAAGGTTTAAATTTGAATTTTGATTTTTAAAAATTTAAGGTTTAGATCCATGATTGAGCAAATTAATTGGGTTAATTCTACACTTTCAAATTTGATCTAGGGTGATGAAGAGAGATCTATGAATCAATATCAATTTTGGAGATGAATAATAATGGGGATAAGATAGGATAAGGTCATGGGCTAAACTTTAACACAATGATATGCCACTTGTAGACTTGAGATAAAGGACACTCTAATCGAAGTGGGAACCAAACATAAGGGAAAAGGGCATGTGTATGCAATTTTTGCCATTACAATCATTCATTTTGAGATCATTGAGGAATGATCATGGATTATGAAAAAATATTGTTAGGGAGCATTTGTGATACATCGATAACAACATTATTAGAGAATACATTAACATATGTCATCTTAGGCTTCCCTACCTATTTGCTTGTTGTTTTTTTATCATAGTCCATCGTCATTAAATCAGTTTGTTGAGGGGCTTGATTAAGGAGAACATGATTGTTGCTTACCAAGTTCCCAAATGGTGTCTATAGACACCGCCCCGCTTCAAACATAGGTACAACAAGGTACAACGAGAAAATTTCAATATCAAATTTTAGTCAACTCACTTTTGTAGGTCCAAGTTCAATTTTGCATGCCAGTTCACTTTCACAGGTAATTAATTAGCTCCTTAATTGCAGGCTTTCATTATTATTATTTAATTATTTATCCTAGGTAAATTGTAGCGTGATGTATTATTTTCCCTTACTCCATGTCCCCATGCGGTTTCTTAAGTTATTTTTATGCTTAAATTTAAGCAGGTGAAGTAGCCCCATGAAAATTTACAATTATAGAAAAGGATAATTAAAGCTAGCATATTTATATTTAAAAAAAATTATCTAAAGCATGCCGAGAGATATCCTTCTCGAGGCACCTATTTCCACCTATGTGTAGTAAATTGATTAAAAAATAGGTGCCTCGAGAAGGATATCTCTCAACATACTTTAGATATATTTTTTAAAATATAAATATGCTAGTAGCATCCGAAGCGGCAAGCCTAATTCTAACTATATTATATATCTTAAGAATTATTATAATTATATTATAATAATAAATGTTAGATATACTATTATAATATATTATATAACAATTATAATTATATATTATATTAAATATAATAAATAGGATTAGACATAGGGTTAGGCACATAAATTATAACCATAATTGTAACCCTATTTTTTTCCCTAACTGTAATACTAACCCAAATCCTAATTCAAACCATAATTATATTTGTAACCATAACCCTAACCTTAACCCTAACACTAATGTTAACCATAACTCTAATTCTAAATGTAATGATAAATTCTAACCCAAACCCTCACCCCAATGAAGGTAATGTTTAGAATTAGGGTTTTTTTAGGGATTGAGTTAGGATTAGGCTTATAAGTAAGATTAGATATAGCATTAGTCTTATAAAACAATGGTAAGTGTGATCTTACGGTTATGGTTAGAATTAGGGTTAGATTTAGATATAATTATTTAGTTTATTTAGTTTACTGAAGCATAATTTCATCTTTTATTATTAGTTTAATAAAATTAATTTCTTAGAATATACATAAATCAACACATCATAAGTCAAACATATAATATGAAGTATTACAATGTATGTACATTGCCACAATTGTACTTGTACACATAAGAATAGTATTTATCCACATAAATCATTCATATCATGGTTGTTTGATTTGAGTAACTTAGGGTTATCAATAACTTAGTGTTATGGTAAGTGTGTAAAATTATCTTTGTACAAATAAAAAATAAAATCAACAAAGTTTAGTAACAAAAACTACACGTGGAGAAAGCTTTTGTGGAAAACAACACCAACAAAGAGCACCAAGTATATTTATTTATATAAATAACATTTGAGAATTACAAGATATTTTTTCTATGCTATACTCTTTTCAGTTTGCTCTGCTTTTCTTTGCTCTACTCTACTTTTCTCTGCTCTACTCTGCTATGCTCTGCTCTACTCTTCTCAGCTATGCTCTACTCTGCTTTGCTCTACTCTGCTCTACTCTACTTTGCTCCACTTTGTTCTACTCTATTGTGTTCTAATAATTTTAGTCTTTCTTCTTCAACTTTTCTCGTACCAATTTGTTTTCCCTTTTTCATTTGTTCATAACGATCATATGTAAATGGCGGAATTGTTCTAAGACCTTGTAATGACTTTACACGAGATATAGCCACAAATGTTAATACTGTTCTTTCTTTTTGCCCTATGTCAATTGTGGCTTTTGAATGAGTCAAACCTTGTGATTTGTGTATTGTTAATGCCCAAGACAATCTTAATTGTATTTGGATTGTTTGGTCCCTTTGTATTGGTGTAATTGGAATTGTGCATGGAGATTGATCTTCAAATGGTATCCCTATGTAATTATCAAACTCGACCATAACATATGTCAGTGGTTCACTTCCAGATTTGTAAATTATTTTTTGAACATACTCTAGAGATCCATTTACAAGACTTGCTTCTATCCAAAGATTAGAAGTTAACATGACTCTTGCCTCCTTAGCAATTAATAACTCCATATCAATTTCATCAATCTGACTTGCTTCTGGTGGTGCATTGACACTACCCACTCCTGTTGCAATGCAATGTGCAACTGGATGCCTCAATGAGAATAATTTTTTTTTGTTGTGACCATGCACATTGTCATTTGTGGCAAACAAATGAATAGTATTATCAAATTCTTCATTGGTTGGTGCATCTATGCAAACATTGATTCTTGTCATGAGCAACTTCCAATCATCAATAGTTGGTTTTGCATCTCTTAGATTTGTTAGAAGTTGGTGAAATCTTTGTTGTTCAATGCTTTCCCCTTCTTGTCTAAATATTTTATCCAAAGTAACAATGGTTTTGAATTCTTCCCATAATAGTTTACCATGTCAGTTACTATCATATGGTGGTCTATCGTTAACAGGAGGTAATTGACCTAAATCTCCAACGAGAATCATAGATACTTCTGTAAAATATTGGAAAATGATGGCCTTCATTAGTGTCTACTATTAATTTCTAGATTTAATAATAATCAAGTATATGTTTTAAAATAGGGAAAAAATGCATATCTTCATCAAAAAACATACGCATACCTCCAAAACTCATGTTTACATTTTTAGGGAATGCTTGACGAAGTCAACAGTCTACCTTCTCCAGCAAATTTTGTCAAATGAAGCTCATTTCATCAATCAAAATGTATTCTGTGTCATAACTACTCTTGGAAACTTGTGAGTCTTGCCCCTTCTGATTGACCAAAATCTGTGACTGGAATTTGAAGTACTGAATGGATTGTTGAGGCTCCAATATTAAATGTCGCAACTCCTGTCGGTGCAAGTAATAGAAGTGGAGTATGTCCTGGGAATGTTGCATTTTGAAGAGCTTGACTGATAGAACCAATTATATATGATTTTCCAGTTCATGTTGTTCCTTGAATTATCATGAATAATGGCAATGCATTTTGAGATGCATGATAATGTGCCATAATTATATCAAGTGTTTTTTCTGTTTGGTACCCAATGATGCATAATTGATATTTTGTGTTATATCATCCCACATGAGAAATCCATTATCTTTCATGGTGCTTATGAATTTTATTGCTTGATCTGTGAGTCTTCACTTTGATATTCATTAGACCATGGTGCATGTCTATCAATATCTCTTCTTCCCAACATATCTATTTAAGAAACTTCCATAATTTGATTATGATGTAGCCTCGATTTGATTTCCCATTCATGCTCTATTGTGTTTCCCTAAAGAGGTTGATTATTTTCAATTTCAGAATCACTACCATTATCAACATCTTCTGGAGTAGTTCTTCTTTGCACATGCCAAGGATTATAATTGAATGACTCCCAATTTGATATTATTTCATCATTTTGAAGACCGATATCTCTTTCTATAAGATGAAATGGCTTATAAAGTAACAACTCAGACCAACAAAAATCAACCCATTTATTTGATTGATGTTGAGAGATTGATACAAACCTTGGAAATACTCTCATAATAGCTATCATTTCCCTTGCCTCCCATTTGTTATCTCTTCTTCGCTTTAGATTATATGTCCATGATCTAGCTGCATCAATAAGTGAAACACCTTCCATGCAAAAGGGCCTATTCTTATATCCATCAATGAAAGATTGTGTATGTTCTTCATAGTCGTCTTCATCATTTGTAGCTACACATTTGAATACCTCACGTGAGACATTCAAATTGACAAATTTTTTGCTTCTCTCTACTAATGGAAGTTCCAATAGCATGTGACATATTTCTGTGCCCCAATGTCTCTTTCTATAATTGTTTCAGTGAGAAGCCTTCTATATGCTCTTAATACTAAATCATCAGGGTTTTCAATGTTTGCAATCTACATCAACATTTGATGATAACTTTCTGAACTCTTTTCTGCTTTAGCTGCATACTTGGCAATGTACTTGATCACATCATGTTTAGAAAGAACATGTTGCCCTCCATAATTGTAGTATGTAGCAATTGTGTGTATTTACTTTGTCATCATTTCTTGCATGTTCAAACTTTTTTTCACCTATCTCTAAGTTTTCATATAATTTTGATCCCTCAAGATTTAATGGCCATGGAGCATTATACCTATGATCAATAATAATAGTTTTTTATTTCTCTGTACTCATATTATATTGAATTTGAAAATAATAATTTGGAAGATTTCCAATCTTACCTACAAACCATTCATCCTCTTTTCTTGCGTAGACATGAACCCTCTCTACACATTGTATGTCGTTCTACATAATTTAAAATCTCTTCATAGTCATGTTCCATATGAATTTGTGTAAGTTGCCCTATATTTCAAAGACATTTATGGTGGACAACATTTTCCATTACCTATGATTCAAAAAATGTATGAATTTATTAGTTATGTTGAAACATAATTTTCTTATATAATATTTAAAATATTGATTTACAATCATTGATAACATACATGTATGCTTCGTTGATGTGGATCTTCTCTAGGATTCCATGCATGAATAATAGAATGAAAATATGTCTCTACACTTTTTCGTTGCTGCTCATTTTTCCAATCAAGATTATCCATATTTGGTGATCCATATATCCATATGAATTCATACACATGCGGTGAACCTCTATGTTGTCATTCATATCTAGACCAATAATCTTTGACATTCATTCCTTTTTCTAGAATCTGTTTTCTAAAAATTGTATGTTGCAGGTGCATGTAGTGCGCCACTATATGAGGATAATCAATAACATCTTGTCTTCTCCATTTTTGGGCTTCTCGTGCATCTATTGGTGGTGTTCCAGGCATCAGTGCATGCAAATTAGGATAGTACATATCTACTGCACTCAAAGTGAAGAATATTATGGTTGAACCAATTTGATGAAGCATGTCAGTTAACTTTGCGCGACATTTTACCCAATATGACCTTATACCCCTTAAGTTTGTTCCAAACCTCATCAAATGATCAGCTAGACAGGAGTGGGGCACATCTTCCATATGTTCACATAGCTCATTGATGGTGATTGGCATATCTTGAAGATTTCTTTTGACAAACACTGCAGATGAATTTTGTGCACGTAGTCTCATGATCTTGTTCATCACATATATCTAAATCATGGGTGTCGACCAAAATGGTGATCCCTATACTGAAAGAGATGTTTGACAAATTCATGCAGATGTACTCGTCTCATGCGAGGTTCTAGCCAATCACATCTACCATCAGGAAACAATGTTAGAAATGCCATATCTAATAAATCTAATGTCACATACTCATTGATAGGAGAAGAACCAATCGTTGGCCAATCGATCAATGACCCTAGATTTACATCAGAGTTATTCTCAAGCATGCATGGATCAATTCCATCTCTCTTTTGATGTTAGGCAGTCTAAAAGCCATTGATGTTGTGTGATCAATGATATTTCCTTCATCCATCTCCATCAATGGGCCCACAAATACAACTTCATTTGCATCCGAATCAAACTACATATGCACTGTATTTAGTTGGTCAAAGATATTTTCATCTGAATTTGATGAGAGAGCAGTGAGAGCATTTTCATCAATTTGAACATTAGAGTAGAACTTGTCATGTTCAATTTTGTATTTGAGTGCTTTATATACCCACTCTCTATTAACTGTAAAGTTACAACTTGTGCCACGTTGATCCCTCCTTCGAACAATGATGATTGACAAATATTTTATTCTATGTGGCAAAACCTTTAAAATTTCTTTTATATCTTGTGGAAAACTTATTGTGTGTCCCTTGTATTTATATTGTCCACCAGTAGTATGTGTCACTTGTAGGATTGGATTGACATGTGCTATCAACATTTCTTCTACTTGTGTCAAGTTTGCAAGCTCTTGTGGTTGTGGGCCAGGATCCATATTATTTGATGTTGAAAATCGATTATGGCCTCTTTCTTATCGACACCTATTGCATATAGGACCTTGAGATGTGTGAGAAACCCTTATTCCAAGGTAACATTCTTGACAAATCTAACACATGTTTGGTAAAACAAAACTATCTATTCCATTTCGAAAATGCATTTGGAAAGTTTTGAAATCAGTGTGAAGCATTCCATTAGGATTTGGTACATTATGTGGTCTTTCAACGTTAAAATCAATATTAGAATTTACCCAATTAGGTTCTTATCTTTTTGCATCTCCCATTAGTTCATGTTGATGTCTTCGCTATTCCCTCTGATATACTCTTTGATATTCCCTTCAGTGTTGTCTTTGTTCCTCCTCATGTCTTCGTTCCTCATCAGATTCAATGTTCAATAGGTGGAGCTATACCTACATAGTATTTGAAAACAAATATTTATAAGTGTAAAGCTATAACATTGACATTACTTTGCAAAAAATTCACGCCATTGGTGTTTAATGTTGATATAGAAAAATTACACATTTAATACATTACTTTGAAGAAATAGATTCATGTCATGTCCAGGTACATTTTCTAGTGTTTCAAGTACAAAATCTATTGATCTTGAATTTTCATCTTCAACATTAAAATCAACATCAACATTTGACCCATTAGGTCTTTATCTTTCTTCTCTTTGAGGGACATTGTGTTGTTGAGATGTTTGTGGATGATTTATTCTCATCATATTCATTGTTGCTGATTTTGTAATTCCAATTCTTCAAGTGCTATATCTGCTCTACGTTTATGATATCTTTCTGTGACAACTTCATTTTGTTGTGTCCTTTGTTGTTATCTTTCTACTTCTCTCATTTGTTGGCGATGTTGTCTTCGATATTCCCTCATATATAGTATTCGATATTCCCTTCGGTATTGTCTTCGTTCCTCCTTAGATTCAACATTCAACCTAGGTGAATCCATACCTGCATAATTAAATTAATGTCTATGGTAAAATCAATTAAACTCTTAATAAAATTTATTAACACGAAGATAAAAAAAATATCTTAGTGCTAGGAACTAAACTTAATGTAATAATATTAAGTTATTTATTAGTCTTCTGAATTTAATGCTACTCATTAAATCAAAACATAATTAACTCAATATAAACAACAAACTGGTACAAAAATCTTTATTATAGTTTATTCAGAAGTAACTACATCCTTATTTAAACATAAAATGACTCATATGTTATATTCAAGGGGAGTATATCCCTCTGATTCACTATCAGACATAAATACAATGATCTCAGAAGATGGAGGTATGTGAGGGTCTCTCCTAATCATAGGTGTATCAGCTAGGCGTGAATAAGCTATGATGCTAGTTGCGATCTTAGCTACCTCTAAGATTTCCTTTTTTACTCGCTTAATTCGAGTTATGGCATTACTGAGAATTTCAATATCACTAAGCCATATTAAATTATCAAACTTAGTTCCTTCAATAGTTTTAATTATGGCTTCTCACTCTTTCTTGGCTTTTAGGTAACACTCATTTCCAATAACTGACTTCCGAGCAGTCATCTTGAGTCGCACCATCCTGACACAAGAAGTTCAAACATTAGCTTCTGATAATGATGGATAACAGCTTAGCATAGTGAATTCATAAGCTCTAGTGCTGAACTAGTAGCTCTGATACCATATGTTAATAAGACTACAAAACATAAGTATAAGATTATGTTATATTTATGAATATTTTTCTATGATATGCCTTTAAAGGACTTTGACATATTAGCTTTTATGAAATACTAAGTTTCAATTATTTTCACATATATTTATTCTATGAAAAAAAAAAGACATAACAAATATTATTAATTGTAGAGGAATTTGAGCAGGTAAAATAGCCCCATGAAAATTTACAATTATAAAAAAGGATAATTAAAATAATTTATTGTTATTTTTTTTTTATAGAATAAATACCACAAACTAAGATAACTATTTATAAAATATTCATAGGGTTACTAACTCCACAATTATCTCCTTAAAAAAATATTGAGCATAGCCCAAATAAGCTATAAGCAGCATTGCATGGGGACATGCCGTTACACCTTTAAACACACCATATGCACGGCCAAATTTATGACGAAATCTTTGTGGTAGCGTACTAGCGAGGCGGGCCTGGGTGAATATGTGGAGGTCAGACACCGTGATTTAAATATTAACTTTTAAGATCTGAATGTGGGTTCTAAATTAAACAACTGTGTAGGTCGAGTATATATGTTTATTTATAATGCAGAAACGTGGCCATGTAGCTTCCATATTCAATTCAGATCATACTCTGTAGCTCACTGTAAATGGCCGTCAACGCATGCCGAATTATATTTCAATTGACGGCAGTTGTTTGTCACACAAAATTAGTAAGCACAGATTAGGTGTAGCCGACATTAAAGTAAACTCATTCGCAATCGCCATGCAAAATATCAGGCATTTCTAAATCTTTTGTTCCTCTTTGTTGTCTTGCCGTTTTGCTCCAGCAAGAAACAGAAGTTTTTGACTGTACAATGCCTCCCCGTCACTTGATTGCACAGGTAATTAACGATTTCATTTTTTCTGGTTCAGCTTGGTATGCTTGAATTGAAATTTAAACAACTTAATTTTAATATACCACTGCGAACATTGTGAATTGGCCTTAATTTTTGCAAAATTTCGTTTGATTTTGCAAAAAGTATCACAATTGCCTTGTTTGGGCTTCTTGTGCTTTGGAATTGACGCAATTACACAGAACTTTGCATTCGTGACCTAATTCAGGAGATTGTAGATCAAAACAATGCTTGGAGGATTTCCTTTAAACTGTGAGATTCATAAAAACAATCTTCACACGCCTGAGGGCTGTGGTTGACTAGTAGGCAGCCAGCTTGAACATTGTTCTGTCAGACTGGTAGCTCCCCAACAACTTCGGTACACAGGAATGGCAGTAACCATCGATTTATGGTGTTCCCTTCCAGGATTCCCACCCAACAAACAAAAGACAAATCTTAACAGGAAGGAAATATTTAGTAAAATGCTTCTGGTCTCAGTTTTCTTCAAAAGCTTTTTAGAAGTTTTTATTAACTATCTCATGGACTGAAAAACTCATCTGTATTGTTAAGTGGACATTGGCTTACTGGTGAGAATGCTTGGCTCACGAAGAGTCCACCAGGAATCATTTTTTGCTAAGTGCAAAGGCAGGGCACTATAAGAGACGAGGTTGGGTTCATGACCAACTGCCAATATACTTATAGGGCCTGGAGACCAGTTGGCATACAGACTGCTAGAGTTTGTATCATTTAATCATGTGTTTTGTCCTCCTTAATTTAGTTTTATTTAATTATTATTTTTTTAATTCTAGATAACTGTGTTCTTATGTATTTTATCAGACATTTCTAGTGAGCTACCTCACTCATCCTTAGGAAAACTATCAATCTCATTTTGCATAAGGAGCTGTAACAAGATCATATAAATTGATAATTTTTCTTTATTCTTGTCTTGCCCGTGAGTTGTTCCATCGACAAAATATTCATACAAGTTGTGCTGCACCTGCATTTTTGCATTATATTCTAGAGACAAAGTTTGTAATGCCTATTCAAAACGCACAAATAAGGTTCAAACATAGGTGTAATTGCTTTTTTAACAATATAATGGAAAGACTTCCAGAGATAATACATTTCCCAATCAGAATCCTCCTCTATTTCCATTCTATTACATCATATCTTATTCTTGACTCATTGGTATTCTTTGCCTACTCCATATCATTGGATAAAGAAGTGCCCATAAAATATGATGGACCTCTCCTACAAGAAGTGGTAAATGATGTGACAAATATGAAGAGGTAGTTTCAACAGCATAGTCCAGCACAATAGTATCAAGGAAATTTTCAAAGGAATAATAGAAGTGACAGACTTAGATGACCTCCTCCACCTGAAAGGCTTGCTTTGGAGGCACCTCCTAATAATATCATCAACAATTTTTGCACTTTCCATGAGACAAGTGATCACGATGCTCAGCATTGTCCAGAGATGCATTGCATGATGCAGTTCTTGGCAGCTTCTAGGTCAGATTATCAAAGGTTTTTAGGTAACCTTCAACATCTTCGAGATGGGCCCGATGGCAACTCTATGATAGGATATATTCAATATGGACCGGTTTGTGCTAGAAAGGTAAATACATTCAATGGTTCTACATGTTCATGGAATCAAGTAGATGTGAAAGAGAAAATATTTGAAAAGAGAAGAGTACACGAAGAACATCAGCGGGAGGGGTCATCAACGGCTTCTCATTTTCAAGAGCTGGCCTCTGTGCAATAAATCAAGAGCAAGTGTTAGATTTCCCTTCCACCTCTCAAGCCTTGCCTATTTTCTATGGTGGAGCACAAGCTTCTGTGTTGGAGGAAATTGCATATCATTTATTTGTGAAAGAATATAGTCTCCCAGTCAACAACTGAGCAGGAAGATAATGACCATGCTAAAAATGGAGAAGCATCAGATGCATTTCTCTTTGCCTTTAAGGGATTATTCAAAGAACCTACACAAGACAAGATTGTAGAAAAGGTCACAACTTCAAGTTCAATAATTTCTAAAAACATTCAAGAAAACAATAAGGTCATACAAATGGATGAAGCACAACTTTCTCCTTGTAGGGACAATGGAATCTCAAATTCAAGTAGTGGATCAAATTTGGAGTTGAAAGATTCATTGCCAATCTTGGATATTTTCTTATAGCACCACAATGAAGCTAAAATGATCCAATGTGCTCGAGATCCGCCACTAGGTGAAGAGGTTTTGCAAGATTTACTTCTAGAGATGGATGTTCTACTACATGTTCATTTTGAGGATGACCCAATGTCTAAAGAGGAAACATAATTAGAAGATCAATTCCTACTCCTTTTGTGCCTGAAGATGATGGATGGTCAAGTTTGCTAGCAGAGGATAATATGTTTCTTTAGCATGTATACTTTGATAATGATCTAATGCTTGAAGATTTGGACATGGATGGGTTGTCAGATGAAGATTCAATTGATACAAATAGTGAAAGAAGTGTTGCAAGTACAAAGTATAAATTTGATACTAATTGTGGATTTTGGAGAGCCAAGGATAGGGGACAAATATTTCTCCAATATCTTTAGCCTTTCCCAGAGGATGATGCTTTAATTGAATTTAGGGTTGGGTATGTCAAAGTGATGGGAGAAGAGGAACAACTCAAATATTTAAAGATTATTATTCCTATAGATGTGTTGCAGCCTCAAGAGCTTGCTAGGTACTTTGTAAAGGAGGCTCAGTACCTCTACTTGCAGGAAAGGTTCTTCCTTGAGTAAGAGTACTATTTGGAGCTGCTTGACATCAATCACTTCATCCTTGAATTCTTGCTACATGATTACCTTTATTCAGTTGAACCTCGGTTCTTCATAAATATTTTATAGAGGTTTTCAATATATGAGCTGCCAAAGTTGAATCCTCGACTCAAATGGAGGGTTCTTACTTTTCCTAGTTTGTTAACGGATTTGTTTACTCAGTGTATTCCTTTTAGGCCATAGGCAGATAGTTGTTGTCTTT
Organism: Cunninghamia lanceolata; assembly: GCA_027924645.1. Taxonomy (NCBI): domain Eukaryota; kingdom Viridiplantae; phylum Streptophyta; class Pinopsida; order Cupressales; family Cupressaceae; genus Cunninghamia; species Cunninghamia lanceolata. Next base: position 5,130,160 of record BSBN01000263.1, on the reverse strand, counting down.
TCCTGTATTCGTCACGTTGTTTTATTTTTCCCTTTCGTGTAATGTTTTTGTTATCATTCTATTTTAGGTTTGGCTGTTAGAGTAGGCTTGACTCTATTGCTTGTAGATAAGACACTAAACAAAATTTTCAAGATTCTGAAGTTCTCCTATGGTCCAAGTTTGTCCCATGGTGCCTAGAAAGAGGTAATTGTTGGCACCCCAATGAAACTTTGTCTTCGGTTAACTTTCTTGTTAGTAACCATGCATTCTTCTTATTTTATCAATATCAAACTAGTTGTCCTTCTTGTCTTCAAAGGTCATCAAGTGTTGGTCTATGTTGTCAACTAACAGTGTTTGTAGATTACTCATGGAGGGAAGATGATGAAATTCTTGACAGTTGAGTGGTACTAGCATAAATGTAGGGTTGAAACCTTTAACCAGCATTATCAAGGAAGAATTCACCAGCCCAAAGTCTCATGGCAGTGCTAGAATAAGGAGAAGGAAAGAAAGACTATGTCACCAAATATAGTGGCTTAACCAGCTCAAATCCACGCCCAAAGGCAATTCAAAATCACTTAAGGAAATGCTGCAACTTTCAAGTGGCAAAGGTAGCACCAAAAGTTGCACTTTTGAGTAGCAGTTGCCACATAAAACTCTGCCATCACTTAAAGAGCATTAAATGAAGACTTTGGTGAACTATTTCATAGCTAGGGGAAAAATGCGACTGAGGTGGTAGTAACCTTGTAAAGTTCTACCATGTTTTGAAGGAAGTAGAACAACTTAAAAGTGGTGAATAGTTAATGTGGCCACTCAAATTCTCCAACAAATATTGAGACAAGATGGTGCCCAAGTGAAGTGACTGAAAGCAAAAAAATAGGATGTATGTGATGTAATGCCCCTTTTAAATTTTCCTTATTTTTCTTTAAATATAACCCTAACTCACAATTATAGTAGTTTGCATGATTAGTATAAATATGAAATCCTTATGATTTAGAAATTTCTGCTAATAATTAATTCTGTAAATCAGATTTAATACTCAAAAAAATAGTGTAGAATTGCCAAATTGTCTCTTTTCAGCGGTTGGTAAAACAGTCCCTTTTCTGCAGCAATTTATCTTCAATGAAATGCCTCTGAAATGTCTCCAAATCTGCCTGAATCAGGGGTTTTTGTCCACTAACTCAGCAATAAAAATTAGGGGGTTTTCGTCCTCTAATTTCTAACCTAGAGGGGTTTTGTCCTAAGGTTGTTTGAACCGTATCCATGCTCCACAAGGAGTAATAATCAAGTGTAAAATGTATTCACCAAGATGCTCCTTCTCCTTGCTTGGTCTCTCTTAAATATCTTTCTTCTCTAACAGCCACAACTCTTCACATGCCCTTTGATCTTTAATTATAGTTTCACTTAATAATATTAATTAATTCTTTTATTGGCTACCTTTATACCTTGTGATTTCCTTTTCTTAGGAAAAAGGCTGAAATTTGTTAGAGTTGGCTATGATTGGAGCCACCCAGGATCTAGGACTTCATGAAAGCACAAGAGAGATCAAATGAGAGAATAATTCTATTCTATCAATGAATGCAAAAGATTGTTAAAAGATTGTTATTACAATGTACATGATATGCCTTGCTTATAAAGACAAGGATGAAATCTAGGATGTTGTAGTCACGTGACAAGTGTCTTAATCCTATGACATGTGACAACTATAGGATAAGATGACAACTATCAACAACTATCAACAACTAGACACAACTAGAAACATCTAGTAGACTCACTAAGTCAACTTAACATGTGAATTATGTGTGATGTGTGAATATTATTTAACTAATAAATGGTTAAATAATATGAATTATTCACACAAGGGTAAACCTGATAGGTAATAACCCTGTTCACACCAACACCCTCTTAAGTGCAACTTAGGGAGTAGCTGACTAAAGCAAAGATGCAATGATGGATGAAGATGACGGGTCTCGGCTACTAGGCCATGTTAGGTACCCATGTACAACAAATCTCAAGTGGAGAAAAGGAGAAAACCTCATGGGACAAAACTTCTCTCCAAAAGTGAAAATGCATAAAACAATGAAAGTGAAAGAAGAAGAGATAGTAGGAAGACTCAACATGACCCCTTAAGGACAACTTCTATCACATATATACAATCAAATACGCCCCCCCCCCCCCAAATAGGAGAGCAAGAGTGAGACTATAAGTCCCCCCCACAATGAAGTAGCTCTTGTGCCGATGGGGAATGCCTAAAGAAGAATGCTAAAGAGAATCCTGTACTTGCAAACAACATTCCTCCCCTTAGGGAGAAACCAATCCAAAGGCTGATGTAGAAGAAACTCCATCTCCAAGAAGAGATATGAGGGAAGAAGTCTCAAGATGGATGTCTCTGAAAAGTGCTGAAATGTCCACATGTCAGAATCAAAGAATGACACTATGCAATGAGGTGTGACCAATCCAAAATCTTGGGTAGACTCATGAAGAACAACCTCCAAAGACGAAGTAGATGAGATAACAGTTGTGTTGTAACTATCATCAAAGAGGAGAGATATCCCCTCAAGTGTGTCCTCCAAATCTGCAATATGAGACTCACAAAAGAAGTTTGATAGACCTGCCAAGAAAGTATCCCACAAAGTTGTGTTTGAAATACTTGAATGGTCCTACTCAACTGAAGTAGAAGAAACCATGTCGATGTTGATCTTTGAAGAAGCAGGAGGTTGAGGAGATGGAAGCTTAGCACTAGTCTCATGAACCGAAGTGGATGGAAGAACACCAATGTTCAAGTGACCAAACTTCTCCTCAGAAACATGATTCACACTTGGTGCATGAGTGTGAATAGCAATCAATGGATCTACATAATCAGAAGAAGCAAAATGGGAGAATGTATACAAGCGAGATGCATGATCAGCCATCCCAACAACAATGATATCTCTACTCTCCAAGTCTCGTATGATCACTGAATCAGGAGTGAACTCAACTGTCTTGCCTGCACCACAATGAGTAATCTGGTAGATAGAAAGGAGATTGGTTGACAAGGAAGGTACACACAATACATTATTGAAAGTGCCCTCACCAATATCAATAGTTCCTTTTCCAGTTGCATGCATGTATGTATTGTTACCCATCAAAATAGGTGGCAAAGTACATGACTCAAATGAAGAGAACATCCCTTGTGAAGATGCCATATGATGAGAAGCTCTAGAATCAAGAAGCCATCTCTCTGACTGAAGACTTGTAGAAGCAAAGAGTGCTTGTCCTTTTCCTTTGTTTGTCCCATTATCTACCCTGCTGTTCCTGTTTGTGTAGATGATGACGGTGTCAAAGAAGAGGATGTACTAGGTGACATGGATGATGGCAAACTGATATTGTGCTTTTGAATAATGTGAGTCAATTCATCAATTTTCTTCTCATAACACTTATGCTCATCATGTCCTAGTTTCTTGCAATATGCACACTTTGATCTCTCCTTCTTAGATGATTCCTCTTTGGGAGAGGATGAGGACTTAGGTGATTTGGTTGACTCTTTTGCTTGCTCATTGTTCTTGAAATCCTTACTTTTATGTTTCTTGCCTTTACTAGTTGAAGCCTTTTGATCCTTAGAACCTTGATTAGCAAGAAGAGCTTGAGGTCTAGGAGACTTCAATGTGCCCATGTCTACTAACTTAGCTTGATCCCTTGTGAGTGATGTGGCAAACTCATCAAGTGAAGGCATTGTGAAAGCTTTCCCAAGTGCATCCATAGTAGCATAAAAGGTAGAAACAAAAACTGAATAGTTAGGACCAAGCTTGGCAAGGATTGAAATAATCAATTGAGTGTCCTCTTTCTCAATTCCACATTGTTTGAGCTGCAATCTAAGTGACTTTAGCTTTATGAAGAAGTCTTGGATGCTTGCAAAGTTGGTTGGATTCAAACCAATTAGTTCATTCTCCAATTTGAAACCTCTCATAGTATCTTGCTTACCAAAGAGATTTTCTAAGGCAGTCGACACTTCATTAGGTGTTTTACAAGATTCAATATGAAAAAGAAGATCAGGAGAGATAGACAAGTATAGTGTTCCATAGGCTTGATCACATCTATTGTACCACTTTCTCTTTTCTGCAGTTGCTGTTGGTTCAATTTCTGTACCCATTGTTACTCTATGAATTTTCAAACTTCTTAAATGAATCTCCATTTTAGTTTTCCACTCATGATAGTTATATGGTGTGAGTAGAGGAAGTTTGTTTGGATCCATGATACAAGAGTACAAAAAAGAACACAAGTACAACCCCCCTTTTACTCAATCAATGAGATCACCCCCAACAAAAAATAATTGTGGGACTTTATGATCAGTCCAATTACAATTGCCACAAGCCAAAACAACAAAGTGGTCTTTGATTTTGGTACAATGCAAAAGCCAAAATTAGGCTAGAACTGAAAGTACAATTTTTGAGCAAAACTGGATGAAACAGATAGTAGATCTGGAAAGTACTCGAAAAATCATGCACTTTAAAAAAAATTTCACCAAAAAATGTTACCGTATGAGCCTGAATGAAGCCTTTGAAGTTTTGAAAATGGGAACTGCTCAGGTATAGGTGAGAGAAACTGGAATTTCTGGAAAAACCAGGCACTAAAACCAAAATTTGATTCCACCACTGCGAAGCCTGCGAAATTCTAGCCCAAATAAAAAAAATTGCACAAAAAATAGAGCAAAATTGAGCAAGATATGGGTCTTCAAAGTTGGACTATCAAATCGAAAACTCCAATGAGAGGGGGGGCAAATTGGGCCAAGGGCTGCTGACGTCAGCAGAATCTTCGGCCGGAATCTTTGAAGATTCCTCAGAATATTCTTTAGATTCGCCGGTTTGCTATGTCACTACTCGGAATGCTAATGTCAGCATGTTGCCGGAAAATGACGACGTCAGCCTGTACAATGATGACATCAACAACGAAATATGCTCTTGATCTGTTGGAATATTTTGTTGATCTGCCGGATTATGGCGTCATGCTGACGTCAGCAGATGCAAAAAAGAATTCTCTCAGAATATTCCGTGATTCCGATACTGTCGACGATTTTTCTGAAAACCGCTTAAAATTGCCGAAATCGCCGGATTTTTGGGGAAAACCATTGTTGTATTGTGGGAAACCACTTGTTGGTGGAATACTGGTTGTAGATTCGTTGTCGGGTGGTAAAATCCCAGGTGGTTTGGACCTGCAGTGGCGGAATAGACCACTGATGGGTTGTTTTGTGGTAATGGCCGGTTGTCGGGCAGAAAAAAGCTGCTTGTGGGTGGTTTCTGCAGATTGCCAGGCGGTTATTTCAACCGCTGGGGTGGAGTTTGTGTCCGCCGGTGAATATGCCGGTTGGGGGTGGAATTTAAAATAACCACCGGGGAGGTTCCCACGGGCGGTTTTTGCTGTGGTTTTAGAACGCGGGAGGACGGGTTATAGGCTGCCACTTGGTGGTTGCTGGTGCTTGCTGCGTATTGCGACTGTAGGCAGGTACCCTGCGACAGTAGGGTACTACCCTGCAATATTTTATCTGTAGAAAAATTTAATTAAGCTGCAGATAATTTCTTTAACCTGCAAACAAATCTTTTACCCGCTGGACAATAACCGATGCCGAAGACGCTGATGACATAGGCAAGATTTTGTTGTGTAGAGAGAATATGCTTAGAATATTCCCTGCGAAGATTTCGAATGGTCAAGGGGCAAATTTTTTTTGCCTTTCGCTGCAACTTCGTCCGATTTCGACGAATTAACAGTCGATCTTGGGGTTTTTGGGCCTCCTGAGCGCGATGGCGGGGTCTGATTTTGCCCAAATTGCTCCAAAAGATCAGGGACCTGCTGGATCTTGCATGCATCTCCCAACTTCAAACCCTCATAGATTTGGCCTCCGATGTTCGATCTGAATGAAACAAAAGGCAATCTTGACTATCTTGGACCTCCAGAACGCAATGGTGTGCTCAGATTTGCAGCAACATGCTCCAAAATGAATCTGCAATACAAGGCTACAAAGAGGAAACCCTCACAAATCTGGTATTTCCATCAAGTTTTTCTGATTCTCCAGGTCATCATTCGATGCAAGAGAAGAGCATACTCAACTATCAAGATCCACCATGATTTGCACTCAAGATCTCTAAAAAAATGACTAACACAAAGTGATTCTTCCTAGAGCTCTGATATCATGTTAGAGTTGGCTATGATTGGAGCCACCCAGGATCTAGGACTTCATGAAAGCACAAGAGAGATCAAATGAGAGAATAATTCTATTCTATCAATGAATGCAAAAGATTGTTATTACAATGTACATGATATGCCTTGCTTATAAAGACAAGGATGAAATGTAGGATGTTGTAGTCATGTGACAATTGTCTTAATCCTATGACATGTGACAACTATAGGATAAGATGACAACTATCGACAACTATCAACAACTATCAACAACTAGACACAACTAGAAACATCTAGTAGACTCACTAAGTCAACTTAACATGTGAATTGTGTGAATATTATTTAATTAATATATAGTTAAATAATATGAATTATTCACACAAGGGTAAACCTGATAGGTAATAACCCTGTTCACACCAACACAATTAACTTTTGTTTTTGTCTTATAGCTGATTTTGTCTTGTAGTGGCTATCTCCTTTCAAAGTGCCTTAATAAAATAATATTTATGAGTATTTCAAACTGAATTTATTGAAGCACACTTTGTAATCCCTGAATAGGATTACCAAATGATTTGGAGGGTTTAGCCATAATTTAATTTTAAGGAGGGGGCATTACAGTCTGCTCTTTCCAAGTTTGCTGGTCCTCAAGCAATTGTAAATTGGGATGCTGAAGAATTTTTGCACTCTCCCATGTAGCATCCTCTTCAGGAAGATCTTTCCATCGAACCAAATATTCTGTCATTGGTTTATTTTTTATCTTCCTTTCTCTAAAATTTATAATGGCCTCAGGAATCAAAATTAGTTACCCTTCATCATTCAGTGGGGGTAGCTTTAATGAAGGAATAATTTGACTTCCTAATGCTCTTTTCAAACAAGAGACATGAAATACATTATGAATCTTACTATTTTCTGGCAATTCCAATTCGTATGCAACCTCTCGAGCTCGTCGTTTGATTCTATAAGGGCCATAGAACCTTGGTTTCAATTTCTCTGCTCCACTCCTTTTTAGGGAAGATTGGCTATAAGGTTGTAGCCTCAAGAAGACCATATCTGGTACTTTGAATGTTCTTTCAGTTCAATGCTGATCAGCATATAACTTTTGCTGATTCTGTGCTCTTTGTAGGTTCTCCTTGAGTGATTCCCAAATTTCCTAACTTTACTTAACTAGATCTTTTGCCCCTGATACACTGCTAGCCGTGATGACCAAATCCACAAAGGATAAAGCATCATAACCATATAAGGCTTTGAAAGGTGTCATCCCAATAGACATATGATATGTAGTATTGTAACAGTGTTCCCCCAAATAAAGCCATTGTATCCAGGTTGTCTAATGTTAGGCTACATAATTTCACAAATAGCCCTCAATCCATTTGTTGACTATTTCCGTCTGTCCATCAATCTGTGGATGATAACTGGTACTTGGAGATAATTTAGTTCCTGTTAAATGAAAGAGTTCTTGCCAAAATAAGCTGAGGAACCGGCTATCTCTATCACTTACTATGTTTTTTGGCAACCCATGTGATCTGAAAACCTCTTTGAAAAACAATTCGGCCACTTGAGGCGCCTTAAACTCTGTAGATATGGCAAAGAAATGACCATATTTTAGTAAGTCTATCAATCACAACATATATACAATCTTTACCTTGTGACTTATTGAGTCCTGTAATAAAATCCATCGATATACTTACCCATTAATGGTTTGGAATTGGTAATGGCTGCAATAACCCTACAGGAAAAACATGTTCTATTTTATTTTGTTGGCAGATAAGGCATTCCTTGACGTACTTAAGAATGTCCTCTTTGAGACCTTTCCATGAAAATCTCTCCCTAATTTGTCGGTAGGTCTTAAAGTAACCTTCGTGCCCTGCCAGTGGTGTGTCATGTGTAGCCTTCAAAAACTTATCATTTACCTTAGATCTTGGGATAAGATAAATTATGTCTTTGTATAGAATAAGGTCATCTACTACCTTATACCTTTCATCATGGATCTTTCCTTCCAAAATATCAATAGCAAATGCATCCTTCCCATAGTCTATTGTTATGTTAGCCTTCCAATCAAGAGAAATCTTTGATAATGAACATAAGTAAGGCTTCCTTGATAGAGCATCGACTACTACATTATTCTTACCTTTGATGTATTCAATGTCAAAGTCGTAGGCTTGAAGCTTGCTTACCCATTTTTGTTGTCTGTCGTTTAGATCTCTTTGGCTAAGAAAGAACTTTAAACTATTGTGATATGTTTTGACCACAAACCTTCCACAAACCAAATATTGTTTAAATTTCTCTAGAGCATGCATTATGGCTAGCATCTCCTTATCATAGATTGAATAACTCTTTTTAATGTCTTTTAACTTTCGACTTTCAAAAGCTATTGGATGTTTCTTTTGCATTAACATTGCTCCGACTCCTTCACCTGAGGCATCACATTCTAGAACAAAAGGAACTGAGAAATCTGGAATGGCTAGTACAGGCCATGAACATACTATTTTCTTGAGTTTATCAAAGGCTTGTTGAGTAGTCTTTGTCCATGTAAATGCTCCCTTCTTGGTTAAACCTATTAATGGAACGACTAATTGAGAGAATCCTTTGACAAATCTTCTATAATAGCTACAAAGTCCAAAAAACCCTCTTAATTGAGTTAAATTTGTCGGTGGGGGCCAATCTAAAATGGTCAGTATCTTTTACTGATCGATTTGCACTCCTTGAGCACTAATTACATGTCCTAAATAGAGAATTTCCATCAACCCAAATTCACATTTGGATTCCTTAGCATAAAAAGATTGTTGCTCCAATATTCCCGAAACTTCATCCAAATGTTGTAGATGTTCCTCCCATGATTTGTTGTAGATCAAAATATCATCAAAGAATACTAAGACAAATTTCCTCAATTGATTTCTTAACACATGGTTCATACATGATTGGAAGGTAGCGAGAGCGTTAGTTAAAACAAAGGGCATACATAAAAACTCAAAATGCCTAAAATGACATCGAAAAGTAGTTTTATGCACTTCCTCTTCTCTCACCCGTATTTGATGATACCCAGATCTCAAATTAATTTTTGAGAAGTACATTGCCCCATGCAATTCATCAATTAACTTATCAATTGTAAGAATTGGATATCTACTTTTAATTGTTTTCTTGTTTAAAGCCCTAAAATCTATGCACATTCAGATAGTTCCATGTTTCTTTTTTACGAAGACAACTGAAGACGCAAAAGGGCTAGAACTTGGCCTAATATGACCCATCTCCAGAAGTTCCTTAATTGTTATTTGAATTTCCTCCTTAAATCTTCTTGGATGCCTATAAGGAGTAGTAATTACTAGTTTTGTTCCGGTTTCTAGTTCTATTATATGTTGAAACCCTTTATCGGGAGGCAATCTTGAAGGAATGTCTTTGAAAACCATGCTATGCTTGTCCAAGGGTGTTTGTATGTCCCTATGATAAGCTTTCTTACTTGTAGTGGCTGTAGAAGTTACTAAACACTGTGCTGCCCATGCTACTTGTCCACTCTTAAAACATCTCTCCATTCTTTTTGCTGATATAACTCTAGGAGCTCCACTAGTAATGCCTTGTAACACTATGTCTTTACCTTCTGATTTGAACCTTAGCTCCATAGTTTGATAATTTTGTGTAAACTCTCCCAAAGAGTGTAGCCATTGCACTGCTAAAACCACATCGGTTTCTCCTATGCCCACCGCATAGAAGTCATCTTGCATCTTGTGTCTACGAAGAGCAATCTCCAACTGTTGAATTTGCTTAGTGCATGGAATGGTAAAACCATCAGCCACTATAACATTGAATACGTTGAAATCTTCTGTTTGTAACCCTCTTCGTGCAATCAACCCTTCATCAATGAAGTTATGTGTTGCTCCACCGTCGATTAGAATTGTACTTGGAAAGGATGATATTTAGGGGCACTTGACAAGGTTGCAAGTGTGCCCCTTGAATGTTCACCTTTCTTTTATTCCTGATTCAGGTTCACATTCACCTACTTCAAGCTCCGATTCTTCTTCTTCATCAGACATTACTTCTATGTAATGTACTTGGCCTTTTCCCAAATAGTGGTGTCTAGGTTCCCATGGTTTTCTGCAAGAAAAACATAATTTGTTTTGGCGTAGCTCATTTTTGATTACTTCATCAAAATTGCTCTTTAGTGGTAATGCCTTTTGCTAAGAAAGACTTTTTTGAAAAGGTTTCGTGTTTGGCCCTATAGGAGGGTTTTCTAAAAGAACTTATTCTTGGTCATTGAAGTTTCTAAATTCAAAGCTCTTTTAATAGCCTCTTGTAGGGTCAATGGATCAAATGCTTTAATCAAACCTGTAAGAGGTTCAGTGAGCCCTTTGATAAAAAGGACAATTAATCTTCTTTCTGTAACATTAGACACCATTACCGATAATCTTTGGAATTCTTCTATGTATTTCTCCACTGTTCCTTCTTGATTTAAATGTGCCAACTCTCTAAAATGGACTTCAGGATTCTTTCTATCAAACCTCTTAATCAACCTTTTTGCAGAATTCATCATATGTGTCTATTAGTCCATGACCTTGGGTAACCAACCCATGGTACCACCATTCGTGAGCTGATCCTTCCAAGTGTAAGGAGGCGAATTTGATGGTGTCATCCTTGGTCATTGGTTTCAGCGATAGGTATATGTCTAATTTCTACGAGCAATACACTTGTTAGAACCATCAAATATAGATAATGTTAACTTACCCAAATTTTGCTGATGATCATTCTGTCTTGGTTGGGATCTAGGCTCAATACTTGATCCATTTCTGCCTCTCTTCATATTCATGTAATTCGTGAGAGACATTGCTTCTCAAATCTCTGTAGGGAGATTTCTATATTCTTCATAACAAGTGGTGATATCGTCTTGCATTTAATTTTGTGCTTCTCCAACGTAAACTTCTTCTCCCCTTTGAATGAATGTATGACGAAGAAGTCTATCAATAGACCCAACCTTGGTTCTTTGTGTGTAACTTTTTTGCTTATTATTATTACTGTTAGAAGTTTCCCCACTATTTTGATTATTAGAATTTTCTTTATTATTCATCCTATGTAATATCTGTCTCATCATATCTAACATAAGGTCTATCAATCTTATTTGCATTATCGCAGTTGTCATTCTCTCTAACCATGTTTGCTTTTGCTGCCTTAAATTCCAAAGAGTTTTTGTCACTTTGTCCTTAGAAAATTGATGTTGAGCTTTTCTAAGTTCTCTTTGATAATATCTGCTGGCTCTGTCACTAAATGGCACAAGGAGGAAAACTTACAGGCTGGCAAGATCCAGCTCTGATACAATTTGTAATGTCCCTTTTAAATTTTCCTTATTTTTGTTTAAATATAATAAACCCTAACTCACAATTATAGTAGTTTGCGCGATTAGTATAAATATGTAATCCTTATGATTCAAAATTTTCTGCCAATGACTAATTTTGTAAATTAGATTTAATACTTAGAAAATAGTTTAGAATAACTAAATTGTCTCTTTCTAGTGGCTCGTAAAACAATCGCTTTTTCTACAACGATTTATCTTCAATGAAATGCTTTTGAAATGTCTCCAAATCTACCTGAATTAGGGATTTTCGTCCACTAACTCAGCAATAAAAATTAGGGGGCTTTCGTCCTCTAATTTCAACCTAGAGGGGTTTCGTCCTCAGGTTGTTTGAACCATAGTCCACGCTCCACAAGGAGTAATAATCAGGTATAAAATGTATTCACCATGATGCTCCTCCTTGCTTGGTCTCTCCTAAATACCTGTCTTCTCTAACAGCCTCAACTCTTCACATGCCCTTTGATCTTTAATTATAGTTTCATTTAATAATATTAATTAATTCTTTTATTGGCTACCTTTTTACCTTGCGATTTCCTTTTCTTAGGAAAAAGGCTGCGATTAACTTTTGTTTTTGTCTTATAGCTGATTTTGTCTTGTAGTTGCTGTCTCCTTTCAAACTGCCTTAATAAAAAATAATATTTCTGAGTATTTCAAACTGAATTTACTGAAGCACACTTTGTAATCCCTAAATAGGATTACCAAATGATTTGGAGGGTTTAGCCATAATTTAATTTTAAGGAGGGTGCATTACATGTGGCACCACCTAAGCCCAATTGGCCTATGTTTAGAATAAAGTGGGAAAGAGCCTATTTTAGGTTGTTTGAAGTGTTTTATTGCCACTTTATAAAGGATAGGGATAATGTCTTTACGTAGGGCTTTATTGAGATTATTTTATTATTATTTGATCCCTAAAAGTTGCATCAGATGAGCTTATAAATAAGTGCCTTGAACACTGTAAGAACTCTGTCTAGTTTTGCCCTAAATTTCTGAGTTTTATAGGTTTGACATTTTGTCAAACACTTGTTATACAATGTGACTGAGTTCTGATTTTTGAGTTTAATGCTTATTTGTGATGGTTTTCATTGGAAATACATATGCCAATATAGTAAAAACATAACACATAACTTTGCATTCATAAACATCAAATACCAACACCAATCATATCTTTATTATCACTATAACAAGTCTGACTACAATTTATGACAGGTCTGATACACTTATGACAGAGATTACAAACCCTATTCAAATTAAGGATTTGAATAGTTAAACTTGTTCTACATACCCGGTATTGTGTCTCCTTGAAATGTACAAAGTTATACTTTGAATAGCAATGAAGGATGAGTCTGATTGAATATGAGCACTAGAAATCTGATATAAATGGTAGCCTGCTGCAATTTATTTATGATATAAAGAGACTGCTGTTCCTTCACAAAGATGCCTCCAAATCATAGATACGAGACTCGGACTCGCCTCGGACTCGGCAAGCTGATTTTGGACTCGGACTTGGACTCGGCGCCTAGACTCGGCAAAGACTCGGCAAATTGAAAAACCCAAGAAATTCAGAGATTTTTAAGGATTTAAAATTTGTTTCATGCACCCTTTAATAAATAAACCTTAAAGACACAATAACATCATCAAATAGAAGCTAATTTGATCACATACACAAGTATACATTGATCACACAAGTATAAACGCAAATTGTGGCTGAAGGAAATAACACACTTAGATATATAAATATTGTCAAATGTATACAAAACTCATGGAATATGAAATCCATGGCATCAAAAGTTCCAAACAAATATCAAAACAAAAACTAGAAGTCTATGCCACTATGGCTCAGAGGAGCCTGCAAGTGCACCCTTCTTACGAAGGCGTCTAAGATAGGTCCTAGATGATGATGCAGCTATAATATCTGCCTCTGTCTCTGTGCCACCCACACCAACATGTAATGTGTCTGCTGACTCTGCTCGTGCTCTAACCTCCTCCTCTGCCATGGCTACAGCCTCAGCCTCTCTATCCGCTTGGTCAACCCAATCAAGGTCCTCATCACTAAAGATAGGATCCTCAGCCTTAGTGATCCAATCAGATTGTGGATCGACCTCCTCTAGCATGATGGGGGTGGTGTCAGTGCCCAAAATTTGTCTGTGGCGAAGACGAAGGTTGTAATGAACAAAGACTAGATCATTCAACCTCTGCATAGACAGTCTATTGCGCTTCTTGGAGTGTATGTGCTCAAACATACTCCAATTGCGCTCACAACCCGAAGCACTACATGGTTGGCGCAATATTCGAATTGCAATCTTCTGAAGATTTGGTACCTTAGCACCAAACATATCCCACCATGTATCTGAGATGAGAAAAAGAAAAAAATCAATCTCATTATCCAACTTTAAGTTTCAACATTTAATAATAATATAAAAAGAGGAAAAGTTTATTAGATTTTAAAACTTAAATTATGCTCTTAATATGATTTTACCTGGCTGCAATGTTGACCAATTCTTTTTGCAAATCTCACAAGAAAAGAGATCTCCTTGTGCAAGTCTAAAGGTCTCAAGCTCATGGACTATCTGTATTGAATTAGTCGACATCCGCTCTAACACTGTGTAGAGCCCACTCAAAACCTCCTCATCCGCCTTGAATTCAGGGCGGAATTGAAATGCCGGATTGAGGTAATAAGCGGCTGCGTGTAGGGGCTTGCGAAGCTGGTGGTGCCATCTGCTATCGATGATCTCCCAAATGGGACGATACTTACCCTCAACTCCCCCATAGATGGATCTAATGGCCTCCTTGGCCCTATCCATGCCCTCATATATGTAGCCCATTGCGGGCTTCTCCCCATCAGCAACTCGTAGGAGAACTACTAGAGGCTCAGTGACCTACAATTATTGTGAAAGTGAACTGTGAAACATTAACTTAAGTGTGAACAAAAATAGGCAAATAAAAGAAAAATATGAATAAAAATTAAAACATAATATATAATTAGATTTTCATTTACCTTTACAATCTCCTCAACAGGTGTCCAAAATCTTGCCTCATCAAAGATCCAATTTGTTATTTCAGCCCCTGCATTGGTATGAGCATAGGATGAGGAAGTCCACTCCTCATCAACAAACATGCGCCTCAAAACTTTTTTTGACTGAAGCAAGGATTGTAATGTGATGAAATTTGTTGCAAATCGGGTTATGCCAGGATGAGCCAACTTCTTTTGCTGTGTGAATTGCCTCATTAGGTTGAGGACCCATGCATGATTGTATATGAATTTACAAATATTTCTTGCCATCTCCACACATGTTTTGATCCATGGAATCTTGCCAATATCCTCCAATGTGAGGTCAAGGCAATGGGCAGCACATGGAGTCCAAAATAATGATGGGTGCCTCTCCATCAATAGTCTACCCGCAGCAACATAATTTGCTGCATTATCCGTCACCACTTGTAACACATTCTCCTCACCCACCTCAGCTATGATTTCCTCTATAGCTTCACAAAGGAATGTGGCATTTTTAACATGTCCTGAAGCATCAATAGATTTGATGAATACGGTGCCACCTGAAAAAGAAACAAAATCAATGATTCAATAAAGCATAAATTAAAAATATTAATCACTAAATCAATGCATTGTAAGAAGTAGAATCATCTGAGGAAGAAACGAGAAAATTTAACAATGTCCTATTTCTCCTATCAGTCCAACCATCGGTCATGATGGTGCAACCCTTCATCCTCCATATCAACCGTTGCTCCTCTATTGTGGCTTTTACATCGGCCACCTTTTCTGTCAAAATTGGGCCCTTTATGTCATCTTCACTAGGGGCTTTGAACCCCACCCCACAAACAGTAATGGCATCAACCATGTTTTGCCAATAAGGAGACCTAACATATGTCACAAATAAATTAAATTAAATAAGTATTGTAAAATGGAGAGTTTAAATTTGAATTCGGCATATCTCTAAATATAAAAACTCGAGAAAGAATCAAGCTATAAATTTTAAAATAATCAAACAAAAAAGAATTACCTGGCTGCATGGAATGGAATGGTGCAATAGTATCAAAAGTCTCCGATTGCACGTTTAGTTGCATCATGTACGTCCTTGTTCCAACCCATGCTCTCAAGCGACGGTTGGGAACCTGGAGTGGTGCGTGGCAAAATATATAAATCAAGAGTCCTAGATTTACGAACTCTAGGCCCAAGAACACTGCCATTGGCAGTGGCACTAGCAGTAGCAGTAGCAGGTGTTCCACTTCCAACACCTGGAGGACGAAATGGAGGCATGGAAGAAGACTCTCCACCTCCACCAACACTTGCCATCTCCTCTATTTGCTTCCTTTTCAATTCTTTTTTTTGCTCAAATGTTTCTAGTTGCACTTTCACCTCTCGTATAACCTCAAGAGGCGCTTTTCTGCATGGGTTAGCATCATGGATTGGTATTTGTGCAAGATGGTATTTCAATCTATTAATGCCTCCTCCACGAAAAATTGTTTTGCAATAAAAACATTTTGCTTCTCCTTTCTTTTGGCCAGGCATAATTTCAACATGTTTTCAAGAAGGGTCCTTTCTAACTGGCTCTTTGGACATTGTGATAAAGATGATTTGAAATTTTGAAAATCTCAAGTTTCAACACTGCTGCAATAACATATAAAATTTATAAATACAAAAAAAATTAACATTTGTGATTTATAATTATTAAAGTAATAAAAAAATGTAGGGTTTGCTTACAAAAACACCTAGGGTTTACTAAAAAAAAAATCTAAACACCTAGGGTTTTTTCTTTGATCTACTAAAATAAAATAGAAAGAAGAAATGAAATGTAAAGAAAAATGCAAATTTTGGTTAAAAAAACACAAAAAACCCTTCAAAATACAAACTTATCTCTAAATATAGCTTGAAATCAATAAAGAGCTCCTTCCAATTCTTTGTAGACGCCTCTAGATGCACCAAAAGTAACTACGAAGCTGCCCCAATGTGATTCAGCAATCGATTTTTACTCTTACCTCCTTGCCGGTTTCCCTCTAATGCACTCCAATTTTTTCTCACAACTCTCTTTTCTCCTTCCCCTTTGGCTTCAAAATGAAATAATGCTGCTTTTAGGGTGGAGGAGGAGCTATAAGTGAAAAAAAGAACAAGTTGAAGTGAGTTTTTTAATATTTTTGAAAACTTTTTGGCATTTTTCTGACTGGCTGAGTCTACATGACGGGAATCGGCGAGTCCGGCGATTTTCTGGCAAAAATTCGACGAATCCAAGTCCGAGCCCCCCAGACTCGGCCAGGGTGCCTCACCTCAGACTCGCCGAGTTTTCGCGAGTCTTGGCGAGTTTTGTTACATTGCTCCAAATAGGTAGTGATTAGTCTTCTATGGTAGTGATTTCTCCTCCAATGTGAAGCGTCTAAACCCTAGGCGATAATGGATGCCAAATAGATAACAAAACCACATCAAAAACCCACAATCTGCATACAATATGATGTGCCTAGATTATTCCTTGCACCAATCGTAGCCTCCTTGCATGATTCACCACACATGATGATGATATCAATTGACCAATCAAACCCTAGCGACCAGCTTGTCTCCAAATCGCCTCAAAGCCAAATTGATATTTGGAACAAATCTCATCAATTTGGTGTTCAAACCCTAGCCATCCATGGCTGATATAAACCTGCAGAAAAATATATCCTTGAAGCTCCAATCGATCCCAAAAACCTACAAATAAGCTCTATAGCAAATCCTGGATGGGTTCACCTCTCAAGTGGCATTGGGTTTTCGTCCAATCTACTAATTTCCAAGGGTTTTCGTCCTTAGAAATGGCTGAACCTGTTGTTGCAGCTCAAAGGAAAATATCCAATATGCAAAATGACAATACAATATGATGAAATGAACCTCCAAACACCTCCTTTTAAAGCCTCCAAGAGGATCGATGTAATGTCCCAAATTATGAGCTAAGTGTGATTTGCTAGTTGATTTTCAAATTATGGGAAATGCAATATTGGAATTGTATTTTCAATTATGAGATTGGTTTTGATTTTTAATGATTGCATATGATTCATAGCTGGCCGCCAAACATGGAGGAAGGATATATTAAATGCAACATTTATTTATTAAATGATTGCATTGGATCGATGGAATATAAGGGCGATTGGGTTTGTGGAAATTAAATGATTGCATTTAATTTGATATTGAGCTTTGAAAAGATTTTAAATGCAAATTTTATTTATTAAATATTTGCATTGGAGCGGTTGAGGGTTTTTATTAAATGCAAATATCATCATTTAATGCATGCGCATGAGGTAGTTGTGGATCGATGCAAGAATAGAAAAGCATTTTAAATGCAAGTTCATAAATTGAATGCCAAGTCGGTTATGTCAAGGATCAAGTTTTTAAATGCTTTGAAGGATATTAAATGCTTGCATTTGGATAGATTGGTTTGGATCAAGTTTTTAAATGCTTTGAAGGATATTAAATGCTTGCATTTGGATAGATTGGTTTATTTAATGCATTTCATGAAGTGGTTAGTGGTCGTCCAAGGCAAGGAATGATTTTCAATGCAAAATCAAAATATTTAATGATTGCACACAAGCTGCCATCGCCCATGCAAGGAGAGTACATTGCTATTGAATCGATCCATTTGAAGGAGTTGTAATTCATTTAAAATAATTGAAGATTGTTTTAAATGAAAGAGTTTGATTGTAATTCATTAACAATTGTTCAAGTTCGTTGATTCTCATTGGTGGAATTCAAATTTCAATTCAAAATTGCCAAGGAGATGGACGCCTATCCATGGAGGAGTTAAATAGAGGACTTGAACATCAATTTGCAACATATGATGCTATGGTATGTTTTCTCTCTAATTGATTTTTTGGCTGAAGATTCCGATTTTCATGCTAATTTGCAAGGTGATGACCCCGTGTATATGTATGGTGATGACCCCATACAATTTGTGAGGTGATATTGTTCTAATATTCACCATTGAGCTTAATATTGCAGGTTTAGACAAGTATTGGGAGCTATTTGATTGATGTATTGAAGCCCTTGATCCATTGGTGTCACTATCAAGGTAGCAATTGGGCTGATTGCATCATTGGAGTGAGATTTTTATATGTTGCAGGGACTGAAATTTCATAACAGCGAGATATTTATTTTGTTTCATGGCTTTTTGAGCATTTCACAAAGATTTCAAGGGCTGGGAATTGCATAGGAACACCTTCATTTGGCTTAGGAGTGAAGATTTGAGGGTTTGGAGACATTTTCATTGACTGGGCGAAAAGTTGCAACTATAGCAATTATATCAGCAAACTAAAATTTTATATCAGTCAATTGTTTCTTCATTTCCAAGGTTGTTTTGTTCAATTTTTGGCTTGGAATCAATTGCCAAGTATTTGTACATGATCCTACTTGAAGAAGGGATCAATTGGATGTCATTTTGATGTGGAAAATTTGGTGTATAATGGTCTGATTAGAATTTCTGAGTGACTGATTTTTGTAACAGCAGTGAATAAATAAAGTTATTTGGAGCTCCTTTCATCATTAATCCATTGGTTGATCATACTTTCATATGTATTTGATTGTGTGTTGAATTGGGTTTTCATTTGGTGCAAGAAATCTTATCTAAATTTGATTATATTTTCAATCTTTCATAATAAGGTCTCTTACAGTGGTATCAGAGCCATGATCTTGCTAGCCTGAGGGGAAAATCAGAATTGGTTTCAGTCATCTAACAGGGTACTTCAATGGCTAGAGTTAAAGATGGTAGCATGAAAGAGTTGGAAAGGCCTTTTGCTGAGCACAAACATAAATCACAGCAGTTGTCAGATTATATGGAAAAAAGTTGGGTGATGATGGAAAAAATATTTATTAGTGAAGGTTTTAAAAGTCGTCTCTATGGTAAGCTTGATAAACATGCAGGTGATTCAAATGATTTGCAGCCTATAAGTGATCAAGAAGAGTCACCTATTGAAGGCCAAGATGAAGAACACATGAAGATTGAAGAAAATGATATCATAGATGAAGACCAAGCTGATTTAGAGGAGCACGATGATAACCAAATAACAAATTTTTATGGGGGTGTTGAGTCTCATGCATCACATCACTTGGAAAAGCATTTAAAGGTAAATGATAATAAGATTGTTGCAGCACTAGTTCATTTTGATATTCATAAGGTAATTGCAGAGTTGTGTTGGAAGGCTCTAAATTTTAAAGGAAGTTCATCTCTTATTGTTTTGCACGAATTCAAGGAGGCTTTGATGATAGTGAGGTTGGCAAAGGAAAATTATACAAATGATTTTCATTTGGTGGCATCTTATAGGACAACTCTTGTTGATAGCCATCCATCCTTGGTAGGAGAGATGATTGAGTTGGTAGAAGACAACACAATAGAACATGATATGGGGTCTGATTTTCTAATGTACAACAGTAGTCTTATTTCCTCCCATAGTCATGACATAGTATCCAAATGTATGATAGATATGGGTAATGAATTGTCTCATGAAAATATAAATGATGCATGTGAAGAGAATTGCATGGAACCAGCATTTGATGGTAAGCATTTGATTTTTGATATGGATTGGCATGACATCATATCTGATTTGTTTGAGGACAACAATCCTATGGCTTTGCATGCTCATGAGTTTGACATACTAACACCTTTGGAGGATAGTTATTCATGGTCTACTAATGATGGCATACAAAATTGGAGTGTTGGAAATGGTGATTTTGTTGAAAAACAGGGCACTACACAATCTGATTTTGTATATCAAACTTATGAAGAGGTGAAAAAGACACAAGAAATGTGTGATATGTGGCTAGAGAAAGCAAGGAAAGCCAAGCTTGTGGCTAGTCAAGCAAAAGAGCATCGTGAAATGGTAAGAACAATAAGACAATCAGCTTTGTTTGATCATCATGGGCCAGCCATTGATGATATGTTTGTGTGTGGCAATGAAGATGGAGGTAATTCAGATTTGCAAGGTACATTGATTCCTTTTGTTGAGTTAGATCAAACTATTGAGTTGACATAGTTTCATATTGATGAAAGTTTCATATGGGAGTATGTGGTTTGGTCTAGTGATGGTTCATATACTTTGGATGGCACATTTTATATCATTTTAGATGATATGTTCAGATTGCATTCCGCTGTTATGCTTTATGACAGCGAAACAAGGATGGATAGAATTATGTTTGGCACTCGCATCTTCATGATTGGCACCCACATGGATATTGATATGATTGCATCATTATGCGACAGTGGAAGCGGTCCCAGGGTCTTCTTCATTAACAATTTTGAGATGGTATGTCTGAGTTTGCATGAACAGGCTAGATGGGTTTGGGATCCTGGTATTCATTGATGCTCATTTGACACTTCCGATTGCTTGGGACAAGCAATCTTGGGAAGGGAGGACTTGTAATGTCCCAAATTATGAGCTAAGTGTGATTTGCTAGTTGATTTTGTTCTATGCATGGAGAACCGGAAAGTTGGATCAACTAGTGTGTTTTTGAGCTACATGGGAAATGCAATATTGGAATTGTATTTTCAATTATGAGATTGGTTTTGATTTTTAATGATTGCATATGATTCATAGCTGGCCGCCAAACATGAAGGAAGGATATATTAAATGCAACATTTATTTATTTAATGATTGCATTGGATTGATGGAATATGAGGGCGATTGGGTTTGTGGAAATTAAATGATTGCATTTAATTTGATATTGAGCTTTGAAAAGATTTTAAATGCAAATTTTATTTATTAAATATTTGCATTGGAGCGATTGAGGGTTTTTATTAAATGCAAATATCATCATTTAATGCATGCATATGAGGTAGTTGTGGATCAATGCAAGAATAGAGGAGCATTTTAAATGCAAGTTCATAAATTGAATGCCAAGTCGGTTATGTCAAGGATCAAGATTTTAAATGCCTTGAAGGATATTAAATGCTTGCATTTGGATAGATTGGTTTATTTAATGCATTTTATGAAGTGGTTAGTGGTCGTCCAAGGTAAGGAATGATTTTCAATGCAAAATCAAAATATTTAATGATTGCACACAAGCCGCCACCGCCCATGCAAGGAGAGTACATTGCTATTGAATCGATCCATTTGAAGGAGTTGTAATTCATTTAAAATAATTGAAGATTGTTTTAAATGAAAGAGTTTGATTGTAATTCATTAACAATTGTTCAAGTTCGTTGATTCTCATTGGTGGAATTCAAATTTCAATTCAAAATTGCCAAGGAGATGGATGCCTATCCATGGAGGAGTTAAATAGAGGACTTGAACATCAATTTGCAACATATGATGCTATGGTATGTTTTCTCTCTAATTGATTTTTTGGCTGAAGATTCTGATTTTCATGCTAATTTGCAAGGTGATGACCCCGTGTATATGTATGGTGATGACCCCATACAATTTGTGAGGTGATATTGTTCTAATATTCACCATTGAGCTTAATATTGCAGGTTTAGACAAGTATTGGGAGCTATTTGATCGATGTATTGAAGCCCTTGATCCATTGGTGTCACTATCAAAGTAGCAATTGGGCTGATTGCATCATTGGAGTGAGATTTTTATATGTTGCAGGGACTGAAATTTCATAATAGCGAGATATTTATTTTGTTTCATGGCTTTTTGAGCATTTCACAAAGATTCCAAGGGCTGGGAATTGCATAGGAACACCTTCATTTGGCTTAGGAGTGAAGATTTGAGGGTTTGGAGACATATTTTCATTGGCTGGGCGAAAAGTTGCACCTACAACAGTTATATCAGTAAACTGAAATTTTATATCAGTCAATTGTTTCTTCATTTCCAAGGCTGTTTTGTTCAATCTTTGGCTTGGAATCAATTGCCAAGTATTTGTACATGATCCTACTTGAAGAAGGGATCAATTGGATGTCATTTTGATGTGGAAAACTTGGTGTATAATGGTCTGATCAGAATTTCTGAGTGACTGATTTTTGTAACAGCAGTGAATAAATAAAGTTATTTGGAGCTCCTTTCATCATTTATCTATTGGTTGATCATACTTTCATATGTATTTGATTGTGTGTTGAATTGGGTTTTCATTTGGTGCAAGAAATCTTATCTAAATTTGATTATATTTTCAATCTTTCATAATAAGGTCTCTTAGAATCGACCTCTTTTACCCAATTTGATATAATTTTGAAGTCCACAAGAGGTGCGCCACCATGAGTAAATAAAATATTTTTTTTTAATTCACTTTTCTCCTTCAAATGGGTTGGCCCACTTGTCAAATAAAATAATATTTTATGTCATTTCATTATATTTTCTTTTTTCTTTTTATGAAGTGACTTTCCTTTCTCCAAGTTTCACTTAACTGACTTTCCTTTCTCCAAGTTACTTTTGCTACAAAGGCTTAGCTATTCATTCCCTTACCAAATGAATTAGCCTATGGGAATGGTGAATAGGCTAATCCTCCTCTGCTAGGTGATCACTCCGGAAATGGGGACATTACAAGCACACAATTTGTTGTAATGTCCCCATTTCCGGGTCCTCTTGCAACGTAGTTGGAGCTGACTTTCTGGGTTGGTGACAACCTGATCAGAGGAGTATTTCGATGTCACCAATGTGTTCAGGTGATCCAGTGGAGCTGTATGACACTTTTCGGAGAGATTTCGGATTTGTCCATACTTACTATTTATAGTAAGTGCTTGCATGGCGACAATCTTTCTGGGTTTGTTCTCTTTGGCCCTCGGAGAACACTACTATTTATAGTAAGTGTCAGTCTGGCGTTGTTTTGGTGACTTGACAGACATCCATTGGCTATTTTAGATGTTGCATTGAGCTTAGTGATATCAGATGGTTTGCGGTGATGTCTTTCCAGGCGACTTCGGACTTTTGGGCCATACTTACTATTTTTAGTAAGTTAGGGTTTCTGTCCGTTTCGGGAATCTCAGAGTTGGATGTGAAGTGTTTTGGCGAGACCTTTCCAACTGTCTATAGATCTCGGGATTTCGATGTGTTTTGAGCCTCCGTTTTAAAGTCCGTAAATTATTAATGTTTATTTAATATGGGACTTTATTATAAAGGGGATATAAGTGATTTTAAAGTATACTTTATAATATAAGTTAAAGTGTCATTTTAAAAAGGGGAGATATAAGTGACTTTTAAAGTATACTTTATTTTATAAAGTTGTGCACCAAAATTGAAAAGAATGAAAGGTGGGAAATGAAAGTAAATTAAATGAAATGAAAGTCAAATGCAAACTGAGAATTATAAAAGGGCATTTGAAGTTCATTTTATTCATTCTTGATATTACATTTTATGATTCTATTTGCTCTGCAAATGAGGGTTTGGAAGAAATATCCAGCCTTGGCTCTTGGTGACGGAAACCACCATTAGTTTCAGTCTTCCGCAGGTGTGAAAGATCACCCAAGGGGACTCTTGGGCAGCCATACTCAGTGGCTATATTTGAGCTTCAGTTTGGTACCATTATTGATGGAGTTGGAGATAACAAGACATATCTTATTGTAGTTTTGTTGCAGCTGAGAGAAAGTATTAGTGACAGATTGTATTGCAGATTTGAGAGGGTTTGGCTGTTTTATTTGCTGCTGTTCCTTTACCCAGGCCGTACCAGCACCCAGTAGTGACGTGGGTCTTTGATAGCTACATCTTTGACGGAGTTTATGCATAGAGAACACTTGTGCGGGTTATTACTTGTATCTAGAGCAGCTGTATGCATTTCTATTGGTGAAAGAGATCAAGTTGTAACTTCATATTTGCTGTACCTTTCATTTTCAGACTTGCATTTTGTGAACAGCAAAGTGGGTATATAAGATACTTCACTATTTTGGCTATCTATTTTTCTGGGTATTGATGTTTTAGATAATAGGGGATATTTTATGAACTAGGTTGTCAATATTCTGTGAAAATACTGAGTATCTAAGATATAAAAATCTGGAATTTTCAGCTATGTATTCCCTATGTAATGTTCAGTTTTGAGTTGAAAATTATTATTGCTATATCTTCTATTTTGCTGCATTATATTGTTGTATCAAACATTGCAAAAATATTAGAGAAAACCAAAACAAACTAAAACAGACAGGTAGAAATCCAGAGAATTAAATATCCTATCAGGGGTGGGATATTACATTTGTAATGAGACTTGATGTTAGAGTTATGCTAGAAAGATTGTCATTGAAACTTTGAAGTCAAGTCATTGTGTTCTTTGTGTGGTGAAGGTTAGTGGATGTTAGGCTTATGCTGTTGGAACTGTCCAGCTATTATTCAATAATTGTTAAAACTATGTTTATAATTTCTTGAAGTAAATTGAAAGTAGATTGTTTTGAATCAAACTTTGTACTGACAAAATCTATCTGTTTAAATTGTGACTTTGAATGCAATTTAACTATTTCATTCATGAAATTGCGTGGTGTTCATTTGTTTAACCATTTCTTGTTAATGCTAATTTATTGGTCTCTAATTTAGCCAACAATCAACATTTGTTTGTGTTTTTTGTCCAAATTTGCATTACAACCAAATTCTAGTCACTGCTTTAGGTAGTATAAAGTTGTCTCTATTTGTGTCTGATAGTTTACCCTCCTTCAATCTTAATATCTTGTTGCAGGTCTTGACTGTTAATAGTTTGGTGCTTGCATATGGAGAAAAAACATAGTCAGTGAGTAATTTATATTTAATGCAAAACCTCCCATGAAATCTTGTACAATGTGCATACTTGTAAATTTTGTTAGTTTTAGGTTTAGTTAGATCTTAAGGAACATCCCCTTGTAATTTGAAGAATGGTTTAGCCATATGTGTTGTTTCGTTTTGTATTGTCTGGCAACAAATAAATTAGAACACTAACAGTAACAAAGGAAATTGTAGATTTTGGGGATCTTAACTACTCGATTTAGATGTTTGAAAAAGATTTGACGCACTTTAATCCAACAGTGCTTGGACTCTATCCCTTTGTTTAAAGAACTGCATTTTATTCTTTCATATTTTGATATGCTTTATGACTTACCCTATGATTGGAGGTTCAATTTACAGTATAAAATGGCATGCAGAGTTAATATGTGTTTCTACCGACTTTTAAATGAAAGTAAAAAGTAAAGCTGAAACCAGGCGACAATTTTCCTATCCGACCCCCCTTGTAAAACCTTACAAGGAGAATCTCTTTTTCCATTTATCTTTAGTGTTCAAAAATTTAAAATTGTCACTTAGTTTCAATCTCATGACCAAATTCTGAAGTAAATTAAGCCTTTTCAGTCCACTCGCACTTATAGTACATGTTTGATCAAGCCAAGGTGCAAAGTTATTGTGGCTATAAAATTCTTTTGCTTGCAAATTATGAAATTTTATCATTTATCTTATTTTACACATTACTATCTGGCAGGTTAAATTAAGATCATAAAAATTGACAGTTTTTCCTTACTTTCTGATAAGTTCCACAGAGGAACTCTGTTAAGGTTAGATCGAACTAAATTCCATAAGGAATTTTTTTCCATGGACTATTTTCACATTAATTCACAACAAAGAATAAAATTCACCTTATAAAGAAATTCAGCTCATCGTCCTGTGACTTATCTATTGAAATTCAAATAGATATTTGTGATAAGAGTTATTACATTTCATATTTAACTTCTTTATTGAGAGCATTTTCATTTATTCATGGCTCATCTTTTTGTGTGTATTTGTCACTGTTGCCTTTCTTTCTGTTTTTGGGCAGCGAAGATCCCTGTAAAAGTCCTTTGCAACAGGAAGAGGACGGCATTTTGTTGCCATCTGCTATGGAGTCAGAAAAAGCATTGCAGGATAATCTTCAACATTCTGCTATTGGTACAATGGATGATCACCTTGTGGAATTTACAGAAGAACTAAGAAGTAAGTTGTGAATGATGACTTTTGCTTTTCTCTTTACTCTGAGTTTTTGATTAGAATGCTTTTCAGTTGGCTGAAAAAAAATTATACTAACAAGTAGAAGTTAGATATGGGATATAAATAAATTAAAGTATTATTCCTCTTAAAGAATCCACAAAATTATGAGAATGTATGGTGAGGAGTAATAGGGAGAGAGGGAACTCCGAGATAATGGGAAGTATTTTCTGATAAGGTTAAAGTTTGGGTAGTAGTCAAAACTTATTGTACTGATGGAGCTAACTGTATAATAATTAAACTGGACAATCAGCAGTATGTATAATATAATAGATAAACACAGCAGTAAATATCTACAGAAGGGGACAAAATGCTCGAGCCTTGAGAATATTATATTTGCTGACATGACTAAGGTGGAGTAAAGGAGCCTTTCAGGAGAAAATACAAAACAATGACTAATCAATGCATCAATATTTATTGCCTCACACTCCTTGAGTGATGATACAGTGACATGGATCTATAGGCCATTCTTAGATTCTTCTCCAATGAATTACATGGATCCTGTTATAACTATCTTTAAGAAGAACATCATAAAATGTATGCCACAAATGTCAAAAGTGTAATGTCCCCTTTTTTGTTATTTTTATAATATTCTAATTTTTTTGTATTTTTTCTGAATTTTGACAACCAAAACAAACTGGAACAGCAAATAGAAATTGACCACAAATATCTGGAAACACTTATCAAACCCCCAAACACATCACATGTCAAATCTGAACCAATTTTGGACAAATATAATTGCTAGTACAAACCCTAGATTACCCCAAATACCCAGATTTGATTCAATTATGAATTTAGAAACCCTTAGAAGTCTGATTTTATTAATTTACAACTGCTGAAAAATGTTTAAAAGGCTGGAAACATGTTTGGAAATGTGATGTCCCACCCCAAATGGGAAATCTGCTGACTGAATTTTCTGATTTTGACTGATTGCTTTTGTTTTTGTAACTTTTGTTTTTGAATGATTTGATGTAGAGTTTGCCAGGTATTGCAATGAAATAGATATATAATAACGCAGATGCAAAACAAGAATTACTGAAAATAAATGATTTATCAATCAATTCAGATTTGATTCATTACTAGAGATTTTACATAAAATCATACCCGGTAATCCAAAGCTCATTATTTGCAGGTCTGAAATTTTATATCAGCAATTCTGGAAATTTATGATAGCAATGACAAACCCTCATTTAAGAACACCTTGCACAAATTAGTGACTTCTCCACCTTAGAAAGAATGCAGATTGAAACCTTAATCTCAGCCGCCCCAATGATGATAATTGCAACTCAAATACATAGGCGTTTTAGCCTAGATTCTCCACGCCTAACTCAAGAGAAGTACGGCCCAGCAATCAATACTGTATGGCCTGCTCCTTTGTCACCCATGTGGCTGCTAAAGAGATGTAACAGCAATTAATGGCATCAATAAATTTGCTCTTTCAATATTCTGAAAACTTCTCACAAACCCTTGAAATTTCTGAAGTAAAACCCTCCAATAAGAACAATGAGACTTCTGAATCAAAGCCTCCAATATTTGCAAACCTTGGGTGCTATTTCACACCTATAGTAAGCATAATCTAAGAGAAATCCGTTCCCCAAGATCAGTTGCAGCTGCAAGAACCCTTGTTCTCCACACAAGCAAGGCTTCTTCAAAATGAGAAGTGTCGAATGATGAATGAATTGCTTTTGTGAGTGCTTTTATACATCTCTCAAAAAGCACGATTTCCCAAGCCATTTAAATCATTAAATATTAAAAGCACATTTGCTTTTGTTGGCAAATGATATAACTCATAAATGGCATCCACTTTATGCCTTTTAAATAATGACCTTATGTTATAAAATAAACCATAAATTATAAGGTCAAATAACTCATTAATGATATTCACTTTTTTTTAATATTTAACTATTATTAAAGTAATCACTTTAATAATAATAAAAATATCATAACTCCATAAATAATGAACATCAATCAACTCTAACAGCGCCACGGGAAAGCCCACTGCTCATACTGCTCATCTAGATGCCTTACTAAAAATAGTAAGGTTGGCCTTTATCACTCAACTGACTTACTAAAATTAGTAAGTGTGTATAAATGGAGGCAGAAACCCATGGAGATGATCACCTCAGAATATACCAACGAACTGGAGGAGAAAACACCAACAATTGCCATCTGGAGAACCCATTAACTCCCACATAAGGTCCTCTAATCACCATTATTAACCTACGAGGACCTGATGATAGGCTAATCCGCAAAACTCTGACACTCGCTAAAAAGGGGACTTTGCAGGAAACATATTACAGATCTGAAAATGACAATTTTACTCACAAAACCCTCCTTGGAATGCTACGACTGGTTGGTACATCTGAGATATTGAAATTTGTAGACTTGTATGGCCCAATACAACTGCAAAATGAGGGTGGTATGGCTGCTACAGGTCTCCAATCACAAAAATTAAACAATGTAGTATCTTTCCCACTACTAGCACCTCCAAAAGTGAGTCCAACAATGCAAATCGCCTCTCCAAAAGGATGGTACAGCTCCATAATGGACTGGTACAGACCTGTACAACACCTTGTAATAGCAATTATGGATAAGATTGTATGACGGCTGGTAACAGGTCAAAGTTGATGATTGAAATGCGTCAAAACCTCCCTTTGCTGGTGTAGCAGGTTGGAAACCCCAAAATGCTATTGTAAGAACCCCAAAAATGCTGCAATAAATGTACATATTGATCATAGAGGCCGGCGCACTCCAAAGAACATAAAAAAACTGGGCGATCAACAATAAAAAATGTTGAACAACTTTGCAACTCAGCAAGATCACCTCCACAAATCACGAATAAATATTTGCTTGTAACTCCAAATTAAGAAGACCCTGAAATTTCACACAAATTGCTGAATTAGCCCAACATGCAAATCCTAGGTGGAATTTGCCAATGCCAAAGATGAAGGTTTTCGTCCTCATCTCCAAAAATCAAGAGTCGAGGGTTTTCGTCCTCTCGGATCGCTAAAACAACTAAGTGTTTTCGTCCTTGGATGCCAAAACTCAAATGCCAAAGCTCACAATGAAAATGCCAAATGAAGTCTTGATGCCCAAAATGGAAGCCAAGCACCTCCTTTTTAAACATTTCCAAATCGGGCTTGTTATTAAATTTCCTCAAATAGTATTTAAAAATACTTTTTATTTTATTTTATTTTAAGTATTTAAAAATACTTTTTATTTTATTTTTAATAATATTATTTAAGGGCCCAACTTAAAATAATATTATAATTTATTTCCTTTGTTTTTGATCGTAGCCTACAAGAAATGGGAATAGGCTAAAGGTCGTCTCCATAGTTTTATTTCGAAAAAGGGGACATGACAAAAAGATACACACATTCAATTGCATTACATAATGCCTTATAATTTAGGACATAAATCAAATGACATGAATTTTGGACCATGGTAGTAGAAGTCATGGATTGTGTCTATCGGTGATACGATCTGAATTGGATCATCAACATATTTCCAAGGTGTGTTTAATCACAAATAAATCACATTTTAAAAAAAATTGCGATTAAATTGTTTTTTTCAATTTGCTCATAAAATACTTGTTTTTTGAATTTTTAGTCAAAACCTCATTTTTATGTTTCAGATTTGGATTTTTCTAGAGCAAATTTGGATTTTGTTGAAGTAGACAAACATTAGATCAATTAGGGCACACTTGAGGGAACTCATTCTTCAACAAATATTTGTTGGGGGTTGTGTTCTAGATTTAAAAAGCAAAAAGTAAAAATTCTTTTGAGCTGCCCCTGATGGAAACACAATGCTTTGTTTCTTTATTTGGCTTGAAATAACAAAAATAGTGTTTTTTCCCTACTTTTATGAAATATTTGACAATTTTGAATTTCCTGAGCTTTTCTTGAATTTCTTGAGCTTTTATTTGGTTTTGCAAGGGACATTATAGTGGTATCAGAGCTGGTGGTCTTGCTAGCCCGTGGTTTTAGAAATTTACCTTAGTCATGCAGAGTTTGTGATTACATGAATCCAAGTGACAAAGAAAGAAGATACTACCAGAGAGAGTTCAGAAAATAGCTTCAGTTTTCAAGTTATTTAGTAAGGCAAACATTTTTATAAGCTAGAGCTGAAAATCAGATTCTAACAGTTGGCCTAGAAGTGATGATAGAGGAAACAAATATGGCAGAAAGAGATAAGGGAACAAATGCACCAGAAAGTCCTCGCAACAGATCTGAAAGAAAATTTGATATTGATATGATGTCCTAGCTGCTCCATAAGATGGACTAGACCTTGAATGTGCCTCAAAACCAAAATGGTGAAACGAGTACTTCAAGGGAAAATAATCAACCAGTAAATAATATCTGCACTAGAACTGTTATTGGTTCTGCAACCAGACCATTCCAACCTACTTTCATTCGTAGGGAGGAAGAACCACTTGAACTAGAGGCTCAAATTCCAATGGTAGACGAGATTATAGCTGGTTATGTTGAGTACCGGGCCCTTCTAGAGGAGATCCAGAATGAGTTGTCTCTCAATTAGTTCTTGAGTCAGAAGAAATCTAGGGGAGGACCTAGACAGGAGAATAGACCGCAAACACATCGGAGAGATTACTAGCATGCCCTGGGAAAGTCGACACTTTCCCCTTTTGATGGAAGTAACAAGTGTTTCGCTTGTGCTTGGATTCAAAAGATGGACACTTATTTTTCACTCTGACCCATGACTAAAGACGAAGCCATTAAATTTGCAACTCTCCATCTTGAAGGTGTAGCTCATGAACGGTGGTATCATGTGCTGGTCACTCAAGGACACAACCTCATAGACACCTATGACAAGTTCAACAAAAGACACATTGAAAGGTTTGATAGGAAGGACTGTGAAGTGCATTTCCAGGAGCTAGCTTAGCTCAAGCAGTATGGGAATGTGGAGAGCTACATTGTTGATTTCCATAAACTCTCTATCCTTGTACCTGACATCTCAGAAAGGAGATTGGTTATGCTTTTCATTGAGGGATTAACAAAATCTCTCAAAGGGATGGTCAAAGCTTTCGAACAATCTTCTCTACAAGAGGCCATTAAGAGGGCCTTGTTACTAGAAACCTCCATGCCGAAGAAAAAGTTATGGAAGAAGACTTTCCCTCCAAAGAAGTCTTTTCAAAAGAATGTATTACGGCCCAAAAATTTGCCATCAAGGCAAGACCAGGAGGTGAAGAATGAATTGAGAAGAAAGAAACTCTGCTTTAGTTGCAAAGAACCTTGGTCACCAGGACACAAATGTCTTGGGAAGGGGCAAGTGCACTACATCAAAGTAGTTTCTGATGATGAGTCAAGAGCTGATGAACCTGAATCACCGAATGAAGAAGAACCTATTTTAGAGGTTGAAGAAGAAGAGAAGGCATAAGAGGACGAAGAAGTCTTGGGAAGCACACTTGTGAAGCTTTCAGAAACTCCCAAGTATAATTCTTTTTGAATCTGTGGAGTTTTGCGGGGACAAAGAGTCACTGTGCTCATTGACACCGGTGCGACTCACAACTTCATAGATGAAGGATTGGTGGCCAAGCGAGGTCTCAAAACAGAAGACTTTGAAGCTTTTAATGTTATTGTCGGTGATGGATTCACCCCCCTGTGTCCCAGGAAGATCTCCTAGATGAACATAAATTTGGGAGGATATGACATGAAGGATGACTTCTATGTGGTCAACATAGGAGACACAAATATGGTTTTGGGTATTTAGTGGTTGCATTCATTAGGGGAAATCACTCAAAATTTCCAAACCATGGAGCTGAAATTTTAGTCGAAAGGGAAACAAGTGGTACTTTGTGGGATGACAAATGGAGTACCAAGGTTTGTTTCTGCAAAGAGAATGGAGAGAACCTTTCGCCATGGACAAGTAGCTTGCGCTGCATATTGCCTTGTGTCTATGATCAACTCTCAAGAGGGCAAAAAAGAATACCATGTGGATGTGCAAAATATTTTGGAAAAGCTCAAGAAGGTTTTCGGTGACATTCCTCTAGGGAGACCGCTTAATAGAGGCTTTGAACATGTTATTGAGTTGGAGGAGGGCGCCAAGCATGTCATCACAACCCCTTATTGCCATCCCAGGAGGCATAAGGAGGAGATTGAACAAGCAATCAAGGAACTTTTGGACATAGGACATATCAGGCCCAGTTCGAGTCCTTTTGCTTCTTTTGTAGTCCTTGTCAAGAAGAAAGACGACACAATGAGGATGTGCATTGACTATAGAGCCTTTAACAAAAAGACTATCAAGAATCGATACCCAATCCCTAGGATTGATGAAATGATAGATGAACTTCATGGAGCAGTCTATTTCTCAAAAATAAACCTTAGATCTGTTGATGATGTTTTTGTGCCAACAACAACAATAGAATAAAACACTAAGTATCCTATTCTCTCTTGAATAAAGTCTCTCAAAGGGTAAGCTATGTGATCCAGTGAGACAACTTCAAGGTTCCTTATTCGTGATTTGCATTGGATAAACTTAGTGAATACATGTGATCTTGCTGGTAATCACAAAGGGAGTTACGCAGACTTCTTACTTCATTTAGCTTATTTCTCCTTTCAGTGTGGATGATGCATGCATGGTATAAAAAAGGGAAAAAGACAAGGGTTTAGAGAAATTAATCTAAGGTCAATGAGGCAATGATGATGCATGAATAGACAAACTCCTTAATCAACCTAACTCCACTTCGCTAAGAATGCCTACAACTACATGGAGTAGGTGCAATCTCTTTAGGATAGCGAATGGTTTTCAAATCATGAAAGCACATATAAGCACCCATTGGACGGCGCAACTCAAACAAGCATCCACAATCGAACTTAAGCAAATTATGATGAAGCTCAGACTAGCTTTACACAACACTTCACCAACGATGAATGTCAAAAGCATGAGCTAGGAGTTGATCAAATATTCAATACATACATACATACATCACATCAATGAGTTACTATTCTACTTCTAATCTACTTAGAAACATCTCTCCATTTCATCAATATACAAGAAACTATGTTATTCCACAAAACAACACTTAGCACCAAGCAAGCTCCAATGTCTTTGCATTAATCTTGAGAAATATTTACAACAATCTTCAAGTACTCTCAGATGATTTTGAGAGTCTCTTCCTACTCTACTCTACTAACTGCCTGCCTACTAACTATTAATCTTTACAAATGAGGCAACAGGGCCTTTATATAGAGTTCCAGAATTACAATGAATGGTGTGGATCAGTTCAAGTAGCCAAGCGCCAGGATCATGCCATCTCAGCAAGTAGTTACAACAATTTACTATTTTTAGTACATAAGAGAGGCAATGAAGGCACGCTTTCCAAGATGATAAGCTTGTAGTGAAATGATGTGGCGAAATATGATTAGCTTGATGATGTGTATCTGCCATGTAGGTGCCATCTCAGCAAGTCTTATGGACTTCAATAGTTTATTCAATTTGCTTTTGGGCATATTCCCAAATTGCATCATCTGTGTGATGTCTTCGAACATGTTTGCTTTGAACTTGAATGCTTGGGAAGGTATCCTTGTTCTTTTACTAGTCGGATATGTATGATGTATGTTGCTCATTTCACATAAAAAGGGGTGAAATGATGTCAACTAAACAAGCAAAATAAAAGTTCTTCCACATGTTTAATACTTTGTCTTATAAATCTCCAACAATAACACTATTGATAAAAGGACTCTTTAAACACATGAAATAAAAGTTCTTCCACATATTTAATACTTTATCTTATAAATCTCCAACAATAACACTATAGAAGGATTCCATTCCATTCTTATTGATAAAAGATATTTTCTATAAATAATAAGTATAAAATACTTAAGTAATAAATTATAAACATTTGTGCCTATCAACCATTGAAACACCTCACCTCTTTAAAGTACCTTTTTACCAATTATATTTTAGCATTGTGATACTATGAACAAACTATCAAAAATAGACTTTGTGTGATGTCTTCGAACATGTTTGCTTTGAACTTGAATGCTTGGGAAGGTATCCTTGTTCTTTTACAAGTCGGATATGTATGATGTATGTTGCTCATTTGTCTTACTTTGTGGTACTTTCTTCTCTTGCATGATGTACATTGATCTTTATGAATGCATCTTTGTAGAGAGTAGTGTAGATGATGATGACATGAAGTAAGAAGTAAGAGACTTCTCAGAGACTTGAAGATGGAAGAACTGGATGAATGTCTTCTCTAGATGCCATTGATGAAGAGTGCCGGCATGTTAGACTTGAAGTGACCTCTTGGAGCAGCTACATGATGTCTCCTCCTTAGTAATGGCCTTCTAACCTCATTCCTCGCTTGAAGGTGACTCCAAGCACTTCTCAGATGACTCCTTAGCTCCACCAACGTTCCTGCAACATAGAGAAACAATATATCAAACTCTTAATCAATTTCATAACATATAGAAGTCATTCTATGCATTTTCTAACTTAGGCGCACATTTAGGTGTGCAGAGAGGCAAAAGTGCGCCTAGCTCAATTGTCTTTATACTCATCATTTTTGCGATCTCAAACAACTGAAAACTACTTAGAAGGCTTCTATCTTTCAACCGCTCACTACCTAATGTAAATTCATGCATTCTTCCTAAGGCGCACATCTGGGGTTGTACAAATAGAAATTGGCGCCTTGATACTTAGTTTGTTGTTTGACATCACTTAGGCGCCAAAATGAGTTTGTGGATGCATGAAAGTGTGCCTAGGTTTTTAAGCTATTTCTTGACATTTTAGTGGATTTCAAACATGTTTTTAAACTCTCTAAAAATTCTTCATAACTAGGCGCAAATTGGGAGTTGTACAAGTGTGAATTACCGCCTTGGATTAGATGAGTGTTTTCTTCAACTTAGGCGCAGATTTGAGGTCTTAGGAGTTGAAAATTGCGCCTTGGATTCTCAACTTGATGTTTGGCATTCAATGACTTCTACTTCATGCTTAAACATTTAGGAAACTCTTCTTCTCCTTAGGCACCATCCTTATGATATCAAATCTGATGCTCTCTATTGAGGCACTCATTTAGGTGTCAATGAATCATGCCTTTCAAGGCTAGGCGTAGAATTAGGTTGCATTGGTAAAAATGTGCGCCTAGCTGCACTTCACTTGTTGTTTGGGCCTTCTAACACCTTCAATCACTTGTCCAAACTTCCAAGAGGTCTTTCCATCACTTAGATGCTAAATTTCATAGTTTCAAACTCTTTACATTCAAGGCGCCAAAAATGGATAGCAGAGACAAGAAAGTGCGCCTTGTCTTGAATGGATACTTACTCCAATTTTCATGGATCAAACCATTGTGGAGGTTCAACAGATGTGTCTTGAAACTTATACTTCCTTCAAATTGGTTGATGAATACCCTTTGAGTGTTAGGCGCTCATGCTCATCGTTACAAACTTTCTATCTCCTAGGCGCTCAAAGGTGATTATAGAAGCAAGGAATTGCGCCTTATCTTGATGATGCTCACAAGCCTCTTTTACAAGGCGCAATTTGATGATGATCAAGGTATGAAATTGCGCCTTACTTTGATGGGGGGTTCACTTCAACATTTCATGATCTTAGGACTTGTATGCGCTTTTGTGAACTTGTCAAACTCAATACCTTCAATGTTAATAAATTCAAACATGCTTTCTCCCTAGGCGCCAAAATGGAGTTGTCCAGATACAAAAATGTGCCTAGACCACTTTGGCTTGTTCTTAGGCATTTTATGATGATCTCAAGCCAAGGTATTGATGTTTAGAAACCTCTTTCTCCAAAGTGATATCAAAACTCAAGGTTCCTAGCCTCCTATCACTTAGGCGCACCTTGATGACTCTTTGAATGTGAATTGGCAGCTAGGTTTAAATAGGTGTTTCCTTCACTTTTCATGTGTTCAAATCTTTGTGGATGCTCCTAAAGGTCTCACTAAAGCCAATAGCCCTCAAGACTTGTAGATTCAAGTTGATTTTTTCCTAGGTGCAAATGTGAGGTTACACATGGGGAAACTAGCACCTTAATTTATGATGTGCATTTCATGTGTTTGGTCAACTTTGGAATTCAAAGTGAATTGCTTCTCCTAAGGCACTATTCTTTATAGTTCAAAACATCCATTCCATGTTAAGGCACCAGAAAGTGACTCTACAGGAGCTTATTTGCGCCTAGCAATGAGGAGAGAATTACTTCATGTTTTGTGGTTTTCAATCACCAGAAATAGTCAAGGGAACTTTACTCTACCAAGGCACCACCCAAACAAATAGTTTCAATCCAATTTTACCAAAGGCGCACATTTGGGTTTCTACGGGTGCAAAACAACGCCTAACACTATTGAGCTATTTGCTTGCAAAAACTTTCTAAGTTCAAGTCATTAGGAAGGTCAAAGCATTCATTCCTAGCAAGGGGCCATTCGTACACCACTAACTTTATCATGAACTGACCTAAAGACATCATCCTAGACTCAGGCAAAGCACGGGAGCTCAAAAAAAGGGGGTCCCCATTTGCAATGGGGCGATGTGTGATTAGGTCACAACATCTAGAGATGATAGATATTCTGTGTGATTAGGAGTTACTTGGTGTATGCCAAAGACTTTTGGGCAGCAGGAGTTATTGAGGGCACTATCAGGGATGATAGATATTCTGTGGTGAATGATTTGATCATATACAAAGACAGAATATTTTTGGTGCCCAGTTCTCAGTCCAAGCATAAGGTGATAAGAACTTTCCATGATACTCCAATGGCTGGCCATCCTGGATTCTTCAAAACTTACAGACAGATTCGGGAGAGGTTCACATGGAAAGGGCTAAGGGAGGAAGTGCTGAAGTATGTTCGTGAGTGTCCCATTTGCCAGCAGAATAAGTATGAGCATACTTACCTAGCAGGTTTACTACAGCCATTGCCTATTCCCAACCAAAAATGGGAATGTATCTCCATGGACTTCATTACAGGGTTGCCTAAGGTGTAGGGGAAGGACTGTATTTATGTGGTAGTCGATAGACTTACCAAATTTGCACACTTCTTTGCCGTTTCAGCAACTTATACCTGCTCAGATGGCTGATTTATTCTTCAGAGAGATATTCAGGCTTGACGGGATACCCAAAAGTATAGTCAGTTACAGGGACAACAAGTTCCTGAGTTTATTTTGGTAGGAGCTATTCAGACTTTGTGGCACCTGCAGACAGATGGGCAAACAGAGGTGGTGAACAAGTGGTTAGAGGGGTATCTCCGTAATTATGTTTCGGGGCAGCAGAAGGCATGGATCAGATGGTTGCACTTGGGGGAGTACTGTTATAACACCACATACCACATGTCTATTCAGATGACTCCTTTCAGGGCACTACATGGTTATGATGCCCCATGCTTCATAGATCTCTTACTTGGTGATAGTTGGGTGCCTAAGGCAAAAGATCTTTTGCAGGACAACCATGACATAGTGAAAGAGCTCAAGGAGAATATACAACAGGCACAAAATCAACATAAGCTTTATGCTGATTAGCACCGAGTGGAGAGGAGTTTCGAGGTTGGAGACAGTGTATTTGAGGCTCCAACCCTATAGGCAGTCCACTCTCAAGAAGAGTGGAGTAGAAAAATTAAAACCCAGGTTTTATGGTCCCTTCAGGATTATCAGAAGAGTGGGTGAAGTGGCATATGAGCTTGAATTACCAGCTGGTAGCAAAGTGCATAATGTTTCCAGGTTGAAGAAAGTTCTTGGCCACAATGTGATTCCTTCAGTAGAGCTTCCACTGTTGGATGAGGAGGGGAAGCTAATTTTGGTACCAGAGGCTATTATTGACACCCGAGAGAAATTTGAGGAAACGGGTCATCAGGGAGTACCTGATTAAGTGGAAGAATTTACTAGTTTAGGATGCCACTTGGGAGAGTGAACAAATATTGCAGCATCCTGAGCTGAGGTTGCTTGAGGACAAGCAATCTTGGGGAGGGCAGACTGTAATGTCCCCCATTTAGCCCATTGGATTAGTGGGCAGGGATTAGCCTATGACCAGACTTCCGTAGGCTAATGGAGATGTTTAGGGGGTCATTTCAGGGGACTTACTATTTATAGTAAGTCAGGAGCCGGGCACTTGCTATTTATGGCAGGGCAGTGTGGATGGTCATGGCACAAGAATTCATATTATTTCAGGGCCCAAGGTATTATAATTCGATATATAAGTTAAATTAAATATTTAACTTATACTATTTGGGAGTTAAATTACTTTAAGTTATAAAATAATGTTACTTTATAAAATTAAGTTATAACTTAAAGTTGGGCCCCTAGGAGATGGACGCCCTCATGGAGAGATAAGGGGATGAATGATAAATTAAAAATTAATGAAAACTCTCTCATCTTGGGCGTTGGGAAAGAGGGGAGTAAAAAGGCAAAAAGAAGGCTCATTTGGTTCATGCAAAGATTATTGATTTTGCTCTCTTTGTGAGATTATTGTGCTTTGGCTTTTGGAGCTTGGCTCTAGGGTTTCAGTTGGCTATGTTGGGATGAAAACCCTGGCATTGGTCCCTTTCCTCGTGCGTGAGAGATCATATTAGGAGAGGATTGAGGAGTCTTCATCCAGAGGTCTCATTTGTGCTTTCACCGGAGACATTTTGATGGAGTATTGGACTAGAATGATCATATTATCATGGAGATTGGTGTTGTAGGTCCAAACAGAGCATAAAGGATAGATTTTGTGTTGAGACTGAGTTTTATTTGTTGCTGCAGTCTATTCCCATACAGGCTGTACATTTCCTGCTAAGGCCATACCATTTTGAGGCTGCTCTTGGCGAGTAGAAGGTGGTATTATTCATTGTTTTTGCAGAAGTGAGTATTCTTTCTATAGGCAACCATATTGCAAAAGATTGTAAGAGGTTTCAGATCAGATTTGAAGCTGTTTTTCATAGCAGCACTTACCCAGTAGGCCGTACACTTCAGCTAGGGACGTGGGTATTTGGAGCTAGCAATTTCTCATTGATTTGTGGCATTTATCACTCCCATACTTGGCGTTTGGAGCTATATCTGTTGCTGCTGCTCATTGTAATGCAATATCCTTTCATTCCACGAAGTTGTGAGCATATTTCTGTGGCCTTGTTGCTGGTTCGGCTACAACATTCAGACGAAGTTGTAAATCTGGATCTGGGTATGTTACTGTAATTCATATTTTGGCCAAATACAATCTGGGTCTTCATTAGTTTGTTGTTATCTCTTTTAGTTTTTTTTGGGTTTTCAATATATTGTTCATCTTATACATATTTCATGCAAAAACGCACATGCAAGAAAACTCCATAAAACCCTAAACATCAAACAACAAGAAAACACCAAAAAAATTACACAGAGCAAACATATACTAGGGGTGTATGCTACAGATTCTTTGGCCTCTGCAGTTACTATAGAAGATTTGTTAAGGGTTTCTCTCAACTGGTTGCCCCCTTAACAGATCTGACAAAGAAAGGAGCTTTCACATGGAATGACACAACACAATGAGCTTTTGACAAAATGAAGAAGGTATTGAACTCGTGTGCAGTGTTAGCTATTCTAGATTTTTCCCTTCCTTTTGTTCTTGAATGTGATGCTTTTGGAGAAGGGAGTGAAGCAATGCTTATGTAGAATAAGCATCCTATTGCTTTTGAGAGTCGTAAACTCAAGGAAGTGGAAAGACGATTCTCTCTTTACGATAAAGAGATGTTGGCCATTATGCATGTTTGTCAAAACTATTCACAATAGCTTGAAGTATTTCCTCAGCCAGAAGGACCTCAATGAACGGCAACAGAAGTGGGTGAGTAAACTTCAAGCATATGACATTGACATTAAGTATGTAAAGGGCAAGAAAAATGTTGTTGCTAATGCCTTCTCTAGTAAACCAACATTTGTGCTCGATGTCTGACATTTCAGCTGATTGGAAGGCTGAAATTCTAGTAGAATATGCCAAGAATGAGTTTGAAACTAATGTTTTAGAAGGAAAGCTATTGGATGACAGGAACACTGTATTCAATGAACTCATTCTTTCCAAGGGAAGAATTTATTTGGTGCCAGAATCAAGGATGAAAGGAAAGATATTAAGAGTTGTCCATGACACTCCTTTGGCTGGCCATCCGGGTTATTTCAAGACCTACAAGCAAATCTGTGAGAGGTTCTTATTGAAGGGACTTAAGGATGATGTTCTTAATCACATCAGAGAATGTCTTTGTTGATGTGTGTTTTATGCACA
Organism: Cunninghamia lanceolata; assembly: GCA_027924645.1. Classification (NCBI taxonomy): domain Eukaryota; kingdom Viridiplantae; phylum Streptophyta; class Pinopsida; order Cupressales; family Cupressaceae; genus Cunninghamia; species Cunninghamia lanceolata. Next base: position 5,089,653 of record BSBN01000263.1, on the reverse strand, counting down.
TGCAAACTCAGAATAAAATACTAAGTATTCTATCCTCTCTTGAATAAAGTCTCCCAAAGGCTAAACAATGCGATCCAATGAGACAACTCCAAGGTTCATGATATGTCAGGTCTTGACTTGCAATGGATAGACTCAGTAGTGATGTGATTTGCTGAAACTCACAAAGGGACTTACGCTAAATATACTCCTTACTCCATACAAATATGTTACTTCCTTAGAACTCTAAAAACCAACTACGAAAAGAAAATGCAAAAGGACAAGGGTTTAGAAAACTATTCTAAGGACAATGGTATAATGAAATATGCCAAGATAAACAAACTCCTCATGAAACCAAACACCGCTTCGCCATAAGAACCAACAACTACACGAAGTCGGTGCAATCTTCTAAGGAAACTCAAGGATTTTCATGTTATAAACTTTCATCCAAACACCCATTGCTGGCGCAGCTTGAACGAGCATCCACAACTGAACTAAAACAAATGTGGTTTAGGCTAACTTTGCAAAATGACTTATCATCGACAAATCATAAAAAATATGAACCATTTAAGGAATTCATCAAGTATCTCCACATATAAACATTACATCAATGAACTTCTAATCTAATTCTACTCTACTTGGAAACATCTCTCCATCATATTTGAGAATTAGAAACCATGCTAACATTCCACAATTACACAAAATCACCATGCAAACCAACAATGAGCTTGTATTGATTTTGGAAATGTAGGATTACAACAATTTCATATCTCCCCTCAATGATTTTGAAGAGTCTCCTCTACTCTACTCTTATTCTACTCCTACTCTTGTGCGAGCTAACAACTTTCTCTATTGATCTCTGTGATACAAATGAGAGAAATGGGCCTTATATAGGTTCCAAAATTACATGAATGGCCAGGATTGATTTGAGAATCAATGGCCCGGATTGAGACAACAAGGCAGTTTGTTACAAAAATTACTATTTTTAGAACATTGAATGTGGACGGATGATGTGGCAGACTGTGATTGGCTTGATGGTGTGCACATGCCACCTCAACATTGAGCGAACTGGTTTGATTTTCAACATGTTCACACTACACAATACTTTCCCAAATTTTGTCATCTTTTGTAGTAGTCTTTGAGTCTTCGAATTTCACCTTTGGAACTTAGCTTCTTCGAACTTGCAACTTGGGAATTTTGAACTTCTTCATGTTGTCTTTCATGCAATTGTACTTTTGAATGTAATTCATGGATTGCTTGATGAACTTGCTCATTTCTCTTGTTCTCGTGCAGGATGTTTTCGTTCTGGCTCTAAATGGTGCATGAAGTAGAAGATGCTTCATACATGAACTCTTGGAGTGGATTGTATGATGAATGTCCATCTTCTTTTTGGTGTGTGAAATGGATAGCTCTAAAACTTGAATGTGGCGTGAACCTCTGTATGATGACTCCTTCTCATGCATAGTGAAGTGATGCTCTCCCTCCGGAAATATGAAGTTATCTTCTTCGTGCAAATGAGATCTTGATGTGGAAATTCCTCCATTTGGCGATGATATCTTCCTCTTCGACTATTCCTGAACAATACTCCTCTTGCTTTGAACTTCTCCTATGCAAATTCTCGCCATCTTCTTTCTTGATGTAACTCCCTTGTTCTGCAAAATGAAATATCATAAATTACTCTCATCATAAAGTTTAACAAAATTATATCAATTTTATAATATGTTCACCTTACTTCATGACTAGACGCATATTCTAAGGAAAAGCGCAAGTTTTGTATGTATGTGCATAGATTTTAAGCGCTTATGCAAACTTAGGGTGAAAGTGCGCCCTAGAGAGAAAGATAGCCAATTTTGATGAAAAGATGGAATTTTTGAAAATGGAAAATTGATTTGATTTTTTTGACAAATTGACTTCACTTGAAGTTTCTTCTCTAATTCGCATTGAGTCTACTTTTTTTGCACTTAGGATTTTGAAATGAATGTTTGAAATGAGGATTTGATCTCGCATATATACCTTAACCTCAAATTGTCTTAGGCGGGTCGGCCTCCTTGTAATTTAACGATTTTTCAATGTCAAAAGAAAACTTGTTTTTATCTCTTCCTAGGCTGACTTGTTGGCTTGCTCAAGTTTGGCGCAGGTTTTATGCCTGTTTCTATTAGGAGTAGATTTAAGGCATCTATGTATTGGCGCCAATTTCAAGTGAGCATGAAAAGTGCGCTTTTGGTTATAGGCGCTGATTTGATAGCCTTATGTAATGAATGAAGCGCAAATTTGGTGTATGTATGTATGAAGCACATGCTTCATGTATCTATGAATTGTCCGCTTTGGGTCTTAAGCGCAGATATGATATCTATATGCATGAAATGGAGCACAGATCTAAGGGTGATATGTATTGAGGCGTTGATTTGGTAGCCTCATGTAATGAATGACTTATGCAAAGTGGTCTAAAATGTGTGCTTGAAGAAGTTGGCGCTGATTGTGATGGAGCATGTATAAAATTTGTCATGCAAACTTCCATCTAAAGTGCGCTTTTAGAGGTTAGATGAATGCTGATTTACCTTAAGCATGTATGAATTGAGCAATGCAAACCATCTTAGAATGTGCTTGGGTGGACTTTTTGCTTGGGTATGTATAACTTTCAAAATGCAAAGTCTTCCCTAAAGTGCGCCTTGGGCGGACTTTTCATGCCTTCATGTATAAAATCCATTTTTAACAAAATGCGAGGTCCTTCTTGAAGTGCGCCTTGGGCGGATTTTTTAGGTGCTTGTGTATGATGTTTTTTTTTTACATGATGCACAGACCCCCAATAAGTGCGCTTGGGTGGACTTTTTGCCTGGGCATGTATGATGTTCGTTTTTCACAATGCAAAGACCCCCAGAAAGTGCGCTTTTCCATACTTAGGCAATTTTTAGTACTCGAAATCAAGTATATTTCAAAATATATTTAAGTATACTTTAAATATTTTGAAATATACTTTCCAGGATGTTTGAGATAGGTCTCAGATCCATGGGATTTAACACACAAATTCTAGATTTTTGAGGATCCACCAGATTTCAGACTTAGTCATTTTTTCAGGATTTCAGGACACCAGACTTAGTCAATTTTAGGGCTTCAGGACATGCATCAGGATGAGAGCATATAGACTCCTTGGCAAGAATTAGGCGAGGCATGAGCAAAACAACACTACCAAACCTACAAGCTCTGAGAAAACCTAAACCCAAAGCACAACAAAGACAAAAGCAAGTCAAAAAGAGGGGGTCCCCATTTGTGATGGGGCGATGTGTGATTAGGTCACAACAGTCTTGTTTGTCAACAGAACAAGACTGAGCAAACATTTCCTGCTGGTTTGTTGCAGCCCCTAAACATTCTGGAACAAAAATGGGAGAGATTTCATCACTGGACTTTCCAAAGTCCAAGGTAAGGACTACATATATGTTGTTGCGGATAGACTCATGAAATACGCATATTTCTTTGCTATTTCTTCATATTTTAAGGCATCTCAAGTTGTTGATCTGTTTTTTAGAGAAGAGTTTAGACTTCATGGGCTGCCCAAAAATATCGTGAGTGATAGAGATAGTCGGTGCTTGAGCATGTTTTGGCAAGAGCTCTTTCATTTGATAGGAACCGAGCTCACACCTAGTACTAGCTACCACCCTGTAACAGATGGTCAAACTGAGATTGTGAACAAATGGGTGGAAGGCTACTTGAGGAATTATATAGTTGGTCACCAGAAGCTATGGATCAAATGGCTTCATATGGGGGAGCATTGTTATAACACCACTTATCACATGTCTATTAGGATGACACCATTTTTGACTTTGTATGGTTATGAAGCTCAATCTTTTGTTGATCTTGTTATTTCTATCAGCAGGGTTTAGAGAGCAAGAGATTTGGTGAGCCAAAGCCAAGAAATTATAAAAACACTTAAAAATAGCGCTCTTAAAAAGCACATAATCAGTAGATGTATGTTGATCGTCACAGAATAGAAAGATCATTTGATGTTCGAGATTTGGTGTTTGTAAGATTGCAGCCATACAAGCAATCTTCCCTCAAGGCAAGTGGATCTGAGAAGCTGAAGCCTCATTTTTAGGAGCTATACCGAATCTTGAAGAGGATTGGTGAAGTTGTCTATGAGTTGGAGCTACCTAAGGAGAGTAAGATTCACAATGTGTTCCATGTGTCATGCCTCAAAAAGGCATGTGGAAAACATATTGTCCCTTCAGTGGAGTTACTTCCGTTGGATGAAGAAGGCAAACTGATTCTAGTTCTAGAAGTAGTGATTGTTGTGAGAGACAGGAAGTTGAGAAACATAAGCATCATTGAGTACTTGGTCTGATGGAAGAATCTTCCTATAGAAGATGCAACATGCGACGGTCCATAGATTCTGGAACATCCAAATTTACAATTGCTTGAGGGCAAGCAATTCTGAGCGGGGAAGACTTATCATGTCCCATTTTCGTTCGCACCAATTCTAGCATGTTTGGAGCATTCCAAGATTCTTGGAGAAGTCCACAAACCTTGGAGAGCTTCATTTTTGGAGGTTTCATATTTCCTACTCAATTTTAGCTAGTAGATTTCATGGAAATAATTTAATTAGTCATTTTGGTATTTTTACGTAGTTTAGTGTGAGAGTAGGAAATAGATTTAAAAATAACAACTAAAGTCAGTCTTTATATTAATTGTCATAACTTTGTAAAAATGCCACTTTATTATTATTATTCAGGTTGCCTAAATGGGGTGAATAAAGCCTTTTGTAATATTAAGTTATCTTTTTAGAATGGGCGGGAAATTACAAAAGGTAATTTAAAATTAGGTTTTCGAGCAAAAAATAAAAAGTAATATTTAATTTCTATAATGTGCCGAACTAGGGTTTTGCACTAGTTTTCTGAATTTACAATTTTCAATTCAAACCCTAGGACTGAATTCTGATTTTTATTTCTGCACCTTTCAATTATGTCTTCACCAAGCATAAAACATGAACTAACATATACAAATTGATGATAGGACAAAGTATAGATTGGCAGCCTTATTACACCGTGAAATACACATTCAAATAGGCAAAGTACATATGCAGGACTGCTGCTCCAAAATGTAATAACATAGAATGGAATTACAATCAAGAATGGCCTCCAATTCGGCCTTACAATTAGATATAAGACTGCTGCTTACAAATCAGAATTAGATGATGTTGTAACATACCACATTGGCTGTCAAAGGTGATGCAAGGGAGCCGAATCTCCAAACTCAGAACTGATATGAAAATGTCTTCAAATGATGTGGGAAATGATGATTATAATGTCATACAATGCTGATCGCTGATCTCCAAAGGCTGATTGCTGCTGTGATGGATGCAATGGTGCCTCTAGGTGCTGATCGCTCCACAATCGCTGGTAGCCGCCACTTAGAATGGTGAATGAATGCTCATGAATGCAGATCGCCAAGCAATGATGATGCCAAATCGCCCTTGTGCAAGATCGGCCACACCAAGGTGATGTAAATTAACCAATGACAACTCCAATACAAGGCGACGGCTAGGGTTATGGCACTGATTCCAATCTGAAGTATAAACAGATGCAAATGAACTTCTTATGCCACGGATCTGATGTAAACAAGACTAAATTCTTCCTTCCAAAGTTGGCACGCAAGATGATGACCTCTTCCTTGCAAATCAGCGCTCAAACAAAAATGGATACTCCTCACAAAATCGGCTAACAAGGATCTCAATCAAGTCTTCAAATCAAATGCTCAATGCAACTCAAATCTCCGATGAATGATGTAGCATGAAACACCATGAATCTCCAAATCTCCAATGAAGCGCAAATGTGAACTCCGTATGAATCCACCTCCAAGATGTGATTGGGTTTTCGTCCAACACACCACCTCCACAAGGGTTTTCGTCCTGCAATACAATTGCCAAGCAAAATGCGAAAGTTGCCAAAGTATTCATGATGCCCAAATGAGCTTTGTCAACCTTCTTTTATACTCGAGTCTTCTTTTCTTTTTGTTGTAACCGACAAATTCAAATTAAAGATTTGAATTACCTTTTCCCTCCGTCGGCCAAAGCAATATTTTATTTAGTTTTCCAATCACCAAGGTAGCTGCCCAAAACAAATATAATAATATTTATATTTATTTTCTTCTCCCGAGGTGAGCGCCAAAACCCAAAGAATATAATATATTTTATTATTTCCTTTTTCTCACAAATTGGGCGCTCCAATTAAATAATAATAATATGCTCCAATTAAATAATAATAAAATATTATTATTTAATATATTTTCCTTCAAATTGGGCGCTAGGATTCAAATATTATTTTATTGTTTATTTTCCTTATTTCTCCAAGTGATTCGCCCAAACTCCAGAAATCAATATTTTATTATTTTTTCTCCTTGATAATTAATGTAAAATTACATTAATTCATTTTCCATTTTGCCAGAAATTGGTTGAGCCCTATAAACATCTTTCCATTTTCCAAGCCTCTGAACAACATAATCTTCTCCAAGTCACAGCTCAACCAAAATTATTCCCTTGTTTGATGAATTAGCCTACGGGAATGAGGATAAGCTAACCCAGACTCTTGTTAGGTGATAATGCCGGAAATGGAGACATTACAATTTCCCTTCTGAGCCTATAGAAGGAGGATGAGGGCTCATTGAAGGGATTCCACGGTCCACCTCTTCTACAATTTTATTATCTGAATTTGAGCTTATGCCCAACTTCTTGCTTCAAGGACGAAAACCCCTAAGGTTGCCAAAGGATGAAAACCCTGAAGGTATATGGGATTGGGGACCAAAACCCTCTATTCCAATGGTGAAATTTCATTTAGAGATTTCCAGTGAGCTAAATTTGCATTGTATTTCTAGTATTCTATTGGTGTGAAAATTTCCATTTCTGTTGGTGTGATTCCATATTCCAGAAAATACAAGAATATATATATTTCTCTGTGTATGTATATCTGAGTTTCTATTTTTTTTATCTACATATGTGAAGTTTACAGATCTTATTGAAGCTAAGTGTTATTTATGTTAAGAACAAAGTGTTTGTTGAAGGTGAAAGACTCCCCAAGCTGGCCGTACAAGTTCTAGACCAGCCGTACCATGTTATTTGAAGTTGTTTATAATTATTTGGAAGGAACTCCTCCCAAAAATCTGACACCACTCCCCTATTTTCTGAGTCCTAGCAGATTTGAAGAGAAATAAGGTGCGTTGAAGTTTCTTTGGCAACAATTTCACATATATGCAAGGTCTAGGGTGCCGTACAAGGTGGTACAAGCTGGCTGCCCACTTTGGAGTTTATTCTTACACTCATTTCTGCTAGCTATGAGTTATTTCTGATATGAACAACAGTATATTAGGATTTAAAAAAAATATTTAGGCTACAAATTTGAGCTATTAAATATAGCTGATAATACTTGTTAAAATATGCTTATTGGGTATTCTTTGTAGGGGGGATTTGTATCAAATCTGGAAATTATCCAGAAAGGCTCCAACTGATATAAATTTGTAAGTTTTTGTGCGGTTTACTGTTAGAAACACTTTAAGAGTTGAAGTGGATTACATTTGTAATATTTTGGAAGGTCATCTGTTAGAATACCTTAATTTTCTTTGTATTGCCTTGTAAAAACGTTTGGATGGCGTAGCCACCAATCGTTTATATTTCATTATCTGCCATTGTTGGCATTGATCTAGATCGGCTTGTTGTTGGCCAATTTGGCTTGACCTAATCTGTAGTTGTGCATTTTGTTATATCCGCCTGTTGGATGTTGATTTGTAACTGGTCTTTGCTCCAGTGAAGCATCTATATCCACCAGTTTGGTGTTGATCTGTATACTGGTACCAGTCAGTTGAAAATTATTCTCTATCCACAATCTGATCGTATGCTCCCACCTTGCCCACATCGGGAACTAGGTGATCAGAAAACTTGGATTCATGTTGATTGTAAAGTTTGAATTTTTTTTTGGTGATTGCCCTTAATGGTTCTGCAAGGGACATTACATAAATATTGCTTCTACACACTAAAGACTCCAGCTATGTTTGTAATTGACTTGTTGTGCAACACCCAAAACTTGTTTCACAACAATTGGGGATTGTTGTGTAGCAATTGAAGACTAGTTGCATAGCAATTGAAAACCTTCTTACACAACAGCCGTAGCTTTTCCTTGTCACTAGCATCTTCAGAATTGGCATGATTTTTAATTGTTGCTAAATCCTACCCAAGAAGTAGGGGATTTATCAATGATAATGTGGTCATCATGTTCTATTGTGTAGTTGGTGTGGAAGTCAACTTCCTCATCCACCTCCCTATAGCGGTGAAGTATCGAATGGGAATCAAGGGAGTCCAAAAGTGTCTAGGCCTACAGCAAAATGTTTTCCACCTTCCATTTTGGGGTATGAATGGTATTAATAATCATCAAATTGCCCTCAATATAAACCTCTTTGATCTTGTATTTGAGACAAATATGAAGACCAAGTAAAAAGGCTTAAGCTTTTACTTCATTATTGGTGCTATCCATGGTTGGAAAACTCGGACTCAACAAAAACTCGTTAGGCCCAAAAAACTCGACTTGGCAAAAACTCGGCAAAAAACTCGACAACTTAAAAAATTGCTTGAATTTCATTACAAACACATGTTTTTTGCAAACTTCAATGACAAGATGTAACCAATGAGTCCATAAATGAGTACAAAAAGTGTTTTCTATTAAATTTGATTGATTTGAATGCAAATTGAGTACAAAATCGCATCCTCATGCGGAATCCTGATGGGTGATATCCTGATACAATAGATAGCTGACAAAATGAAAATAGTAAAACTAAAAGTAAATACAACATTTTACATCTTCCTCTTCCCTAATCTATTGAAAACTAGGGGAGAGGTAGAGGTTCTAGTCCTTGGAGTCTGCTGTGTCTCCTCGCTTGGCATGAAAGGTAGTGGCTCGACCTCCATTCTGGTAGTAGATGGCAATGACTCCTCGGCCTCATCAATGTCATCCAATCCTAGATCATCTGAATGACTAAAAGGCATTCCCATGACAATGCATAAGAATGGTTGTGTTTACGTTGTTGTGTATCTTTTTTTGAAGATGATCATCATAGTTGCTTGCAAGATCATATGCAAATGCAGTGTGGTCCACTTTGGACTTCCAACATCCATTGAGTCTAACCATGATCCCAAACTCGTCAACTATTTCAAAAAATCATTGCAGGACATGTTGGTTACACAATTGGATCCCTTAGAATTATCCCCCCATTCACAAATGACCAATCAGAGACTGTCAACTAGTTATTACACAATTGTGCATCTTTTACAAATGCACAATAGTATAACCAGGCAAATGGGAGAACTTGCATTTCATTCAAAATGTGTGTTTTTGTGCCAAAGACTAGTGCAGCACAAACACCAATCTATGCACAAGTGTGCAGTCTCAAATGTTAGCACCCTACAAGCAAGTCAGTGAGTCTGAGCTAGAAACTTGGTGAGTAAAATTCGCTAAAACTCGCCATGAGTTTGACTTGGTGAGTACTCGGCGAGTATGCCAACAATGGTGCTATCCTTTAGTTTCATTAAAGCTGCAAAAATCATGGTACATGCATTGTTCCTCACAATACAATCTACTTCAGAAAGACTTGGGTTCCCTCGCAAAGCATCATCAAAATTTAATTTGAGACCACTAGGAGGAGGGGGAATAAATTATTTGGTCATAACAAATTCCCCCATAGCAATTTCCAATTTAGACAAAAAGGAGTCATTCGACAAGGATTGCTCTAAAAAAATTCGTTTGTTTCATTCCTTCCAAATCTGCCATATCATCATTGAAGGGATAATGATCCATAAGCATGAGAAAGTCGATTTCTTTTGAATAATCAACCAATATTTGAAAAAGTCAAGAAGATTATTTCGAAGGGCACCTGACCAACCAAGTCTTGCACATACCCACATCCAAGAGTTTACAACAAAAGGGCATTCCACAAATAGATGGCCTACAGATTCTTCAGCTGATAGACAAAGGACACATCTCGAAGGACCTTCAATTCCAATCTTTTTTAGTCTGTTTGTAGTGAGGATTTTCTTATGAAGTGTAGCCCATGCAAAGGTCCTTGCTTTGGGAAGGTAGGCTTTGTATTTGCATTTGGCTATTGGCCAATTGACTATGGTAGAAGGAACGAAAGCAACCTTATATCCAAACTTGATAGAGTATTGACCAATTTTTTAGCAAGACCAACCTAATTAGGTTCGCTTCCTCCTTGATGAACACTTTTCTAGAAGACAACTCCTTATTCAAAAGGAGCTTTTGATTTTTTTGAATCCCTACTCCCAATAAATCTTTCCATTGCCATTCTTCTACACCATTGGTATTGAGGCAGCACAAGTAATTTTGGACTGTGACCCCATATTAAAGAAAGAATCTCTCATGCTTCCATTAAGTCTTCTCAATCAGCCATGGAGGGGTAACCATTCCACGAGTCTTCCTAGAAATTGGCCCTGAGACCATTCTGAATCTCCCATGTTAAATGATTGGTCAGAATAGATCACAATGCATCATAAAGTTCCACCTATGAGAGCCTTCAAGAGGATTGGCCATTGTTAGAATTCTTTAAGGATCATTTGAGTCGAGGTATTTATTTTGAAGGATCCTAGTCCACTTCAGATTTGGATTAGAGAACAAGCCGCACACCAATTTAGCTCCAATAGCCCTTTTCTGAATCTCTGTATCCCTAAGCCAAGTGCCCACTCCAGATTTTGGAAAACAAATTGTGTCCTGGGATATTAAGAGGATCTTCTTTTTGTTTTCAGATCCTTGTCAAAAAAATCTACTCATGATTTGTTCCAAATCTGTCACTGTCTTGAAGGGCATTCATAAGCATGACATCAAGAAGGGCTATGATTACCTATTTCAACATCAGAATTCTTCCTGCATAGGATAACGACTTACCCTTCCACAAATCAAGTCTTGATACATGTATCAATTAGCATTTCTCAAAGTGAAGGTCTTTCTGCTTATCTGAAAAGAGGGACCCAAAATATTTGCCTGGCAGAGATCCAATTTTGAAGCCCAAAATGTTTGCAATGTGCCCTTGCATTTCACCTCTGGTGTTGAAGAAGAAGGTTTCACACTCGTCAAAATTTATAATTTGGCTGAAGAAGAAGGTTTCACACTCGTCAAAATTTATAATTTGGCCCTGGGCTGTGGAGTAGGCACCAAGAATGTTTCTGATTGCTTCAGCTTCTACACAGCAGGCCTTGCCATACAAGATTGTGTTGTCAGCAAATTGCTGATGAGAGGCCGCATTAACTCAATTTGTGATCTGAATACCTTTTTATTATCCAGCTTCATTGGCCACCTGCATTCGAAGACCCCTAGTTGGCTCAAAGAAGCCTGAAGGGCTACCATTTACTAAAATAGAATATCTAGAGCTGGAAATACAATTGAAAATCCATTCTCTCCCTTCCAGACAGTGAGCACTATAGATGTTTATGACAAAGAAGAGTGTTAATTGGTAAAGAGGACAGTAGTAATGGATGAGGTAGAAAACGATTGAAGTGGAAATTAGAAAGAAAGGAAAAAGAAAGAAATTATATTAATGTCCACAAAAGACCAAAAGTAGGTCAATGGGACTCGAAGATACAATAGTTAACAACTGAAAGTTCTAGGAAGAGAGAACCCTAGAAGCAAAATAATAAAAGTACATAAGACAAAATAAAGCATTGTGCTGCTAACAAATAGCAATGAAGGGTGATCAAGAGCCCTAAAAGCATGTGCCAGTGAAGATTGGAAGGAAAGCTCATTTAACATCCCTATTTCTGTTTGAAATGGAGTTGTCTGAGCCATCATCGATCACTGTGAAAGATCTGATAATGCTCACCCAGGAGTATCCAAGGTTGGAGAGGCCATGCTGGGAGATCCTAGGAGGAATCAAAGCACTTCCTCTAGAAACTCCCCTAACATCCAAGGCCAGTGTAGCTCCCATGGTAGAAAAGAAACTTGTGATATGAGTTTGCCCGTGGTCTAGTAGGGGGCTGGCAAGTAGTATATCCATGTCATTGCAGTGGGGCTGAGTCACGCTGACAGTAATGACCAAAGCCATGATGTTGAGGGAGAGGAGGGAGGGGAAGAGCAAATAAGGTAATTGTATATTTTGATTCAGATTGACAAAATAATTTTTTCTAAAAAAGTTAGATCTAGGCTTGGATTAGAAAAACATAAACTGCCTCACTTGTAGCTATTAGGTTCGCTGAATAAGTGTGCAAGCATCCAAATCACTAGGCAACACGAAATGGAGTTTGCTATCTGTTGTGCCAAATCAAATTTTTTGCTTCATTAAGGCATTTTGTGAGAGTCTGGAAAATTTGTTGTCAAAAAGTCAAAATTTCTAAAAATAGAAAGTTTCTAAAAATTGACATCAATTTTAGGTTTTCTAGGTTTCTTGAGATACGGATGCTGGCAAAATTTTCTAAAATTAGAAAGTTTCTAAAAATAGAATCTTTGATTCTAGAATCCTGCTTGATTCTGATTGGCTGATATTGCTTCACGATCAAGGTGGTCCAGACGGAATCTGCAAAAGGTCGAGTTTTCTCTATTGGGTCAATTCTGCTTTTTCAGAAGGCGAAGCACGAACTCCGAGGTCATTAACGGAGGAAGTTCATCTACCAGGGGTCAGAATCAAGATTTCAATGCTGTTCAGAGGATGAAGAATTGTTGAACGATCAATGACTGATGAAGAACAGAAAATGAAGCATGATGAATCTGGAAAACAAAAAAGGGTTGAAAGAAACCAAAATTTGGCTAACGTTGAGTTTCTCAGGCGCCCCTGGAGGCTAGGGGCGCCCAGTCTTCCCAGAGAGAATATTTTCGCGTTTTTTCAGAAAATGTTAAAAAAAGGGCCTCGTCAGCCCGCTTCTGGGTGGGTTAAAAATCAGTCAGATTCAGTCAAAAGGTCTGTAAAAGATGGGGTTTCATCTCAGATATGCTCAAGCTATCCAATCCATCCTTCATTTAGCATCAGTAGTCAACCGGACGGCTAGAAACGAAGATCGAACGGGACCTGCGGCACGCGAAACGAGGAAATTGCGAAAGAAGTTGAAAATCATCAAAAATTTTCCAAGGCATGAGATCCCAGGGGCCCCTGGAGGCTAGGGGCGCCTAGCATTTGCAGAGAGATTATTTTTCATATTTTCCTAGAAAATTGCAAATCTTCCTCTGTTAGCCCGGTAAGATTCACAAAAAATTAGTCTGATCCAGTTTTTGAGGCAGGCAGAAGGTACAATCAATTCAGTTTTCATCAGGCTTGCCTGATTGCCTGACCATCAGTCTTAGTTTTGCTCCGGCAGGCGAGATTCAGCATCCAAACAGGGGCCCACAGTCACTGGAATGCGCACGAAAAATGAAAAGTGAGCAAAATTGAAAATCTCAAAAAATTGGCTAAGGCATGAGATCCTAGGCGCCCCTGTCTAGTTAGAGCCCCTGGGTTTTCTAGTGTTAGAAAAATTTCTTGTCTCGACAATGCCTCCTTCAATCATTTCCCGATCTTCGTTCGGCGATGGTTTCCAGAAATCAAAATTGCAATCAAATGTCGTCAGATCATCGGTTCAAGGCTGGGGATCAAATCAGAATTGATAAAACTTCAAGATGCCATGACCAGGCAGCTTTTTCAGTCAATGGTGATAGTTTGTCGTCTTGTTGAAGTTGGAGGCAGACCCCGCCGGAGTCAGAATGAGTGCAAAAGTTTCAAAACGAAGGAAAATTGGCTAACACTTTTGCAACTTCGCATGTTTGATGACATCATCAAAGAAGCAACTTTTTCATCATCCTCACACGTGAGCCTTAGACAGCTATAAAATAGGAATTCATCCTATGTGAGCATATCAACTTGGATTTTTGCTCAAAATGTTGCTATCTTTGCGGATAAGCTTCAAGATTTTAGGACTTTTACAAGGAAAGTTGCTTTTTCGTCCTAAGTTCCATAAAAATAAACCTTTGACCTCCTTTATTCATTATTTTTTGCAGGTTGTGTTGGCGTTTCAATTCACACCCCTAGGATGCGAGTTGGAAACGGACAGCTATGCACAGATAAACTGCTCTCCTATTATGAGGGGGAGTTCCCTTTTTGCTGATGTTCGCTAAAAAGATAAATAAAACAAATTTGCCTATCTTCTTTTTGTTTCTCAGCTGTGTCATGTCCCCGTTTCCGGCTTGATCATCAGATTAAGATTGGATTAGCCTATTGATCATTCCCGGAGGCTAATTCAGAATGATGAGGGAATGAATTGGTTTTCGACTAACTTAACTTTACTGTTTTGCAGGGACAAGTTAGAAACTTGAAATATTGGCTAAGTCTGGAAACCTAGTAAGCAGGAAATTGACTCTTGGAGTTTAGGCGCAAATTTTACATCAGATTGCCTACATGAGCGCCTAAGGATTTGGAGTCTTCTGTAAGGATTTGGGTGTGCAAAATAATATCCTATCATCCTTAAAGTCTTTCAACACAGTGAATCAAGGTTTTGAAGTTTAGAAGTTGCCTAAGTAAGGTTTGGCGCACTTTGTCTTTCCTCTCGCCTCAATTGGCATCTAGGAGAGAAACATGGTGTTATAAGGCGCTTTTATCATTCCACATAGGGCGCCTTGGTGGGACAAGGGTTGATTGATTTCAAAAATGAGTTTTGATTAAGTACAGTGGAGTAAATGTCTTAGGTGCTCTTAGGCCTCTAAACAACCTCAAGGGAGCGCCTAACTTGTGAAGATGAAATTCAGTATCCAAATCAAGATTGGAGTTCATAAGATCACCTAAATGATCAAGGCGCCACTTCCTGATCAAACAAGCTACAATGAGCGCCTAGCTTTCAGGGTGACTTTTGGCGCTCAACATGACTAAACTCTTTCAATAAGGGCGCCTAGTTTGTTGATGAAGATTTGATAATTCCACACCCAGGCGCCAGCTCCCTAATGCCAAGATCAAATGAGCGCCCAAGCAAGAACAGGAGATTCTATAGGATGAATGAATGGCGCATTGATTGGTGAAGATATTTTTAACTTCAAGAAGCTTCCTACCTTGTCAATCTAGGATGAATTTGGCCTAGAAGACTCTAGGCGCATACTCTAACTGAAGACTCCTGTTCTAGCGCCCAGCTATAGAGTGAACTAAAAGAAGAAGTGGAAGATGCCAGGGCGCACATCCAAGACTCTTCAACCTTCAATTGGTACCCACCAATGGTAAGGCGCAGTTTCACGGAAAAACTATCTCAAATGGGCGCCAAGGCATAGAATCAACATCAAACGCTATCAGAGAACTATCAATGAGCCTTCAATTAGCGCCTAGACTCCAGAGGGATCATTTGGGCGCCTAAACTGGAATCAAGGACCAAAAGTCTTCAGTGAATAATGGATAAGTGTTAAAGACTTCATTAGATGCATCTTCATGCCTCTACACCCTCAGATTGGCGCCTAGACTCTTTGCAATCCCCAACTTAGCGCCTAACCCTAGCAAGGCGCAATATCATCTCAAGCTGATTAGGCGCTCACTTCCAGATGGAGCATTCCACCTCCCTGAACATCAAGACTTGAAGAAACACCAAAGAAAGTCAATCTTCATGCAAGGCGCACTTCTGTGCCCATGAAACATCATTCTGGCGCCCAACATCAAGTAACACTTTGATCAATTTTCAGTGAGCGCCTTGGGCAGATTGGGTGAGTGAAGTATCATGATTCTCTTCTGGATCTCCCCAACAACCTTTAGAAGTTCTTTCTAGATAGGCGCAACCTCTTGATGGGCGCACTTTGACACTCCAGATACTTCAACCTGGCGCCCAGTCAGAAGAACACTTGAAAGTGCGCCTAAGCTGAGGTGGTTCAGGTAGTTACACAACTTGAGCTCTCATTGGTCGACAGAACGTCTTCGGGATCCGTGTCGAGGTCTCTGGATAATCTCGCCAACTCAGAATGAGTCATCAGATGGCATATTCCCTTGGATATGCTTCTTGGAAAACGTGCCTTGGTTCCTCTTTGTGCATTGAAAAACGTGCCTTCATTGCCTTTGGAAGGCCTATAAAAGGAGGAGTCCTCTCATTCATTTGCTATCTATGCATTTGAAAAAATTCTCTCTGCAAAGCTGTTGAGCTTGTAATCTTGAGGCCTGCGAGTTTCAAGTGTTGGGGTGATGCTCCCTCAACTGACAAGGTGATGCTCCCTTGTTGTACTGTGAGGTGTTGACATTCAGTTGACATCGTTGAGTTTGATTAAGTTGATCTAGTGTGCAAGGCATTGTAATCATCAAGGCTCCAAGGCCTGCTTTTGTAATTCCATTTGAATAAAGTGTAACTTCATGCCATTGAAAGCATTATCCATGTAATAAGACATTGTGAGTTGATTGAATCAAGTAATAAAACAAGTACCCAGCTTAAGGTTGATTCATCCAAATAGTTATCTTTGATGTATATCTTTGTGTTGTTGAAATAGTTGATGAGTTGATAGCAAGTAACATTGTCTAAGTAAGGAAAAATTTTGGTAGAATTAGTTGGGTATCTTACAAGCTGCGAGCACAAGGTTATAAAACTCTAATCGCTGTAGCAGAGGTTTTTCCTTTTAATAAACTTCTAACTACAGCTAGGCCTAAACTAAATGATGCTTTTGATTGTCTGAGTAAACACAGAGAACAGAAATCAAAAGTGGACGAGGAATGATTTGTTTTAACACAAAAACTTAAATAAACCTCTCCCAGATTCACATCCCAAGACCCATTGTACTTTAATGATGAAAGCTAAAATAAAATTTACGTAAGCCACACATCTGACGACAAACTTGATGATTATGAGATAGAAAATCAAAACAAAGGCAGGCATGAGACTTCTATTCCAATATCATAAAGTTAATACAACTCCATGACAACAATATTGCAGCAAAAGGCAGGCATACAATATGCGATCAAACACTGGAAACAGATAACACAGAGTGAACAAGTAGCTGAAATAACAATTGCTGTAGGCTAGAATAGGCACAACAAATTTGCTATCACAATTACCCTTACCGTTACTTACAATGGGCAAGGCTGCCCTTATTTATACTAAATCAAAGGAGTAGGGAACCCTAAAATCTCCTTGATTTAACCTAACTAACTTGCCAACTTGCAAGCTTTATTTCTATTCTAAGACAAAGATTACAACTAACAAACGCTTTAAAGCAATTTGCTTTAAAGCAAAGAAAACTCCAACTA
This sequence comes from Cunninghamia lanceolata, assembly GCA_027924645.1. NCBI lineage: Eukaryota > Viridiplantae > Streptophyta > Pinopsida > Cupressales > Cupressaceae > Cunninghamia > Cunninghamia lanceolata. The sequence goes on along the minus strand of BSBN01000263.1, from coordinate 5,072,478 downwards.
ATACAAAGTGATTTCTTTCTAAATAAAGAATGGATGAGCTTTAGATGAAAGCAAATGCTTTAAAACAAAAAGCATTTGATTTAAAGCTGTTTTTTTTTGAGTCACATCCTCATCTACATTTTTGCTTTTTGGTGATGTCATCCATTGATATTTTGGGAAATAATATCTTCTAAAAACCGAGTGACCGCATCTTTGCCAGGAACACTGATACTCTCTAGAATGATATTCTGATTCTCTAACATTTCTTCACCGTTTGCAACCATCTGAAGGAATTCATGAACTTCACCCACAACTTTGTCAAACTTCACTGTCATTGCGGCAAAACAATCCATCTTGCCGACACTGATATCACCATTAAAATTGCTGCCGATGAAAGTCTGGAACTCTGCTTGCACTTCCTTGAGATCATACAGGGTACCATCTTCTTTTTCATATGAACACGGGATCTGAGAAACAAAAGATCTGACAAACTTGAGAACATTCACCACCTTTTCTTTCCACTCTGCTAACTCTGAGATTACACTGTCATAAGTTTTTACTGTGAAAAGATATTGTGCTTTCCAAGTAGAAACAATCTTCTTATCTTCAGCTGAATCAACAGAATTATGTGCTATCTTCAAGTCGGAGATAATGATCTCAAACACTAGTCTATTTTCAGCCATAGTCTGTTGTAACCCTTGAATGCCTTGACGCAGATCATGAGTGTTATACTTTAATTGATAAAACTCTGAAAGTACAACTCTCCCTTTAGTCACAAATTCTTCCACCCAATCCTTCATGTGCCTTCCATAGATGATCACTGATTGAATTGCTGCTGATCAGCCGGTGATCCTAGATTCGATGGAAGCAGTAAATCAGCCTGTGATGCGCCATGGAAAAGGTTGGAAATATACTGCCGCAGCTGCCTAACTTCAGCCTTGAGGGCTGCTTTGTCTTCTCCATCCTTCAACACCCTCTCCTTCAGATTATCCGCTGTAACCTCGAAGAGATTTACATCTGTATGCCGGGTACTCCTACCAAGGTTAGCCTTGACAACCTTGAAGTCATCAACCTCAATATCATCAACATCTTTATCTTCTGGAGGTGTTGCAGTTTTTAGAATCATTTCTCCATCTGCATTCTTTTCAATGTGAACTTGCCTCTTCATTTTCTTGTCTAGTGTACCTTGGTAAACGCTTTTAAGCTCTGTCAAGTTCAACTGATATGAAGGCTTTCTCCTCTTTCTTCCCAGAATGTTTTCAAGCCAAGATGAGCCATCTTCTTTTGGAAACTCGGTTCTAACTTCATCAACTCCTGATGAACCAATATGTGTCTCAGAGTTATGAACTGGCGAGTCTGGCTCTGAATCAATGTGAATGGGAGAAGAACTCGGTGATGGAGGTGGAGAAACATGATCTGAAGGCAATGTTTCTACATGTGGTGTTGGTTCAATAGGAACTTCTGATTCAACTGCTGGTTGTTCTTGCTGAATATGAACTGGAGACTCAACCTTTTTCCTCTTCAACTTGGCCATCTTTGTTCCTTCTGGAAGAACACTCATAGCTTTAACCCTTCATTTTGGTTTGGAGGTGGAAGGTTCTGATGGTTGAACAATTGGCGGCTCTGCAACCGGAATGGGTTCTTTCCTCTTATTCTTCAAGAATATCAAACTATTTTTGACAACTCAGCTCGTTGTTTCCTTGTTCGAGGAGCTCTCTTTAGCTGACCAATTAACTGGTGGCAATGGTTGTTGCTCAACCTGATCTCTGAAATATGTGGGAAGTAAAACTCCACCATCATCTGACAAGCCTTCTACATCTTCTGACAAGATATCAGCCAACTGCCTAAGAGTAAACCTGCTGTAACTGCGTTCTCGCACTTCAAACTCATTAGCATAATTAATCCAGAAATCTTCAACTGCATGCGTATGCATACAATTTTGACCAAGGTGTGATGCAAAAACACCACGCAGATCATATGAAGACCTCCTGTCCAAAAACTTAAGACCATACTTGGACATTTCACTACCAATCACTTTGGCATCTGCTCTAGATCTACATCTATAAATTCCCATCCATATTGGAAAATTGAAAGCCGCCTTGCGCTTGCTGCGCAGAAATGTATGAACTTCATAGACTTGCCTTAGAAATTCCATGAATGCTACCTCATCTGTCGGATATCTTGGCAACATGGTTGGCTCTCCTGAGAAGCCATATACTCTGATGTAGGAAAAAGTGGGAAACTGGATAAACCAATCAGCCCATTCTGCCATCGCCATTTTGGCATATGCTGAAAATCGCATATGCAATTCATTATCCATATCTCGCACTGCATGCATCAGGAATGCATCATTTACCCGCCTATAATGTCGCTCAGCCTGAGAAAATTCTAATTGCGGGAAATGGTGATATACATGTTGAATGCCCAGAGTTCGAACAATATTCAAACTTCTAAATTGACTCTGAAAAGCCATCAAATACACAAGGTATGACATCATATGGAATTCGTGAGCCCTTTGAAAATCAGTTATTTGCTGGTGGAGACTATCATTGATGAGTGCCGACCAATCATAGAATCCTGTTCCGTCAACAATCTGGGACATGATGTAAAACATCTAAGGCTGAAACTTGTTAGCATTTGTTTGACCCGTGATCCGGATTAGTAGAGTAATCATTATTGCATGTTCTTCCTTGAACTCCCCACGTCCAACATTCTTTGGCATGACATTCTGCTTTTCCTTCAACCACCTCTGAGCAATTTTTTTCCGATACTTTTCTTTGTCATTGTTCCACACCCTCTTGCATTCTTCAATTGAAACAACCAAGTTTTCTCTCTAGATTGGTATTGAAAAACACTTCTCAATGTCGTTCGGCCTCAGGCTGCAGAGCACACGTCCATCTCTTGATTGGATTTCTCTTGTGACCGAATTGTAATGCGTCATACAATCAATTACGAATTTGAGACTTTGCACTGTGATGGGGAACGAAGCTGTTGCAAGCAACCCGGAGTGATTCAGATTCCTGATAGCGTTGTTTCCTGCATCTTCCAAAGGATGTAAATTGAACATTGGAAGTACTTTATGCAAGTCTGTCTCAAAAGTTCTCAGGTAATCGTGAACCAATGCCGTTTTGGGCTTGATCTCTATTGGAGAGTACTGCATACTGAAAGATTTAAAGAATGACTGTGAACACGCCTATGTTGGAAAAATTTTGGACAAAAGGCTTAAAATTACTTGCTGATTTTTTCTAAAAAGCAGATTTCGAGCAAAATAGCTGGCACATGGGTTTTGTAGGCAATTCCGTTTTGAAGCAACCCAGATTGTCGGATTTTAAAAAAGCGGAGGATTTCCTGAAAAAGCAACAAAAAAATAGATTACCAAAAAAAGCAAAATTTCCCAATCTTCAAGAGGATGAAATTCTGGATGGACCTATTTCGATGAAAATTGAAAAAGCTTAAGTCCTGTTTCTAAAAAATGACCCCCTAGAAAAAAGGACCTTGAAAAAGCATGCCTCTGTGCTTCCTCATCCCGAAACTATGAAGAACGCTGAAAAAACACTTCATTTGAGCCTTCGAATCTTCGTGGAAAGAAAAATGTCTTCTTCCTCTGGATGCAACTTGCAAAAGATAATGAAATAAAGAAGCCAAAAGTTTGTCTTTATAGAACTTTAGGGCAAAAAAAAACTTTCTTTTTGAAGAAATAAAGCTTCAATCTTATCCATGAAGAAAACATCTTTTAAAGCACAAATCCAAGTAGATGTCTTCGAATAGGAAGAATCCCTATTTTATAGCTGCCTATGGCTTCATGTGTGATGATTAAAAATATCTTCTTTTGATGATGTCATCAAACACGCGAGGTTGCAAAAGTGTTAACTATTTTCTTTCATTTTCGACACTTTTGCACTCCTTTTGACTCCAATATGGCCCACCTGTGACTTCAACAAGATAGCAAACTGTCACCGTTGACTAAAAAAGCTGACTGATCATGGCACATTGAAGATTTATCAACCGTGATTTCATCCCCAGCCTCAAACTGACGTCTGACGTCATTTAGCTGCAAATCCGACCTCTGAAAACTATCACCGGACAAAGATCTGGAAACGGCTGTCGAAAAACACTGTCGAACATGAAAATTTTCTAAGGCATGAAATCTTGGGTGCCCCTGGCCTCTAGGGGCGCCTGGTTTTTAGTGCCTTAGCCATTTTTTAGAAAATTTCAACTTTTCAAACTTTTTGATTTTTGAGCGCATTCCGGTGACTGATGACCCCTGTTTGGCTGTCGATTTCTGCATGTCGGCACAAAACTGAGTCTAATGATCTGGTATATATAGGCAAGCCTGATGAAAACTGAGTTGATTATACTCTCTGTCTGCCTCGAAAAATGCGCCAAACTGATTTACTGTGACCCTGACTGGGCTGACAGAGGACTTGTCGTTTTCCGAAAAAAATGAAAAATATTCTAAGGCATGAAAAAGTGGGCGCCCCTGGAGGGGAATTTGTGCCTTAGTCAAATTTCAGGATTTTAAATTTTTGATTCCATTCCTCGATTTTTGTGTCCATAGGTCTTGTTTGATCATCGTTTTTGGTCGTTCAGATGACTGCTGAGGCAGGACGGGAGGTGATTTGAGTAGCCTGAACACACCTGTGATGAAACCCCAGCTTTTACCGGCGTTTGACTGAGTTTGACCACTCGGAAACAGGCTGTTGGAGACTTTTTGACGTTTTGTCATGTCCCTATAATGATTTATAATTGAATCGTTTATTTAAATAATAAGTTAGCCTTATATAAACTAAATATATAATATATTTATTTAAAATATATTATTAATATGTATTAGTGAATAAATAATATTATTAATTTAATATAATTTAAATATTATAAAATATATGAAATATATATATTTCATTAACTAGATATATTATAAATATAAATATTTTAATATAATATTTATGTGAATAATTAATAAGATATATTATTATATATAAAAATAAATATTATGAAGAGTCTTACCCATTAAAGTTAGAAAGTAAAGTAAAATGGGAAGTAAAGTAATTTGGAATAAAGCAAAGTGGTTAAACAAAAGGGTCAAATTCAAAATAAAATCATATAAAGATAAAAGTCTAATAAGACAAAAATATTATTTATACTTAATAACAAACATATTTATTTATACTATATATATTATATAAATAATGTACTTTAAAAAGATTAAGGGGAGGCCGAAGGAGGATATTTATAAGTGCAGCGATTAAGTTGGTTGACACCAACAATCACATAAATAAATAATATATTATAAATATATATAATAATATAAATACAAATATTATTATTATTATTATTATCTTATATTGTAATATAAATATCAATAATATAATATAAATCATATATCAATGATATAATATAAATAATATGAAATAAATAATATATCATTTATTATAATGATATAATATAAATAAATAATAATATAAATAAACATCTTTTAACCTATCCCCTTATGATAAGGGAGTTACGTATGGTTAGAACTAGTCTTACCACGAAAGGGAATTAATAAAAAGTAATAAAAATTATAAGAGGGTAAGTATGTCTTTTACCACCAAGCATAATAAGAGACGTGCCTCTTTGAACATATCCCTTGAAAGGGAAATAAATAAAGGTTGTGAGATAGAAGTAAAACATCATCGGAAGAAAATATAAAAAAGAGTATATATTTCTGAGTCATAAGTAGGAAAGATATATACATCAGTAGTAAAAGGGGTGTGAAAATATATATTATAAAATATATAAACGGCAACAACAATACAATAAAAATTATATTACGGCAGCATAGGTAAGGAATCCCAGGTAAAGCTACAACAGGTAAGTAAGTATTTATATTTAATTATTCAATTTATGATTTGTAAGAATTTATATTTACTTGTTCAATTTATAACTTGTCAGATATAAATGATAAGGTTATTAAGTAGGAACTATATAATACCACAGGTATGACAGTACATTGTTTCCCTTGCTTGTATTAATGTTCAGTATAATTCATGGACAGTCATATGTAATATTCACTAACTGTGTAATCTATATACCATTCATTAATCACATATGGGATCAATGAAGGGTGACATGTCTAGTATATCATTCATAGGCGATGTATTGGTCTTGGCTACCTAGAGTACCAAGAATCCTCACGGATGCCTTAGCTTCATGAATACACCAAGTAGTTCTTGAATAAGGATGGGAGACAAACATAGCCTAAGATGAACAACAACATGCTACACCCTATCGACCCCATATGGTGTTAAGGAATAGTATATAAGTTATAGATAAGAAGTATATGTTGATAAGATTATGAATTGTTATAGTTGACTGTGATAGCATGAAATCATTATAAATTATGAATTGTTTACATTGCAATCAGTCTAGTTAGATTATGTAATGAGTATGAAATATTTATGTGCATTTTCATTATAATGAACTAAGGAAAGGTTAAATGAATACAAAGAGTATAAGCACATAAAAGACATGAATTCCTAAAATAGAGGAAGGCAATAATGTTAATCAATTCGCCACTATAAGGAGTAGGGAAGATTAGGGGCGGGCAATCAACCAAGGATAGGTACGGGTTCATTGGTCTAGAGCACCCCTTCGAGCCCTTGTCTCAAGATGGTACCTTAGGGAGCAAGAGGTAGTCTTTTGACTTGAGTGGTCTAGAGAACCCCGAGTCAAAGGAAGGTCCTAGAGTGGCCTGGGTCTAGAGTACCCCTCGAAGGAAGAACGACCTATACCATTGGCATTGCACCCTAACGAATTCACTCTCATAAGATGGAGGATTTGATTAACAAAGGCCCAAGTAAATCTCTTCTAGGGAATCATGAAATGAATGCAATCAATCTATGATAACAAATGGTTTATGTTTATAAATAAAGACATGTGATTTCTAAGAAGAATTGTATACTAATGTTCTCTTTGTAAGTTGAAATTTGTGCAAGGTTGCAGAAAAATTCGGACTCACTAGAAGGGGACATTACACGTTTCTCGAAAAACACGTAAAAAATTCTAAGGCATGAAAAAGTGGGCGCCCCTGGCCTCCAAGGGCGCCTGAAATTTTGTGCCTTAGCCAAATTTATGATTTCCAACCTCTGTTTGCAATTTGCTCCGTTTCGTGTGCCGACAGTTGCTTCTTGATGTCAATTTCGACGATTTGTCAGTCAATTGCCATTGGATGATGAATGAACTGAACAACTTGGATATATTTGACGTGAATTCCAGCTTTTTAGGGCTTGTTGACCAAAATGACTGCTTTTGTCCTCCCCAGAATTGACCGACAGGTATTTCTAGCATTTTCTTGAAAAATGCGAAAAAAATCGAAGGCATGAAAAGTTGGGCGCCCCTAGCCTCCAGGGGTGCCTGAAATTTTGTGCCTTAGAAAATTTTATGATTTTCAACTTTTCCTCCTCACTCTGGATCCATCCTGCTCCGTTTTGCGTTCTTTGTCAAATTGACGATTGTTCGTCAGTTCTGCATCGAAGGAACAACATTGAAAACTTGAAAATGAGCTCTGGCAGATGAACGCCCTCCATTGTTGGCTCCGGAGCTTGTGCTTCGCCTTATGAAAAAATAGAATTGACCCAGAAGAGAAATCTTGACCTTTTGCAGATTCCGTCTAGACCACGTTGATCGTGAAGCAAAATTAGCCAATCAGAATCAGGCACAACACCTGAATTGGAGATTCTATTTTTAGAAAATTTTGCCAGCATCCATATCTCAAGAAACCCAGAAAACCTAATTTTACGTCTATTTTTACAAATTTTGACATTGACTTTTTTTTTTTGACAAAAAAGTTTCTAGACTTTCTCAAAATGTCTTAATGAAGCAAAAATTTTGATTGGGTACAACAGGTTGCATCAAGAGGAAGAAAAACATTGTTTTCTTCTCATGAAGATTTGAGAACCCAAACGGAGTGCTTTTTCAGTGTTCTTCGTGGTTTGGGGATTGGGAAGCATAGAGGCACGCTTTTTCAAGATCCATTTTTCTAGGACATCATTTTCCGGAAATAGAGCTGGAGCTTTTTCAGTTTTCATCGAAATGGGTTTATTTGGAATCACGTCCTCTTGAAGATTGGAAAATTTTAGTTTTCCCAAAATCTGTTTTTTCGCCACTTTTTCGGGAAACCCTCTTCTTTTTCGAAATCTGACGATCTGGGTTGCTTCAGAACGAGATTGTCTACAAAACCCATATGCCAGCTTTTTCTCTCAAATGTGCTTTTTAAAAATCAGAATATCATCTTGGAAAGTATCAGCATTCCTGGCAAGAAAGCAGATATTGTTTCCCAAAATATCAGTGGGTGATGTCACCAATGGAGTAGCGATATAGATAAGGATGGAACTCAAAAAGCGGTAGTTAACTCAATGCTTTTCCGAGTTAAAGCTGTCGTTTTCATTCAAGCTTATCCATCCTTTAAATAGAAAAATCACTTTGTAATAGTTGGAGCTTTTGTCTGCTTTAAATCAAATCGTTTTAAAGCAAGTTTTAGTTAGAATCTCTTGTCTAGAATAGAAATAAAGCTTCCAAGTTAGTTAGCGAGGATCAAGGAGATTTTAGGGTTCCCTACTCCTTTGATTTGTGTATAAAGAAGGGCAGCCTTGCCCATTGTTTAGTAACTGTAATTGTGATAGCAAAATTTGTTGAGCCTATTCTTGCCTGCAAATTGTTATTCAAGTGCTTGTTCACCGTGTGTCAATTGTAATCTAGTGTTTGATCGCATATTGCATGCCTGTCTTTGCTGCAATACTGCTATCCTGGAGTTGTAACAGCTTTTTGATATTGAGAAAGGAAATCTCACGCCTTCCATTGCTCTGATTCTTTGTCTCATTTTCATTTAGTTTACCGTCATATGTGTTGCTGTCATGCCCCCGTTTCCAGCCTAGTCAACAATGAACACGGATTAGCCTATTCATCATTCCCGTGGGCTAATGCATATGACAAGGGAATGAATTTGGTTTTGGCTAACTGACTCTTGTAGTTTTGTAGGTCGAGACCTTTAATCAAGCACTTCTAAGGAAGTAAACAGTCATTCAAGACGAGGCGCACTTTCTTGTCTCTGCATATCACTTTTGGCGCCTTGAATATTAAGAGGTTGAAACTGTGAGGTTGAGCGCCCAGTGATAAGGAGAAGTCCTTGGAAGTTTGTAAGTGATTGAAATCATCAAAATGCCAAAAGAATAAGCTAAGAGACTTAGGCGCATTTTTGCTTCTCTACACTCTCAAATGTGCGCCTTATCAAGAAAGAGAGATTGGAGCCTAAACTTTGATCTCCATAAGGTAAAACACTTCCAAGTAATCGTGCATCTGATTGGAATCATTGACTAAGACAAGAAATCATCAAGCAAGTTGAGGCGCACTTTTCCTCTTGTTCAACCATGAATATGCGCCTTCCCTAGAAATCCAAATTTGCGCTTTAAGGAGGATATATCAACTTGCATTATTAAGTGATCATCAATCATCTTGAAGAAGGGGATCATTCTCAGTTATTGCCCAATGATTTGAGATCATTAAAGTGTCAAAAAGTAGGCCAAGGTGATGAAGGCGCACTTCTTGGTCTCTACAACCTCAAAAGTGCGCCTAAGCAAGCTAGGCGCAAATCTTCATCTCTCCAACCTCCAAATTGCGCCTAGACTCCAGAAACCTCATTTGTGCGCCTAATGGTGAAAAGCTTCATTCCTCAAGTCGAGATGGTGTTTTGATAGTAGAGTTTTCTTCTCGAGCAAAGATACAACATTCGGAGACGATGAACCTTGACTATAATTCTCCCTAGAGCAAGGCGCCATTTCCTATCTCTACAAGTCCAAATCTGCGCCTCAAAGAGGATACTTCAATTCACTTCACTTGGGAGAATGGATCTTCAATACAAGTCAGGGAGTCTTCATTGAACGTTGTCAAGTGTTTTCGAGCATCTGGAATCATCAAAACTTCATCATGTGAGCTAGGCGCACATTCATGCTTCTACAAACCCAAATTGGCGCCTAAACTTGAGACATCTACCTAAGGCGCAGTTTTGACATCTCCATGATCCTGTTTGGGCACCTAACCACGAAGGAATCAACTGTGATGTTGGGCGCACTTCTTCACTTGAAGAACATCATCTAGCGCCTAGACTAGAGGAGTAAGCATGCAAGCAGCGGGTCCCAGAATGACTTTGGGAGGCGTACCAGATAAGGCTTCCAACTCAGGAATGAGTCATCCAATGGAATATTCCTCTAGTATATGCTCATTGGAAAACGTGCCTTGGTTATCTCTTTGCTCTTGTGGAGGAGCACTATAAAAGGAGGAGAGCGACTTCATTTGGCATCTTTGGCTATTTGATATTTCTTGGTAAGCTCTAAGCTCTTTTCATGAAATCTACGTATTTCATGCTTGTTGGGGTGATGCTCCCTCAACCTTGATAAGGTGATGCTCCCTTATCCTTTGAGAGGTGTTAACATTCAGTTATCATCATTTGTGCAGGATTGAAGTCGTTACTTGCAACCTGAAGTTACTTGCAACTTGAAGACACTAGCAACTTGAAGACAAGATACTTGTGGTTTGAAGACAATCATTGTTAAATCTAGGCGCTAAGGCCTATCTTTTGTAATCATTATAATAAGCCGAACATTGATGCTATTAAGCATCAGTTGAATGTAATAAGAAGTTGTATTGACAATTGCAATAAGATATCTCAACTTCATTGTTTGTTCAATTCATGTTGATTTCATTCAGGTTAGATGTTGATTAATTGAAATAAGAAGCAAGAAAAAGTTAGCAAAAATTTAGTTAAGTATAGTGGGGTATCTTATAGTGGTATCAGAGCCATAATCCTGCTAGCCTTTGGGTTATGAATCCGCGTGAAGTTGGTCCACACAGGTATTATACAAGAAGGACAGCTAGGCAACAACAACAACCTCCCACAGGTACACAACCACACATGGGTTCAGAAGGAGGTAATGGTGGTCCTAGAGGACAAGGTGGCAATGATGCTTGCAATTTAGAAGAGTTCATGCATGCCTTTGGACAGCAGATGCGGGAATGGTCAAATCAATTCATAGAGGAAATTCGTGACTTGAAAAATGAACGTGCTTCTAGGAGGTCAAGGTCAAGGAGTGTTAATAGTGGAAGGACAAGCATTGCAGGTGAAGCAAATCTTAATGCAGGTAGAGATGCAAGGAGACATTCACATAGAGAGCCTACTCCTACTCCTACAGGTAGAGCAACCACAACAGTTGATGATAGACCACTTTGTCCAAGATTTGAGCCAGTGATTGAGGAAACATCTTTAGAGGATGAGGAGGTAAATGTTAATCTCACGGATGATATCATGGTTGCACATGATGAATATCGTTTACTTCCACCTAATGTTAGGCGAGACCTAAACTTCAATCAGTCTATGTCACAAAGGAATGAAAAGAGTAGAAGGAAAAAGGAGAAAAGGCCAACACAAAAGGATAAGGAACATAAGGAGTACAAAGAAGCTTTGAACAAGGTTCCTTTACCTAATTTTGATGACATTGGTAAGATAAGTGCTAGAGCATGGATTCATAAGCTTGATACCTTTCTTACACTCAAACCCTTGAGTGAAGAAAAGGCCATACACTTTGCTACTATGCATTTGGAGGGTTTGGCTTACGATTGGTGGCATCATGGACTTGTGTCACAACGACATGATATGATTACTTCATATGATGAGTTCACTCATAGGCTCATTAACAGGTTTGACATGAAGGATATAGAGGTCTGCTATAGGGAATTTGCACAATTGAAACAGGTTGGCAAAGTAGATTCTTACATCAATGAGTTTCAGAAGATTGCAATTATGGTTCTTGAGATGCCAGAAAGGAGAGTCACTATGTTGTTTGTTGAGGGCTTGAATGATAGAATGAGAGGATTGGTGAAGGTTCATAAGCCTAAGACATTGGATGAGGCTATTGAGCTTGCTTTAGATCTTGACACTTACCCTACATCATTCCAAGGCCAAAAGAGAAACTTTGGTAAGGGTTCAAGTTCACATCAAAGGAGAACATTTCATCCTATCAAATCTAATACTATTTCTATGGAATGTGATGAGTTGAGGAGAAAGAAGTTGTGTTTTGATTGGAAACAACCATGGGAACCAGGACACAGGTGTAAAGGCAAAGGCAAGGCATATCTTATAGAGGTTCATTCAGATGATGATGATGAGAGTGAGATACATGAGGATACTGATACAACACATAAGGATGACCAACCTACTCTAGAGCTTGAGACAGATGACATAGGCAATTCAGTGATTATTGCTACTATTTCAGGAGTTCCAAGGTTTCATGCTTTCAGGATTAAAGGAATTCTTAATGGGCAGTGGGTCACATGTTTGGTGGATAGTTGAGCTACTCATAATTTCATTGATGAGGGTTTAGTAATGAAGCGTGGTCTACAATCAGACGAATTTGAGGGTTTTACAGTTGTGGTAGCCGATGGGTTTACTATGAGTTGTCAAAAAAGAGTGCCACAGCTTAGCATTCCAATGGGTGATTATACATTGACAGATGATTTCTATATGGTTGGACTCTCAGGTATTGATGTTGTCTTACGAATGCAATGGTTGCATTCAATTGGCAGATATATTCAAGACTTGAAGTGTTGGGATAAGGTGCCATCAACCTTGTAAATCCCAATATTGTATTTATTCCATTTATTATTTGTCATTTGTAATTACCCATAAGGGATGTACAAGTTTCACCGGCAGTGGTAAAAATTATTTACTGCCCACGGTAATTACGGAGTTACTGTACGGTAAGTCTCGGAGTTACCGGCGGTAGTTACGGGATGTCATTTACTATGGTAAATGGTAATTGGTCAAAGTGGGGTGCACATGTGGAGGAATAATCTATTTTTAGTGTTATGACGCATGTCATAGATGCTGTAAGTAGCTATTTTTGGTCCCAAGGCGTTCAAGCTTGCATGGACACATTTTCCCAATTGTAGGATGCATGTATGACAACATTTATAACCCTGTAAGAGCCTATTCTTGGCTATGGACGCCCAAGGTTGTATTATTGACTCTTGACAAGTGTTATGGGCTTGTAAGAAGTCATTTAATGTCTTGAGGTTGTGTAAATTTTATATCAACTATAGCATAGTAGATGAGATGGATATAACAGTTTACAGGTACCCAGGTTCTGCCGGAGTGAAGGTTGAAGGACAGAGGAAGTGAATGTATTTGTAATCTCCTTTTGTGAAGATAATAGAACTTGGCCTCTTTTCTTGGTGGAGTTTTTTACCCGAAAGGGTTTTCTTCACGTTAAACACTTGTGTTATGTGCTTCATTCTGCTTCTGGTATATTTATGTATTGTGGGTTTATGTTTTGTTACAATCTCCATTATTAATGCACACTTGAAAGATTGCTGAAATTTATTGAATCAGATTTCCATTGAAGTAGTGTTGCTTTCATTTCTAACATGAAGAAGATGGAAATAGAGTTCATTTTGTCATGTCCCCAATTCCGGAGTGATGTTACATAGAGATATTTGGTTAGCCTATCATCTATTCCCATAGGTGAATGCATTGGTAAGGGAATAATTAGCTAGTTGAGTTGGCTTCTACACATGGAGATTTGGAAAGTTAGCTTAACTAGTGTATTTGAGCTATATGGAAAATGCAATATTAAGATTGTATTTTCATTCATTTGAATTTGATAAATAAGGAGGGAAAATGAAATCTTTAATTACATTTTCTCTAATCTATTTTGTATGGAGATGATGTAAATATGGATAGCTCTAGGTAGGACCTATTTGTGAAGGAATAATGACAAGTCAAGATGGGCCCAATGCAATGTCAAAGATCAAGGTATATGGATCGGTGCATGAAGGATATTTAATATTATGTGTTTTGAGCCTTGTTTTTAGAGCCAACGACTATGCTTGAGGAGGTTCGATTTGCATAGAGGGATGCTATAATTCCATTCGCCCAAGGTTGAAGTCAATTATAATTGCAAATTAATTCATTGTATTGAGCATCGATGGCTTAGAGGGAGATCGATTTCATTGAGGAGTATATTCGCCATCACTGAGGGTAGTGTCAAAGGCGGCGGTCATGCATGGAGCAGCGGCAGTTGTAAAAGACATTTAAAATTGCAAATGTATCATTGTATGAAGTGTCAATGGCCTAGAGGGAGGCGATCAAGAAGTTGAAATCATTTAAATTTGTTTGATAAATATTTTAAATGCAAACACCCATGTGTGGAGCGGCGGCGGCTAAGGAGAAGAGGATTTTAAATGCCAAATTTCATCATTAAATGCATTCACACTAGCAAGGAAAGGATCGATGGTAGTTTGGAGGTTTTTTAAATGCAATACAAACTCAAAATTGAATGCATAGAGCTGATCGCCCAAGCATAAGAAGGATTTTAAATGATTTCAAGACAAAATTCAATGCATGAGTTCAAACACCAAGCTCAAGAGGATCGATTCCTAGAAGAGGAGTAGATTTCATTTAAAATAATTAAAGATTGTTTTAAATGAAAGCATTTGTGATGAAGATCATTCAATAGTGTTCCAATTCCTTGATTTTCATTGATGGATTTCAAAATACATTCCAAAATTGCCAAGAGGATGGACGTCCAAGCTTGAGGAGTTTAAATAGATGACATGACCTTCATTTTTCAATTTTTGATCTTAGGTAAGCTTTTGCATTTTATCTATTTTCGCTGGAAATTGCATTTTCTAGTTATTTTCTTCAAGGAGATGATCCCTTGAATGTTGTGGTGATGATCCCATAACAATTTGTGAGATGTTGTCATACAGATTTCATCATTGGATTAAATTTGCAGGTTATTTGAAGAGTTTGGAAGTGATATTGATGTCTATTTGAAACTCTTGGTGTAGAGGATTGACTACCAAGGTAGTGTAGAGAATTTGGAGTACATTTTGGATGGCATTTTCATATTTTGCAGGGTCTGATTTTGCAACAGTGACTTTACATTGGAATTTCAGGGCTTTTTAGGTGGATTTGATCAAGGGTTTGAAGATTGAAGAGTTGTGCTTGATAGAAGACCTTCCTATGCATCCATAGAATGCATCTGGAGGAGTTATTTCATGATATTTCATTATAAACCCTTGGCTGGGTTAAAAGTACACATTCAGCAGTCATATCATCATATATAAAGTTTATATCAGAATTTTATTGAAGCTTTTTCAAGGCTGTTTTGTGCTCATTTGATAGCTATTATCATTCTTGAGGGTTTGAGCAACATTTGTATGCAAAGTTTGATGTATTTGGGCTTCATATTGATTTGTAATTAAGTCTGATATAAAATCAGACATGGACTGAAATAAATTCCAGCCACTTGACATTTCATGTTTTATTTATTTGTTGGTTTCATATATGCAAAGTTGATGTTGGTTTGATATGCTACAATTCCTTGTTCATTTGGTGAAGTTATTTAATTGAAGTGTGCAAGAAATTTTATCCAAATTGGCAAAAAAAATTCAGTCATTTCTAGAAGGGTATTTTACAATCGTATCAGAGCTTGGATCCTGCCAGCCTATGGGTTATGAGCTTCAACATTGATCCTTTGCCTCATCATTATAGGAGAAGAAGAACAGATACAATGGGTGATCGAAGGCAAGGTATTCCACAAGATGAAATTGATCATATGTTAAGAGATATGGTCAATAATCAGCGTGAGATGGTAGCTCAATAGCGAGAGGCAACTGAACAACAGTGACAAACAAATGCAAATATTGAAAGAATGTTTCAAGCTATGATGGCTAACAGAAATGGCAATGCAGATAATGAAAACAATCAAGATGCAGCTAGTATAGCTGGAAGATCACCAACACATGCTAGAAGGACAAGAACACCAACAGTTGAGAGACCTATACAGTCTATTTTGCTTCCTAGGGAAGATGTAGAAGAAGAGTTATAGCCACAAGATGAAGGAGAAGAAGTTCCATTTGAGGAGAGTGTCATATCTTTGGTTGATGAGTATGATTCACTTCCTGAGCATGTAAGGAATAGAATCAATTTCAATAACTACATGAGTCAAAAAAGAGAAGATCAAAAAAGAGTGAATCGGCCAAGGCAAAGAAAGACTCAACCTACACAACCAAAAGAATACAAGGATGCATTGAACAAAATTCCTCTTCCTAGTTTTGATGGTAGTGGCAAACTAAGTGCTAAGGCATGGGTAAATAAATTGGATACCTTTCTTACACTCAAACCCATGAGTGAAGAAAAGGCTATACATTTTGCTACTATGCATTTGGAGGGTCTTGCATATGAGTGGTGGCATCATGGTTTGGTTTCACAACATTACAATAGGATTACTTCATATGATGAGTTTGTTCAAAAACTCATTAACAGGTTTGATCACAAGGATATAGAGGTCTACTACCGCGAGCTTGCACAGTTGAAACAAACAGGTAGAGTTGAGGCCTATGTGAATGAATTTCAAAAGATTGCGGTTAGGGTTCCTGATATGTCAGATAGGAGGATCACAACGTTGTTTGTGGAAGGGTTGAATGATAGGATTAAGGGTTCGGTTAAGGTACACAAGCCAATTACTGTTGAGGAGGCTATTGATTTAGCACTTGATTTGGATACTACTACATTCACTCCAAAGAAAAGCTTCTACAAAGGCACAGGTTCTAATCAGAGGAAACCATTTCAGCCTAAGCCTAATCCTTCAGCAATAGAGAGAGATGAATTGAGAAGGAAGAAGCTATGTTTTTATTGCAAGCAACCATGATAGCCAGGACATAGATGCCTTGGAAAAGGCAAATCTCATCTCATTGAGGTATTATCAGATGATGATAGTAATTCACAGGATGATACAGGTTCATGCCATGAGGATGATCAGCTTATTTTGGAGCCAGAGTCTAATGATATTAGTAATCCCATCACTATTGCTACTATTTCAGGAGTTCCTAAATACCATGTATTCAGGATCAAAGGAGTTATTAATGGACAAAGGGTTACATGTTTAGTGGATAGTGGTGCTACACATAATTTCATTGATGAGGGTTTGGTCTTGAGACGTGGATTACAAGTAGAGGACTTTGAGGGATTCACAGTTGTGGTAGCTGATGGTTTCACCATGAATTGTCAAAAGAGGGTGCCGCAATTGAGTATATAGATGGGTGAGTACACTTTGATAGATGATTTCTACATGGTAGGACTTTCAGGGATTGATGTGGTACTAGGGATGCAATGGTTGCATTCTATTGGCAGGTACATTCAGGATTTGAGGAAGATGGAGATAGAATTTATGCATAATGGAAAGAAGGTAATTTTGAGAGCCATATCAGATGGTATGCTAGGGTCATTTCAGCTAGGCGTATGGAGACTTTGTTTCGACACAATGATATTGCATGGGCAGCCCAAGTTGAAATAACTTCTAAGCCTTCTTCCAATGGTGAGTATCATGTGGATATCAAATCAGTATTGGATAAGTACAGTAAGGTATTTGGTGACATTCCTCCAGGTAGACCACCTGACCGTGGATTTGAGCATGTGATTGAGTTAGAGGATGGAACCAAGCCCATCAACATTGCACCATATCGTCATCCTAGACACTTCAAGGTTGAGATTGAGAAGACTATTAAGGAGTTGATAGATATGAGACACATTCGGCCATCATCTAGTCCTTTTGCTTCTTCAGTTGTGTTGGTAAAAAAGAAGGATGGGACTATGCGGATGTGTATTGATTATAGAGCTTTGAACAAGAGGACAATCAAAAATCCTATACCCATGATTGATGAGTTGCTTGATGAGTTATATGGGGCAGTGTACTTTTCTAAGATTGATCTTTGTTCAGGCTATCATCAGATTTGTGTTCTTGAGGACATTCCAAAGATAGCTTTCAGATGTCACTACGGACACTATGAGTTCCTTATGATGCCCTTTGGTCTTACCAATGCACCTGCTATATTTCAGTCTTGTATGAATCATGTTTTCAACAAGCAGTTGCGTAAGTTTTTGCTGGTTTTCTTTGATGATATTTTGATTTATAGTAAGACATGGGAGGAGCATCTCCAACATTTTGAGGAGGTACTTGGAGTCATGGAGTTACAGTCATTGTATGCTAAGATGTCCAAGTGTGATTTTGGGATGAAGGAGATTCTTTATCTAGGGCTATGATTAGTGCTGATGGAGTGAGAGTTTAGGATGAGAAGATCAAGGCTATTCAGGAGTGGCCGATTCCAAGGAACATTTTAGAGTTGAGAGGTTTCTTAGGTCTTTGTAGCTACTATAGGAGGCTTGTTAGAGGTTTTTCATAGTTGGCAGCACCATTGACAGATCTCACTAAGAAAGGAGCTTTCTTATGGTCGGAGGCAGCACAGGTAGCATTTGATCGTCTCAAGGAGATTATGAGTACTACTCCAGTATTGGCACTACCAGATTTTACACAATCTTTTGTTTTAGAGTGTGATGCATCAGGAGATGGTATTGGGGCTGTGTTGATGCAGAATAGGCATCCCATTGCATATGAGAGCAGGAAATTGAGAGATGTGGAACGCCTATATTCCACCTATGACAAGGAGATGCTAGCCATTATGCATGCATTGGCTAAGTTTCGTCAGTACTTGGTAGGTGCTAAGTTTGTGGTAAGGACCGACCACAATAGTTTGAAATATTTCTTGGAACAAAAGGATTTGAATGAGAGACAACAAAAATGGGTCTCTAAGGTACAAGCATATGATTTTGATATTGAGTTTGTGAAGGAAAGAAGAACATTGTTGCTGATGCACTTTCCAGGAGGCCTACTATTTGTTCCTTGAGTGAGATTTCAGCTGATTGGAAATCTCAACTTTTAGTTGAGTATTCCAAATCCACTTTTGCATGCGAGATCATGGATGGTATTATACAGGATGACAGGTACAAGGTGATTGATGATGTGATATATTATAAGGACTGTAATGTCCCCTTCTAGTAAACTCAAACTGTTCACAACCTTGCACAATTTTAACTTACAAAAAGGAAACATTAGTACTTCAATTTTTTCTCTTTTCATATCATAATTAATATAGATCCATATTCTTTCCACATTTATCCTAAAACTTATAATTCCATAATCACATAATTCATATTCATATTCATGTTCATGTTCATATTCATATTCATAGGCCTTATGTTCTATCCTCGAGAGGATCGTCTGTCGCCCTATCATTAATCAATCTCTAACTCCATAGGCATGGTTCATTAAGGAGACACTAACCATCCCATACGTAGGCTCAAAGGCTTCACTCCCACACAGAGTTCTTCACCATTTGGCTTGATGGAACTTCATGTCCACACAACATTCTTCATCCCACCAAGAGTCACCTCACGTCGGGCACATTTAACATTGATGAGCTCATCATTACCATAGGCCCAAGGACTTCACACCCACACAATGTTCTTCGTCTGTTGGCTCAAGGGACTTCACACCCACACAGTGTTCTTCATCCACTTGAGGGTTACCTAGGTCCAAAATACATTCTCATAACTTACCCATACACCTAGGATAGCGAGACGATTAATGATGAGGCTAATCCTTCTCTTGGATATAGCACAATCCTATGATTTCTAAGTCCTTGTGGACATTCTCATATGATGTCTTATCATTTTTGGCCTCATATCATAATTGGCCCATCATATATTCATATGATCTAATGCATGATCACATTTCATTATCATGTTCATCCTTATATACATATTCATCATATTAATTCATTCTTTATTGATAGCCTCATACTAGGCTTCATTGATAATTCGTTTTATGCTCAATTTAACATATAAATGGTTTCATATCATTCCTATTTACTTTCAAGCATGAGGTAATTAACTAATCCTTAATTTCACTTCTAATCATAATTCATTTATTTCTACCACAATTATATTATTCTAGCATTACATTTCTTATTCATCATCATGAAATCAGTTAATGCTATTTGCCTATTAACATATCTTTATTTATTTAATTTCATATATTTCTAAATTCATTATTTATCTTACCAATATATACTAGAATATATTATACTGTATATTTAAACACTTAATGAACAACGTACTTGTGATAGTTGCAGATTTACCTTGGCTGCCCCCGTGTCTTCCTTGTGATATCTTCTTGCTACGTCTTTGATGAATTCTATAGCTGTTGCTTCTTTATTGCCTTTATTGACTTCACAGCTATTTATTTATTTATTTTTATTATTTCTTTCTTCCGATGATGTTTTCCTTCTATTTCACAACCTTTATTTATTTCCCTTTCAAGGGATATGTTCGAAGAGGCACGTCTTTTATTATGCTTGGTGGTAAAAGACATACTTACCCTCTTATAATTTTTATATTAATTCCCTTTTGTGGTAAAACTAGTTCTACCCATACGTAACTCCCTTATCATAAGAGGATACGTTAAAAGATGTTTATTTATTTATATTATTTGTATTTATATTATATCATTATAATAAATGATATATTATTTATATTATATCATTTATATCATAATAAATGATATATGATTTATATTACAATATAATATTTATATTATTAGATATATTTATAATATATTATTTGTATTTATATTATACTATTGATATGTGTTATTTATAAATATAATAATAATATATTTTGTTAATTGTTTTAAATAAATATTAGTTAAATATATTAAATAGATTCCATTTATAATATTATTCATATCTTTAATTTGAATGAATAATACATAATGGATTCAATTATAAATTACTAATATAGGGACATGACAAGGACAGGATATTTTTGGTACCTAAATCAAAGCTCAAACAACAGATTTTGAGAGCCGTTCATGACACAACTCTAGTAGGACATCTAGGGTTTTTCAAAACCTATAGACAGATTCGTGAGAGATTCTCTTGGAAGGGTCTCAAGGATGATGTTCTACAACATGTTAGGGAGTGTTTGACTTGTCAGTAGAACAAGTCTGAGCATACTTTTCCCGCCGGTCTACTTCAGCCATTGCCTATTCCTGAGTAGAAGTGGGAGAGTATCTCTATGGATTTTATCACAGGTCTTCCAAAGGTACATGGTAGAGATTGCATTTATGTAGTTGTTGATAGATTAACAAAATATGCACATTTCTATTCTATTGCATCGGATTATTCAGTTTTACAGGTTGCAGAGTTATTCTTTAGAGAAGTGTTCGTTTGCATGGCCTACCGAAGACTATTGTGAGTGATCGGGATAGTAGATTCATTGGTATGTTTTGGAGAGAGCTATTCCGACTTACAGGTACAGAGTTGACACCGAGCACTAGTTATCATCCTCAAACAGATGGTCAGACAGAGATTGTGAATAAGTGGGTTGAGGGTTATCTTCGCAATTATGTTGCGAGTCATCAGCGTGCTTGGGTGAGATGGTTGTACCTTGGTGAGTATTGCTACAATACCACCTATCATATGTCCATTGGCATGACTCCATTCCAGGCACTATATGGGTATGATGCATTATCTTTTGTTGATTTGGCTTTTGATGATAGTAGAGCTCCTAGAGCTAAGGAGATGATGCTGGACACACAGGATATCCTTAGAGTTCTTAAGGATAATATTCAGCATGCTCAAAATCAGCAGAAAATGTATGCAGACAGGCATAGAGTGGAGAGATCATTTGAGATAGATGACTTGGTTTTCTTGCGCTTACAGCCATATAGACAGAGCTCATTGAAGAAAAGTGGTGTAGAAAAACTCAAGCCAAGATTTTATGGGCCTTACAGGATCATCAGGAGAGTCGGAGAAGTAGCATATGAGTTGGAGCTACCATCAGGAAGCTGCATTCATAATGTTTTTCATGTTTGATGCCTCAAAAAGGCATCGGGTCAGCATGTGGTTTCTTCCATTGATCTTCCACCTCTTGATGAAGAGGGTATGTTGATACTTGAGCTAGATAGCATTGTGGACATGAGAGAGAGGAGATTGAGGAGCCAAATCATCATGGAGTATTTGGTGCGTTGGAGAGGTTTGCCATTAGAGGATGCTACATGGGAAGGTGAGAAGATTTTAGAGCATCCCAATCTTTGATTGCTTGAGGACAAGCAATCCCGGGAAGGGAGGACTGTCATGTCCCCAATTCCGGAGTGATGTTACATGGAGATATTTGGTTAGCCTATCATCTATTCCCGTAAGCTAATGCATTGGTAAGGGAATAATTGGCTAGTTGAGTTGGCTTCTACACATGGAGATTTGGAAAGTTAGCTTAACTAGTGTATTTGAGCTATATAGAAAATGCAATATTAAAATTGTATTTTCATTCATTTGAATTTGAATTTGAATTTGATAAATAAGGAGGGAAAATGAAATCTTTAATTATAGTTTCTCTAATCTATTTTGTCTGGAGATGATGTAAATATGGATAGCTCCAGGTAGGACCTATTTATGAAGGAATAATGACAAGTCAAGATGGGCCCAATGCAATGTCAAAGATCAAGGTATATGGATCGGTTCATGAAGGATATTTAATATTATGTGTTTTGAGCCTTGTTTTTAGAGCCAACGACTATGCTTGAGGGGGTTCGATTTGCATAGAGGGATGCTACAATTCCATTCGCCCAAGGTTGAAGTCAATTATAATTGCAAATTAATTCATTGTATTGAGCATCGATGGCTTAGAGGGAGATCGATTGCATTGAGGAGTATATTCGCCATCATTGAGGGTAGTGCCAAAGGCGGCGGTCATGCATGGAGCAGCAGCGGTTGTAAAAGACATTTAAAATTGCAAATGTATCATTGTAAGAAGTGTCAACGACCTAGAGGGAGGCGATCAAGAAGTTGAAATCATTTAAATTTGTTTGATAAATATTTTAAATGCAAACACCCATGTGTGGAGCGGCGGCGGCTAAGGAGAAGAGGATTTTAAATGCCAAATCTCATCATTAAATGCATTCACACTAGCAAGGAAAGGATCGATGGTAGTTTGGAGGTTTTTTAAATGCAATACAAACTCAAAATTGAATGCATAGAGCTGATCGCCCAAGCATAAGAAGGATTTTAAATGATTTCAAGACAAAATTCAATGCATGAGTTCAAACACCAAGCTCAAGAGGATCGATTCCTAGAAGAGGAGTAGATTTCATTTAAAATAATTAAAGATTGTTTTAAATGAAAGTATTTGTGATGAAGATCATTCAATATTGTTCCAATTCCTTGATTTTCATTGATGGATTTCAAAATACATTCCAAAATTGCCAAGAGGATGGACGTCCAAGCTTGAGGAGTTTAAATAGATGACTTGAGCTTCATTTTGCAACTTTTGATCTTATGGTAAGCTTTTGCATTTTATCTATTTTAGCTGGAAATTGCATTTTCTAGTTATTTTCTTCAAGGAGATGATCCCTTGAATGTTGTGGTGATGATCCCATAACAATTTGTGAGATGTTGTCATACAGATTTAATCATTGGATTAAATTTGCAGGTTATTTGAAGAGTTTGGAAGTGATATTGATGTCTATTTGAAACTCTTGGTGTAGAGGATTGACTACCAAGGTAGTTTAGAGAATTTGGAGTACATTTTGGATGGTATTTTCATATTTTGCAGGGTCTGATTTTGCAACAGCAGGGTTTGATTTTTATAACAGCGACTTTACATTGGAATTTCAGGGCTTTTTAGGTGGATTTGATCAAGGGTTTGAAGATTGAAGAGTTGTGCTTGATAGAAGACCTTCCTATGTATCCATAGAATGCATTTGGAGGAGTTATTTCATGATATTTCATTATAAACCGTTGGCTGGGTTAAAAGTACACTTTCAACAGTCATATCAGCATACAAAAAGTTTATATCAGAATTTTATTGAAGCTCTTTCAAGGCTATTTTGTGCTCATTTGATATCTATTATCATTCTTGATGGTTTGAACAACATTTGTATGCAAAGTTTGATGTATTTGGGCTTCATATTGATTTGTAATTAAGTCTGATATAAAATCAGACATGGACTGAAATAAATTCCAGCCACTTGACATTTCATGTTTCATTTATTTGTTGGTTTCATATATGCAAAGTTGATGTGGGTTTGATATGCTACAATTCCTTGTTGATTTGGTGAAGTTATTTAATTGAAGTGTGCAAGAAATCTTATCTAAATTGGCAAAAAAAATTCAGTCATTTCTAGAAAGGTATTTTACACATTGACAATGGGAAGAAGATCATTCTGAGAGCATTATCAGATGGTTCACCTAGAATTGTTATAGCTAGGCGCATGGAGTCCTTATTTCGGCATAATGAGATTGCATGGGCAGCTCAGGTTGAAATATCATGTAAGTCTTCTTTCATAACGAGTATCATGTAGACATCCAATCTGTATTGGATAAACACGGTAAGGTATTTGGTGAAATTCCTCCAGGATGGCCACCTGATCGTGGTTTTGAACATGTGATTGAGCTAGAGGATGGGATTAAGCCCATCAACATTGCACCATATCAACATCCTAAACATTTCAAGGTGGAGATTGAAAAAACAATCAAGGAGTTGATTGATATGGGACACATTCGACCATCATCTAGTCCATTTGCTTCTTCGGTAATGTTGGTAAAGAAGAAGGATGGAACTATGTGAATGTGTATTGACTACAGAGCCTTGAACAAGAAGACAATCAAAAACGGATATCCAATACCTAGGATTGATGAGTTGTTAGATGAATTACACGGGGCTGTGTACTTCTCAAAGATTGATCTTCGTTTAGGCTATCATCAGATCCGTGTTCGTGAGGACATTCCTAAGATTGCATTTAGATGTTATTACGGACACTATGAATTCCTTGTTATGCCCTTTGGTCTTACTAATGCACCGGCTACATTTCAATCTTGCATGAATCATGTATTGAATAAGCAATTGCGTAAATTTCTTTTGGTTTTTTTTGATGACATTTTGATTTACAGTAAGACATGGGATGAGCATCTTCGACATCTTGATGAGGTACTTGGGGTCATGGAAGCACAATCACTATATGCTAAGGCTTCCAAGTGTGATTTTGGGATGGAGGAGATTCTCTACTTGGGGCATATGATTAGTGCTAAAGGAGTTAGAGTACAAGATGAGAAGATCAAGGCTATACAAGAATGGCCTATTCCAAGGAACATTTCCGAGTTGAGAGGTTTCTTGGGACTTTGCAGTTACTATAGGAGATTTTGTAAAGGCTTTTCACAATTGGCAGCACCATTGACAGATCTCACTAAGAAAGGGGCATTTCTTTGGTCCTCTAAGGCACAGATAGCATTTGATTGACTCAAGGAGGTAATGAGTACTACTCCAGTAGTAGCACTACCAGATTTTACACAGTCCTTCATTCTTGAGTGTGATGCTTTAGGAGAAGGAATAGGGGCCGTGTTAATGTAGAATAGGCATCCTATCGCATATGAAAACAGAAAATTGAAGGACACGGAGTGCCTATATTCCACCTATGGCAAGGAGATGCTTGCCATTATGCATGGTTTGGCAAAGTTTAGTCAGTACTTGGTAGGTGCGAAATTTGTGGTTAGGACCAACCACAATAGTCTGAAATACTTCTTAGAACAAAAGGATTTGAATGAACGACAGCAGAAATGGGTCTCAAAAATCCAAGCATATGACTTTGATATAGAGTTTATAAAAGGAAAAAAGAATATTGTTGCAGATGCTCTTTCCAGGAGGCCTACTATTTGTTCCTTGAGTGAGATTTCAGCTGATTGTAAATCTCAACTTTTAGTTGAGTATTCCAAATCCACTTTTGCATGCGAGATTATGGATGGCATTATACAGGATGACAGGTACAAGGTAGTGGATGATATGATATATTATAAGGACATAATTTTCTTGGTACCTGAATCTAAGCTTAAGCAGCAGATCTTGAAAGCCATTCATGATACACCTCTAGCAGGACATCCAGGGTTTTTCAAAACCTATAGACAAGTACGAGAGAGATTCTCTTGGAAGGGTCTCAAAGATGATGTCTTACAGCATGTTAGAGAGTGTTTGACTTGTCAGCAGAACAAGTTTGAGCATACTTTTCCCGCCGGTCTACTTCAACCTTTACCTATTCCTGAGCAGAAGTGGGAAATATCTCAATGGATTTTATCACAGGTCTTCCGAAAGTACATGGTAGAGATTGCATATATGTTGTTGTTGATAGATTGTATAAGTATGCACATTTCTATCCTATTGCAATGGATTATTCAGCTTTGTAGATTGTAGAATTATTTTTCACAGAGGTATTCTGTTTGCATGGTCTTCCAAAGACAATTGTAAGTGATCGGGATAGTAGATTCATTGGCATGTTTTGGAAAGAACTATTCCGACTTACAGGCACTGAGCTAACACCTAGCACTAGTTATCACCCTCAGATGGACGGTCAAACAGAGATTGTGAATAAGTGGATTGAGGGATACTTTCGCAACTATGTTGCTGGGCATCAACGTGCATGGGTAAAATGGTTATACCTTGGTGAGTATTGTTACAATACCACCTATCACATGTCTATTGGCATGACTCCATTCAGAGCATTGTATGGATATGATGCTCTTTCATTTATTGATTTGGCTTTCAATGATAGTAGAGCTCCTCGAGCTAAGGAGTTGATGCAAGACACACAAGATATCCTTAGAGTTCTTAAGGATAACATTTAGCATGCTCAGAATCAACAAAAGATGTATGTGGATAGACATCGAGTAGAAAGATCTTTTGAAGTAAATGACTTGGTTTTCTTGCATTTACAGCCATACAGACAAAGTTCTTTGAAGATGAGTAGTGCAGAAAAACTCAAGCCAAGGTTTTATTGGCCATACAGAATTGTAAGGAGAGTTGGCGAAGTAACTTATGAGTTGGATTTGCTAGCAGGTAGCTGCATTCATAATGTATTTCATGTATCATGCCTCAAAAAGGCATTAGGTCAGAATGTGGTTTCCTCTCTTGATCTTCCGCCTCTTGATGAAGAAGGAATGTTGATTCTAGAGCCAGATGGCATCGTTGATATGAGAGAACGCAAATTGCGTAGCCGAGTCATCAGGGAATATTTGGTTCGATGGAGAGGCTTGCTGATAGAGGATGCTATGTGGGAAGGAGAAAAGATTTTAGAGCATCCTAACCTTCGATTGCTTGAGGACAAGCAATCCCGGGAAGGGGAGAATGTCATGTCCCCATTTCCGGCCTAGTCAACAATGAACACGGATTAGCCCATTCATCATTCCTGTGGGCTAATGCGTATGACAAGGGAATGAATTTGGTTTTGGCTAACTGACTCTTGTAGTTTTGCAGGTCAAGACCTTAAAGCAAGCACTTCTAAGGAAGTAAACAGTCATTCAAGACAAGGCGCACTTTCTTGTCTCTGCATATCACTTTTGGCGCCTTGAATATTAAGAGGTTGAAACTGTGAGGTTGAGCGCTCAGTGATAAGGAGAAGTCCTTGGAAGTTTGTAAGTGATTGAAATCATCAAAATGCCAAAAGAATAAGCTAAGAGACTTAGGTGCATTTTTGCTTCTCTACACTCTCAAATGTGCGCCTTATCAAGAAAGAGAGATTGGAGCCTAAACTTTGATCTCCATAAGGTAAAACACTTCCAAGTAATCGTGCATCTGATTGGAATCATTGACTAAGACAAGAAATAATCAAGCAAGTTGAGGTGCACTTTTCCTCTTGTTCAACCATGAACATGTGCCTTCCCTAGAAATCCAAATTTGCGCTTTAAGGAGGATATATCAACTTGCATTATTAAGTGATCATCAATCATCTTGAAGAAGGGGATCATTCTCAGTTATTGCCCAATGATCTGAGATCATTAAAGTGTCAAAAAGTAGGCCAAGGTGATGAAGGTGCACTTCTTGGTCTCTACAACCTCAAAAGTGTGCCTAAGCAAGCTAGGTGCAAATCTTCATCTCTCCAACCTCCAAATTGCGCCTAGACTCCAGAAACCTCATTTGTGCGCCTAATGGTGAAAAGCTTCATTCCTCAAGTCGAGATGGTGTTTGGATAGTAGAGTTTTCTTCCGGAGCAAAGATACAACATCTGGAGACGATGAACCTTGACGATATCTCTCCCTAGAGCAAGACGCCATTTCCTGTCTCTACAAGTCCAAATCTGCACCTCAAAGAGGATACTTCAATTCACTTCACTTGGGAGAATGGATCTTCAATACAAGTTAGGGAGTCTTCATTGAACGTTGTCAAGTGTTTTCGAGCATCTGGAATCATCAAAACTTCATCATGTGAGCTAGGCGCACATTCATGCTTCTACAAACCCAAATTGGCGCCTAAACTTGAGACATCTACCTAAGGTGCAGTTTCACATCTCCATGATGCTGTTTGGG
This sequence comes from Cunninghamia lanceolata, assembly GCA_027924645.1. Classification (NCBI taxonomy): domain Eukaryota; kingdom Viridiplantae; phylum Streptophyta; class Pinopsida; order Cupressales; family Cupressaceae; genus Cunninghamia; species Cunninghamia lanceolata. The sequence continues at coordinate 5,044,221 of BSBN01000263.1, read as the reverse complement.
CGCCTAACCATGAAGGAATCAACTGTGATGTTGGGCGCACTTCTTCACTTGAAGAACATCATTCTAGCGCCTAGACTGGAGGAGTAAGCATGCAAGCAGGGGGTCTCAGAATGACTTTGGGAGGCGTACCAGATAAGGCTTCCAACTCAGGAGTGAGTCATCCAATGGAATATTCCTCTAGGATATGCTCATTGGAAAACGTGCCTTGGTTACCTCTTTGCTCTTGTGGAGGAGCACTATAAAAGGAGGAGAGCGACTTCATTTGGCATCTTTGGCTATTTGATATTTCTTGGTAAGCTCTAAGCTCTTTTCATGAAATCTGCGTATTTCATGCTTGTTGGGGTGATGCTCCCTCAACCTTGATAAGGTGATGCTCCCTTATCCTTTGAGAGGTGTTAACATTCAGTTATCATCATTTGTGCAGGATTGAAGTCGTTACATGCAACCTGAAGTTACTTGCAACTTGAAGACACTAGCAACTTGAAGACAAGATACTTGTGGTTTGAAGACAATCATTGTTCAATCTAGGCGCTAAGGCCTATCTTTTGTAATCATTGTAATAAGTTGAACATTGATGCTATTAAGCATCTATTGAATGTAATAAGAAGTTGTATTGACAATTGCAATAAGATATCTCAACTTCATTGTTTGTTCAATTCATGTTGATTTCATTTACATTAGATGTTGATTAATTGAAATAAGAAGTTTGAAAAAGTTAGCAAAAATTTAGTTAAGTATAGTGGGGTATCTTACAGTTGCTTGCATATTCTTATTTTCAGTTTACATCCTAAAAGTACAATGAGTCTTCGGATGCTATCTGGAATTAGTTTATTTGAGTTTTTGTGTTAACAAATCATTCCTTGTTTACTTTTGATTCCTAAGCTCTGAATTTTCTTGGGTTGTCAGAAGCGTCATTTAGTTTAGGCCTAGGTGTAGTTAGAAGTTATGAGAAAAACTTCTGCTGCAGCGATAGAGTTTTATAACCTTGTGCTTGCAGCCAAGAATCAAAAAGATAGGCAATTTAGTTTATTTATCTTTAAAGCAATCATCAGCAAAGAGGGAGCTTCCCCTCCTAATTTGAAGAGCAAGTTACTTGTGCATATTTGTTTATCCAACTCGCATTCCAGAGGTGCTAATTAAAATGCCATCACTATCTCAGTTGACTACATTGATAAGATTGAGTGTGATTTTGCACCATTTGATATGTGATGTGTTTCAAGTCCTTATATGTGGGCAAGACATGTCTTCTTCATGAGGAAGTAGATCCAATATCAGTTCACCAAGTATATGCAAGTATTAATTGCTAATGCACAAGGGAAAATAACTCTGATTTCAGCAGCAAATTAGTTAAAGAAATTGATAGTTAGAAGTCAACATCAATGGGCTTGAAGTTCAAAGAAGGAAGAGGAAGAATCCACAGAGGCTGTGGTGAAGGGCTTATGTCTTGGGCTCCTCTGTAACTGAACTTTTTTGGGAACAAAAACCTCCCAAGTGAAGAAGTTGCATCTTGGATCAAGTTGGAAATGGTTCCATTTGACAATTTGAACAATTACAACAAGGTTCCAAGTCTCTGTACATGACCAGTAATCTGTTTCTCTAACAAATTGATGCTTGAGTGGCACCATTTGTGAACACGGAAGGCCCAAAAACATTACTTAAACTCTATAAATGTAATACTAATAACTAATAGGAGGTTAGCAGAAATTGTTTCAGTGTGGGTCTGTTCCACAGCTTTTTGCATGAGTGAATAGGAGATCGGGAAGGAGATGGGAGAGGGAGAGCTTTGATTGTGAATATTGTACTCTTGTAAGTGATCTTTTTGTCTATAGAACAATAGAAGGCTTCCCTTTAAAAGTTTTCTTTGATCTTGTCATTCACAAGAAGCTAATGGCAGGCAACCATAAAGTTTCAGAGCTTTCCCTGATCATCTAAGCATCCCTTGAAAGGGAAATTTTCCGAGAGAGGAGGAAAAAAGATAAGTTAGTTGAATTTGAGACATTGATTTAAAAACAGTAGATTAGGTTAATGAGATTTAAAACCTTAGGTAGTTTGCTGCAATAGATTAGGTTTTATTTGAGACATTGATTTAAAAACAGTAAATTAGGTTAATAAGCATTAAATCCTTAGGTAGTTTGCTGCAATAGATTCAGATCAGCATCTTCAGATTTATTTTTGACATATTTGCATTCTTTGAATGTTTATACTGGTCAGAATCTTGAAAAGTCTGTGCATGTGTTATGCCTACAGTTTGTCCTCCCAATTAATCTTCCTATGAGGTTATCGGATGTTATATTATAAAGTGATACCTTAGATCTCTCAAATTAATTCTAAACTTTAATGTGCAGAAGCAAAGTGAGATAAAGGAATGACAAAAGGCAAAATTGACCTGTGATTCTTTTCATTCCACCACGAATGCTGCTTCCTGTAGTTGCTACTCAAGCTTTTACATGTCTTCTTTCTAAACAAAAGATGGGACAACAGGCTCTTGAATTTCTGCATATGCTGCTGAAGCACCAGCCACAAAAGGAGATAGGCTACATATATTTTCGCTGCTCTTTAATTTAAATCTAAAGAATTTATAAATTTTAATATTTAATTTTCTCTTGCATTTTCTTATCAACTATCCTTGAACATAATGCACCATGCAGATTATCATTATCAAGGCATGTGTGTACTTTTTTACATCACCTAATTTGCTTTGCATTAACTTTGGCAATAAATTGAGATGGCTATGTGAGTGCAAAAGTAAGAAGTTATTATGTTGATTGACAGCTGTTGCAAAGGCACTACGGCGAGTGGCAGATGGCAAAGCTCGAGCTCAAGAAGAGGCAGTTGAGTGGAAGAGGAAATATGAGCTTGAGAAACTACGGAACTTGCAATTACAAAGGAAAGGTCAGTTTACTGGAATCACTGGTTTTTGTTTCTTTTTGTAGTGCTTGTATTTGTTTAATGCCATACATGTGTCTGAGCACTTGCCATGTGCATGTTAGTGTAGCATTCACAAAATGCTGAACCTTTACCTTAAACTTCTTATTATTATACAGATGAACCATATTTATTTAGACCTATAAAAGATTCTAAAGGGTAGCTATGATAGCTTAAAGAGACTATGAGTGATCGGTGAGATGGAATAAACCTTTTCCTGTCCTAACCCAATATAATTTTAGAGGATGATGAACAACTAAGTATCAAGTGGAAGGAACAGAAAATGATTTTGAATAGAAGATAACTTGAAAATTCAATGAACAGTATGGGCGCTGCACTTGGCCAAGAAAATTACTCTCTCCTAGATTATTTATAGAGCAGATTTTCCAAAAAAACTCTTCCTCTAAACTGTAGCACATCTGCGTTTAAATAGATTCATATCCCTCCAAAGTTAAGCAAAACAACAATAGGATAAGGCAAGAATAATTCTAATAATAATTATAAGAATACTTCTACAGATGTCAGAAAATAGAAGGGGATATGACTATTTTGTAGAAGATAAGAATACTTATTTAGAAAAGATAAGAAAGAATATGAGATGAGTAATTTAGATGAGAAAAGACTACTATCTTAAGAGAAGATAGGATTTTACTAGAAATACCATTACTAAACCCTATGCTAGTCATTCTATTACAACCTAGTAATCTTCTCCATATTATATTATTTATTTTTGATCTTTTTGGCTGGAAATAGTTAATAATACAACCCTACTTAAAAGGAGCTTCCTCTACCATGGTAAAAGATTTGCTTTCTACTCCTGTTGTCTCAAGCATTGTATACATTCACAAATTAGTTCACTGGATGTAGTTAAAGAGTGTAAAAAGATTCTTTTTCTGTTTATAGTATGAGATAGCACAAATCTTCAGTATGAGGAAGGTTGGCAGCCTGTGGCACACTCCAAGATTCAATTGAAACTGGACCAATGGATACCAATCACATAGCTACAATAATAACAATTAGAAGTTGGAAAATTGTGTGATCCCTCGAAAATCCAGTACCAAGGAAAATAAATGCAGTATAACTACCAAATTGGTGGTAAGTACATGTATAAATCTGCTTGCTATGATACAAAATAAGAGTTAGGATAAAGTGATCTATCCACTTTGTGGCTGGGGACATCTCATCATCCTTCTTCAATTAAATGTATCCCATCCATGTGGCAGATCAAAAGGAGGCAAACTGATGGCTTAATTGTTGCCTTTGCATAACTGTTGCCTGTTGTGACATTTTCACATCACCCCATTGCAAATGGGGACCCCTGTTTTTGAGCTCCTATGCTTTGCCATGAGTCTTGGATGATGTCTTAGGACTTTTTCATGATGGAGTCGGTGGTGTTTGAATCTATAACCTCGTGCTGGAAACCATAATTTCCTAGAGTGTGCCAAATTCTGAGTCTGTGGAAGTTGAGTGCTTAGGAATGATAAGGTAGATTGCACTTCAAATAACTGAATGACTCCAAGCAAGTAGGGAATTACGTCTAAGGGTGAAAAGGTCCACCTGAACCTAAAAGCTTATTGTGCCTTAGAAGGATATTACATCCTTGCAAACTTCATATTCGGGACTTAGACAAAATCTCAAACCAAGGCGCAATTCAGGAGTCTAGCAGTGAGCAAAGTGCGCCTTAATCTGGAAGGAGGTTTCTATCATGACAAGCTCAATTCAATGTGAAATCTTGGCGCCCTGCTAGAGAATGATGTTTTGATCCTTGAAATGCTTTAAACATTGAAAATTTTACAAGGAAATGGCTCGAGAACCTTAGGCGCAAATTTGCTCTTGAAGAATCACAAATGTGCGCCTAGGCTTGGTGGAGGAAAAGGCATCATCCAGAGACCCAATTTTGCGCCTTAGATAAACTAGGCTTGAAGCTATTGATTTTGTTGGTGCCTTAGTAGAAAAGAGCTCCCTTGACTATCTCTAATGATCTGAATTCACAAAACTTGAAGTATACAGCCCCTCAAAGCTAGGTGCATTTTAGCCTCTGTACAAGTCTACTTTTGCGCCTAAGGAGGAAACATGCTTAAATCTACAAATTTTGAGGATATTGAGTTTGACAAGTTTGACAAGTTCCTCAAGAGCACACACAATTCCTAAAGGCCATAAAGTTGAAATAAACACTTGTCAAAGCTAAGGCGCAATTTTATCACCTGTAAAGCTATCAATGTGCGCCTTGAGAAAAGGATGTTAGAAGTTGCAAAAGAAAGTGGCGCCTTGAAGAATTAGACCTCCCAACATACCTACAATTACTTAAGTCCAACACTCACTCACCCAAGCTTAGGTGCCAATTTGCATCTGTAAAGTCATCTTTTTGCGCCTAAGTCAAAGTATGTTTTGTGAGAATATTTAAGTGTCAAGACTTCTCATTGAACCTACACAATGGTTGGAATTCATAAAAGTTGAAGTATTCCCCCCCCTCAAAACTAGGCGCAATTTTGTACCTGAAGAGTCACCTTTTGGCGCCTTGAAATGAGAATGCCTAAACCTATGATAAATTGCGCTTAAAGAAGTATAACATTCCTTGAGTTCACAAGATTGATCAAGCTCACAAAATACACATCTTAAAGCTAGGTGCATTTTAGCCTCTGTACAAGTCCACTTTTGCGCCTAAGAAGGAAACATGCTTAAATCTACAAATTCTAAGGATATTGAGTTTGACAAGTTCCTAAATTGCACGCACAGTTCCTAAAGTCCATACAAGTTGAAATACACACCTATCAAATCAAGGCGCATTTTCACACCTGAACAATCATACATTTGCACCTTGAAGCAGGAGTCAGTGGAAATCATTCAGTGGAATAAACATTACTCAGTAGAATAAACATCATTTAGTAAGACCTCTGTGAAGGTGCATTTTTAGACCTAGGCAACCTTAAATTTGCGCCTTAGGTACAAGGGCATAAATCAATGATGAGGATGCTTTTCTTTGTCAAGAATGAACATCTTTAAGCATCCACAAGGCTTTGAAACCATAAATTCACTCTAAATATGTTAGGCGCACTTTCACTTCTCTGAAAACCTAAATTTGCGCCTAGATTAGTAACATGATGAATATGCTTAGGAATGATTCCTATGTGCTATGAAATTGAATGTTTATCAATGGTTTAATGGTTGCTTTCTCTGTGTTGCAGGAGCATCAATGGGGCTGAGAAGTCATCCAAGGAGCAAGGCGCCTGGAACCATCTTCAAGCAAGGAATGAAGTCAGGAGGCAGTCACTGCAAGGGAAACATCATGTTACCACTCCAAGAGATCACTTCAAGTTCATCATGCCAATACACTTCATCTGCATCATAAAGGACATTTATCCATCAAACTTCAAGTTCTTCCTGAGTCTTCAAGTCTCTGAGAGAAGTCTCCTACTCCATGTTATGAAGGAAACATCATTATCTTCACTACTCTCTATGAAGAAGCATCTAAAGAAGATCAACATATATCTTGTAAGGAGAAGAAGTATCACAGAGTTAGGCAAATGAGCAACATGTATCATACATATCAGACTTACAAAAGACACAAGGCAAAATCAGCAAGGATACATCCCCAAACATTGAAGTTCATCAAAGCAATCACATTCAAAGACATCACATAGATGATGCAATTTGGGAATATGCCCAAAAGCATATTGAATAAACTGTTGGAATCCATAAGAGTTGCTGAGGTGGCACCTACGTGGCATGCGCATCATCCTTACCAATCAAATGTTGCCATGTCATCCTTGTCTAAGTACATTGTCCCTACATGCACAAACAGGAGGATAAGGGCGCTCCAAGGGAGGGGTCTTCCAACTCATCATCTTTATCACCTTGGGAAGCGTGCCGTCATTCCTCCTTCTCTTCTATGTACAAAATATGTCCGCTATATTTGAAAAATACTAAAAATAGGCATAGTTGCCTTGTTGTAAAGATCTGGGCCGTCCATTTCATAGATCAATCTCGGCCTTATGTTGTATTCTGGAAAACTATGTAAAGGCCTTGTTGCCTCATTTGTAACAGTTAGTTCGGATGAGAGGAAAAGTTAGTTCGTAGTAGAGAGAGTTCCCAATAGAGTAGGAAGAGACTCTCAAAATTCTTTGAGAGTACTTGAAAATTGTTGTAAATATTTCTCAAGATTAATGCAAAGACATTTGAGCCCGCTTGGTGCTAAGTGTTGTCTTGTGGAATAACATGGTTTCTTGTATCTTGATGAAATGGAGAGATGTTTCTAAGTAGATTAGAAGTAGAGTAGTAGTAGCTCATTGATGTAATGCATGTATGTGTTGAATATTTGATCAACTCCTAGCTCATGCTTTTGACATCCATCGCTGGTGGAGTGTTGTGTAAAGCTAGTCTGAGCTTCATCACAATTTGCTTAAGTTCGATTGTGGATGCTTGTTTGAGCTACGCCGTCCAATGGGTGCTTATACGAGCTTTCATGATTTGAAAACCATTCGCTAACCTTAAAAAATTGCACCTACTCCATGTAGTTGTAGGCATTCTTGGCGAAGTGGAGTTAGGTTTATTTGAGGAGTTTGTGTATTCTTGCATCATCATTGCCTCATTGACCTTAGATTAGTTTCTTTAGACCCTTATCTTTTTTCCTTTTCTTTATTATTGGGTTATAACCTTTGCTACATCCGCCTATTGAGGCATTGTGCATACATCATCCACACTGAAAGGAGAAATAAACTAAGTGAAGCAAGAAGAAGTCTACGTAAGTCCCTTTGAGGAAACAGCAATACCACATCATACCAACTGAGGCTATCCTATGAGCAAGTTGAGAACCCCCCTACGTACTGGAACCTTGGAGATAACCCATTGGATCACATTGTTTAGCCTTTGGGTATCTTTGTTCAAGAGAGGATAGATTACCTTAGTAATTTATTCTAAGTTGCATGTGCATAAAAAACACATCAACATTGCCTATAATTAACTGAACTAGGGAATAGGATTGTGGGGTTCTTATAATTACTTGGTGGGGATTGCTTCACTTTTGTTGTGTCCTGGGTTATTATGCTGCCTCTTTTATTTGCACAACACCCATTATAGTGGCTTTGACATGGTTTAGAGTCGCTTTGATGTGGTGTCTGAAATGAGCCAGTGGGTTTGTCATCTGCAATGTCGTTTTGTTGACAGGGCCTGTAGCACTACTCCAATGTGTGATGAGTTCTTGTAGGTGTGCAGGCACCATTGCCACCTTTTCAGCTTGGCTCTAACTCGGCAGGAACAAGTTGGCCACCATAAGGCTTCTATTTGTACACGAAAATCCATTATTGGCTTCTTGATTGCCAAATCATAATGAATTGTGTTTTTTGTAAAGAAAATATATAATTTTATGAAACTTAAAATTAATCTCTCCTCTGTAAAGGAGTTGAACTGTGCAAGTTAAGTAGTAAGGCTATCTGCCACCATTCGAGCTGATAGTCATCGGACCTATAATTAGGTTGACTGGCAAGCAGCATGTGATCAATAGGAATAAGGGGTACTATATCAATCATATGTCCAAGTTGAGTGTCAAGCTGGGAAGATCAACTATGAAAAGTTGATTCAGATTGTATAGACAAAATACTCTTTAGAGTCCAGACAGTAGCAGATCAATTAAAATTAGCCAAGCCAGCCATTAGGAATGGTCTCATCAAGCATGTAAAATAGGACCAAGGAATGAAAAGAGGTCAATCATACAAGATGGACAAGTCTAGATAACCCATACAAGGGGATAAAAAAGTGAGAAATGAGAAAATAATTTATTATAAATAGTTGGAAAAATACTGATTTAGTTAGGTTGGTAGAGTTCTAGCACGAGCCTTCTATGTTTGCATCTACTACATTGGCAACGTCTAACACAACTAGTTGACATATTGATTATGCCTACCATTGCTACATTAATTATACATAAATATCGACTAGATGCTGTGTCATGTCCTGTTCTAGGGTTTGAACCAATTTTCCGAATGTGCAATGTTCCAAAATGAAACCCTAGGACTGTTTACTGATTTTGATTTCTGCACCTTTCAAATATAACTTCTCCAAGCATGAAACATGAACTAACATATGCAAATTGATGATAGAACAAAATAGATATTGGCAGCCTTATTACACCATGAAATACACATTCAAATAGATAGCAAAAGATGAGGAATTAAATCAGATCTTGCTGTTAACAAATCAGTCCTTACAAATCTTCAATTACATCATTTCCATGGCTATATGACAGCCAATACACAAAGTATGAACTGCTGTTACAAATCAGAGACAGGATTGATTTTACATACCAAAAGATGCCACAATGAACAACCAAGAGTGGCGAACCTTTCCACACTCCAGTTGACCTCTAGTGATTGATGATGAGTACAATGACAAACCTCCAAAGCTGGCCGAATAACCTCTAGAGCTGATCGCTCCTCTCCACAAGCTGATCAGAATGCAATGACGCCTCACAAGTGTAGATCGCTGCCTTTGTTGCAATCCCAAACCCAGCCGAACTCCCTTAGCAAGAAATCACTGCCTCCCAAAGTGAGTCTCAATCTCAATATGGCGGTGGCTATGATAAGAGGTTGCTGTTATGATCAATCTGCAACTGTTCTCACTGAATACGCAACCAATTTCCAATGACGCTCCAAGATGCCAACGAATCTGCTGTGATGAAGCCTTCAAATGGTGCGCTCAAATCAAAGATGAAGCTTATGCAATTCGGCGCCTATGGATGCAATCAAATGATCTTCAATGTCTTCAAAGATGCAAAGGATCTTCAACAAGTCTTCAACAACTCAAATCTGCAATGATGATGAATCAATGATGCTCAAACAAATCTTTAAATCTCCAATGAAGTGCAAATGTGAACTCCATTTGAATCCACCTCCAAGATGTGATTGGGTTTTCGTCGAACACACCACGTCCACAAGGGTTTTCGTCCTTGGAAAGTCCTGCAATACAATTACCAAGCAAAATGCGAAAGTTGCCAAAATGCTCGTGATGTCGAAATGAGCTCCGTCCACCTTCTTTTATACTTGAGTCTTCTTTTCTTTTCGATGAAGCCGACAAATTTAAATTAAAGATTTGAATTGCCTTTTCCCTCCAATGTCGGCCAAAACAATATTTTATTATTTTATTATTCTCCAAGGCTGGCCGCCCAAAATTCAAAATATTATTTTATCATTTATTTTTCTCCTCCCAAAGTGAGTGCTCCACTTGAAATAATAAAATATTATTATTTTTCCCTTCAATTTGGCCGCTCAAATTAATAATATTATTTAATTTATTTTTTTCATCTTTTTCCCACAATTTGGGCGCTCCAATTAAATAATAATAAAAATATTATTATTTAATTTATTCTCCTTCAAATTGGGTAATAGGATTAAAATATTATTTTATTATTATTTTTTCTTTTCCTTATTCCTCCAAGTGATTTGCCCAAAATCCAAAAATCAATATTTAATTGCCTTTGATAATTAATGTAAAAAAATTACATTAATTCATTTTCCACTTTGCCGGAAATTGGCCGAGTCCTATAAACATCTTTCCATTTTCCAAGCCTCTGAACAACGTTATCTTCTCCAAGCCATAGCCCAACCAAAATATTCCCTTTGTTTGATGAATTAGCTTACGGGAATGAGGATAGGCTAACTCAGTCCCCTGTCTGATGATCATGCCTGAAATGGGGACATGACATGCTGAGTCTTAGATGTGAGGCCGACAGAAGCAGCTTTTTTATATTTATATTATTATGTTTTGTTTTTCTATTTGGTCCTACTTGTGATGTTAATAATTATGTTGTAGTAGGAATCTCCTTTACATTTTATCATCTCTTTTACACTAGTTGTTAAGGGGCTTGATTTAGTTTTTGGTAGCTACATAGATTATAGCTAAAATGGTTTATTCTTTCTGCTTTGTAAGCTTGGATCTATTTTGTACACTCTTGATTTGATCATTTCTTCTATCACTACAATCATATAGATGCATGCTCAAAGATTTTCACATTCTTAAAATATGCATGTGCATTATTTAATATGGAGCAAAATAATTCAATAATATTTTTCTTGTATTTCAATTTCCCATTCTGGTTGTGCCTATAGGCTGTTCTATAGGGATTGCATTTTGATATTGTGCCCCTAGTCTTGTGTGTGAGGATATATATATAGAGGCATGTATAAATATACATATATATTTGTGTGTGTGGATATATATATTATATATACACATATATGTTAGTATTTTGGTTTGTCTTTTGTAGGACAACTCAAACTATGTAATGTCCCCATTTTTGGGTTCTCTTGCAGTGCAGTTGGCACTGACCTTATGGATGTGTGTCAATGTTATCAGAGGGGTTATTTAATGATTACAATGAGCTCAGGTGGTCTAGAGGACTCATATGCCACTTCCCGGGGTGATTTTCGGCTTCTGGTGTGTTCTCCAAGAATCTTGGATAGGGTGTCTATTTATAGTAAGTCGCCCGGTTGGCTCTGTTTATCATTATTCTTCATTGGGATCACTCTATTGCAGTCAGTTTTCGATTCCGATGCATTTCGGCAGTTTCCGCAAAATGGATGTATTAATGGCTTTATTTTAATTATTTTACTAAGGTCGCCAAATATTATTTAAAATATTTAAAAAGCACCTTAGTGTTATAGCTTGTCGGAACCGGGATGAAATATTTTAAATCATGGATGCATAAAATAGGGACCTTGCGTGTCAAATTATCATTATTTTAATAAAAAGGTCTTTTTTCAGAGCTAAAAGGGAGTTTAAATTAAAAAGTGAATTTTAAAATATAAGTTTCTGGAGAGTTCGGCAGAAAAGTATAAAAGGAGGTTGTGAGAGCTCATTTGGATATGCAGATTATTATATTTTCCTTTGATGAAACCCTCGTGGTTCTAGGAGATTGAATTTTGTTCATCTCAGCCTTCTTGAGGATGAAAACCCTCTTGGAGAAGAATAGTTGCGGTGGTGAAAGATCCACCTAGGTTATTACAGTGTGACTCACTCAGAGTTACAGTTTATGCAGGAAAATAATTACTGGTGGAATCATACAGATTTCACATAGAGCTGAATGTTGCCAGTTGATATTATACTATAGCTGAATGCAAATTTAATGGAGATTTTGGCAAATATTAAATTTGTAAGGGTTTTGGTGATTTAGGTATTTGTTGAATATTGAATCTGTGCTTGTTTTGAAGAGTTATTCAGAGATTCTGGAGGCAATGATTGGAGAGTTTATATCATATATATTGCTGTTGGTATTGTGGAGTATTCTCTTGTAAACCTAGCCAAAATAAGTGTTCTATTGTGCTGTTCCAATTTTTGTGGTTTTTAAGTTGCAGGTTGTGTGGGTGTTTATTTCCATAAAACACAAAATAAGTGTGTTGTCTCAGTCTACTAGTTAATGTTGGTGTGTGAGTTAATGTGCAATTTCAGATTTATTATAAAGTTGTTATTGAAGATTGTGAGATTCAATATTTACAAAAATTATTGGTATTAAATTTGCTTGCAAATTATTAATATTTTATTGTGAGCAGTTGCAGCACCCAAAAAGCAGGCCGTACAACTTAAATACCAGCCCTACTCCCCATTTGAGCAGCCTTACCACTTTATTAGTGATTATAGCCTTGAATGGAAGTGTCGTGCAAGTTTTAAACTCTTCATAATGGAGAAATGGGTGTCAAACAAACCAATTTTATGCTAGCGGCCCAATATTAAGTTGCTGACCTAGTCAAAGTTGAGGGGTGGGGGATCTATGAAAGTAAATCGCCTCATTTGGAGAGAAATAGAAGTGTCGTACCAATCCCTATGGGAGCCGTACATGTTTGAGTAAATTTTTGGTGTTTGCTGAAAATCAGGTCTACAGCAATCTTGAACAGCATTTTGGAGCCATACAACAGTAGTGAGGTCAGGTATAAGTTCCATTAGTTTGCTGATTCAATATCATTTTAAAAAATCAACTGATAATATGCTCTTACATCTGCTATTTAGTGTTGATATTTCAGTAGTGACTTTGTTGATGAAAGTTAAATGGTTTCTTGAATGTTTGCTGCTGTTAGTTTGAGTTATTCATGTTATATCAGCTCAATCCGGGCACTTATTTTATGTGAATTCAGTTTGCATGCCAACTGTTTGACGAAATGTATACTTTTTATAGTTGTTAGGAGACTGGTACCAGTACTGGTACGTCATTTTTTGAAAAAAAGGAGACGGGGGTACTTGGAGATGCCAATTTTATATATATATATATATAATATTAATAAATATACACACACACACACACATATATATATATATATTACATAAATAAATATATTTAATATAATTAATATTAAGATATATAATATTAATAAATATACACATTATTATATATATTATATAAATAAATATTATATGTATATATATTAATAATAAATATTAACACACACACACACACATAATGTTAAAACTTAATTTTAAGTTTTAGCCGATAGGCTTTTATATGTGAGCATTATAGTGCTTGAAATTGTCTAACGCCGTAAAAAAAATTCACGCTGGAAAATTTTCTAAACTCGTCAGTTGTTCCTATCGGCGTATTTGTAATGTCCCCTTCCTAAGACAACACTTGTTCATTGGGCTAGTCTACTATACGGGTTCCCGTAGGCCAGTGAATGTGGTTAGGGGACCTACAGTGACGTGGTTCAACCGGGCTCAGACAACACTTTCAGAGTGATGAGATGGATTCCTTGTGGCGGGAGTTGCCTATTGGCTTTTTTCTAGAGTGAGTTTGGGCCATTTGGCCAAACTTACTATTTATAGCAGGGGCTCACGGGGCTCATGGGACTCCGAGCAAGTCGATGCAACAGTCCGGAAATCATGTTGACATTCCATTGGCCAGCTCAGTGGTACTGTTGTGACCAAATCACACATCACCCCATCAGACTGGGGACCCCCTCTTTTCAGCTTGGATATTCCGGGGCAATGATGACAATAGGAAGGAGATGATCGTTTGGATGGTTTTGAATGCTTTATCACGTCAATCAGGTTGCTGGGGCCATTAGGGAGATAAATGCCTTTCAGAAGACTTTCAGAGGGCACCAAGTGTAATCTGGCGTCTAGTGGATGGAGTGCCTTGGTGTGTATCTAAGAGTTAGAATGCGTCCTACTCTTGATATGCGCCTTGGAGGTAGTAAAGAGTTTTAGTGCCCATCATTGAGCACCTAGTAGAGGAAGATGAAAGGAACTAGTTTAAGCGCCTTGAGTTCTTGCGAAGTCATCTGCTTGAAAGTCCAATATGGGCGCCTTGTAAAGGAGACTTCAAATTGCTCTTTCCCCTGCTATGATCAAGTGTTTAGCGCCTTGATAGGTTGATGAAATGCGCTGGAGATAAGGTTGGTGCGCCTAGATCTATTTGGGCGCCCAGTTGAAGAGTCTGAGTGTATTTTGGCGCCTAATTTTAGTGCCTAGTAGTCTTTTAGCGCCTGGGTTGAATGGTTGAAGTAGTTTAGGCGCCTAGCAAAAGTTTGAATACATTTTTAGCGCCCTGAAGTCCAATTGCGCCTAGGAGAATAACTATCTGCAGAGGAGTTTGAGCGCTATCTTGGAGGAATTGAAGCGCCTTATATGATAGATGAGCGGCCTTTGATGGAAGTTGATAAGAATAGCACCTTAAAATTAATGCTAGAGGTGAGTAAGGTGCGCCTTGGTGAATACCTCCCAGGATTAGATGAGAGTGCGCTTGGACTGAAGAGATGGAGCGCTTTCACACCAAAGGAAGAGTTGGGGCGACTTAGCAGAAGGTGAAGGGTTGTTTATGCGCCCTGGGAAGATTAGCGCCTTAAAGAGAAAATATCAACATTGGCGCCTAGGTCTCTAATGAGGGAGTAATGAAACTGTGAATGAGCGCCCAAATGAAGATGCTGCGCCTTGAAGGTCATAAATTTGAAGTTTGGCACCCAACTATGGATGTATGCCTCCAGATAGGAACTGGCACCTTTGGAGTTAGGTTGGAGCGCCTAGTTGGAAAGTTTCTTTGTTGTTTACGTCTTTTATGCCTTTGTTGGTGAATGACTCAATGAGAAATGTGCGCCTAGGTCATGTTTTAGCGCCCAAACTCAGAGATCAGATGAGTCTAGATGATAAGTGCGCCTAGAGTTATAAGTGGAAACTGTGCGCCTAGGAGACTTGGAGTAATGAGATTAAAGTCACCTCAATGAGTGCCCAGTGGAGGTAGAGAGTGCTTTAGCGCCTAGGAATCCAAGAGACTACAGAGATGAGCGCCTTGAGGGATTTAAGTGCTTGAGGAGTATCTGAAGTTGATTTGAAATGCGCCTTGCATATAGGAGGATGAAGATCATGAAGATATGCGCCTTAGTTGAGCGCCTTAGCTACATTAATGACTTGAAGCGCCTAAAGGAAGAATAGAAGTGTTAGCACCTAAGAGTATCATGAGTGTTTAGGCGCCCTTTAAAGGTGTTTGAAGTGCTTTTATGCGCCTAGATGGAGGAATTGCACCCTAGTAACATGAAGCCTGTGAAGGAAAATGTGCGCCTTGAAGATGAGCGCCTAGACAAGAGGTTCTAGCGCCTACATATGATTACCTTAAGTGTGGAATGGGCGCCTTCACAGGGAGAAGATTGAACTTTAACATGATTGTGCGCCTAGGAGATCCTGAGGTTGTTTAAGCGCTTTAAGGTAAGTCAATTCTTTGAAGTCCATTATATGCGCCAGAGATGAGTTTGAAGTAAGCCTTGGAGGTAGAGTTGCGCCTTCCTTTGCAATATGCGCCTTGTAGAAGCCACTCAAGTTTGTTAGGCGCGAAATCAGGGAACTCCCATCTATTTTGGTGCCCAAAAGGGAGAAATTTAAAATTTGAAAATTGTGAAAAAATACCCTGGCCGACCTACTCTTTAGCCGACCTCATTTAATGAGGGAAATTATCTATTTAAGGAGAGCGCTCCTTTTCATTTTCATCCTTCACTCAGCGAAATTTCAATAAGGAGCAGCGAAATTTCAAAGGAGCAGCAGATTTCCTTGTAGAGGGAATGGATTTCCATTAAAAGGGCAGCAACATTATTGAAGGAGCAGCAATTGCATCTAAAGGAACAGAAAATTGCAAGGAAAAGGTTTATTTTTATAGGCAAATCTGAATTGAAAAGGCTAAGTTGCTTCTCAAGTTCTGCCATTTTTTGCATTAAATTCCAGAAAATAATATTTTCTAAGGCAGAAAGCTGAGTAAGAGGTATGTTTAATCACTTTTACTTCATCAAATTTCCTTGCACTTCCTCAATGATGCTTCAATAAAAAATGACTTAGGATACCTTTTGTACTTGAAAAATTAAATTAGAACATGATAACATGATGAAAGTACTATAGAAGACTCATAGAATTTATCGTTTCAATCTACTTATTCGAGTCTATTCTTGCAGATAGATGGGAATGACGGCCAAGGAAAGGCAAGTACTCATCAAGATGGATGCCAAGTCCAGCATGCCGGAGTCCAAGCTAGAAACGCAGTGGAAGGATGTCGGCGACACCAACATGGGACACGTCAACTTGGATGAAGCGAAAGACTTCTTGCTCGCGATCACTAGGAACGAAGATATCAAAGCCATCGCGAAGAGCGGGATTGTACAAGCAGCTTGCTTTCCACCTGCTTTGCCAAGCACCGAGCTCGTGTTGGAATGTGTTCAACACTACGACAAGGAGAAAAGACAAATCATAGCCAAGGATGGAACTGTTCTTGCTTACCTGCAGAGGGAGGCTATCCAAGAGATCTTCAACATCCCGAAGGCGAAAGGAGTCTTCATATGCCCTACAACAGCTCAGAAGACATTCGAAGGCAATACAAAGGTCTACATGCAAGAGATCGGGAAGAAGTGGATGAATGATTCATCTATGAAGATATACAATTCAAAAGATCCCAAGTATCACAAAGCTGACTTCAAGCGGGAGATAAGTTACTTGATCATGTTCCTGAATCGAGTAACAGGTAAGCCACAATCATCTACTTTCGAAGGATGGATGTATACTTATTTTGATCACATGTTTACAAAGAACAAGATGATTGACTGGGCTGGCCTTATAAGCCACTGCCTAGATGAACAGTTGGAAAACTTTGATGAGACAAAGTCTTTCTTCATGACTTCATACCTTGTGTATATCTTGGCGAGAAATGTCGTCTACAAAGGACTAACAGCCAAGGGGCAAGTAGGTACAAAGCCGGGACAGATCCTTTCCTATCAGTGTTATCCTCAACTTCACCTAAAAAACATCAATCACTACAAAAGATTCAATGATGCCTTCGCTATGTTTATAGTGAGGAGGTTAAGAGGTGAGTTGCATCGGAGACTAACAGGTGCTGCCAGGAACTTCATCAAACAGTATGGAAGGTACTACATCCAGTATGATAAGTTCACCTACATCAGGATTCAAGGATTCACCTCATTTCCATATAGACTGCCTAGATATCCTTCAAACAGGATGGTATTGCTAGAGGTTTCCAGACAGTTGATTGAGTTTCATAAAATGCAGAAAGCAAGGAAGAAAGCAGGAGTTCAGTTTCCCCTTCAGCTAGGAAGATACTATTCTTGTCCATCATTACAGGCAGCTGAGCATTCAGAAATTGAGCTTCAAGCTTATCATTTGCATCCTCATGATTCGAGAAGAGAAAACTTTGATCCACATGGAGCTATCAAGCAGTCTTACTCTTCTTACAGACATAAAGAACAATTAGAAGATCACTGGGCTGATGCTATAGATGATGATGACATCCGGATGCAAAAGTGTTCAAGGCTAAAATGGGACTTGATAAGGGCAACAAAGGTACTTAGAATTCCTGATCAGCTAGAAGGTGATAGAGCTCTTCTTGGAGATGAGTATGACAAGATTCGCAATTTGCCTTATGAAGTCAACTGGTCAGACAGAGAAAAGGTAGATGATGAAGGATTGATAAGACCTGTTATTGCTATCACTGAAGAACAAATAAACATACAAGTACAAGCCTTGTTGGATGAAGGTAAGAAACTCACTTATATCAAGATTGGAGAAGTGGATCAGCAAGAACAACATAAGGCACTTAGTAAGGATTCACGAAGCAGAGGAAGTGAGAAAGATTCAGGACAAGGAAAGAAAAGGAAACAGCTTGAGATCGTTCAAGGGGAATCCAGTAGAAAAAAGAAAAGGATTAGCATTGAGACTGCTTCTTCTAGACAGTTGGGTGGTATTCCACCAAATCCAGACTTGGTGATTCCTGTTGAGAATGTAGTTCCAGAAGTTCCAATGGAAGAAGTACCTTCTAGCCCACATGACACTGAAATCATTGATGAAGCTAACACTGAGGAGAAGGATAATGCTGAAGAGGAGTCATTGCCCGTACAAGGAAGACAATTACAGCAGCAACAAGATCTTTCATCACTTCCAGAATGGTTACAAGAAAGAATTAAAGAGAATTATGAACTTGAAAGTTGTCCTCCTCTTCCAGTAGATGAGTTACTCTTGGATATGTCAAAGGAGAAACCGAAGAAGAAAGCAAACATCCTCTCGAAGATCACTAAGGATGACACAGGAGTAAGAAAAGTGCATGTAGCAGTTCCTCGGCTTGAGAAGAACATAGAGGATGTCACACCTGATGATTATGACATCAATACAATCAATCTAGGTCCTTTGACTGGAATGCAAGTCGAAGAAGAGCTTCAGGATTCGATTGATAATGCTCGAGCTATCATAAGGCAAGAAACAGAAGGCAGAATCAAAGCTGAGCAAAGATGTCGTACCTTGGAGCAGTACATTCAACATTTAGTACATCCTATTCATCCGCAGGAAAGAGTTGCTGCACCTCCATCTCTCCTTTCTCCTGAAACAGTTGGACACCTGGAAGAGTTGAAGTCTTCATCTCACAGACTGAAGGATTGGATGAAAAGATCGAAGGAAACTACATTCAGGTATCTAGGAGATATTATGCATGTAAATGACAAGATTATTAGCCTAAAGGACAAGGTACTTGCATTAATGATAGCCTGTGTTGAATTCAAAGACTTCAAGGATCAACATCTACCACACCTGAAGAGTTTGATGGAAACATCACTGGATGATTTGTTACATGCTGAAGTTATTGAAGAAGGTAAAACATACAACTTTTCCTCATGGTATTTCAGTCTTCGCATCAAAGGACAATTGCTGGATAAAATTGAACTAGATATGTCAAGAATTAGAAGTGTGCTTCAGAGAATTCAGGATGGAATACATGCTTTCTTGATGGAAATTTGCAATCCTTTTGGGGAGATGACCTTTGAGAATATGAAAGAGCAAGTTCAAGTTTTCTATTTTCAGGAAAATGATATTACAGCTGAGAGACTTGATAGTATATTCTCACTTGCTATCCACCTTGGTGATAACAAAGCAAGAATAAATGATTGGGAAAGGACACTTGGCCTTTATTCAGTTGATGTGCTTGAAGCAGAAGGAACCATTCAAAATTCGCCAAGTGTACCCATAGAAGAAGTCAAGCGAATAGTGTCCAAGTTCATTGAATGTCAAACTTCTAGTGAAGGATATTCACATGGGGATTCTTCATGAAATAATGATATATAGTTCTCATCTTCTTGTGAGGCGTGCTTTTGTTCCTTTCTTTATGGCCGCCGTCATTTAATAAAGATAGCATCTTTTATTTAATATAGACAGTCTCCTGTATTTAATAAAGTTGACCTCTTTCATTTAATAAAGAGAAGTTTGTTATAACTACTTGTGATGTGGCTTGATTTGGTCCGCTGAATTCGCCGATCGATCTTGACCCTTCTTTCTTTTGAGGTCTATAAAAGAGCTCTTGTTGCTCTCATTCGTACGATTGGAAATTCTGAAATTGTTGCAAGAGCTCTCTTGAGATAATAAAAGATTCATTGTCTTGGTGATTCTATTTGTGTTTCTGAGTGTTGCATGGTTTCAATTTTCAAGCGAATATAAATTAGATTAAGTTTTTCTTTAAGTTTATGTTAGTTGATGAAAGGTTTCTTTATTGCTTCTTGGTGAAATCTCTAAGTTCATACCATTTGCAGTTTGCGGCTCGTAGATTGCAGTGCATGGTTAGCCTGAACAATTGAACATCAATTTGATCTTTATGCTTGTTGAGTCATTCATGAGTATAACTGATTTAAACATCTTGTATACCCCAGAAGATTGCACCTATCTTGCGTAGTTGTTTGTTTTGGCGAAGCAAGATTTGGTTGGATTTCACCTAGGTAGTAAATTTCCTTGCATCTAGGATTAGTTTAGCATTCCTAAGCCTTATATCTTTTGCCTTTTGTTTATCTATTCAGTTAGAATTAGGATCAAGAACATCCACTGTTAAATCATACGCCATTAATTGCAGTACTTAGATACTCCATTGTCCACCTCCGTAATCCTTGAAGCAATAAGTCAACTTGAACAATTGCGTAAGTCCCTTTGCAGGTTAACAGCAAAATCATACTTAGTCATTGAGCATTTTCCTTTCAAAATCATCCGCAGGAACCTTGGAGTCATCTCGTTTGATCACCTGGTTCAGCATTCGAGAGACTTTGCTCAAGAGGGAGTCAGATACTTAGTATCTCACTCTAATTGTTGAGTTGTCGAAAAACAATCATCAACAGGTACTACAGAGGCTAGAGGAGACTGTTCGAATTAATATTTTAATAGTCGACATATTTAAGTTAAATTAAATATATAACTTAATATGTTTGTTATTAAAAAGTGACTTTATAATATAATGAACTTTATGAAATATTTTAAGTTCATAAAGTCACCTCAACGTTGACGCCCAAGGCATGAGGAGAGTAATAAAGTTAAAATATTTTAATTTCCTCCAAAAGAGGCGTTGGGTTATATGGAGAAAAAAGTGACTTCATTTTCATTCATTCACTATTGCAATTTTCCCTAAGTTTGAGCTTTGTTCGTGAGAGCAAGGGTTTTGAACCAGCTACTTTGGAGACAGAAACCTCCATGGTTGAGAGCATCTATGGGGTTGAAAGACACTCCCAGGGTGTTGTTTGAGTGGCTTCATTGCAGGGGTCACCATTGAGCTTCATTGCACGAAGTTAGATTGTCGCGGAAGAGATTTCAAGGAGATATCTTGTAATGTCCCTTATAAGAAGATCCTTATTTTCCACCTTGCACACGAGATATTTTCCACCTTGCACACGAGAATTACTTCTTAAAGGAAACATTACTACTAGATATTAAAATAATCAAATCAGGGTTGGTAACCACATAAATAGTACTAACATAAATCAATAATTCAATTATTCAATCCTTAAGTCGATTCATACTTAGGTTTGTCTATTACATGTTAATTTTATTCATTTTCAAACACTAGTGGAGATGGGGTACTATCTCTTGTTAGGTTGCATGAATCATCCTCTGCGGTAGTGCCTTTGTATGATGTAACACATGCCCATTCCACCTTAGGTCTTACTAAGTGCCTTTGTATGATGTAACATATGCCCATTCCACCGCAGGTCTTACTTATTGCCCTTGTATGATGTAGCATAGTCCATTCCACCGCAGGTCTTATCCATTGCCTAAGTATGATGTAACATGGTCCATTCCACCGCCGGTCTTATCTACCTTTCGATGTATTAATGCTGCTTCTTCCTAACAAGTCTACCTTCAATCTCTCAATGTGTTCTATGATCTTATATCATGGGTTTGTTTCTAAGAACCTTGCCTTCATTACATAAATCAAGTATGATTACTCTTTATTGGGGCTTAGTCCTAATGATGATGGATTCTCTAAGCATTTATAATCATGTTATTCATAGATGTTTAAGCTATCTATATCATGTTAGTTATTTGCTCCACCTTGACTATAACATGCTATCATATCATCTATATATATTTATATTTATAATTATAATAATATTTAATCACTAATATTGATATTTGTTAATAATATATTATTTATAATATTGCTTTCTTATATTACTCAATTTATTACTTAAATCTATATTTTATTATCATCCATATTATAATCCCTTTAATTAATATCATTCCGTATAAAAAAATAATGAAACAACTTATAGATATTAATTTATTTCTTTCTTTGGGAATATAGGTGTAGCATACTCATCTTATTTTCCCAAGCAATTA
Source organism: Cunninghamia lanceolata (assembly GCA_027924645.1). Classification (NCBI taxonomy): domain Eukaryota; kingdom Viridiplantae; phylum Streptophyta; class Pinopsida; order Cupressales; family Cupressaceae; genus Cunninghamia; species Cunninghamia lanceolata. The sequence goes on along the minus strand of BSBN01000263.1, from coordinate 5,022,195 downwards.
ATATTCAATCATGTCTATAATTTAGACTCATAAATTATTAATTTTATATCTGCTTGCTTCATTGTATTTTGTTGTGTTTCGTTGCTTCATCCACTCTCTACCTTTATATTTTCCTAAATGGTCAATGACTATACCTTTTCACAAAGGTCATGTGTTTTTATAATATAATTGCTGTTCATTGTAATTGGCTGCCAATTGTATTTATAATAGTTTGCAAGGCTATTAGTTTGCATAATATGTGATCGCTACTTTTTAGCCCTTTTTTTTTATAAATATATTAGTTGTTGCTGCCTTGACGGATGGTCTTAAAGGCAATCTAATATATTATATAATGTATGATTTATATTCATTTATATAAATATGTTTATTATATTATAATCATAATAATAGTTAATATTAATATTAACATTTATATTTATTATCATATATTATTATTATATAATAATAATATGCTATTTTAATATTTATATTTATATTTGTATTGGTTATTTATAAATATAATATATTGGTTAATATTTAAAATATTTATAGATAATATCATATAATATTATATATTGATAATACTATATATGTTTATTAATGGACTATGGCCGGGATATTTAACATGACATTTTAAATCTTTAATTTAAACAATGCATTAATGTCGGGACATGACATATCTTCAGATTTTTGGCACCATAACTCCGGAGGATGATCAAGGAAAATATTACAGGTTATAGAAGTGGATTTGGTGGTGTTTTGATATGTTTTTGACTCCCTACTCAAGCCGTACCTCTGCTGTACCAGGCCGTACCATCATGGGAAGGGCTTCATGCGATTTTGATAGAGTTTTGTATGGTGTTTGGACTCATTGCTTCCTTTATCCCTAGGTGTCTGAGCTGGAAGTATTTTGGGTCAGATTTGAGGACATTATTCAGAGATAATATCAGTTGTATGCTATTGTCCACCACTGCCAAGCCATACTAGCAAACAGTAGGGACGTGGGTCTTTGTAGACTTCCACCATTTGCAGAGTTTATGCATTGTAAAACACTTGTACTAGTTAATACTTCAGTTCTTGAGCATTTGTATGCATTTTCATGGTGTAAAGACCAAGTTGATAACTTCCAGTCTGCTGTACCTTCATTTCCAGCCATGTACTTTCTTGGACAGCTAATGGGTATGTGAGATATTCTATATTTTTGACATTTCTTCATATGGGTATTATTCCTTTATGCTTTGTAATACATTTCCATCAAATATAAGCATCTGGGTATCACTATTTGTTCTTATTTGCGAATATATGTATATGCATGTTTCTATGTCAAAAATGCAAAAGACCCAAAACGCACCAGGTATCAACTAAACCACAGAAAACGTAAGAGGGTAGGACATTATAGTGGTATCAGAGTTGGTGCATCTTGCTAGCCTGTGTTGATCAGTTTATATGAGTGAGTGGAAGTGGGTTTATACTAGAGATACATCGCAATGGCAGCCACCACAGGGTCTAGAGAGTGAAACAGTATCGGGTATTCTGGGTATGCATAGGTACTCATCTAGTGACAGTGACAACATAACAGGTCACATGGCAGACAGGAACAAAAGAGCCAAACAACTGGAGAGTCTAGACACGAGAACGGATAGGAAGTTTGACATTATGTTGGATATGATGTCACAACTGTTAGCTAAGATGAACCAGGGTAACCCAGTAACACAACCACATATAGCACCAGAGAGTGAGACAAGTGGTTCAAACAATGACAATCACCGACATGCAGCTCAGGGTAGTGATCATAGCACTAGGACTACCCCAGGATCAGTTCCTAGACTGCTCCAGCCGACCTTTCCACACATAGAGGAGGCACTAGAGGTTTATGAGCATGAGGTACCAATCCCTATGGTAGAGGATGTTAGAATGCAGTATGTGGAGTACATGACTCTTCCACCAGAGGTCAGGGAGATGTTGACCTTTGAGCAATATATGAACAAGAGGAGACAGAGAGCAGATATGGGTGGTAGAGGAGTTCACCGAGCACACATAGATAACAAGGATTATCATCATGCATTGAGTAAAGTCCCTATGGATTGTTTTGATGGTAGTGGCAAGATATTACCTAGAGCATGGGTACAAAAGTTTGATAATTATGACACTCAAACCTATGCCGGAGGATGAGGCTCTAAACTTCGCCACCATACACCTTGATGGGTTAGCTCAAGTCAAAAAGGCAAATTAGCTCAAGACACTGATTGTGAAGTAATAGTTAACATGGACGATGAAGTCATAAGTAATAAGGATCATCAAACATTATATAATAAAAGGAAAGATGATCATCATGTGGCGGCGTCGATGTTTTGAGGAGGCTTAACTAATGTTAATAATAAACAAAGACTCAATGAAGAGGCATGTATCCTTTCAAGTTGCGTCCCTTCTATAGTTTTATAAGGGACCCTCAAGGCAGCGATGAGGGCATCAATCGAAGCATTCTTCCTATCATCAAAAGCAAGAACATTCCAGTCTGCAAATATCTAAATAAAATAATACTCTCACAGCAGATATAATCCTTTCAAGTTAGACAATATAAAGATTACATCTGATCAAGGACTTTGTAGAAATCACAGTCCAAGGAATTGCAACAGCAAGTAAGCATCTCAACATTATTGTTCTTTTTATAACTCTTATCGAACTGTCATAATCAGGTATAAGAGTTCATTTATATTCTTGATTGTCATTCATAAATATATCAATTATGATTGCACTGATTTATAAACAGTCATCACTAACATTGTAATGTGTAGATAGTTATATTCCATTATTTGTAATGATATATCTTATATGCAATTATCCATATGTGATTTATTAACCTCATATGGGAGGAAGAGAGGAAAGTGCCAAGAGGCCACTCATGGGTATTTTAGAGGCCTTTGTCACATGAGGTATAAGGTACCCATAGTGCAAAGGATATGTATCACATGGAGGCCTTGTCACATGAGGTATAAGGTACCTATAGTGCAAGGATAGTGATGTAATGGCCTTGGCTAATTTGATATAAGGCATCATAAGAGTACCAAGGAGTCTCATAGAGGCCTTGACTCTAAAGGTATTAAGGATACCATTTGAGTCTAAGAATAGGAGACCTTAGAGCTCCATGGTGGATAATGGCAACTCCCATCTCATCTCTCATAGGCTGTTAATGAGTAACATATGAAGAGATAGCAAGTTGCAATATATGTGGATAAAGATCATAGATCATGTGAAATGTCATGAAAGAGAATATGCAAAGCATATTGATAATGATCATGAGAGTAACATGTGAAATGTTAATGATATGCAAGGCATATGAATAGTGATCATAAGAATAACATGTGAAATATGAATGATAGATAATGTGCATTGAGAGCAATCATAAGATTAGTAATAGTGATATGCATTAAAAATAATCATAGATTGATGATACTAATGTATATTGAAAGTAACCAATGATGAACTAAAGTTATGTGTTGGCATTTGATAATAGAAATGATAAAAGCAATGTTATTATGTAAATTATATATGTGGCTTTAAATGCAAAATGTACTAATGTTCTCTTTTTGCAAGTTGAAATTTTTGAACAAGGTAAAGAGATTTTGATCTGTGAAAAGGGGACATTACAAACTGAATCCATGAGCAACTTCCCACTTAAGTCTTTTCGAGAGGGCGCCTTGTAGCTTTTTCCTACAACTGTCAATGCAGTTACCAAATTATCTCAGTATGGGCTTTGTGCCACATTGAAGGGAAGGTTGTTTAAATACCGAAAATTGGCACACGCCTTATCTGCTTCTCGGTGCACCTCCTTGTTCCAACTTGTACCTTCCAATGACAGTTGTGCTCCAGGTATGTTTTTGGGTACAAAAAAGATATGCGGTGTCCGTGTAGGCACTCTACTCGAAGTAGATGAGGTGGATGCCAATGGGCTTCGTATGTGTGGACCATGAATAGAGCCCGCTATGCCTTCGAATGTCATATCTTCATCCCTTTCTGCTTGCAATTGAGGACCATAAGCACTAGCTATGGATGCTGCTATGGTTGCTCGTCTCCTCCCTTTGTAGTTTTTCTCTTCCATCAATGCAAGGTGTGCATTCATCTCTCGTTTTATCTCTTCTGTGGTCTTCTCACAAGGCTTGGCATCACGACAAGTAATGCCTACAAGATGGTATTTGAGGTGATTGATGCTTCCATGATATAGGATCTGACATCTTGTGCAAATGACTGTCCTAGGTGTTGGTCCCTGTACGACATATTTTTAAGTGGGGTCTCTGGCTCCAAGGGGACGAGTTTCGGTAATTGGTATCGATTGGGCTAAGCCTGAGCCTGATGTGGAGTGGGAGCCTGATATAGAGGCCAATGGTTCTCTATTTGCCATTGTATCTAACCTACAAGTACAAATTACAACATATTTAATTTTTAAATACAAAAAAAAAAGCGTAAATTAAACATACATTACTATAAATTAGCATAAATTTAACATAAATTAGTATAAAACAACATAAATTAGTATAAATCAGTATAAATTAGTATAAATCAGCAAAGTCAGTATAACCTAGTGACTTTATTTAAAAAAAAGTATAAATCAGCAAAATAATTCATTAAAAAAAAAAAACAGTGATTTCATAAAAAAATCAACATAAATGAACAAAAAAAATTGCTCATAAATCCAATCTTTTGCAAATAAAATCACAAATACTACTAAATAGAATGAAATTATGAATTGTTTACAATCTACATGCTGGATTTTAACAGCTATAATGAATTTAAATGCTTGCAAAAAAAAAATTACTAACCTGCCCTTGAATTTCTTTGAATCTGCCCTTCAAATTCACCTAAAAATCCTTGCAATTAGCTCTAATGTATGCAAGAATGTTGTGTGAGGGGCATGTTTTCTTTTATAGGCAAAAAAAAACGTGGATTTGGAGTATTTTTTGTGTGTCCTAGGCGCGTCCCGTGCCCTACCCGTGTTTGTCGAGTTTTCCACACGGACTCTGTGAGTCTTTAGTGAAAACTTGCCAAAAACTCGGCGAGTAAACTTCAAAAACTCGCCAAAAAAACTTGGCGAGTTTTTTGGCGAGGAACTTGCCAGGCTAAAAGAGTGGTGAGTACTCACCGACTTGGCAAGTACTCAACGAGTCTGCCATATATGGGTCAGACAAACTCTACCAGTCAACATGCATCCTCTTAGCATTGTTAGCCCTATTTGCATTTTAATTTGTCTATTGCCAAACAACACAAAACTTTTATTTGCTTGTACTGATCATTTGCCGCCCCTCAATTTGTCAGGAAGTGCTTTGAAACTGAAATTTTATCTTCTAGATCATTCACAATCCATTTATTTACAATGATGTTGCAGTTTCACAGTAGATTCTCACTCCTGGTAAGAGTGAATGTGGGAAACTTTTATTTTTCTCCAAGTGCTGACGTTGCTGTTTGGTGTTTTCTGGTCTTGTGAAGCTTGAAACTTTCTTCATCTTCACGTTTCTACTCAGCACTGATTTCTTCCTTCTAACCACTTACGCTGATAATACCATCCTTGACCTCTCTTAAAATAACATTCTAAAAAGGTAAAATGTCATCCCTATTTGAACACTTCATCACTGGGAGGTAATGCAATTTTTTTTCTAGAAATATGGGACCAAACCCTAACAAAACCATAAACATGGACTACAAATAGTTTCAGAAGCATGCCCTAGCAAGCACCCATTTGAATCAATAATTGGCCATTTGTAACAAAGTGCCTGGTTAGAGGGAGCCATTGTTGTAGACTGCTGGTTTAAAATCTCTTCAATTGTAATGAGATCCATAGGAGATGGTGTTCATGTAGGACTATGCTATACTTCCAAGTAACTGAGCAGAAGTTGATGAAAGCATGATTGTCATCAGAAGATGCATGGAAACCTGTTACATATTCTTTTCTTAAGCTCTTTTTTTCTTATCATACTCTTATGAAATATTGAGTTTATTTGAATTGTACTATAATGTTGATTGCCTTATTCTTTTGGACTGACAGTAGTGCATTTCTATTGTTTAAAGAATTTTCTGTACAAGAAGACGTAGCCACTGATGCAACACAAAAACAGATAGATTATTCATCTCAAGAAGCCAAGAATGGAGAGTCAACTCAAAATCAAAATGGGAAATGTTGTACAAAGCATGGAATTTGCAGCCAGGAAATTCTTCGAAGACAAATATCTCAATGTGATTTTGTCATGGGTTCAAATCTGTCTACTCCAAAGGTGATTGTAATGAGGCCTAGCATAGAAAATATCTTTTCAAGTTACCATAATGTTTGAATGAATGTTTTTAATCTCTGAGAAATCTTTAACTACTGTTAAGAAATGCAAATGTACATCTAAGCAATATATGTCAGAAATTTTTTGGAGGCAAATATCTCAAATGTGATTCTGTTACTGGTTCAAATCTGTGTACTCAAAAGGTGATTTTTAATGAGACTTAGCATTGAAGGTATCTATTTAACTTGCCATTCTGCTTGAATGAATGATTTTTAATCTCTGAAAAATCTGTGGCATGTATGTCTATGCAATATATGTCTTCTTCTTTCGCAACGTATATTGAGTCAGGGATCTGTCTCCCTGGCTATATCCAGAAGGCCATATATATCAAGCACTAATGTGGAAGTATTGTGTTGGTATGTGTTGTACTCATACAAAAACTTTTGTATTGTATGCAATTCCCAACCAAAAGTTTGTCTTTTCCTTGAATGCAGTTATGTTTCTGTCTTTTTTTCATGTGTCTATGCCATCTTTCTTTCATACCTTTGCCAGAATGATAGGGACAGACTTTCAAAGAGTGAAGAATGGTTTCAAATAGTGTAAATCTTATGGAGATTTGACCAAAAAGCAAAGTCATGATTAAAGTTGCATTCAAGTGTTTAAAGGCGCACGTCAAAGTGGGCAGAAATCAGCAGACTAGTGTTCTGCCACATGCCTGATGGGCAAAAAGGCAGTATGTAAAAATAAACTCTGCAAATTGGTGTTCTGCCACATGCCCATTGGTGAATATGTAGAGTTAAGTTAGTCAACTCTTGCATTCTGCTGTTCTGGTGTGCACTGGGTAGTCTCCATGCAAATTTTGAAGTGTCAAAAAATTGTTAATTTTATATGTTCATGCATGCACTAGGGTTCATGGCTGACTAAGCTTTGTTTAAAAGCACCTATTAATAGCAGGGCTGACTAGTGCTATTGAAATCTGATTGAAACTATGTGACTGTTTGCTAGTCTTTCAAAATAGAAGTCTGCTTTAAATAACAGCAATCAGCCAAAGGACAAATCAGTTTAAAAGTAGCAGAGTTGGTGCCTGATTTGGGAATAGTTTTTTGTTTAAATAAAGCTTCAATTGCTTTTATTTTTACATCAGCAGAAGCAATTGGAAGCCTTTAGCAGGATGCAATTATAAGTCTTCAGCAGAGCAGCCTAGTTTTGTCACATTGGCAGTGTATTGGTTAGTTTTATTAGCAGCAGGTATGATCCCAAGTCTTGCAACAGCAGCAAAGTCATTATTTTTTGCAATCTTCAGCAGCAGTATTCTCATTAATTTCAGCGAAGTTCAAGGCATGAGTAGTGCTTACTGCTTTCCATTGTGAGGGTTCCCTACCAATTACAAAGTTGTCATAATTCTTCTTTCTTTGCTCTTCATTAGACTGTTCTTTACCAAAATTCTTGACACAGGGTGTTTATCGACAGAAATATTCAGCAGTGTTTTTGTCTACAACAGCCATATCAGCAGATAGGGTTTTATAATCTTAAAAGGTTTTTCAGAGAATTAAAAGTGTTCAAGGACGGTACTTAGGGTTTTTAAGTTGATTCTTAAACCCTCATAATCTTTCTTCTTCAACTCTGTCATCAATTCAGTGAGTCCAAGATAAAAAATCAGCAAGGTGAAGACGATGTTTCAAGAGGTTTCATATTGTTCTACTCATACGAAATTTTCATATCGTGTCAAGCTTAAAGCGAGCATATATTATTTTCCCAAGGACAAGTCATGATTAGGTCTTGTCGAGTTTGTTTGTCTTGTCGTCTGTAATGTCCCCTTTTAGGGTATTCCTGATTTCTTTACTTGCATACAATAAGATCACTAGAAAGGGACATTAGAGATATTAAAGATCAATAAATTAAGATAATATTCAGTTCCAAGCATCATTCATATTAAATTCATCTATAATAGCATAATTAATAATGAGAACAATACTACATAACATAAACAATGAGATCAAATCATCATAGCATAATCCACATTTGGCTCACTTCATAACACAATTCAGTATCGACTATGTTCAAGTCTTAATCCTTACTTCCTTTCTAATCCTCAACCTTGGATGGGGATTTACTTGTCTAGGGCGCAACGAAACCACCTCTCGACGGATGGATTTACTCTGCCTCTCCCTAACAAAACCTTGCCTATCCTAAGGTTGTTGGCAATAGAAATAAATAAGTATTAACTTGAACATACTTCGATATACTCCAACATACCAAATGATCACATTTATTCATAGCACATTCTGTATTGGCTATGCTCAAGTCTCAATCCTTATTTCTCTTCTAATCCTCAACCATGGATGGGGATTTACTTGTCTAGGGCACGATAAAACCAACTCAATGGATGGATTTATTCCGCCTCTCCCTAACAAAACTTGCTTACCCTAAGGTTGGAGGTAATAGAAATAAATAGGCATTGAGTTTGAACATACCACTACTTCAATGTGTTGTGAATTCTATTGATGTTTTCCCTTATATATTTCATAGCAAGTTTCACAATGCTTATATATACTTGTGTAATGATAGTAATGATAATCTTTCAATTATATTATTTACCACATGGCATTCATCATAGTAAACATAGGGTTATATACATGATACCAGGTATATAATTCTTGCCTTTGTGTCCTTGGAGATCTAAGGATTGTATTCCTTTCTTTGGTGTTGACTGCAGTATAATTCAGATCAGATAATTATATATATTTCCCTTGGAATATATATCTCCTTCAACTCAGAAATATATTTCTCAATCTGTATATAAATCAGGTTATTCTTATTTTCATTCATATATCTGCTGTTATGCACACTCAGAAATCTGCTCTAGTTGGACTGCCTTTCCAGTTCGTCTTCTACTTCCCCTTATACCATATCTTCTTATGAAGGGAGACAATTCATGAATGGATATAACTCTTTGTTAAGTGAGACAACTCTTCAATAAACATAGCTCTTCATTGACCACCTTTAAATGATATGTTTTGTCTTTATGTGAAAGCATTGTCTCATTCATATGTTAATATTAATTACTGCCTCTTTATCATAGTCGCTGCATATTAATCGATGGTTTGTCTTTTGATCGGACCTTTTACCTTTGCTAATCGCACCTCCTTATGATAATGTTTCTATCTTATTCCAAATCCTCTTTTCTCATATAGGCTCCGCTTATTTAAGGATAATCGTTGTCCTTAATATATATTAAGTAGATCACTGCATTTATTATATGAATCTCCCCACTTTTACTTTTTAAACAACGCTCAAGTTATCATAAGGAAAGGTTGGCCTTTATGGTGGTCGATTACTAATTAATATTTAATAATATTTAAATATTTACTTTACAATTATATTTAAACATTAATATTAATATTTATATTCGTTATTAAATATATATTATGTCATGTCCCCAATTTTGGAGTAACTTAAAATTGTTTTAATTGTAAATTAATTTTGTAAAGTACTTTTATTTACTTTATAAAATTAATATTTTATTTAAGTTACTCAAGTCAGTAGTACTACACTTTATTAAAAGTGTTGTGAACAAGCATTTAAAAAAATACAAATGCAATCATTTAATAAAGTTCATGTAAAAGCATTTAAAATGCTTTGCTCTGATGTGTACATGTAAACTCTCATTTAATAAAGTTAGGCTGGGCCTAATTAATGTAATGGCTTTAAAAGCAACCCTGAGAGTCATTTGAAGTCATGTCTGGATTGTATGTTTGGTTTTGTGTTTTGTCTTTTGACAAACTGTATTTAAGGAGATGTTCCCTTGCATTCGCTGTACCGAGGAGATGATCCCTTGGTAAAATTCTGGTTTGGTGATGTGCCCTTACCAGCATTGAGGTGAAGTTGCTTCAGATTTCACATTTGAGCTTTCAAGGAGTTTTAGGGTTTTGGTATTTGACTGAATAAATTGAGCAGTTTCCTGGGTATTGTTATTGCAGAGTTTCAATTATAAATTTAGAAAGTTGCAATATATTTGATGATATCATTGGTATTGGATCGTTATATATGTGTGTCTGATATTTGCTTCAGATTTAAGGTTTATTCATAAAGTAATACCCAGATTAATATTTGGTTCTTGAGAATATTTTGCATATAGTTCGAGGGTTTATGAAAGCCATCGATTTTATTATATGAATGCTTCAAAGGTTTGATATCATAGATGGTTTAACATTGTTTCCAATAAGGAGACAACCAGCTGACAGATTTGCAGGTAAAACAAATCTTTATTCCCTCGTATAGAATTCGGTGGGTCCCTTTTACATTCAGCGCCTATGAAAAAGAGTATGTGTTTGGGAATTTTATTTGAAGTAATACATAAGCACAAGGTGAGTTACGGTGGCTTTATAATTCCATTGTTTATTAATCAGGGAACATAGTCTGACAGACAAATCCAATCAGCAGCTATATGTTTATTATTTTCCACTCATTTAACAAGAGGTGGTGCTTGATATAGAACCGTGGGTCCCAGATTTTCAATCGCAGCTCTTAGTCTGGCTTTGATATGAAGTTTGATATTGTATGTGTTGATAGTGCTTTGTGGGGTCCGCAAATCACTACACTAGCTGCAAACAATTAAAAGGTTATTATACAACTGTTCAAGTATATATTGCATAAGGAGAATTCGCAGGTATTAGAAACTCAGAGGAGTGATACATATATTGCAGCTTTCAAAAGGAGTTTCAACAGGCAGTAGTTATCAGAGACATCAGCTACAGCAATATACTTTCAGACATTTATGATAGTTTGACATTGCATATGAGCTGGTTCCCAAACTATGAGATGTTGATAATAATCTTTATATTTCTGCTGTTCATTTATGTTATCAAACCTGCGAATTAACATTTGTAACAGCAATAATTGGTTTGTTCAAATCTTTAATTTAAACAAACTATTCAATTTATCTATGCTGCTATCATTGCCATATCAGAACTTGTGGTATAGTGCATTGTATACATTGCATAGTCCATTATAAAATCAGAGTTGTACTAGAGGAGCGATCTGCATATTACATCATCATCTTCCTGTGGATTCTAAGAGGTTCACCATCTTTTCAATGATATATTGGTTTCTTCATTGGTATGTTGAATGTCTTCATTTCTGATCTGTAACATCATTATCAGACATCAGTTTTGTGCATATGTTTACTTGAGCAACATTAAGCCATCCATTATTGAGGTGATAGAGGAATCTGAAACAGTTAGTGTCTCTGTATTTCATGAATGAAAAAACTCAATTTGCAAATCAGATAACAAGTGTTGATTAGTATTTTAGCTAATATCCATCAGGGATATTACAGCGGTATCAGAGCATTCAAAATTTCAGTCCAATATCCATTAGGGATATTAAATATTATATATTGTATATATTAATACATATGCAATTATTTCGAGAAGCACTCTATCATTCAAATTGGTTATAGAAGGGCAACTTCACTGTCTTATCATGATGTTTAAATCTTTAATTTAAACAATGCCTTAATATCGGGACATCACATCGTCTTTGTGGCTCTTTTATGAATGATCATAGGTATGGAATGAGGCTTTCAAAGATATTCATTGCAATGGAGAGAACAAGTTTTGTTGAGGAAATTTCATAAGGCATAAGAACAAGAAGAGAGAGGTCAGGTCAGTGAATGGAAAAGTTCCATGCAGCCTCAAATTTGATGAGATCGAGTTGGCATTTTCTATGCTTTCATATGAAGAATCACTAAAAGTAAATTTGGAAGAATGTGAGAAGGCTTGGGTGAATAACCTAGTGGATAGTTAAAAGCAAATCGGCAAGAGATGGTTAAAAGAAAAGAAGTCAGTTTTACCTAAAAACTGAGTAGAGGAGAATTCAAAGATGAATTCTCTATCATGATCACACTTTTCAACCAGATCATAGGACAAGAAGAAGCTTGGAGTTTCAAGCCATGGATGTTCTACATTGTGAGTACTATATGCAATATGAAGGAGCATTTTAATTGGTCTACCTTAGTCAATGAGTGTATGTACAAATAGTTGATAGAATTTTGAGCAAGCTCATGAGTAATTGATGGCGCGTCATGGTACTTTCATAGGGTTGAACACCATAGGGCTACACCAACACACTTGTGTTTATAGATACCTATCGTAGTTGGAGTACATAGAATCCCTCAAGCATTACAAAAGGGTGAACCACGCTTCCCTTATGCATTAGTATGGGGGATGGAAGATCAAATGCACATTAGGATTTCAGAAAAGGCTAGATCTGCCATCTTAGATTGGGCTGATTGGTATATCCAATTCCCAACTTTTGCTTACATTCAAGTATTTGGATTTATGTCCTACCTATTTATGTTGCCAACATATCCAAATGACAAAGTGATATTCATGGAATATCTTTGCCAAGTCTTTGACGCACATTTTGTTTTTGAGAGGAAGACATAGGCTCGAGGTGGGTTTCCCAATTCAGTTGGGAATATACAAGTGTAAGATAGCTGCAGATTCTAAGTTCATCAGTGAAGAAATGTCAAGATTTAATCTTAGACCTTTCTATGAAAAATGCAACTACGACACAAAGTGTATTATGCAAGAGAGGTTGGAGATAAAATACATGCATGTTTTGAAGAGTGAGGATTATTGGGTCAAGTGTGTAGATGAGTGTGAGGTGAGAAGAAGGGATTTCAGTTGTATCTTCTCCTAAGGATGTTGTATTGACACCTGCTCAGCTGGAGCTCTAGATTCCATCTCTAGTGTAGATTGTTTCTTCCCCTCAGGGGCTTCCAAAAATTGATAGTATAGAAGAAAGAAGGGAAGATGTTCCAACATGGGCAAAGGAAGCAATTGTAAGGAAGAGGAAAGTGCCCTCATACCAAATTAACTTTCCCATGCTTGATAAGTTTGTTGAGGATCCAATTGGACAGAAGTCAAAATGACAATTTAGGATGACAAAGATAGCTATAAGAGCAATTTGATTATTGAGATGGTTATTCTACTAGAAGAAAAATCCATTTAGAATATATAGCCCATTGATTTTTAGATTGTTAGGATAGATTTAGTGCCAAGCAATTGTTATGGATACATGAATATGCTGGAGGTCGTCACAGGGAACATCAAAGAAAGAGTCATAAAGGATGGAGAAGATAAGACAAGTTTGAAGGCCGAGGTCAAACAGTTTAGAGAATATACTTAATCTTTTGTAATCCTCTTTCGAGCCCATGATGTTTATGCCTTAGATTTTTGATTCTACTAAGGATCAAAAGTTGCTAGATTAGCTAGTTGTTTAGGGGAGGGATTTGGAAAATTGGTTGGAAGTGTAATGTCCCCATTTTCGAGTTCTCTTGCAGTTCAGTCAGAGTTGACTTTCTCGGTTGGTGACAGCATAATTAGAGGAGTATTTCGATGTCACCAGGGTGTTCGGGTGATCCAGTGGAGCTGGTTGACACTTTCCGGAGAGATTTCGGACAACTTGTCCGTACTTACTATTTATAGTAAGTGTTTGCATGTCGGCAATCTTTCTGGGTTTTGTTGGGTTTGTTCTCTTTGGTCCTTGGGGAACACTGCTATTGTTAGTAAGTGTCAGTTTGACGTTGTTTTGATGACTTGGTAGTCAACTGTTGGCTCTCCCAGTCGTTGCATTGAGCTCAGAGATATCAGATGGTTTGTGGATCCAGTTGACACCCTCTGTGTGGCCCAGTTTGATTATGGCCGTTACTATTTTTAGTAAGTTCGGGTTTGGTGTTGGAATGGGATTTTGAGAGTGGGGTTGGATTCGTCTTGTCAAGACCTTTCCAACGAGCTATAGATCATTGGTTCCGACATCATCTTGGCCTCTGTTTTAAAGTTTGTAAATTAAACATTATTATTTAATATTGGACCTTGGTGCCTAGGCATGACAACTTAATGTTGTTTTAAAAAGGGGACTCTAAGGGTGATGTTGAGAAAAGAATTAAAGAGACTTATAATATTTTAGAATGTATTTACCCTCTCATGTTTTATCCCATATGCAAGAGGATTTTAGAGACTCTCAGATGAAAAAGTATAAAAAGGAGGAAAAGGCTCTTCATTTGATATGCTTGGATTATTATTTCCTTCTCTTTGAGATTTTCCCTTCGAGGGTTTTTGGAGCTTGGCTCTGGGGTTTGGTATTGTCTTGTTGAGACGAAAACCTCTGCAAGATTGTGTTGTTCTTGGTTTCTAGGGACGAAAACCTCCATTAGCAAATATACTATTGAGGCGGATGCATTCAATATTCGCATTGGTGCTTCATTGAGATTCATTCGATGAGGGTTTAGAAGAAATATATGTCATTTTCTGCAGCTTCAATGAAGATCTTTTAATGCAGATTGCAGGATTGATTTTAATACAGATTTAAGGGAGTTTGGAATTGCATTCCCTTTTCATCAATTGGCTTTATTGTTTGGTGGCAGGCTGAGCTTCATTTATAAGTGTTTGGGAGTGATGAGAGCTGTTTTGGAGACTTTTCTTTAGGCATTTGGGACTGTAGAAGACTGTAGACATGTATGGGCAGATTGCAGCATTATTCACTCTGTTTTGAGACTGCATTTACATCAGCTGAGCCGTACTACAGCAGATAGGGACATGGGTCTCTTGGAAATTATTCCATCTTCCATTTGGGGTTCTATTACTTGCAATTGGATCAACTAAGGTGTAAGATTCAACAGCAATACTTTGTATGACCATACCTCTTCATTGGTGGATGCTGGGAGCATTTCTTTGTGGCTTGTATTACCAGTGCACCGTCAGCATAAGTATGAAGTTGTAATCTGGCACATCGGTATGTTACTGTAATTCATATTTTGCTATAATACAATTTGGGTCTTCATTAGTTTGTTCATATCTATCTTAGTTTTTCTAGGTTTTGTAATATGCTTCATATTTCATACATGCAATGCAAATATCAAACATGTACAAAAACAACCCATGAAACCCTAAGCACAAAACAAAAAAATGGCATAGAATAAACATATATCCGAGGGTGTATGTTATAGGAAGATATTTGTTAGTGAGGTATGGGGATGTTAGAGAACTTGTACAAATTGATAGTAAAGGCAAAGGTCGCCCAAGGGATTGAGGATATAGAGAAGTGTATGATGGAAACAATTCTGTCCTATGAAAAATTATTGAAAAACTTAAATAGGTGGATGCTGTAAAATACCCTACTTAATGTGACTGAAATTTTTGCCCTAGTTTGCTTCAAACAATCAACTCAAATTGCAAAACAATATCCATAAACATAAGAACAATTGAATGCCGAAACTCCTTGCTTTATTATAGTCTTCAAAGATGATGAATACAAATGCTTATTGGCTGTCTATTATGACAGTCTGGGATTGTTTCATATCAGACCTGTTGTGACCTTTTACAACATCAACCCCAATTGCAAATTGGCCCCCCCCCTCTTTTTTTGACTTGTCTGGATTCTTGCTCCGATCCCGGACTCTTCGGCATGATTTCAGAACTGGCTCACCGGTCATCGAAGAAGTGAATGCATAGATTTCCTCTTGCATAGGCCTGGAACCCTAACTGCCCGTTCTGAACTGTCCTCAGGGAGGGGTTTTGTCTTTCCATCCTTAGGAAGTAAACTCAGTCCATCCTCAGCATGGAACTCAGTTCTAGTCTGGTTGCAAGACTCCATGTCCCACTCAGGAAACCATTTTCGGACTCCAGTCGAGGAATCCAGCTCGGAGGTCCAATTCGGAGTCCTGTCCAGAAGCACCTATCCCGGAGTCTTGTTCGAGGAGTTCTTGCCCGGAATCTTGTTTCAGGGTCTATCTAGATTCTTATCCCAACCAAGGCCCAGAATTCAACAAAGACTGTCACTCCTTGGCATGATCATCCTTCAGTCATGGAACTTAGTTCTCGGCCCGACAGCTCCAGTCTGGAAGTTTAATCCAAGGGATATCCTCCCGATCCAAATCCAAGACTCATTTCATAACTCGGAAGATTCTCGAATCAATGGAGTTTTTTTTTAGGTACTTGTTGATGATTGTTTTTAGACAGGTCAACAATAGAGTAAAACACTAGAGTATCCCACTCTCTCTTGAATAAAGCTCTTCAAAGGCTGAACAATGTGATCCAGTGAAGTAACTCCAAGGTTCCTTGTTTATGATTCATGATGGGTTAACTCAGTGATTACATGTGATCTTGCTGATAATCACAAAGGGACTTACATTAGATTCTTCTTCTTTCATTTAGCTTAGCTCTCCTTCAGTGTGGATGACATATATACAAGACTTCAATGAGAAAGAAAAGTAAAAGATAAAGGTTTTGAAAGGCTAATCTAAGGTCAATGAAGCAATGATGATGTACGAATAGACAAACTCCTTGATAAACCTAAGTCCACTTCGCCAAGGATGCCTACAACTACATGAAGTTGGTGCAATCTCCTAAGGTACGCGAATGGTTTTCAAATCATGAAGGCTTATACAATCACCCATTAAACGGCACAGCTCAAATAAGCATCCACAATCGAACTTAAGCAAATGAAGCTCAGACTAGCTTTACACAACACTTCACTAGCGATGAATGTTAAAAGCATGAGCTAGGAGTTGATCAAATATTCAATACATACATACATAACATCAAAGAGCTTCTAATCTACTTGAAACATCTCTTCATTCAATTCAAGATACAAGAAATCATGTTACTCCACAAGACAACACTTAACACCAAACAATGCTCCAATGTCCTTGCATTAATCTTGAGAAATATTTACAACAATTTCAAGTCCTCTCAGAGAATTTTGAGTCTCTTCTATTCTACTCTTACTAGTCTAATTTCTCCTACCACTGGCTACTGATTTTACAAATGAGGCAACAAGGCCTTTATATAGAGGTTCAGGATACAATGAAAGGCTAGGATCAATTAATGTAGCCAAGGGCTTAGATCATGTCACCTCAACAGGTAGTTACAACAACTTGCTATTTTTAGTACAAAAGAGAAGCAATGAAGGCACGCTTTCCAAGAAGATAGGATAAGATAAAATCATTTAAAACATCCTCCACATAGGCGTCTCTTTGGCTTCTTTTATTAAATGATACATTGAATGTAGTCATATGATGTAGCTGATTATGATTGAATGATAATAGGTACATGCCACGTAGATGCCACCTCAGCATATTCCCAAATTGTATCATCTTTGTATGATGTCTTCGATATGATTGCTTGAACTTGTATGCTTGGGAATGTATCTTCAATGATCTTGCCTTGTTCATTGTAGATTGAATATGTATGATACTTGTAGCTCATTTGACTAACTCCGTAATGCTTCTTCTTCTTGTAGGTAAGTTGATGATCTTCTTCGATGCTTCTTCATGAAGAGTAGATGATGATGATAATGATGTGGCTTCCTTCATGTAAGAGTAGATGACGATGCTTCATTCATGAATAGGAGTAGGAGATCTCTCTTGGACTTGAAGGTTGAATGGAACTTGAAGTTGAATGGATGAAGTGTCTTTGAACATGATGCTATTGAAGATGAAGTATACTTGAACTTGATGTGATCTAACATGATGTCATTGATATTTCCTCTACAACTTGAAGGTGACTCAGGTGCTTGTCTTTTAGATGATTTCTTGGCTTCACCAACACTCCTCTCAATGATGCAACTTGATGATGATCTTGAAGTGATCTCCAAAGGTGGCTAGCATGATGTTTCTTCTTGCAATGACAATTTCTTGACTTCACTCCTTGGATGAAGGTGTCTCCAGGGTTCTCGCTTGAAGGTGACTCCTCGAACAACTCCTTAGCTTTGTTAATGTTCCTACAAGACAAGATAAACAATATATCAATCACTTCATAACACAAGAATTACTCTTAACATGTAATAATTGCACTTCAAGCTTAGGCGCTTATATAGGTGAAAAGAGGAGGAAAGACCACCTAACACAAGTTAGTCCCACACTCATAACTTAAAATGATTTCAAACAATTGTAATGGCTTAAAATGACTTCTCTCCTCAGGGTGCTCACTTCTGGACATAGATTTGAATGGTTTTCTTTAGGGCGCCAATCTAGGTAGCAGAGGTAGGAATGGGTGCCTAAGGTTCTTCAGCTTTATCCTTGTCATTTTTAGGCTTTAATCACTTGTGTGGATCTTAGGATGACTTCCCTCGTTTAGGCGCCAACTTCAAGAGGTTTTTCATGCATCTTTTCCCAAAGCGCTCATAATGATGTAAATTTATGATATTTTCTCTAAGGCGCCAACTTCACTTCTCCAAGCAATCTAGTTTCTAGGCGCTAATTTGGGTATGGAGAGGAGTAAAAGGCCGCCTAAAGTCTTAGTAGCTTCATGTTTACCATCCAAATGATTTTAACTCATTGTAAAGACCTCACTTAGGCGCCAATTGCTAAAGTTTTCATCACCACATTTTAACCTTCATGTCTTCTAGGCGCTAATTTGGTTGATTTTGGTGAGAATATGCACCTTGACCCCTCTTGAGTTATGCTTTGAGGTCGTTCAGAGAGTAAAATGCGCCTAAGTTCATTGCTAAATGCACTATGTAGTTGCCAAGGTATGGATTTGCGCCTAAGCTCATTCAAGTATTTACTTTACTTCTTATGGATACAAGTCATTAGATAAGCTTAAGAAAGTGCTCAAGATGCTTCAAGTATCCCACAATGATAGTTTAAACATGTTCTTTGTCTAGGCGCACTTTGTGGTGGTTTTGAGTTGAATTTGGCGCCTAGGTGAGATGAAGACTCCTTTTACCCACCTTATCATTCAAAAGGACATCATCCAAAATGTAAGTTAATTCCTCTTGAAGGCGCCAAAACTAGGCAATTATGAAGGCAGAAGGTGCCCTGAGTTTGGAAAAGGCTTACTTCATTCCTTAAGACTAGAACTCTTTCAAATTGCTTGATAAATACCCTTTAGGCGCTCAAACTCATTGTCATGTCCCCTCTTTAGCTATGTCTAGCAGAGACTTGAGAGTTGGCCTATCATCCGGGTTCCCGTAGGTCAGCGGAGCGGTTAGGGGACCTATCCTGAGGCAGTGGAGCTTGGTAGGGAGCTTTATAAGCCTTTCCAGACAGTTTGCGACAGTTTCCTATTTTTTAGGAAGGGTTCCTATTTTTTAGGGTTTGACCGAGAGTTGACCAGGAGGCATCAGGGGACCTCCAGGAGCATTTTGGGAGTTTTGATCACATTTCCTATTTTTTAGGAGGTATCCCTAAATTTTAGGAAGGCACTGTCAGTTAGCTTGCCACGTGGCGACATCATCAATGGCGCGGGCTACAACAGTTTTCAGTTCAGAATGGCCGGTGATGGAATTGGAATAATTAATTGAATATTAAAGTGTGGCTTTAATATTTAATTAAAATAAATTAAAGTGATTAATAATATCACTTCATAATAAAATATAATAAGTGACCCCCCTCCTAGTTAACACGTGTTAAAAGGTGGACTCTTTAATAATGAAAAGTTGGAACCTCAACTTGGGCGCCCAACTTGGGAGACTTTGAATAATGAAAAGAATCATTAAAAGATTCTTTTTTGGATGCCACCCTAACCCTAAAAGTGGACGCCCATCTTGGGAAAAGAATAAAGTGTTTTGGAAGTGCTTTTGGAGGCGTCTTTTATATTATTTTGAAGCTTCATTTGCAGATCTGAACTCTGAGGAAGAGGGCAGCAGCATATATTCTCTTGGGAATGGAAACTCTCAGGGATTTTGGTGAATTGGACGACAACCTAGTTCATGCTTGTGGGAGGCCTACTCTGGGTCTTCTTTTGTGCATCATTGGACAGTTTCTAGGGCATTCTATTGCAGATATAAGCTTGCAGCAATACTAAATCAGCATTCTTCTACATATCCATCATTTTCAGTTGCATGCATAGCCTCTTCTAGGCCAATACTATCTTTGTATGCAAGTGGGATTGCAAACCAGGCTTTACATTGAATATAAAATACAGATTTGATGGGTATGTGCCTCAAATTCTTAGTTGGTGCTTTTCTATCATTTAATATTTATTTTTAGTTCATTTTTATATGAGATTGCAGCTGCATGTATATCTATTTGCTATCTTGGCAAATAAACATTTCAAGAAAATTGAAACCCCTTCTGCATCTCCTCTCTAGTCTGAAAGAATACAAAAAAAAATTAATAAAAATCATAAAACAAAAAAAAATCACAAAAACAATACTTCATTTCAGCAAAGGGATCCATCAGGGATCTTTCAGTGGTATCAGAGCCTTGACCTGCCAGCCTATGGGGTTCAGAGAATTGTTTTCTATGCATACAGACATGTATTATTCACGCAGGAGAGCTCAAAACGAGTTTGGGGTTGGTATGGCAGAGGAACCAGTTATGGCAGAAGAACAGAGGAATGTCAGGAGGAATCAGGATGATGAAGAGAGAAATGATGAGAACCCTCATCGAAACTCAGCCTAGGATTGCTCAGACCTTAGACAGGATACAGGATGCCTTGGACCGGTTGGAATTAGATAGAGGCAGACGGAGCAGATCAGTATCTGTGGCGGGGAGTCAGCATAGTCACAGGTCACACGCATCAGCCAGGAGCTCTCTTCATTCCCCTAGGCGTGGACAGGCCAGGGATAGACCCTTACTTCCTCAGTTTGCACCAGGTGAACGACCAGCACAGGTAGAGCCACCAGAGGTGGAATTTCAGGATTCAGTCATGGCAGCTACAGCTGAGTGGAGAACCCTACCCCCTGAGGTCAGAGATGTCTTTCCTTTTCCACAGTACTGTGCACAGCGTAGAGATTCTGCTAGGTTTAGAGGAGACCGAGGCACTAGACCATAGCAACAGAATTATGACCTCAGTAGAGCTACTGGGAAGATCACGTTGGCTACATATGATGGTACGGGGAGTACGAGTGCACATGTTTGGGTGCACAAGCTGGACATATATTTATCCTTGAGACCCATGCCAGAGCGTGAGGCTATTCAGTTTGCCGTCTTACATTTAGATGGGGTTGCCTACGATTGGTGGCATCATGGATTGGTCACCCAGGATCATGCCTTGATTCATTCCTATGCGGAGTTCACTGAACGACTCATTACTCGGTTTGACCGTAAGGACACAGAACTCTACTATAGGGAGTTGGCACATCTTAGACAGACTGGACAGGCTGAAGCATATGTTAATGAGTTCCAGCGTATTGCAGTTATGGTACCTGATATGCCCCAGAGGCGTAGTGTGATGTTATTCATTGAGGGATTGCAGGATAGGCTTAAGGGATTGGTACGTGCCTTCCAGTCGGCCACTCTTAAGGACGCCATTGATGTGACCTTGAGACTGGACACCACTCCTACTTATCAGTCAGATAAGAGGCCATTCAGGGAATCACGGCCTCCTCAGAAGGTCAATACTTCACAGTTTAGAGATGGACAGTCAGCTAGACCTCCTAGGATGGATCAGGAGTCACGGAATGATTTGAGGAGGAAGAAATTATGCTTTTCTTGCAAGGAGCCTTGGGAGCCCGGACACCACTGTATGGGTAAGGGCAGGGTTCACTTGATTGAGGTCACATCTGAGCTGGGGGATGAAGAGATACCGGACACCGATATTGAGGACAGCCCTGAGGAGGTTATTCAGGAGCGACCCCAGCTAGAGATAGATATCCCTGAGCCAGTGGCGGCAGCCAAGGTGACTATGGCTACACTATCCAGTTACCCCAGATTCCATGCCTTTCGGTTGAAAGGTACATTATAGGGACAGCGAGTCATGAGCTTGGTCGACACAGGAGCCACACAATTTTATTGATCAGAAATTGGTTGAGAGGCGTGGATTACAGTCTGAGGTGTTCAAGGGTTTTGGAGTTAAGGTTGCAGATGGTGCAGTGTTGGGTTGTACTAGGAGGATCTCACAGCTCAGCATTCAGATGGGGGATTTTACCTTGATGGATGACTTTTATATCCTACCCTTGAAGATTATGATGTGATCTTGGGTATGCAGTGGTTAAAGGGTACTGGGAGATATATTATTGATCACCACCGCATGCAGTTAGAGTTCCTATTTGGTGGAAAGAAGGTGATCTTGAGGGCAGCATTTGACGGTGGGCCTAAGGAGGTATCTTCTCGCAGGATGGAGTCTATTATTAGACATGATGATGTGATCTGGGCCACACGTTTTGTGAAATCCAAGACACCTACTCCTCAGGATGGTAGAGCATTTCATGTTGACATTCAGTTGGTGATGGATCGGCATGGCCGAGTATTTGGTGACATACCTCCTGGTGTACCTCTGGATAGAGGTTTTGAGCATGGGATAGAGATGGAGGATGGAGCTAAGCCAGTGATCACCACTCTATATCATCATCCTAAAGCATACAAGGATGAGATTGAGAAGACTATTCATGAGCTATTAGACATGGGCTTCATTCGCCCTAGTTCTAGCCCCTTTGCTTCTTCTGTAGTACTGGTTAAGAAGGATGGGACTCTACGGATGTGTATAGATTACAGGGCCTTGAACAAGAAGACAATCAAGAACAGGTACCCTATTCCACGCATTGATGAGTTGTTGGATGAGCTTCATGGAGCCATCTACTTCTCTAAGATTGATCTCCGTTCAGGCTATCATCAGATTCGTGTATGAGCAGAGGATGTACACAAGACCGCCTTCCGTTGTCACTATGGGCATTATGAGTTCCTGGTGATGCCTTTTGGCCTTACCAATGCCCCCGCCACTTTCCAGTCATGTATGAACCATCTCTTCAACAAGCAGTTGAGGAAATCGGTTCTAGTGTTCTTTGACGATATTCTGATCTATAGTCGTACTTGGGAGGACCATCTCAGACATGTTGAGGAGGTACTTAGCATTATGGAGAGTCAGTCTCTATTTGCTAAGTTGTCCAAATGTGAGTTTGGACTTAGAGAGGTCTTATATCTGGGTCATGTGATCAGTGTTGATGGGGTGAAGGTGTACGAGGAGAAAATTCAGGCAATTCGAGATTGGCCCCGCCCTCGGAACATTACTGAGTTACGTGGGTTCCTTGGTCTATGTGCTTATTACAGGCGATTTGTGAGGGGTTTCTCTCAGTTGGCAGCTCCCTTGACAGACCTCACAAAGAAAGGGGCTTTCAGATGGATAGAACAGACACAGGGAGTCTTTGATAGGCTCAAGGAGGTTATGAGCACTTGCCCAGTTTTAGCACTCCCTGACTTCTCGCAGCCTTTTGTACTTGAGTGTGATGCTTCTGGTTTGGGCATAGGAGCGGTTTTGATGCAGAACTGACACCCCATTGCTTTTGAGAGTCGGAAGTTGCGGGATAATGAGAGGTTGTATTCTACGTATGATAAGGAAATGTTGGCTATTATGCATGCATTAGCCAAGTTCAGACAGTATCTTGTTGGCAGCAAATTCATGGTAAGAACAGACCACAACAGTTTGAAATATTTCCTTGATCAGACAGAGCTCAATGATCGTCAGCAAAAATGGGTGAGCAAGATTCAGGCTTATGATTTGGACATCGAATTCATAAAGGGGAAGAATAACACTGTGGTTGATGCACTTTCTAGAAAACCATCACTCGCTGCCCTATGTTCGTTGAGCGAGATTTCAGCAGATTGGAAGGCCCAACTTCTAGTTGAGTACTCCAAAAATCAGCATGCTTGCGAGGTCATGGATGGATTGGTGTTGGATGATAGGTACACTGTGGTAGATGAAGTCATCTACTACAAGGGAAGGGTGTATCTGGTTCCTGGTTCTCAGTTGAAGGAACAAATTCTGCATGCTTACCATGATACTCCGATAGCAGGGCACCCAGGGTATGGTAAGACCTACAGAGTGGTTCGGGAGAGATTCTCTTGGAAGGGTCTCAAGGCTGATATCTTATGTCATGTTCGCGAGTGTACGACATGCTAGCAGAATAAGTCTGAGCATACTTTTCCTGCTGGTTTATTGCAGTCCTTACCTATACCGGAACAGAAGTGGTCAGGCATCTCCATGGATTTCATTACAGGTCTTCCTTGGGTGCAAGGGAAAGACTGCATCTACATTGTAGTAGACCGGTTGACTAAATACGCCCACTTCTTCCCTATTGCAGCTGATTTCACAACATCTCAGGTGGCGGAGTTATTCTTCAGAGAGGTATTTAGGCTCCACGGTCTCCCCAAGACCATCGTGAGTGACAGGGATAGTAGGTTCATGAGTTCTTTCTGGCAAGAACTTTTCAGGCTCACAGGTACAGAGTTGACACCCAGTACCAGTTACCACCCATAGACAGATGGGCAGACCGAGATTGTTAATAAGTGGGTTGAGGGATATTTGCGCAGCTATGTGTCAAGACAGCAGAAGGCATGGGTGCGTTGGCTGTATTTAGGAGAGTATTGTTATAATACTACACACCATATGTCTATTGCTATGACACCTTTCAGAGCCCTCTACGGTTACGAGGCATTATCTTTTGTTGATATCGCTGTGAGTGACAGCAGAGTTCCCTTGGCACAGGATTGGTTACAGGAGAACCAGGATATTATGAGATTTCTCAAGGAGAATCTGCAGCAGGCACAGAATCAGCAGAAGGTCTAAGCTGATCGACATAGGATTGAGAGAGTATTTGAGGTGGGTGACATGGTTTTCTTGCGGTTGCAGCCTTACCGACAGAGCACCCTTAAAAAGGGTGGAGCTGAGAAGCTCAAGCCTCGCTTCTACGGACCATATCAGTTTCTCAGGCATGTGGGAGAGGTTGCTTATGAGGTTGAGTTACCACCTGACAGCAGGATTCATAATGTGTTCCACGTATCTTGCCTAAAAAAGGCACTGGGGCAACATATTGTGGCATCTCCCGTTCTACCTCCCTTGGATGAGGAAGGTAAGCTGACTCTGGTTCCTGAGGAGATCTTGGAGGAGAGGGAACGACGGCTGAGAATCCGGCTTTGCAGTTGCTTGTGGGCAAGCATCTCCGAGAGGGGAGGACTGTCATGTCCCCTCTTTAGCTATGTCTAGCAGAGACTTGAGAGTTGGCCTATCATTCGGGTTCTCGTAGGTCAGCGGAGCGGTTAGGGGACCTATCCTGAGGCAGTGGAGCTTGGTAGGGAGCTTTACAGGCCTTTCCAGACAGTTTGCGACAGTTTCCTATTTTTTAGGAAGGGTTCCTATTTTTTAGGGTTTGACCGAGAGTTGACCAGGAGGCATCAGGGGACCTCCAGGAGCATTTTGGGAGTTTTGGTCACATTTCCTATTTTTTTGGGAGGTATCCCTAAATTTTAGGAAGGCACTGTTAGTTAGCCTGCCATGTGGCGACATCATCAATGGCGCGGGCTACAACAGTTTTCAGTTTAGAATGGCCGGTGATGGAATTGGAATAATTAATTGAATATTAAAGTGTGGCTTTAATATTTAATTAAAATAAATTAAAGTGATTAATAATAACACTTCATAATAAAATATAATAAAGTGACCCCCCTCCTAGTTAACACATGTTGTGTTAAAAGGTGGACTTTTTAATAATGAAAAGTTGGACCCTCAACTTGGGCGCCCAACTTGGGAGACTTTGAATAATGAAAAGAATCATTAAAAGATTCTTTTTTGGATGCCACCTTAACCCTAAAAGTGGACGCCCATCTTGGGAAAAGAATAAAGTGTTTTGGAAGTGCTTTTGGAGGCATCTTTTATATTATTTTGAAGCTTCATTTGCAAATCTGAACTCTGAGGAAGAGGGCAACAGCATATATTCTCTTGGGAACGGAAACTCTCAGGGATTTTGGTGAATTGGACGACAACCCAGTTCATGCTTGTGGGAGGCCTACTCTGGGTCTTCTTTTGTGCATCATTGGACAGTTTCTAGGGCATTCTATTGCAGATATAAGCTTGCAACAGTACTAAATCAGCATTTTTCTACATATCCATCATTTTCAGTTGCATGCATAGCCTCTTCTAGGCCAATACTATCTTTGTATGCAAGTGGGATTGCAAACCAGGCTTTACATTGAATATAAAATATAGATCTGATGGGTATGTGCCTCAAATTCTTAGTTGGTGCTTTTCTATCATTTAATATTTATGTTTAGTTCATTTTTATATGAGATTGCAGCTGCATGTATATCTATTTGCTATCTTGGCAAATACGCATTTCAAGAAAACTGAAACCCCTTCTGCATCTCCTCTCTAGTCTGAAAGAATACAAAAAAAATTAATAAAAATCATAAAACAAAAAAAAATCACAAAAACAATACTTCATTTCAGTAAAGGGATCCATCAGGGATCTTTCACTCATATACCTAAGCATTATACGTCCTAGGCGGAATTTGATGATCAAAACTACTAGAAGTGGCGCCTATAATACATGAGGGGTTGATAATGCTCTAAGTATGAAATGGCGCCTATCCTCTCTTAGTGATATTGGTCTCCTTAAAGGGCGCACTTGATGGTGATTTAGGTGTAACAAGGCGCCATAGCTCAAGATAAGCAATTCAGCATGTTAAGGATCCTTATGAACTTCATGGAAGGTTAAGTTTCTTAAGGTGCTACCTTGTATAAGTTTAGACACTCTCTTCATACTTAGGCGCCATAATAGGTTTACAGAGGAGTGAAAGGGCGCCTAAGGTTCAAGTGGCTTCATACTTATCATTTTGATGATTCAAGGGGATGGAGAGACCTTAGAATAATCATATCTCTCAAGGTGCCTAAGATGTTATTTCTCCTTGCTTCAAGGCGCAATCTAGAGGCTGTCTGAATGATGAAAGGCGCCCAGAATTCTAGGCAGAGTTTTGAGATAGTGCAGGTTGGAGAAATGCGCCTAGCTTCCTAGAGTGAATTCGTGCCCAAAACTGAAAGTCTAGAGGGTAAGGTATATTGAAAAATATATTTAAGTATAAAATTTCTTATACTTTAAATATTTTTCAATATACCTTTTAGGATGTTTGAGATAGGTCTCAGATCCACTAGATTTAACATGTAGATTATAGAATTTGGAGGATCCACCAGATTTCAGACTTAGTCAATTTTTCAGTGTTTCAGGATTTCAGGCTACCAGACTTAGTCATTTTCAGGATCATCTCAAACATACATCAGGATTAGGTCTCAGTGTTCATTATTTGGATGGAATTTGATTAAGACTCTTCATTATTGCAAGTTCATATTCCAGGTGAGACTTCCAGGTATTTCATTACTTCAAGCATCTTCTCTAAGCCAAATTTGGTGATTTCCAACTTGATTTCTCTTCTAGGTGCAATTCAATGATGATTGGAGTGTGAAATTGCGCCTAACACTTAAATAACATCCAATTTCATGCTAAGGGGCCAAAAGGGATAGTCTAATGCATGAAGGGCGCCTAGCTTAAGTTTGCTCATTTTTGATATTTGAAGTTGTTTACACCCTTGTGAGACTGGATAATCCTTAGGCGCCCATTTTGAGGTTGTTCATCCACACTATTGCCAGGGCGCCTAAATGACAAAAGCGACAAGAAATGGTGCCTAAACTCATTCACTTCAACCTAGGGCGCCCATTTGATGATTATCTGAACATGCAAAGGTGCCTAGATTCTTCCTTCACTTCTTTGTCAAATTTTTTGATGTTTAAGGCCTTTTATATCAATTCCAATCAAGGCGCCATCTTTTGGAGTGGTTGAAAGTTGATTTTCCTCTAGGCGCACATGTAACAGGGCGCCATCTTTTAGAGATTGAATTTCTTATACTTTAAATATTTTTCAATGTACCTTTTAGGATGTTTGAGATAGGTCTCAGATCCACCGGATTTAACACGCGGATTCTAGATTTTTGAGGATCCACCAGATTTCAGACTTAGCCAATTTTTAGGATCTTCAGGATCAGGATACCAGACTTAGTCATTTTCAGGATCGCAAACATTAGGATCAGGTCATCAAGGGACTACAGGACTCAAACACCACTGACTTCATCATGAAATAGCTCTAAGACATCATCAAAACTTCATGCAAAGCATCAGAGCTCAAAAAGGGGGGTCCCCATTTGCAATGGGGTGATGTGTGATTTGGTCACAACAGTACTTAGAGTGATTTCAGAGCAAAATATGTTCCAAACACTAGAAAGAAGGTGGAAATGTAGATCATGGAACATTCTTGGTCGCATAATCCAGTAGGTACTGGATTATGCGCCTAGGGCAGATTTTTGTCCTGGTCGCATAATCCAGTACCTCCTGGATTATGCGCCCCAGGATTAGGGTGTCCAGTCCAAGGTCCAGTCCAGTCTGGACTATGCACATGGCCTGAAATCACTCCCTGACTTCTCTGCAGATGCTGGAATCAAAGAATTCACAGTCTGGTTGGAAAATTTTGCCATGAAAATGGGAGATTCCTTGAGGGATGGAAGAAACGAAAACTCCGTATTTCGCCATGAAAATGGGAGATTCCTTGAGGGGGATGGAAGAAACGAAAACTCCTATTTCACCATGAAAATGGGAGATTCCTTGAGAGGGATGGAAGAAACGAAAACTTCGTATTTCGCCATGAAAATGGGAGATTCCTTGAGGGATGGAAGAAACGAAAACTCCGTGTTCCGGATCCCGTGTCGCCATTGAACCTCCATAAGGCAGCTAGAGTTCACCTTCTGCAAATTTCACCATGAAAAGGGGAAATTCCTTGAGGATGGAAGAAACGAAAACTCCGTGCCCCGAATCTTGTGTCAATGATCAAACCTCCGATGAAACAAACTAAAATTCACCCTTTGCCAAAATTGAAACGAGAGGATAAGTCCTTAGACAAAACTCAGAAAATTGTTCCAGGTCGCAAATTCCTTAACCTGTGGGAATATGTGCTCAGGGAGAAAATTGTTCCAGGTCGCAAATTCCTTGGCCTGTGGGAATATGCGCTCTAGGAGAAAATTGTTCCAGGTCCCAAATTCCTTGACCTTGTGGAAATTACACTTTTGGACAACTGGCCAACAGGAGGACTCTCCTGACCCAGCCTAAGGATGCAACTGAACAACTAGACTCCGGAACTTGCAGGAAGATATGCCAGATGGATTCCATTTTCCTCCGCAGGTGATTCCTGTCCAAAATGAAACAATAACCTTCATGAAATTCATCAAGGAAAAGATCTCCAAAACTTAGCAAAATCTGGACAAGAGAATTTGGAAGGAATCCCTTACTGGAAGAAATCCAGGACATTAGGAAATCCCCGACATTCAGAAATCCCCGACATTTGAAAATCCCCGACATTCAGAAATCCCCGACCTTTGAAAATCCCCGACATTCAGAAATCCCCGACATCTTGGAATCCACGCCATCGCCTGAGGAGAATAAGACAAAACATTATTGTCATGTCCCCGTTTCCGGCTTGATCATCAAGTAAAGAATGGATTAGCCTATTCTTCATTCCCGGAGGCTAATTCTAAAATATAAGGGAATGAATTGGTTTTTGACTAACCCAATCTTTTGTTTTGCAGGAACAAAGTTAGAAACCTAAAATTTGACTAAGTCTGGAAGCTTTGGAGCTTAGGCGCCTATTTCACTCCAAATTTCCTTAAAGGGCGCCTTGATAAAGAAAGGATTGATAAGTTTCCAGAATGAAGTCTTCTAGGTGAATTGGATGGAGAAGAAGGCCTATACACCTTAGGCGCTAAGTATTTTGCAAGAGATCCTTGAGAGGCGCTTGATCTTCCATGAGGGATTGAGTGGGTAATTGAAGCAACTGGAAGGACTTTTAAAACTCTAGGAGCAAATATCATGACAAATTCACTTGAAGTGCGCCTAAGTGGGAAGATAGCTTCCAATCACTCCAAGTAGTCAGGGCGCTTGGTTAGATAGGTGATTTACTTCACCGCAAAGATTACAAGTGTAAGCGCCACATGTTTGAAGGTGAATCCTATGCAAGGCGCTAGTTTCATTCTACACCAACCCAAAAATACGCCTTGGTACTTGGGGCGCTAGACTGTGATTGATCAACTTAAGGAATGCGCCTAAGGTTAGATAGAGAATTGGAAGGGTAGAATGCATCATGAAATGTGCGCCTAGACTCTAGATGTCCGCCTTGATCCCTGCAAGTTGAGATTGTTGAAAGAATATCCAAGGAATACAAGGCGCCAATTGTTAACCAAACAACCAAGAATGAGCGCCTAACTATGTGAGGCGCTAGCTCATGTTTCTAGGATACCAAATGGGCGCCCAGATGTGGAGGCACTAGCTCTTGCTTAAACAACCTTAAAATAGTGCTGTGAATCATCTAAGGATCAAGGAATCATTGTTTGAAATATGTTTGTTTCATCTTCTCCACCCTCACAACTGCGCCTGCCCTTGGGAAGTTCATATGGCGCCTAAATGGAGTTGGAAGACCCAAGTGAGATGATGAATACTCTGAATGAAGGCGCTAGACTTAAAAGAGCATCCAGAGGTTGATTACAAATATCTGGAAGTTTGAAGAATATAAGACATTCTCCTTAAGATGTTAGGCGCAAATATCAGTTGAAACTACTCCAAAAAGTGCGCCTAAGATGGGAGCAAGGTCTCAAGTCCAGTTTAGTTACAAGGCGCTCCATCAAGGAGGTCAGATCAATCTAATTGAAGACAAGTAGTTTTCAGTTTACCTTGAAAAGATGATCATTTGAGCCTAGGCGCAATTCTACTCCTCCATGATCCTGTCCTTTGAGGAACCTTGTAAGGCGCCTTTTCTAGTGCAAATGACCTAGCTCTGCCACCTAGCTACAGAGTGAGCTATAAGAAGAAGTTCGAACATTAGGAGTTAGGCGCTCACTCCTAGTTGAAGCATTCCACCTTCTAGAGCATCAAGACTTGAAGAATCGTCAAGGAAAGTCATTTTACATGCAAGGCACACTCCTATCAACTTTCTCACCTCCAAAATGCGCCTAGCCTGGAAAGGCGCCTATTCATGACTCTGCCACCTCAGTTGGTCGCCTGGGTCAACATTTGGCGCCTAGTCAGAAGATAAGGTAGTTGTAACTACCTGAGCTCTCATTGGTCCACAAAATGTCTTCGGGATCCGTGTCAAGGTCTCTAGATGAGCTTGCCAACTCAGAATGAGTCATCAGATGGAATATTCCCTTGGATATGCTTCTTGGGAAACGTGCCTTGGTTCCTCTTTGTGCATTGAAAAATGTGCCTTCATTGCCTTTGGAAGGCCTATAAAAGGAGGAGCTCTCTCATTCATTTGGCATCTGTTCATTTGATAAAATTCTCTCTGCAAAGCTATTGAGCTTGTAATCTTGAGGCCTGCGAGTTTCAAGTGTTGGGGTGATGCTCCCTCAACAAGCAAGGTGATGCTCCCTTGTGATATTGTGAGGTGTTGACATTCAGTTGACATCATTGAGTTTGATTGAGTTGATCAAGTGTAGACGCCATTGTAAACATCAAGGCTTCAAGGCCTTTCTTTTGTATTTCCATTGAATAAGTTGTCACTGCATGCTGTTGAAGCATTATCTATGTAATAAGACATTGCAAGTTGATTGAATCAAGTAAAAAGATAAGTACCCAACTCTAAGATTGATTCGTTCACTGTGTTATCTTTGATGTATATCTTTACGTTGTTGAAGTAGTTGATGAATTGATAGCAAATAAAATTGTTTAAGGAAATTTTTTTTGTAGCACTAGTTGGGTATCTTACAATTATGGCGGCCAGTAAAGGTCGGCCAAGGGGGGGTTTTCCTTTATTTTTTTTATTTTCCTCCAGTGGAGGTCGGCCAAGTGGCAAAGGAGGACAAATTGCCTATAAAAGAAGGGCGCTCACCTCATCTTTTATCATTCAAATACAAATTCAAAGCAAAAATATACTTTTCAAGAGCAGAAATTACATTCCAAGGGTAGATTTCATCACTTGAAGGACAAACTTATCCAAGGATATTGCAGATTTCACCATTTCCAAGGCCAAATTCTTCATTAGGGCTGATATTTTTGTAGGTTTAAAGCAGATTTCTGAACCTTCCAAGGGCAGAAATTCATCTTCCAAGGGCAGAAATTCATCCACCAAGACAAAACTCCTCCATTCCAAGTTAAGTTCTTCACCAAGACTCATGTTTCTGAATATTCCTAGGGCAGATTTCTTGTTGGAAGACCCATTAAAACTCAGAAATTCCTGCATAAAAATCAGAAATCCATAAAAAAATTAGAGGTTCCATTTAAAGTGAAAAGTTCCTTGTGCAAAGAAAAGTATGTGAATGCATAGGAGGATTCTTCTTACTTAGAATATTGTTATTTTTTCCTTCCTATGTACTTGAAAATTATGATTTTAGTCCCACATGCATAAAACTGTTGTACTAACATCCCATGTGTGGGAATAAAAACCCTCATCTCACCTCCATCCTTACCCCTTTGAAAACTCATACTCTGCTATTTCTTTCCTTGACTCCATAGGTGAATGGCAAGTGCCAAGGCGGGCTCTTCAAGACAAACTAAAATGAAGGCTGCCCTCAGAGGGACACTCCTGCAGTCCAGAATCACCTCAAAGTGGGCGAACGTCATAGACACCAACATCCATCCTTCAGTCATGGAAGAAATTGGGAAGCGAATGTATGGAGTGGATGGACATCCTCCATCCCAGCTTGCAGCCAAGATCGTCTGGAATGGAGTTGCCGCCACCGCATGCTTCCCACCCGCCATTCCTTGTCCCAAGCTGATCGTGGAATGTTTCATGCACTATGATCCGGAACGAAGGATGGATGGTCGTCGATCACAACAACAGAGTGGTGGCCTATTTCACCAAGGAAAAGATTGCAGAAGCTTTCGACATACCTGTCTATAGTCCAATTGAGTACACAAGCCAGGAGGAGTCAACCGACATATTCCAGGCCAATCTGGCAACCTGTTTCGGGATCATCAAGTCATGGATGCAGAAGAAAAGGCCTCACCGTTCTAAGTTGCCAAGGACACTCCTTAAATCCGACTTCAAGCAAGAGCACGGAGACCTCGTCGTCATGTTGAACAGGATCATGGGAAGTCCGCAGTCCTCTACCGTCGAGCCATGGATGTTCTACTACATCGAGGAAGTCACCGCTGGGACAAAGATGATTGATTGGGCTCGACTCCTTAGTGACAGTATTGATGCACAATTCCAAAACCTAGAGGAATCGAAGGCTTTTTACATGAGTTCTGTAATAACCTGCACCTGTTGTTCTTTTGATTTATCTTTTTAATAATATATTTTTTAGTTTTTTCTGTGATCTTTTAGAACTAGATAGAAGATGCAGAAGGGGGTTTTCGTTTTCTTGAAGTGTGTATGTCAGAATACAAAGAATATAGCATACAACTGAAAATCCAGAAAAACTATAATAGATATGAATTAAATAATGAAGACCCAGTTCATAGAATGGCATAAAATGAATAACCATCACATACCCATGTCAAAATAAGCATCTTCATATTTCTACTGTTGACGGACCAGCAACATGACAATGGAGTTTTGCATTGAAAGTATCAGCAAATGCAAGGAAACAATCTACAACTATCAGCATAGACCCTTAGGTCAAAAACGACCACTAAGCAAGGAAGAACAGCCCCAATAAACTCCAAACGGCTGCTCCAAGAAGTACGGCCAGCATATGAAGTGGTACGGCCTACACATGAAGAGGTACGGCCAGCAAATGAAGTACGGCTAGCAATGAAGAAATGGCAGTCCCAACCCTTCTCAAATTTGCAATACAATTCGTCACTAATACTCTTCCTCAGCTGCAACAAAACTGTAATAAGATATATCTTGTTATCTCCATCTCCGTCAATGGTGGTATCCAAATGAAGCTCAAATACAGCCACTGAGTATGGCTGCTCCAAAATCCCCTTGGGTGATCTTTCACACCTGTGGAAGATTGCTACCAATGGTGGTTTCCGTCACCAAAAGCCCTGGCTGGAAGAAATCCCCCAAACCCTCATTTGTAGAGCAAATAGAAACATAAAATGTAATATCAAGAATGAATAACTTTTCCCACTCTTTACCTTTTTGTAACTCCACAAGTGGGTCAACCCATATGAGAGGGAAATGTTATTTTTAAATTTGCTTTTTATTCCTCAAAGGGGCACCCAAATCCCTTAGTGACTTATTTTTTGCATTTTTCCTTATTTCTTCAAAGTCACCTACATTAATTAATTAAAGTCCAATTATAATAATAAAGTATAACTTACGGACTTTAATATGAAAGCCCAAATGGTCACAGAATCCCATGAGTTATAGACTGTTGGAAAGATCTCAGCGAAACGCTCCATCTCCAATAAAGAGTTTCCCAAAATAGCCAACTTCACGACTTACTAAAAATAGTAAGTCCCAGCTAGAATGTTAGAAACCGACCAAACGAACTCCCAGAGTTCCCTAACCACTTTGGTTAGTCTACGGGAACCCAGTATAGACTAACTTACTAGAAAAAGGGGACATTACAAGTTCCTATGTGATCTATATGCTGGCAAGGAACAATAAATATCGAGGACTGTCATGGAAGGGACATATCGGCAATCAAGAAGGGCAAGTCAAGGTCTACAATTGCTACACCCAGCTCCATCTCCAGAACATAAACCATTTCCGGAGGTTCAATGAGGCATTCGCCATGCAGATTACAAAGACCCTCCAAGGAGGCACTCACCAAAGGATATCACCCGAGGCCAAGCGGCTGATCAAGACTTATGGCTCCTGGTTCATCCAATTCCCGAAGTTCACATATATCAGGGTGCAGGGATTCTCTGGCTATCCATATAGACTGCCAAGATATCCGTCGGACAAGATGGTCCTGTTGGAATTGACAAGGCAACTCTTGGCATATGACAAAGTTTAGAAGAAGAAGAAGGCCGGGGTAACCTATCTAGTCGAGACGGAAGCTGCGGTCGAAGCATGCCCATCTCTCCAAGCCGCCGAAAGATCCGAGGAGCTGCAGTTCTATAACCTGGTGACTTATTCCTTGCAGGAGAACTTTGACCCATTTAATACCACCCGGGTAGCATGTGGAAGGAGGCATAGACATAAGGTACACCTGGAGGACCACTGGGCAAACGCTGAGGATGACTTCGAAGTGCGCAGGAGGACATGTTCCCGACTTTCACTCGACATGATCAGGGCCACCAGGATCTTTGCAGTCCTGGATCAAGTCAAGGAGGATGGAAGGCAAGTCCAGCCATTCTTCGAACAGGAGAAGGATAAGCCTCTTCCACCCTTGATTTGGTCCGATACGGAGGTCACCCATTTGGATGATCTAATGGCACCCGTGCTAACGATAACACAGAAATGGATAGGCCAACAGACAGAGAAATTGCACAAAAGAGGTATTCGCCCGACTTATGACTTGATGGGAGACTTGTATTCTCAGTCTTTCGAAGAGGATATGACCGAGGACACTCCTATGAAGGAAAAAGGAACAGGAAGACAGGAAGTAAGGAACAGGATGGCGGAAGATCCACCGACGAAGAGAGTAAAGGCTCGGAAGGAACCTATCAGCAGGCCTGATGACGAGGAACATAATGCATCCAGGCCTCACTCTGCCAGCACTTCTTCCCTCTTACCTTGCAAATCCTCATCTTACCTTGCAATTGAGAGCGCGTTTTTTCCTTGCGATTTTGCGCCAATTAAGTGCCCCGTCGCACTAGATCAGCTTTTTGAATCCTCTGGAAAAGTCAGGGGTTTTTCAGGATCGCGAGGGTAAAGGTATATTGAAAAATATATTTAAGTATAAGTTTCTTATACTTTAAATATTTTTCAATATACCTTTCAGGATGTTTGAGATAGGTCCCGAATCCACCGGATTTAACATGCAAAATATAGAATTTGGAGGATTCACGAGATTTCAGACTTACCTATTTTTCAGGATTTTCAGGATTTCAGGCTCCAGACTTAGTCTTTTCAGGGTCTCAAACATTCTTCAGGATTGACCTCAACATTCATTATCTAGATGGGATTTGATCATAATTCTTCATCACTGCAAGTTGATCTGCCTCTTAATCATGAACCAATGATCGTAGAAAGGGGAATCCTTACCGGACCGGCAGAGGAAGATGAATCAGGTCATCATCAAAATCTCATTGAAAGCACAGAGCTCAAAAAAAGGGGGGTCCCTATTCCTAATGGGGCGATGTGTGATTTGGTCACAACAAGTAGCTCCTTGCTGAAGTGGAGTACCTATGGTGGTTACTTGGACGTTGCTCGGTTGAACAACTCCCTAATTCTGATTCTTCGGAGGTGGAGTCTGAAACAAATTGGAAATATCACCCCCGCTTGGAGATCCTTGATCCGATGAAGTTGCCTTCTTTCCTTTCTTTGACTTCGAAGGGAACCCCAACTCGGAAAATTCCTTGGATGCTCCTGGTGCAGACCTTAGAATCCTTTGGTGCCTTTCTGGCGAGAAAGAACCAATTCGCTCCAGAATGTTCTTCCTTCTTTCTTATCTAAATCAACTTGTTATCCTTGGCCCTCCTTCTAGCGCCAAAAATGTTGATGATTGTTTTTGGACAAGTCAACAATTAGAGTGAAATACTAAGTATCTGACTCCCTCTTGAGCAAAGCCTCTCGAATGCTGAACTATGTGATCAAACAAGATGACTCCAAGGTTCCTTTCTGATGAGTTTGTAAGAGATAGCTTAGTGACTAAGTATGATTTTGTTGTTAAACACAAAGGGACTTACGCAATTGTTCAAGTAAACTTGTTTCAATGATTACGGAAGTGGATACTGGAGAGTCTAAGTACTGCAAACGATGGCGTATGATTTGGCAATTGATGTTCTTAGTTTTAATCCTAACTAAATGGTAAAAAAGGACAAAAGATGTAAGGTTTAGAAACGCTAATCTAATCCTAGATGTAAGGATGATTACTACTCTAGGTGAAACCAAACCAGATCCTGCTTCGCCAAGATGGTCAACTACACAAGATAGGTGCAATCTTCTAGGGTGTACAAGATGTTTAAATCACTTATGCTCATGAAAATTTCAACAAACATAAGGATCAAATTGATGTCCAATTTTGTTCAGGCTAACCATGCACTGCAATTTGCAAGCCACAAACTACAAATGGTATGAACTTATAGATTTCACCATAAAGCAATAAAGAAACCTTCCATTAACTACCATAAACTTAAAGAAAACTTATAACTTAATGTTCGCTTGAAAATCTAAACCATGCAACACTCAGAGACACAAATAGAATCACCAAAGCAATGAATCTTTTATTATCTCAGAGAGCTCTTGCAACAATTTTAGAAATTTCAACCGTACAAATGAGAGCAATAGGAGCCCTTTTATAGACCTCAAAGGAATGAAGGGTCAAGATCGGTCGGCCAAGCCAATGGACCAGATCAAGCCACATCACAAGTAGTTGTAACAAACTCTTCTTTATTAAATGAAAGAGGCTCACTTTATTAAATGAAGGAGGTTATCTTTATTAAATGAAAGAAGCAATGAAGGAGGGAACAAAGGCACGCTTTCCAAGAAGATAAGGAAGCCACATCATGTGCCTTTTATGTAGTAGTACTATGAGATGCAATGAATCTAGACACAATTTGAGCAATATCCTCCATTGGTACACTTGTCGCCACATTAATGGATCCTTCTGCCACTGCCACATCTGACTCATAGATGCCAAGTGTCTTCTCCCAGTCATTTATCCAAGACTTATTTTCTCCAAGATGAAATGCAAGTGTGAATATACTATCCAGCTGACCCTCATCAAGTCCATCATATTGAAAATAAAATGCCTTAACTTGTTGCTTCATGTTTTCAATAGTAACATTTCCATAGGGATTACATATTGTTGTCAATGCAGTGTATATATGATTCTCTGTTCTTAGAAGAACACTTCTTATTCTGGACATATCTACTTCAATTTTATCACCCAGTTGCCCCTTGTTATGAAAGGAAAAATACCAAGTGATGAAGTCATGTGGAGTATCCTGATCAATCACCTTATCATGAATTAGATCCTCTAATGGAGCTTCCATTAAGCTCTTGAGTTGTGGCATGTATTGCTCCTTGATGGTTTGAACTCAGCACAATGTTTTAATAAAACTTGAACTCGATCCTTAAGATTAATGACTCTATCATAAACTTGCACAATTTCTTCAAGGTGAGTATATGCCTTCTCTTTTGTCTTTTCTATCCATCCTTTCATTACCTGAGATGAAGTTCTCATGTTTTCAACTTGGGACACTGTTTCCTGTGGAAGAATGGACGGAGGAATTGGAGTAGCTCCCTTCTGTTGAATAGGTTGCATGACTTCCTGAATGTAGTGCTTCAATGTATTAAAATCTTGTTCAACCTTCAACCTAGCTTCTCTTTCTTGCTTTAACATGATTCTTACACTATTCACTGACTCTTGCAGTTCCTCCTCTCCCTGTTCCCTTGTGATTGGACCCATTCCAATAGTAGTCATATTGTAATCTTCAGGTGCCATATCTTCTAAATCCTTGTCAACTCTAGGAACAACTACATGTACTTCTCTACTGCCAACAGGATCTTGAGTGATTTTGGAAAAGACAGTTGCTTTCTTCTTTTGATTACCCTTCTGTGCATTCACAAGCAATTCCTCAACTGGAGTAGGCTGATAAATTTCTACAATTGTACTTTCCTCAATCCTTTGCCTCAACCAAGGTGGAAAAGCAGAAAGATCTTGCTGTCTTTGAACTTGACTGTGTTGTACACGAGCTACTTCCTCATCAGATTCTACTTGACCTACTTCATCTTGATCAAGAACATCATTTTCCTCAATTATGACAGTTGGACTTGAATGAATCTCCTCGGATGGAATCAAGGCCACTTCTTCTATAACTTCTATCTCTTGTATTGGATTCTGAACATCTGAAGCACCTTCCTGTGGATTAGATGAAGTAGATAAATTATTCTTCTTTTGAGGTCTCTGGCTTGATTCTCCTTGATCTTGACTAGGTCTTTTCCTTTTTCTAGCTGGATTATCACTTTGATCATTTCCACTGTGTTGTGGCCTACTATGTGTACTATGCTGTCCTGGTTCTCCTTCATCCATCTTATTGTAAGTAAGAACTCAGCCTTCATCATTCATCTCTTGCAGTAGTTGATTTATACATATTTGTGTCATGGCCAAGACTGGCTTTATCAATTCTTCTTCGGACACATCCCTTTTTGACCAATCAACTGTATAAGGCAAATCCTTTATCTTATCAAATTCATCTATCAACATAGTATCATCTTCAGTGAACTGGTCTGGAATCCTGAATACTCTAGAAGCTCTAACTAAATCCCAGGTAAGTCTCGAACTCTGAAGTGTTCGCAAATCATCTTCATCTTGGGCACTGGCCCAATGGTCTTCCAACTGCTTGTCATGCTTAAATTCTCTGTTATATTTCCAGCAAACTTGAAAAGGATCAAAGTTAAGCCTCTTGGTGCCATGAGTTTGCAAATGATATGCCTGAAGCTCTATCTCAGAATATTCAGCTGCTGCCAATGATGGACGCTCCAGATTTTGTCCAAGAAGAAGTGGAAATTGAATCCCGGCTTTCTTTTAACTTTTGGAGCCTGATGAGTTCCAAGAGTTGCCTTGTAACTTCTAACATTACCATCCTGTTGGTTGGATATCTTGGTAATCTGTATGGATATGATGTAAACCCTTGGATCCTTATGTAAGTGTACCTTTCATGCTGAGTATACCAGTGTCCATATGCAGAAATGAACTCTTTTGCTGCATTTGACAACCTTTTATGAAATTCTCCTCTTAGTTTCTTCATTATGAACATAGCAAACGCATCATTGAACCTTGTATAATGATTTAAACTCTTGAGGTGTAACTGAGGATAACACTGATGCGATAAATACTTATTAGGCCCAATTCCAACTTCCCTTTTTTTGGTCAAACCTGAATAGACTTCATTTCTTGCAAGAAGGTACACCACATAGGAACTCATATAAAAAGTCTTGGTCTTAGCAAAATTGATGAACTGCTCATGTATACTCTGACTGATGAGCCCAGCCCAATCAATCATCTTCCCTTTGAGAACTGACTTGATGAAAGAGTACATCCAAGGTTGAAAGGTAGCAGATTGCGGCATCCCTGTCATTCTATTGAGAAACATAATCAAGTATCCAATTTCAGGATGAAAATCTGACTTATGAAACTGCGGAGGATTATTCATATTGAACTTCATAGATGGATTGGCCATCCATTCTCTCTTTATTTCTTGCAACTTTGTCTTTGAATCAACATTGTATTCCTGCTGACCTTGTTGTATCGAAATACTGATCATCCTCTCCCTAGTTGGAATGTTGAAAGTCTCTCCAACTGCCTCCTTTTGCAAATAAGCTAATATTGTTTCATTTTTGGCTGTAATTTGTCTTGTATCTACGTCATACTTCTTGACACATTCAATGATCATCTCTGAACATGGCAAAGCTGGCGGAAAACAAGCAGCTTCAATGTCTCCACTCCTCATGATGGCTCGAGCAAGACTACCTCCGTTGGGTTCCTCAAGGACTGACTTGATATCTTCTAAGTTGCTGTTGCCCATATTCGTGTCTCCTATATTTGTCCACCTTGAAACGAGTTTTGATTCGGGAATTTTCCCCTTAGCATCCATCCGGATCTTCGCTTGTCTCTCCTTAGAAGTCATTGCCATGATCCTGCAAACTTGACGCGAATAAGTAATTTCAAACACAATTTAGACTCTACTTCAGCTACCTTGATGCATTAGACTTATGATTTCTCCTTTATAATTATGAAATATTAATATCTAGACTCAAGGAATCTATCAAAATCCACTTATCCTCTTAAGTTTTACCAATACTTGAACAATTTTAATGCATCTAATGAAGTAAAAAGAAGAAAATCAGATCAGAAAATATTCAGATCAGACTTACTTGATAAGCTACCTTAAATTGATACCTTGAAATCTGATCCAACACTTGCTTGGATTGACAAAATCAAATCTGCACTTTTATAAAACCTTCTTATTGCTGCTTCTTGAAGACAAATCTGCTCCTTCAAAATGATAAAAATGACAGCAATAGTAGGTATAAATACACAACTTGCTCTAAAAACTCCTCAAGCACCTAGGCCGACCTCATTAAATGAGGTGGAAAACATTTAATTTTGTTTGATTTTATTGAATGCGACTCAAACTTCAATGCAAACCTTTGTATTTTTCGAGAATTATTAGATAAAATAATTAAATGCTTTAACTTCCTCTTTAAGCGCATTAGTTGGGGTTTCCACGATCTTCTAGGTTGAGCGCTTCTAGATAGGTGCTTGGACATCTTCTTCTTGTTGGACTAGCATGATGAATTCCTTCACCGCTTCTCATTGGATGTTGATATCGAATTCCCTTAAAGGGCGCATTGGTTTGAGGTAAATGAATCCTCCTCAAATTCTCCCTTCACAACTCCATTTTTTACTCTCCCCTACAAATCGCATTGGATAAAGAATTAAGATCCTCTTGATTTTTACATTGGATGACATCTTCTAGATCTTCCTTGCATTCCTTGAATTAAGTGTTTGAATGGATCAAGTTGAATCAACTGTTTGAATTTCTTCTTGCATTTCGCATTAGATGAGCATGTTGAAGTCTTCTTAAAACCTCTTTCGCATCTCCTTTAAATTTGCTTTGGTTGAACTTGTTTTCACTTACAAGAGAGTGGCGCATCACTTCAAGGTGCTAAAATCCTCTTCAAAGTGGTGTTTTTGAAATATGTTACGTCCTTCCACCTTTAGTGCATAGGTTATGCAATTTGAATTCCTCTTACTTTTGCAAAATGGATTAAGTTTGTGACAACTCCTAGGTTAAGCGCTCCAGTTGAAGGATGAAGGATAATATGTATATTAGTTCATGCTTTCCTTAAGCGCTTTGGATTGAGCATTTGAAATCTCCAAAACAAACCTTATACTCTTCCTCATGTGTGGCGCATTAGTTGCCACTTTTGATTTCTTCCTTGTTTGGGCATATTGATTGGAAGACAGAGGATCCTTGAAGTGGCGCATCACTTGCCTATGTTGGAATCTTCAAAATTTAGATGCATTAGATGAACTTTACCTTCTTCTTCTTTTAGCGAAATCATGCTTGATGTTGGCGCTTGGGATAAGAACTTTGAAATCTTCTAAACTTGCCTCTAAGACTTGACCTTGGATTTTGGAGTGCTCGCCGTGGTTGGATGTCTAGGATTTCCCTATTGGTTGACACCTTCAATTTCTTCCTTGTATGGCGCATTGGATGGGGAATAGGGAATCCTCTAAAATTTCGCCTTGGATAAGGATTTAAGAATCCTCTGGATTTTACATTGAAACCTCTTGCCCTTGTCTACCTCCTATCAAACGCAAAGGATCTTCCTTACTAAATTTTGGCGCACTACTTCATCACATTAGGATCTTCTGAAAATTGATTTAAACCTTATGATGAACCTCCTTCCAAGCGCTTAGAATCTTCCTCCATGATGTCGCATTAGTTGAGGGATTGGAGATCCTCTAAAATTCACATTGATATATAACAAATCTCGACCAAAATCCCTCCTCCTTAGGTCGCATTAGATAGGCATATTGATTTCCTCTACATTTCGCATTGACTTGCTTGATTCAAGCACTCTGGATGGATGTTTGAAAGGCTTTCTTTTCCTTCACCATTATGCTTTAGTTTGGGCGCATCACTTAATTGATTGAAATCCTCAAAACTTAGTGCATTACTTCATCACATGAAAATCCTCAAGACTTAGCGCATTGGTTTAAGGCATTAAGATCCTCTAGAATTCGCATCAATTGGCGCATTACTTAAAGGCGTGGAAATCACATCACTTGAAGGCTTGAAATCCTTTAAAATTTTCGTCTCCCTTTATCTTTCCAAACTAGCGCTTTAGATGGGCGCATTGGATGATGATTTGGAAATCCTCATCTTGTTTTGTAATTGAAAGCGCTTTTTCCATCATGATTTTGCGCCACTTAGATGCCCTGTCGCAGTAGATGAACTTTTGGAATCCTCTGGAAGAGTCAGGCGTTTTTCAGGATCGTGAGGATAAAGGTATATTGAAAAATATATTTAAGTATAAGAATTTCTTATACTTTAAATATTTTTCAATATACCTTTCAGGATGTTTGAGATAGGTCTCGAATCCACCGGATTTAACATGCAAAATCTAGAATTTGAAGGATTCAC
The DNA here is from genome assembly GCA_027924645.1 of Cunninghamia lanceolata. Taxonomy (NCBI): domain Eukaryota; kingdom Viridiplantae; phylum Streptophyta; class Pinopsida; order Cupressales; family Cupressaceae; genus Cunninghamia; species Cunninghamia lanceolata. The sequence continues at coordinate 4,978,982 of BSBN01000263.1, read as the reverse complement.
CAGATTTCAGATTTAGCCATTTTTTCAGGATTTCAGGATTTCAGGCTATCAGACTTAGTCTTTTCAGGGTCTCAAACATACTTTAGGATGGGTCTCAATGTTCATTATCTGAATAGGATTTGATCAAGATTCTTCATTACTGCAAGTTCATCTGCCTCCTAATCATGAACCAAAGATCACAGAAGAGGAAATCATTACCGGATCGGCAGAGGAAGATGACCCAGGATATCATTAAAATCTCATTGAAAGCACAGAGCTCTAAAAAGAAAAAGGGGGTCCCTATTTCTAATGGGGTGATGTGTGAATTGGTCACAACATCTGGCGACTCCACTAGAGGAATGTTCCTGAACATTTCTAAAACAAGGATTCAAAGCCCACTCAAAGAATATTAAACCACCGTCCTCAATCATAAACTATGCAAAAACGAGCTTAAAAGGGAAAGGAATCATAAATTGGATCAAGACACTACATCTCCTGATGTGTGATTAAAGATTGATTGCGATTAAAAACAGTTTCTCAAATGTTCCAAAGATAAACAAATGTCAAGTTTCAACATTTCCATGTACACCCACACACCAGATCAAATCAACACGACTACCCGATCAAAGAATCAAAGCCAGTTGCCAGCGCGACCAACCATATTTGAGGTTTAAAGTGCAAGCACTTTGAGTTCATTCCCATCCCTTAGAAACTAGGATCAACTAAGCCAACCTGTCTCAAGCTAAGTAAATTCATGAAAGCGGATGGATGGATACATACACGGGTGAAATGAGCAGATGTCAAATGGAGTGATGATGGAATGCAAGTGGAAATGCAATGAGATAATGTTTCTATCATGATGCCTGTTTGCCAGGTTTTCGCCAAGATACTTATCCATGGCGCCCGTTTGTCGGGTTTTCACCAGTGAACGAAATTTTTTCTCTTTACTATTTTTTCATTTTTTTTCCTTTTTCTCTTTTTTTTTTCTCTTTTCTTTTTTTTTTTGAATGATGACCATTACACGCGGCACCTGTTTACCAGGTTTTCACCGAGGTAATGAATGGTAAGAACTCCAAAGTCTGATTCTGCAGATGACGCGATGATCCACACATAAAATCATGTCAAATTGTTATACATATGGATGTTGGCAGGGAACGACGAAATGATGGAAATAATGGACTATGAGGTGAATTATGATAAGGTGGGCAAATGAAAGCAGGTTCAGACATAAACCAGATAAGTGGTGGGATATGCTGAACGACGGAAAGGTAGTGAAAACGGATGACATATAATGAAATGGACGGAATGAAACCATAATCAACGTTTGTTCATATCAACCTTAACTTCGAAGCTTGCAAGTGGAAAGGAATATAATGGGGAACGGGAATGGATGATAAATGAAATAGTAACTTCATGTCCCACAAGAACTTGGAATTTTCTTATTTTGATTGTACTTTGCAGGATGAAGTAATTTGGAATGGAATTGAATGGAAATGGGATGAATGGATGATTGGATGCGGAAGCCTCTTGGATTCAGCTTCAAGTACCCAGAGCTTCATTCTTTTTTTTTACTTTACTCTATTGAAGGTATGGAATGAAATAGCCTTTTGAACATGCCTTGCTTTTTTGGCATTTGTGCTTTAAGACAGAGATTTATAGGATCTTCAGGAATTTCTTTGTTCGATGGGCAAAAGCATCCAAAATATTTATTTTATGGAAATGCGGGGGATGGGCGGAAGGAATTGCAAGCTTCTATTCAGACGACACTCACATTCGCTGACTATGACAAGGAGATGGCTGAAAGGGATAAAGGATATGATAGTGTGATAGAAAGGCGGAGATAGGATGGATGATGGAAGGTATGGATAGTTACATGCCTTGAGATTTTGCATAGTAACGAAGGCGAAATGGATATATGTAATAGATGGAATGGGAAAACGATAGATTTTAGATGGAACGGAGTAGGAATACCAACATCTTGACTTTGACCTGTATACAGTGGATAAGGTCATTTGAAAAGGAGATTGACATGAAAAACTCCAAGTGCTTGATTTTGACTTCAACTTTTATCCTTCTGGAGTTTACAATGAACAACAAGACCCTACGAATGATTCATATATCAGACTTAGATTCATTATTGGATGAAGAATGCAATGTGGATGGAGGTTTTTATTGCTTTGAAATGAAATGGATGGAGAGCGAAATGATGGATGGAAGTATGCAGAGATGCTTATTGTGGAGCGAAACGGAAACATGAATTACCTTGAGATGTTCACTTGATCCAGGCTTACAAAGACTTTCCCAGGAACTTCGGGATCATTAAGATATGTAAGATATAAAAACCTCAAAATACTTCAGTCAATACCGAACAACTGCTCATCTCCTAGGAGCAAGCAGTCATGCTATCTGATACTAGTGATGGAATCCACGGGAAATCCATCAATCATGACCCAAGTTTCTTCAACGGAACACATAAGAATTCATAAAGCTTAAATTTGCATTTTAAAACATTATAGTCAGAAGATAATAGTGTCAAGACACAATAGATGATTAGTGTCCCAGTCGAGTTCAGAATTTGCGTTGTCAACAATTGAAAACAATAATCCATCAATCCTAAGAATTTCATGAATAAATGTTTAGGAAATGAGCTAACATACTCTAGTGAAAGTATACCAAATGTCTTTTAGATATACACCACCTTGTCAAGAATTAAGAACCCCCAAAACAACTACTCTAAACCAAAAGCAAAAAAACAATCAAACTAAACTATGTAAAGCAGGAAATTCTTGAGTCAAATGACATCAAGACGAGCAAATCTAACCTAAGAAAACCAAACAACAGAAAGAAAATCCTATCTAACTATGTACAAACCAGCCCCTCAGGGATCTCATGGCTGGAAATAGTGCTTCAGGAACTGCCCATTGACAGGCAGTGGAATGTCTTCCCCAGTCAAAGTCTTCAACTTGAAAGCGTTCTCTCCAAGGATCTCAGCAATCTGGTATGGACCTTTCCAGAGATAATCAAACTTGTCATGATCACCTCGCCGTTCATGTGCCTTGTCCCAATATAAGACCAGGTCGGAAATTCTGAAGGCTTTCACTCTCGCCTGATGATCAAACCAACGTTTGACCACTCCTTGATGTGTCATAAACTTATCTAAGGCGATGTCTCGCTTCTCTTCCAGATACAGTAACTGTGATAATCTTGTTTGAATTTCTTATACTTTAAATATTTTTCAATATACCTTTCAGGATGTTTGAGATAGGTCTCGAATCCACCGGATTTAACATGCAAAATCTAGAATTTGAAGGATTCACCAGATTTCAGACTTAGCCATTTTTTCAGGATTTTCAGGATTTCAGGATTTCAGGCTATCAGACTTAGTCTTTTCAGGGTCTCAAACATACTTCAGGATGGGTCTCAATGTTCATTATCTGAATAGGATTTGATCAAGATTCTTCATTACTGCAAGTTCATCTGCCTCCTAATCATGAACCAAAGATCACAGAAGAGGAAATCATTACCGGATCGGCAGAGGAAGATGACCCAGGATATCATTAAAATCTCATTGAAAGCACAGAGCTCTAAAAAGAAAAAGGGGGGTCCCTATGTCTAATGGGGTGATGTGTGAATTGGTCACAACACGACCTTCCATGGTGGAATGTGTACTCTTGCACAAAAAAAATAATTCTGAAAATTAACATCTTTTCTGTTTCCTAAGTTTGTTATGGGATAATCTCTTTGTAAAACACTACAGCACTTCCTTTCTGACGTTCCATATGGCTACGAATTCCTACAAAGATTGGAGACCTTATGCTTGGAGAATCACTGTCTTTGTTGATTTTAGTGCTGTCATTCTCTTCGCATATACCTTTGTCAAGACTACTTTTATCTGCTTATAATACTTCCAAGAATTGCAGTATTGCAATCCCTCCCATGCTACACCTTAGTAATAAAGATATTGTAATGGACACTTTGAGGCTACAAATGTGTCTTCCTGCATAAATTCTTTATCCTTCGAAGAGAATGCTTGGAAGAATAATTCAATGCTGTTTCCCTAAATTTTCCTATTTATTTCTAGATCTAGCTTTTTCTATCTAGTGCAATATTAAGGGTTTGTTTGACCTGTAGCTCTCTATTCTATATTCAGAGCACTGTCCTGTTGTAATTGAATGTACTTCCAGGTTACATTGCTTGACTTTGGTCACCCATGGACATTAATAGAATTTCTTTCTTTGTTGCTGTTCATGGGACATGGTTACACAGTTAAATTCATTCTTCAATTCTGATAGTTTTTAAAGCATAAATCAGATTATTACTTATTTGTTCCCAAAGTAGTATTCAAATTACTTGACCTTTATTGATAGCACAGGATCTTGCCAGCCTTACATCCAAATAAATGACCAATTTTTGTTGACAATTTCCAACATTTACTAATATCTTTAGGTCAATTTTGTTCTTGTGCCAAGTGATAATGCACAGTGGTATTGGCATGGAGTCTGGAATCTTCTTTCAATTCAATCTCCATGCAAATCGAAAATGTCATTAGAGATTTGTGTTGCTGCTTCATCTTGGATTCCTATACTTGCCTGGAATCAAACACACTTCTTGGATGAAACTTATGCCTTCTACTTTGAATAAAATATGGGCTATTTCTTCATGCTTTGAGAGCTAATGTGTAGTGGTATTATTAACCAGAAATATTTACTTAGGTGGTAAAGTTTTATTAATTGTTTTCTTCTTTTCTATGGTTTGCATTCAGTGTTGGGAGTAAGGACCTGATACTTGTACACCAAACCTTTAATAGGTTTTCAAACTCAAGATTCTTTTTGGTGGATGCATATCATCCACATGCTGTTGTTAAAATCTAAATTGCAATTTGAAAAGTCTCATTAAAATGGAAGAACAACAGGCTTCTGTTGTAACAAGAGATTCAAATTTTGTAGTTTTTCTATGAAACACATTTATAGGGACTTTTAATGGATCCATTGGTTGAGTGAGGACCTTTTTATTTCTGTTCAGGCATCTTTCACTCTTGCATGGGGCTCCAATGGTGAAAATAACAGACAACATAAACATGACGTGGTCTCCTTTGAGAGTGGCAACATTACTACTGCAGCTCGGAGCCGTAAACAGGTAAGAGAATATAACATTGGACAAACTTAAAACTTTTGCATATTTAGTTGTTAATTACTGTTGGCAATTGGGAACTATTAAAAATACATTCATGAACTATATATAGGCTGCTTATTAATTTATTATTTCTTATTATTAATTAATGAACTATTAACTTTTCTCCAATAACCATGAAAATTTGACTCTAAAGTTCTGTAATTTTTTTTCAATGTTAGCTTAAGCATATGTGTACAATTGGTTCTACTGTTTATTGGATATCTGTTTCATTGTGTGAAATTTCAATGTAACATTTTATTTCTGATTGGCATGATATGGAGGATTAGATCACGCTGAAGTGGGACTCACCTCCACAGTCTGTGGTCATCTTGACGAAGCCAAACTCAAATTCTGTGCGAGCGTTATGTGCAGAAATGATCAGGTTAGGAAATTGAATTCTATGTTAAATCAAACATCATGAATCTAATGCGAGATTCAAAGAAATTGATTGATCAGTTGATATATGATGATGGATTAGGTGGAATTCAGTCAGCAAGAAAATTCTATAAATGCTCAAAAGTGAGAAAAATTCGTGAATGGGACTCAAAACACAGACAAAAAAGGAGTGTCATTAAACTGCTTGTTCATGAAGCATTGTACCATTGTTCCTATAAATCTAAATAGAAAAACAAAAAGACAAGGGTTAGCAAAAGAAACCCTAAGAAGGAAAGTAGACATCAGGTACAATGTGTATAACTAGAAGAGGAAGAAGGGAACCCTTCTATATTCCTCCTCAATAGCAGAAATGTCATTAGCATCAACAAGGAAGGACATCTCTGAGAAAATCATCTAAAGCATGGTTAGGTTTCTGTGCTGTTGTCTAGTAATTGTTAGAGGCAAAAGAGTGCCTCCCCAGAAACAGATGAGATGACCTTCTTGACATCCAAGGCCAACAGAGATTGGTGGAAGTGAAATGACTGGTAGTACAACAATGACGATGCATGCAATGTGAATATCAATATTTTTTAAAGGAGGTTCAGAAATTTATTCAAGAGCAGGCTGCATTATCTTACTGTTCTTATCATTATTTTCTGTAACAGATGGATGCTATGCTAAAGCAATATTAAACCACCAAGACTTGATGCACTGAAAAAAATTGCTGTCCTTGTTCTTCTCATGCTGATTAAGTGCTCTGTTAAACAAGCTGGTTGTCTAAGTAAAAGTGACATTTTCATTCTTTGTGGTTATCAGCTGCTGCTTGTATGCAATCATGTACTTGCAAGGCAATTCATGAAACAAAATAGCCATTCTATCATAATATTAATTGTAATGTTCCTGTCAGGACGGTTAGCAGAATTTGTCCAAATTTTGAACTTCTAAACTTATTTGCATCAACAAATATTAACTACCAATCTGCAACAATGTGGTCAGAGTAGTCCCTGTTATGAAAATGGATCCTCTATCCACAGAAAGCCGTGACTTTTCCCTTGGCTAGTTCGGCTTTCCAAAAATACTAAATATGCATAAAAGGGCAGCAATAAGAATTATACCACATACATTCCACACATTAACTTTTGTAATGAATCGCCTCCCTCAGCTTATCAATTTGTTCACCCATTTGCTGGGCTCATCAAAGTCGTGGATTCCTTCGCCCAGGCCACAACGACTCAGAAACTTAGAATTTATAATTCTTGTGGCAGGTTGACCTCCACATCCCCGCCAAATGCTATTCTGGAAGGATGTTGTGCTATAATCAACTATATGACAATTAGATTATCAACAATAAAAAATAGATGCTGCGCATTCTAGAGATATAATAGCAACTGCAATCAAATCGTAGTCTTAACCTTAATGCCCCTCAGCTATAACTGAAATCAAATAGAAATGGAAGTAATAAATATTGGATATGCTCCAACATACAATTCGCTGGACAAACCGTTCCCAATTAAGGTGCTCCTCTATCTTGGTCAAGGATGATGTTGCGGTTAACTGCAACAGGGAATTGGAGATAGGCCCACTAAATGAGTGCGGCAGCACAACATAAATGCAAACCCATGATACTACGATTAATTAAATGTAATCTCTAGAATGATGTGATGACAGGGAGGTAAGTTTGGCAACCCCAATAACACTAACTGTTATGCTGGTAGCCTAGTGGATGACCTGACAGATTTTGCGTTCCATAAACTCCAATTTAATATGATCCCTTCCAATATATGAAATGGTGCGATCCCTTCTTAGGCAGATTAAAGTGCAGTGACAAGTGAAATAATTATTGACTTTCTCCACAAATTTATTACTCCAACATCTGCGATTAAGATGATATGGCAGCGACAATCATTTAGAGGTAGTCGAGCAAGATAGAAATTTGTCTACAATGGCCTAGTTGATTGTGTGATGTGCTGCCCTGATTTTTTTTTTTGAAACACAAGATGACATACTGAATGTTATGAGCAATGTTCTTCCACACTCTTCTGATCACCCAGATCCCGATGTGGGCAAGGTGAGAGCATACAAGTGCTTCAGAGTTAGCCTTCAAAATCATAAACCAATTGAAGTAACAATCTTCTACTTATTCAGTGGGCATCCACTCAATCGTGGGAATAAGCATGAAATGTAAACATCCACATATGTAGTGGGCATCCACTTATTCAGTGGGAGTACAAGGAAAGTAAACCAGGTGCATCCTCTTATTCAGCGGGAACTTGAGCTATGCATGAAAGTACAGGAAATGAAAGAGGCATATCCACTTATTCAGTGGGAAGCCAATGCAAAGAAAAGAGTAATCTAATCACACTGGCACATCCACTTGTTTAGTGGGAAGCCATTACAAGCTTGCATCAAATATAAGTATTACAATAAACTCCTGCAAGATTAGAGCATTATCCCTGACATTATCATGTCACAGCTGTAGCACGCGGATCAAAGAAATAACTCTAAAATATGAAGATTGAGCATACAATATTGAACTAGGAATCAAATGCCAATACCATAGAAGAAGCCATGAGGAAGGGTGCTGTTTGAAGACCTTCTGCACTGCTGTAGGTGTTCACTGCCTGTAACACAGGATGACCATCTACAACTCAACCCTCCAACTATGCTCAAATCATCATCAAACCTCCCTCAAATCAACAAGACCCTATTCAACCCTCCAAACCCTGATTTCAGACCTGCAGAAGTCTGATTACAAATCTGATCACAAAAATCTGCCAAATGATGCCCTAGAATATGGCAATTGAGCCTCCAAAGGCTAGCGCTCCTCCTTGGGTGAGATCGCTAGGGTATAGCATGCAAAAGTATGATCAATAACACCTTCAAACCCTCAACTTCTCAATCTGATATGAAATTGCAGCAGTCTGATATAAATTTCTGAATGCAAGGAGTTGAAGTTCTTTCTTCACCAATGAAGCCACCAAATGATAACAAATCAATGCCAAACCCTAGCCGTGGATGTAGAAGATGAAAATATGTAATGTCCCCATTTTGGAGCTAGACATGATTTTGATTTTGGCTAAGTATTATTTGGAGATATTATTCATTTAGCCAAAATATAGTGGTTGTGGTTAAATGGAAAATGCAATATTCAAATTGTATTTTCATCATTTCATTGGTTGGACAAATTGATGCGAAGTGGACAAAGGAAAATGTCAATCTTCAATTGCATTTTCAAATATCTATTTTCTCTAGAAATCCAACGCTCATATGAAGTGATTTTCATAGTTTATTGTGCCAACACATGAGGAGAAGGCAAATTGCATTGAGTTTGGTGACCAACACATAAGGAAAAGGTAATTTCAAATTGTCCATTGGATCATGTGCTAGGTGTCTTGGAAGGAGACTTGCAAAAATAATAAAATATTGTTATTCCTAGGATCATGCGCCCAACGCCTAGAGGTAGTTGTCAAAATATCAATAAAATAATGTTTGAAATTCATTGGACCTTGAGCCAACCACTAAGAAGGAATAAGGATTTCAAATGGCAATTGTAACTAACATTGTTTTGTGTGCCAACGGTTAGGAGGGAGAATCGACGCCCAAGGATAAGGAAATGACATTTAAAATAATTTTGTTATTATGCCCATATGGATCGCCACCCAAGACAAGGATGTTTTTAAATGCAAGTTTATCAATTTTGTTTGGTTCGCCATCCAAGGAAGGTGTTGAAACAATTTTAAATATTGTTTTGTGTTTATTGAATATACTCTTGGTGGGCCGCGCTCAAGGAGAGAGTGTTTAAAATGTTGCAAAAGTTGTTATGGATGGGCGTTGGGATTGGAAGGAGCTTTAATTTAATAAAATCAAAGGAGCATTTTAAATGTTGTTCCACATTGATGAAAAACATTTAAAGTTGTTCAAAGTCATAGCATTTCATTGGTGGACTTCAAATCACTTGTAAAAATAGAGCTAATTGGGTCGACCAACCAAAGAGGAGGATAAATAGAGGAGTTTCACCATCAATTTACAACTATTGATTCCCTTGGTAAGTTCTCTTATGTTTTTGTATTTTGGCTGGAAATTGTATTTTCAGTGTTTTGTCAAGGAGATGATCCCTTGATTGTGATATGGAGATGATCCCATATCTTGTTATGAGGTGATATCATGAGGATTTCATCATTGGTATTGAATTGCAGGTTTCATTGAGGGTTTTGAAAGATAATTTCTTTGCATTTGAAGTCATTGATAGTGATTGGAGCTCATGTTCATGATTTGAGGCTACCAAGGCAGTCGACTTGTTTTGGAGAGCTATTCTAATGTGTTTTTTTGCCATGATATAATGCTCTGATCTTTGAGACAGCAACCTGTAATTGTTATCACAGGGTTTGTAGATATCAGATAATTGAAGATACTGAGGGTTTGAATATCTTGTAGCATCAAAGAATCCAATCGCTACTTTCCTATACCCATTGATAGCATTGGAAGACACTATTTGGCATCAAATCTGATCATATATTGAAATCTGAGCAGTGTAAAAGTCTGATACAGGGTTGCTACAGGTCTGATACGGGTCTGAGACATCATAGATTGAAACAATTCAAGGGCTGAAAGCCATTGTTAATACTCTTACCCTAATCGCTTCATTTCTAGGAGCTATCGAAAGCTATTTGGGCTATATTTTGGCACACTGAATGCATATTTCATCAATCTGGGCAATAACATTTATGATCAGCAGTCATATCAGAGATAATATCAGTCAAGTGTGAAGGTACAACGAGGGTTGAAGATCATCTATAATCATAGTATCATTCTACATCGGATTCTCCACCATTGTACTTCATTGGCATATGATTTCATGCTTGTATTTGTTCCATATCCACTTTGTATGATGACTGATGCAAAAATCAGTCACTGCTGATATATCAGGCCAGCATCTTGTCAATTGTGTTTTGCTCATTCAAATCAATAACAATCTTTGAAGATACTGGGCATTACTTTCTCATATTTCATTGATGTGATCATGTGTTTAATTTTGATGATTGCTTGATGATTAGATATTTGTTGACAAATTATTGGCAAAAATTTTAGTAGAAGTAGGGTTCTTTACAGTGGTATCAGAGCTTACTTCTACAGAGTTAATTTAGAGAATATCCTATTCGGGATTTTATAAAATATGCCAAAATATCTTTCAAATCCAAATAGTAATGCCTTCAATCTGCAAACACACTTCAAACCCTAGCCGATTACAAATCCTCCTTTCAAACCCTAGCTGGTTGAAGCTCCAAATCACCAAATAACCTGCAAATAAGCTCAATAATGGATCCCGAATGAATCCATCTCTCAATGTGGGATGGGTTTTCGTCCAAACCACCAAGATTTAAGGGTTTTCATTCTTAGGACATGGTGAAACGAAGTTGCAGCCAAGAGAAACTCTCCAATATGCCAAAATGTCAAATACATGAATGATACAAATGACCTCAAATGACCTTTTATTTTGCCACACTTGGGCGCCCAATTGAAATCTATTTTAATTTCATTTTGAAGTCCACTGTCATAAGCCGACAAGAGAAAATATTTTATTTTTATTTTTTCCTTTTATTTCCTCAAATTGGACGTCCCACATGAATTAATAATAAAATAATAATATTTTATTATTTTACTTTTTTCTCCCTTGAGCGGCCACCTTTCGCTAAATAAAATAATATTTTAAATAATAAAATATTATTTGTTGTTATTTGCTTTACTTTTTATTTATATTTCTTATTTTTCTCTTTTTCCTCATCTCCAAATGGGACGTTTTCCCTCTTGGCTAATTATTTTATTTATTTTGACTTTTCTAAAAATATTATAAAAATACCAAAAGTCTTTTTCCAACTTCGTTTCATCATAGAAAAATAGTTGAAGCCATAAAAATCAACATTCCATTTTCCAAGCTTCAACATTGTTCTCTTTTCCAAGCCAAGCTCAAAAAGGGGACACTACAAACTGTGCATTTAGAAGAGGAGGTAGAGATGATCCATTCTTAGGATAATGTATCAAGCTTCCCTCTATCTCTCGTAAGAGGTATACTACTTTACACTAGGACTGCTTTTGCAAGCTAAGTGTATGTCACAATCTACATTTGATATATTGTTTCTGCATCTGTGATAGAAAGTGGAAATAATTTCCTCCTAAGTGGTGAGGAAATGACAAGATTTTTAATGTAGTGTTATCAGGCCCAACCTATGTTATATTTTAATATTTATGTTAAACAGTTATCATTCAAGCTTAAAGGAGGCAAGTAATATAGGACAAACATATAAAGGAGGGTCACACTCTCTCATATAAGACATCTTCATGGTTTAGAATTTGAAGCTCAAATTACGACTCAAGTCGACCAAGATGGTGAATCCTAAAATAGAGGACAAGTAGTAAGTGTAGGCCACAAGCCAGTATAGGAAATGGCGGCAGGCCCAAATTAATGAAAATTAGGCCACATGCTAGTGCAAAAGAAATGGCTGGAGGCTCATAACAATTGGTAGCAAGCTTTGATACCACTTCTAGTAGACCTTCTGGTTTATCATAGAAACCTTTCTTTGAGAAAATAGTTAGTGTTTCTGCAGCATTCAGTGAATTCTAATTTAGGATTCACCATCATGCTGTGGTTTAGTGGACAGCAAATATGCAATTCTCATGCTAGTAGATGATCCTTCAATCCGAATGTCCTTAAATCAATGTTTCAGTTGAAATTTATCAATAGCAGCTAGCAACTGGTGACTAATAGGTTCTAAACTACTAGCAACATGGTACTGAAGCGATTGTTATTGAGCTCAGACCATCTCTTGGTCAGGAAGAGTGTTTTGTTTCAAAATGAGCTAAACTGTAGGAACCGTGATATATTTATCAAATGACATCAATCTGGTGGTTTTATATGTTGCCCACTCCAGCTGTATACTTCTATTTATGTCCCACTAAGGCAGATTCCTGAGGACATGTTGAATATTTTCCCACAAGCATGAATAAAATAGCTTAATTAAAAAAAAAAAAAAAAACATATGACAATATGTGGAAGGAAATTTTGCCACATTATATATGTTCTTCCACTACACACATTCAGAGAATATGTACCCTCAGTATACGTTTTAATGTTCAGAAGGTCACGAGTTATCTAAAACTGTTCTAAAATCAATATTAACATATAAAAGAGTAGGAGAAGCCATAACTGAATATTGTCTCTGAATCTGGAACATATCAACAGCTGCCAGGCACCAACTGGGGCCAAGAGAGTTATAAATTTGACTCCAAAGGAATAAAAATTAGCCCAAAGAAATGACATGGTATGATTGGGAAAATTCTATTCATGTAGAGAGCATGTCTTCACTAGGAGAAGATTGCTTTAACCAAGACAAGGAAAGTATTTCTCCCTATAAGTTACTTGAATTTCTTCCTTGTCACACGTGAAGCAGAACAAGCTATGTAATATAAGTAATTGAAACACACTGCAAAGTTGGTACAAGCTTGTAATGTCCCCTTTTTGAGCAAGGTTTGGATAAACGAATGTTGTTGATGCTTGGAGAATGGAATGTTGGATTTTATGGCTTCAACTAATTTTACTAGCTGAAACAAAGTGGTATTTTGACTTGTGGTATTTTTGTGCAAATTATTGATAAGTCAAAAAATAAAATAAAATTGCCAAGAGGAAAAACATTCCAGGTGGGAAGATGGAAAATAACTTGAAGGTGGAAAAAATGAAGTTTGGAGTGTTTATTAAAATATAATATTTTTAATATTAAAATATTATATTAATTTCCACCAAATTGGCGCTCATGAGGAAAAAGAGAAAAAATAAGGAAAAAATAAAAAGGATGGCAAAAGACAATAAATAATATTTTATTAAGCCAAAGGTGGCCGCTCAAGGGACAAAAAAGAAAAAATAATAAATAATATTATTTTATTATTATTCATGTGGGAAGTCCAAATTGGAGAAAAAGAAAATAAATTAAGAATATTTTCTTTTGGTGGTGGACTTGAAAAAATATTTTATTTTGTTGCAATTGGGTGCCCAAGGTGAAGAGGATAAAAGGAGGTCATTTGGAGTCATTTTCATATCATTGATCATTTGACTTTTGCATGATTTAGAGAGTTTCTCTTGGCTGTAACAGAGTTTCAGTGGTATCTAAGGACGAAAACCCTTGGATAATAGTGGTTTGGACGAAAACCCAATCCACCATGGGAGATGGATTCACCTAGAATCCATTATTGAGCATATTGCAGGTTATTGAGGAGTTAAAGGCTTCAAATCAGCTAGGGTTTCAATGGAGTTTATTGGTTCAGCTAGGGTTTGAAGATATCAAGCATGTTGAAGGCTTTATTATTCAGGTTTGAAGACAATAAGAGGCAGATTTCACTATTTGGTTTCATGGCTATGATGTATTGATGATATTTCATGTTTTGGCCGCTTCATTGGAAGTGGAATCTCATATTTTGCAAGTTGAATTTCATATCAGACCTCTGAAATTCACCTACAGGTTCAGATCCGTGCATTTCCAGCCATGGCATTGGAGTTGGATTGACATATTTTCATCCTACAACCTTAGCGCTTCAATTTGGCACCTATCGCTAGGGTTTGGAGGCATAATTTGATTGTTTTGGCTAGGGTTTCATGATCTGATTGCATATCAGCAGCTACAGATTATAATCAGACTTCTAAGGATTGACATTGGGCCTAGATCTCATCGGCATTCATCACTAATAAGTTGGCATATGTTGTTGCATCATTGGAGACTCATTTGTACATCTTATTGATCATTTTTGGACACTATTTGCATTCGTATGCAAGTTTGATTTTTATATCAGACCATTATTGTTTGTAATCAGCCAACTACTATTCAATAAAGAGGCCAATCTTCTATCCGGATATGTTCTATTATGTTTTGTGTTGATATTTGGTTGTATAAGTGAGCTGGTTATTTCATTTTTAGTCATCATTTGGTGTTATTTAATTGTCATATTGCAACCTTTCCATCTACAAAACATTTCAAACACATTGGTGAAAACAAGACTTCAAAACCTTAAATAAAACTTAAGAAAAACAAATCAGAAATTTCAAGACAGCAGGGTTATTTTTAGGACAGATCTAGATAGGGTTCTTACAAGGTTTTTGCAGTGAGTAGTAGATGGGAATTCATGCCCAACTGAAGAAGATAGTAAAATGGATTTCTGAAGATGTTTGGATCCTAGTAAAGTCTTTTATTTGCAGCTGTCATTTGTTTTCCTACTTCCAAGTGTCTTTCTTGTGTTCTCTTCAACAATTAAAAGCTTAGTTGCATATTCAGCCTGCATTTGTGTCATTTGGGCTTCAAGGGTAGACATCTTTGTAAAAACTTTAAATCTTTGAACTTCTTATGACATTCTTCAAGTTCACCATTCTCTGTATCAAAGTTTAAGTCCAATTGCACACATTTTCTCTTCCATTGACCAATAGAAAGCTCATGCTCCTTTTTTTTCTCTACTAAATATTTTTGTATGTTCAGTTGCCTGTTTGTAGCTTCATTTACGCGTGCAGCCCATTTATTTCCTCCTACAACTCATCTGTTTTATGCATAAATTGTAATGACTTTTCTTTGAGCATTAGTTAATTTTTCATCATACTGAAATTTTGTGTGTATGCTTGCTCAACCCTCAGTCTGCCTCTCATACATGCAATATTATGGTGAAACTTATTGGCTATATTCTTTGTAATGTCCCCTTTAAGGATATTCCTGGTTTCTTACTTGCATACAATAATATCACTAGAAAGGGACATTAGAAATATTAGAGATCAATAAATTTCAATAATAATATCTAATAAGATCAAAGATAATATAAATATTTCATTCTTTGTCAAAAGATTATTCATTTCCTACTTGTCATTCACTATTGATGATTATTTTATAATACGTTTCATATTTCAAAATCCATATTTTCCTTACTATTCCTCCTCACGGAATTAGGTTTTACATGACTAGGGCGCGTGGAAACCATCTCAGACCCAGCCTTGGGGAAACTATGTCCCAGCCTTGGGGCCTATACATGGATGGAATTACTCTGCCTCTCCCCACAATACCTAACATTCCTTTGAGGACGAAGTAATAGAGGAAAATAGAAGTAACTATGTTCATCTCAATATTATTTCCCTTCTAATCCTTAACCATGGATGGGGAATTACTTGTCTAGGGCGTGCTAAACCCTCTCCAATGTGATTGGGATGGAATTACTCCGCCTCTCCCTAGGAACCTTGTCTATGAAAGGAAGCTAGGTATGCGGAAATCGCTTCCTACACTAATCTATTGAGGGGAGGAGAGTGTAAATTCAATTTTATCTTTACAATTACAGCTATGTTAACCCACTAACAGAGATATTGCAGCAAACACATACACAAAAATGTAAGACATAAGAAGAGAGACACAAGATATATGTGGGGAAAACCCTTACGGGCGAAAAACCCCACACTCCAAACCACAGCTCAAATGTATTCCATAAACAATGAAGGTTACAATACAACACAGAGCCAATGCTCTTGCAGGAGTCTTCGACACTCGTATTTGGAGATGATCCGGCAGCATAACAATACCTATCAAACATGTAGTACATCACCTCTCCAAAGCACCTGTTTATAAAGAGAATACAAGGCAAAAATGGCCCCACATTGAGATGGGCGTCCAACATGGCCTCATGGCCCAAAACCTACGCCTATGGACACTTGTCCAACACTGTAGGATGCTCCTGACACTTGTCAAGTCACCCCATCCCAAGGAGGTCGCCTATTTTCAAAATGGGCTATGATAGAAGCTCTTACGACTCTTACAACCGTCATAGTTGTCATAACTTATAGCTGTAAGAGAATTTGTCATATACAGGCTATAAATAACATATTCTCTTACAACATGTTATAGTCCACTTTGGGGCGCCCAAAGATGCCTTTTTCAAAGATGCTTCTCGACACATGTCTTCACCTGTCATAGGATCTTCTATTTCCGACTCTTACACGTCATAACTTTGTCATAGGAATTTGTCATGACCGTTTCGGTCAATATTCCCTTACACATTCTAAGATGCCGACACATGGCAAAATATTCCTACCACTAAGTGGGACTCCTATCTCCTCATGTGAGGACAAATTTACATGTGGTCATATGTCATGTAGGATGACACATCACCGTGCCAACTCCCACAATATGACAACATAGGATTTGCATCCAAATTATACAATAGGCAATAAATAAATAAATACAAGGAATTACCAAGGTTGAGACACCATAATTCCCAACATTTTCCCACTTGTCGAACACCTTGTAAGAGCTAATAGAATTAACAGGGTTTAACTGCTATAGGCCGAGAGG
This sequence comes from Cunninghamia lanceolata, assembly GCA_027924645.1. Lineage (NCBI taxonomy): Eukaryota > Viridiplantae > Streptophyta > Pinopsida > Cupressales > Cupressaceae > Cunninghamia > Cunninghamia lanceolata. The sequence goes on along the minus strand of BSBN01000263.1, from coordinate 4,962,096 downwards.
CCCATAGACTCCGAACACCATCTGAACTTCTCTGTGCCCACTAGCTTCGTTAATGCATCTACAACATTCTTCAAAGTATCTACTTTCTCTAAATTTACCTTCCCATCCTCTACCATGTCTTGTCCATATAACTTCATTTCTATTTTCCTTTTTTCTTAGATCATTTGATATATTTGAAGAGTATTCTTTTCTGTTCCAATATCTCTTGACTATCTTGCTATACCTTTTAATCCCTGAATACTTATCTCTGAATATTTGATGAAGAGATGAGTAATGTTATGAGATGCTGATATGATTGATGATATCTTGCTTGCTGCGTGACTGAATAATCTTGGATCTGATGATATCCCTTTATGCTGAGTTCGAGTAGGACTGTGTATTCAATGTTGATTGAGACTTTATGTGATTCCTTTTATGAGAAGCCTTGTAAGCCGCTAGCAATCTTAGTTAATTGGTGGTGCTTTGTTTTGCTTATAGTTCCCTTGACCTCCTTGCAATTATAATAAGACTTTGTTTATTATTGATATCCTTCGCTGTTTGAGGTGGCTGAGGTCGAATGATGAGAGGAGTTTATTCCCTTCTATTTCGATGCCTCCTTGTGCTTTCATTATTTGATTGAAGAGGATCTGTTCTATATTCCTCTCTTCTGATGCTTTCTTTTATTGCCCATCGATTTCTATTTATCTGTCACTGGTTGCTATTGAAAGAATGCTTGATGATTCCCCTCCCCTAAATGTCGATTCCATTATGATTCTTATATGTCTTGAAGAGGTGTGCTAATCCATCCGACGCCACCCTCCATAAGTGCTTGGTGTCGATTACCTTAATTGACCTTTCGTGTATCTTTGCTTAATGTTATTTGTCATTGATTTGGTTTATGTGATTGTTCTTTTCCAATCAGAGTCTTTAATAGTAACTATTATCAATATTAGCGTGTGGAGGGAGTCATCCAATGTGTAGTCAATGCCTATTAGATATCGGCCACTATGAAGGAATTGATGGCTATTAGCAATTGTTAACTCGTTTAGGATAAACTCGCTGCCTTGGGGGTTGCAGCTATATTAGCGGGTACATTATATTGTTTAGAATATTTATTTACAGTATAATATTTAGATTAATATCTATATTTATATTTATATATTATAAATTATATAATATTATATTTAATAGTATTATTATATTATATAATAATACTTAAACTGATAATACAATAAACATATTGTATTTTTAATTATATAAGAATATTCATAAAATAATTATAATATTATATATGTTTATTAAATATAGTTGACGAAAACGACTTCTCTGTCATGATGTTTAAATCTTTAATTTAAACAATGCCTTAATATCGGGACATCATAGCCCTCCCCACTCAAAATTGCTTGTCCTCAAGCAATCACAATGAGTTCTTTCATTACCTTGCACTTTAACGTTTACCTTGAATGTGTTGAGACGAAGTTATGGTCTTGATTCTGGATGAACATGCTTTAGTGAAGAGAAAATGATTGTGATTCCATGAAAGAGAATTTGTAACCAAAGTGTTGCAAGTATGGGCCTAACCGGTGTTGTCATTGATGTCAACATACTCCTGTTGCATTGATGATAAGGATTGGATGAGTTGTATGCTGAGGATATTGAGAAAATTAGTCCTATCAGGAATAGAGAAGAACAGTGAAAACAGTAATTTAAAGATCCCAGCCAAGATGAAGATCAGAGGATGCTCTTAAAAGGGTTTGTAGATATGTGTCTTAAGATGATCCAGTAAAGATTTGAGAGGTCCGCATGAAGATCTGAAGAAGTTATGGCCACTTGAGTAAAACCGGTTTTGGCAGATGTTTAGAGGTGATAGAGTGACACAGATAGGTCCGGTGAGATCCGGAAATGCCATATCCTGTTCTGCGGATTCGGTGGAGTGTTTAGGAAGTTAATGTGAATTGACAACTCAATTGGTTCGTGGTCTGGAGGTTCGCAAGCATCTATTCCAATATGATAGTGATGACAGACTGTGTTCTTGAGGTTCCGGATGAAGGAGAGGGATTTCAGTAAGCAGAAGTAGTGTGGATGTTCTTGGTGATTTAGGCAAGCTTGTGGAGGTCTTTGGATTGTGTCCAGTTCGTGTTGGTGGTCCGCATTGAAGATTGAGCTCGTAATTGAAGAATTACTTCCGGATGATGATGTTCTTCCTAAGTTTGGTGGACCGGATGATTTACACATCTTGCGGATGATCTTGAAGATGGCGTGTTCCTCAAAGGAGATTTGGGTCCCAGATATATGTGGCCAACAATGTGGTGATTTGCATGAAGTCTCTTGTAATAAATTAAGTTGTATTTGTGTATGTGCTCTGTAAAGTTTGCCGACCTTGATGATTATCCCAAGGTCGATGTCTTGTATAAATAAGAGTTGTGAAGTCATTTCAAAAGTATCTTTTGTGGAGATGAGAGTGTGGTAGAGAGGAGAAGTGCGAAAGGCAGAGCAGAAGTATTGGGCTTAAATGGAACTGACTCAAGCATGGTGAAGATGCTATTCTTCAGTTCAAGTATGTAATATTTATCATTCTGTAGACAGTGTGTCTCCTGTAGGCAGTTGGCCTCTTGTGAGCAGTGTGCTCGGGCAGTGAGCCCTAATTGGCATGTGCCATTTTGTTCCTTTTATTCTTTTAACAGAGAATACAATCTTGGGTTAGTCACGCCGTGGTTTTTCCCTTAATCGGGTTTTCCACGTTAAAATCTTGGTGTCATATGTGTTAATGTGTTTCTACTCTTGAATGATTGCATTATGTTTCCATGATTGATTATTATGCTGTTGAATTACAAGAAGGATTTAAGTGATTAATAAGAGGAAGTTTTGGGACAACTGATTCACCCCCCCTCCCTTTTCTCAGTTGTCTGTCTTGATTCTAACAATTGGTATCAGATCTAAGTTCCTCTAAAAGAGCTTAACCGCTTGAGGAGATCCAGGATGTCTTCCTACAAGAAGGATAGTCCGAGGTTTGATGGAACCAATTACACTCCTTGGAAAATCCGCATGGAATGTCACTTGCAATGTATGGGAATGCAATATTGGATCACGGCTTCAAAGAAGTATGTTCCTCTTCAGAATGGTCCAAGAACCGTAGATGAAATCAAAGATGCTGAAAACAATCTTCGAGCCAAAGAAGCTCTACTAAGTGCCTTACCTGATTCAGAGCTGACAAATGTTAATGACCTAAAAACTGCATATGAGATTTGCAAAAAACTGGAACTTCTGCATGAAGGAGACAAGTATGTTAAATGTGCGAAGCTACAGAGTCTGAAAGGAAAATTCGAAAACTTGAAGATGAGTGAAGATGAGAATATCACTTCTTACATGACAAAAGTAAATGAGCTTGTTTGTGGCATCAGATGTCCTGGTGGAGTTCTGGATGAAGATGAAATTGTTGCTGAGGTTCTCAGATCCTTACCTCCTGTTTATAAACACAAAGTTGCTGCTATTGAGGAAATCAGATCCTTAACAACTATCACAAGGGATCAATTGGTTGGTAAGATATCTGCATTCGAGTTAGCTGAGTTTGGTGATGCACTTCCCAAGACTGAATCTGCATTCAAAGCTAGTGCCTCTACAAAAGGCAAACAAAGATATGATCCAGGAGAAAGTTCCTCAAGAAAATCTTCTTGGTATGAGAAAACAAAAAAAGATTTGGAAGAGGATGAATTAGAAGCTGAACAACTTGAGGCCCTCATTTCAAAAAGACTGCCAAGAGGATTCGGTAAGTATGAAGGAAAATTGCCTTTCAAATGTTTTAACTGCAATAAGATTGGTCATTTTGCCTCAAGGTGTTCGGAAAGATTTTCTAGGCCAAACTTGTAATATCCCGAATAGGATATTCTCTATAATACTGATCTTTAATGTGATCCTGTATGCTGTTCAACTGAATTCTAAATAGATTTCTGAGTTCTCTGATGTTTGGGCACTTGTTTGAGATAAATTTTCAACAGATATTGCAATGAATCATTTCACACACAGAGGTTATAACTAAACAAGAACAGCAGAAATAGTATAATCAAATTAAAGATTTGAATGTAGTTCGTTTGGAGAGACAATCATCAAGCTGATTACAGTGTCATATTTATGGCTGTCAATAACAATCAGAAACAAATGAAAACATACCAATCAAATTCTGCTACAACTGAGTGGCTAACTCTGCAACTTCAATACACTCAGCTTACCAGTCCATACTTAAACACAATATATGAATACTGAAAGTGATGATTGCTGTGATCCACCTGTATCATAAGATCGCTGCCCAGATTTATGCCAAATCAATTCCAATATGTTATCACTAGACTTTAATGATGGTAGAAATAGATGGCCTGCTAATACAGATTGCAGCCTTTCAGGGTTATCAGTAGCTGCTATAATTATATCAAATATGCCTTATGCAGATCAGCCAGTCTGTAGGTGGTCAATGTGATATCAGCTAATTAAACTCAGTCCTAAAAGCAAAATGAATGAGCTGCCACAGATCACTGGACCTAAATCTGATATAATTCTTCAATCTTCTTTGAACAACATTGGCCCCGATGCACAAATCACTGTCAAGGATATACAATTGTGACCCAGTAAGCTGATCGCTGCTCCTTAAAATACTATGCCACCTCAAAACAGCTCACAAGCTCCTGACGTCACTTCAATGGAGCCACGATTTCCATCACAAAATACTAAACATCACATTTTCAAGCCTCACGCACTTTCAGAGGCATTCGAATAAGATTTATTAATTACTAGCTGCTGCGTCAGTCATATGCCTCTCTATAATATTATAATCAATTTCAAAGAATGATTATAAGAGATGTGGCAGATGATTGGACCCACAAACTAATTCATAAAGAAGTATTCCTCACACATCCTGCGATTACAGAAGTAGACTCCAATTTGTATTCAAATTTCCAAACACATGGCTGGGACCCACGAACCACTATAGAAGTCTGCTGGGAATTGTCAGAGGCTGTCTCTTTATTTGCAACAATTGAAAAATGCTAAAACCACAACTTATAAATCAATTACCCTATTACGATTATATAAGGTATTTAAAGATATTTCAGCAATGATATTTTTCAAACCTTCCAAACATCCATACAAGAGATTCGATTTCTTTCTTAGAGATATAGCTGCTTTAATAGCTCATAAAATACTCACAGAAATATCAGGGAAATATATAAATCGATTCACTGCAAGAAAAACCCTCCATAAATTTTATTTTTCAATTTGCATAACGAAGCTTACAAAAATGGTCTCCGACCAAATGGCGAAAACCCAACAATCGAACCAAAGACACTTTGAAGTTCAGTTGTGAAATCTGAGATGATTTCACCTCTACAATTCACCAAGGGAACATCTCCTCAGCTCAGCAAATGCAAGGGAACATCACCTTGTCAATCAGTTGAATACAGTTTGTCAAAAGACACAACCCAAAACCAAGCATACAATCCAAAACATGACTTCAAATAATTCTCAGGCTTGCTTATAAAGCCATTACATTAATTAGGCCTAGCCTAATTTTATTAAATGAGAGTTTACATCATACCCAAGCATTTTAAATGCTTGTTCATAACACTTTTTAATAAAGTGTAGTACTACTGACTTAAGTAACTTAAATAAAATATTAATTTTATAAAGTAAATAAAAATACTTTACAAAATTAATTTACAATTAAAACAATTTTAAGTTACTCCAAAATTGGGGACATGACAAAACCCTTACAGGTCAAGATTTCCAAAGAAGTGTTACTATGTTCATGAAGAAGATGATGATGGAGTAACAGATGATGAATCAGAGACAGGAAACAAGTCCGGAAGTGACTGGGTGTTTATTGCCATCAAGGAAGAAGATCCAATGTGCTCTGAATCTGCCAATCACAAAAGGATAGAAAAAGCCCTGGCTGCCCAAGTTGAAGAAAAGGATGATTGGGTCATTGACAGTGGATGCTCACACCATATGATAGGTGACAAAAACAAGTTTATAGATTTGGAAAGATATGGAGGAGTTGTAAAATTTAGTGATAATTCTGCTGGCAGAATCAGAGGTAGAGGAACTATTTCTTTTGATGGAAAGAACAAAACCAGTTATGTACTGTATGTTGAAGGTCTGAAGCACAATCTTCTCAGTGTTGGACAGTTAGTGGACAAAGGCTATGATCTCCGATTCAAAAATGGAAAATGCAAAATCTTTGAAAGTTCTGGTACAGAGATTGCATCCGGTACACAAACAAAAGGTAACATCTTCCACTTGGTTGGCACTGGCAAAAGTTGTTTATTTGTTCAAATTGATCAGAGTTGGTTATGGCATAGGAAAATGTGTCATGTGAATTTTGATAATATCATCAAGATAAGCAATACTCAGATTGTAAGAGATCTTCCAAGACTAGTGAAACCCACTAATAGTTTGTGCAAAGAATGTCAGTCGGGTAAGCAGAGCAAAGTAACATTCAAAAGTAAGGAACAATCTTCTACCGGATTGTTGGACTTAGTACATATTGATCTATGTGGACCGGCAAGAATCAGGTGTTTGCAAGGTGATAGATACTTCATGTTATTAATTAATGACCACTCCCGGATGATGTGGGTGACTTTTATAAAAGAAAAATCTGAGGCTCTTGAGAAATTCAAGATATTCAAAGCTATGGTAGAGAATGAAACCGGATTAAACATAAAATGTCTTAGGTCTGATAGAGGTGGAGAATTCACATCTGGAGAGTTCATAGAATTCTGTGAGAAACATGGGATAAAAAGACAGTTGTCTGCTCCAAGGACTCCACAGCAGAATGGAGTAGTAAAGAGAAAGAACCGGACCATCCAGGAAGCATCTAGAACTATGATGATGGAGGCAAATGTTCCTCAGATCTACTGGAGAGAAGCTGTAAGCACGGCTGTCTATACTCTTAATCGAGTGCAAATCAGAAACAATATTGGTAAGACCCCTTATGAACTCTGGTTTGGCATCACTCCCACTGTGAAGTATTTTAGAGTCTTTGGTAGCAAATGTTACATTAAAAGAGATGAAGACCTTGGCAAATTTGATGCTAGAAGTGATGAAGGAATATTCTTGGGTTATTCTACTCAAAGGAAAGCATACAGGTGTTATAACAAGAGATTGAGAAAAAATATAGAAAGTACAAATGTGAAGGTTGATGAAGGTGTTGAAAAACCCTCAAGGTTTTATGAATATGATGAAGATAATCAGAATGATGTTTTGGTCCAAGCCCCTTCTGAAATTCAGATCCAGATTGATCCAGAGAATCTTTAATATCCCTGATGGATATTGGCTATGATTCTGTATATAGCTCTGATACCACTTTAATATCCCTAATGGATATTGAACTGAAATTTTGAATGCTCTAATACCACTGTAAGAGACCCTATTATATATGACTGAAAATTTGCTCAAGATTTGATAAGATTTCTTGCATTCATTAACAATCCAATGAAGCAATCACACCATCAAATATGTCTCTTATTGAAACTTTCAAATGAGTTACAATCAATTGCAAATTGGCTGGAAATGAAATCAGACTTCCACTGTTTTATATCAGACTTTATTTCAAGTACAAAAGTACACCAAAAACATAACAAATCCTAGCATATGATTGCCCAATGGTGGAATGATGTTCCCAGCTCAATAAGAATGCAATGAGGACTTCAAATAAGTCTGAAAACTCTTCTTATTCTCTGCTGTTACAAATTGTCAGAGTGCTGATATAGTTCAGTTAGCAATAACATATGAGTTCTCATCAATATCTCCTTAGATACCAAATCGGTAGGGCTAGAAATGCCTCCAAAAGATGTGTAACATCAAATGCCTTTAACCTGATATGAAATATGCTCCTAAATCAGACTGTATCAGACCTTTAGTTCGCTGTAGCAGACCTGTAGATGGCGGAGTTGTGCCCAGATTTCATAAAAAATGCTAAAATGCCTCCTCCAAATGCAAGCATTGTGTCTCTAGACATACCAAGTACCTTGTACTATCATCCAATCATGCAAATGTGACCATAAAAACCCTGTATAACAATTTGTCAGCTGATTGGAATGAAAAATCAGACTTTACAACATGCCATAAACTCCACGATTCACTAATCCACTACCTTGGTTGATATTCAATTTGACCAAGAGTTACAATAGCTCACAAACTTCACTTCAATTCTCATAAAACCTGCAAAATTAAGCTCTAATGGTGAATACCGATTGCATCCACCTCTCAAAATGGGAATGGGGCCATCACCAAACCCTAGTTATCAAGGGATCATCACCTTGATTGGACTGAAATTTGTCTTCAGCCAAGAGATAAACTCAATATGCAAAAACCAAGTCAAAAACATTTAGACATGACTTCAAATGACTCTCAAGCTTGCTTTTAAAGCCATTACATTAATTAAGCCTAGCCTAATTTTATTAAATGAGAGTTTACATGTACACATCAGACCAAAGCATTTTAAATGCTTTTACATGAACTTTATTAAATGCTTGCATTTGTACTTTTTAAATACTTGTTCACAACAACATGAACTTTATTAAATGCTTGCATTTGTACTTTTTAAATGCTTGTTCACAACACTTTTTAATAAAGTGTAGTACTACTAACTTAGTAACTTAAATGAAATATAAATTTTATAAAGTAAATAAAATACTTTACAAAATTAATTTATAATTAAAACAATTTTAAGTTACTCCAAAATTGGGGACATGACAGAATCAGGAAAAAGAGATAAGTTTGAATAACCCTGTTCAAGAAATAGAAGTGCAAGAAACTTCCAAAATTCTCAGGTATGTAAGACTGAATCACTCTGAAGATCAGATCATAGGTGATAAAAGCAAAGGTGTTCAAATAAGAAGAAAGATTGCTCAAGACTCAGAAAAGTATTGTCTGATTTCAAAGATTGAACCAAAGACAGTGAATGAAGCATGCAATGATGAAAGATGGACTAAAGCAATGAAGGAAGAGCTGATGCAAATTGAGAAAAATCACACTTGGGATCTTATTCCTAGACCTAGAAACAAAAATGTGATTGGAACCAAATGGGTCTTCCGGAATAAACTGAATGAAGATGGTGAAGTAGTCAGAAACAAAGCCAAATTGGTCTATAAGGGTTATTCCCAAGTAGAAGGAGTTGATTTTGAAGAAACTTTTGCTCCGGTGGCAAGAATTGAAGCAGTCAGATTATTTCTTACCTTTGCTGCCTTCAAAGATTTCAAAGTATATCAAATGGATGTCAAGTCAGCCTTCTTGAATGGTGACTTAGAGGAAGAAGTATACATTGAGCAACCGGATGGATTTCAATTGTCTGATCATGGTGATATGGTCTGCAAGTTGAAGAAAGCACTGTATGGACTCAAACAAGCCCCAAGAGCCTGATATGAAATACTAGATAAACATCTTTTGAAGATTGGTTTCAACAAAGGTACTGCTGACAGTAACTTGTACTTCAAGATTGAACATGAAAATATCTTGATTGTTGAAGTATTTGTTGATGATATTATTTTTGGAGGAAGAGACAGTATGTGCAAGACTTTTGCAAATCAAATGAAAAGTAAATTTGAGATGTCTATGTTTGGGGAAATGAATTTCTTCTTGGGTCTGCAAATCACTCAAACAAAGAAAGGAATCTTCATATCTCAGACCAAATATGTGAAAGAATTGTTGAAGAAATTTGGGATGGAAGACTCAAAACCAATGAATACTCCCATGGCAACCGGATGTAAATTGAGCAAAGATGATGACTCTCCTAAGGCTGATCAGAAAAAGTACAGATCAATGATTGGAGGACTATTGTATCTTACTCAAACTAGACCTGACATTATGAATGTTGTTGGTCTTGTTGCAAGATTCCAAGTTGATCCTAGAGAATCTCATGTCATGGCAATCAAGATAATTCTCAGATATCTAAAAGGAATAGTTCAGTATGGTCTATGGTATCCTAGAGATCATGATTTCTCTCTTCATACATATACAGATGCGGATTGGTAGGATATGTGGATGACCAGAAGAGTACCAGTGGTGGAGCATTCTTTTTGGGGAATAGATTGGTTTCTTGGCTAAGCAAGAAACAAGAGGCAATATCTCTATCCACTGCAGAAGCAGAATATATTGCAGCAGCAAGCAGTTGCACTCAAGTTTTATGGATGAAGCAAATGCTAAGAGACATCGGAGTGGAGTATGAGGAACCTATCACAATCTTCTGTGATAACTCAAGTGCAATAAACATTTTAAAGAATCCGGTGTTACATTCAAAGACAAAACATATATCCATCAAGTTTCATTTTGTGAGAGAGCAGGTGAACAAGAATGAAGTCAGATTGGAGTTTGTGCCCTCCAAGGATCAGATTGCAGACATTTTTACTAAACCTCTACCTAAGGACTCTTTTGAGTATCTCAGGGAGAAGTTAGGGGTTATTACCCCTCCGGTTCTAAATTAAGGTGCACTGATGTGCATCAGTCCGGTAGATCTCACAGTCATATCTTCTGGTCCGGATTGATGACAGAAAGCTGCTACTCAGGGGGAGCAGTCTGTATGATTCCGAGTGATGCAAGTATGTGCCCTTTGCTATTGATGTCAAAGGGGGAGAGAAGACATGTGAAAAACAAAAAGTGGTTGCTGATCAAAGGGGGAGCAGTAAAGGAAGAGATGAAATGTGAATGGTTGTTATGTCAGTCAGTGAGAAGTTCTTGTCTTGATGGTTTGTAAGATACCCAACTAATGCTACTAAAATTTTTCCTTACTTAAACAATTTTACTTGCTATCAATTCATCAACTACTGCAACAATACAAAGATATACATCAAAGACAACTACTTGAATGAGAATTGGGTACTTGTCTAGTTACTTGATTCAATCAACTTGCAATGTCTTATTACATGGATAATGCTTTCAATAGCATGAAGTACAACTTATTCAATGGAATTGCAAAAGGAAAGGCCTTGAAGCCTTGATGTTTACAATAGCGCCTACACTTGATCAACTCAGTCAAACTCAATGATGCCAACTGAATGTCAACATCTCACAATAGCACAAGGGAGCATCACCTTGCTTGTTGAGGGAGCATCACCCCAACACTTGAAACTCGCAGGCCTCAAGATTACAAGCGCAACAGCTTTGCAGAGAGAATTTTATCAAATGAACAGGTGCCAAATGAATGAGAGAGCTCCTCCTTTTATAGGCCTTCTAAAGGTAATGAAGGCACGTTTTTCAATGCACAAAGAGGAACCAAGGCACGTTTCCCAAGAAGCATATCCAAGGGAATATTCCATCTGATGACTCATTCTGAGTTGGCAAACTTATCCAAAGACCTAGACACGGATCCGGAGGACACCCTGTTGACCAATGAAAGCTCAGGTAGATGCAACTACCTTATCTTCTGACTAGGCGCCCATTTGGAGTAGTATGATCATGGAATGGCACCCAATGTGACCTAGGCGCCCAACTGAGGTAGTTGAGGCCTGAATATGCGCCTTGAAGAATTTGATGACTTCATGCAAACTTAGAACTTTAACAAAGATCTTTTGGATCCTAGGCGCTATCTGAGAATTGGAAAGAAGAGGATTGACACTTAGCTTGCTTAGGCGCAGAATTGGTGTCCTTCTAACTGGGCGCCAGCTTTGGAGGATTCACAGGGATTCTGGCGCCTTGGTTATAACTTATCATAGTTTCAAAGAACCTTGAAAGCAACTTGACTTTAAAGGATCAACATCTCACCTCCTGATGGAGCGCCTTGTTTCAAAACAGGTCTTGGGGACTAGCAACTATCTTAGGCGCACATTTGGGGAAGTTTCAACTAGTATCAGCGCCTAACACTTCAAGTAAGATGTTCTGCATAATTCACACTTTCAAACACTTGAAATCTAGCGCCCTCATCTGGAGTATTACATCTTGTTTGAGTCTTCCATAGCGCCTTAGGAAGAGAATGGTTTTGCTTTGCTAAAAGCTTCAACACAAGTCACAACTGGATCAAAATTATTATCTTCTCTCAAGCGCCTTTCACTATGAATGCATTAAAACCTCTTACTCCTCTCAGGCGCATTTTTTGATGAGACCCTTCTGGCGCAACAAGGTACCTGGGGAAGAGTAAAATGGCGCCTCAACTTCTCAGCACTACACTTAGCGCCATTCAAGAGTGGTCCAGATGTGATATAGCACCTTAGGCGCAATCTTGAGGATGAGTAAGATAGTTTAGTGCGCCAAAACAAACTTCAACATTGTAAACCAATTGAGAGGGTTCCCACCCTAGGCGCCAAAATGGAAGTTTTTTACCAAAAAGTGCACCCAAGGACATTTCTTAACTGCAAAACTTCCAATCTACATCTATTTATGCTAGGCGCTCAAATGGGAAATCCCTGAAATGAGGTATTGGCGCCCTCTTGTGCTAGGCGCTCCTACTAGATGATACAACATGATACTAGCACCTAAAGTGAATAGGCCCTCTTCATCATCCAATTCATTTAGAAAACTTCAGTTTGGAGACTTATCAATCTTTTCCATCAAGGCGCCCTGTTGGAGGTGCTCCCTAACATGCTTCTGAGCTAGGCGCCACTTGAAGTTGGAGGAAAGAGAAAGTGTGCCTCATCCCATTTAGACAACCTCTAATCTTTGACAGGCTTTGATGATGATGTGATTGTCATATTGCACTTCCAAACCCTGATAGCAAACCTTAAGTCCTTAGGCGCTCATCTAGGAAGTCTGATGTGAAATTGGCGCCCAGACTTCAAGAGTCAACTTCCTATTAATTTGGCTTCCAGACTTAGCCAAATTTCAAGTTTCTGACTTTGTTCCTGAAAAACAATAAAACGGAGTTAGTCAAAAACCAATTCATTCCCTTATCATTCTGAATTAGCCTCCGGGAATGAGCAATAGGCTAATCCATTCTTCACTTGATGATCAAGCCGGAAACGGGGACATGACATGGTTAAAACAATTTTTCACATCATATGTTGCCATCAATGACAAAGGGGGAGATTGTTGCAAGTATGGGCCTAACCGGTGTTGTCATTGATGTCAACATACTCCTATTGCATTGATGATAAGGATTGGATGAGTTGTATGCTGAGGATATTGAGAAAATTAGTCCTATTAGGAACAGAGAAGAACAGTGAAGGCAGTAAGGTAAAGATCCCAGCCAAGATGAAGATTAGAGGATGTGCTTAAAAGGGTTTGTAGATATGTGTCTTAAGATGATCCAGTAAAGATTTTAGAGGTCCGCATGAAGATCTGAAGAAGTTATGGCCACTTGAGTAAAACCGGTTTTGGCAGATGTTCAGAGGTGACAGAGTGACACAGATAGGTCAGGTGAGATCTGGAAATGCCATATCCTGTTCTGCGGATTCGGTGGAGTGTTTAGGAAGTCAATGTGAATTGACAACTCAATTGGTTCGTGGTCTGGAGGTCCGCAAGCATCTATTCCAATATGACAGTGATGACAGACTGTGTTCTTGAGGTTCCGGATGGAGAGAGATTTCAGTAAGCAGAAATAGTGTGGATGTTCTTGGTGATTCAGGCAAGCTTGTGGAGGTCTTTGGATTGTGTCCAGTTTGTGTTGGTGGTCCGCATTGAAGATTGAGCTCGTAATTGAAAAATTACTTCCGGATGATGATGTTCTTCCTAAGTTTGGCGGACCGGATGATTTACACATCTTGCGGATGATCTTGAAGATGTTATGAGAAGGATGGCGTGTTCCTCAAAGGAGATTTGGGTCCCAGATATATGTGGCCGACAGTGTGGTGATTCACATGAAGTCTCTTGTAATAAATTAAGTTGTATTTGTGTATGTGCTCTGTAAAGTTTGCCGACCTTGATGATTATCCCAAAGTCGATGTCTTGTATAAATAAGAGTTGTGAAGTCATTTCAAAAGTATCTTTGTGGAGATGAGAGTGTGGTACAGAGAAGTGCAAAAGGTAGAGCAGAAGTATTGGGCTTAAATGGAACTGACTCAAGCATGGTGAAGATGCTATTCTTCAGTTCAAGTATGTAATATTTATCATTCTGTAGACATTGTGTCTCCTGTAGGCAGTGGACCTCTTGTGAGCAGTGTGCTTGGGCAGTGAGCCCTAATTGGGTTGTGCCATTTTGTTCCTTTTATTATTTTAATAGAAAATACAATCTTGGGTTAGTCACCCTGTGTTTTTCCCTTAACCGGGTTTTCCACGTTAAAATCTTGGTGTCATATGTGTTAATGTGTTTCTACTCTTGAAAGATTGCATTTTGTTTCCATGATTGATTATTATGCTGCTGAATTACAAGAAGGATTTAAGTGATTAATAAGAGGAAGTTTTGGGACAACTGATTCACCCCCCCCTTCTCAGTTGTCTGTCTTGATTCTAACACAAAGCATACTTGAAAGGTCTAATGAAAGACAAATGTATAGGTAAGCATTTGTTCAATGTTTTGAATAACGATGTGATGCAATTATCATAGATGAAGATGTGGTTTTAAGCAATGAAAATAGTTTCAATGCTAAAGAAGATTTTGAGAGTATTGAGATTCCAAGATTCCAATGAATGATAATAAGATAGCGTGGAGACAATCAATGATAGATAAGATTATTAGAAGAGAAAGGAGCCTTGTTGAAGTGAGCATACGTGAGACATGGAGGATGAAATAATTCAGCAAGTGTATTTAGAACTTAATGGAATTTGAATTTGATTTTAGTAATTGAATCTGTATTGTCTGTTATAGATCTACATGCTCCAATTCTAATTTTCCTTGTATGCTAATTTCTTGTGTTACATGAATACAAGTCACAAGGTATACGTACAAATACACGTAAGTCACAAAGTATTCACATGAACGTATGTTGCAAAGCATACGCTTGAATACACTTGGATACACATAAACCACAAGGTATACATATAATTCCCAAGGTATACACTTGAACATACATAGTAATGGAGTATATAAAGTCACAACGTATACTACTGAATACACAAAGTCATGGAATATACACTCAAATACATAGTCATGAAGTATACACTTGAATACAAAGTCATAGAGTATACACTCGAATATAAATACAAGTCACAGAGTATACACTCGAATATAAATACAAGTCACAGAGTATACACTCGAATATAAATACAAGTCACAAAGTATACACTCGAATACAAATACAAATCATAGAGTATACACTCAAATACAAATACCAATCATAGAGTATACACACAAATACAAATCATAGAGTATACACTCAAATACAAATACAAATCATAGAATATAGACTCAAATACAAATACAAATCATAGAGTATACACTCGAATGCAAATAGAAATCATAGAGTATACACTCGAATACAAATACCAATCATAGAGTATACACTTGAATACAAATACCAATTATAGAGTATACAAATACCAATCATAGAGTATACATTTGAATACAAATACCAATCATAGAGTGTACACTCGAATACAAATACCAATCATAGAGTATACACTCGAATACAAATACAAATCAGAGAGTATACACTCGAATACAAATACAAGTCACAGTGTATACACTCGAATACAAATACAAGTCAGAGAGTATACACTCGAATAAAAATACCAATAATAAAGTATACACTCGAATACAAATACAAATCATAGAGTATACACTCAAATACAAATACCAATCATAGATTATACACTCAAATACATGTAAGCAAACTATCATACACAAGATAGCAGGAAACCTGGCTCTGATACCACTTGTAATGTCCCCTTTTAGGATTACGAATACCAATCATAGAGTATACACTCGAATACAAATACAAATCATAGAGTATACACTCGAATACAAATACCAATCATAGAGTATACACTTGAATACAAATACCAATTATAGAGTATACAAATACCAATCATAGAGTGTACACTCGAATACAAATACAAATCAGAGAGTATACACTCGAATACAAATACAAGTCACAGAGTATACACTCGAATACAAATACAAGTCAGAGAGTATACACTCAAATACAAATACCAATCATAAAGTATACACTCGAATACAAATACAAATCATAGAGTATACACTCGAATACAAATACAAATCATAGAGTATACACTCAAATACAAATACCAATCATAGATTATACACTCAAATACATGTAAGCAAACTATCATACATAGGATAGCAGGAAACCTGGCTCTGATACCACTTGTAATGTCCCCTTTTAGGATATTCCTGGTTTCTTACTTGCATACAATAATATCACTAGAAAGGGACATTAGAAATATTAGAGATCAATAAATTTCAATGATAATATCTGATAAGATCAAAGATAATATAAATATTTCATTCTTTGTCAAAAGATTATTCATTTCCTACTTGGCATTCACTATTGATGACTATTTTATAATACGTTCCATAATTCAAAATCCATATCTTCCTTACTATTCCTCCTCACGGAATTAGGTTTTACATGACTAGGGCGCGTGGAAACCATCTCAGACCCAGCCTTGGGGAAACCACGTCCCAGCCTTGGGTCCTATACATTGATGGAATTACTCTGCCTCTCCCCACAATACCTAACATTCCTTTAAGGATGAAGTAATAGAGGAAAATAGAAGTAACTAACTATGTTCATCTCAATATTATTTCCCTTCTAATTCTTAACCATGGATGGGGAATTGCTTGTCTAGGGCGCGCTAAACCCTGTCCAATGTGATTGGGATGGAATTACTCCGCCTCTCCCTAACAAGACCACCTACCCTTTGGTTACAGGTAATAGAAGTGATGGGGTGATCATACCAACACTTAGCAAGTTTCATAATACTTATGATACTAGTGATAATATGCATTTGTCGTTACTTACCACATCGCATTCATCATAATAGACAGAGGGTTAGATATATCATACCAGTATATAAGTCTTGCCTTTGTATCCTTGGCGGTCTAAGGATTGTCTTCCTTTAGTGTTGATTGTATATCGATATGTAAATTCTCCTTAGATGACTTGGAGATGCCCAATGATCCTATGGAGCACCAATATAATGATTACCTTGAGTTTATTCTGATTTCTTACAAGCCTGCTACTAGATTCAGGATTTCCCTCTTATGTAAGGCGGTTGTATGTGTCTTTGTATATTATATTTATGCAGATCAGAGGAGTCTTGTCCATATAACTTCATTTGTACTTTCCTTTTTTCTTAGATCATTTGATATATTTGAATAGTATTCTTTTCTGCTCCAATATCTCTCGACTGTCCTGCTGTACCTTTTAATCCCTGAATACTTATCTCTGAATATTTGATGAAGAGATGAGTAATGTTATGAGATGCTGATATGATTGATGATATCTTGCTTTCTGTGTGATTGAATAATCTTGGATCTAATGATATCCCTTTATGCTGAGTTCGAGTAGGACTGTGTATTTGATGCTGATTGAGACTTTATGTGATTCCTTTTATAAGAAGCCTTGTAAGCCGCTAGCAATCTTAGTTATTTGGTGGTGCTTTGTTTTGCTTATAGTTTTCTCGACCTCCTTGCAATTATAATAAGACTTTGTTTATTATTGATATCCTTCGTTGTTTGAAGTGGCTGAGGTCGAATGATGAGAGGAGTTTATTCCCTTCTATTTCGATGCCTCCTTGTTCTTTCATTATTTGATTGAAGAGGATCTGTTCTATATTCCTCTCTTCTGATGCTTTCTTTTAATGCCCATCGATTTCTATTTATCTCTCACTGTTTGCTGCCGAAAGAATGCTTGATGATTCCCCTCCCCCTGAATGTCGATGCCAGTATGATTGTTATATGTCTTGAAGAGGTGTGCTAATCCATCCGTCACCATCCTCCATAAGTGCTTGGTGCCGCTTACCTTAACCAACCTTTCGTGTATCTTTGCTTAATGTTATTTGTCATTGATTTGGTTTATGTGATTGTTCTTTTCCAATCAGAGTCTTTAATAGTAACTATTATCAATATTAGCGTGTGGAGGGAGTCATCCAATGTGTAGTCAACGCCTATTAGATATCGGCCACTATGAAGGAATTGATGGCTATTAGCAATTGTTAACTCGTTTAGGATAAACTCGCTGCGCTGTGGGTTGCAGCTATATTAGCGGGTACATTATATTGTTTAGAATATTTATTTAGAGTATAATATTGTGATGCCCCGCCATGCAACCCTAGAGTGCTAGACTATAAAGCAACAATATTATAGAAATATTTTTTTTTGAAACAAGGAAATGCATTATACATGAAATATAACTGCACTAATAACAACATTAAATGAAATGAACAACTAACACTTCTAGGGAACATAACTGCATAAAAAAAAAAATTAAAACCATACAAGTGATCTGCATCTCAATGCTACAAAAGAATAATACATTTACAGAGATGAATGATTACAAGTTTCAAAACAAGGTTACAAGACCGATTACATCGGTTTACAAATAGTACAATTATAAATGTATACTACAACTGAAGATGAAGAGCAAACTGGAACTGGAACACTTCTGTTCTGATCTCGAACCGAACATCCGAGAAGACCAATGGATAGCTTTGCCTCCCAACCATGTGGAACCTTGAGGTCCACCCCTCCGAGCTAGGAGATAACAATGAGGTTCCTCTAGGTCAAGGCTACAACCATGCACACAATAACAAGATACAGATCCCATGCAGACAAAATAGGATAACAAGATTGCACTAACACGACAGTACTCGCCAAACAAGACAAATCAAATCATCAAGCTAAGATCATCCATCAATACAAGTCCGCACTCCAAAGGTCGCAACAAAAGACAAAGAGGAAGAACTGGAATGCGGTAAGGAGAGTGTCATCGCATGGTCCTAGTATGGGTTACCTAGGCTATCTCTCACTAGAAGCCGGCCCCCATCTATGGTTACCCTGGTAGCCTCTCTCTAGGCACCGGCCCCATAGGGTGACACATGCGGAGCCGACATGTCCTCTCGTGGAGACAAGGAGGTCGGCCTTGCCAACTAGGCTTCTCATCCCATCCTTAGCCTGTGAGAGCACTCAAGGCATGGGTGAGGTATCTTACTTATCTTGTTATGTGATTTACTACCCCAACCCTCCTAAAAGTTGTTAAGTTTTCATTTGCTTACAACTTCCATGGGGTTACCCAGGCGGCCTCTCTGGGCACCGGCCCCACCATGAAAGCCACTCTCCTAGCAATCTCTGACCAAACATCCAAAATCAAAAACATATAGGGGTTCAATAGATTCTGATCCATTACATAAGCCATTCACTTGACCACAACAATATGAGTCCCTTTATTCCCTTCAAAACTCGAAACAATACATCGTTGGAACAGATTGATACAATTATCAGGTTGCAACCCAAGCAGTTAAGCCTCTGGAGTCGGTAAATAGATACAACAAGCTATCTCCCACTAAGGAAACAAAGGTTGAGACGATTATGGCATACCTTAAACCCATATGACTCAGGACCAAAAAAATAAATCTAATAAACAATTCCTTCAATACCACTTATAGATACTAACCCACGACCATCACATAGGTCTGAATTACACTCAAATGCATCATCTATAAACATAGAAGCACTACGAAGTATTAACCCAATTTTAATACCAAAACTATAAGACTCACATTACCATAATAAACTGTTTCACAAAAACCCTAATTTATTCATTAACTTGCACTAATGACAAGGACTTCAACAAAACCATAATACCAATGTATAATGAAACCGGTAAGCGAATAAAGACTATGAAATAACATATATTATTGCTTCTATTAATTGCATCAACAGCTCAAATCCCGCTAATACTTTCGTTTATGATCTACTTACTAACATTATATCACACGGAATAGCATAATACAATCCATAACTAACAAATTCATTTTTACAAGGTAACATGAGTATGACTAAAACTTATTAAACTATCAATCCATAAGATCCTAGTATAATAAATCATCCTACTATAAAGACTATTTGGATTCATTATCCACCTATCCACTAATTAAAACTATTTGCCTTATCCAATAAACATAAGGGAAAAGAGATTGGTAGAAAAGATAAGTGTTTTAGAGCACACTATTTTAAAATAGATTCGTTCCAAAAAAAAGATTAAAGGTTTAACTATAAATGTGAGCAAAGTATAAGAATGTTTAAATATTGTGATGATATATATACTAACTAAGGATTTAAATATCCAAAATCAACTATTTTCAAATAATGAGATAACCAATACGTTGCTTTTATTAAAATGGATTAATTAATACTAATAATTTCATTGCTTTCTAAACACTAATAGAATGTAAGCAGAAATGATTAATAAGGCAAGAAATCTTAGTCATCATATCTAACAATCGATTACTACTATTACAACTACAGTTTGAGCATATTGCAGAATCTTACTATTCGAAAACTTAACCAAAACTTCCTGAAATTAATGCACAAGGCCTGCTATCTCAGCTCAACACAAGGTCATTTCTAAGCGCATCGAATACTCTATACTAGGGAACAAAGAAGACACAAATGCCATTATTTTTCTGCTCTAAGACAGGTTGGGAAGCTGACGGCCTCAATAATCCTACAACGCTTTTATGTTCAGCGTGGCAATGATTTGGTTGAGGTGCAGTAAGAGTGATGATGCTGATGGGAAAAGAAAAAAATACAGATGTGACGATGGAAAGCTCCCCACTTCCCTTGGCGTGAATCTAAGTATGGAGCCACCACACAAGAAAAACGGGTCGATGACAAATCTGTCGGCTCAGCGATGGCTAACAGAGAGAGAGAGAGAGAGTTCGCAGCCATTAAAAGAAGTCATTGCAAACAGTGAATTGATTGAGGATTCTTTCTGTGGGTCTCCAAATGCAGACAAGAGGAATTCTAGATCGGCGGCGAAGGTAGGTTGGGTAGAGATAAGCGAATGGCATTGATGCATTCAAAGACACACTGGAGCAAATAGGCCTGTAGAGATAAAATCGTATTTACCAGGGCAGAATCGATGATGAAGGTTAAGAGTCTCATAGAAATATCTAGCTTGGCGACGGCGGCCCTCTCCCTTGAATGGGATACACGACATGCAAACAAACAAAACGGCTCCATTGGTGCAAGGAGAATGACCCCCACAAGGTGGACCAAGTTAAGCAATAGTTTACTTTTCAAAGAGGTTGCCATGCATTTAGAAGATTCGATCATAACTAGTAGGGCGAGCAGCAGACAGCGATCAAAGGAAACGAAAGAGGAACCCATGGTCCTAGCTTACATATCCACAGAACTATAAGCACATTAACTAAAACAAAACCCGATGCTCAAATGCAGCAATGAATCGGTGGAGAAAGAAAAGATGGGAGATGGGATTTCAACAAAACAAGGTAATTCAATTCGACTAAGAAACCAAATGCTCGATTTGACTATAGGGAAGAGATTAAATTTGATCCCTTTGAAGAAAGAGATGAGTATTCTAGTGATATGATTTTGCAGGTTAACAATATTGAAGAAACGTCCTGTAAGAGCATCCATCAAATTGTAGATTGATTACATAATTGAAAACGGATGAATTTCAGTTCGAATTTCATATGGGAAGTTAGAACGTTCCGGAAGATGGCTCGATGTCGAGAGCAACCAGACAACAAAATATTCTAATTCTTCAGAGCACAACACAGACAAGCATAAAGAAATTCTCAGAAGACATACCCGTACTTTCACGCTCCAGATCAAATCCTCCTCAAGAACTTTATCTCCTTCCTCCGACTCAATCCTCCCCAAAATTTTCCCCCCCACAATAAAAATAACTAATCTCATAAATTACTACAATCATGCATCAGTTACCGAGAATCTCCATCCTCCCAAGAAATTTTCAAATTTCACTTAAAATAGAGATTTCCCCAAAACTGAAGATTCACATTCGACAACTCACACCAATCAATTTATTACCCACTACTATCCTTAAAAGCTTGATATATTTATTACCCTTGAAAAGCTTCAGATGTTTAAATAAACATAAAGAAAGAAAAAGAATAATTATTTTACTCAATAATAAATTTTACTTCAGCAATATTCCACTTTTAACGACTACTCAAAATACTATTAAATTTAACATATAGATAGCATTATCATTATAATAATAGTTCGTTAAGGTATTATCAAGAGAAACACATCGACGTAACTTAAACAAAACTCAACAATGCCCCCACAACACGTGACGACCAACAACATGAAGCGAGGATCAAAGAGTCACATCACGACACAAAATCACAACAGAAGGCTAAGACTGACCCAGGGCAATAACCCTCATGTTATCTCCATCAACGTTACCCATTGGTGCAAGGGCCCGCTCAGACCTGCTAAGTCAGGTGGAGTCGAGGCCCGGTACCTGCAACCTGCATAAGAACAATGGGTTGTATACTATCAACTGCATATATATCAAACACACACCAAGTCAAAGAATCACGACGTAGTAGGGTGCTCGAATCGAGTAGTACTACACCGTCCCTGCTCTGAAACAAGACTATAAACATTTCTATATTTAAAATCAGATGCATAAACATGATAATATTAAACCATCAGTAAACATGTCCATCTTATCATAACTGGAATAACAACAATGTCATCATAAACTCATACCACATGTCAGAACTATAACAGTCGAACATAGTTTATCATGATCATAATAAGCATAAACCATAGATCTAATAACTCAAATATCTCAGAACTATCTAAATGCAATGGAAGAACTAACAATTGTCTCAGAACTGTCAAAATGGTAATGTAAAACTAGCAACTATGCCAAAAACGAGGGGGCATTACATCCTCCCCCCCTAGAGTCAGGCTTACTCCTAGAAGCCTGCAAATAAGTAAGGGTATAACTCTCATCTTGGAAGCATCCTCCCAGGTAGCAGAAGTCTCATTATTAGGATCCCACTCGACCTTGACCTGCTCCACGTCTCTGCCCTTGATAGCAAGTCTCCTATGCTGTAGAATGCCTACGGGCTCTAAAGCCAGCTGCCCGTCCTCTACCTGTAAAGCAGTCCAATCAAGAACATGAGCAATATCTGGATAGTAAGGTCTAAGTACAGAAACATGAAACACATCATGGATGCGTGAAAGACTGGGCGGCAAAGCAAGACGATAAGCAACAAGACTGATCCTCTCCAACACCTCAAAAGGTCCAACAAAGCATGGTGCTAGCTTAGAGTCCTTCCCGTAACGGATTGGATTCTTTCACGGTCGCACACGCAAGAACACCCGATCTCCGACTGAAAACTGTCGATCGATCCTATGAGCATCTGCATACTTCTTCTGTCCATCCTGAGCTGCCACCAAATGCTCTCTAATCCTCTCGACCTGCTGCTCCATATCGCTAAGCATATCTAGACCAAGAAGAACTCTATCCTCGAGACGATCCCAACTCAGAGGGGTCCTACAAGGGTGACCATACAAAGCCTGAAATGGAGACATGCTGATAGAACTGTGATATCCATTATTATAAGCAAACTCCACCAAGAACAGGTAGTCCTCCCAACGGCTCTGCCGATCCATCACATACATCCTAAGCATATCCTCGAGAACCTGATTAACCCTCTCGGTTTGTCCATCAGTCTCAGGATGGTAAGCTGAACTAAAGTTCAGCTGTGTCCCCAAGGCATGCTGCAGAGAAGTCCAAAGAGTGGAAGTGAACACTGGATCCCTATTGGAGATGATCCTACGAGGAATCCCATGAAGTCTGACGATATCCTCCATGAACACGCTGGCTACTGTAGTAGCATTGTAAGAAGAACGGACAGGAGAGAAATGAGCTACCTTCGTCAACCTATCCTAAGCATCATGTCGACGAGAGGATACTAGCAAACCAACAATGAAGTCTATCGAAATGATGTCCCACTTCCACTTTGGAATCAAATGAGGTTGCAAAAGACCTGCAGGGTGCTGATGCTCCGCCTTCACTCTCTGACACTCGAGACATCTCAACACAAAATCAGCAATATCCTACTTCATGCCACTCCAAAAGTACAGCTGACGCAGATCTGCATGCATCTTCTTGGCACCCAGATGAGCAGAATAAGGTGCCCGATGCGCTTCTGACAACACTAGGGTACGAAGACCCTCAGAACTAGGAACATAGATACGACCCAAATGTCGCAAAAGACCATCTGACTCAAGAGAGTAACCAGAGAATCTATCCTCTAATGGTCTACCAGACTCAATCTTGGATCTCACCTAATGATCATAATAAGCATAAACCATAGATCTAATAACTCAAATATCTCAGAACTATCTAAATGCAATGGAAGAACTAACAATTGTCTCAAAACTGTCAAAATGGTAATGTAAAACTAGCAACTATCACAAGCCAAAAACGAGGGGGCATTACAATATTAGCGGTTACATTATATTGTTTAGAATATTTATTTAGAGTATAATATTTAGATTAATAGCTATATTTATATTTATATATTATAAATTATATAATATTATATTTAATAGTATTATTATATTATATAATAATACTTAAATTGATAATAAAATAAATATATTGTATTTTTAATTATATAAGAATATTCATAAAATAATTATAATATTATATATGTTTATTAAATATAGTTGATGAAAACGACTTCTCTGTCATTTTATTTAAATCTTTAATTTAAACAATGCCTTAATATTGGGACATCACAGCCCTCCCCACTCAAAATTGCTTGTCCTCAAGCAATCACAATGAGTTCTTTCATTACCTTGCACTTTAACGTTTACCTTGAATGTGTTTAGACGAAGTTATGGTCTTGATATTGGATGAACATGCTCTAATGAAGAGAAAATGATTGTGATTCCATGAAAGAGAATTTGTAACCAAAGAATACTTGAAAGGTCTAATGAAAGACAAATGTATAGGTAAGCATTTGTTCAATGTTTTGAATAACGATGTGATGCAATTATCATAGATGAAGATGTGGTTTTAAGCAATTAAAATATTTTCAATGCTAAAGAAGATTTTGAGAGTATTGAGATTCCAAGATTCCAATGAATGATAATAAGATAGCGTGGAGACAATCAATGATAGATAAGATTATTAGACGAGAAAGGAGCCTTGTTGAAGTGAGCATACGTGAGACATGGAGGATGAAATAATTCAGCAAGTGTATTTAGACTTTAATGGAATCTGAATTTGATTTTAGTAATTGAATCTGTATTGTCTGTTATAGATCTACATGCTCCAATTCTAATTTTCCTTGTATGCTAATTTCTTGTGTTACATGAATACAAGTCACAAGGTATACGTATGAATACACATAAGTCACCAATATACGTAAGTCACAAAGTATTCACATGAACGTATGTTGCAAAACATACACTTGAATACACTTGGATACACATAAACCACAAGGTATACATATAATTCCCAAGGTATACACTTGAACATACATAGTCATGGAGTATATGAAGTCACAACGTATACTACTGAATACACAAAGTCATGGAGTATACACTCAAATACATAGTCATGAAGTATACACTTGAATACAAAGTCATAGAGTATACACTCGAATATAAATACAAGTCATAGAGTATACACTCGAATACAAATACAAGTCACAGAGTATACACTCAAATACAAATACAAATCATAGAGTATACACTCAAATACAAATACCAATCATAGAGTATACAATCAAATACAAATACCAATCATAGAGTATACACACAAATACAAATCATAGAGTATACAATCAAATACAAATACCAATCATAGAATATACACACAAATACAAATCATAGATTATACACTCGAATACAAATACCAATCAGAGAGTATACAGTCGAATACAAATACAAGTCACAGAGTACACTCGAATACAAATACAAGTCATAGAGTATACACTCATACAAATACCAATCATAAAGTATACACTCGAATACAAATACAAATCATAGAGTATACACTCAAATACAAATACCAATCATAGATTATACACTCAAATACATGTAAGTAAACTATCATTCACAGGATATCTGGAAACTTGGCTCTGATACCACTTGTAATGTCCCCTTTTAGGATATTCCTGGTTTCTTACTTGCATACAATAATATCACTAGAAAGGGACATTAGAAATATTAGAGATCAATAAATTTCAATGATAATATCTAATAAGATCAAAGATAATATAAATATTTCATTCTTTGTCAAAAGATTATTCATTTCCTACTTATCATTCACTATTGATGACTATTTTATAATACGTTCCATAATTCAAAATCCATATCTTCCTTACTATTCCTCCTCACGGAATTAGGTTTTACATGACTAGGGCGCGTGGAAACCATCTCAAACCCAGCCTTGGGGAAACTACGTCTCAGCCTTGGGGCCTATATATGGATGGAATTACTCTGCCTCTCCCCACAATACCTAACATTCCTTTAAGGATGAAGTAATAGAGGAAAATAGAAGTAACTAACTATGTTCATCTCAATATTATTTCCCTTCTAATCCTTAACCATGGATAGGGAATTACTTGTCTAGGGCGCGCTAAACCCTGTCCAATGTGATTGGGATGGAATTACTCCGCCTCTCCCTAGGAACCTTGTCTAGGGCGCGCTAAAACCCTCTCCAATCCATTGGGATGGAATTACTCCGCCTCTCCCTAACAAGACCACCTACCCTCTGGTTACAGGTAATAGAAGTGATGGGGTGATCATACCAACACTTAGCAAGTTTCATAATACTTATGATACTAGTGATAATATGTATTTGTCATTACTTACCACATCACATTCATCATAATAGACAGAGGGTTAGATATATCATACCAGTATATAAGTCTTGTCTTTGTATCCTTGGCGGTCTAAGGATTGTCTTCCTTTAGTGTTGATTGTATATCGATATGTAAATTCTCCTTAGATGACTTGGAGATGCCCAATGATCCTATGGAGCACCAATATAATGATTACCTTGAGTTTATTCTGATTTCTTACAAGGCTGCTACTAGATTCAGGATTTCCCTCTTATGTAAGGCGGTTCTATGTGTCTTTGTATATTATATTTATGCAGATCAGAGGAGTCTTGTCCATATAACTTCATTTGTATTTTCCTTTTTTCTTAGATCATTTGATATATTTGAAGAGTATTCTTTTCTGCTCCAATATCTCTTGACTGTCCTCCTGTACCTTTTAATCTTATCTCTGAATATTTGATGAAGAGATGAGTAATGTTATGAGATGCTGATATGATTGATGATATCTTGCTTTCTGTGTGACTGAATAATCTTGGATCTGATGATATCCCTTTATGCTGAGTTCGAGCAGGACTGTGTATTTGATGCTGATTGAGACTTTATGTGATTCCTTTTATGAGAAGCCTTGTAAGCCGCTAGCAATCTTAGTTATTTGGTGGTGCTCTGTTTTGCTTATAGTTCCCTCGACCTCCTTGCAATTATAATAAGACTTTGTTTATTATTGATATCCTTCGCTGTTTGAGGTGGCTGAGGTCGAATGATGAGAGGAGTTTATTCCCTTCTATTTCGATGCCTCCTTGTTCTTTCATTATTTGATTGAAGAGGATCTGTTCTATATTCCTCTCTTCTGATGCTTTCTTTTAATGCCCATCGATTTCTATTTATCTCTCATTGGTTGCTGCCGAAAGAATGCTTGATGATTCCTCTCTCCCTGAATGTCGATGCCATTATGATTCTTATATGTCTTGAAGAGGTGTGCTAATCCATCCATTACCATTGTCCATAAGTGCTTGGTGCCGATTACCTTAACCAACCTTTCGTGTATCTTTGCTTAATGTTATTTGTCATTGATTTTGTTTATGTGATTGTTCTTTTCCAATCAGAGTCTTTAATAGTAACTATTATCAATATTAGTGTGTGTGGAGGGAGTCATCCAATCTATGAAGGAATTGACGGCTATTAGCAATTGTTAACTCGTTTAGGATAAACTCGCTGCCCTGTGGGTTGCAGCTATATTAGCGGGTACATTATATTGTCTAGAATGTTTATTTAGAGTATAATATTTAGATTAATATCCATATTTATATTTATATATTATAAATTATATAATATTATATTTAATAGTATTATTATATTACATAATAATAATTAAATTGATAATACAATAAATATATTGTATTTTTAATTATATAAGAATATTCATAAAATAATTATAATATTATTAATGTTTATTAAATATAGTTGATGAAAACATCTTCTCTGTCATGATGTTTAAATCTTTAATTTAAACAATGCCTTGATATCGGGACATCACAGTCTTATGCAATCTGTACAAAATATAATTATTTTGCCTTTCAACCTGGACATATGACTTCCTATGTGTAGGATCATTTTTCTATTTAAAGAATGTGCTTTTGTTATGAACAACACATAGAAAAGTACAACAAAACATGATATCAAGACTCATCTACTGCTTGATTATTTTGTGTTTCTTTTACATAATGCAGCATAGTTTTCTGTTTATTGTGTATCTCCCTTTTATTGCTTAAATGGGTATCCTGTCTTTTTGAATTGAATTTGATTTTTCCAACTCATAAACTGCATTACAATTAAATGTAAAGAATCCTCCTTTTTGAAATTGTAGGTGGCTTGTTGATAGAAAAAAAGTAACCGTATTTGTAGAGCCAAGAGTCAAGAAGGATCTTCTTGCAGAAAGTATGGATTTTTGTTTTGTACAATCATGGGAAAAAGGTGAACAAACTTCTGAACTATATTTTTTTTACTTCTTTGTTGAAAAATTTCCTTCTCTATGGTTCCAAATGGGATGCTGTCTTCTAACTTCGGCTTATGGGATAGTAATTTTTTTTTCCTTTCTTTGTTGACATATTTCTTTTTATTTGGTTCCATATGCGATTTTATCTTCTAACTTTGGCATATGGGCCAGTAATTTACTATTTATAAAAATTAATTCTTTCATATCTTATGTATGGCACACTAATTTGAAGGTTCATGGTATGTTAATGGGAAGGTGAAAATTTGCAAACTACTTGTTATTTGTATTCTTTGGTTTTCCTTCATATATCATTTGAACCAAGGAGAAGTATTGATGGAGTCACTAATCACCCACTCAGTGCAGTAAGCAAAGAATTCACAACCATGAGTATCAATATGTGTAATATGCACCTGTCTTGTAGGTTTTTTATGCCAAGTTTTTTTCGATTTGGGTTTCTTGTTTCACTGCTGAATGTGTTTAGGGTTTGTTTGTGTTTTTGCATATGATGTTTGCAATATAACAATGAAATATGGTGCATGCAACAATACCCATAAAATATATAGCAGATACACATAAAATAATGAAGACCCAAATCATAAAATTGCTCAAATAGAATTATAGTAACATACCCATTTCATTTTCTTCAAGTTGTAGTTTTGTTGTACATGAACCAGCAATACAGATATCAAGAAATCATCTCCAAATCACTAACAAATAAATGTTGTTCTTCAAACAATCAATAGGAATGTTATTTGTAACCCTAGGAGCCTAAAATGGATGTGTTAGGAGCCTCAAAGAAGAGACGTTTCACTTTAGAAGTCCCCACGCCCTTGAGGAGAACCTGTATGACTAGAAAGGGGCTGTTCTAGCAATAAAATCAGACACAAACCTTAGTTTTCAACCGGTCTCCAAATCTGAACCAATGACAGCACAATCCCTCCAAAAACGAACCACAAAAAGATGTATTCGCTGATGCAAAGGACTAGTGGGCTGTGATGGAAGTACGGCCTGCCTGTGAGAGATGTATGGCCTGTCCTGGCTGCCTCAAATCTGCTAGAAACACTCAGAAATTCCCTTCAAACCTGATCTGTAATATCTTCTATCAGCTGCTCAAAAAATCTGCATGGAAACATATGCAATATCTCCTCAAAATCTCACCCAATAAGCTCAATGCGAAGTTCTTGATTGAAACTCCCAGGAACCCTCCTAATGTTGTCTTTCAAACACGATGAGAGTGATCTCACAGAGGTTTTTGTCTCTGCAAAACCCTTGTTCAACCTCAAAGCCAAGCTCCAAGTTTGCACGACAATATTTTTCAAGAGTCAATGAATGAATGAGAAATGACTTCTCATTTTCTTTTGTCTTCTCACCCAACGCCCAAGGAGGAATTCTTTTTATTATTTTATTTTTCTAACTTAAGATCTCTTCAACCCCTCATGAAGTGGGCGCCCAACTCCTAGCACAATATCTTTTTAAAAACAACTTATATCAACCACATATTAGTCACTTTAATAAAATAAAGTAACTATAGCTTTTTAAACTATTATAAGTTAAATATTTAATTTAACTTATATTTTGACAAATAAATACATTATTCCTCGATCACCTCAAACCCATGTGATAAGTGCTAGGTACTCCCAATCAGCAGTGCTAAAAATGGCAATGTCGAGCAATCTTCACCGGTGACCCCCTGCTTGACTTACTATAAATAGTAAGTCCTAGTAAAAGTGACCAAATAGGTTCCCTAATCAAACTCCATTAGCCTACGGGAACCTTGGAATAGGCTAATTGCTCCACCTATTGGTCTAGGCTATGAAGGGGACATTATAGTCCGCCCTCCCCAAAATTGCTTGTCCTTAAGCAATCTCAGCTCAGGTTGTTGCAATATCTACTGACTCGCCCATGTTGCATCCTCTACTGGCAAGTTCTTCCATTTCACCAGGTACTCTTTGACGATCCTTTTCCTGAGATTCCTCTCCGGAGTGTCAATAATAGCCTCTGGAATCAAGATTAGCTTCCCTTCCTCATCCAAGGGTGGAAGCTCAGATGAAGGAACAACATTGTGCCCGAGTGCTTTCTTAAGCCTAGATACATGAAATACATTGTGCACTCTGCTATTAGCTAGAAGCTCAAGCTCATAAGCAACTTCCCCCACTCCCCTGGACACTCTGAACGGACCATAGAACCTGTGTTTTAATTTCTCTGCTCCACTCCTTTTGAGAGTGGACTACCTGTAAGGTTGGAGCCTTAAGTAGACCACGTCCCCAACCTCAAAACTCCGCTCCACTCGGTGCTAGTCTGCAAACAATTTCTGCTGGTTCTGTGCTTGTTGCAGATTCTCTTTGAGCTCTTTCATGATATCTTGGCTCTCTTGCAACAAGTCCTTAGCTTTCGACACCCTACTGTCACCAAGTAGCAAATCTGTGGAACTAGGGGCATCATATCCATATAGGGCCCTGAATGGGGTCATCTTGATAGACATGTGATATGTTGTGTTGTAGCAGTACTCCCCCAGGTGTAGCCACTTAATCCAGGTTCTCTACTGCCTCGACACATAGTTCCTGAGATACCCTTCCACCCATTTATTTACAATTTCTATTTGCTCGTCAGTCTATGGGTGGTAACTAGTACTGGGAGTAAGCTCAGTGCCACATAATCTGAACAACTCCTACCAAAAGAGACTTAGGAACTTGCTGTCCTTATCACTCACAATCCCCTTGGGTATCCCATGCAACCTAAAAATCTCCCTGAAGAAGAAATCAACTACCTGCACTACTGTATAAGTCACGGATATGGCGAAGAGATGTGCAAACTTGGTCAACCTATCGACCACTACAAAAATGCAATCCTTCCCTTGTACCTTTGGTAGCCTAGTGATGAAGTCCATGGAGATGTATTGCCACTTCTGATTGGGAATTGACAAAGGCTGAATTAGGCCAGCTGGATAGGTATGTTCATTCTTATTCTGCTGGCAGATATGACACTCCCTAACATATTTGAGGACTTCATTTTTAAGTCCTTTCCATGTGAAAAGTCCTTTCCATGTGAAACGTTCCCGAACTTGCCTGTATGTCTTGAAGAACCCGAGATGACCAGCCATAGGTGTGTCATGGAATGTCCTCAGAATTTTGCCTTTGAACTGAGAGTTAGGCACCAAAAATATCCTCTCCTTATAAATAATCAGGTCATTAACCATCGAGTACCTATCATCTTGTACTATGCCCTCTATGATTCCTGCTGCCCAAGAATCCTTAGCATACTCTGCTGAAATTGACTCTCTCTAATCAGCAGAGATCTCCCCTAGCAAACACAAGTGGGGTCTTCTGGATAGTGCATTTGCCACTATGTTCTTTTTACCTTTGACATACTCTATATCAAAGTCATATGCCTGTAGCCGACTCACCCACTTTTGTTGTCGATCATTCAAATCCTTCTGGTTCATAAAATATTTGATGCTGCTATGATCGGTTTTGATAATGAATTTACCTCCAACCAGATAGGGTCTGAATTTGGCCAATGCATGCATTATGGCCAACATCTCTCGGTCATACACCAAGTAACTCTTCTCCACACCTCTGAGCTTCCTGCTCTCAAATGCAATGGGGTGTTTCTCCTGCATCAGTACTGCCCCAATCCCCTCTCCTAAAGCGTCACACTCCAATTCAAATGGCTTGGAGAAGTTTGGGATTGCCAACACATGGCAAGTAGACATCAACTGCTTGAAGTGTTCAAAACACTTCTGTGCTGAATCCGACCATGTGAATGCTCCCTTCTTGGTCAAATCTGTGAGTGGAGTTGCAGTCTGTGAGAAGCCCTTAACGAACCTCTTGTAGAAGCCACATAGCCCAAAAAACCCCTTGAGCTGAGTGAGATTCGTCGGTGTAGGCCATTCCATGATAGCCCTTATCTTTTCTAGATCAACTCTCACACCATCTGCACTGATAATGTGACCAAGGTAAAGCAACTTAGTCATGCCGAAGTTACATTTGGACTCCTTGGCATACAAGGACTCACTCTCCAGGATGCTCAACACCTCCTCCAGATGCCTCATGCTCTTCCCATGTTTTGCTAAAGATTAGGATGTCATCAAAGAAGATCAAAACAAACTTCCTCAACTGTTTCCCGAAAATCTGGTTCATGCAACTCTGGAAAGTAGTTGGTGCATTTGTCAACCCAAACGGCATCACCAAAAACTCAAAGTGGCCGTAATGACACCTGAAAGCAGTCTTCTTTATGTCCTCTCTCATCCTGATCTGGTGATATCCTAACCTCAAATCTATCTTTGAAAAACAACAAGCCCCATGAAGCTCATCAATCAACTCATCAATACGGGGAATAGGATATTTGTTTTTGATGGTTTTCTTGTTCAAGGCACGGTAGTCAATGCACATTCGAATTGTTCCATCTTTCTTGTTGACAAGAACAACCGCAGAAGCAAAGGGGCTCTTACTAGGTCTAATATGCCCCATCTCCAATAGCGCCTTAATGGTCTTCTCTATCTCATCCTTGAGCCTCTTAGGATGACGATAGGGTGTAATAATTACTGGCTTGGACCCATCCTCTAGCTCTATGACGTGCTCAATCCCCTTGTCAGGTGGCACTCCTGGTGGTATACTCCCAAACACCTTGCTATGCTTGGTCAACAATCTCTGTATATCTGGATGATAGCTGTTTTTGGCTGTTGGGGAACCTCTGGCATGATTAGGCACTCAGTTGCCCACTGTACCTGGTCATGTTTCAACATTCTCTCCATTCTCTTAAGAGAGACTACTCGAGGCCCTCCATCTGATAATGCTCTAAGTACAAACTTTTTGCCATTTGATTCAAACTTCATCTCCATATTTCACAAGTTCATGGTGAACTCTCCAATGGTCATCATCCAGTGCATGCCTAACACCACATCTATGTGACCAATACCAACAACATTGAAGTCATCCTTGAGCTCATACTCCCCAAGCCGTATGCTCAATCTAGAAATCTTCTTGGTGCATGTGAGTTTGAAGCCATCTGCTACCATTCCCTTAAAGCCTTCAAACTCCTCAGTCTTGAGCCCTTATATTGCAACCAACCCCTCATCAATGAAATTATGTGTTGCACCTGTATCAATAAGGGTGATGATGCGTTGTCCACCTAGGACTCCTCTAACCCTGAAAGAGCCAACTTTCTGGAAGTTAGAAAGCTGTGCCATCACTCCTTCACCATCACTACCACTCTGAGATGAATTTTCATCATTGTTGTCCTCCCTATTTGATGGCTGATCTAATTTTTCTGAATTGGACTCCTCAGCAGAAAAATACTCTATCTGTTTTGCCTTTGCCTTGTTAAGGCATCTATGTGATGGATCCCATGGTTCTCTACAATGGAAGCAAAGCTTCTTCCTCCTGTACTTGTTCAACTGCTCATTGTTCAGCTGAGTTGTCTTCTCTCTTGGCTGATTAGTATCCCTCTGAAAAGTCTTCTTGTCTTTGTCTTTCTTGTATGGTAACCCCGTAGACTGGAATTTGCTTCTGGATGAAGAAGACTCTATGTGCCTTGCTTTTTTCATGGCTTCATGTAGAGGTGGATTGAGGCCCTTGATCCAACCTCGTAAGGGATCGGTGAGTCCATCAATGAAAAGCACCATCAATCTGCGTTCTGAAATATCTGTCACCATTACCGATAGCTTCTGGAACTTTGATATGTAACTCTCCACTGAACCCCACTGTTTTAGCTATGCTAATTCCTTGAACTGTAATTCAGGGTCCTTGTCAAACCTGTCTATCAGTCGTCTAGTAAACTCTGTATAAGATGCAATCTAGTCATTGCCAAGAGTAACCTTCCCATGGTGGCACCACTCATGGGCAATGCCGTCGAGATGCAGGGTAGTATATGTAATGGCCTCCTCCTCAAGCATAGGACTAAGCTGCAAGAAGCTATCTAGCTTCTGTACCCAAGCTCTAGCTGTGGTCTTCCCTGACCCATCAAAATAAGGAATGTTCAACTTATTCACCTTCTTTTGAAGCTCATAATTCTACTGTCTACCACCCCTGTTGGGTCTGTGTTTCATCCTCAGGTCCGAATACTCACAGAAAGACATCTCAGCGCTAAACTCCTCACTGGAAGCCCACCAATCTCTGATGATAACATCCTGGAACTCAAGCTGTGTAGGCTCAGGTTCTGGAACATTGTTTCGAGGAGTAAAGGTAGGTATACCGGGTCTATCATAAGCTATGTGTTGGTTGACCCCTTTATTATTAACAGACGCTTCCCCATCATTTCTCCTATCCTCCTCATCTCTGTACCTGTTCCTGTCACCATTGTTGCCCCCATTGTCGTTCTGGTTCCTGTCATTATTATTGTTATTATTATTATTATTGTTTCCTACATTCCCAATGACCTGATGTGCTATAATAT
Source organism: Cunninghamia lanceolata (assembly GCA_027924645.1). NCBI lineage: Eukaryota > Viridiplantae > Streptophyta > Pinopsida > Cupressales > Cupressaceae > Cunninghamia > Cunninghamia lanceolata. The sequence continues at coordinate 4,927,049 of BSBN01000263.1, read as the reverse complement.
CACAAAGATGATTAAAATTATTTCGCAAGTCTCGCTGCCCCCTGGCCAAATCATTAAGTGTATCCCTAGTGCTAGGTTCCTCTCAGTCTTTGTCACCCATCTCAACCACTACGGTATCTGCACCTGCAAAAGGGTCTATATGTGGAGGTACTGCAAGATCTGGCTGTGACCTGTTTCTCTTAAGGTAGTATTGATGTGTTCCCGGCTACATCACTTAATACCCACTTTGCATGTTTCAATCTGACCTCACAGGATGGCAAGATTATATGTGCTCTGATACCACTGTAATATGCACTTGTCCTATAGGGTTTTTATGCCAAGTTTTTTTCGGTTTGGGTTTCTTGTTTCACTGCTAAATGTGTTTAGGGTTTGTTTGTGTTTTTGAATATGATGTTTGCAATATAACAATGAAATATGGTGCATGCAACAATACCTAGAAAATATATAGCAGATACACATAAAATAATGAAGACCAGATCATAAAATTGCTCAAGTAGAATTATAGTAACATACCCATTTCATTTTCTTCAAGTTGTAGTTTTGTTGTACATGAACCAACAATACAGATATCAAGAAATCACCTCCAAATCGCTAGCAAATAAATGTTCTTCAAACAATCAATAGGAATGTTATTTGTAACCTTAGGCGCTGAAAATGGATGTGTTAGGAGCCTCAAAGAAGAGGCGTTTCACCTCAGAAGGTCCCACGCCCTTGAGGAGAGCCTGTACGGCCAGAAAAGTGGCTGTTCCAGCAATAAAATCAGACACAAAACTCAGTTTTCAACCGGTCTCTAAATCTGAACCAATGACAACACAATCCCTCCAAAAACAAACCACAAAAAGATGTATTTGCTGATGCAAAAGACTAGTGGACTGTGATGGAAGTACGACCTGCCTGTGAGAGATGTACGTCCTGTCCTGGCTGCCTCAAATCTGCTAAAAACACTCAGAAATTCCCTTCAAACCTGATCTGTAATATCTTCTATCAGCTGCTCAAAAAATCTGCATGGAAACATATGCAATATCTTCTCAAAATCTCACCCAATAAGCTCAATGCAAAGTTCCTGATTGAAGCTCCTAGCAAACCTCCTATTGTTGTCTTTCAAACATGAAGAGAGCGATCTCACAGAGGTTTTCGTCTCTGCAAAACCCTTGTTTAACCTCAAAGCCAAGCTCCAAGTTTGCACGACAATATTTTTCAAGAGTCAATGAATGAATGAGAAATGACTTCTCATTTTCTTTTGTCTTCTCACCCAACGCCCAAGGAGGAATTCTTTTTATTATTTTATTTTTATAACTTAAGATCTCTTCAACCCCTCATGAAGTGGGTGCCCAACTCCTAGCACAACATCTTTTTAAAAAACAACTTATATCAACCATATATTAGTCACTTTAATAAAATAAAGTAACTACAGCTTTTTAAACTATTATAAGTTAAATATTTAATTTAACTTATATTTTGACAAATAAATACATTATTCCTCGATCACCTCAAACCCATGTGATAAGTGCTAGGTACTCCCAACCGGCAATGCTAAAAATGGAAATGTCGAGCAATCCTCACCGGTGATCCCCTGCCTGACTTACTATAAATAGTAAGTCCTAGTAAAAGTGACCAAATAGGTTCCCTAATCAAACTCCATTAGCCTACGGGAACCATGGAATAGGCTAACTGCTCCACCTATCGGTATGGGCTATGAAGGGGACATTACAATATGGATTAATCATTTTTTGCATGTTAATTTGATTGAGGTAAAAGTTCATTCTTTGTAAGGATTTATCAATGAGGATTGACAAATTTTTCAATTTGATTTATCATGTGTATTCTTTCTTGAGATGTGTAATGTCCTTGGTAGGAAGGTTAGCTCAAAACCACTAAATCTTTTTGCAATCAACTCAAATTCCAGCTCTTTTTGATCACCAAGTTGCCAATGTGGGCAAGGTGAGAGCATACAGAGACTAGAATGAGGACAATGGAATTAATCAACAATATATTGGCAAGAAGTTGACCAATTTACAATAGAGCAAGGTCTTAGAATTGCTCAACACCCAAAATGGCAGATAGTGATATGCACATTCCGATCAAGCCAAAATGACTGATTACAAGTAGAAAATGTGTAATGTCCCCATTTTCGAGTTCTGTTGCAGCTCAATCAGAGCTGACTTTCTGGGTTGGTGACAGCATAATCAGAGGAGTATTTTGAAGTCACTAGGATGTTCGGGTGATCTAGTGGAGTCGTATGACACTTTCCGAAGAGAGCTCGGACAACTTGTCCATACTATTTATAGTAAGTGCTTGCATGGCGATTATCTTTCTGGGTTTTTCTGGGTTTGTTCTCTTTGGTCCTCAGAGAACATTGCTATTTATAGTAAGTGTCAGTCTGACACTATTTTGGTGACTTGGCAGTCAGTCGTTGACCATTCCCCATGTTGTATTGAGCTCAGTGGTATCAGATGGTTTGCAGTGATGCCTTTCTGGGTGATTTCGGACTTTGGGCTTGGACTTGCTATTTTTGGCAAATTAGGGTTTCTGTCCATTTCGGGATTTTCAGTGTTGGAGATGGAGCATCTCGTCGAGACCTTTCCGGCGAGCTATAGATCACTAAATTTCGAGTTCATTTGGGCCTCCGTTTTAAAGTCCGTAAATTAATATTATTATTTAATATTGGACTTTGGGATTTAATGGTTAAGTGATAAAAAATAAAATATTTAAGTCACTTAAGTTATTTTATGGAGCGCTCACCTTGGGAAATATTAAAAGTGAAATTAAATGAAATATTCCCCCCCAAAAGTGCATCCCACCTACTTGGAGAATTATAAAAGAGGAAAAACTGCCTCATTTGGGTATGCTTGGATTGTTATTTTCTCTTGTGTTTTGGGATGTTCCCATGCATTGGCTTTGGAGCTTGGCTCTAGGGTTTGATATCGATTTATGGAGACGAAACCCTCTGCAAAATTGCCTTTCTTCATGCGTGAGAGATCGCATCAAGAGAGGAAGTTGGAGGCTTCATTCTGGGGCTTCACTAGAGCTGTCATTTGATACATTTTGTTATGATTTGGTCTGCTTTTCGAAGAGACATTACAGAAACTGGAGGTGCCATCGTCGATCAATGATGTCCCATATGAGATGATACTTATTCTCAACTCCAACATAACGATCTAATGGTCTCCTTGGTCCTATCCATGCCTTCATATATGTAGCCCATTACGGGCTTCTCCCCATTAGCAACTCGTAGGAGAACTAAAGGCTCTGTGAATTGCAATTATTGTGAAACATTAAAATAAGTGTGAACAAAAATAAGCAAATAAAATGGAAATATGAATAAAAATATAATATAGATTTACCTCTACGATCTCCTTGGTTGGAAGCCAAAAAAAATCCAATCAACCACATCAACCCCTGCTTTGGTCTTAGCATATGATGAGGAAGTCCACTCCTACTTACAAACATGCGCCTCAAAGTTGCCTTTGACTGAAGCAAGGGTTGTGTTGTGCCAAATCAAAATTTTTGCTTCATTAAGGCATTTTATGCAAGTCCAGAAAATTTTTCGTCAAAAACTCAAAATGTCAAAATTTCTAAAAATAGACGTCAAATTAGGTTTTCTAGGTTTCTTGAGATACGGATGCTCGCAAAATTTTCTAAAAATAGAAAGTTTCTAAAAATAGAATCTCAGATTCAGGTGTCATGCCTGATTCTGATTGGCTAATTTTGCTTCACGATCAAGGTGGTCCAGACAGAATCTGCAAAAGGTCATGTTTTCCCTACTGGGTCAATTCTACTTTTTTAGATGGCGAAGCACAAGCTCCGAAGCCATTAATGGAGGAAGTTCATCTGCAGGGGTTAGTTTCAAGTTTGCAACGTTGTACAGATAACACAGAACTGTCGAACAGTCGTCAACTGACGAGGAACAGAGAACGAAGAATGATGAATCCGAAAGTGAGAAAAGTTAAAATCTTTGAAAAATGGTTAAGTTTGGAAATCCCAAGTGCCCCTGGAGGCTAGGGGTGGCCAACCTTGGCAGACTTAGTTTTTTTTTTTTTGGGTTTTTTCGAAAATGTTTAAAAAAATGCCTCCGTTAATCAATTCTCGGGTGGAGAAAAGCAGTCATTTTGGTCAACAGGTCCTGAAAAACTGGGAATCACGTTAGATATACCCAGGCTATCTAGTCCATCCTTCATCCAGTGGCAGTTGTCCGACAAATCATCGAAATCAGAGACAGAAAGCAGCTACTGGCATGGGAAACGAGGTAAACTGCAAATAAAAGTTGAAAACCATAAATTGTTTTAAGGCATAGTTTCCCAAGCGCCCCTGGAGGAAGAGGGCGCCTATCACTCCTAGTGTTAGAATTTTTTTCACGTTTTTCGAGAAACGTCGAAAAGTCTCTATCAGCCCGCTTTCAGGTGGTCAAAATCAATCAAAATCAGTCAAAATGCTCATAAAAGCTGGAAATTCATCTCAGGTATGTTTAGGCTACTCAGATCACCTCCCATCCTGCTTCAGTAGTCAATCAGACAGCCGAAAACGAAGATCGAACGAGAGCTGCGGACACGAAAAATGGAGAAATGAAATCAAAGATGAAAAGTCATAAATTTTTCTAAGGCATGGAATCAAAAGCGCCCCTGGAGGCTGGGGTCACCCATGAACACCAAACTTAGAATATTTTCCATGCTTTTCCAGAAAACAACAATCTTCCTCCGTCAGCCTAGTCATATTCACAGAAAATCAGTTTGGCTCAATTTTCGAGGTAGGCGGAAGGTATAATCGACACAGTTTCTTCAGGCTTGCCTAATTGACTAATCATCTGTCTTAGTTTTACTCCAATAGGCGATATTCGATAGCCTAACCGGGTCCCACAATCACCGGAATGCGCGCAAAAGACGAAAAATTGAAAAAATTGAAAATATCACAGAAAATGGCTAAGGCATGAAAACCCAAGTGCCCTTGGAGGCTGGGGGCACCTGAGTTCTCCAGAGTTAGTTTATTTTCATGTTCCGACAGTGTTCCCTGCAGCCACTTCCAAATCTTTGCCCGTCGACAGTTTCCAGAAGTCAGATTTGCAGTCAAACGTCGTCGGATCATCAGTTCGAGGCTGGGGATCAAATCAGGATTGATAAATCTTCAAGGTTCCATGATCAGTCGGCATTTTCAGTCAACGGTGACAGTTTGCCGTCTTGTTGAAGTTAGAGGCAAGCTCTGCTGGAGTTGGAACGAGTGCAAAAGTTTCAAAACGAAAGTAAAAATTGGTTAACACTTTTGCAACCTTGCGTGTTTGATGACATCATCAAAGAAGATATTTTTATTGTCTCACACACGAAGCCATAGGCAGCTATAAAATAGGGATTCTTCCTATTCGAGCATATCAACTTGGATTTGTGCTTTAAAAGATGCTTTCTTCATGGATAAGATTCAAGTTTTATTCTTTCACAAAGAAAGTTGCTTTTTCGCCCTAAAGTTCTATAAAGACAAGCTTTTGGCCTCCTTATTCAGGTTGCATCCAGAGAAAAGAAAGACATATTTTTCTTCTCATGAAGATTTGAGAGCCCAAACGGAGTGCTTTTTCAGTAATCTTCATAGTTTCAGGATTGGGAAGCACAGAGACACGCTTTTTCAAGGTCCTTTTTCTAGGGCATCATTTTTCAGAAACAGGGCTAGAGCTTTTTCAATTTTCATCAAAATGGGTCTATCTGGAATTTCATCCTCTTGAAGATTGGAAATTTTTATCTTTTCGAAAATTTGCTTGTTTGCTACTTTTTCGGGAAATCCTCTATTTTTTCAAAATCCGATTGATCTAGGTTGCTTCAGAACGGGATTGTCTACAAAACCCACGTGCCAGCTTTTTCTCTCAAAATCTTGAAATTAGCAAACAATTTTCAGCCTTTTGCGCAAAATATTTCTGGACATAGGCGAGAAGGTGTGGCATGATAACAAGAAAAAAATATTAAAGAATCGCTCGAAAGTGGCTAAAAGAAAAGCGGAATGTTTTGCCAAGTAACATTGGACGTAAATGACTTCAAGGTGGTCAGATCCCATCTTGGTAGAAGTACTCAGCACACGGATGTGAATCTCTTTGAGGTTGCTTCAGATAATCTGAAGGAGAGAGTGTTGAAGGACGGAGAAGATAAAGCAGCCCTCAATACTGAAAATAGGTAGCTGCAGCAATATATTTATATCAGTGGATGATGTCACCAATAGGGCAAGAATAAAGATGAAGATGTGACTCAAAAGAGAGCAACTTTAACTCAAATGCTTTTTGTTTTAAAGCATTTGCTTTCATCCAAAGCTTATCCATTGTAATGTCCCCTTTTAGGGTATTCCTTATTTCTTTACTTACACACAATAATATCACTAGAAAGGGACATTAGAACTATTAAAGGTCACTCAATCAAAATAATATTGAACTCATCTATAATAGTATAACATAAACAATAGTATAATCCACATTCAGTTCAATTCATAACACAATTCAATATTGATTATGTTCAAGTCTTAATCCTTACTTCCTTTTTATTCCTCAACCTTGGATGGGGATTTACTTGTCTAGGGCGCGATGACACCACCTCATGGATTGGATTTACTCCGCCTCTCCCTAACAACACCTCACCTCTCCTAAGGTTGTAGGCAATAGAAATAACTAAGTATTAACTTGGACATATTCAATATATTTCAACATACCAATTGATCACATTTATCCATAACACATTTTGCATTGGCTATGCTCAAGTCTCAATCCTCATTTCTCTTCTAATCCTCAACCATGGATGGGGATTTACTTGTCTAGGGCACGATGACACCAACTCGATGGCTGGGTTGACTCCGCCTCTCCCTAACAACACCATGCCACTCACTTATAGGTTGAAGGCAATAGAAATAGATAGGCCTTGAGTTTGAGCATACCAAAGTGTTGTAAATGCAATGTATATTTCATAGCCAATTTCATAATGCTTATATATTCATGTGTAATGATACTCACAATAATCTTTATTTATATATACTTATCATTACTTAAGGCATTCATCATAATAAATATAAAATGTTATATATGTGTGTGTGTGTGTGTGTGTGTGATAATACTTACCTTGCAACCCAACACTTGAAGGTTTATGCTGCTGCAACTTATTATTTAGATCTGATTTCCCAGAAATCAGAAATATTTCTGATTGTTCTTTAACTTGCTCCCACTGATTGTATATTCAGATATTGAGATGATTCTGAATTGTATTGTGTCTGCTATGTTTGCTTAATAATTGTGTATTGATTATTCCATGGATGATTAATGCTGTCCATCCATTCCTTCTTATACCCCCGTGTCATTATGAAAGGATGTATCTCTTATTAATATTGGTGTCCTTCCACATAGACATGACTTTTAGTCAAGAATTAATTGCTGCCTTATTTATCTTATACAAATCATGGCCCATATGCATATAATTTTAATGGATATTAATGAAATCACTGCCTTTTATTAAGGATACTTTCATTTATATTTATTAATTTATAATATTCAATAATATATATATATCTATTTATATTAATAATTATAATTTATATCATTTTAATATTTACGTTAGTAATTATGTTTGCTAATTATATTATATATAATATAAATAGATTATATTAAAATATTTGTATGATAATAGTAAATAATAATATTATATATATAATGGTTTCTACCATTCAAATTGATATTTTACAAAAGCAACTCGATCATCTTTTAATATGATGTTTAAATTTTTAATTTAAACAATACCTTAATATTGGGACATGACAACCCTCCCCACTCAAGATTGCTTGTCCTCAAGCAATTCTAAAATTTGAATGATCAAAAAGAACGTGCTTAGTTCTAGAATCAATTTTCTTTCAATCTTTTATTTGAGTTTTCCTCGGTGGTTGTCTTTAGCATTTGGGCTCGCCCTCTTTTACCACATCTGTGTCCTGGTTCCCATTTTTCCTTACAATGGTAGCACCATTTTTCCTTTTCAGGTTCTCCGTTACAAACGTGTCCATGAGCCCAACGTTCCTTGCACTTGAAACATAAGTTTTTCTTTTTGAGCTCATCAAATTCCTCTTTGGAAGAGGTCTTGTGGAATCTTTCCTCTTTGTGGGCAGGTTTGTTGTGTTTGCTTGAGGGTATGTTACTTGTTGCTGTCTCAAGTCTCAAGGCTATTTCGATTGCATCTTCAAGGGTTATTGGCTTAAGGGCACTCACTAATCCTCTAAGGGAATCTTTTAATCCTTCAACAAATAGGTAAGTGAGTCTATCCTCATCGACTCCTGAAACTCTTATAGATATTTTCTCAAATTCATTTATGTATTCTTCCACCGTTCCTCATTGTTTCAAGTGTGTCAACTCCTTAAAATCTTCTTGAGGATGCCTTCGATCAAATCTCTTGATGAATTTTTGGGAAAATTTCTCATAGGATGTGATGGATTCATGTCCTTGAGTGTATTTTCCATTATGCCACCATTCATAGGCTAAGCCTTCCAAGTGCAAGATGGCAAATTGAAGTGCATCTCTTTTGGTCATTGGACTAAGTAGAAAATAGTCATTCAATTTTTGAAGCCATGCATGTGGTGTGATTTTATTGGTTCCATCAAAATTTGGAAGATTCACTTTGTTTGCTTTGTGCTTTAAATCCTTATTAATTGGTCTTCTTTCCCTTCTCGTTAATTCATTCCTTCTTGAGTTGCTATAATCATTGAATGACACTACTCTCCTCACTTCAGGTTCCAAGCTTGCATAAGCTCTTGCAATGTCATCTGTGCTTATTGAATTTGGAGTGGGTTCTTTTGTTCTTGATGTTTCCTCTTCCAGAAGAAAAGATGGTATAGGAATCCTTGGATTGGATGAAATATGGCTGTTCTCGGAATGATTGGATCCTACTTCTCTTCCATTTGTTGAGTTTGGATGATCTGTAGTGTTACCCACATTTTGGAGTGCCTCTAGAAACATTTGTGTTGTCTTTTCGCCTTGCTCCATCATGGCTTTGGTGATTCTTTCGTTTTGATCCATCATTGCCTTGGTAGTTACTTCCATGAAGGCCCTCATTTCGTTGTTCATTTGTTCTTCTAAGAGTTGACGATTCCTCCTAGAGTAGGCTTGCATTAATTTATGTCCCTTGTAGGATATACTGATTTCTTCACCTCAAGTCGATCCTTGAATAGAATCCATAGAAATATTTGCAAGTTAGAGCATGATGGAGGGCACACTTCCTACCTATCAGCGCAAGCACGCAAGCAAGTAGGCAAGTAGTTCAAATAGACAAGCAAGTAGCTCAAGTAGACAAGTAGCTCAAGCAAGTAGGCAAGTAGCTCAAGTAGACAAATAAGTAGCTCAAGCAAATAGGCAAGTAGCTCAAGTAGGCAAGTAAGTAGCTCAAGCAAGTAGGCAAGTAGCTCAAGTAGACAAGCAAGTAGCTCAAGCAAGTAGGCTAGTAGCTCAAGTAGACAAGCAAGTAGGCTAGTAGCTCAAGTAGACAAGCAAGTAGGCAAGTAGCTCAAACAAATAGGCGAGTAGCTCAAATAGACAAGTAAGTAGCTCAAGCAAGTAGGCAAGTAGCTCAAGTAGACAAGAAAGTAGCTCAAGCAAGTAGGCAAGTAGCTCAAGCAAGTAGGCTAGTAGCTCAAGTAGACAAGCAAGTAGCTCAAGCAAGTAGGCAAGTAGCTCAAGTAGACAAGTAAGTAGCTCAAGCCACAAAACATACATGTAAGTCGTAAAGTATACCCTTAAATACATAAGTCGCACGAATACACGTATACACATAAGCCACAAGGTAAACCTTTGAATACACATAAATCACATAGTATACACAGGATGGCAAGATGACTGCTTTGATACCACTGTAATGTCCCCTTTTAGGATATTCCTTATTTCTTTACTTACACACAATAATATCACTAGAAAGGGACATTAGAACTATTAAAGGTCACTCAATCAAGATAATATTGAACTCATCTATAATCGTATAACATAAACAATAGTATAATCCACATTCAGTTCAATTCAAAACACATATCAATATTGATTATGTTCAAGTCTTAATCCTTACTTCCTTTCTATTCCTCAACCTTGGATGGGGATTTACTTGTCTAGGGCGCAACGACACCACCTCATGGATTGGATTTACTCCGCCTCTCCCTAACAACACCATGCCACTCACTTATAGGTTGAAGGCAATAGAAATCTTATGTCACGGGAATGACTATCTGGCGTCCTACTGCTCCTGTTCAACAACCAAATCTTACACCACCTACTATTTAACCAAATCTTGTATGTGTGGAAGGTGAGCAAACGGACATCATTAGTAGCCTGACAAGTTTCATATTTGCACAAAAGGAAAGTCCTCAGTGGAGAAATGTGGCTACTATTCTTGACGAAGAAGAAAACAAAGCAGATCTTGTGGCCGGAAGACCAGTATTACCACCTCCCGCATGGCAGTAGATAATCCTAGCTCACAGGGTTTATACAATAAGGGGAAGAGACGGTACTATAGAACCATTCTTCCAAGCTCTTGTTCCTACAGAAGTTGGAGAAGCATCCAACATAGTTCCTGAAGTCAAGCAGGAAGAACCTCAAGAGGAACCTGTAATCCAGCCTAGAGCAATGGGTGATGCTAATAATAATGCTTGCAATAATCAGAATCAGTGGCGTCCACCCCCATTACCTTGGGGTAACAACATTGGACCATTGGCACTAGCAGAAAATCATGAGCTTCCCGAAGGATCAAGAAAAGGTTTTCCGAAGTTTCATGGTGATGGCAAGCAACATCCTGATGAGCACATTTATGCCTTCACCACCGCCTATGGGATTCTTGGCATTGCACATGAAGATGTTGCAGTGCGTTTGTTTGTGGAAACATTGCAAAGCTCAGCAGCTGAATGGTTTAATCACCTCGCTGCTAGCTCTATCACAAGTTGGGAGACGATGAGGGAGAAATTTCTCGCTCGTTTCAAGCCCGCAGAGGATAGTTATGTCTTGTTTACACAACTCTCAAACATCAAGAAAGACAAAAGTGAGCCGATGCGAGAGTTCGTGGCCAAATTCAACCATTTGGTTGGAAAAGTTGCCAACACCCTGAATCCTTCGTCAGAAATTCTACTAAGTTGTTTCACGAATGCACAATCTTCAGAAATTTCTTTCTATCTCAAGCAAAGACACACTACAGAACTGCAAGAAGCTCAGGAGTATGCTGTTGAATTAGAAGATCATATGATCACTTCAGGAAAGATCCAAAGAGATTCAATCAAGCCAATGGTGCCCTTGAATGTTGTACCGCTTCGGCAAGTTCCATCTCCTTCAAGTATACCAGATTCTTTCATTAACTATGTCAGTGATCAACTTGCTTCACTTGTGCGTCAAGTATCACCTGTGCGTCAAGTATCACCTATGCGTCAAGAGGCAGATGTGTCTTCTGCAATACGAATCTACTGCTTGTTCCACGCAACAAATCAACATGATGGAGAAAATTGCCTTGAGATGAGAAGATTCATGCAAATATTAAAAGCATCAAATGAAAATCAAGGATTTTCGGATAATCCTGAACGTCTCTTTGATGAATCCAATGGCGGCTCTATGAAGGGATTTTACCAGTGTAAATCAAATATTAAAAGGGATCATTTTCCTAACTTTGTTTCAAGCGACATCATGTGTTTGCATATGGAACATGACTGTTCATCGGAAGCTGAAAATTTGCATAATTTCTTCGAATATGAAGAAGGATCGTTGATGGAAGAACCTGAAGAAATGCACAACTTGTATACATTCTCTGAGGAAGAAGTGCAACAATCTTCTCACGAGCAAAATTACGAGGAAGAGATCAAATATGCTGCAGAGAGCAATGATGAATGGAATTTGTTCTTCTCATCTTTTGAAGGTTGGTTTGAAGAACTTTTGTCAGATACATTCAAAGGAGAAGAGACCAAAGAAGCATTGCAATTGGAGCAAGAACAAGATCTTTTCCATTTTGAAGATGATTCATCATTGGAGGAATTTCTCAAAACCGGAGATCATATGGAAGATTCATCATTGGATCTCGACATTTTTCTACATCACTTGGAGAGTGATTCTTCAGTAGAGGATACTGTAAATTTTCTTTTACAGTTTAGCTCGTCTTCATCTTTGTCTCAAGATGTTTTCATACACACTAGTGACGAAGATGATGCTAAAATTTCAGAGGTTATCCACGAACCTGTGCAAGAAAGAGACATCACAGATATGGTAAAGTCAACACAAAATGCAACATATGAAGACACTTATGGAGAAGAAAAGTTCATGGAATATTCAGTCTTGGTCACTGAAGAAAATCGTATGGAGAAATCAGAGATCCTCGACAAGTGTGTGGTGAGATATGCCATATGTGAGATCAATCAGACACAAGAGGAAACACAAAGCTTAGAAGAATCTGTCTTTGACCCTACTTACCTATCAAAAGAAGAAAGGTACATGGTTGTTGAAGACGAGATGCTGCCAGATGTCCGAATCCATGATCTCAAAGATACGTTTATGGAAGAAGATTGCACTATTGAGGTTGATGAGACTCAAAATAATGAATGGCAAAGTGAACTACTAGGTGAAGATGTTATCCATCAAGTGTACTTCAATAATAATCAGGTGCTCGAAAATTCAAATCTTGATGATTTATCACAGACTGATTCTAAGGAATGGATAGATGAAGACATGACCAATAAGAATGATCAAGAAGTACCTGAATTACTAGATAAATTGATGATAACAGTTGTGGATCCAGTAAGCCAAGAACCAGTGACAGAGATTCTGTATTAGCAGCTTTGACCTTTTTCAGAGGATGATACATTGACAGAGTTCAGGATTGCATATGTTGAAGACATAAATGAAGAAAGTCAAGTTTTATATGTGGTGGTTACCGTTCCCACAAGTATACTTTGGCCACAAGATATTGCTTCATATCTTCAAAAAGAGGTTTTGTACCTTCACGTGTTGCAGAGACTTCTTGCTTTGGAAGAAGTTGATCAACCTGAGCTTTGGCGTATCAATCAGTTCATCATAAACTTCTCATGGCCCCAACGTGAATACCCACCTGAATCATGGCTCTTCGAGAAGGTGTTGCAAGGGAAGAAAAGCTATGTGTTGTCAAGACAAATCTCACAGCTCAGGAGAAAAGGCTCTTATTTTTCTGAACCAGTTGATGGTTTTGTGTAATAGTTTTTGTTTTTCTTTCCCTCGCTCGGAAAAAGAGCGTTTGTGTGTGTAATGTGTTTCCCCTTTCCGTAATGTGATCATTATGTTGTAATGTGTTTCCCCTTTTCCGTGATGTGATCGTTATGTTGTAATGTTTTTCCCCTTTTCGTAATGTGATCGTTATGTTGTAATGTGTTTCCCCTTTTCTGTGATGTGATCGTTATGTTGTAATGTTTTTCCCCTTTTCGTAATGTGATAGTTGTGTTGTTTGTGTTCTGGGAAGTTCCAACTCTTAGGTGATTTTAGGAAGTCCGGTCTTAGGTGATTTTTAGAGAAGAAGTCTTGTTCTAGGTGATTAGGAAAATGAACTGACTCTATTGCCCAATGGATAAGGCACTGGTCTAAGTTAGAAAGTATAGAGATTCTCGGTTCTCCTATGCCGTAAGTATCCGACATGGTCCCCAGACAGAGCCAATTGTTGTTCCAAATCAAAATTTTTGCTTTATTAAGGCATTTTGTGCAAGTCTAGAAAATTTTTCGTCAAAAAGTCAAAAAGTCAATTTCTAAAAATAGAAGTTTCTATTTTGAGAAAGTTTCTAAAAATAGATGTCAAATTAGGTTTTTTGGGTTTCTTGAGATATGGATGCTGGCAAAATTTTCTAAAAATAGAAAGTTTCTAAAAATAGAATCTCTGATTCAGGTGTCATGCCTGATTCTGATTGGCTAATTTTGCTTCACGATCAAGGTGGTCCAGACAGAATCTGCAAAAGGTCGTGTTTTCCCTACTGGGTCAATTCTGCTTTTTCAGATGGCGAAGCACGAGCTCCGAAGCCATTAATGGAGGAAGTTCATCTGCCAGGGGTTAGTTTCAAGTTTTCAAGACTGTTCAGATAACGCAGAACTATCGAATAGTCGTCAACTGACGAGGAACAAAGAATGAAGAATGATGAATCTGGAAGTGAGAAAAGTTAAAATCTTTGAAAAATGGTTAAGTCTGGAATCCCAAGCACCCTTGGAGGCTAGGGGCGCCCAACCTTGGCAGACTTAGTTTTTTTTTCTGTTTTTTCGAAAATGGTTAAAAAAATGCCTCCGTTAGTCAATTTTCGGGTGGAGAAAAGTAGTCATTTTGGTCAACAGGTACTCAAAAGCTAGGAATCACGTTAGATATACCCAGGCTATCTAATCCATCATTCATCCAGTGGCAGTTGTCCGACAAATCATCAAAATCAGAGACAGAAAGCAGCTGTCGGCATGGGAAACGAGGTAAATTGCAAACAAAAGTTGAAAACCATAAATTTTTCTAAGGCGCAGTTTTCCAAGCACCCCTGGAGGAAGAGGGCACCTATCACTCCTAGTGCTAGAATTTTTTTCATGTTTTTCGAGAAACGTCTAAAAGTCTCCGTCAGCCCGCTTTCAGGTGGTCAAAATCAGTCAAAATGCTCGTAAAAGCTGGAAATTCATCTCAGGTATGTTCAGGGTACTCAGATCACCTCCCATCCTGCTTCAGCAGTCAATCGGACGGCCAAAAATGAAGATCGAACAGGAGCTGCCAACATGAAAAACGGAGAAATGAAATCAAAGATGAAGTCATAAATTTTTCTAAGGCATGGAATCAAAAGTGCCCCTAGAGGTTGGGGGCACCCATGAACATTAGAATATTTTCCATGCTTTTCCGGAAACGACAATCTTCCTTCGTCAGCCCGGTCATATTCGCAGAAACCAGTTTGGCTCAGTTTTTGAGGCAGGCAGAAGGTATAATCGACACAGTTTCATCTGGCTTGCCTAATTGACTAATCATCAGTCTCAGTTTTGCTCCGGTAGGCGAGATTCGACAGCCTAACCGGGTCCCACAGTCACCGGAACGCGCGCAGAAGACGAAAAATTGAAAAAGTTGAAAATATCACAAAAAATGGCTAAGACATGAAAACCCAAGCGCCCTTGGAGGTTGGGGGTGCCTGAGTTCTCCAGAGTTATTTTATTTTCATGTTCCGACAGTGTTCCCTGCAGCCACTTCCAAATCTTCGCCTGTCAACAGTTTCCAGAAGTCAGATTTGCAGTCAAACATCGTCGGATCGTCAGTTCGAGGTTGGGGATCAAATTAGGATTGATAAATCTTCAAGGATCTATGATCAGTTAGCTTTTTCAGTCAACGGTGACAGTTTGCCATCTTGTTGAAGTCAGAGGTAGGCTCTACTGGAGTCAGAACGAGTGCAAAAGTTTCAAAACGAAAGTAAAAATTGGCTAACACTTTTGCAACCTCGCGTGTTTGATGACATCATCAAAGAAGATATTTTTCATCATCTCACACATGAAGCCATAGGTAGCTATAAAATAGGGATTCTTTCTATTCGAGCATATCAACTTGGATTTGTGCTTTAAAAGATGCTTTCTTCATGGATAAGATCCAAGTTTTATTCTTTCACAAAGAAAGCTGCTTTTTTGCCCTAAAGTTCTATAAAGACAGGCTTTTGGCCTCCTTATTCAGGTTGCTTTCAGAGGAAAGAAAGACATATTTTTCTTCTCATGAAGATTCGAGAGCGCAAACAGAGTGCTTTTTTAGTATTCTTCATAGTTTTGGGATTGGGAGGCACAGAGGCACGCTTTTTCAAAGTCCTTTTTTTAGGGCATCATTTTTCAGAAACAGGGCCAGAGCTTTTTCAATTTTCATTGAAATGGGTCTATCTAGAATTTCATCCTCTTGAAGATTGGAAATTTTTATCTTTTCGGAAATCTGTTTTTTTGCTGTTTTTCGGGAAATCCTCTACTTTTTCAAAATCCGACGATCTGGGTTGCTTCCGAACGGGATTGTCTACAAAACCCACGTACCATCTTTTTCTCTCAAAATCTGCATTTTAAAAGAAATCAACAAACAATTTTCAGCGTTTTTGCGCAAAATATTTCCGAACATAGGCGAGAAGGTGTGGCATGATAACAATAAAAAAATATCAGAGAAGAATTGCTCAAAAGTGGCTGAAAGAAAAGAGGAATGTTTTGCCAAGGAACATTGGACATGAATGACTTCAAGGTGGTCAGATCCCATCTTGGTAGAAGTACCCGGCACACAGATGTGAATCTCTTTGAGGTTGCAGCAGATAATCTGAAGGAGAGAGTGTTGAAGGACGGAGAAGATAAAGCAGCCCTCAATGCTGAAAATAGGTAGCTGCGGCAATAAATTTATATCAGTGGATGATGTCACCAATAGGGCAAGAATAAAGATGAGGATGTGACTCAAAAGAAAGCAACTTTAACTCAAATGTTTTTTGTTTTAAAGCATTTGGTTTCATCCAAAGCTTATCCATCCTTAAAATAGTAAAAAGTCACTTTGTAATAGTTGGAGCTTTCTTTGCTTTAAAGTAGTTAGTTGTAATCTTTGTCTTAGAATAGAAATAAAGCGTGCGAGTTGGCAAGTTAGTTAGATAAAATCAAGGAGATTTTAGGGTTCCTAACTCCTTTGATTTAGTATAAATAAGGGCAGCCTTGCCCATTGTAAGGAACTGTAATTGTGATAGCAAAATTTGCTGTGCCTATTCTAGCCTGCAGAAATTGTTATTTCAGGTGCTTGTTCACTTTGTGTTATCTATTATCCAGTGTTTGATCGCATATTGTATACTTGCCTTTTGCTACAATATTATTGTCCTGGAGTTGTAATAACTTTATGATATTGGGAATAGAAATCTCATGCCTGCCATTTTCTTTGATTCTCTATCTCACGATCATCTAGTTTTGTCGTTAGATGTGTGGCTTGCGTAATCTTACTTTCAGTTTTCATCTTAAAGTACAATGAGTCTTTTAATGTGATCTGGAGGAGGTTTATTTGAGATTTTATGTTAAACAAATCATTCTCTGTTAACTTTTGATCCCTTTGCTCTGAATTTACTTAGGTGATTGAAAGCGTCATTTAGTTTAGGCCTAGTTGTAGTTAGATGTTAAAAAAAGAAAACCTCTGCTGCAGTGATAGAGTTTTATAACTTTGTGCTCGCAGCTGAGAAGCAAAAAGATAGGCAAAATTTGATTTATTTATCTTCTAAGCAAACATCAGCAAAAAGGGAACTTCCCCTCATAATAGAAGAGCAGTTTATTTGTGCATAGCTGTTTGTTTCCAACTCACATTCCAGAGGTGCGAATTGAAACGCCAACAGGTTGCAATGTGATAAAATTTGTTGCAAACCAGGTTATTCCATGATGAGCCAACTCATTTTTCCCTATGAATTTCCTCATTAGGTTGAAGACCCAAGTATGATTATACATGTATTTACAAATATTTTTAGCCTACTCCACACATGCTTTAATCCATGGAATCTTGCCAACATCCTCCAATATGAGGTCAAGGCAATGAGCAGCACAAGGAGTCTAGAATAAAGATGGGTGCCTATCCATGAGTAGTCTACCTGCAACAACATAATTTTCTACATTACTTATAACTATTTGCACCACATTCTCTTGACCCAGCTCGGCCAAGACTTCCTCCAAAGCTTCACAAAGGAATTCTACTTTTTTTGTGTTCCTTGAAGCATCAATAGATTTCAAAAACATTGTGCCACTCGAGAAAGAAACAAAATCAATGATTCAATAAAGTAGAAATTAAAAATCTTAATCACTGAATCAATGCATTTTAAGAAGTACAATCACCTAAGGAAAAAACAAGAAAATTTAGCAATGTTCTATTTCTTCTATCCGTCCAACCATTAGTCATGATGGTGCAACCGTCCTTCCATATCTCACTTGTCTCCTCAATTGTGGCTTTCACATCAGCCATCTTTTGAGACAAAATAGTCTTTTATCTCCCCATCATTAGGGGCTTTGAACCTCGCTCCACAAACAGTAATGGCATCCACCATGTTTTGCCAATAAGGAGACTTAACGCAAATAAAATAAACAAAATAAGTATTCTAAAATTGAGAGTTTAACTTTGAATTCGACATACCTCTAAATCCAAAAATTCAAGAGACAAAGAGTCAAACTATATATTTTTAAACAAAAAAAAATGAATTACCTGGCTGTGTGAAATGGAATGGTGCAATAGAACCAAAAGTCTCCAATTGCACTTCTAGTTGCATCATGTTTATCCATGTTCCAACCCATGCTCTGTAATGTCCCCATTTTGCGCATAATCAGTTTGAGAACAATTAGCCTATTTTTCGAGTTTTCCCGTAGGCTAATTAGTGGTGTAAGGGCGAACTCCAGCTTTCTTGGAGAACGCAGAGGTGATCAAGTAGTGGTTTTATTAATAATAGTGAGTTCAGGAGATGTTAACAAACCCAATGATACTTTCCGAGTGTGATTCTATCTTTTTGAGAGCACTCCACACTTCTTGGAGAACACATGTTTTGTCAGATTGGGTTTCTGGCAGTGGCAGTGAGTTCAGGATCCATGAGGAATTCGATGATACTTTTAGAATGCAATTCTGTCCTTTTGGGAGCTCACCACACTTTTTGGAGAAGCAGGGTATTTTTAGAATGATGCCAAGTTGCTACAGTTCAATATCCTACGTCCTCAGGAGCATTATGGTATGATCAGAAGTTTGTGTTTGATTTATTTTGATGCTTTCCGCAATTTGGTTGGATAATTTAATTATTAAATAGTTATGACTTAAGTTGTCTAAAAAAGTATTTTTCAAAAAGACAACTTATGTGTAAGTATTCATTGGAAAAGTTTTTAAGTTGTGCATACAAGGGTGCTAGGCTAAGGGGAACTTTGCACACATGAACAACTTATTATTTTTGAAATAAGTTTTGGAGGGAAAAGGAAAGTAATATTTTATTCGCTCTAAAAAGTTATAAAAGGAGGGTTGGAGCTCATTGTTGAGGTTACACATGAAATGATATTTGCTTCTGCATTTGAGAGAACCTATGTTCATCTCAAAATTTCTTGAGGACGAAAACCTTCTAGAAAATACTGGTTTCGGGCTTGAAAACCCCCCTAGCTGGTCATGGTGGTTTCATCTAGGAATCACACTTGTGCTATAATGGAGATTTTCGATGTCTTTTGACAAGTTGGGTTTGTTGCAAACTTTTGGTGTGTGTTGGTAATTAGTTCTCAGGAGTTGTTTTTAGTTTATGCATAGTTTCCATTTTGTTTGAAGTTTTCTTTCTCTTCCTAGTAGGTTGTACCCTCTTCGAGGCGCCATATGAACACTATGCTGAAGTTCTAAATTTTATTTATTGGCTGAAATACCTATTTAGAGAAGGCGTTGGGGTTTATGAGCAATTTAATTTCTGTTTGGAGAGTTTTTAGTGACAAAAACCTGAATATATGCTGGCCGTACCATTTGGTACAAGCCATACCAGCTGTAGGTAGAGAGCATGGGGTTTTGAAGTTGGAAACGCCTCATTTTTCTGAGGTTTATCATGCTTTTTGGAGGCGCCCAACAGTCCTCTGTCCATTGAAATCAGTTTGGAGTTGGGGTTTTTGCTGATTGGTGATTTATGAATGATTCTATATGCTGATCTAGGGTTTACAATGCTGCAGAACTTGTATTAAATCAGTAATTTTCAGTTTTGGCAGTGGTTTCCAGTGAGAAACATAGTGCTTGTGGCCTGCAACTTCATCAACATCAACAATACTTCAGTGGGAATGAATCTATTTTGGTTTAGAATGATTATCAGTGTCTTACCTTCATGATAATATGCTACAACAATGTATTATAGTCTAAAATCAGAATTTATCATTTATATTGCAGCTTTCTAATTCATTGTAATATCATTTGTTAGTTTCAATATTCATGTTTTGTAATCCCTAGATGGTAGTATTCCCAGTGGTCTCATTATGCATGCATTCATTGTAATAACTGGATAGTTTATCGCCAGTCAATAGCATGTTATATTTTTTAACCACACTCCACTAAATACGTGTAGAAGTGGTCGGCTCTGCCGCCTAGTGTGCATCATTTTGTTTGCATAACACACTTCGTTAAATAAGCATAGAGAAAGGTCGGCTCAACCGTCTTGTGCGTTCATACTATGATTGCATTGACACACTCTATTGAATAAGCGTAGAGATGGATGGCTTCCCGCTTGGTGTGTTACTGTCATAACCCCAAAATAACACTCGAAAATACTTGAGTATCTTTTCCTATGTAAATCGATTCACATAATTAATATATACAAAGGATTACATTAATATCAAATGCACATTTTATATCATTAAACTTGCATTATTTAGCAAATGCTTAAATGGATCCTAATCGCACAAGGTGCGATCCTTCCCAATAGACGCCTCTCCCTAAAAGTCACAACCGCTTCCCTGCATAGGTATAAATAAGGAGAGTTTAGTTCGACAAAGGAAAGGTAAGACAACAACAAGAAAAGAGGAGAACAGGGACGCAGATCAGATAACGAATCAGGTGAGTCCTCTCACTTAGTTTTAATAGTCATTGTCTTCCAAAAGATTTTGTATGGTCCTGATCTCTATAGATAAACTTTGTAGTGCTGACTCCATTATATTCACTGAATGGATTCATTGTTTATGGTCATCCCTCCTTAACACATCAAATTCAGATATATTCATTCAAATGTGCCAAGAACTATGCATTACTGTTGATCGTGCCTGTTATTGCGTCCATATTTGATTTCCATTGCATCTGTACTGACGGGTATTGGATCTGTAGAATGCATGGCCATATATCTTGGATTGACTAACATTAGTATTGAAATAGATAAATATTTTATTTGCATTCATTTCTGCACTCTGCTATAATGTAATCGTAGGGCTCATTTGATTATACACTTATGTTAATGCTTCCAAGGGTAATGTATACAAATGCATATAAATTACTAGCACTGTATATTCTATTGCTTGTTATGTGTTAGATTTATCAGAAAGAGGAATCGGGAGTAAGTTGGTTTGCCTAAAAACCCCATCTAAGATTCCGTCCCATAGGCCCGAGATAAGGGTTGGACCATGGAGGGATGGGGGTCCCACCTAAGGATTTAGCTCCACAGGCCCAAAGCAAGGATTGGGCAATAGAAGGTGGTAGGCCTTAGGCCACTTAGATTCTATTGATTCCTTTCCCCTGATAATACAAATGTTTTCAGAAGTGCTGCCATGAGTGGAGTATGCAGGTACTAAGCCCCTAGGCAAGAGGGTTTGTGATTGATAACCTCTTGAGTTTTATCCAAGGGCTTCAGGGTGGATTCACCCTCGGCACACTTCTTTGCTTACTAGACAACAATCATGATTATGTTTGATTTTTGGATATTTGATATTAAAGCTAACATAGGAACTTGTGGATATGTATGCATATGGTAAATGCAGGGATCACTTCAAGAAGGCTTTTAGGCAAGAATAAAGATAAAAAATCCTTAACTCTCGAGCAACCTTAGAACCTGACAGGTAAGGGACATCACAGTTGTATCAGAGCATCTTTCCTACCACCCCGTGGGAAATAATGCAAACCTATCACCGAAGAGGCTCTACGACTAGTGCCCAAGGAAACAACCTCATGGATGACCCATTAAGAAATGAACTTAGGGCCTTCATAGAGAATAGTGATAGAAAAACCCAAGCCTTATTGGAACAAAATGAAAAAACTAACCAAGTTTTACTACAAGCCCTCCAAAACCTGAACAACAACAATACAAAAGAAGCAACCTCTAACCACTCTGAGAACAACCATCCCACACCCTTACAAGACATAAGCTCTAGGCCCACCCCACCCAATTTCTTGCGAAATGAAGAACCTATGAAAGAAAGTAATATTAATAAGCCTCTTGTGGAGAATGTTGATGAGATAGTCGCAACCTATTATAGGCTAGAACCAAAATTAAGGGAGCTTGTGCCTTTCAAAGACTATTGTAAAGCCAAACAAAGAGCCATCCCTAGAGGAGAGGGAAGGGACCCAATAGATAAAGAACTTGAGAACAAGGTAAGCCAATTAACCTTCCCCAACTTTGACGGAGAAAGCAATACCACAGCCCGATCTTGGGTTCAAAAATTAGATACCTATCTATCCTTAAGCCCAACGACAGAAACAAAGGCCATCAAGTTTGCTATTTTACACCTAACCAGAATGGCCCATGATTGGTGGCATCACGGTCTCATCACTCAAGACCATCAACAAGTCACCACCTACAGTGACTTTACCCAAAGGTTGATAAAGAGATTTGATCAAAGGCACCTGGAATGGTACTTCAGGGAATTGACACAATTAAGGCAAGAAGGCACTATAGAAAATTACACCACCGAATTTCAGAAGTTAGCAATCATGGTCCCTAAAATTTTCCAAGAGAGACTCACATATTTGTTCATAGAGGGCCTAAGAGGACCAGTCAGAAGCATGGTAAGTGACTAGAACCCACCCGCCTAGATGAAGCTATTCAAAAGGTGATGAAATATGAAGAAAGTTGGCCAAAGGACAAGTCTAAGAACTTCACTTCATCACCTAAACCCCCTCATAGAGAAGAAAGAGGCAGAAAGGAAGAAAATATCAGAACATGCCCTTGGTGCAAGGAAAAGAGAGACAGAGACCACTAGTGTAAGAAAATGGAAGAGTTGAAGAAAAAAGGATTATGTTTTAGATGCCTACAACGATGGGGGCAAGGTCACAGATGTAGTGGCAAAGCTCACCAACTTGAAGCATATCCAAATGATGAATATCCCAACAAGAGGGCCAGAATTGAAGAGGAGAGTCCAGCCATGTTAGCCACCATCTCCCAAGCCTCTAAACATAGCCCATTCCGGATTAAGAGCACGCTCAAAGGACATAAAGTCATCACCCTTATAGATAGTGGGGCATCCCATAACTTCATCGATCAAAGGATAGGAACCCAAAGGAAACGGGGCATCCCATAACTTCATCGATCAAAGGATAGTAACCCAAAGGAAACTAAGGACTGTGATGCTGGAGGGATTCGAGGCAGCAACAGCCACTGGAGCTAGGGTACAATGTACAAAAATAGTGCCCCAATTGGAAATTCACCTAGGGAACCGCCGCATCATAGAAGACTTTTATGTGGTCCCTTTAGACACTGACATCATCTTGGGAACCCCATGGATCTACTCCTTAGGCTGCTTTATGTTTGATCTCCCAAACCAAATCATCCGCTTTCAACATGAAGGGCAAGAGGTCACTCTAAAAGGTTTACCTAATGAGGCCCCAAAAGTGGTCTCATGTAAAAGAATGGAGAGGATTTTTAGATGAGGGCAGGGAGAATGGGCTGCCCAATGTATGATACTTGACAAAAGCACCTCACAAGGAAGGGCCATCCACATAGACATCCAACCTATCACAAGAAAATATAGGAAGGTGTTTGAAGAAATTCCGCCAGGATTACCGCCTAAGAGAGGATTTGAGCACGCCATAGAATTGGAAGAAGGGGCAAAACCGGTCATAACCACTCCATACCATCACCCCCATAAATACAAAGAAGATATAAAAAAAACCATTAAAGAATTTCTTGAGATGGGGCATATTCAACCCAGCTCTAGCCCATTTGCATCGTCCGTAGTTCTTGTTAAAAAGAAAGATGGCACTTTCAGAATGTGCATAGATTATAGAGCTCTAAATAAAAAGACCATCAAGAACCGCTACCCCATCCCTCGGATTGATGAACTCATAGACGAAGTCCATGGAGCAAGGTTCTTTTCCAAGATTGATCTTCGGTCAGGATACCATCAAATAAGAATGAGGGAAGATGTGCCTAAAACAGCTTTCCGGTGCCACTATGGGCATTTTGAGTTCTTAGTCATGCCTTTTGGGCTCACCAATGCCCCCACTACCTTTCAATCATGCATGAACGAAACTTTCCGCAAGCAACTCAGAAAATTCCTCCTAATCTTCTTTGATGACATTCTTATATACAGTAAAATATGGGAAGAGCATCTCCAACATATTGACGAGATCCTCAAGATTTTAGAGCAAGAATCCTTGTACACCAAAGCATCAAAATGTGAATTTGGCATGGAGGAGATACTTTACTTGGGCCATAAAATCAACGCCCAAGGGGTGAGCATGGATGAAGAAAAAATAGCAGCCATCAAGAATTGGCCTATACCAAAACTCTTACACAACTGAGGGGCTTTAGGACTGTGTAGTTATTACAGGCGCTTTGTGAAGGGATTCTCGAAGATTGCTGCCCCACTTACAGACTTGACCAAGAAGGGAGGCTTTGCATGGAACGAAACAGCCCAACAGGCCTTTGAAAGACTAAAGGAAGCCATGAGCTCATGTCCAGTGTTAGCCATTCCTGACTTCACCTTACCCTTTGAGTTACAATGCGATGCATCCAGGGAAGGAATTGGCGCAGTTTTGATGCAAAATAAGCATCCTATAGCTTTTGAAAGTCGGAAACTTACCCAAGCAGAAAGACACTACCCCATCTATGACAAAGAGATGTTAGCTATAATGCATGCCTTGACAAGATTCCGCCAATACTTAGTTTGCACAAAGTTCCATGTGAAAACCGATCATAATAGCTTAAGATACTTCATGCATTAGAAGGATTTGAATGACTGTCAGCAAAAATGGGTGAGCCGGATACAAGCCTATGACTTTGACATTGAGTATGTGAAGGGGGCCAACAATGTGGTGGTAGATGCCCTATCTAGACAGCCTTGCTTGAAAACTATAACCAGTATATCTGCAAAATGGAAGTATGACATCATTTCAGAGTATGCCAAAGATTCCCAATCCAGTGAAATCTTGGAAGGACATCTCCCCAATGAAGAAGACAAGGTGTTAGAGGAACTTATCTTATATAAGGGTAGAATCCTTTTAGTGCCTAATTCCAAAGTAAAAGGGAAGGCTCTTCAAGAATATCATGATAACCCACTAGCCGGGCACCAAGGGTACTACAAAACATACAAGCACGTGCGGGAGAAGTACACATGGAAAGGGCTCAAGAAGGATGTGTTAAAATATGTGCAAGAATGTATGACATGCCAAAGGAAT
Organism: Cunninghamia lanceolata; assembly: GCA_027924645.1. NCBI lineage: Eukaryota > Viridiplantae > Streptophyta > Pinopsida > Cupressales > Cupressaceae > Cunninghamia > Cunninghamia lanceolata. The sequence continues at coordinate 4,902,009 of BSBN01000263.1, read as the reverse complement.
AAAACCAAACAAAGCCATCTAGCCGGACTTCTGCAACCCTTACCCATTCCCAATCAAAAGTGGGAAAGTATCTCTATGGACTTTATTACCAGATTGCCAAAGACTCAGGGAAAAGAATGCATATACGTGGTGGTCGATCGACTCGCCAAATATGCCCACTTCTTTGCTATATCCATGGAGTATAAGGCACCCCAGGTAGTAGAAGTATTCTTCAAAGAGATTTTTAGGATCCATGGCCTCCCAAGAAATATTGTCAGTGACCGGGACAGCAGGTTCATAAGCCAATTCTGGCAAGAACTTTTTCGATTGTCAGGAACGAATCTTACACCAAGCACTAGTTATCATCCCTAGACGGATGGACAGACCGAAATCGTCAACAAATGGATAGAAGGCTACTTAAGGAACTATGTCACTAGTCAATAGAGTGCATGGGTCAAATGGTTGCATCTGGGAGAATATTGTTACAATACAACACACCACATGTCCATCTAGATGAGCCCCTTTAAAACATTGTATGGATATGAACCCACAACTTTTGGGAGCTTGATTACACAAGAAAGCCAAGTGCCCTGAGCTAAGGACTTTGTGGAAGAAACCATGGACATCCTAAATACTTTGAAGGACAATTTACACCAAGCCCAGAACCAACAGAAGATGTACGCAGATAGGAACCGCATTGAAAGGACTTTTGAAGTTGGAGATCTAGTGTTTCTCTGGTTACAACCATATAAGCAATCATCCATCAAGTCTAATGGGACACAGAAGCTGAGACCCCAGTTTTATGGGCCCTACAAGATCACACAAAGGATTGGGGAAGTGGCCTATGAACTAGAGCTGCCCAAAGACAGCCATATCCATAATGTCTTCCATGTATCCAGATTAAAGAAAGTATTGGGCCAACAAGTAGTTCCCTGTACAGAATTACCCCCAATGGATGACGAGGGTAAGTTGATCCTCGAACCCAAAGCAGTCCTCAATATGAGGGAGAAAAGATTAAGGAATAAGACTATTCTAGAGTTCTTAATCAAATGGAAGAACCTACCTGAAGAAGACGCTACATGGGAAAGTGAAGAAATTTTCAACCACCCAAACCTCTAGTTGCTTGTGGGCAAGCAATGTAAGAGGGGAGGACTGTCATAACCCCAAAATAACACTCGAAAATACTTGAGTATCTTTTCCTATGTAAATGTAAGATGCTACCCCAATTTAAAAAAAAAAAATTTCATACAATGATATAGCAATGTTAGCTCAAATGCATAACCAACTAAATGCCTCACACTTTCTGATCACCCAGATCCCAGGATGGGCAAGGTGAGAGCATACAGTCATTGGCTCACACTAAGCAATTATGCAACAATGAAAATACAATTCATCCGCTGCGGCGGGCATCCACAAGCTGTGGGAATTAACCACCTCAGTGGGTAAAGAACAAGAAAGGAAGATTACAAAGCCATCCACTTGTTCAGTGGGAATACTCCACTTATTCAGTGGGTGAGAACAATTAAGTAAAGTTATTTCTCCACACTGGCGGTAAAACTATCCAGGGGTTATTAATGAGTTTGCAAATAAAGAAGTAATTACAATGTTTGGAATAATGCAACTCAAAATCAAAAATAACAACTAGGATATTAAGCAAGTGCCATTGAAGACATGTATCATGGAGATAACCTGCATCATAAACAATGTCAATCATTACTCCATACTGAATATCAGTCCAAGCTGAAGGTAATCTGGAACAACTGATAAGTGACAATGCTCTGTATTTTCTGTTATGTGCCTATCTGTATGGATGACACAGCGATGAAGGGAAGTCACCAATTTCCAAAATAACCCCACTAAACTCTCTCCAATACACTGCATGTAATGTCCCCTTTTCTAGCACGCATTGTATGATGTTGTGTTAGCCTATTTCTCCTTGGTTCTGTAGGCTAACCAGGGCTTTTAAGGAATCTTGAGGATTTTTGGCCTAGGCAATTTTCGTTGCAGGTCAATCCAGGGCGTTTGGAGGCAGTTTTGGTATACTTGCTATTTTTAGTAAGTCATTAATGCTATTTATAGTAATTCATCTGGTGGGCCATGATCTCCAGTGACAGTGGCTTTTCAATGGAAATTTGGTTATTATCGTCAGATGATTTCAGCTCCATTGGTTTAATTCATCTCCGCATTAATAAAGTTTAAATTATAAAGTTAAATTCAATTATTTAACTTTATTAATGTGAGTCAAAGTTAAGTGGGGAAATGAATAGTAAAAAGTGCCCCTTATTTTTAAAATACATGAGACATCAAAAGGCAAAAAGGAAGTTTATGTTTTCTCCCACACTGGTTAAAAGTGTGAGTGAGCTCTTATGAGAAGTTTATAAAAGTGTTGCAAGGGCTCACTTTCAGCTATGCTTGGTTATTATTTTCTCTTGGAGAATTTTGGGAAGCTTTGGCTTTCAGCAGGTTTGAGGACGGAAACCCTCGAGCTTGGAGGCAGTGGACGGAAACCCATTGTCTGTTGGAGATATTATTCAGGTGTCTCACTTTGTGCTTCAAATTCATACTTCTGGTTATCCAATCTGACAGTAAGTTCTGTGGCTACGATTGGATATTTCTGTTGTTATTCTACTGAAGATTGGAAAGCAATATTCATATGTAATTTCAGATCCTTGTTCTAAAATTGTTATAATATGTTTATATTGAAATTTGCTTGCAAGTTATTGGATGAATAGAAATTAGTTCATGCAAACTGTTTGTTTAAATTTTCTGTGGAACATTTGGAAAAATTGGGGGAAATATCCACAGGGGATGTTACACTGCAGTTCTGATTATTATATTCTCAGACCTTCAAAACTGATCCTGCACTCATAAACAGATTTAACTTTGCATTCAAAAAGATCCACATGAACTGTTGTACGGCGCCAATGAAGGAAAGACGGATCTGCAAGTTTCATAAAAATCAAAATAGGCATGGAATGGCAGTGCTAGAACAAGGAGATATATTTCCAATCACTAAACTTCATACAAATTTCCATTAGGGTTCACAGTGAAACTTAAACTCTTTCAGCATGTACGACCCATAAAGGTACAGCCTGCATTAAATTCACTCCAAAACACTTTCAGATCAGCATTAAAACTCAGAAAAGTATACTTCATTCCACATTTTCAAGGAACTACAAAAACAGATCAAAACTCCATCAATCCTATGTGCTGGTATGACCTGAGTATGTACGACCAGCATAGGAATCTTCCTTGCTTCACAAAACTCCAACACAACTTCATCAAGCAAGCCAAAAATATAAACAAATTCTTATTTGATCAATCATCTAATCAAAATACCACAAAAATCCATGAAAGCACAATGGCAAACCCTGTATGAATTTGCTCAAAACTCTAGCTTCAGCACAAATGGTGATTTCTGTATGAAACCACACCAACTTCAGCTAGGTGGATCTCTCACCACCGAAACCGATCTACTCCAAGAGGGTTTTCGTCTTCAAGAAGAATTTCTACAAGAGGGTTTTCGTCCTCAAGAGAAAATGGAAGAACATGCAGGTTCAATCCAGCAGAGTAACAATACAAATCCCAAGCATGTTTGAACAATGAGCCCATCTCCTCCTTTTATAACTTTTTGAGGGAAATAAAATATTATTTCCTCTATCCCTTCATATTTCTCCTCAAAAATATAAAAAATAATTCATTATGTATGTACAACTTAAAGTCATCTATTTAATTTAAAGCTCCTTTTGGCTCCAAAGACCCCTTTATCAAAATAAAAGAAATACTTGATTCATGAGGTCCCAATATGATTCATCCATGATTTAAAGCCTTTCATCCCCTTTCCAACGAGCTGTAACACTTAAGTGTTAAATGAAAATTTCCCAACTTTTTTAACTTAAGTGCAATAAATAATTGTTTAGCTCATTAAATCAACTGATTTACGGGAAATCCCAAATATCACCAACTTGCAAAATTAAGCATACCAACATACTCTATGATGTTTGGGAAGATGAATGATGCCTTCCGGGTGACTTTCTAAAAATACACAGCCTCTCCAAGAATCTTGGAGAGCAAACCGGGAACCCGATCAAACAACAGAAAGCATCACTGCGATTTTGAACACCATCTGAGCTCAAAGCCAAAACCAATTGCTCTGTAAAACTGATGTGGCCACTCCAAGAACATTGGAGTTCTCCCAAACATGTTGGATAGCCTCCAAGAGACTAGGAACAAGCACAAATGCTCACAATAATCAATGCACCAAAAATGGAACATTACAGTAAATCGATTCACATAATTAATATATACAAAGGCTTACATTAATATCAAATGCACATTTATATCATTAAACTTGCATTATTTAGCAAATGCTTAAATGGATCCTAATCGCACAAGGTGTGATCCTTCCCAATAGACGCCTCTCCCTAAAAGTCACAACCGCTTCTCTACATAGGTAGAAATAAGGAGAGTTTAGTTCGACAAAGGAAAGGTAAGACAGCAACAAGAAAAGAGGAGAACAGGGACGCAGATCAGCCAATGAATCAGGTGAGTGTCATGTCCCTATATTAGTAATTTATAATTGAATCCATTATGTATTATTCATTCAAATTAAATATATGAATAATATTATAAATGGAATCTATTTAATATATTTAAATAATATTTATTTAAAACAATTAACAAAATATATTATTATTATATTTATAAATAACACATATAAATAATATAATATAAATCATATATCACTTATTATAATGATATAATATAAATACAAATAATATAAATAAATGATATATTATAAATATATCTAATAATATAAATCTTATATTGTAATATAAATATAAATAATATAATATAAATCATATATAATTTATTATGATATAAATGATATAATATAAATAATATAAAATAAATAATATATCATTTATTATAATGATATAATATAAATACAAATAATATAAATAAATAATAATATAAATAAACATCTTTTAACCTATCCTCTTATGATAAGGGAGTTACGTATGGTTAGAACTAGTTTTACCACAAAAGGGAATTAATATAAAATAATAAAAATTATGAGAGGTTAAGTATGTCTTTTACCAGCAAGCATAATAAGAGACGTGCCTCTTCGAACATATCCCTTGAAAGGGAAATAAATAAAGGTTGTGAGATAGAAGGAAAACATCATCGGAAGAAAAGAAAATTTGGTTATATAATTATAAACAACAATAAGAGAATACAAGGAAAGATAGACTCAGCAGTTCAAAATAGCTAATATAAATCAAGAGCTCCATAATAAATCAGATCTGCACAAAAAAAAAGAATAAGAGGTAAATAAAAGTTTCAGCAGGTAAGTATATTTAACATGCTTATCTTATAATTATTAAATGTAAGATTTGTAAGTATGTATATTTAATTTATGTTTAGTATAAAGATATGTAGAAATGAAAGGTTTTATTCATAAGATGAATATACAAGAATGAATGTTTATGTTTATATAAATGATTATTACCATAGATGAATGAATGATAGTGATTATGCATAAGAAATCAATGATGATGAGAATGGAATATGATCATGTAATATATAGTATTGGCCCATTATGATATAAGGCCAAGATGTCCTATTTATAAGGCATCATGTGTAAAATATTAATAAGGACTTAAAATCATAGGATTGTGCCATATCCTAAAAGAGGATTAGCCTCATCATTAATCACCTCGCCATCCTAGGTGTATGGGTAAGTTAGGAGAATGTTATTGGACCTAGGTAACCCTAAGAAGATGAAGTACCTCTGGGTGTGAGGCGAAGTCTCTTGGGCCAAGTGTCGAAGTACCTCTGGGTGTGAGGTGAAGCCTTGGGCCTATGGTATGATGAGTTCATCAATGTAATTTGTGCCTTACGGTAGGTGACTCTCCAATAGATGAGGTGGGCAGTCTTTGGAGCCGATTGGTGAGGTGGGAAGTCATCGGGCCTCCGTATGGGATGATTGTGTTTCCTTAATGAACCATGCCTATGGAATTAGAGATGGGTTAATGATAGGGCGACATATGATCCTTTCGAGGATGGCACTTGAGGCCTATGAATATGAATATGACTATGAATAGGAATTATTGATTATGGAATTATAAATAAATATGGAAAGAATATGGATCTATGTTAATTATGATATGAAAAGAGAAAAATTTGGAATACTAATGTTTCCTTTTTGTAAGTTGAAATTGTGCAAGGTTGTGGTCAATTTGAGCTTACTAGAAGGGGACATTACAAGTGGTATCAGAGCGGTCATCCTGCCATCTTGTGAATAATAGTTAAATAAAAAAATTTTAAAAAATATATAAAAAAAATGTAAAACAATAATCAATGAAAATCGCAAGTATGAATTTCATGAATTGCTAGAATAATGGTGTTTAATACATTGCTAAAATATTTTAAAAATATATATATGTAACATTAAAAAATTAAAATTTATGATGCAACATTAAAAAAAATTAAGATTTACTTACAAATATGTAATAAGTAATGAGTAAATAAGGTAAAAAAATAAATAAGAATAAAATAACTCTTAATAACAATAAAATTACGTTAGGTAAATATACAAATAAAGTAATTAAAATATAATTTATAAATAAATATGTAGTAAGATATCTCTAAGTTCTCATAAAGTAATATATTTGAAAAAGTTATTTTCATCTCAACTTAATATTATTTAATAGCTATAAGATTATATCATAATATATAATCCTATATAATAAATTCAATTAATATTATAAATATTATATGTTGTATAAATACATCATATATAGTTTATATATAGATGTATTTTCAAGAAACACATATATAAATTAATTAATTTGTGATCATAATAACCATGTGATTAGATCCAACGTTTAAAATAAATAAATAAATAAATAAAAGTATTATATACTTTAATATTAAATTTATTATTACCATTTTTTAATTTATACTTTAATATTAAATTACTTATACTTTCACCTAATCCTTTAATCCTAGTTGTGATTGCTTGAGGACAAGCAATTTTGAGTGGGGAGGGTTGTCATGTCCCTATATTAGTAATTTATAATTGAATCCATTATGTATTATTCATTCAAATTAAATATATGAATAATATTATAAATGGAATCTATTTAATATATTGAAATAATATTTATTTAAAACAATTAACAAAATATATTATTATTATATTTATAAATAACACATATAAATAATACAATATAAATAATATAAAATAAATAATATATCATTTATTATAATGATATATAATAAATACAAATAATATAAATAAATAACAATATAAATAAACATCTTTTAACCTATTCTCTTATGATAAGGGAGTTACGTATGGTTAGAACTAGTTTTACCACAAAAGGGAATTAATATAAAATAATAAAAATTATGAGAGGGTAAGTATGTCTTTTACCAGCAAGCATAATAAGAGACGTGCCTCTTCGAACATAGCCCTTGAAAGGGAAATAAATAAAGGTTGTGAGATAGAAGGAAAACATCATCGGAAGAAAAGAAAATTTGGTTATATAATTATAAACAACAATAAGAGAATACAAGGAAAGATAGACTTAGGTTTCAGCAGGTAAGTATATTTAACATGCTTATCTTATAATTATTAAATGTAAGATTTGTAAGTATGTATATTCAATTTATGTTTAGTATAAAGATATGTAGAAATGAAAGGTTTTATTCATAAGATGAATATACAAGAATGAATGTTTATGTTTATATGAATGATTATTATCATAGATGAATGAATGATAGTGATTATGCATAAGAAATCAATGATGATGAGAATGGAATATGATCATGTAATATATATTATTGGCCCATTATGATATAAGGCCAAGATGTCCTATTTATAAGGCATCATGTGTAAAATATTAATAAGGACTTCAAATCATAGGATTGTGCCATATCCTAAAAGAGGATTAGCCTCATCATTAATCATCTTGCCATCCTAGGTGTATGGGTAAGTTAGGAGAATGTTATTGGACCTAGGTAACCCCAAGAAGATGAAGTACCTCCGGGTGTGAGGCGAAGTCTCTTGGGCCAAGTGTCGAAGTACCTCTGGGTGTGAGGTGAAGCCTTGGGCCTATGGTATGATGAGCTCATCAATGTAATTTGTGCCTTACGGTAGGTGACTCTCCAATAGATGAGGTGGGCAGTCTTTGGAGCCGATTGGTGAGGTGGGAAGCCATCGGGCCTCCGTATGGGATGGTTGTGTCTCCTTAATGAACCATGCCTATGGAATTAGAGATGGGTTAATGATAGGGTGACATATGATCCTTTCGAGGATAGCAATTGAGGCCTATGAATATGAATATGACTATGAATAGGAATTATTGATTATGGAATTATAAATAAATATGGAAAGAATATGGATCTATGTTAATTATGATATGAAAAGAGAAAAATTTGGAATACTAATGTATCCTTTTTGTAAGTTGAAATTGTGCAAGGTTGTGGTCAATTTGAGCTTACTAGAAGGGGACATTACAAGTGGTATTAGAGCGGTCATCTTGCCATACTGTGAATAATAGTTAAATAAAAAATTAAAAAATATATATATGTAACATTAAAAAATTAAAATTTATGATGCAACATTAAAAAAAATTAAGATTTACTTACAAATATGTAATACGTAATGAGTAAATAAGGTAAAAAATAAATAAGAATAAAATAACTCTTAATAACAATAAAATTACGTTAGGTAAATATACAAATAAAGTAATTAAAATATAATTTATAAATAAATATGTAGTAAGATATCTCTAAGTTCTCATAAAGTAATATATTTGAAAAAGTTATTTTAATCTCAACTTAATGTTATTTAATAGCTATAAGATTATATCATAATATATAATCCCATATAATAAATTCAATTAATATTAGAAATATTATATGTTGTATAAATACATCATATATAGTTTATATATAGATGTATTTTCAAGAAACACATATATAAATTAATTAATTTGTGATCATAATAACCATGTGATTAGATCCAACGTTTAAAAATAAATAAATAAAAGTATTATATACTTTAATATTAAATTTATTATTACCATTTTTTAATGTATACTTTAATATTAAATTACTTATACTTTCACCGAATCCTTTAATCCTAGTTGTGATTGCTTGAGGACAAGCAATTTTGAGTGGGGAGGGTTGTCATGTCCCTATATTACTAATTTATAATTGAATCCATTATGCATTATTCATTCAAATTAAATATATGAATAATATTATAAATGGAATCTATTTAATATATTTAAATAATATTTATTTAAAACAATCAACAAAATATATTATTATTATATTTATAAATAACACATAAATAATATAATATAAATCATATATCACTTATTATAATAATATAATATAAATATAAATGATATATTATAAATATATCTAATAATATAAATCTTATATTGTAATATAAATATAAATAATATAATATAAATCACATATCATTTATTATGATACAAATGATATAGTATAAATAATATAAAATAAATAATATATCATTTATTATAATGATATAATATAAATACAAATAATATAAATAAACATCTTTTAACCTATCCTCTTATGATAAGGGAGTTACGTATGGTTAGAACTAGTTTTACCACAAAAGGGAATTAATATAAAATAATAAAAATTATGAGAGGGTAAGTATGTCTTTTACCAGCAAGCATAATAAGAGACGTGCCTCTTCGAACATATCGCTTGAAAGGGAAATAAATAAAGGTTGTGTGATAGAAGGAAAACATCATCGGAAGAAAAGAAAATTTGGTTATATAATTATAAACAGCAATAAGAGAATACAAGGAAAGATAGACTCAACAGTTCAAAACAGCTAATATAAATCAAGAGCTCCATAATAAATCAGATCTGCACAAAGAAAAAGAATAACATGCTTATCTTATAATTATTAAATGTAAGATTTGTAAGTATGTATATTTAATTTATGTTTAGTATAAAGATATGTAGAAATGAAAGGTTTTATTCATAAGATGAATATACAAGAATGAATGTTTATGTTTATATGAATGATAGTGATTATGCATAAGAAATCAATGATGATGAGAATGGAATATTATCACGTAATATATATTATTGGCCCATTATGATATAAGGCCAAGATGTCCTATTTATAAGGCATCATGTGTAAAATATTAATAAGGACTTAAAATCATAGGATTGTGCCATATCCTAAAAGAGGATTAGCCTCATCATTAATCATCTCGCCATCCTATGTGTATGGGTAAGTTAGGAGAATGTTATTGGACCTAGGTAACCCCAAGAAGATGAAGTACCTCCGGGTGTGAGGCGAAGTCTCTTGGGCCAAGTGTCGAAGTACCTCTGGGTGTGAGGTGAAGCCTTGGGCCTATGGTATGATGAGCTCATCAATGTAATTTGTGCCTTCGGTAGGTGACTCTCCAATAGATGAGGTGGGTAGTCTTTGGAGCTGATTGGTGAGGTGGGAAGTCATCGGGCCTCCGTATGGGATGGTTGTGTCTCCTTAATGAACCATGCCTATGGAATTAGAGATGGGTTAATGATAGGGCGACATATGATCCTTTTGAGGATAGCACTTGAGGCCTATGAATATGAATAGGAATTATTGATTATGGAATTATAAATAAATATGGAAAGAATATGGATCTATGTTAATTATGATATGAAAAGAGAAAAATTTGGAATACTAATGTTTCCTTTTTGTAAGTTGAAATTGTGCAAGGTTGTGGTCAATTTGAGCTTACTAGAAGGGGACATTACAGTGAGTCCTCTCACTTAGTTTTAATAGTCACTGTCTTCCAAAAGATGCCGTAGGCATTTTGTATGGTCCCGATCTCTGTAGATAAACTTTGTAGTGCTGACTCCATTATATTCACTGAATGGATTCATTGTTTATGGTCGTCCCTCCTGAACACGTCAAATTCAAATATATTTATTCAATTGTGCCTAGAACTATGCATTACTATTGATCATGCCTGTTATTGCGTCCATATTTGATTAATCCATTGCATCTGTACTGACGGGTATTGGATCTGTAGAATGCATGGCCATATATCTTGGATTGACTAACATTAATATTGAAATAGATATATATTTTATTTGCATTCATTTCTGCATTCTGCTATAATGTAATCGTAGGGCTCATTTGATTATACACTTATGTTAATGCTTCCAAGGGGAATGTATACAAATGCATATAAATTACTAGCACTGTATATTATATTGCTTGTTATGTGTTAGATTTATCAAAAAGAGGAATCGGGAGTAAGTTGGTTTGCCTAAAAACCCCATCTAAAATTCCGTCCCACAGGCCCGAGATAAGGGTTGGACCATGGAGGGATGGGGGTCCCACCTAAGGATTTAGCCCCACAGGCCCAAAGCAAGGGTTGGGCAATAGAAGGTGGTAGGCCTTAGGCCACTTAGATTCTATTGATTCCTTTCCACTGATAATACAAATGTTTTCAAAAGTGCTGCCATGAGTGGACTATGCAAGTACTAAGCCCCTAGGCAAGAGGGTTTGTGATTGATTGTCATGTCTCCGTTTCCGGCTTGATCATCAGATTAAGATTGGATTAGCCTATTGATCATTCCCGGAGGCTAATTCAGAATGATGAGGGAATGAATTGGTTTTCGACTAACTTAACTTTACTGTTTTGCAGGGACAAGTTAGAAACTTGAAATATTGGCTAAGTCTGGAAACCTAGTAAGCAGGAAATTGACTCTTGGAGTTTAGGCGCAAATTTTACATCAGATTGCCTACATGAGCGCCTAAGGATTTGGAGTCTTCTGTAAGGATTTGGGTGTGCAAAATAATATCCTATCATCCTTAAAGTCTTTCAACACAGTGAATCAAGGTTTTGAAGTTTAGAAGTTGCCTAAGTAAGGTTAGGCGCACTTTGTCTTTCCTCTCGCCTCAATTGGCGTCTAGGAGAGAAACATGGTGTTATAAGGTGCTTTTATCATTCCACATAGGGCGCCTTGGTGGGACAAGGGTTGATTGATTTCAAAAATGAGTTTTGATTAAGTACAGTGGAGTAAATGTCTTAGGTGCTCTTAGGCCTCTAAACAACCTCAAGGGAGCGCCTAACTTGTGAAGATGAAATTCAGTATCCAAATCAAGATTGGAGTTCATAAGATCACCTAAATGATCAAGGCGCCACTTCCTGATCAAACAAGCTACAATGAGCGCCTAGCTTTCAGGGTGACTTCTGGCGCTCAACATGACTAAACTCTTTCAATAAGGGCGCCTAGTTTGTTGATGAAGATTTGATAATTCCACACCCAGGCGCCAGCTCCCTAATGCCAAGATCAAATGAGCGCCCAAGCAAGAACAGGAGATTCTATAGGATGAATGAATGGCGCATTGATTGGTGAAGATATTTTTAACTTCAAGAAGCTTCCTACCTTGTCAATCTAGGATGAATTTGGCCTAGAAGACTCTAGGCGCATACTCTAACTGAAGACTCCTGTTCTAGCGCCCAGCTATAGAGTGAACTAAAAGAAGAAGTGGAAGATGCCAGGGTGCACATCCAAGACTCTTCAACCTTCAATTGGTACCCACCAATGGTAAGGCGCAGTTTCACGAAAAAACTATCTCAAATGGGCGCCAAGGCATAGAATCAACATCAAACGCTATCAGAGAACTATCAATGAGCCTTCAATTAGCGCCTAGACTCCAGAGGGATCATTTGGGCGCCTAAACTGGAATCAAGGACCAAAAGTCTTCAGTGAATAATGGATAAGTGTTAAAGACTTCATTAGATGCATCTTCATGCCTCTACACCCTCAGATTGGCGCCTAGACTCTTTGCAATCCCCAACTTAGCGCCTAACCCTAGCAAGGCGCAATATCATCTCAAGCTGATTAGGCGCTCACTTCCAGATGGAGCATTCCACCTCCCTGAACATCAAGACTTGAAGAAACACCAAAGAAAGTCAATCTTCATGCAAGGCGCACTTCTGTGCCCATGAAACATCATTCTGGCGCCCAACATCAAGTAACACTTTGATCAATTTTCAGTGAGCGCCTTGGGCAGATTGGGTGAGTGAAGTATCATGATTCTCTTCTGGATCTCGCCAACAACCTTTAGAAGTTCTTTCCAGATAGGCACAACCTCTTGATGGGCGCACTTTGACACTCCAGATACTTCAACCTGGCGCCCAGTCAGAAGAACACTTGAAAGTGCGCCTAAGCTGAGGTGGTTCAGGTAGTTACACAACTTGAGCTCTCATTGGTCGACAGAACGTCTTCGGGATCCGTGTCGAGGTCTCTGGATAATCTCGCCAACTCAGAATGAGTCATCAGATGGCATATTCCCTTGGATATGCTTCTTGGAAAACGTGCCTTGGTTCCTCTTTGTGCATTGAAAAACGTGCCTTCATTGCCTTTGGAAGGCCTATAAAAGGAGGAGTCCTCTCATTCATTTGCTATCTATGCATTTGAAAAAATTCTCTCTGCAAAGCTGTTGAGCTTGTAATCTTGAGGCCTGCGAGTTTCAAGTGTTGGGGTGATGCTCCCTCAACTGACAAGGTGATGCTCCCTTGTTGTACTGTGAGGTGTTGACATTTAGTTGACATCGTTGAGTTTGATTAAGTTGATCTAGTGTGCAAGGCATTGTAATCATCAAGGCTCCAAGGCCTGCTTTTGTAATTGCATTTGAATAAAGTGTAACTTCATGCCATTGAAAGCATTATCCATGTAATAAGACATTGTGAGTTGATTGAATCAAGTAATAAAACAAGTACCCAGCTTAAGGTTGATTCATTCAAATAATTATCTTTGATGTATATCTTTGTGTTGTTGAAATAGTTGATGAGTTGATAGCAAGTAAAATTGTCTAAGTAAGGAAAAATTTTGGTAGAATTAGTTGGGTATCTTACATTGATAACCTCTTGAGTTTTATCCAAGGGCTTCAGGGCGGATTCACCCTCGGCACACTTCTTTGCTTACTAGACAACAATCATGATTATGTCTGATTTTTGGATATTTGATCTTAAAGCTAACATAGGAACTTGTGGATATGTATGCATATGGTAAATGTAGGGATCACTTCAGGAAGGATTTTAGGCGAGAATAAAGATCAAAAATCCTTAACTCTCGAGCAACCTTAGAACCTGACAGGAAAGGGACATCACAGTCACAGTGAGCATTTGTATTGCATACTCTCTAGTTGCTGCATTTGATAGAGTTGGTTGGGATGTGACGCATTGTATGCTCTCACCTTGCCCATCTCGGGATCTGGGTGATAAGAAGGTGTTGAGGGTTTGCATTGTAGCATTTATATTGCAGTTGAAAATTTCAAAAAAAATAGGGGTGTCTATTACATGCTCTCAAGTGACAGTTGGGAACCTAAAGTAGTGCATAGCAAAATATATGAATCTAACCTAGGTCCATGAACTCTAGGCCCAATACTAATACTGCCACTGCCACTACCACTACTCATAGATGTAGGAAATAGAGGAATGGAAGAAGAAGAATCTACAACAATGGCTGCCATCTCCTCTCTTTGCCTCTTTTTTAGTTCCTTTTGTTGCTCAAAGGTTTCTAATTGACTTTGCACTTCACGTATAACTTCAGGAGGCGCTTTTGGGCATGGTTTAGCATCTCGGCATGGTATATGTGCAAGATGGTATTTCAATCGGTTAATACCTCCCCTAGGCATTTTTGCTTTGCAATGAAAAAAAGTTACCTCCCCTTTCTTTGTCCCAGGGATGGCATGTTGCCAACAAGGGTCCTTTCTAATTGGGGTTGACATTGTGATTAAGACAATTTATAAATATAAAGAATGTTGCAATAACATATAAATAGAAAATAAATTAACATGTATGGTCTATAATTAAATTAAACTAAAAAAATTTAGGGTTTGTAGCTATAAAATTAATTTTTTAAACAAAAACACCTAGGGTTTGTTCTTTGGTCCACTAAAATAAAATAGAAAAAAGAAAAAACAAATGTAAAAGAGATGAAATTTGTATTAAAAAAAACAAAAAAAAAACTTCAAAATACAAACTTACCTCTTAAATCTTGCTTGAAATCAATGGTGAGCTCTTCCCAATCCTTTGTAGACTCCTCTAGATGCACCAAAAGTAGCTACAAACCTGCCCGAATGTGATTCAATCACCGATTTTTGCTCAATTTGCCTGTTGGTTTCCCTTCAATGCAATATAGTTTTGGCTCAAAACTCTTTTTTTTCCTTCTCTTTTGGCTTGAAAATGAAATGAACTTGCTTTTAGGGTGTAGGAAACCATTTTAAGTCATTTTTTTTTCTTTTATTTTTTCTAACTTTTACTTTACCAGTTGCGGTCAAGTCTTGCCCTTGGGACTCACCAGTTTTGGCAAGTTTGGCAAACTCACCAAAGACTCGAGTCTCGAGTCCCTGGGACTCGTTTGATGCCCTTGCCTCGGGACTCGCTGAGCTTGGGCAAGTCTAGGCAAGTCTTGTGACACTAATAGTGATATATAAATTTTTATTAAGCATATTGTACATTATATGTATACTTTGTAGCTTAGAAAGATTGACCGCAATCTAAAATCTCTAGGAAAATGATCAAGGACTCTTGTTTCTAATGCTGATTTGTATTTCCAAGACAAATGCAATAAGAATGTTGCAATAACATATAAATAGAAAATAAATTAACATTTATGGTCTATAATTAAATTAAAATAAAAAAATTTAGGGTTTGTAACTATAAAATTAATTTTTTTTAACAAAAACACCTAGGGTTTGTTCTTTGGTCCACTAAAATAAAATAGAAAAAAGAAAAAACAAATGTAAAAGAGATGAAATTTGTATTAAAAAAAACAAAAAAAACTTCAAAATACAAACTTACCTCTTAAATCTTGCTTGAAATCAATGGTGAGCTCTTCCCAATCCTTTGTAGACTCCTTTAGATGCACCAAAAGTAGCTACAAACCTGCCCGAATGTGATTCAATCACCGATTTTTGCTCAATTTGCCTTTTGGTTTCCCTTCAATGCAATATAGTTTTGGCTCAAAACTCTTTTTTTTCCTTCTCTTTTGGCTTGAAAATGAAATGAACTTGCTTTTAGGGTGTAGGAAACCATTTTAAGTCATTTTTTTTCTTTTATTTTTTCTAACTTTTACTTTACCAGTTGCGGTCGAGTCTTGCCCTTGGGACTCACCAGTTTTGGCAAGTTTGGCAGATTGCCAAAGACCCGAGTCTCGAGTCCCTGGGACTCACTTGATCCCCTCGCCTCAGGACTCGCTAAGCTTGGGCAAGTCTAGGCGGGTCTTGTGACACTAATAGTGATATATAAATTTTTATTAAGCATATTGTACATTATATGTATACTTTGTAACCTAGAAAGATTGACCGCAGTCTAAAATCTCTAGGAAAATGATCAAGAACTCTTGTTTCTAATGCTGATTTGTATTTCCAAGACAAATGCAATAAGAATGTTGCAATAACATATAAATAGAAACTAAATTAACATTTATGGTCTATAATTAAATTAAAATAAAAAAAATTAGGGTTTGTAGCTATAAAATTAATTTTTTTTAACAAAAACACCTAAGGTTTGTTCTTTGGTCCACTAAAATAAAATAGAAAAAAGAAAAAACAAATGTAAAAGAGATGAAATTTGTATTTAAAAAAAAAAAAAAAAAATCAAAATACAAACTTACCTCTTAAATCTTTCTTGAAATCAATGGTGAGCTCTTCCCAATCCTTTGTAGACTCCTCTAGATGCACCAAAAGTAGCTACAAACCTGCCCGAATGTGATTCAATCACCGATTTTTGCTCAATTTGCCTGTTGGTTTCCCTTCAATGCAATATAGTTTTGGCTCAAAACTCTTTTTTTTCCTTCTCTTTTGGCTTGAAAATGAAATGAACTTGCTTTTAGGGTGTAGGAAACCATTTTAAGTCATTTTTTTTTCTTTTATTTTTTCTAACTTTTACTTCACCAGTTGCGGTCGAGTCTTGCCCTTGGGACTCACCAGTTTTGGCTAGTTTGGCAGACTCGCCAAAGACCCGAGTCTCGAGTCCCTAGGACTCGTTTGATGCCCTCGCCTCGGGACTCGCTGAGCTTGGGCAAGTCTAGGCGGGTCTTGTGACACTAATAGTGATATATAAATTTTTATTAAGCATATTGTACATTATATGTATACTTTGTAGCTTAGAAAGATTGACCGCAGTCTAAAATCTCTAGGAAAATGATCAGGAACTCTTGTTTCTAATGCTGATTTGTATTTCCAAGACAAATGCATCATGTTATCTAAGAATAATTTGATACATATATTTCAGGTGTTTGGTATTTTATCTATTATCATTTTCTGTTACTTAAGATGTTTGTCATGAACTGCTATTGTGTTCATATGGTGAGGTGAATGGTTTGTCTTGTTAGCTTGATGTTTGTAACAGCCTTTATGTTTATAGCCAAAAGAAAGACACTGACAATTTAACCTTAGGGTACATATCATTATATCATTGTATGATGGATACTTATGATTCTATGAACATTATTTTGTGATATAATGAGTTATCTGAGATAATAGATACGTGTTAAAATTTAGGTTGCCACACTATCTCAGATTTACTCAATAGTTGTCTAAGTTAACTGGCTTCTGTCTTTTGTGTGTAATTATAAACTAAATGTATATGCTTTGTATGAGTACAAATGTGCTCATTAATTAATGTGATTGCACAGATGAGGAAGTTTTGCTCCTACATACAAAGGTTGACCTTGTTATAACACTTGGTGGAGATGGAACGGTTCTATGGGTATGCTTTATTATAAACTTTCCATTGTAAACCTTGAAGTAGCTTTGGGCATCTTAGATTTCTCATGGTCTCTCCTGGTCTCCAAGTGGCTAGCAGATTCACAATATTCAATTATAAAATTTTAATATTAACGGTCATTTTGGATAAATAGCATGTTAGACTAAATTTTGAATGTGCAAATAAGCCTTATGAACTTTTATGTTTCCCTCATTCTTGTATGTAATGCAGTCTTGCTTTTACCCACTATACTACATATGGGAGCATATTTGTTTTTTCATTGCAATAAACAAATGAGATGTATAGCAAGAAATGCATGTAACTTGCAGCTTTGAAATATAGAAGCAACTATTATAAATGATGCTTTCAGTATTCAGGTGGTGAAATCTTTTTCCTTTTGTGCACCATGTGCAGGCATCATCACTGTTCAAGGGGCCAGTTCCACCAGTTATTTCATTTTCCTTGGGGTCACTTGGGTTCATGACACCCTTCCGTATCCTGATTAATATAATTTCTTTGATTAGAATAATATTGGAGACTGTTTGTGAAATTGCATTTTCCATGTATCAAGACAATTTGCCCTTGTGTTCCTATATTTATGTTGAATGTTATCCTTTTGTGTCAGGGATTAGCATTTGAGACCAAGTTTGTTTATTGATATATCTTTGAGAAACCAGAAACACATTGCTTAACCCATTAGCGATTTACAGATCTATTTGTGAGATTTACTATATATGCATTGGATTAGCTTTTTGTGATTGCATCTTACATTACATTATCAAACAAATAAGTTACAATTAATTATAAGGGTCACATAAAGCATCTTGTTCAATATAGTTCAGGTAGGATATCATTCGAAACTTTCCCTATAAGGCAAAGTAGGCAAAGTTTCTACATCCTTTCAGAATGAATACATTTGACCTTGACATAGAAAACCAAATCCCTTATGAAAATATTAAGGATAGAATGTGGAGATGGTGCATCATATGACAGTAATGTAGATGATGACAGTGGATGCACTTACCTTCAGTTGGATTGTTCATCCATTGAAGATGAAAATGATGAAATCCATGACGACTTCCAACCTAGTGTTGAGGAATGTGGCTCGGTTGTCTATGAGGATGCTGTGTGCACGAATGAGCAATGAAGTGGATTGGTTTTGGAAACTGATTATGAAGATTGTGCACAGGTATGTGAAACAGGGGATGAACAGGAAAGTTGTTTTCTGTTTGATAGGCTGCCCTCTTTTGTTCCTATTTGTGATGGTGAAGCAATTGGTATTTGCTTGCATGAGGATGAGGTAGAGGTGGATGCACATGGTGATAACCGATCAGAGATAGATGCTGGTGCAGCCATGGATTTTCAATGTGAAGAGCTTGCCCTGGATTATGAAGGTGGTGATCAATGTGAAGAGCTTGACTAGGACTGCACAATTTGCTAGATATGATGCTGATATGTGTCATGTCCCTATACTAATGATTTATAATTGAATCGATTATGCATTAGTCATTCAAATTGAAGATATGAATGACATTAAAGTATTGTAAATTGATTAAATAATATAGATTAAAATTTATAATAATCCTTAAAGCAATATTATAAATTAATATAAATACAATATATTTATTTAAAATATATTATTAGATATAAATAACAAATATAATTATTAATATAATATATATTATTATATTATATAAGAATAAATAGAAATAAATATTATAAATTAATTATTATTAATTAAATATTATAAATATCCTAATACAATTAAAATATAATATATATTATATTTATTAAATATATTATTAATTATAAATCAAATATTATAAATTAAAATATATCAAATATGAATTATATTATAAAAAGATATATTCAAATCAAAGAATATATTAAAATAAATATTATTAAGGAGGGGCCGATCCCCATGCCTTTTGGGATGATCGACCCATCTCCTAAATAAGCGCCTAAACAAATAATAAATAGGCTGCAATCAAATATTATTAAGAACAGCGATGCATATAAAATACGAAGTCAGCGATCAAGGCAAGACTTATATGGAGCGAACATGGGAAGCAACGATTATGAATAAAAGGATATGATGCGATTAGTTTATGACGGATTATATTAAGGAGGACAGTGATCAAAGTATTACGTGGCAGCAAACAAACATAAACATCTTTGAGAATGATACGATCTGAATTAGTAAAAAGAAAAGCCAGCGATTGAGAATAAGAAGGCAGCGGATGAAATGAAATAATTAATAGTAAAGACTATTAATATTAAAGAGACATGACTATTAATATTAAAGATTACAACCTTTGGAGAATGACCATACTTAAGGAAGAAAAGGATAAAGGGAAGAAGCAGCAATACACATCATATCATCTCATCACCATTGAATCAACTCAGCATCATTCAATCATATCTATTCCTTTAAGCATCAAAGAACATTTATTCACAACATTCCGCATCCAAATGGTATATTAGCCATTACAACAGCAAGGCAGAATTAATATACATATCAGATTTAATATATATAGGCAAACTGCCATATGAATATCTATCCATAAGTGGTAGAAATACTCTCAATTACAATAGTTCCTATAAGGAACATCCTTGCATAAGGAAATCTGATTTAATAGCAGCCTTGTAAGGAATCAAGGCA
Source organism: Cunninghamia lanceolata (assembly GCA_027924645.1). Classification (NCBI taxonomy): domain Eukaryota; kingdom Viridiplantae; phylum Streptophyta; class Pinopsida; order Cupressales; family Cupressaceae; genus Cunninghamia; species Cunninghamia lanceolata. Next base: position 4,881,579 of record BSBN01000263.1, on the reverse strand, counting down.
ATCATCATCTTAGTGATCCACAAGATCACTTGTACATCCCTAAGGAGAGCAAATCTACGAATCGGTATGATATTTCTAACTTATATATATATATGCTTCTATAACGATACTTAGTCTTGCCCATGATATACGAGGGACGTTGTGTCTTGCCATGTCATTAATCTTATCTATTGCCCTATGAGGAAAGTTGAGTAGTTAAGGAAGGGCGAGTTTATTCATAATTGATTCTCGCACGGTAGGTGACCCTCAAGTGGTAAAGTATGCTGGGCGAGCATGAAACCCTTGGGCCTATGGCAGTGGAGAATAGTACCGGTTTATTATTAATTAGTCGTACACGGTAGGTGACTCTCAAATGGTGAAGTATGCCAGGGGAGCATGAAGCCCTTTGAGCCAAGTGGTGAGGTATGCCGGGCGAGCATGAAACCCTTGGGCCTATGGTAGTGGAGCATTGTTATCCAGTGCCTTAATGAGTATATACCTATCCTCCGCTAGGGTTGACGATTAGGTTAGATTAACGACTGGGCACGACGATAGCTATTCCCAAAGTATATCATGAGGCGAAAGACGTATCAAGTATAAGTATATTAAAGTATGAAGAAATACAATTGAATATATGCCCTCTCCAATAATGTTATATTCTTGTTCATTGTCATTGATTATGATTATGATGTACTGATTTCAGCACTAAATTGATCTTTAATAGTACTAATGTCCCTTTCTAGTAGTTATTCTTGTGTGCAGATTGAGAGATCAAGGATATCCTAAAAGCAGACATTACAATATGCCCCAATAATGACCGAAAAAGTTGATCACTACCCTAATTATGAAGAATTATTCCTCAAAACTGCTGATTTCATTGTAGCAAGTTAGCAACATTGTAGCAGCAACAAAATGTTTTCAGAACCTTCAAAATTCTGAATCATGAACCTCAAATCTCAAAATGATCCAAATTAGCATACATGCAACTCCTGGATGGAATTGCCAATGTTGAAGATGAGGGTTTTCATCCTCCAAGGTCCTCATATCAACCAAGGGTTTTTGTCCTCGAAAGCAAACTTGAACACAAAGCTCAAATTTTGAAAGTTGAGTGGCAAAATAATGGAAAACATGATTCAAATGAAGTCAAGTGCCCTTCTTTTAAACTTTTCCAAATTGGGCCCTTTAATAAACTTCCCTCCAATTTAAAAATACTTTTTATTTCATTTTATTTTTAGTATTTAAATTTTTTTATTTATTTTATTTTATATTAGTATTTAAAAATACTTTTTATTATAATATTAGTGTTTAAAAACACTTTTTATTTTAATAATAATATTATTATTATTTTTTGATCGGTGAACGCTTTTGATTGGAGCCATGAACCGGTGAGGCCACAACACAGGGGACCTCATCCCCTGGCATGAACCCCTGCATTAACGCTGAAGGTTTAAACCCGCGATCTCATTGCCCCAATAGGGGCTTTAAGCCGTGAGCTCATCAGCCCAGCAGGGGCTCTGCAAGGATGCAAGGCTCGCGAGCTTGTTGGCCTAGTGGACTCAAAGCTTGTGATCTCGTTGGCCTAGCGGGGGTTTGAACCTTGGTGGCCGCCACGACAACCATGCGACTTGACCACTAAACCATGCCCTTAATGGCTAATAATAATATTATTTAAGTTGCCTTGTAAATTAGAAATTAATATTATTTCCCTTGCTTTACTCTTTAACCTACTACGGGAAATGGGAATAGGCTAGAGGTTTTCTGCATGGTTTTATTTTCGGAAAGGGGACATGACAACATCAACACTTACAAAAAGTACTTTTTTAAAAATAGGTTTTTGTTTGAAATTTGGGCCACTAACCCTAAGTCTAATGGGCGCCACACACACTCAAACACTCAAAAAAAGCTATAAAAACTACATAGCCCTCATCATTTAGATCAGTCAAATTCTTTAGCTTCATTCTTAGTTCTCTGAAAATGAAGATTTTGTTAGAAATATTGAAATAGTGAGGACTTGGTGTTGGAGAAAACATAGTGATAAAATTATGAAAATGACATGCACCATGAAGGTCTGTGTGGTCTTAAAGGCGTTGTCCCTTGACCTTTTCTAGTTGTTGTCCCCGTGCCGTTCTTAAATCAAGGTCCTTGGTCCCCCATTATGAAACTTCATGGAAGTATGATTTCAACATAGATATCTAGTGACACTTGGATATAATCAAACTTTGGTAGGCAACCAAGCACACACTAAGGGTTGGCAACCACACTTGGGTAGCCAACCACATACTTAGAGGCAGCGACCACACTTGGCAACCTACCACACACTAAGAGATGGTGACCACACCTGGATGGCCAACCACACCCACAAAAGACTTAGATATTAACATTTGATTGCAACTTAGATGTCCACAATGGAAATCCAAGAGTCACCACTTAGAAATCCACCTTTAGATGTCACTTTGGGGATTTGAACTTGGGTCTCACAATGAGAACCCAAAGCTTTCACCACTTAAACTCAACCCCATTGACCTTTTCATAAAACATTTATTATTTAGTTAATAAATTAATTAGTATTAAAGATAATTATTTTTATATTAATTAATTAAATATTGTTTATAATATTCCATATGCATATTTATACCTTTTAGTTAGAGCCTTACAAATATTATTTAGGACCAGTAACATTAAACACGATCCCCTAATAAACATTATGCTCTAATAGAGTGGAAAGTGTAGGAAATGGTTGTAAAAAAATATAATAGACAAGAGATTATGAATAGCTAGGACAGCTCTAGAACTGCCAATAAAAGTCATTCAATTTTTTGTAGTCACATAGGAAACTAGTGATGGGGTGCTAGTAGAATACCCTTATTGAAGTTCTTCACTCGATTGGGTTTTCTCCAAAGGAAAGCTGGTGTTAAGTATTGTGTTCTATTTTATTTACTACATTTCCTCTTTGTTAATTGAATATTTCTTATTGCTACAAGTTGATAGATCAATAAGGCTAAGTATGTTGAGAGTGTAATGAGCAGAGCTAATTTAGAAATCCATCGCTAATGTATCACTAGGGCTATCAACTCAGTGGTTTATGGATCAAGTGGTATTAGAGCCCAAAATTTTCTCGTGGACAAGTGTTAAGAGAGGATTGAATAACCAAAATGTCATTTTTGTCACCTTATTAGCTTATGCCTAATACCAAATCAAGTCTGAGTAGTAGTTTGGTACCTTTTGAGCCTAAAAATGAATCTAGGGAGTGGTTGAGAAGAGTGAGATTAACAAGAATGGAAGGAGATGGAGAAGCAAGATTTCAGAAGTTGGAAGCAAATGTAGCTAGAATATCCATGGTTGAGGGAAAACTAGATAAGTTGGAAAGCATGATGCTTGCCTTGATAGCAAGAATGGATGGAAATGGGGTACCAAAAGATGAAGATGAAGACCAAAAAGTAGGTGTTAAGCAAGATGACACCAAAACCTAATAGGTTCTTCAAAGCAAAGGCCAAGATTGATGTCCAACTTGTGACGAAATTAGAGTAGAGATATTGAACCAATGGGTGTCCTAGATGGAAGTGTATTTCAATTTGCACCGACTATCTCCACAACAATAAATCTCTTTCCTAAGGCTAAAACTTGCAGGGCATGCTCTTACTTGGTATGAGAGCTATGCACATTTTGTAATATACACCCCTGTTGTGTATATATTTTGATACCAAATTTTTTGTTTTTCTGATTGTTGAGTTTAGGGTTTCATTGAATATATTGCATGTTTGATATTTGCATTGAATACATGAAATAAAGAGCATATAACATAAACCCAGAAAATCTAAAATAGATATCAACGAAATATCGAAGACGCAGATAGAAGAATGCCAAAATATGAAGTTCTATTACATACCCATGTCAAGATTTACAACTTCATGTCAGGGTCATTGCCGGACCAGCCATATAAGCTATAGAAAATCCTCCAAAATCCACATACAGTGCAAGGAAACTCAAATATTGAAATTGCTGATGAAACATTAGCTCTAGGCGCCAAGTTTGAGTGATTTACATGCTACAAAGAATGAGGAAATCATACACACAAAGCCCCCACCTCCAAGCTAACTGTACGACACTACTATAGGTTTCCGGCAGCAATAAAACAATGATAAATCTCCTCAAAACCCCCAAGTAATAGACTGGAAATTGCTGCTGCAATAGGGCGACCTAATTAAAATACCCTTGGTGACCAGCCAAAGGAGCATCATGAACAACTCTTAGAATTTTTTCTTTTACCTTAGATTCGGGTACTAAATAGATTCTATCTTTATATAGAATCAATTCATTAGCCACAACATACTTGTCATCTTGAAAATTACCTTCTAAAATGTTAGTGGCAAAGTGTTTTTGGCATATTCTGATAAAATTTGAACGCTCCAATCTATTGTAATCTCCATCATAGAACACAAATTTGGTCTTCTAGACAATGCTTCAGCCACTATGTTTTTTTTTCCTTTCACATACTCAATGTCAAAATCGTAAGCTTGAAGCTTACTAACCCACTTTTGTTGCCTCCCATTGAGATCCTTTTGACTTAAGAAATATTTCAAACTATTATGATCAGTTTTTACCACAAACTTACCACGAACAAGATATTGTCTAAATTTGGCTAGAGCATGCATAATGGCTAGCCTTTATTTGTCATAGATTGAGAACCCTCTCTCAATCCCCTTCAACTTCCTACTCTCAAAAGCAATTGGATGCTTCTTCTGCATCAAAACAACTCCAATGCCTTCCTCAGAAGCATCACACTCAAGCTCGAAAGGAAGTGCGAAGTCCGGAATGGCTAATACAGGGCAAGAACTCATGACTTTTTTGAGCTGATCAAATGCTTGTTGCACTGTAGTAGTCCATGAAAATGCCCCTTTCTTTGTCAAATTTGTAAGTGGGGCAGCCAATTGTGAAAATCCCTTCACAAACCTTCTGTAGAAGTTGCAAATACCAAAAATCCCCTTAAGTGAGTCAGTTTTTGGTGGTGGCCAATCCAGAATGGTCTTGTTCCTTTCTTCATCAACTCTCACTCCTTGAGAGTTGATCACATGACCCAAATAGAGAATTTCAGTCATGCCAAACTCGCATTTTGACTCTTTGGAAAACAAGGATTGTGCTTCCAAAATACCCACCACTTCATCCAAATGCCTTAGGTGCTCTTCCTTGGTCTTACTGTAAATAAGAATATCATAAAAAAACACTAGCACAAACTTCCTTAACTGCTGATTGAAGATTTGATTCATGTAGGACTAAAATGTAGTAGGTGCATTAGTCAAACCAAATGGCATGACTAAGAATTCGTAATGTCCATAATGACATCTGAATGTTGTTTTTTGAACATCTTCTTCACGAACTTTGATTTGGTGATATCTAGATCTCAAGTCCATTTTGGAGAAATAGACTACACCATGTAACTCATCAATGAGTTCATCAATTTGAGGAATGGGATACCAGTTCTGGATGGTTTTCTTGTTAAGAGATCGGTAATCTATGCACATCATCATGGTCCCATCCTTCTGATGTAACCAAACTTCATAGCATAATATTCATCACTATTCTTATTGCCAACAAATTCAGAAACTGAGAAATATTTTCAAATTCTACTTCTGATTCTATGCCATCCTGCTACAATTGAAAAGAAATATCAAATATATACAAAAAACGAAAATTACCCTTTTTGGCAGTTTTTAGTAACTTTCTAAAATTGTCATTTTTGGTAATTTCGCATCCTTATCCATATGGCCATGAAAATTGTCAATTATTTGGAACTAATTAAAAGGACTAATTGTCAACTTTCTAATCTAATTGCATGTAAAGTTTGAAAAATAATTAGAAAAAACTTGGAAAAATCCCGCAAAATCATTAAGACGTCAATTTGAGGCCCTAGATGATAAAAAAAGTCCCAAAAATGTGTTGAAATGGTGACCTACCGAACTTGCCAGTTCAGTAGGATTTTCAATCAACTCCTCAAGACGCATCTACCCACCAAATTTTAGCTTAAACGGATTCTTGGGTCAAAAGTTATGACCTCCGGAAGTTTCTACATCATTCTCCTCTGGTTGAAAAGAACGCAGCTTCTGCAATTTGTTTTCCTGGAACTTGTGTCACTTGTCCAAATCCAGCTTCTTCACTTCCCACTCTGGAATCCATGTATTATCTGCTTGTGTTATCCCTTCCCACTGTACCGAAAACTTGTTGTATTGACCCTGTCATGTGTATATGGTTCCTTGTCTAGAATCTGTGCAATCTTTTCCCTTTTTTTGCTTGGAACCTACTGTTGCCAATCTACTTTGGCCTCACCTTCTGCATCATGATCCTCACCATGAAAAACATATAAATTAAAAACATTAAACACATGAGAAATGTCTAATTGCTCTGGGAAATCTACCTCATAAGCGTTGTCATTGATTTTTTTTGTGATCCTTCAAGGACCAATTTTCTTGTAATTCATCTTGTAATTTCTTGTGGGAAACCTCTCTCTCCTCAGATAAACCATCACTAAGTCGCCTTCAATGAATACTTGATGTCTTCTACTAGCATCTACTGTAGCTTTATACCTGTCATTACTTTCTTGGAGCTTCTGTCTCACCTCTTGTTGTAATTGCTGAAGATGTTCTGCATATGCTTCTCCATCATTACTAATCTTGTCTCCAATTGGTAGTTGCACCAAATCTAAAACACCCTTAGGATTCCTACCATAAACAATGTGAAATGGCGATTTACCTGTTGATCGATTTACTGAACTGTTATAGGCAAATTCAGCTTGTGGTAAGGCCAAGTCCATTGTCTGGGTTTCTCTCCAACAATGCATCTTAACATGTTTCCCAAATTCTGATTTACGACCTCTGTCTGCCCATCTGTTTGGGGGTGATAAGCATTGCTGAACTAGAGCTTAGTTCCCATCTTCCATAGGGTCCTCCAAAAATGAATCAGAAACTTGGTATCCCTATCAAATGTGATAGTTCTTGAAACACCATGCAATCTAACAACTTATTTAAAAAATAATTCTGCCACCCTAGTTGCATCACTAGTTTTCTTGATGCTCCACGTGAATGGATAGTTTGTAAAATTCATTCGTATAGTCTTGCATAGTAGATAAATTTTGTTTCAAATTTTGAAAGCTACGAAAAAAAATTTGTGCATGGTCCATAGGCAAAAATTTCTCTCTTAGCTTCTCCATGTTGCTCCAGGTCCTGATTTTAGTCTTTCCCTTTCTAGTTCTTTCCTTTTGCTAATGATCCCACCAGATCATTGCACGACCCTTTAACTTGGTGCATGCAAATTTCACCTTCTTTTCCTCTGTCACAGTCTTCCATTCAAAGAATTTTCCCATGTCGTTCAACCAATCTATCAGCTCCTCTGGTTGGAGACTGCCCGGATACTCTGAAACTTCAATTTTAATCCCTTCATTTTTTCCTTCTAATGCTATGAGCATCCTCTCTTCAAAAGTTAGGCGCTCTAATTGTGCTTCCTCTTTAGCTTCTACATGTTGATCTTTATCTCCTTGGCCTATTTCTTCATCAGAATCGTCTCTTCCTTGTCTCAATCTTTGATCGGCCATTATACCTACAAGTTCTTCTACTTGCCTTTGTAGGTTTTGCATTTCCCTTTGCATCTGGGCAAGACCTGCTCTTCCTCTTCCTCTCCCAGCAATCTTCCCGCTCTGATACGAGATGATGTCATGTCCCCATTTCCGAAGTGATCTCCTATGGAGAAGTTAGTTGGCCTATTCACCATTCCCGTAGGCTAACTGTAGTGGTAAGGGAATGACTTGTGGTTGAGCTAGGACCTTGAAGGCTTGGAGAACGGAAAGTTGGTTCAACTAACTCTATTTTATTGTATTTTTGGCTAGTGATATTTTATAATTTTAATAAAGCCAAAAATAATATTATATTCAGCCAAGGCAAAATTGAAGGATGAAAAAAGTGAAAATTGGACAACTTAAAGATGGAAATTGGGAAAGATGGAAGAAGAATAAAATGTAATCTTTAATTATATTTTATTATTTATAATTTCCCAAAGGAAAATTGACGCCACAAGGAGAAAAAGGAAAAATAAAGAAAAAAATAATAAAATATTATTATTTTCTCTCTCTAGCAAACGCTCATGGAGAAGAAAAATAAATAAAAATAAAATAAATTATTGGAGGATGTTTCTTTAGCGGTTATGGACTTCAAAAATTATAAAATTATATTCTATATGGGCTTCCAAGAGAAAAAGTATAAATAGAGGTCTTTGGCATCATTTTTGACATCTTGATCATTTGGTATTTTTCATATTGAGTATTTGCTCTTGGCTGAAAGTGATTTTCAGTTTGTTCAAGGACGAAAACTTTTGAATTATTGTGGTTTGGACAAAAACCCAATCCACCATGGAGATGGATTCATGTAGAGTTCATCATGGAGCTTAATCGGAGGTTTTTTATGGTGATTTTGCTTCAATCAGCTAGGGTTTGGAAAAGATATTTGCAGTCAGCTAGGGTTGGAGTTTGATATTTAAATTTGGTACTGATTTTGATATATTTTCATCAATAAATTGCTTGAAGAGGGTTTCTACTTGGATTGCTTGGCAAAGGAGGGTATTTTTGGTGATTTCCATCATTCATGCATGGTCTGATTTTATGACAGCAGTCTGAACATTAATATAAATTGCAGATCTGAGGAGTTTTCGGCATATACATTGAGGTTACATGATCATTTTGGCATCCTAACCCCAATCGCTTCAATTTGGTGCATCACTGCTTGGATTTGGAGTGTTCTCTTGGCATTTGGCACTAGAGTTTTGTGATCAGCAGTAGGTGCAGGTTTATAACAGCGATCAGACATTGGATTTGCCTCCTATTCTTCGTCATCAATCATCTCTAGCAAGGCGTCAACCATTGGATATTATCATCTTTGCATTGTACTAGGGTTTGATCACTATTTGAGGCATTTTTTACATCATTGGAGGTCTGATTTGAAAATCAGTCATGGCTGTTATGTAATCAGCGATCACCTATGTCTTTGATTCATGCCATTTCTTCGATTTGAAATTGCATTTCCAACTGATCTATCTATTTTATGGTTATCATTTGTTGTCATATGAATGTTATATTTGAACCTTTCCATCTTCATATCATAAACTACATGCATGTGAAAACAAATCTTCAAAATCATACGTAAATCAACGGGAAAACAAATCAGAAAATTTAGGTCAGCGAAGAAATTTTTTTGGTTAGATAAGACAAGGATCTTACAGTGGTATCAGAGCTTGGATCTTGCCAGCCTATGGGGTTATGAGCTACATTGATCCACTTCCATATCATTATCATAGAAGAATAGGTACAATGGGAGATATAAGAGCAGGTAATCCGCCAAGAGATGACATAGGTGACATGATAAGAGATATGATAGCTGGTTAGCATATGATGGCAGTGGAACAACATACTACAAATAATAATATCACACAAATGATGGCTACACAAAATTAGATGTTACAGGTTTTGACACAGTCATTGAATAATATAAAGGTCAATCGAGCTAATCCAGCTAATATAGGTGTTGGTAGTGTGGTTGGATCACCTAGTGCAAGGAGGACACGCACAGCTACTACAGATAGGCCTATGCAGCCTACTTTTCTTTCTAGAGAAGAAGAGGTTGATGAGGAGATACAGGTTGAGGAAGAGGAACCACCTTTTGATGAGGATTTGATATCCATGGTTGATGAGTATGATGCACTTCCTGAGCATGTCAAGGATAGTATAAATTTAAACAACTACATGAACCAAAAGAAGGATAGACGAAGAGCTAGGGTTGATAGACAAAGAAGACAACAACCTAAGCAACCTAAGGAGTACAAGGATGCATTGAACAAAATTCCTCTACCTAACTTTGATGGCAGCGGAAAAATCAGTGTTAGAGCATGGGTACACAAGCTTGACACTTTTCTTACACTCAAGCCAATGAGTGAGGAAAAGGCCATACACTTTGCTACCATGCATTTGGAGGGATTAGCCTATGATTGGTGGCACCATGGACTTGTTTCACAGCATTATAATAGGATCACTTCATATGATGAGTTCACTAGCAAACTCATTACCAGGTTTGACAGGAAAGATGTAGAAAACTACTACAGGGATTTGGCTCAATTGAAACAAGTTGGTAGAGTAGATTCATATGTTAATGAGTTTCAGAAGATTACGGTTATGGTTCTCGACATGTTAGATAAGAGAGTGACTATGTTATTTGTTGAGGGATTGAATGATAGATTGAGAGGGTTGGTCAAAGTTCATAGGCCAAGGACACTTGATGAGGCCATTGAGCTTGCACTTGATCTAGACACTACTCCTACATTCACACCACAAAAGAAAAGTTTTAAAGGCTCAAGTTCAAATCAGAAAAAAATTTAATCAGCCTCAGTTTACTCCTTTGGATAGCGAGGTGAAGAATGACTTAAGAAGGAAGAAACTATGCTTCTCTTGCAAGCAACCATGGGAACTTGGACATAGATGCCTTGGGAAAGGCAAGGTACAACTTATAGAGGTGATTTCAGATGATGAGAGTCAGTCTCATGAGGATACAGGTTCAGATCATGAAGCTAATCATGCGGAGTAGTAGCCTACATTGGAGCTTGAGGCTAATGATATAGGTGGTACAGGTTCAGTTACTATTACTTCTCTTTCAGGAGTACCTAGGTATCATCCTTTTCGTGTGAGAGGAGTCCTTAACGGACAAAGAGTCACCTATTTAGTTGATAGTGGAGCCACACATAATTTTATAGACGAGGGATTGGTTATGAGACGTGGTTTACAGGCTTAGGACTTTGCAGGTTTCATAGTGACAGTTGCAGATGGTTTTACCATGGATTGTCAGAAGAAGATATCTCAGCTTAGCATTCAGATGGGTGATTATACATTGACAGATGATTTCTACATGGTTGGACTTGGTGAGATAGACATCGTTTTGGGAGTCCAGTGGTTTCAGTCACTTGGCCGCTACATCCAGGATTTCCAAAAGATGGAGTTAGAGTTTATACATGACGGGAAGAATATTGTGTTGAGGGCACTTTCAGATGGAGGACCCAGGGTTGTTTGAGCTAGGCGTATGGAGATTTTGTTTCGTCATGATGATGTTGCATGGGTAGCCTAGGTTTTTGTATCTTCCAAATCTTCTTCCGATGGTCCACAGTATCATGTAGATATCCAATCAATATTGGATAAGCACAGTACAGTGTTTGGTGATATTCCTCTAGGTAGACCACCAAATCGTGGATTTGAGCATGTGATTGAGTTAGAGGAGGGCATAAAGCCAATCAATATTGCACCATATCGACATCCTCGGCACTTCAAGATAGAGATAGAGAATACTATTAAGGATTTGATTGATATGGGACACATTCGACCTTCATCTAGTCCATTTGCTTCTTTGATTGTTTTGGTGAAGAAGGATGAGACTATGCGAATGTGTATTGACTATAGAGCACTGAACAAGAGGACAATCAAAAACAGGTACCCTATACCCAGAATCGATGAGCTACTTGATGAGCTACACGGGGCCGTGTATTTTTCTAAGATTAATCTTCGTTCAGGCTATCACCAGATTCGTGTTCGTGATGAGGATATACATAAGACAGCGTTCAAATGCCATTATGGACACTATGAGTTTCTTGTCATGCCCTTTGGTCTTATTAATGCCCCTGCTACATTCTAGTCTTGCATGAATCATGTGTTCAATAAACAGTTGCGTAAGTTTCTATTGGTTTTATTTGATGATATCTTGATATATAGTAAGACATGGGAGGAGCATCTTCGACATCTTGATGAGGTACCTGGTGTTATGGAGGCCCAATCTTTGTATGCTAAGGCTTCCAAGTGTGAGTTCGGGATGGAGGAGATTCTTTATTTGGGGCATGTTGTAATGCCCTGTTCTAGGGTTTGAACCCAAAATTTCTGAATTTGCAATTTTCAAAACTAAACCCTAGGACTGAATACTGAATTTTGCTTTGCACCTTCAATTGTGTCTTCACAAGCATCAAACATGTACTAACCATATACGAATTGATGATAGAACAAAATATAGTTTTGCAGCCTTTCAAGGTGAATTACAACATGAAATACACATTACAATATGCAAGTATAGATATGCAGATCTGCTGCTTCAAGTTGTATTAATATAGGATGGAATTACAATCTAGATGAGGCTTCGATTTGCCTTACAATAATGAATATTACTGCTGTCTTACAAACAGAAAATAGATGATATATGTAACATACCAAGATGCCAACAAACAAGACAATGCAATGCAATGATGAATGACAGGTCTGCTGTAACAATCGGCCTCCAATTGTGAGTCTTCAAGATGTATGAGGATGGATGCTAGACCACAAGCTCCAAAATCTGATCGCTTAATTCCAGAACTGGTTGCTGATATGAGGATGTGCTATGAATGAATTGAGTCTGATCGCTGTATTCAATGAGCTGAATCTGATTGTTGTTCTCAACAGTTCCCTATCAATTCGCCTTCCCTTTATGATGTCAAAGTTCTAGACATACCCTTTATACAAGGCCGAACTTCCACCAATTTTCCAGTGCTGCCGATTTATACTGCAGAATACCCTCTACTCATGGGCGGTGGCTAGATGAAATCGCTGCTCCAAGTGAATAAGATCTACTCTATGATGGCGCTCAGCTAGCAAGTTGACCTTCAAATAATCGGCGCTCACAAGGTACTCGAATGCCAAGATCTCCGAATAGTCTTCAATCATCCCAATGAAACTTCCAGCAGGGGATCGAACTCCAATTGTGGCACACTAGCAAGTATCCTTCAGTTTGGCGCTCAAGAGAAGTTTGCTATATCGGCGCTCAGCTATGACAATGGACCTTCAATAGAATCTTCACAAATGGTCTTTCAATGATGGCGCTGATATGAAATCTTCAATGTAATTCAAATCTTCAATGAAAATATAACCCGAATGCTCAATGAATCTTCAAGGTCTTGATCGAAGTCTTCAATGATATGCAAGGAATCCTCAAGCTTCAATCTCTAACAATGGTCTTCGACCAAATTCGAATGACGAATCAATGAAGCTCAACAAATCTCCAATGAAGTGCAAATGCGAACTCAGTATGAATCTGCCTCCGTGATGTGATTGGGTTTTCGTCCAACACACCAATCTTCACAAGGGTTTTCATCCTTGGAAGGGTAGCAAAGAATTGCTAAGAAAATATGCGAAGTTTCCAAAATATCAGTGATGTCGAAAATGAGCCTTCAAGCCTTCTTTTATACCAATTCCAATTAAAAATTTGAATTTTCATTTCCCTCCTTTCAATTTGCTCCTCCAAGGCAATGCACAAGATCCAATGCCTTATTTTATTAGTTTATTTGAATCTCTCCTTCCAATGATGAGCGCCAACTTCACATATCCATATTTCATTAATTTGTGGCACTCTCCAAGATGGGCACCCAATTAATAAAATAATATTATTTTATTAATTCTTCTTTCTCCAAGGTGAGCGCCTAAATTAAATAAAATATTATTTTATTTAATTTATTTCTTTTTCCCAAGTGAGCTCCAAAATCCAAGAATCCCTATATTTTTTTATTATTTTCTTTTTTTTTCCTTTCTCCAATGTGGCAATCAAATTAAATAATATTATTTAATTTATTTTATATTTTCTTTTGGGCGCTAAAATTAAATAATAATAAAATATTATTATTTAATTGTCTTCTTTGATAATTAATGCAAAGTGCATTAATTCATTTTCCCATCTTCGCTAGTGAAATTCGCTGAGCCAACGTTCTGTTCTTCAAGCCTCTGAGCAACATTATTTTTTCTAGTTCTTGGCTCAACCGGAATATTCCCTTCTTTTGATGAATTAGCCTACGGGAATGATGCTAAGCTAACTCCCTTTTTCTGTTTGGTGATCACGCCGGAAATGGGGACATTACACATGTGATTAGAGCTGATGGGGTTAGAGTTCATGAGGAGAAGATGTTCTAAGGTTAATAGATAATTTTCTATTATGTTAATAACTGTTTTCAATGTTCTAAGCATGATGAGCCCCAAGGTTCAGTGTGGAACCTAGTAGCTCTGATACCATATGTAACACCCTCTTTAATTTAACAGAATAGAAAATTATCTATTAATAGAATTTCAGCAGAAAGGTTAACTAACTATCTATGCAAGTAATACCGAATGCAATAAAATTCAAATTGCAACTAACTTTTATTTTCAGCTGAATTAATCTTTTCTAACAAAATACATGTAACCAATAATAAATTAACTTTCTTCAATGAAATTCAAATAATAAGAGAGATTAAGAGAAGTACAACTTGAATAGCTTCCTGCTGATTTTGTTTGTAGATCCTCCTCTAGATTTTTGTAAAAAGAAATATCAACAAGGGCTTTAACCACCCAACCAAGACCAACTGGTCTCCCGTGCTTCTTAAATTGAAGAAACCCGACGCTTCACGAGGGTGATTAACAGGAATCAATTAACAACAATGTGCCTCTGAGCCTGGTGTCAAGACCTATACCTTCTGATCGATCTTTTCCCTATAGGTACCTCCTAATTGGAAAGATCACTCTGACCAGTGGTATATCTGGTACTTGATAGCTGACAGATGTCTATTCTGTATCGTAACCTTGGCCAAGGATTTCTAGTATATATATATATATATATATATATATATATATATATATATATATATATATGCCACTACTGTGTAGTCAGCCTTCACCCTTGCTCGACATTGCTATTAATGCAAGTATTTCCTTTTTCTATGAATGCAGGTTTCTAAGAATATCATACATGTCTCACTTGACAACTTATAGTTTCAAGGTAATTACAAAATAGAAGTATATAGACAGAAATTAATCTTTCACCTAGGAATCGTAGTCCTATATCTTAGTGCAACTATAATATGTGAATAGTAGTAACAGTAATGTTTATATATATATATATATATATATATATATACACACACGTTAAATATCAGGAAACTTCTAAGCTTCAGCGGATTCGAAAAGCTTGAAGAATGGAATGTATATGCAGATTTCTGAACTGATCATGAAACACAAAACAATGATCAAAGAGAGATATACTTCGATCTATGATAAATAGAGTTATAATAAAGAACTATGATCTTGCCTGAGTAATTCTTTCGACGGACGATGTTGAGAATAATGCGACTGTGCTACTCGCTGAGATATGACAGTATTCTACGGCCGCTTGATGATCAACTTATATGCAATGCAGAGTCGACACAAGATCTCAGAAGAATGCTAAATGAAAATCAACTTGCGGTTTTTCCCTTATGACAATGCACAGACAGAGATGCTTTAGCTCGATACCTCCTTTTTCCTTAAATAGCGACTTCTTTCTTATGAAAAATAAAGCTTAATGGCATGTGTGAATGCTTCTTTCTTCCAAAGATAATGTAGTGAATGCATGCCAAGAAGGAATGGGCGCTGATATGAATAACCGCTCCTCCACTACGTTTGAGTGCAAGGAGCGTTCCCTCTTGCACTCAACGGAGTGGAAAAGAAAAAGAGTTACAAACAAGATTCGAGCTCATACACTCTAAGTGCTCGACAAGGTAAGACACTACATAATTTATTTAATAAACATAAGAGATAAATCACTCTCACCACTAGAAATATATATATATATTTATACTCATGTGCCTTGGCCAAGGCTACGATGACTTAGGTTTTGACTTAATTATTGTTTTTCAATTCTTGTAATCACACTCTCCTTGTTGATATCTCTTTTTCCTTGCCACCTGTTTTGTCCTGCAAACACTTCGACAAGTAAAGAAGGTTAAATCATTTCCATGATACGGACAATATTTTATATCATTTCCAAAAATCCATTTTCACATATAATTAAGAAAATATTCGCATATAAAGAAAAGTTATTATATACATTTTCCAACGAATAATTTGCACATTCACATGAAAGCAGTTGTACTCAACTAACAACATAATTAACATTTCATTGTTCAAACAAAAGGGGATGTGACATATTCTTCCCCTCAAGAATCATCATCCTCGATGATTATTTATCAATAAGCAATATAAAAAAAAAGTTTAACCACATAGTTTTCACATCAGTCTCGATTGTTTGGAAATAAATAAGGAAATTTTTTATGAATCTCATCAAAATCTTCCTAGGTGGCATTCTCTTCTGAATACTGGTCCCACTGGACCTTACATTGTACCATCTCGCGATTACGTAAGTGCAACGTACGTATCTCGAGTACTCAGAGTGGCTCTATTGTGATCACCCTAGGGTTCCGTACCTGCAATGATTTCCAATCAATCATATGCTCGGAGTCTACATAATATTTCTTAAGATAAGAAACAGGAAATACATTGTGAATTCTGGCGAGAGTTGGGGGTAGAGCAATTCTGTAAGCCATAGGATTGATGATTTCAAGAACTTCAAAAGGTCCCACATATCTTGGAGCTAACTTAGAGGCTTTCCCAAATTTTATAGAGCTTTTCTGTGGTTTCACTCGTAAAAGAACTTTTTCTCCCACTACAAATTGTCTGGGAATACGTTTGGTATCCGCATAGCTCTTTTGCCTATCATTGGCTTCTTTCAGTCTTTGTCTGATTATTCTTACTTGCTCCTCCATTTCTTGAAGCATTTCAGGTCCTAGAATGATCCTGTCTTCCCACCTATTCCAACTTATAGGGGTTCTACATTTCCTACCATATAGTGCCTCGAAAGGTGCCATTTTTATTGCTGACTGATATGAGTTGTTATAGGCAAATTCTACTAAAGGTAAATATTCTTCCCACTTGTATTGCTGATCCATGCAGTACATTCTAAGTAGATCTTCTAAAATTTGATTTACCCTCTCCATCTGACCATCTGTCTCGGGATGATATGTCGCACTAATATTCAACTGAGTTCCCAAGGCTGGAAATAAGGTTTGCCAAAATCTGGATGTCATCCTGGCATCTCTATCTGATATGATCTTTTCTGGTATCCCATGAAGACGAAAAATTTGCTGTACAAATTTTTGTGCGATCATTGGTGCCCCATCTGTTAAATTCCCTGGTATGAAATGTGCGACTTTCGTGAGTTTATCCACTACCACTAATATGGCATTATGCCTGTTCCTAGTCAAAGGTAAACCTTGTACAAAATCCATGCTAATAATTTGCCATTTCCAATCATGTACACTATGGGGCTGAAGTAGTCTTGCTGGACGCTGATGCTCTACTTTTACCTTCTGACATTCGAAACATCCTGCCACAAATCTTGCTGCGTCCTTTTTCATTCCCTTCCAAAAATATAATGGTTTGACATCAGCCAACATCTTAGTTACTCCGGGGTGTCCTGAATATGGCGCGGTGTGAACTTTCCATATCGCTTTCCTTAACTCAGAAGACTTTGGAATATACATTCTACCTTTAAATCTCAAAAGTCCATCCACTTCAATGTGAAAACCTTCATATTTAGGCTCCTGTGGATTTGACTGCAGAGCTTCCCGAACTTGCAAATAATATTCATCTTCTTCCAATTTTTGAATCACCTGGTTTTTAAAATCAGTGTTGATGGATACCATTGCCGCTATATGTTTCCGTCAACTCAAGGCATCAGCTACTCTATTTTCCTTGCCCTTAATGTAACTGATCTCAAAATCATAATCGGTGATTAACTCTATCCATCTCCTCTGGCGAGCATTTAGATTGGGTTGTGTGAATATATATTTCAAACCTTGATGATCTGACTTGAGTTCAAAAGTTTTCCCCTACAAATAATGTCGCCACATTTGCAGAGCATCAACAATAGCTGCCAACTCTAAATCATGGGGTGCATAATTTTTCTCAATTTTCGCGATTCATAAGCCACTACCTCTCCTTCTTACATTAACACTCCGCCCAATCCTTCTCCTGAGGCATCTGTTATAACCACAAAACAACTATTAGGATCCGGTACTGTCAATATTGGAGTGGTTGTTAGTTTTTCCTTTAATAGGTCAAACGCCTCTTGACATTTTTCAGTCCATTCAAATCTTTTTCCTTTTCTTTGAAGAGAGGTAATGGGATGAGCAATTCTAGACAAATCTCTGACAAATCTCCTATAGTACCCAGCTAATCCCATGAAGCTTCTGACCTCAGGAACATTTTTCGGTACTGGCCAATCCACTATGGCTTTGATCTTAGCAGGGTCCACTGCAATTCCTTTAGCTGATATAATATGCCCCAAATATTGTATCTCTTTCTAAAAGAAGGTACATTTGGACAACTTTCCATACAGTTTGTGTTCCCTTAACCGCTGAAGAACTATTTGAAGGTGTTGCAGGTGCTCTTCCTCATTTTTAGAGTAAATAAGAATGTCATCTAAAAATACCAATACAAACTTATCCAGGCAATCTCTAAAAACGTTGTTCATCAAATTCATGAATGCGGCTGGGGCATTGGTGAGCCCAAATGGTAGAACTGTGAACTCATAGTGTCCATATCTAGTTTTCAAAGCCGTCTTATGAATGTCTTCTTCTTTTAACATGAGTTGATGATGTCCCGATCTCAAATCTATTTTTGAAAATACTGCAACCCCTTTCATCTGATCAAACAGATCATTTATTTGAGGTAAGGGATATTTGTTCTTGATGGTAAGCTTATTTAACATTCGGTAGTCTATACATAGATGAAGAGTCCCATCCTTCTTAACAAAAATCACTGGGGCACCCCATGGTGAAACACTTGGCCGAATCAAACCTTTATCTAGTAATTCTTGTAATTGTGCTTTTAACTCTACCAGTTCTAAGGTGGTCATACGGTAAGGTACTTTTGAAACAGGTTTGGCCCCTAGTACAAGGTCAATAGCAAAATCAAAAATTCTTCTAGGTGGTAACCCAGGTGCTCTAAGGTGGTCATACGGTAAGGTACTTTTGAAACAGGTTTGGCCCTTGGTACAAGGTCAATAACAAAATCAAAAATTCTTCTAGGTGGTAACCCAGGTAGTTCCTCGGGAAATACATCTTGATATTCCCGGAGATAAGGGTATTTTTCAGCGAAGATTTCATCCTCATCTTCAATTCCCATTTTTCTCTTCCTATTCTGGGAATGCTCTGCCCCTTCACTGACCGCTTCCATCTTGAACACAAACAATTTGCATCCCTTCTATTTCTTTTCAGCTGCATAGCCGAAATTTGTTGCACCTTAACTTCTCGTTGTTTCCCTTGAATCCGCACCGGATTCCCTAAATCATCAATGCATTCTTCTATCTTAGCATAACAGTCAACCTTAGCCCTATGTTCTTTTAATCAATTCATTCCAATGATCACATCATAGGACCCCAGAGGTGCTATGTAAAGGTTGACCTTTGTAGTGAAGTTTGGAAATTCAATCTTTGCTTCAAATAGACACTGCTCTACCCGAGCTCTCGTCTGATTAGCATATTCAACCATCCATGATTTAGCCATAAACCCAGTTCTTTTAGGGAACCTTCCCAGTAACTTAGGTGATATAAAACATTCAATGGCTCCTGTATCTATTAAAATAGTTATTGGGTTACCATAAAGCATACCTGGAGTTTCTATGGGAGCAACTTGGTACTCCGCTTGTCTATTATCAACTATTGCATGAATTCTTTGTTGAAGTACGGTTTGTTGAGGTGGTAGGGGCTTTCGTTGTTGCTGTCCTTGCTGATTCTTAGAGGGGCACTGATTTGCGTAGTGTTCTCCACAATTAAAACATCCTCTTGGTGGTCCTTTCTTTTCAGTGCTTTTATTAAAGAAGTTTTCATCCTTCCGAGGATTGTTATTGTTCTTTTTGAACTGCTATTCTTATATCCCTTCTTCTTGAAATTCTACTGATTCTGGTCCCACTTACCCCTGTTGTGCTTTCTGTCCCTGAAGGAATCATCTTTCTTTAACCTCTGTTCCTGCCGAACAGCTTTCTCATAAGCCTCATCCATAGTTCGAGGTGCTAAAACATCTACTGGTCCTCCAATATGATTGTTTAACCCCATAATGAACTTTCGTACTCGAAAGTTTTCATCTTGTCAGTACTGTGGGACATATTTGAGTAGCCGGGTATATTTCTCCCAGTACTCATTGACAGTTAGGGGTCTCTGCCTAAGGTTTTCAAAATCCAACAGTTTTTGGTCATAAAATAACTGGGGCAGCCATCTTTGGCGGAATATCTTCACAAATTGTTCCCAAGACACATCGGCCACTACCAATCCCATTTCAGCGCTTTTGTTTTCCCACCATGTGGTAGCTTCTCTTGCCAACTGGTAAGCTGCCCATGCTGCTTTAGAGTTATTGGAATAATCTCGAAGTTCAAAGTACTTCTCCATTTCTATTAGCCATGCTTCTGCGGCGTCTCCCGAAGTAGAACCTTTGAATTTAGGAGGTTTATCTTTTTCATATCCTTGGCTAACTCATCAGCTAATCTGCTCCTCTTGAGTCCTAAACTGAAGGTTTTCAAATTATCTTCATGCCGGTCACTTTGGTTTTCAGATCCTTCTTCTCTTGTTTCAGATTGCCCTTCTACCTTTCTCTCTAGGTGGGCTAATCTGTCCTGAGTGGTTTTCATCATATTCAAAATTTGATCCAGTTTATCCATAGGACCATTATTTTGATCTTCTCTTAACTCATTTCTTGGAATATTCCATTCCAATGAAGTTCCTGAAGAAATTTGAGAGTTTTTAATTAGTTTTTGGGTTGTGAGTTATTGTCATTCAATAGTTTTCCACTATATTTAAGGAATCTTCCTTTGCACAAAAAAAAAATAATCATTTGAAGCTCATATTAAGTACAAATGGTACAAAATTTTCCATTTATTTATAAAAAGAAAGGACTATCATTCCCTATGATAGATTTATTAATAATACAAATTTCTATCACTTCCTATGATAAATTTATTGCAATACAAAATGATCATCACTTTCTGTGATCAGTCCTCTGAATCATCTTCATTATTAGTGATAGGTTCTTCTTGATCACTAAACTCTGAAAATGGAATAAGTTTATATCCAGGAGTCGGAACTCGATCTCCTTCAGAATGTTTTCGGTTTAGTTTGGTCTTATTTATTTCTGCAATTATGGTGGACTTTACTTTCTCTTTTCCAGAGATTGTCCATTTTCTTCTCTCCCTCCGAAGTCTTTTCAGAGCTTCCGCTATCGTCTTCGAATTTGCTGGAGGTGAACAACTTGAGTAATCATAAGATAGTCTGATCTTCCATAGTCAAATGGATAGAGGGTCTTGAAACCTTTTTCCGGGGTGTTTTTCTTATCAATACCATCCTAAAGAGACATTAATAACTGTTTTCAATGTTCTAAGCATGATGAGCCCCAAGGTTCAGTGTGGAACCTGGTAGCTCTGATACCATATGTAGCACCCTCTTTAATTTAACAGAATAGAAAATTATCTATTAACAAAATTTCAGCAGAAAGGTTAACTAACTATCTATGCAAGTAATACTAAATGCAATTAAATTCAAATTGCAACTTTCTTTCATTTTCAACTGAAATATCTTTTTCTAACAGAATACATGTAACCAATAATAAATTAACTAACTTTCTTCAATGAAATTCAAATAATAAGAGAGATTAAGAGAAGTACAACTTGAATAGCTTCCTGTTGATTTTGTTTGTAGATCCTCTGGATTTTTGGAAAAAGAAATATCAACAAGGGCTTCAACCACCCAACCAAGACCAACTGGTCTCTTGTGCTTCTTCAACTGAAGAAACCCGACCCTTCACGAGGATGATTAACAGGAATCAATTAACAACAATGTGCCTCTGAGCCTGGTGTCAAGACCTATAGCTCCTGATTGATCTTTTCCCTATAGGTACCTCCTACCTGGAAAGATCACTTTGACCAGTGGTATATCTGGTACTTGATAGCTGGACAGATGCCTATTCTGCATCGTAACCTTGGCCAAGTATTTCTAGTATATATATATATATATATTTGACACTACTGTGTTGTCAGCCTTCACCCTTGCTCAGCATTGTTATTAATGCAAGTATTCCTTTTTCTATGAATGCAAGTTTGTAAGAATATCATACATGTCTCACTTGACAACTTACAGTTTCAAGGTAATTACAGAACAGAAGTATATAGACAGAAATTACTCTTTCACCTAGGAATCGCAGTCCTGTATCTTAGTGCAACTATAATATGTGAATAGTAGTAACAATATGTTTATATATAATCATATATATCTATAATATATATATAGATATCTATCTATATATATATATATATATATATATATATATATGCTTATATAATATATATACACGTTAAATATTAGGAAACTTCTAAGCTTCAGCAGATTCGAAAAGCTTGAAGAATGGAATGCATATGCAAATTTCTGAACTGATCATGAAACATAGAACTATGATCAAAGAGAGATATACTTCGATCTATGATAAATAGAGTTATAATAAAGAACTATGATCTTGCCTGAATAATTCTTTCGGCAGACGATGTTGAGAATAATGTGACTGCGCTACTCGCTAAGATATGACAGTATTCTACGACCGCTTGATGATCAACTTATATGCAATGCAGAGTCGACACAAGATCTCAGAAGAATGCTAAATGAAATCAACTTGCGGTTTTTCCCTTATGACAATGCACAGACAGAGATGCTTCAGCTCAATAACTCCTTTTTCCTTAAACAGTGACTTCTTTCTTATGAAAAATAAAGCTTAATGGCATGTGCGAATGCTTCTTTCTTCCAAAGATAATGTAGTGAATGCATGCCAAGAAGGAATGGGCACCAATATGAATAACCGCTCCTCCACTACGTTGAGTGCAAGAAGGAGCGTTCCCTCTTGCACTCCAACGGAGTGGAAAAGAAAAAAGAGTTACAAACAAGATTCGAGCTCATACACTCTAAGCGCTCGACAAGGTAAGACACTACATTATTTATTTAATAAACATAAGAGATAAATCACTCTCACCACTAGAAAATTATATATATATATATTTATACTCATGTGCCTTGGCCAGGCTACGGTGACTTAGGTTTTGACTTAATTATTGTTTTTCAATTCCTGTAATCACCTTTCCCTGTTGATATCTCTTTTCCTTGCCACCTATTTTGTCCTGCAAACACTTCGACAAGTAAAGAAGGTTAAATCATTTCTATGATACGGACAATAATTTATATCATTTCCAAAAATCCATTTTCACATATAATTAAGAAAATATTCGCATATAAAGAAAAGTTATTATATAACATTTTCCAACGAATAATTTTCACATTCACATGAAAGCAGTTGTACTCAACTAACAACATAATTAACATTTCATTGTTCAAACAAAAGGGGATGTGACAGCTAATCTTCAATGGATCTTTCACCACCTCAGATTGCTGCAACACTGAAGAATGAACGTTCTCCAATGGCTAAAAGAAGACAAGCAGCTGAAACCCTGGGTCTCAAGCTCAAATCCCAAGACATACAAAAGACAAAGTGAAAATGATCATTCAATAATGAGTTTGATTTGCTTTTTGAAACCTTTTATATCCTCTCAACTCTTAAGTGCCTTGGTTTTTCATAAAACTTTATAATAAGTCTTCAAACTTGGGCTCTCATATTCATGAATAATAAATGCACTTTAATATCATTTAAAATAATATAACTTGTGTGCACATTAACTTTATGAAATACTTTAATATTTTGGCCTCCAAAATATAATCCATTAATTGCACTTTAAGTCACTTAAATGAAGGGTCATGGCCCCATTGAATATAAAGTGACTTTTTAACTTTGAATTGCACTTTATAATAATAATTAATTATTATTAAAGATTACCTTTAATAATAATTAAAAATCACTTATCTCCATAATTAGACATCATTTCTCAATTCTGTCTAAACCTGGGGTTTCACCATGGCACCCTCTGTGCATCCAATCTCCTTACTAAAAATCGCAGGGGTCCCTGTCTACAACCACAATACTACTAAAAATAGTAAATCCCTCATTACCTGATCAAACCAATTGAGTAAGGGATCGACACTGCAATCAAGACCTGTCCAGGTGCCCTGCTATATATAGAAACACTGACTCTCCTGAAATGGTGACTTATTATAAATAGTAAGTTTGTATAACTAAGTCCAGAAACACCAAATGAAGGCCAACCTAAACCCAATGACGAACTGATGAAAAGTAATGTCCCGTATGACTAGGCAACAGCCACTGAAGACCCTCTAACCAAGACTGTTAGCCTACGAGGGTCAGATAATAGGCTAATCTTCCAAACTCTGATGCTCTCAAAATTGGGGACATTACAGTCAGCCCTCACTATTTTGCTTGTCCCCAAGTAATCACGACTGCAAAGAAACACAACTACAGTGGAAGTCCAAAGGAAGACTGCGAAATGTCCCACACTGAAGCACAACTGCCACAACATCAGCATAACCACAACTACGCAAAGATGAACACCAAACCAACTGTCCAATCCTTGCGCATTGAAACTGTGCATCTCAAACGAATCATGTACATGGGAACCAAAAGTAAAACTGCAAGTAATCCTCACCAAGTACATACTGCAATACTCCCCAATGAACCCAAACAGGAACCCTAATGCACACGAAGGATTCCACAGTGCACTAAAGAGTGTCCAACCAAAAATACCTGGATCCCAATCCAGAATAAAAGCCTGCTAAGAAGAGCACTCTCAGACTTCTGCTGCACAACACTCATTCCCACTTCACCATGACTAAAGTGGTGAAACCATCCAACGGAACCCATCCAAACTACAGTGCCACCCTTGTCAACACCTGGGTCCCAATGCAACCAATACCCACATCCATCGGCTCTACGGAGATAGGAATAACTGAAAGTATCTGCAACGCCACAACTATCTCTATACTCTACTATACTCCCATGGATGTGACGTCCAACTAAATCATCATGCCCACTGACACCATAATCACTCTGAACCCATGTATCCACAAGAAATCTTTGTGACATAGGAGTACCAAACTCTGTCGAATACATGTCAGCATGATGGGAAACTGAACACTGATCCCGCAAGTACTCGCCTGCAAACAACTGAGTCAGGTACTTGTAGCCACTAACTCCATCTACTGAAGGTGGTAACTTTCCATCCCACAATGGATGATATAATCTCGGAACCAATGCACACCGATGTATCATCAAGCCCTCCACATGTGGATCAAAAGAAAAATGATGAGCACTCCTCACTATGTAGTTGCGATAAAATGCTCCAACCTCGGTCAATGGCTCATCACATGCAACACTGGAATCAAGAGACGGCTCCAATCTCTGATCCTGAATCACTGATTGGGTAGGGCCTCTGGCAACCTACTCTGCAAACCCAACCACAAAATCTCTATGAGGAAGCATTGCAACCATAGTATCTACAATGACTCCCACAAAACGCCTGATAGCGTATGAACCATGAATGAGAGTATCCCTCCTGAAACTCCGGACTCTCAAGCAGGTACTCAACAAATGTATCAGCGTAGTAAAATGAAATAAGGCTGGATCAACGTTATCCTCTGAAACCTGTAGCTGATCACTCAGACTCTGCAACACAACAAGCTGTCGATCACCATCAGCTGCATGAGATGAAGTAACAGATTTGCTTCCAGGAGAGGGAAACAAATCAACATGAGAGCCATACTCCAACCAGATGACACTCTGTGAACCTCCTGTGAAGATGGAGTAGCGTCGTGTACCAACACAACTCTCGGGAGAATCCACCATTGCCAAACAAGAGCTATCAGCAATCTGACCTGCATCATCTGTCATAGTACTGACCTTAAGAGAACCTGATGCAACTTGTGGTTCTCCATTGCTCTCAATCAAAGTACTCATCTCAACAGAGACTACTGCGCCAGAATCCGTGATGGATGTAGCCACATCCTCACTACAACCTGTGGATATCTGATCCTCACCAACTACTGTTGTAGGAAACTATACTGTATCTGTAGCTGGTGGAGACTGTGCCATACTCAATTCCACGGTAAGCTCCTCTACCCATGACTGAGACTCTTGAAGGGCCAATTGGGTGCTCTTCAACGAGTCCATGGTCACCTCAAGCTCATGAGTGAGCTCATCAACCTCCTCTTCCTTTCCCTTCAATGCATCATAACAAATGCAATCCCACTTGAGAAGATAATCTCTGTCAGCAAGTAGTTGTAGGTAATTTTGTTTCATTATTCCAATTGTTTCTCGGAGTGCATGAATCTCTGCAAGGGAAAGGCCACTATCACAGTGCTCATCTAACACGGGAGTACTCCAACCATAAGTAGTCAACATCTAACGAGCAACATCGAAATGCTCTATAGTTGTGGCAATCATACTGTCATTCACCTTTAGTTGCCCAACCAAATGATGAAGACTCTGCAACTTAGGACTCCCATACAAGGTTGCTGATTCGAAATCTGCACTGTGATATGAGGATGTATCAACGTCACTCACCTCATGATAAGAAGCATCATGTGTGCTATCATCAGTGCACACATCAACAACTAGGGTACGACTGCTATGTACCTCAAAGGATGGCTCAACTGGTAATATAGAAGCTGCTGATATAACATTATCTTCACACACTTTTGCTTCCAATGTAACTGCATGTCCATCCAACTCATGATCCTGGGATTCCATGCCAACATATGAACCTTCTAGCTTGTTTTCTAAGGTCTGATTTGAAAAATCAGACTCATTGTGGCATGAATCTTCATCATAAATTGCATCATTAGTACCCAAATCTTGAGCACCAACATTTGACAACTCCATAGAAACATCATCCACATGTGAAATCACTGTTGTCTCCTATTGATGCAAACATATCCCACTATTGTCATGAAAATCATAATTGTTATGGGTCATATTTTCCAAGCAATCTTCATGTTTGACACTCACATCTTGCGTGTCAACATTCAAAGGTTCTCCCACAACATTCTCTGCACTTACCATGACCTCTAAATCATCATTATGCTCAAGCAAAGGACTGATGTCATCAAAATTAGAATTGTTATCATGACTGACAACTTCTTGAGCGCTAATTATGTGAACATTCTCTTCAAATCTCACCTTCTTTCCCTGCCCCTACTCCTCCTCAACTAAATAGGGCCTTAGCTTGTCTTCACACTGATCAAAGACACTGCATACCAACACATAGGTAGCTGGAGATGTCGCTTTCTCTTGCTTGCGAACTGCTAGAAGAAGTGTCATGATGGGCTGAGATATACTATCAATGTTGTCAACAATGGAAGTCGTGATATCTCTCATGTAGTCCTGAATACATCTATCATGCCCCGAACTAATGGACTCCAAGAAGAGTCTGAATAACTGCAACACAAGATCATGCTGATCAAAATCAAGCATGGCAACGCATGATCTAACCTGTGCCATTAGCTCTAAAATCTTAACCTTCTGTGCATAGGTAGGAGTACCAATGTCTCCAATCCCAACCATACTGTATATGATTAGCTGGAAAACCTCTCTCATGGTGACCCTGATATAAGGAACCCGAGGAACTGTGATCCTCATAAACTGACTGTAGCATAGGGCAAGAGTGAGCCTAATCTCACTATCACTATGCCTCAAGTACCTATGCTCAACCAACACTGTCATTGCAAGACCCATAGAACTCTGAAGCAATGCTGAAGGTGTCTGTTCTACAAAGCTTAAACTCTCTTCCAGCCTTCTAAGGATACATAATGTATCATATTTGGATTGTGAAGTTGTGCCAAGTTTTTCACCCTGTTCATATATTGTTCTGGCTAACCACTTCCAATCACCCGATACAATTTGTTTGTCACTATCTATACCCATATTTCAAACTAGACTAGAAAATAATGAATTGAAAATATGAATGAGTGCTGGTCACTCAGATGATTCTGATGTGAGCTCAATGAATTTTTAA
The DNA here is from genome assembly GCA_027924645.1 of Cunninghamia lanceolata. Taxonomy (NCBI): domain Eukaryota; kingdom Viridiplantae; phylum Streptophyta; class Pinopsida; order Cupressales; family Cupressaceae; genus Cunninghamia; species Cunninghamia lanceolata. The sequence continues at coordinate 4,853,717 of BSBN01000263.1, read as the reverse complement.
ATAAATCCCCACTGTTAAACTAACATGCAATAGCTGATACCACACATGCAACCATTAAAACTGACATGCAAGTATTGGGTGCTAACATGCCACTGCAAAAACTGAAATGCAACTGTTCAAATTTCTGATTTCCCAATAGGATGGCAGGAAACTGCTCTGATACCACTATAATGTCCCACCCTAGGTGGACACTTGCTAACAATAATATGCCAAAAAAAAATATTGCAATAATAATTTTTAACTCAAAACTGAACTTCATATAAGGCATTCATGGCTGAAAATTCCAGATTTTCATAGCAGCTTGAATATTCATTTTTTCCCCAAAATATCGATAACCCAGTTGAGAGAATATCCCCTATTATCTAAAGGACAAATGCCCAGAAAATTATATTGGCAAAATATAAAGATTTTTACATACCCATTTCGCTGTTATGCAAATACAAAGTCTGAAAGGTAATAACAATAGCTAGGTTGATCAAATCTCCATTAATATTGCAAGTTACTTTGCTGATACAAACTCAGAAAACCAGAACAGCAACTTATAATGAGTTTATGCTGGTACAATGGCCATTAAAGGCAAGGAATGAATTTGCCGTTGGAAACCCTCAATACCCACGTTCCAAAATACACTGGTACGGCCCTGCTGTAAGAATACCAGCTTAAGAAACAATGCAAACAGCTCCTATTTGTTGCTGATATCTCTGTTTAGTCTTCTAATGATTGCACAACAATGAATCGACAATCTCAAATCTGAATATATGAATTTGCAAATGATAATTCTTTGAAACCCTTGAAATACTTGTATTCCTTCACCAATATGCTCAACAATGACTCCTGAATGAAGCCAACTCAGAATGCTAATCTTCAATGGATCTTTCACCACCTCAGATTGCTGCAACACTGAAGAATGAACATTCTCCAATGGCCTGAAAGAAGGACAAGCAGCTGAAACCCTAGGTCTCAAGCTCAAATCCCAAGACATACTAAAGACAAAGTCAAAATGATCATTCAATAATGAGTTTGATTTGTTTTTGAAACCTTTTATATCCTCTCAACTCTTAAGTGCCTTTAATCCCTTTTTGAAATCCACTTTTAGGTTTTTTCATAAAACTTTATAATAAGTCTTCAAACTTGGGCTCTCATATTCATGAATAATAAATGCACTTTAATATCATTTAAAATAATATAACTTGTGTGCACATTAACTTTATGAACTACTTTAATATTTTGTCCAAAATATAATCCATTAATTGCACTTTAAGTCACTTAAATGAAGGGTCATGGTCCCATTGAATATAAAGTGACTTTTTAAATTTGAATTGTACTTTATAATAATAATTAAAAATCACTTATCTCCATAATTAGACATCATTTCTCAATTCTGTCTGAACCTGGGTTTCACCATGGTACCTTTTGTGCATCCAATCGCCTTACTGAAAATAGCAGGGGTCCCTCTCTACAACCACAATCCTACTAAAAATAGTAAATCCCTCATTACTTGATCAAACCAATTGAGCAAGGGATCGACACTGCAATCAAGACCTATCCAGGTGCCCTGCTATATATAGAAGCACTGACTTCTGAAATAGTGACTTACTATAAATAGTAAGTGTGTATAACTGAGTCCAGAAACATCAAACAAAGGCCAACTTGAACCCAATGATGAACTGATGAGAAGTAATGTCCCGTATGACTAGGCAACAGCCACTAAAGACCCTCTAACCAAGACTATTAGCCTACGAGGGTTAGATAATAGGCTAATCTTCCAAACTCTGATGCTCTCGAAATTGGGGACATTACAGAAGATCAAATCTATCCAGGATTGGCCTACTCCAAGGAACATTTCTGAGTTGAGGGGTTTCTTGGGTTTATGCAGCTATTATAGGAGGTTTGTTAGAGGCTTTTCACATTTGGCAGCACCACTTACAAATCTCACTAAGAAGGGGGTATTCCTTTAGTCTGATGAGGCACAGATGGTTTTTGATCGGCTTAAGGAGGTGATGAGTACCACTCTAGTTTTGGCACTACCAAATTTTTCACAGTCCTTGTACTTGAGTGTGATGCATCAGGTGATGGTATTGGGGTTGTTTTGATGCAGAATAGGCATCCCATTGCATTTGAAAGCAGGAAATTGAGGGATGTTGAGCGTCTTTATTCCACCTATGACAAGGAGATGCTTGCCATTATGTATGCTTTGGCAAAGTTTCGTCAGAACTTGGTAGGTGCGAAGTTTGTGGTGACGATCGACCACAATAGCTTGAAATACTTCTTAGAGCAAAAGGATCTGAATGAGAGACAACAAAAATGGGTCTCTAAGATACAGGCATATGATTTTGACATCCAATTTGTGAAGGGTAAGAAGAACGTTGTAGCAGATGCACTTTCCAGGAGACCTACTATTTGCTCTTTTTCAGCTGATTGGAAATCTCAACTTTTAGTTGAGTATTCCAAGAGTACATTTGCATGCGAGATCATGGATGGTTTGATTTAGGATGATAGATATAAGGTTGTTGATGATGTGATATACTATAACGACATGATATTTTTGGTACCTGAATCAAAACTTAAGCAACAGATATTAAGAGACATTCATGACACACCTCTAGCAGGGCATCCAGGGTTTTTCAAAACCTACATGCAAATTAGAGAGATTCTCATGGTGAGATCTCAAGGAATCTGTGTTGTTGTAATGTCCCCTTTCAAGACTTCCCTAAACCTTACCTTAAAATCACAAGTTAAGGTTACAACTTACCAATTAAATGCTATAAGCAAGATAAATCCTAGTTTATGCAATGTCTTTAATAAGAATTATACAAATTTTATCTTAAACTATCAACTTTCCAAACAAACAATGGATTTAGAGAGTACCTGGGCCTGACTTAATCCCTGCATCAGTAAGTCCAATCAAATTAGTTAACTCAATTAAACCTTACCTTGGGATGATCAACCATGGGGACCATGGACTAGAGTAACTCGATGGGTGTAATTAATCTTCCTAGATCTTAGGGTGGCTATACCATCCCTCCCTAGTCCTCCTATGGTGCATGCCATTCATATGAGGTGTCCTTATGTGGCGCATGCCATTCATATAAGGAGCCCTCGATCTAATGTGGCGCGTGTCATTCATAATAGATTGTCCCGGCCTCATGTGGCACATGCCATTCATATGAGGTCACCTCGGACTCATGTGGCTCATGCCATTCATATGAAGTCCGTTATCCTCATCTTGTATCTTTTCCATTTCCCATGATTGCTCTCCTTATATTGTCATACCATGATAAGAGAGTGAGATTACGAAAGGTGTCCTGGTAGCCACTTTCTAGGCCCAGAGGCAGCACCCTTCAACTAAAATGCAGAACCCTTATGGCCCATGTGGGCTCATTGTGTCCCCCCCCCCGAGGGGCGTACCTAGAAGAGAGCCCTCGCACCGTTCTCCTTTGCAATTCTCCTTCTCCATCATGGCAAAGGAGTGTGCAGAATGAAGTAATCAAAATCACATCAGATAATAACTTATACATTTGCCATATGATAATAACAAGCATAAACTATTTAAGTTGTACATTATACTCCCATGTGAGTATCCTACCCCAAGTGGCTTAATGAACCATTCTTCCAATTTAATGCCTTTTTCCTATATCTTGATTGCAGATCTGGTTATATGTTTTCTACTTGATTGCTTGAATGATCTTCTAAATAATTCTTCTTGCCTTGCTTATATGTGCAAATTGTATATCAGGAATATATATATATATATATATATATATATATATATATATATATATATATATATATATATATATATATATATATATATATATATATATATATACTCAAAAATATATTTTTCTTAATTTTATATTTTCTATGTCCTCAACTACACCTTATTCCTCCATATATATATATATATATACTTATTCTATGATAAAAAAGCATTGATGACTCTTCAAAGAGTCATATCCTTCCATTAACCAAGCGCTGCCTATACTTGCCGCTGCCTTAATAAATATGTTAAATGCTTGTTTAATACTAATTAACTGCCTATAAGAATCGCACCTATGAACATTCTTTTGTCTTGACTTTGATCGGCACTTCCTTACTCGCTGTCATCAATCGCTAGTTGATATAAATGTCTTCTTATTAATCGTTTGCTGCTCCATTTACTTCATATAATTGCTGTATCTCTTCTTAATTTTCTCTTTATTTACACGTCAACACCATCGCTGGCTTTCACTAACTTATATGCTGCCTTTTGTAATTTCTTTGTCTTTAGACTTGTCTCTTATATGAGAGACGTATATTTATTACATTTAAATATGTATATTCATATTATCATTATTTATATTTATATTTATATATATTATTTATATTATTATTATTATAATTATAATAATATTTAAATGGACAATATTTATATTTATATATTATATATTATATTATATTATTATTATAATTATAATAATATCTAAATTAGTAATATTTATAATTATATTTATATTTATTATTTTATAAATATAATAATATATTAAAACAATATATTTGAATTGACCATATTTCAAGAAAGCAATTTTATATCATGATGTCTAAATCTTTAATTTAAACAGAGCCTTAATATCGGGACATGACAGTTGTAGCATGTTAGAGAGTGTTTAACTTGTCAGCAGAACAAGTCTGAGCATACTTTTCCCATAGGTCTACTTCAGCCATTGCCTATTCCAGAGCAGAAGTGGGAGAGTATCTCTATGGATTTTATTACAGGTCTTCCGAAGTTACATGGCAGAGATTGCATATATGTGATTGTTGACATGTTAACCAAATATGCACATTTCTATGCTATTTCATCAAACTATTCAGCACTGCAGGTTGCAAAGTTGTTCTTTAGAGAGGCGTTTCGTTTGCATGGCCTTCCAAAGACTATTGTCAGTGATCGGGACAACAGATTTATCAGTGTGTTTTGGCAGGAGCTATTCCAATTAGCAGGTACAGAATTGACACCGAGCACTAGTTATCACCCTCAGACAGATGGGCAGACTGAGATAGTAAATAAGTGGGTTGAGGGTTATCTTCGCAATTATGTTGCGGGGCAGCAGCGTGCTTGGATTAGGTGGTTGCATCTTGGCGAGTATTGTTACAATACCACCTATCATATGTCGATTGCATGTCTCCATTTAGGGATTTATATGGATATGATGCATTATCTTTCATGGATTTAGCCTTTGATGATAGTAGAGCTCCTAGAGCCAAGGAGTTGATGCAGGATACACAGGACATCCTTAAGACACTTAAGGATAATATTCAGCAGGCACAAAATCAGCAGAAGATGTATGCTGATAGACATCGTATTGAGAGGACATTTGATGTTGGTGACTTAGTATTTTTGCGCCTACAGCCTTACAGACAGAATACTTTGAAGAAAAGTGGTGCAGAAAAACTCAAGCTGGCACGATTTTATGGTCCCTACAGGATTGTGAGGAGAGTTGGAGAGGTGGCATATGAGCTTGATTTGCCAGCAGGTAGCCGGATCCATAATGTATTCCATGTGTCATGCCTCAAAAAAGCATTGGGACAACACGTTGCTTCATCTCCAGATCTTCCACCTCTTGATGAAGAGGGTATGTTGATATTGGTGCCTAATAGTATCTTGGACATGAGGGAGCGCAAGTTACGAGCAGGGTGATTAGAGAGTATTTGGTGAGATGCAGAGACTTGCCATTGGAGGATGCTACTTGGGAAGGAGAGCAAATTCTACAACATCCTAATTTGCGATTGCTTGAGGTCAAGCAATCTCGGGAAGCGAGCAATGTCATGTCCCCATTTTTGGAGTGATCTCCTATGGAGAAGTTAGGTGGCCTATTCACCATTCCCATAGGCTAACTCTAGTGGTAAGGGAAAAATTTGTGGTTGAGCTAGGACCTTGAAGGCTTGGAGAATGGAAAGTTGGCTCAACTAACTCTATTTTATTGTATTTTTTGCTAGTGATATTTTATAATATTTTTATAAATCCAAAAATAATATTATATTCAGCCAAGGCAAAATTGAAGGATGGAAAAAGTGAAAATTGGACAACTTAAAGATGGAAATTGGGAAAGATAGAAGAAGAATAAAATGTAATCTTTAATTATATTTTATTATTTATAATTTCCCAAAGGAAAATTGATGCCACAAGGAGAAAAAGGAAAATAAAGAAAAAATAATAAAATATTATTATTCTCTCTCTAGCGCCGCCGCTCAAGGAGAAGAAAAATAAATAAAAATAAAATAAATTATTGGAGGATGTTTCTTTGGCGGTTATGGACTTCAAACCTTCTAAAATTATATTCTATATGGGCGTCCAAGGGAAAAAATATAAATAGATGTCTTTGGCATCATTTTTCACATCTTGATCATTTGGTATTTTGCATATTGAATATTTGCTTTTGGCTGAAAGTGATTTTCAGTTTGTTCAAGGACGAAAACCCTTCAATTATTGTGGTTTGGACGAAAACCCAATCCACTATGGAGATGGATTCATGTGGAGTTCATCATGGAGCTCAACCGGAGGTTTTTTATGGTGATTTTGCTTCAATCAGCTAGGGTTTGAAAAGATATTTGCAATCAGCTAGGGTTAGAGTTTGATATTCAGATTTGGTACTTATTTTGATATATTTTCATCACTAAATTGCTTGAAGAGGGTTTCTACTTAGACCGCTTGACAAAGGAGGGTATTTTTGGTGATTTCCATCATTCATGCATGGTCTGATTTTATGACAGCAGTCTGAACATTAAAATAAATTGCAGATCTGAGGAGTTTTTGGCATCTACATTGAGGTTACATGATCATTTTGGCATCCTAACCCTAATCGCTTCAATTTGGTGCATGGCCGCTTGGATTTGGAGTGTTTTCTTGGCATTTGGCACTAGGGTTTTGTGATCAGCAGCAGGTACAGGTTTATAACAGCGACCAGACATTGGTTTTGCCTCCTATTCTTCATCATCAATCATCTCTAGCAAGGCGTCAACCATTGGATGTTATCATCTTTGCATTGTACTAGGGCTTGATCACTCTTTGAGGCATTTTTGTACATCATTGGAGGTCTGATTTGAAAATCAGTCATGGCTGTTATGTAATCAGCGATCACCTATGTATTTGATTCATGCCATTTCATGATCCGTGTATGTGAATAAAGAAACCAATTTCATATCTTCAATTTGAAATTGCATTTCCAGCTGATCTATCTATTTTATGGTTATCATTTGTTTTCATATGAATGTTATATTTGAACCTTTCCATCTTCATATCATAAATTACATGCATGTGAAAACAAATCTTCAAAATCATAAGTAAATCAATAGGAAAACAAATCAGAAAATTCAGGTCAGCGAAGGAAAATTTTTGGTTAGCTAAGACAGGGATCTTATAGATGATGTAACCAAACTTCACAGCATAATATTCATCACTATTCTTATTGCCAACGAATTCACAAACTCAGAAATATTTTCAAATTCTACTTCTCATTCCATCCCATCCCGCTACAACTGAAAAGAAATACCAAATATATACAAAAAACGAAAATTACCCTTTTTGGCAGTTTTTAGTAACTTTCTAAAATTGCCATTTTTTGTAATTTCGCATCCTTATCTGTATGGCCATGAAAATTGCCAATTATTTGAAACTAATTAAAAGAGGACTAGTTGTCAACTTTCTAATCTAATTGCATGTAAAGTTCGAAAAATAATTAGAAAAAACTTAGAAAAATCTCGCAAAATCATTAAGACCTTAATTTGAGGCCTTAGATGATCAAAAAAGGTCCCAAAAAAGTGTCGAAATGGTGACCTACCGAACTTGCCAGTTCAGTGGGATTTTCAATCAACTCCTCAAGATGCATCTATCCACCAAATTTCACTTAAACGGACACCCGGGTCAAAAGTCATGACCTCCGGAAGTTTCTGCATCACCTTCTTCTTCACCAGAACAATTGAAGAAGCAAAGGGACTCTTACTTGGCCTTCTGTGACCAATTTCAAGGAGCTCCTTTGTTGCCTTCTCTATTTCTTCCTTATGCCTTATGTGATGGCAATAAGGAGTGGTAATCACAGGTTTGGCTCCTCCTTCTAGTTCAATAACATGTTCTATTCCTCTATTTGATGGCCTTTCAGGAGGTATACCGCTGAAAACCTTGTATGCTTATCCAACAAGGATTGGATATCGACATGGTACTCTCTTTTACCTTTTGAAGAAGTGGTAGGCATGATCAAGCATTGGGCTGTCCACTCAACTTGGTCATGTTGAAACATTATTTCCATTCTCTTAGCTGAAACTACTATTAGTGTCCCATTGGACATTCCTCTAAGCACTATCTTCTTCCCATTTGATTGGAATTTGAGTTCCATTGTTTGGAAGTTTTGAGTGATCTCGCCCAAAGAGTGCAGCCATTGAACTCCCAAAACAACATCAATGTCTCCTATGCTAACAACGTGGAAGTCATTCTTAACCTCATAATTTCCTGACATAAGACTCATTTTGGAAATCCTTCTAGAACATTGGAGGGTGAAGCCATCAGCAACCATCACTTTAAAACCTTTGAATTCTTCAGTTTTCAGCCCTCTTCTTGCAACTATCCCTTCATCAATAAAATTATGTCTAGCTCCAGAATCAATAAGAACAATGATTCTTTGGCCACAAAGAACTCCACGAATCCTGAAGGGATCATACTTGCGAACTCCTGAAAATTGTGCAAGAGTACTTTCTGAAGCTTCCTTCTCATCTTGGCTTTCTACCATATGTTCTTCTTCATTTTATTCAACTTTAACTTGCTATCCCAAACTTTCAGCCTCTAATTCTTCATCTGAAACCACTTCAATGTAACGAACTTGCCCCTTCCCGAGGCATCTATGACCAGGGACTCAAGGTTCTTTGCAAGTGAAGCAAAGTTTCTTCCTCAACTCATTTTTGGCCTCTTCATCCATTCTAGGAGGCAAACTCTTTTGCTGATGAATTTTTTTCTGAAATGGTTTCTTGGAGGGAAAAGTCTTCTTTTGAAATTTATTCTTTGGGAGAGATAATTCTAATGCCAAGGCTCTTTGATGGCCTCTTGAAGAGATGGAGGATCAAAAGCTTTGACCAAGAGATTTTGTCAAACCTTCTACAAACAACATAACCAATCTTCTCTCAATAATATCAGGTACCATAACTAAAAGTTTTTGAAAATCAGCAATATAGCTCTCAACATTCTCGTATTGTTTGAGCTGAGCTAGCTCTCGAAAATGCAAGTCAGGATCCTTTCTGTCATATCTCTCAATAAGCCTCCTACTGAACTCATCATAGGTGTTGATGAGGCTATGTCCTTGTTTAATCAACCCATGATACTACCATTCATGAGCTATTACTTCAAGATGAAGAGTTGCAAACTTTATGGCTTCATCTTCAGCCATCAGTCTAAGAGACAAATAAGTGTCCAGCTTTTGAATCTAGGCACATGCTGTACACTTATTTCTTCCATCAAATGGGGAAAGTGTCAACTTTCCCAAGGCATGTTGGTAATCCCTCTGGTGCATTTGAGTTCTATGCTCATGTCTAGGCCCATTCCGTGACTTCTTCTGGCTCATGAATTGATCAAGGGATAGCTCGTTCCAAATCTCCTCAGGAAGAGCTCGGTATTTAGCATAAAACACAATAATCTCATCAACCATAGGAACTTCAACCTCTGGTTTAGGTACTTCTTCCTCTTTGCGAATGAAGGTGGGCTAGAATGGCCTAGTAGTAGAACCAATAATAGTTCTAGTGGAATGATTGTTGTTTTTTGGCTGATTATTTTCCCTTGAGGTGCTTCCTTCACCATTCTAATTTCGAGGCATATTCATATTTTGATCCATTTTATGGAGTAACCGTGCCATCATGTCCAACATCACATCAAACTTTCTCTTAGTTATATCATCAGGGCTCTCCCCCATATTTGTTCCATTATCCTTATATGCCATCCTTTCTGGGACAACTTCTGAAACAACTTCCTCCCTTGGCTGATCTATACCCTTCTTTTTCTCTCTATGATAATATTTGTATTCTCTGTCACTGTCGTGCATGGGGAATAAATTGCATGAAAGGATTAGCTTCTAAACAACAAGTTGACAAGACCACCAGCTCTGATACCACTGTAAAGACCCACACCTAACTTTTTTTGAATTTTTGCAATATAGAAAATGCCAATGCAATCCTCCCACTTTCTGATCACTAAGTTCCCAGGGTGGGAAAGGTGAGAATACAATGTTTGGATAACTAACTATCTAAATGAAAGCACTGCTAGAAAGTAAAAGGCGACAGCCGACCAGGAGCATACAGGCGGCTAAGCTGACCCAAATCAACACCTCTTCGGCAGACAAGTATGCTTTGAAATGCAAGCCACTAGCAGATTACAGACGGAATTTGACCAAGCCAAAATGGTTGATTGCTTGCAGATCCAATCGTGCCAAAACGGGCTAAGAAAATACAAGTGGATCTAGTGATGAACCGACCAAGACCTTCAATGTTGAAATGCACATAACTGGCGGCGTACCATCCAGTTTTATAATAATATGACCATGAAATGCTAGGCTCTCTGGTAGTACTAGCTTCCAGAGTTACAATGACATACTAAATGCACTACAAATAATTATTTATTGAAAGCAACTACAATCTCCTACTAAAAACATATAACCAACTTAGAAGAACACTGTTGTAGCACAGAGGATTAGTTTATTAAATCAAAAAACAAGTAGATTAGCTCGCATTAACTAAGCAACTGGAAACTCCCCATTGTTTGGATGGTACAAAAGTCTGAACTAATTTGACTGAATGGGAAGAGACAAACTGCACCAAATTGAACCTCACTGAAACTTAGCCAAAACACTAAGGAACCAGAACTGTATTGCCTGAAAATGTACTGATACGGCCTGTATAAACTCTATAACAACTGCTGCAATGCAAACTGATACTATATGGACCCTCATGCTCAGGATTATGGCACCCAAAATAGACCAAAATCTGATCTTAGAAGGCTGCGACTGATACTATGCAATCCCGTGCCTTATTTCAGTTTGTACGGCCCCTCCAAACTCCATGATATGACCCATAAATTCCTTCAAATGTCTGCAAGAACATGTTAAAATAGTATGGCAGTATACTAGGAATGTACAACTAGGAGAAGGGAGTAAATTATTGTCATAAATTTGCAGTGACTCATCCTTGGTCTCACACGCCTCATAGAGGAAGTTGTACAGCCTGCAAATACTCAGAAACAACAGAGGTATGGCCTAAAAACTTTGATGGTACGGCCTATCAAGCAGTCAAAGGGTACGACCTGCTCTATCAGAATGGTACAACCCACTAAAACCTTCCAAAATGCACAAAATCATTAGCTGGGGATAACACTAGCAAAAATATGCTAAATAAAATTCACCCAACACTCAAAAAACATCAAAAATATCCATGATATCAGTAACTGGAAAAACTGGAACTTCAAAATCTCACTATCAGCACACTGGTGATTTTTGGGTGAAATCACACAAGTCAGCTAGGAGGGTTTTCGTCCTTAGGCAAATGGAAGAACTCACGTTCTACATAGAGCAAATAGAAATGAATAAACAATAACCCTTTTCTGAAGACAAAATCCTCCTTTTATAACTTTCAAGAGAATAAAATAATATTATTTCCTTTTTCCCATTATCTCCTTGAAAAATATAAAATCATAATAAAGTGTTCTGATGATCACTTTTTTGCACCTTGAGCCTAGTGACACTTTATTTGCACAATTTAAAAACAACCTTTTTGAATAATTAAATATAAGCTGTCAAATAAAATAGAACTTAAAAGTACTTTTTGACATCTTAATTTAATTATTTAATTATTTTCCCTTTACCAGCACCCCAATAGCCTACGGGAAAATTTTGGAAAATAGGCTAAGAGTCTCCAACAGCATATGCTTGAGTAGGGGACATTACATTAGAGTAAGGTTTGTGTGTGTTGTAGCAAAGTGTTTTTTCTGATGAAGGATGATGTCAATGTGTAAGAAGTTAAGTTCTCATCAAATGAGAAAACCTTAGTTTGTTTAGTTCTTTTCTTAAAATTTCAATATTTGATATATATTTTTATTTTCTTCCAAGTCTTTTGTCAATTCTAAGTTTGAGTCCTAAATTCTGGCTTTCCAACTCTGAGTCAAGTCCAAGTCTGGTAACTATGCATTATGTTCAGCATATCTTCAAATTATTCTCACTTTACCATATGTTTTTGTATTAAAGGAATACTAAGCCACCATTAGTATTTCTAATATAGACGCTTCTGGAAAATTCCCATCTTGAGTAAATGTAAGTTTTTGACACAATCCTGTGTCATTCCAAACAGACAACAATAGGAGAAATCCAAAATGATGCACATGGATAATTAGCTAATTTATTTTATTTGAACCTTTATTGTAGCAAGCATTTGGTGAGTCATGTTAAGTAGTTCATTTCAAAACACGTTTTCTTTCTTTTGACATACTATTTATTGGCTGCACACTTAATTGAGTTATGGTTTCTTATTCTTAGGATGGCTACAAGATCTTACTACTTTCCTTTCTTAATAGAAGTTTACTTGATAATATCATGTATTTAAAGTTTAAACAAATCTGAAGAATTTTTCTCTATGGAATATTTTTAGATCACATAAAAGAGGAAAGTGCTTAGATAATTTTTATTTGGTGTTTAAATTAACATTGCCGTTTCTTACTTTTCATATGATTTTGCAGTTTAATTTACATAATAATTCGTCTAAAATCTGTGGCATAGATTTTGTCCTTTCCTAGCACAAGTCTTTTAGGAATCATCAAGTGTAGTTATCTGAAGCATATGTCCATGCATGCAAAGAAAACAATTCGTTGACTTTTATCTCAGAGAGTGACCGTTATAGGGACTGTCTAGAAATGATTATGAGGGGACCTGTTAGTATTACTTTACGCCATCGTTTGCAGTGCCAAGTTCTTCGAGATGCAGCACCTGATGAAAGATTGATAGAAGAGCCCATTTTGGTGTTGAATGAGGTCACTATTGACCGTGGAATGTCATCATTTCTTACTTACCTAGAGTGCTACTGTGATAATTCCTTTGTTACCTGTGTTCAAGGAGACGGATTAATTCTATCAACAACGTCTGGCAGTACTGCTTATTCATTGGCAGCAGGAGGCTCCATGGTGCATCCCCAGGTCAGTTTTCACCTTTGAATATTATCTTCTGGGATAATATAATCAATTCAGTAACAAATGACCTGTTTTTATTTTAAAGACATGTTTTATTTCTAAAATGAAAATTCTTACTTCTTAGTGATGGAACAATGTCTAATCTACAATTTCAAAGATCACATTTGGATCTTCTAATTACATGTCTAAATTTGAATTTATATGGCTAATGAAGTGAAAAATCAGATCACATCCATAAGCGGATATCAATGTTGTCTTTAATCATGCACTAAATTTTGGAAACTTTCAAAGAAGTTATATCTGGCAGTGAGCAAAATCCTTGGAAATTATGTACCATGATAATCAAGAATTCTGCTAGATCTTACTCTAAATTTCTGTCTTAAATGTTCACATCTAGTACCTTCTTGTCTATATAGTTTTGGATAGTTTGCTGCCAAACAGTACATCAAAAATCTCCTTAGGAGAATTCCTTTCTCATTCTGTTCATACTGGGAGCTTCTATTCAGAACTTTGCTTGGTAAACAATCGTGAATATTATAAAATAGTGATTCATAATTAGTGTGGATACATAATCCACCAAAACAGATCTCGTTCATCCTTAATGTAAATTGATTAAATAAGTTGCTGTTATATGTGCAGAAATATGGAAAAACAGTTCATAGTCTTGAGTTGATGAGCAATGAACAACAAACAGAAGCATGTATCCACAAGTAAAGAGCACAAAACAGCAACAAAAATGGAAGACAACAGCAATATGACCTGGAGAAACCAGAAAATGGTGGAAAAAATCTACAAGAGTGAGAGGTTTCCTCCCCAAGTCACTATCTAATAAGCTGTTACAATGGTTTACTGCCTTTGAATAGGCCTTCATGGACTTCTCTTGCACAAAACCGCAATGTCCAAACACCATACAGGCCCTTAAATGCTCCCTCACTTCTCAAAATCCTAATACAACTCCATTAAGACTTATAGGCTGAAGCACTATAAGCCTTTACAGCCAACTTGTTAAGCAAACACTAAGGAATGACTAATTACAATGACTTCTCTTGGAGGTTTTTACCAAGTAGAGTCTGAGAGGATTCCCAAGTGTTCTTGTAATTGAAAATGATCATTTTACGCTTCCGAGATCCTCTAGATCTTGCAAACTGTGTTTGTTGTTTGCTATGACATGTTCAGCCACAACTGTAACTATTCTGCATCTGCAGTTCTGCCAGAGACAAGTTCAACTACAATTGAACTAGTGATACATTTTCAGTCTCGATCAGACTTGTCAGCACTGTTTGTTTTTCTGTTTAGTCATTTTGAGTGGTTAGGTCCCTCAATGCATCTCTTCCTTATTTTTTATCCAACAGTTATTTACTAAAACTTGGTTTATGTGTCCTTTTGCAAGAATTGAGCTATCAAGAGTGCTTAGCATATGGTATAAACTATCATGTCCCCTTTTTAGAATTAAAGTAATTGGGAGACCCGTAGCTTATTCCTTATTTTCCATAGGCTAAGGGATAAAGTTAGGGAAATAATTTAATAATAATATTTTAAGTTGTCCTAATAACTTTGTTTTATAACATTGTAAAATGACGACTTATGTATTATTATTTTAATAAAGTGGGCCTAATGCAATATTTTATTAAAAAGTGTTTTTGAACAGTTTTGGAAGGAACTTTAGGAGGAAAGAAGAAATTTAAATTAAAAGGTGATTATAAAGGAAAGAGCTTGGCACAAAAGAAATCCATTGTTTTATTGAAATCAAACCCTTTCTCAGAGCTTGAGCACTTGTGTTCATCTTCTCACCCGAGGATGAAAACCCTCTTGGTTCCGAGATTGGATTGGAAAACGAAAACCCTCATTCATTTGAGTTGATTCCATGCAAGGATCACATTGGTGCTGAAAGATTGAAGTTTATTTCAGTTTTAGTTTGGTCTATAAGTTTAGTGTATTGCATTTTAGTGTGGCGTGTTTATTTCTGCATTTCAGTATGCTACAGTACCGCTACTACAGTACTATTTTGTACCACTAGTATAGTACCACTACACTACTATTCCGTAGTGCTACTACAGTACCGCTACAGTTATATCTTGTATCATTGCTACAATACTTGGACTTGGGAAAAACTCAGCGGACCCAAAATTTCTGACTCGACAAAAACTCGACAACATAAAAAAATACTTAAATTTCTTAAAAAACACATTTATGTAGAATTTAGTTACAAAATGTATGCAGTGAGTCTATAAAACTGTAATGTTCCGTTTTCTAGCTTGATCTTTTACAGTTGACCGTTGGCCTGTTCCGGAGACCCGTAGGCTACTCGGGGGTTGAAATTGGGGTTTCATGTTTTGGTGGTTGCTTTTGTTCATGGATTGTGGTTTGGTTGGCGGTTTCTTTCCGGGTTTGTTCTTCTTAGTCCCTGTTGGTTACGGCTATTTTTAGTAAGTTTAGGATTGGCACCAGAACGGGATTTTGAGAGTGGGGTTGGATTCGTCTTGTCAAGACCTTTCCAACGAGCTATAGATCATTGAATTCCGACATCATTTTGGCCTCCGTTTTAAAATCCGTAAATTAAACATTATTATTTAATATTAATGTTGTTTTAAAAGAGGGGACTTTAAGGGTGAGGTTTAAAAAGAATTGAAGAGGATTATATTATTTTCCCTCTCATGTTTTATCCCATATGCAAGAGGATTTTAGAGAGACTCAGTTGGAAAAGTATAAAAGGAGGAAGAGTGCTCTCATTTGGGGATCCGAAAACTTGATAATGTTATGCTGCCGGATTGGCCTTGGGATTGCTTCGAGGAATGTAAGCCTCCTAGCTAGGCATTGCTTCTCACTTGAAAGATAGCGACTAGTAGTGAATTAGTTTAGTTTTGTGAGTTGCATTGGGGATTTGAGCATTGTATTCAGCTCGTGCCTTGTTAGTTCAGTTTGCATATTAGAGGTTTTCCAAAAATTGCATTTTAGCTACAGCAGATTGTTGTTTTTATTCGTAAATCAAAAAATACAAAAATATTGCTTCTGGGTATTGTTTCATTCTCTCTGTCTGTAAGGGGCGACCCTATTCCCAAAGTTATAGATTTTATTTTGAAGGCTGTGATTTTTAAAAGGAAACCGCCCCTCTTGCTGGGCCGTACCATTTGCCTTTCTTGGGAATGGTGCCATTAATTCATATCATCTTTTTGAGTCAGTTTCTTGTGCCAATCTTGGGCGCCTATAATGTCCCCTTCCTAGAGGAAGCACTAAAACCTGAATCTACATTCAAAGTGATTCTCAAGGAGACATTAGAAATAATTTTCGATGATAAGATCAAATAAGACCAATGATAATGTATTCACATCATTCCAAGGATTATTTATTTCCTAATTGTTACTTGCTATTGATAACTATTCTATAATACGTTCCATAATTCAATCATGCATATTTTCCTTATTACTCTTCCTCATAGAACTAGGCTTTACATGTATAGGGCGCACTGAAACCATCTCTTGACCCAGCCTACGAGAAACTATGTCCCAGCCTACGGGCCTTAATATGGATGGAATTACTCCGCCTCTCCCCACAATACCTAACATTCCTTTAAGGATGAAGTAATAGAGAAATATAGAAGTAATAATCTAAGTTCATCTTCCCATATCATCTCCCTTCTATTCCTTAACCATGGATGGGGAAATTATATGTCTAGGGCGCGTTGAACCCTCTCCGATGCCATTGGGAGTGGAATTACTCCGCCTTTCCCTAGCATCCTTGTCTAGGGCGCGTTAAACCCTCTCCAATGCATTGTGATGGAATTACCCCGCCTCTCCCTAACAAGACCACCTCTCCTAAGGTTATAGGAAATAGAAGCGATGAGATGGTTATGCCATCACTTATCAAGTTTCATAACAATATATATATAGATATAGACTTGTGTAATTCTAATGATGTGGTTGACATATATATATATATGGATCTATTCTAGATTATGCATATTTAGATATATATAGACTTGTGTAATTCTAATGATGTGATTGACATACACACACAATCTTATAATTTTCTATATTCATTATTTATTTAAACAATCAATGATAAATTTAATAACGCATACCTTATATGCTGTACCTTTATTTACCTTGGTGCAGATTGGAATTATTATAGTACTCTGATTTTATTTGTTGCTGAACTGTATTGCAATATCCTTGATCGAATGCTTGATGAGATGACCTTTCTTTTCCCTTTCTACTACCATCGTTGGTTGATGATATATTACTAAAAGAATGTTATATTTTAATTGCTTGCTGAATTGTATTTTATGCCTGCCCCCTACTGTATGATTGATCGATGGTCTTTTATATCCTCATCCTTTCTTTTTACCAATGGATGCAACTATTCACAGATCGCTGCCCTAAAGGGACATCACCTTTTTATTACTGAATCATTGATCATAATTAATTCTTAGTTTATTCATCGATCCTCATTTCATGTAATAGGGTGACGTGGTAATAATCTTAAGGGTTTTATTATATCCTTTGACCACTTCTTAAAGTGATAACAACACTTAGAATATTTGTATAATCATTAATATTTATATTAATATTCATAATATTTATACTGATATTTATATTATATTATAATTACATATTATATAATATGTAATTAATATTTATAACATGTAATAATTGTAATTATATATATTTATTTATTTATTTAATATGATTATTTAATACAATTTATTTATATTTGATAATAATAACAATAATGACATTTAATATTTAATTTATATTTATTCTTATATAATATATATTATAATAATATAATTAACATTTATATTTATTTATATATTTATAATCATATATATATACATATATTATATATTATATTAATTTATGATATTGCTTTAGTATATAATATTTTATATATTAAATCTACATTTGATCATGTCATTCATATCTTTAATTTGAATGAGTGTACAAAAATCAATTTGACTAACAGCGGGACATGATAGCGCCATCATCTTAGAGTCATATTGCATTCTGTTTCGTGAGATTTGAGCGACTCTGGAGGTAGTTGTGAATGGATTTGTGAGTTACAGGGCTGCTGTTTGTGCACGGGAAAACAGGACTGTCATAAATCAGATTTTGAGGTTGGTCTGTTTAGTGCAATTTCAGATCTAAGCTATATTACTCAGTAAAGGAAACTCATTTATATTGTTGCAGCTCTATTTATATGTTGATTCACTTTGATAGCAAGACATTATCTTTCATATTGTAAGCTAGCAGTAGTATTGACAGTAGTGATTATTCTTGCTTATCATAATTTGTAATGCTCAGCTTTCCGTTCAGTAATTGCAACTGTATTTTCTTTATCTCCGCCCTATGGTAGCTCCTTTCCCATCCCAAGTTAGAAATCACATTCTGGGTGTCAAGTACTTTCAACATTTTAGCTTACTTCTCTTTCCAGCATTGTAATTTCAGTTATCTCCGCCATATGGTCGCCTCATTTCCATATCGGATTGAGCAGCACATACTTGGTGTCGAGTGTGCTTTCAGTATATTAGATTGTAGGGATCCTCTAACCACATGCTCGTCGTTCGCCGGCGCATCTTGGTTAGAGTTCTTGCATAAGCATTTTGATTAAGATCCTCTGACCAATGCTCACACCTTGCCCACATCGGGATCCTGGTGTACATTCTGGTTAGAGTTGCTTCAGCATCATTTTGGTTTAGCTGCTGACCTTAACGGGTGCATTGGTTTGTAAACTGTTATTGAACATTCAAAAAAAAATTTGGCTCTGAATATTTCAAAAACGTTGGGGAAGTGTTTTCTATTAGATTTGAATACATATAAAGTTCGAAATTGCAAAAAAAGTTCTTCAAAACCCCTCAAAAATCCTTCCAAATTCCCAAATTTTGTCAGTGTGGAGTGCATAGGGTCGAATAGTGTTTTTATATGTAATGTCCCCTCTCTAGCCTTCGATAGTTTGGTAGAGTTAGCCTATCACTTGGGTTCCCATAGGCTAATACTGGATGGTTAGGGAACTCCATAGTTCTTGGAGACCTCATGGACATGCGTATGTGGCATTTCTCTTGTTGGAATTGAGCTCAGATAGTAGGTAAGGCTCGCAATGACACTTTCGGATATTGTTTTGGACACTTGGTTGGTGTTCCACGTTTTTAGGAGCCCGAGCCTATTTTTAGTAAGTCACTATGTGGCACTGACTTCTTCACGTGGCAATGGGTTCACTCTGGCAAGGTTGGCCCTTTCTTTCGGTGACCATTTGGTATTTATCTTGGTGTGATTTTAATTAACAATGATGTATAAAGTTAAATTAAATATTTAACTTTAGCGTTATTAAATATTTGTAAAGTGACTTTAAGTGGGCGTCTAGGGAGACAAGGAAATATTCGAAAGTAAATTAAATTCATATTTTTTAATGAGGGGCACTCAACTTGGGAGACATAAGGGAAAATTTAATAAAGCAATATTTATTTTTCCCATGTGAGGCATGAGGGTTTGAAGGAAGAATAAAAGTGATTTTTGGAGCACATTTTTGGTTTATGCGTTGATGAGAAGAAATGTTATGCTGTTGGTTTTTATTCAGGAACTTTCTGAGGACGAAAACCCTTATAGAGATTATCATCCTCAGTGGTGAAAGATCTTCCTGGGATGATTTGCAGGTGATCTCATTCAGGGATTGCATTTGAGCTTCATTGTGTGAGTTCGCAGTTAGTCGTGGAGGGTTTTGGCAAGCAAAATTGATATTCTTTGAATAATATTTTGTGGAGAGATTGCAAGTGTGAATTAGTAATTTGAGTTGCAGATTTGAAGTGTTTTAAACTGATTCTTGGACCCTCTATTCCAGTCGCACCTCTTTCTAGGCAACCTCACAGCTGCAAGGGTTTTGGGGGGTCTACTTGCTTGTTTGGAGACGCCTTGGAGACTCTAAAATATTGCCATCAATTGCTGATTGGAGAGAGTTGTTAGGAGGCATTCCCAACTCATTTTGCAAGTTCTAGTTTGCTGCAACAGAATTACATCAGTCCCATTTTGCAACAGCAACAAATGGGTATGTTTGAAATGTCATTTTAAGTTGATTTATTCATCTGGGTATTGCCAAACACATGAAATATAGTTTTATAAACCTAGTATCAAATCTGAAATTCCTTTGCAGTATATGGGTATTTCATATTTATGAATCAACAGTGATTTGCTATCCTGGAAAGTGTTGCATATTGTTCTATTTGTTTATAAACTCCATATTTGTCATCAAAACACCCTAAAACAACGGTTTGGTCCTTTGGGTATGGTGTAAATGGGAGTTAACCGTCATTCAGTATTGTTGTAGCATTTCATACTTCAAAAACACAGATTTTGACATGTTTTCTATGTTTTTTTGCGTGTCCTTGTTTTTAGTGTGTTTTTTACACTTTTTCTGGATGCGAAATCCGTTTGTTTGGACACAAAATTTGTTTGTCTACATGTGTTTAGGGTTTTGGCGAGTATTTTTGGAAAACCGACGAGTTTAACTCCAAAAATGGCTAGTTTTTTAGTGAAAATTGGCAGAAAACTTGGCTCTGGAAAATGGCGAGTTAACCCTACAAAAACTCACTGATGGAAAAATTAGGCGAGTACTCGCCGAGTATGCAAACAGTGCTTTGAACAATAAAAGTAAAAAAAGATTTATGTTGTACATTGCTATTTATTACAGCTAGCTACAAAAATAATAAATTGGATACATAAGGGTTTCAATGACAAATATTGGCATTTAATCATTGTTATTCAATTTTGCATAAGATTTCTGCTATTTATGATGTTACCTTGGGCAACTAATGTATCATTGTTTTATATCAGCATTTTATTAATGTTCAATTTGTTGTCATAACAATTGTATCATTTGAAGTGTTAGGGTTTTAGTAGTTAGGTATTGATATTTACTTCTTGTTGTTATTATTCCATGAATATTCAAATATTGCAAAGTTACAAAATACAAAAAAATTGTTGAGTTTATGAAAATATCTGAAAGGGACATTATAGTGGTATTAGAGTTTTGATCTTGCCAGCTTGCAGGGTTAGAGCTAACATTTTTAATGTAGTCTGATAAAAGAGAAATAAGATTTTATTAGAGAGAACGAAGAAAGTTGTAGGATCAAGGTGAAGAAATAGAAATAGAAGAAATGGGGGAAAGAGGAAAAAGAGTTCCGACAGATGAAGAAAGGGCGGAGATCCAGTATAATGCCATTGTTAGTATGAGTTAGAGCAAGCAAGAAATGACAAATCTCATGGCACAGTTATTACAGACAATGTAGAATCTAAATATTCCAAGTCCTATTCAAAATCCCACTGCAATGTCCCCTTCGTAGGCATGGTAGATCGGTGAAGACCCTTAGCCTATTTTTATTCCCATAGGTTAATTGGGATTGTGGTAAGGAAATAATTAATTAATTAAATAAAGTTGTCTTGAATTACCTTTTTATGGGCAACTAATATTTAATTAATTATTTTATTATAAAGACTTATTTGGTCCAAAAAGTAAATTAAAATAAAAAGTCACTTTATGAGGAAATAAAATATGATTTTTCTAGAAAGTTCTTAGGTGGTTACAAAATATAATTTCTAGAAAGATCCAAAGGAGTTATAAAAAAGAGGTTGTAAAGAGAGATTTTCATATCTTTTGGCATTTCATATTCTAATACCCCAGTTGTGGAGTTTTGAACATTTTGTTTAAGTTGCATCCCTAGGACGAAAACCCTATGGTGGAGATTGGTTTCGAGGAAGGAATTTTCTCTTAACCAATACTAGGTGGAATCACCCAGAACTCACAAGTGTGCTTATTGTTTAGTATTCTTTTGGAGATTTGATTGAATGATGCTAATTTTTGGATTTGAGATAATTTCCAGATTTGTATTTGACTAAATTGAAATTAAAGATTTCAGTTTAATGGGATTTTATTGAGACTTATTAAAATATTTGCATAGCCAACTTATTGGAGTGATTGATATCTTTATATTTTTAATTGTTGTAAACTCCAAATGGCTGTTGTACCATTATACTAAGGCAACGATCATTCTGAGGGGCGATTCCATGTAATGAAGGCTTAAAAGCCTTATTAAAACCCAACCGCAGCCTTAATTTCCCATTTGGATACTAGCTGCAACCTATTGATATTACTTTCCAAAGGCCGTACATCCTTAGCAGGGCCGTACAGTCATAAAGAGGAATTTTGGGCATATTTTAGTATAAAATAAGAGTCTATTAACAGCTGCAGCAGTGATTTGATTTTAGGAACAATTTCAGTATTTGTTACAGGTGTGAACAGTCATATATTGAGGTTAGTATATCATTTATATTAGCATACTGTTTGTATCAACATTTCTTCTATACGTCTCTCATTTCTTCTATATGTCTCTTAGCTATTAGCATTGGATTTATATGAAAATATTTATCAGAAATACAATGGCTCATTAATAACAGCATCCTGAGTTGTTGAAGTTTATTCTATTCCATTGCTATATTCACACTGTGTCTATTTCAAATGTTTTTCATTTAATGGGCAATTTGTCAAAAAATTGTTGAAATGCACATAAAAACTAGTCTAGTACATTGCAGTGGTATTAGAGCTGGTTTTCTTGCCAGCATGTTGAGTAGTTGATATTTATTGCATATTAGATTCAACAGGTACACTTGCATGTCTGTCACAACCCACATTTGAATTTTGAATTCAAATTGAAATACTATTGTAATAATGTCACAATTCAATTTTTAATTTTAAAAAAAAATAAATAAACATAAATTATAAATCCATTTAAAAATACAAATAATATGGACACCATTAAAAAAATTGAGGATAAGATTATTTTAATTGAGGATAAGATTATCATTAAAATAACAAGAGTGGATGAAGCATTATCATTAAACAAAGAAGGTGGATGAAGCATTATCATTAAACAAAGAAGGTGGAGGATGCATTACCATTAAACAAAGAAAATGGAGGATGCATTATCATTAAACAACAAGAGTGGAGTTTTCTATAAATATGATGGAGAAATCAAAGGAAGGGGGCACTTGGTTTTTGGGCTGGAGGGCTAGAGCATTTTGTGAGAGCAATCCTCCCTTAAATTTTGTTTTTTTTTAGTTAGATAGAAAATTTTCTTCTATCTCCATTCTCTCGTATAAATGATTTAATGTGCATTGCTTGAAAATTTTACTATTCCAGTCTGCGCATATTCTGCAATTATACTTCTTTTAGTTTGGCAAATAGTCCATGTGCGTTGTGTATTAACATCTGATGAAATTTGTCTCTCCTCTATGTTTTGATGTATGTCTATGCCCTATTCTAAGGCTCCCGCACAAACACAAACAGGGAAGGCATTACGTAGATTGTGAAATTTAACTTTACATCTGCAAATTTCATTGACTTGAAAGTTTTTAACTTCATTTTTTTTTACCGTATCCATTTTGTGCATATCCTGCATTCCATGTGCTCTGTCTATACTTCCACGATTTTCATACCTATCTACGAGAGTAGTTCCAATCATAATAATTGACAAAAGAATCCCCTTGCCATTATGCATGATGAACGGTCATACCCTGTTTTCTGAATAGAATGCTATCAAAGGCTGAGAAAATTCCATTTTGTTCAAGGTGTGTTCTAACCAGAGTACTGCAGTTGCCTTCTTATATGTCTTCGGATGAGTGCGATTTCACAAATATTAACATCGCTGCACTTTAAAAACCTATACAGCCTGTTGTTTGTCAGTGTAATTTTAATCATCTTTATGCAAGGGAGCAAGTTTGAATCAGTGAGTGCCTTAGAAAGAATAATCTTGCATATAATGAGAAGGAAGTTTAATATTTATAGCTAACTATTCTAGAGCAGTGATTAAAGCCTTGGATTGTAGCTTTAATTATTATTGATGTGGAATCCTACTCCTTTGGATTACTCGAGGATAACATATCCACTGTGATGTCCAACAGTTCACCTGCTTTGTCTATCTTTCCACATTCTGCATACGTGTCTACCAGTGCATTTCTAAAAAAATTGTATCTGGTGAAATTCCTGTTTCAATGATGATTTTATGAATGTCCATACTCGGTCTCAAAGCTCCCATTTTGGCATATTATCTGACAAAAACCCCCCCTCTGTTCTGCCTTGATGGACAACCATGCGAACATGCCCTGTTCGCAAGTTCCCATTTTGACATCCATTTGAGGCATTCTGTCAAACGGAAGGATGCTGGCAAAAGTTGCGGAGTTTGGTTTTATACCTGCCAATTTCATTTCTTTAAAAAAATTTCTAAATCCCATTTCAACGAATTCATTTAGTGTGATCATACAGTCATTGTATTTCATGAATTGACGTCTCGGTTGGGCTGCTGTGCGTCCACTCCGTCCATGGGTAATAGACGTCCATACCTTGTTCTGAGTGCCATTTTAGGCACAGTACACTACCTAAGGTTTTTGGTTTTTACGCACTGCCCGGCCTTACCACAAATTCATTTTTGTGCACAACCTGCGATCACTGCATTCCATGAGGTGACACTATAATACTTGGAGATTAAAGAAAAGTAATCCACCCTGAATGTAGAAAATAGCATCAAATAGAAACAGTAAGAGTTTGAATCCGTGAATGGTGGATTTGCACATGCTTTGCGTAGAGCTTCAAATGCAGAAAGAAAATGTCTTGGACCAGAAAGGTTTATGTTATGTTTGTAATGGTATTAGTTGTGCTTGGCGTGAAAGATGCATAGGCAGTCAGAAACAAAGCTCTGCTTCGCAGAACATTAATTGCTTCAAACTCCACCAATTCGAATGTGGACGTTACAACATTAGGTGCCAAGGGCGATGGAGTCACTGATGATACCAAGGCATTTCTGGCGGCTTGGCAAGCAGCCTGCAACAAGGACTCGGATACACTACACATTCCGATTGACTACCACTTTCTTGTTGGGCCTCTTCTCTTCTCGAGACCCTGCAAATCGAACATCGTATTTCAGGTATGCTACGTGAGGTGACACTGAAGTTTTGTGTGGCAATTTTCCACACACTATAATAGTTGTATATAAAAGCCTATCGTGTAATTGACACCCATAAATTTTACAATTTAGAATTTAAAAAAAAATCTTAATAATAATAACAATAATAATAATAATAAAAAAAATAATAACAATAAATTTGACAGATATAATTATGGATGCATTTTAGAGTTGGAGTATATATTTTAGTTGGTTGAAGAAGAATATTATGAATTAGATATAAATGTAATAAAAAGTGCAAGCGATAACATAATGGATGGTCATACAAATAAAATATATGCAAGAGTACAACAGAGAGTCATGATACAAGACAAATCCATAACGAGTACATCTATTGACATGAGACTATATTTGTATAGGCTAGAGAAATAAGGATTTATATGATGGAATTTTTACATAATTGAGGAGTGGTTACCTTGACGATAGTGGTGGATTATTATTCAAACTAAGCTACTTGGTACGCTTTAATAATCAAATGGGTTTTCTTACTATGATTAAGATTAGGTATCATGTTTAAACCTTGGCAGGGTCAAGATATTGTATCTCAATTGATACTACTTATATATGCATTATCACGCACATAGGGTATGGCAGATAGATATGTATATCTTTTATAATATGAGTTTCATCAAAAGTGATTGAATTAAGTATATGGTGAATTAAATTTCATATCATATCTTAGATTATGTGAATTTCTAAATGATCAAACAGGGGTATTGTTGGCTTTCGAATGACTGAATACAAATGCTTGGAATTGTGATAAATTAAAAAGGGTTATAAATTGTATATGTTAATTTCGTAGTTGAAATAGTTATCAAAGCTTATTTTTATTTGACCTAGATCAAATTATACAAGATCTTTCTATTTATGAGTTGATATAAGTATCTTTCTACTCATAAGTTTATGAAAATAGATTAAGTTTATTTTCTAGTTCTATTCATGATGATAGAGCATCTTTTATCTGCATTATGATTAAAACAGTATTTCCCTTTATCAACTGTTATTATGCAAGATTTTCCTTTGTCATTAGATAGGTAAACCTTGTAAAGAAACGTCCAAAAACTCAAACAAATCGTAGTGTTTGGTATTTCCGGTACCTCTGGGGCACGTTTACGGGTAATGTCGTCGCGTTGAAACAAGTACCTCATGCCTAACATAGCTGCAACAACGACGTCTGGGCACCGTCCCTCTAAATCGTCGGGGAGTAATAAGGAACATGTTGAAGTTAAATCCCCAGGAAGGAAAAATCTCCTCGGATATCTCATTAAGAAAACACTAATGATTACCATGATGCTCATTTGGAAAACACTCCAAGCATACTATCATAAAACGAGGCTTATTGACACGTGAGTATAGATCGGGGAGGACATGTGAAATGTCAGATAGGGCAACTAGGTCAATCCAGAAACGCTATCTATCATATGCTTTCACCTTGCCCTTGCAGATCGTGGTGAAAGTACTAGGGGATCAGGAACAGACTTAGTCACGATAATTATCTAATTTGACTTGGGGAAGCAAATTAGATTTCATGGGTAGATACCTTATAGGGATTCCTCCACACTAGGACTAACTGACAAACACCCCTTTAGGTGTTTGTGGTAGTGGATTAACTCCCGTCCCTGTTTCACCGAGTGGGTGGCAGCCGACGAAGAACTGTCTGGGGCAGGGAATAACCCTAGAAAGGGCTGGGTACCCGCTCACAGTTACACCAAACATAGTGCAAAATAGAACTACATGTTCACATTCCCCGCGTTAGTCACATCCAAAGGAGGGGGCCTTGATCCCGTGGATACAGGGTATGTAGGCAGTCTAGATGGCAAAGGATGCTCCCAGTACTCAGGTCCCCTAGATGTAGGGTGTCCTACAATTAGCATCGTGATCTTAATTCTCTGAGTAGTGATTACTGAGTTGTGTTAACAGGAGATTGTTAAGTTAATTTTGTGCAGTTGATAAGGATACAGTTACTAGAGGAGAAACAAGCTATCGAAAAAGAATGCAGGATGTAATGCATGACTTAAGGTATGAACTGATCCGTTGTGCTACATAATGTACCTTCTCTCGTAATGTACTTTCTCTTTACTAGATTTAAAATTGGTGATCTTTTCAGAACTTGATGATTCTAGGAAACTAAATTTCAAAATTCATCGCAATGCTATAGCATACATTAAGCACTTCTGGAAGAATTTCACATTTCCTACATCTGCCAAATCAAAATTTTTATTCATTGGTATTTTTGAAAGCAGAGTTTAATGTTATTTGATTTAGGATGAGTCCGGTCCTTACAATGTCAATATTTAGCGGTTATATATCAGTGTTCAATGGCTCATTACAATTCAACAGTGTCATGTTTTGGGTTTCTAAGTGATTTATCATTCAGAGGATTGTCAAAGTCTTGATTCTTCCATGCTGTGAATCATGGAATTATTCAGTGAAGAAAATTTGGGAAAGAAGCTTTATAGAGTAGGTAAGAAATTTGAACACCTGCTTCAGTCAAAAGATGTTCTTCTCAACATTTTGGAGGAAGTAGAGAAATGTTTATATATGGTTGATTAGTCACCTTCTAAAACAATGCAGTTTGCTATGGTTTCTTCGATGACTTCTTTGGTTAAGCCAAAGCTTTTGAGACACCAAGACAATGATGTGAGACTTGTAGTTATCACTTGTATTAGTGAAATTACGAGAATAACAGTTCCTTAAACTCCATACAATGATGACATAATGAAGATATTTCAGTTGATTGTGGAAAGTTTCCAAGGTTGGGCTATCTCCCTAATGAAGTCATACTCGGTGATCTAGCGCTGGTTAACGCTTGAGTCTACCTTAAGTCCCTCACGAGCCACATCATGAATGAGTGATGAAAATGAATATCATAAATGTGAATATGTTTATAATAATGTGAATGTATAGGCATATGTTTATTATGTTAAGAGAAATGATGTGATTATGATTATAAGGTTACAAGCCTTAATTACAATTATGGAAAGTATATGGATTTGATTATTGATCATTAACCCTAAATATGATATGAAAAGAAGAATTGAACACTAATGTTCTCTTTTGGTGAGTTGAAATTTTGTGCAAGGTTGTGAAAATTTTGGCTTACTAGAAGGGGACATTACAGCATAATTGCCCAAGGTCGGCCAGGTTGAGGAGGGATAAGTTGTGTATATATACAAGTCAATTTGGCATTGCAAATCATATCATTCAAGCATTCATTCATTCATACTTGGAGAGCGATCTCTAATAGGAGCTTGGGACCACAACCTCAAGTGACTAAGGAGGAGTTGGGCACCAATCTAACTACTCTTATTGTGGATTCCGTGATGGGGATTCAAGTGAGCTTCATCATCGTCAAGTGCAGAAATTACATCAGCTTTGGAGAGCATTCATCATCGGCAAATTGGTCTAGGGTTTACTCTAGCTTGGAGCACACCTCTTGGAGGTGAAGGCTACTTCATTGGAGGCGATTTGGACGATACATTGGCTGCTAGGGTTTCATGTTTCAGCAGTTCTGCTACAGCAGTTAGGGCAGACCTCATTCGCCCTCTTTCTAGGGCTTATTTTGGCATATTTGGTATGTAACTTGATAGTAGATACTTTGCTATGAATTTGTGACTTGTGGTTGTTTGCCCTAGTCAAATACTTGTCATTTTGGACTGCATATTTCCAGTTTATAACAGCAGATCAGATTCCTTCATTTATGAGTTGATATCATGGTTGCAATTGTGTATTTCATGGTGAAATCCATTCCTCATGCTTGGGTGAACTCATATGTAATATTCCTTTGATATTTTGATATGATATTTATGGTATTTCATGAAGTATTAGACTGCTAAAATTATAAAATCAGAATTAGGGTTAGAGCAGAAAAATCAGAATTATAGGCAAATATCCCATTTAGGATATTACAGTGGTATCAGAGCCATGATCTTGCCAGCTTGGAGTGTTTGATCATGCATGGAAGAATGAAGAGTCACATGGAAGACAAGGATCTAGAAAGATCTTTGCTTGAATCTCTTAGACAAGGTCAAATTGAATTGAAGAAGAAGCTTGAAAAATGGTTGTATGGACAAGAGGCTACACAAATCATTGAAGAGTACAATGCTTTAAATTCCAGGATAGCTATTCCTTTTGAATTTTACTTGAAGGTTCATGAAGATAGAAATCCGAGAAAGAAGGATCTATATGATTACATCAAAAAATTGAGTAAAGAGAAAGAAAAATCAGAAGTTTCCATGAAAGCCAAGATAGAGAAGAAAGAATATTTGCAGCCCTATGAGGACAAAGGAGAATTATCTAATGAAGAACACCTAAGTGGCCACGAAGTTTACAATGGTGAAGAAGAGGCCGCCATGGAAGAGGAAGGATTACTTGTTGATGACTTGCATCATGAGGCTATGGGCGAGGAAGCATCACACATTGCAAGTGGCAAACACCTAAGACTTCATGATGAGCGCATGATCATAGAGATTGCTGAAACTACAAGATTGGGACAACTACATAAAGGTATGAGTTCTTTGGATATTCCAAGCATTGCTTCATCACCTTTACATCATGTTGGCTTGGATGTTTGTGAAATGGATATTGTTCATACATTTGAGGATGGTTCAGAAATGTTGCCATGTGTTGAACAAAGAGATGTTGTTAAGGTTGATTTATATTGGCAAGAGTTGAATGATCCCTTGGAGGATAAGGAGGTCATGATTGTTTCACCTATTATGGAAGACCATGATGTAGAGGATTCTAACCATTGCTTTGAGGGAGACCCCTTGCCCGAGCATAATGATGACTTAGTCTTCACACATGAGTATAATGATGATATGAAGGGAGCTGATTTGAAGAGGCATGATCATGATAACCAATCAGAAATTTTGCATGGAAATGTTGGGTCTCATAAGTTACATCCTTTGGAAGGTCAACTATGGGTAAATGAAGGTATGATTGTGGCAGCTCTAACTCTTTTTGATCATGTTCATAAGATGATGGCAGGCTTGTGTTGGAAGGCTCTTGGGAAACATGAAGACTTTTAAGAAGACCTATATCTTGCCAACCTACATAAGCTCAAGGAGGCCTTGGTGGTAGTGAAGTCCAACTACCTTCACTTGCTTGCAGATAGAGATCATCTTCTCACACTTGGTGAGATATACTTGGATGCCTTGAGAAGAAAGGAAGATGACAGGTGTTGGGACCCAAAATAACAGCAACACAAAACTCAAACATTTCTAAATAACCCAGGCTAGGGATTGTCGTCATGGTAACAGGAAGAGGTTATCAACAAGTTTTGGGCGATTTTGGCCAACTAACAGGTGTGGTAAACTCCTCTGCTCTTTAGGCTTAGCTAGACCTAGGAGTGATATTCCTAGAGGCGTGAAATGAAATACAAATAAACATACACAACCATACCCAATGTACACTTGACCTCAAAGCTGTCACTAAGTCAAGACAAACTCGCTGCACAGGCCTCTCATTAAGCTGATTCAATTGTGTGAATGTACATGCACAGGAAAGATGGTTTTTATCCCTGAACCACATGTGAAAGATTTGTTTGTTTTTAAAAGATTGTTTGGTCCCACTCCAATATGGACCGTGCCTATTCCATTGGGCAACAGAGTCACAGAATGCAAGGAGGAAAAGAAATACACAACAAAGGATCAACAGAACTAGACATACATTTACATATATGACTTTCTAATAGATTTTCATACAATGAACATACTTAATAATCCAAAAGAGGACTGCAGTGATTCCTGTATAACAAAATGATGGCAAATACAAAGCCTTGTACTTATTTAGATGTTGTCACACATCTCCAAACACCTGTTACACTCATACCAACAAATGTGGCAAAGGAAAATACATAACTGCGATTACATATTTACCAAGATCATTACAAACTCCCGTGGAGACATTCACTACATTCAAATCTGCAATATAAAACCTTCCTACACAATACTGAATATATTCCTTCACTTACAAACTGGACAAATTGTGTATTGATGCTAGAAAAATCCCTAGGCTCTCCCAGACTAAACAATTGGCTCAAAGACCAACCCTAAAAATATCTTCATTTCATGTAGATATAGCCACCTGGTCATGGGTGTTGGAAAGATTGGTCAACAAGCAGCTCATGCTGCATTGAATGTAAGCCCACGACCACAGTTAGAAGAATCAGCGAAACACAAGGAAGCCCATGCTTTTGTCAGAAAGATCAACAGATATCTTGGGTGCCCATGCCCTGTAAATTGATTTGTGTCATTGCAAGGACCTGCAGAAAATAAGGGATACTGGACACACCATCCAAATTAAATTGTGTACCTGCGCTTTGATGGCAAACACTATTCCAACCACTACCTGGCATTTGTATTTCTGCAACCTCACGTTTTCACGACGGCAAAGGGGGAAGAAAGGCCTTTTTTAAATAAGAGGCTCTAATTCTGCATTTCAATTTTCCTTCATCCGCAGAGTCCTCCAGCGGGAACTTGCCTCTTCCCGCACAATTGGCTAATTTCTTCTTTAGCTTGCCGCATGCATTTTCCCCCCTTATCGGCAAATCTTTAATTTGCCGAAATCCATTTTTTCGCCCTTATATTTGCCTTATCAGCAAAATTGAACTTTTTCAAACCTGGCGGACTTTATCAACAAATCTGTCATTTGCTGAACTCTATCTCTTGGTGGCCTTTTTAGCCTTATTAGCAAAAACCTCTTTGGCCGAACCTTCCTTCTTTGCACCTGTTTCCACTTCTATCAGCAAAACTCACTTTTGCCGAACTGGAGCCAATTTTCCTCATCGGCAAATTCTTTCATTTCACAACTTCACCCCTTAGCCGATTTTCCCTCCCTGTGCCTTCTTCGTCGGCAAAAGTGCCTCATCACGAACCATGGATTTTTATGAACTTTGCTTCCTTATTCCTTACCTTTTCGCCTTTATCGACGAATCTCCATTTTCTTAAACCAAAGGATAGGCACCTCTATATCGGCAAAAAGCCCTTTCACTGAACCTGCCATTTTTTATGGGCAAAGTTGCACCCTTTTGAACCAAACACATTCGAAAATTTGAACTGCTTCATTGGTTCGGCTTTCCACCGACTTCCCGACAAAGGGAAACTTTGCCTTTACCATTTTTGCCTTGTCGGCAAAATGAAACATTCTTGAACTTGGCCTTCATTCTTCAAGCTTCGCCTTTGTCGACGAAATGGCTGTCGGGAGAACTCCCTATCGGTGAACGATCAAGTTCTTGAACCTTTCCTTTTGTTGATAGAAGAGCCATTTGCCTTTTCCTCATTGTGCCGCAACTCTCCCTTGCCCTCTATCGCCTTATCCATGACTCGGCAGAAAACAGAACTTGGAAACAAGTTCAAAAGTTTAGAACTTTTGCCGACTTGCCCACAACAAGGCAAAAACATAGAAAATTTTCTAAGGGAGAAACCATCTTTGACCAAGGCGAAAAACACAAGAACCAAACTTTGACCAGGCACAACTTCTTAGTTTTAAGGAATTTTGAGATGGTTCAAAAGGCAAAGTTGCTCAGAATTCAATTCTCTATCCAATGGTGATATTTGCTAAGAGATTTGCAAAGGAATTTTAGATTTTTTGGGGGCAGAAAAGGCACTTTGGAGCTAGTTTTTTTGGGCACTAACAGTGGCTCTAGTTGGGGATGTGTGACAAGCAGTGTCACAGCGAGAATCTAGAATATCTCCGGGCAGACCAACACACAAAACACACGAAGGGACACACAAAAAAAACATATTTACAAAGAAACACAGTCAAAAATGATTGCAGCCAAAATTTTGGGACACTGCAAGCCACCCCTGTAGAAAACTGAATGAAGCTATTTGCCCCTGTCAAAGACAAGCCTATTGAAGGAGTTCATCTCCCTCAATCCCTTGCTACACTGATCACACAACATCAGCAACAAAAATATTTTGCATGCATACACATACAAAATACATACATTTATATCATCATGCCGAAGATTGAAAAAATTTTTACTAGGCCAAGGCAGCCATAGATAATATGATTCATCATCATGCTGACTCACATATAAGCACCCATCTTCAAGTCCCATGTCAACATGATGTATTTCTGGGCCTCCATAAATATCAGCATGAAGGAAATTATCAAACTGAAACTTATCCAACCTAGGTGTAATCTCATGCTGGGCTATGTCATAAGACTGCTCAATTTCTTGTGGCCCAGCTGCACTAATGCTAATGTGCTCCTCAATGACTGAATCAAAGGCATGTTTCAAATTTAAATCTCGACCATTAGCATATAATTCTGAAATTTGAGGCACTTCAAGTGAAGACTCACAATCTTCAATCTGCCTCTCTATTTTTTATTCCTTGGCACACATTGTTTTGTAAAATTTGTTGCTAAGAAAATCAGAAATGATTTTCTCCTCATCACCCTGCAGGTCAACAACTTGACCCACACTTGAACTTCCATCCTCATCGTTAACAGGCCCAGCCAATGAGCTCAAAAATACGCTCTCAATATGATCCACATCAATCAGAGGTAACTGCCCCAAACAAAGCTCTAGAAAATCATCTCTTACATGGTCTTCAAAGTGGGAGACAATTACCTCAGAATCGCCTGTAGCTGTAGCATTGTCCTCATGATGTCCAGCTGAAGCATAACTCACATCATCCTCATGCAAACAAGTGCAAATGACCTCACTGTCATTATCAGGTATAAATGAGGGTAACACACCAAACAAGAGATCAGTCTCTTGTTCACCCTCAACATTATTTTGTATTTCCTCTCTTTCCACTTGTTGTCCATAAGCAATCATGTCATATTGCATATGACTTTCTAGCTTCAAAGTTGACAGCTCAAATTCATTGAGCCCAAAGTCATCTTCAAAAAGAGGATTATCCATGCACCAATTAAAATCACAAGCTGTGCTATCCGATGGACTTGCATGCTCTTCATAAAGGGCATTATCCCTTATGCTTATCTCTTCATCATCATTTTCTTCATCAATTTATGCATGCATTATATAATAAATCACCTGAGCTGATTCATTCGATGCATCACTTGCATATATACCTCTCAGGTGGTCTACAATACAACAGCAAGCAGTAGGGTCGAAAATCTCTTCATCGGATTGGACGCCATCATTGATTTGTTCATTTTCATCATCCACTAATGACTGGTCCAAGGGAATGCAGGTGCAGTCACTACTATTTTCATCTGAATTGCTCTCATACACTGTACCAACACTTTCCTCTACCCTTCTGCATACACAATCATCACTTGATATTGTGTCTGGATCATATGAAATGTCCACATCCCTGTTGTCTACAACAGCCTATTCATTACCAACTATCTGTGTGTTTGGGGATATAGATTTTGCAATCATATCCTGCTTAACTTTGTCAACATAATCAATGAAAACATAGGCCTGTTGGAAACCCATTAGATTGAATTCCTCCCGTATAGAACTTGAGCTTATAGTAGCATCATAAGCTCTCAAATACATATCAATACACACAGGAAGATCAAGTCTGAATTTTTCTGGGATGTGAGACAGGGCCACTGCAAATCTGTGTCTGAGCTCCATGCTAGACTCTCCTTCTTGCCTTCTAATATCTTCTAGTTCTTGGACAAGAAAAGCAAGGTCTAGACTACTTGCAAAGTCTTCAAAGGTAGCCACCAACTGATCCCAGGAAGCAAAATGCTGGTCAGGGAAACTAACCAGCCACTTCTGTGCTACTCCACATAGAGATCTCACTAAAAATCTCATCCAGATATCCTCATCTCCAAATTGAAATTTATCCATGAAGTTTGAAAATGCATCAATGTGTGCCTTCCCATTGAAAACCTCACACCCATCAAATAAAGACATCTGATTGTAAATCCTTTTGGGCATGGATTGTTGCTCATAACTGAGCCATAAGAGGTCCAGTTGTCTATACGTGTTTTCATTAGCAATAGGGGGGACGAGGAAAAGAACCACTGGGATCAACAAGAGGGGAATCAGACTGCGACATGGACTGATGTACCCTGATTCGGTCTGCTAATTCTTTTTCTTGCTGTAGCAAAGACTCTTAACAATTGCTTTTCTTTTTCAATTTTATTCTGCAGCCAAGACTTTTCATTTCTATTGTGCAAGGGCTCAAAAAAT
Source organism: Cunninghamia lanceolata (assembly GCA_027924645.1). Lineage (NCBI taxonomy): Eukaryota > Viridiplantae > Streptophyta > Pinopsida > Cupressales > Cupressaceae > Cunninghamia > Cunninghamia lanceolata. The sequence continues at coordinate 4,818,410 of BSBN01000263.1, read as the reverse complement.
TCTAGGTTTGTAAAATTGGCAGGGCTACGATCAGAAAATGCATTACCAGGATGGTCAAAGGCCATATAGTTCCTAGGGTCTTCAACATAAGAAGATGCAAGGGAAGAATCCTCCCTAGGGTATCCATATTCATAATAGTTGGCCATGACCAACTACAAACAACTTGTGCAGGACAAAGGAAAGCAAACAACTTGTTCCTTTACTGAGAAAGAAACCATGGTCAAGGAAGAAAGAAAACTTGTAACTCAACCAGCTGCAACTTCCTTGAAGCATGCTCATAGCAACAACACTTTGTTTTCTTTTGATAGTAGAGTCGCCACCTCCCTAAATGAGGAAAACCCTTGAAGTGTGACAAATCTTTAAGGCCATGAAACCGATTCTGGGTTGCTCACACCAGCAGAGTCTTCAAATTTTTTAACCCAGCAGTACATAGGCGCCAGTCTATTGGCGTAAGTTGAAAGGCTGCCAACTTACCCACAGCAACAAACTGCACCAGGCAACGACTATTACAAAGGTCTTCAAATTCTTCATCTTTTCAAGTCTTCCCCGGCAATGGCGCCAACATGTTGGCGTAAGTTGACGGGTTGCCAACTTACACACAGCAACAAACTGCACCGGGCAACGACTGCGAACTGACTGTTACAGGGGGCTACAAATTTCTTCGACTTTTTAATCCTTACTCGGCAATGACGCCAATCTGTTGGCGTAAGTTGACAGATTGCCAACTTACAGCAACAAACTGCACCTGGCAACGGCTGCGAACTGACTGTTACAGGGCTCTACAAATTTCTTCGACCTTTGAATCTTCCCCCAGCAACAGCGCCAATCTGTTGGGACCCAAAATAATGGCAACACAAAACTCTAAAACATAGGCCAAGGATTGTCGTCAGGGTGACAAGAAGAGGTTTATCAACAAGTTTTGGGCGATTTTGGCCAACTAACAGGGGTGGGTAAACTCCTCTGCTCTTTAGGCTCAGCTAAACCTAGGAGGGATATTCCTAGAGGCGTGAAATGAAATACAATTAAACATACACAACCTACCCAATGTACACTTGACCCCAAAGCTGTCACTAAGTCAAGACAAACTGGCTGCACAAGCCTCTCATTAAGCTAATTCAACTGTGCGAATGTACATGCACAGGAAAGATGGTTTTTAATCTTGAACCACAGGTGAAAGATTTGATTGTTTTTAAAAGATTGTTTGGTCCCACTCCAATATGGACCGATGCCTATTCCATTGGGCAACAGAGTCACAGAATGCAAGGAGGAAAAGAAATACACAACAAAGGATGAACAAAACTAGATATACATTAACATATATGACTTTCTAATAGATTTTCATACAATGAACATACTTTATAATCTAAAAGAGGACTGCAGTGATTCCTATATAACAAAATGATGGCAAATACAAAGCCTTGTATTTATTCAGATGCTGTCACACATCTCTAAACACCTGTTACACTCATACCAGCAAATGTGGCAAAGGAAAATGCATAACTGCGATTACATATTTAACAAAATCATTACAAACTCCTGTGGAGACATTCACTACATTCAAATCTGCAATCTAAAACCTTCTTACACAATGCTGAATATATCCCTTCACTTACAAACTGGACAAATCGTGTATTGATGCCAAAAAAATCCTTAGTCTCTCTCAGACTAGACAATTGGCTCAGAGACCAACCCTGAAAATATCTTCATTTCATGTAGATATAGCCACCTGGTCATAGGCGTTGGAAAGATTTGTCAACAAGTAGCTCATGCTGCATTGAATGTAAGCTCACGACCACAATCAGAAGAATCAGCGAAACACAAAGAAGCCCTTGCTTTCGTCAGAAAGATCAACGGATATCTTGGGTGCCCATGCCCTGTAAATTGATTTGCGTCCTTGCAAGGACCTGCAGAAAATAAGGGATACTGGACACACCATCCATATTAAATTCTGTACCTGCGCTTTGATCGCAAACACTATTCCAGCCACTACCTGACATTTGTATTTCTGCAACCTCACGTTTTCATGGCAGCAAAGGGGAAAGAAAGGCCTTTTCTAAATAAGAGGCTCTAATTCTACATTTCAATTTTGCTTCATCGACAAAGTCCTCTAGTGGGAACTTGCCTCTTCCCGCACAATCGGCGTATTTCTTCTTTAGCTTGCCCCCTGCATTTTCTCCCCTTATCGGCAAATCTTTAATTTGCCGAAATCCATTTTTTCACCCTTATATTTGCCTTATCGGCAAAACTAAACCTTTTCAAACCTGGCAGGCTTTATCAACAAATCTGTCATTTGCCGAACTCTATCTCTTGGTGGCCTTTTCAGCCTTATCGGCAAAAACCTCTTTGGCCAAACCTTCTTTGCACCTGTTTCTACTTCTATCGGCAAAACTCACTTTTGCCGAATTGGAGCCAATTTGCCTCATCGGCAAATTCTTTCATTTCGGAACCTCACCCCTTAGCTGATTTTCCCTTCATGTGCGTTCTTTGTCGGCAAAAGTGCCTCATCACGAACCATGGATTTTTATGAACTTTGCTCCCTTATTCCTTACCTTCTCGCCTTTATCGGCAAATCTCCATTTTCTTAAACCAAGGGACAAGCGCCTTTATATCGGCAAAAAGCCCTTTTGCCAAACCTGCCGCTTTTTATCGACAAAGTTGCACCCTTTTGAACCAAACACATTGTTGCCTTTCATCTTTTCCCTCATTGTCGGCGAAAAAGCCTATTGGCGAACTGTCGAAAATTTGAACTACTTCATTGGTTTGGCTTTCCACCGACTTCCCGACAAAGGGAAACTTTGCCTTTACAATTTTTCCCTTGTCGACAAAATGAAACATTCTTGAACTTGGCCTTCATTCTTCAAGCTTCGCCTTTGTCGGTGAAATGGCCGTCAGGGGAACTCCCTATCGGTGAACCATCAGGTTCTTGAACCTTTCCTTTCCCCGATAGAAGAGCCATTTGCCTTTTCCTCATTATGCCGCAACTCTCCCTTTGCCCTCTATCGCCTTATCGGCGAATAGGCAGAAAACAGAACTTGGAAACAAGTTCAAAAGTTTAGAACTTTTGCCGACTTGCCGACAACAAGGCAAAACATGGAAAATTTTCTAAGGGAGAAACCATCTTTGACCAAGGCGAAATACAAAAGAACCAAACTTTGACCAGGCACAACTTAGTTTTAAGGAATTTTGAGATGGTTCAAAAGACAAAGTTGCTCAGAATTCAATTCTCTATCCAATGGTGATATTTGCTAAGAGATTTGCACAGGAATTTTGGATTTTTTTGGGGCAAAAAAGGCACTTTGGAACTAGTTTTTCTGGGCACCAACAGTGGCTCTAGTTGGGGACGTGTGACAAGCAATGTCACAGCGAGAATATAGAATATCTCCGGGCAAACCAACACATAAAACACATGAAGGGACACACACAAAAAACATATTTACAAAGAAACACAGTCAAAAATAACTGCAACCAAATTTTTGGGACACTGCAGGGCACCCCTGCAGAAAACTGAATGAAGCTCCTTGCCTCTATCAAAGACAAGCCTATTGAAGGAGATGATCTCCCTCAATCCCTTGCTACACTAATCACCCAACATCAGCAACAAAAATATTTTGCATGCATACACATACATTCATATCATCATGCCGAAGATTGAAAAAAAAATTACCAGGGCAAGGCAGCGATAGATAATATGATTCATCATCATGCTGACTCACATATAAGCACCCATCTTCAAGTCCTATGTCAACATGATGCATTTCTGGGCCTCCATAAATATCAGCATGAAGGAAATTATCAAGCTGAAACTCATCCAACCTAGGTGTAATTTCATGTTGGGCTATGTCATAAGACTGCTCAATTTCTTGTGGCCCAGTTGCACTAATGCTAATGTACTCCTCAATGACTGAATCAAAGGCATGATTCAGATTTAATTCTCCACCATTAGCATATAATTTTGAAATTTGAGGCACTTCAAGTGAAGACTCACAATCTTCATTCTGCCTCTCTGTTTTGTATTCCTTGGAACACATTGTTGTGTTGAATTTGCTGCTAAGAAAATCGGAAATGATTTTCTCCTCATCACCCTATAGGTCAACAGCTTGACCCACACTTGAACATCCAACCTCATCGTTAACAGGCCCAGTCAATGAGCTCAAAAATACGCTCTCAATATGATCCACATCAATCAGAGGTAACTGCACCAAACAAAGCTCTAGAAAATCATCTGTTACATGGTCTTCAAAGTGGGAGACAATTACCTCAGAATCGCCTGTAGTTGTAGCATCGGCCTCATGATGTCCAGCTAAAGCATAACTCACATCATCCTCATGCAAACAAGTGCAAATGACCTCATTGTCATTATCAGGTATAAATGAGGGTAATGCACCAAACAAGAGACTAGTCTCTTGTTCACCCTCAACATTATTTTGTATTTCCTCTCTTTCCACTTGTTGTCCATAAGGAATCATGTCATATTGCATATGACTTTCCAGCTTCAAAGCTGACAGGTCAAATTCATTGAGCCCAAAGTCATCTTCAAAAATAGGATTATACATGCACCAATTAAAATCACAAACTATGCTATCTGATGGACTTGCATGCTCTTCATAAAGGGCATTATCCCGTATGCTCATCTCTTCATCATCATTTGTTTCATCAATATATGCATGCATTATATAATCAATCATCTGAGCTAATTCATTCGATGCATCACTTGCATACATGCCTCCCAGGTGGTCTACAATACAACAGCAGGTAGCAGGGTCGAAAATCTCTTCATCGGATTGGATGCCATCATTGATTTGTTCATTTTCATCATCCACTGATGACTGGCCAAGGGAATGCAGGTGCAGTCACTACTGTTTTCATCTGAATTGCTCTCATACACTATACCAGCACCTTCCTCTACCCTTTTGCATACACAATCATCACTTGATATTGTGTTTGGATCATATGAAATGTCCACATCCCTGTTGTCTACAACAGCCTATTCATTACCAGCTATCTGTGTGTTTTGGGATATAGATTTTGCAATGATATCCTGCTTAACTTTGTCCACATGATCAATGAACACATAGGCTTGTTGCAAACCCATTAGATTGAATTCCTCCCGCATTGAACTTGAGCTTATAGTAGCATCATAAGCTCTCAAATACATATCAATACACAAAGGAAGATCAGGTATGAATTTTTCTAGGATGTGAGACAGGGCCACTACAAATATGTGGCTAAACTCCATGCTAGACTCTCCTTCTTGCCTTCTAATATCTTCTAGTTCTTGGACAAGAAAAGCAGGGTCTAGACTACTTGCATAGTCTTCAAAGGAAGCCACCAACTAATCCCAGGAAGCAAAATGTTGGTCAGGGAAACTAACCAGCCACTTCTGTGCTACTCCACATAGAAATCTCACCAAAAATCTCATCCAGATATCCTCATCTCCAAATTGAAATTTATCCATGAAGTCTGAAAATGCATCAATGTGTGTCTTCCCATTGAAAACCTCACACCCATCAAATAAAGACATCTGATTGTAAATCCTTTTGGGCATGGATTGTTGCTCATAACTAACCCATCAGAGCTCCAGTTGTCTATAGGTGTTTTCATTAGCAATAGGGGGAGGACGAGGAAAAGAACCACTGGGAACAGCAAGAGGGGAATCAGACTGCGGCATGGACTGATGCAGCCTGATTCGGCTTGCTAATTCTTTTTCTTGTTGCAGCAAAGACTCTAACAATTGCTTTTCTTTTTCAATTTTATTCTGCAGCCAAGACTCTTCATTTCTATTATGCAAGGGCTCAAAAAATTCTAGGTTTGTAAAATTGGCAGGGCTACGATCGGAAAATGCATTACCAGGATGGCCAAAGGCCATATAGTTCCTAGGGTCTTCAACATAAGAAGATGCAGGGCAAGAATCCTCCCTAGGGTATCCATATTCATAACAGTTAGCCATGACCAACTGCAAATCACTTGTACAGGACAAAGGAAAGCAAACTATGTTCCTTTAATGAGAAAGAAACCATGGTCAAGGAAGAAAGAAAACTTGTACCTCAACCAGCTGCAACCTCCTTGAAGCATGCACAGCAACAACACTTTGTTTTATTTTGACAGTAGAGTCGCCACCTCACTGAATGAGGAAAACCCTTGTAAAGTGACAAATCTTCAAGGCCATCAAACCGATTATGGGTTGCTCACACCAACAGAGTCTTCAAATCTTTTAACCCAGCAGTACGTAGGCGCTAGTCTATTGGCGTAAGTTGAAAGGCAGCCAACTTACCAACACTAACAAACTGCACCAGGCAACGGCTGTTACAAAGGTCTTCAAATTCTTCGTCTTTTCAAGTCTTCCCTTGCAACGGCGCCAAAATGTTGGCGTAAGTTGACAGGCTGCCAACTTACACACAGCAACAAACTACACCCGGCAACGGCTGCGAACTAACTGTTACAGGGCGCTACAAATTTCTTCGACCTTTTAATCCTTCCCCAGCAACAGCACCAATCTGTTGGTGTAAGTTGATGGGCTGCCAACTTACAACAACAAACTGCACCCGGCAACGGCTGCGAATTGACTGTTACAGGGGTCTACAAATTTCTTCGACCTTTTAACCCTTCCCCGGCGACGGTTCCAATCTGTTGGGACCCAAAATAATGACAACACAAAACTCTAAAACATAGGCCAAGGATTGTCGTCAAGGTGACAAGAAGAGGTTTATCAACAAGTTTTGGGCGATTTTGGCCAACTAATAGGGGTGGGTAAACTCGTCTGCTCTTCAGGCTTAGCTAGACCTAGGAGGGATATTCCTAGAGGCGTGAAATGAAATACAAATAAACATACACAGCCATACCCAATGTACACTTGACCCCAAAGCTGTCACTAAGTCAAGACAAACTGGCTGCACAGGCCTCTCATTAAGCTGATTCAACTATGCGAATGTACATGCATAGGAAAGATGGTTTTTATCCTTGAACCACAGGTGAAAGATTTGTTTGTTTTTAAAAGATTGTTTGGTCCCACTCCAATATGGACCAATGCCTATTCGATTGGGCAACAGAGTCATAGAATGCAAGGAGGAAAAGAAATACACAGCAAAGGATCAACAGAACTAGACATACATTTACATAGATGAATTTCTAATGGATTTTCATACAATGAACATACTTAATAATCCAAAAGAGGACTACAGTGATTCCTGTATAACAAAATGAAGGCAAATACAAAGCCTTGTATTTATTTAGATGCTATCACACATCTCTAAACACCTGTTACACTCATACCAGCAAATGTGGCAAAGGAAAATATATAACTGCGATTATATATTTACCAAAATCATTACAAACTCCCGTGGAGACATTCACTACATTCAAATCTGCAATATAAAACCTTCCTACACAATATTGAATATATCCCTTCACTTACAAACTAGACAAATCGTGTATTGATGCCAGAAAAATCCTTAGGCTCTCCCAGTCCAAACAATTGGCTCTGAGACCAACCCTGAAAATATCTTCATTTCATGTATATATAGCCACCTGGTCATGGGCGTTGGAAAGATTGGTCAACAAGCAGCTCATGCTACATTGAATGTAAGCCCACGACCGCAGTCAGAAGAATCAGCAAAACACAAGGAAGCCCATGCTTTTGTTAGAAAGATCAGCAGATATCTTCGGTGCCCATGCCCTATAAATTGATTTGCGTCCATGCAAGGACCTGCAGAAAATAAGGGATACTAGACACACCATCCAAATTAAATTTTGTACCTGCGCTTTGATGGCAAACACTATTCCAGCCACTACCTGACATTTGTATTTCTGCAACCTCACGTTTTCATGGTGGCAAAGGGGGAAGAAAGGCCTTTTTTAAATAAGAGGCTCTAATTCTGCATTTCAATTTTGCTTCATCGGCAAAGTCCTCTAGCAGGAACTTGCCTCTTCCCGCACAATTAGCTAATTTCTTCTTTAGCTTGCCACCTGCATTTTCCCCCCTTATTGGTAAATCTTTAATTTGCCGAAATCCATTTTTTCGCCCTTATATTTGCCTTATTGGCAAAAGTGAACTTTTTTCAAACCTCGCGGGCTTTATTGGCAAATCTGTCATTTGCCGAACTCTATCTCTTGGTGGCCTTTTCAGCCTTATCGGCAAAAACCTCTTTGGTCGAACCTTCCTTCTTTTCCCCTGTTTCCACTTCTATCGGCAAAACTCACTTTTGCCGAACTGGAGCCAATTTGCCTCATTGGCAAATTCTTTCATTTCGGAACTTCACCCCATAGCTGATTTTCCCTTCCTGTGCCTTCTTTGTCAGTGAAAGTGCCTCATCACGAACCATGGACTTTTATGAACATTGCTCCCTTATTCCATACCTTTTTGCCTTTATCGGTGAATCTCCATTTTCTTGAACCGACAAGCGCCTCTATATCGGCAAAAAAGCCCTTTCACTGAACCTACCGCTTTTTATCGTCAAAGTTGCACCCTTTTGAACCAAACACATTGTTGTCTTTTATCTTTTCCCTCATTGTCGGCGAAAAAGCCTATCGGCAAACTGCCAAAAATTTGAACTGCTTCATTGGTTCGGCTTTCCACCAACTTCCCGACAAAGGGAAACTTTGCCTTTACCATTTTTGCCTTGTCGGCAAAATGAAACATTCTTGAACTTGGCCTTCATTCTTCAAGCTTTGCCTTTGTCGACGAAATGGCCATCAGGAAAACTCCCTATCGGCGAACCATGAAGTTCTTGAACCTTTCCTTTCGCCGATAGAAGAGCCATTTGCCTTTTCCTCATTGTCCCGCAACTCTCCCTTTGCCCTCTATCGTCTTATCGGCGAATCAGTAGAAAACGGAACTTGGAAACAAGTTCAAATATTTAGAACTTTTGCCGACTTGCCGACAACAAGGTAAAACATGGAAAATTTTCTAAGGGAGAAACCATCTTTGACCAAGGCGAAAAACACAAGAACCAAACTTTGACCAGGCACAACTTTTTAGTTTTAAGGAATTTTGAGATGGTTCAAAGGCAAAGTTGCTCAGAATTCAATTCTCTATCCAATGGTGATATTTGCTAAGAGACTTGCACAGGAATTTTGGATTTTTTGGGGGCAGAAAAGGCACTTTGGAATTGATTTTTTTGGGCACCAACAAGAGGGATGAGCCTTGTTGGGAGAGGACACACTCTTCATCATACACAGCGGAGGTTCAGTCTTCTATGGCAGCTACATGCGAGGGACATGTTTGTGAAGATTGGACACATGGATGAAGGAATTGATGGTACACATGGGGACATAGCTTGCAGCTATGGGACAGAGTTTGTGATACACGACACACCTGATTCTCCATTGAAGACATCACATGGACCTACCCTAGTTGATGATCACTCACTCATGAAGGAAGAAGAGGTTAAGGTCTACAAGGACATCACTCAAAGGCATGAGGTAACGTCTGATTTTTGGATATATAACAGCAGTCCCTTACTCTCACTATATCAAGACATGACAATCAAAGGAAAAGAGGTACAATTCAGATTTAAGGCAAGTGAATTTCATATAGAAACCCTTTTTGGATCTGCACTTGTGAGAGGATACCTGGCAAAGGAAGAAGTGATTGAGGAGCTAGAGGACAGCTGGATAAGGTATGATAATAGGCCTGATTTTCTGATGTATGGCAGCAGTCCTTTATCTTCACATTATTATGTTATGACAGCCAAAAGGATCAGCCTTGAGGCATGTAAATTTCATGGGGAGTCTCATATTGGATCAGCACTTCATGGAGAGCATGCAACAGCGATGAAGGAGGCGTTTGACATAGAGGAAGACACTATAGAAAGGTATGACAAAGGTTCTGATTTTGATTGGATCAGCAGCCTTTCACTCTTGCATACTTATAGGTTGGCAGCCCCTACACTCGAGAATGAGAGTGGGCAGATTTCTATTGTTGGCACTCCATGGGAAATCAAGCATGAAGACTTTGTGGATTGTCCAAGGCACAAGATGATCGAGTTGATATACAGTGACATGGAAGAGGCAAAGAAGATTCCAAGCACGTGGCATCAAAGGGATGAGCATTGCACAGTGGTTAAAGGGGAGCAATCAGATTTGCATAGTGTGAGGTATGATTCAGAAATCTTTGTTTGTTCACATTGCTTGCCCCATAAGGATTTGGTGTCATATATTTTGGAAAGCCATTCAAGGGCCCATGTCATAGACATGGATGGAGTGTTGGAGCACACACTTAGTGGATCAGCCACTAGTGCATTGTCTTCACATGATGAGGGAGTCATAAGTGGTTCAGCTTTTGATGGTTCGTTGGACATCCTTGGAGGAGATGAGGAGTTGGGTAGTGATATGATGCAACCCTATCATTTTGTTGATCCCTTGGTGGTAGGGGAGGTTACCTTGTTTCGGAATTATGAGATGCATACCATGGAGACACTTGCTTTTGGTGGGTATGGTGAAGATTTACAGGTGATCTATGAACCAAGGTATGGAGACGTTGTCATTGAGATAATTGGTTTTGAATTACTAATGTTTGTGTTTCAGTTGAACTATGGCATGTGGTATGAATGTGAACCGGAGGGCATTGGTGTCCCAGCCCTAACTCCTGAGTTACTACTTCTAGCATGGATGAGATATGGCTGTTCTACATGGTTACACATGGATTTCATAGGGAGTACTTGGAGGACAGCAGCTTATTGGGTGTTTTTGAGAGGCTTGGACCACCTCTTCATCATTAGAGGATGGCATATGGATGACACTCTATCATTCCATGTCATTAGAGGGATTATTGACAACCACATGGAGTTGATTTCAGTTGGGAAGTCGCTGTCCTAATTTACATCAGCCACCTTGGAGGAGCTGATATGCATTTTCTTGCACCTGTGTTGAGATTCTTGTACATCCATGGGAGGTCGATGGGTGTTGGAGGTTGGATTGATGTTAGCACTTTGAGATGTCTTCCTCTCTTTATGATTGCTGGATGGGGTGATAGGATAATTTAGGATCCAGGTGGAGGTATGTTTGGCACATCACTTCGTTGGAGTGTTGATGGGTTGTTTCACATCTCATGTGGCACTGCCGATGATTATATCAGAGTGGCGCAACGGAAGTTTGGAGACTTGTGGTTGTGTTTTAGGGATCACACTCTTCACCACTTGTTCTTCGAGGCTTTGGATTGGATCAGCTATTGCTTCTCGAGGAGTGGCACCTTGAGAGCTTTAGGACTTGTTACATTTTTGGTTGCGGGCATATTTTCGGGAGAATGGTGTTTGGTTGGACTCGGAAGTGTATGGTTTCAGCTGTTGGAGTTCACTTTGCATTGCATTATTCCATGTCTTCTTGGAGGATGCAACCACCAGTGGATGATTTGTACAGCCACCGAGCATGCGGGCAGATGGAGATACATGTCATTTGACGCTATGTCACAGCATATACACTTGCCATTGCTTGAAGACAAGCAATTCCGAGAAGGGAGGATTGTAATGTCCCCATTTTTGGAATGGTCGCCATTAGAGTTGATTTGGGCTTTTCTCCCCGCTCCAGGACTTTTGGAGGACGTCATGGGTAATGACTTGTCATATTTGTATGGATGCCATGTTGATGCTTTCATTCATGCCAAGAGAAGTTGTAATGTCCCCTTGTCACAATTCAGAATTTTTTTCCTTGTTCATACTTTTCAGCTTGCAACAAAAGAACATTAGTCTATTTTCATTTAAAGCCAATATATATAATTCATACATAGAACATTGCTTTATCATTTCTATGATTAACTGTCAATTCATCATTGATTTCTATCAATACACATTACTATGCCAATTACTATTATTCATCTATGATCATTTTCTATGCATATCACTATTATGAATTTATAGCTACTTTCAATGCATATCATCATTGCTAATCTCATGATTGCTTTCAATGCTCTTTATCTTTCATTCACATTTCACAAGTTAGTCTTATGATCATTATTCATATGCCTTGCATATCATTAACATTTCATATGTTACTTTCATGATCATCATTAATATGCCTTGCATATTCTTTTCATGACATTTCACATGATCTAGGATATTCATCAATACAAATTGCAATCTACTTGTCTACATGTCATTTATTAACATCCTATGGGAGATTGGGGGAGAGTTACCATTATCCACTAGGGCTCCAACGTCTCTATCCTTAGACTCAATATGGTATCCTTAATACCTTAGAGTCAAGGCCTCTTGAGACTCCTTGGTACTCTTATGATGCCTTATATCAAGTAACCAAGACCTATACATCACTATCCTTGCACTATGGGTACCTTATACCTCATGTGACAAAGGCCTCTTAATACCCATGTGGCCTCTTGGTACCTTCCCTTTCCATCTCTCATATGAGGTTAGCAAATTACATAGCATTATACAAGATACATATTATAATTGATCATTCTATATGACTGTCTATATTCCATTATCCATGATGATTATATCATCATGGGTAATGAAATGTATACATTACCTTTTCTAAGAATGGCAGTACACAAACCAAAGTTATCATGATGAATATATTTATGAGACAGGCATATGATTGCTGCTCATAAATCGGAGTTATCATAATTGATACAATTTATGAGAGCAAGCGTATGACTGCTCATTATTGTGCTAGTATATTTGATGCATAAATATTGTCAAGAGTTAATGCATATAACTGTCTACATAATGAATACTATCAAGAATGAAATAAAAATGACATTTCCTTCATACTTGTGTTGGTACGGCCGCTCATCAGGTAAAGTGGAATTAAATATTATATAGATGCTTACCTACTCTTAAAGATGGATTGTTGTCTTGTAAAGGTGCTCTTATATGCAGTAATAATAATATCTGTTATTTGGGATTGATGTCTTCAAGAATTCAGAACTTCAGATTGCTGCTATGCCGTACCTCTTATGCCGATTCGTCTTCCTTGTCATGAAATATGAAATGAATCCTGAATGCTTCTCTTGGGGTTTCGATTCCTCCTTTATGGTGTGGAGGAGGTGTCTTTGGTGACTCTTGGGCCTACGTGCCCCTTCATTAAATCATTTACAATTTTACAATGTTATTTATTCCTTAATGAGGATCGATCCCTTAGTGGCCTCATTCGATCCTTGGGTAATTGTCTTCTATTGCATTTTTAAATATTATTTGTCTTTTAGTGCCAAGTCAGATTTGTCTTTTTCCTTATTTTGTCTTTTCTTCATGCCATAAAATTTAACTAAGTTGTGAAATGGAGCATAAAGAGAATTGAGTATCATAAACATATGTAACCTTCAATATCAAACTGAACCTAGTATAAACTAGTCTCCTTTCCAATCTTTAATTGGAAAACATCGAGCTAATATGAACTGAGATTGAGGGATATGACAGAAGTATTAGGGTGCCTTGTTTACACTTTCATTCATGTTCACATTGTATGGAGGTTGCTATTGTTACCTTGGGCGACTTATGATAATGAATCAAATATTCTCTAACACCTCATGATGAATATTCCTATGCTAGTGCTTGAAGAAGAAGACAAAATAATAATCAAATCTTTAATTTGATTATATCTAGGCGCTCTAGTGATTGGAGGTTGGTCGGCCCTCTTGGAGGGAAAATATCATTTAAAAAGCAAAGCATAATTGCCCTAGGTCAGCTAGGTTGAGGAGGGATAAGTTGTGTATATATACAAGTTCATTTGGCATTGCAAATCATATCATTCAAGCATTCATTCATTCATACTTGGAGAGTGATCTCTAATAGGAGCAAGTGACTAAGGAGGTGTTGGGCACCAATCTAACTACTCTTATTGTGGATTCCGTGACGGGGATTCAAATGAGCTTCATCATCATCAAGTGCAGAAATTACATCAGCTTTGGAGAGCATTCATCATGGGCAAATTGGTCTAGGGTTTACCCTAGCTTGAAGCGCACCTCTTGGAGGTGAAGGCTACTTCATTGGAGGCGATTTGGAGGATACATTGGCTGCTAGGGTTTCATGTTTTTGCAGTTCTGCTACAGCAGTTAGGACAGACCTCATTCGCCCTCTTTCTAGGGCTTATTATGGCATATTTGGTATGTAACTTGATAGTAGATACTTTGCTATGAATTTGTGACTTGTGGCTGTTTGCCCCAGTCAAATACTTGTCATTTTGGACTGCATATTTCCAGTTTATAACAGCAGATCAGATTCCTTCATTTATGAGTTGATATCATGGTTGCAATTGTGTATTTCATGGTGAAATCCATTCCTCATGCTTGGGCAAACTCATATGTAATATTCCTTTGATGTTCTAATATGATATTTATGGTATTTTATGAAGTATTAGACTGCTGAAATTATAAAATCAGAAATCAGAATTATAGTCAAATATCCCATTTAGGATATTACACTTTTGGTCTCCAAAAGCATGGGAACTAATTAGATAAGAAACAATTCTCACCTAGGCTCTTGGATACTACTTGGTCTTGCATGGTTTAGCCCCTTTGTATCAACCTGAAATTGTTGCCACAGGCCCACAGACTTTCCATTTATTTTTTATTCTGATTAGTAGATGGATTTGAAGAAATTCATATTCAACATTACGTGCACTTGGGTTTGTCCAACAAAATAAGGGAAGAAATTTTACCACTCGCATTAATCAACATCTCTCCTTTTTGTACACTTACCAAGGAAATCTTTGAGCTACTTTCATAACCATGGACGATGAAGTTCTTGTCATCTTTCATTAACCTATATTTGGTGCCCCTTCTATAGTAAATAGCATCTCTAAGATAAATGTATGGGCTGCCAAACACTACACCACACACATCAAGAGGAGCCACATCTACAATAACCTCATCAACAAAATGTTATGTTAACACCAAACTTAAACTTACATTGTTTTGTGATAGACAAATTCTACTCTTATGTTTTTACCCAACCGAATTCATATGGTTTGAGATGCTGATATGTCTTCAATCCAAATTTCTCTACGAATTTCTTAGAAATCAAATTGGCTTGAGAACAAGCATCAAAGAGAGCATCTAGTTTTGTCTTTTTTATTTGAATATTTATGTGAAAAATCTTAGTGTGCTCACCTTTATATTTCCCTTCATTGCTACTTAAGCAGACTTTTTGTTAAGGGGTTTGAAAACAAGACTCTTGTCTACCTCAAAACTACATTCCACTTATTTTCTTCAAAAGAAGTCTGGAGTTTCTTTTGTTTGTTCTTCTTATTCGTGTTCTTCCATGGGTGCAACCATAGTTGGAAAACTCGACTCGCCAAAAAACTCGGCAAGCCCAAAATTGGCGAGTCAAAAAAAACTCTGAGAAAACTCGGCAAAAAACTCGAGAACTTAAAAAATTGCTTAAATTTCATTAGAAACACATTTTTTTTGCAAAATTCAATGACAAGATGAATCCAATGAGTCCATAAATGAGTACAAAAGTGTTTTCCATTAAATTTGATTGACTTTAATGCAAATTGATTACAAAATCGAATTCTCATGTGGAATCCTGATGGCTGAAAGCCTGATAGTCTGATAAGATAGCTGAAAATGAAAATAGTAAAACTAGAAGTAAATATTAAATACAACATATTACACCTTCCTCTTCCCTAATTTAGTCAAAGCTAGGGAAGAGGTAGATGCTCTAGTCCTACGAGTACGCAGTGTCAGTGGCTCCTCGGTTGGCATGGAAGGCTGTGGTTGAGGCTCGACCACCATCCTGGAAATATCTGGCTCTGGCAATGACTCCTCATCCTTATGAATGTCCTCCAACCCTACATCTCCTGTTGCACCCACATCCTCCATTGCCTGTCTCTCGAAATCAAGAATCTCGTCTGCGGTAAACAATGGAGGCTACTCATCCCGCCCTGTCCAATCATTGTAAGGATCTATCTCATCCAAATCAATAGGATCCAGTGATTTGTCCTCTACTCTTTTTGTGCGCAACCAAAGGTTGTATTACACAAAGACAAGGTCATTGAGGCGCTTTTGAGCTAATTTGTTCCTCTTCTTCGTGTGAATGGCCTCAAACAAGGTCCAATTCCGCTCACAACTGGATGCACTACAAAGCTCCTATTTTCCATGCCTCAGAATTGCAAAATCATGTCAAATTCCACAACATTTTACTAAGGGGTCCTTGTTCTTCCACCCTGATGCATGTTCATGAAACCCTGAATTTGGCTAAGTCTGAAACCCTGAAACCCTGAAAAATTGGTTAAGTCTGAAATCTGATGGATCCTCTAAAATCTAGAATCTGCATGTTAAATCCCATGGATCCAGAACCTATCTCAAACATCCTGACAGTATATTTCAAAATATTTCAAGTATAAGAAATTCAATATACAAACTTATACTTGAATGTATTTTGAAATATACTGTCATGACCTTGTTATGCTTTTACCTGCGCAGGCTGCGAGTCTCTGCCGAAAACTCAGTGAGCACTCGCTGAAAACTCGCTGAGTTTTCGGCAGACACTCACCAGAATGACTCGGCGAGTTTAAGTCAAGAAAACACGTTTGCAAAAAAAACTCGGGGTTTTTTTAAGACTCGCTGAGTTTTCGGCGAGTCTGCCAACTATGGGTGCAACTATAGGTGTAGCTTCCAACGTGTCTCATTTGTATGAGCTTTCACATCACAATATGTACAATGTTTATTAAATATAGTAGAAGTAGAAGCACCAAGCTTACCTTCCCCTATGCCTTTACTATTGGCCTTTAAGTCACCTTTCCATCCTTGTGTCTTTGAAGAAAAAGATGGACTATTTTCTATGTTCATTTTGATATAATGAGTATGAGAACATGCTGCATCTATATCTTTAGGCTTTGAGAGATGGCTATGTAGACCACCTTATATGCTTTATCAAGATATCATCTTCTTGCATATCATTGTCCATTTGGATAGCTCTCCTATGAAATTCACTAATGTACTCTTGCACACTTTGTTCTTTTTGTAACTTATAAAATTTCCTCTTAATAGATCTCTTTTCTTGATATCCTATGGGACAGAATTGCCTTTTTATTAGCCTTTTGAATTCATCCCAATATCAAATAGATGCTAAGTTTATTACATCCAGAGAATGATAATAACTTTTAAACCAAGTAAAAGCATGCTTTGCTAATCTAAATCTAGCAAAGGAAATTTGCTGTTCTTCACTAATATGTTGCATACTGGAATATACCTCAAGTTGTGGCAGCCAATGGTTAAACTTCTCTGCATCTACTTCTCCTTGATAAGAGAGTACCTTCATCTTTTCCTTGGCTTTGAAAGAGGTGTTGTTGGAAGACTCTTTTCACCATGGGACTGCAGTTTCTCGAAAAAAAGTCAGCTGCTCCTTAGATTTAGGATCCACAAGGGATATCCCTATTATCTCCATGAGTGCCACCATGGTGCCTTCTAGCTTCCCTATACACCATGAAATCTTGCCACATGTTCTTTTATAGCTTGATAAATCTCTTTATCAGGAGGTGTTGCATTATCATGCGCCATATTGCTTAATATCCTTTCCAATCTATGGATTCTACCTGTTGTTGCAAGGTAATTCTACTTTCTATTTGAACTAGTTAGAGTAATGGGCATAAATCTGCAAAATGGTTCACACAAAATCCAAGAATTCTGATTTTTATACCAATCAGCTCCATTATTAGTGTTAATTTACCACTACATAATGCACCAAAACAGATCCCATTCATCCCTAATATAAATTGACTGAATAAGTTGGTGCTCCATGTGTGGAAAAATGAAAAAAAAAAAGTCCCTATATATGCAGTCTAGAGTTGATAAAAGAAATGAACAATGAAAAGAAACATGTATCCACACATAAAGAGTATAAAACAACAATACAAATGAAAGACAGCAGCAATATAACCTGGAGAAACCCAAAAATAGCAAAAAATTCAAGAGAGTGTTGGGACTTCTCCTTAACCCACTTGACTCTTACAATGGTTTACTGCCTTTGAATAAGCCTTCATGGACTTCTCTTGCACAAAACAACAATGTGCAAATGCCATACAAGCTCCCAAATGCTCTCATAAATCTCAAAATCCTGCTACAACTCCGCTAAGACTCATAGGTTGATGCAACATATACCTTTACAACCAACTTGTTAAGGAAATGCTAAGGAATGACTAATTACAATGGCCACCCTTGGAGGTGTTTAATAAGAAAGAGTTACAAGAAGAATGGAGGAGGCAGCTCAAGCATCCTTGTAATTGTAAACGATCTTTTGACATGTTCCTGATCCGTTAGACCCTGCAGACTGTCTCTCTATCATTTACTGTGATGTGTTCCATTGCAGTCAAAACCATCTTGTATGCACAGTTCTGTTAGAGATAAGTTCAACTGCAGTCAAACTAGTGACACGTGTTTGACCACAGTTGAACCTGTCACCATTGTTTTTCTACTAAGTCTAGTTACTCTGAGTGGTCAGGTCCTTCAGTGCATCTTTTCCTCTATTTTTCTCCTACAGTTGTCTTCTAAAACACAGTATAGTGTCCTTTTGCAAGAATGAATCCTCAAGAATGTTTAGCATATAGGATTAGCTTCCATAAGACATGTTCTGTGACTAAGTAAGCCAACTATACTAGCTTAACTGACCCAATTTCAGATTAGATAGCCTAACAAGTAAATCTTCTTTGTGTTTTAGTTTTTTGAATATAAATGACTTACCTAATTGTAATGGGGAAAACATAGTGATGTGGATGCCAAATACTGTGAAAACATACATGACAGAAATAAAAGAAAAATCTTAAGAAATATTAAACACTCTTATACCAAAAGCTAAATGTCAACCTGAGGTGTACAAAACATGAACAAAGTAGTGGGAAGCATTTTGTCAAGTTTGGAGACTTGCTGAAATACCATTGACTTGTTTGGTTTAATCCTTTGGCTGACAATTTAAGCAGATCCCTCAGAACCTGAGACAAGTCTTCTTTGATGTGGGAAGTGGGAGAAGATTGTAGGGTGTCCTGCATTTCCCTATTATTGAACTCCTCTTCCATATTGATGGTACTTGAGGGGTGAAGTGGTGGAAGTTGAGGATGATGCCAGTTCTCCAAGGTCACTTGAAGCCATAGTTGGCAAATTCAGCGAGTACTCGCCAATTTTTGCTTTGGCGAGTAACTCGGCAGTTAACTCGCCGAGTTTTTCTGCCGAGTTTTTGCAAAAAACTCTTTAAGTTTGAGCAAAAAACTTGCCAGACATAGTAATTGAGGCAAATTTTTTTAAAAAAATTAGATTTTTTTTTGGATTTTTTTGTGCTTTTAAAGAAATTTAAGTTATTTTTTTGCCGAGTTTTTGCCGAGTCCAAGTTTTCCAACTATGCTTGAAGCAACTGCATTGTTTGTTGGATAAGGGATGTGAGAAAGTAAGACAAATCAGATAGTTTTGTAGTCTCAAATTAATTAGTTTCAATGGAATAAGAAATAAAAGGTAGATAATTTAGGAGATGGTAATTATAAGGGATTGACTTGACTTGATGACTACACATATGCAATATGAGATTCATGGGGATAAGGGGTGGGCCAAGGGTGGCTGAAAAGTCTTATGTATGAGTCATTCTGTGGGCCAAAAACTGTATATTTATTTTGACTAGGTGGGTGAAGGGCAAGTGGGGGCACATGGGAGGTATATGATGGGGCTCACATATGATACATGCCACATGGAGTAAGAGATGATAGGCTTGTTGAGAGGAGACCAATCACTTATTTTGAGGGCGACTTCTAGGACCTACAGTGGAGAATGCACATAGATGGTAGTGCTTTGATGTGTTAATTAATACAAGGACCCCTTGGGCAGTTGCATGGTTAGCTAGCATGCATGAGTAAGGGTAGGTTGGAAACCATGAAGGTTTGAAGTCCTAGGAATAGCACTAATCAGAGTGTCTTGTTTTCCTAAGGCATCTGCAAATGAGTTAACACTAGAGCATGTATCATCTTGATATTCGTGAAAAACTTTTTGGTAAAGATTTAATAGAACTATGGAGTTCCCTAACTTCCAAAGGAATAGACATAGGAAGTAGAGAAACATCTACAAAGTAAATGGTGTACCTTTCCCTCATATGGGTTGTCAGAAGTGCATGCATCTGATTTCCCTAATTAGTGACTGCAATGATTCAATTCAACCCTTCAACTAGCAAGATGAATACGTATGGAGAGAGAAAATCTCTTTGCCACAATCCTCTGGTGGATTGGAAGAGTGGTTCATCTCACCGTTTATCAGCACTGTAGATGTTGGAGAATCTGTGCATGCAGAGATCCATTTATAGATGTTCTTCAAGATCATCTTGAAATCTGTTGCATGTTGTGATTTATATGCACCTTATCGGTGCTTTCTTCTGGTATTTCTATTGACTGTAGAAGCTTATTTCTGCATTGTCTATTTATTATTTCTGATTAGAAGTTATGGTTTCTTTCCTTAATTTGGACAAGTTTGTATCCATATTGTGAGTTCTTTTTACAAATACCTCACATTTTACTTTGTTGGGAAGATATATGAGGGAAATTGTCATTGGCTGGGAAGATATGCGGATTATGAGTATGCTTTAGGAGGAACTGTATGGCATTATATTCAAATATTCAGTTAAAGTTTCTTTGTTTCTGACAATTACCATATTATTCTGCCTTATGCAGGTCCCTGGAATCCTTTTTACTCCAATCTGCCCACATTCTTTATCATTTAGGCCTCTCATCTTACCAGAATATGTTACAGTTAGGGTGCAAGTTCCTTTCAATAGTAGAGGAAAAGCATGGGCCTCTTTTGATGGCAAAGATCGAAAGGAGTTAAAACCAGGAGATGCACTTATTTGTAGCATGGCTCCATGGCCTGTGCCAACAGCATGTGAGGAGGACTCCACACATGACTTTTTGCGCAGTGTTCGTGAAGGTCTTCATTGGAATTTGAGGAAACACCAGTCACTAGATGGACCCAGAGACACGTGAATAGCTACATTTTTATAAAATACAAGTATTTTGGTGACCGCTACTACTTTAAGGAGATTCTACATTTCCTGATTTCTATTTTTCCTCTCTAATATTTTGTGTCATTCTAGTTCTATAGCAGGAATTTACTCTTATTGTTTGTACATGCGACAAGTCTACTTCTTGGCATGGAATTTGAAGAAAGATTCCATTGGTATGGAAAATGTTCCTCAAAGTGGCAATGTTACTAAAAAATATAGTAAAAATTAAAATTTCTAAATTATTCAAATATTTTAGAATTAGTTCTGGTGTTTGTAGACATGATATTTCCACAGTCCATGATGATAGTGCTAGTGTTTCTGGAAAAACTGTGTTGCTTTTTTTCGTCTCAACGTTTCGGATCACACTCCGTGATCCATCATGAGGAGGAAGGAAGAGAATGCAAATGCATCATGGAGTGTGATCCAAAACGTTGAGACGAAAAAAAGCAACACAGTTTTTCTAGAAACACTAGAGCACTAGTTCTGGTGTTTTATTTTTCATCTTTTCTTGAATTTATAGAGTTTGCAATCATTTGAGTAAAATTTTGTTGAAAATTTCTTTGTATGTCCTAACATCACATGCCCAGACATATGGTCTCTTGCAGATCAATAATAATTTACCATCCATTTGAAGGAAGACCTATAAATGCATTCTGAAAAAAAACTAGATATTTAATATTGCATTTTAGAAAGATAACTTCATCTATTTTAGTGAGGCAGGTCACTGCAAACCAACTATCCATGCGTACTTAAAAACTGTAGACAAACAGGGATTGTTGAAAACATTCAAATTATTATATGCTATGAACTTTGCAAGGTGAAGAGAAATCCAATTGGATTGAAGATTAGTGTTATTCTATAGTCCTAAATGGTTCCATTTTGTCATCGTTTTAACCTAATTATAGTAGGGATTCAAGTCAAATATATAAATCAAATTATTTTGTTGATTTTGTTTAAGCAGTGCGGTTGGTTCACTAAGCATGCAGCAGGTACACCACGAGATCATATGGTTCAAATACTTCTACCTAAAGGAGGTTGAGTTTGAAATTGGTTTATTATGGATATATCAGCATGAATCTTCAATGAGATGTCTCAGAAAGATGAATATTGGGGAAGTTGTCACCATATTTGGATTCTGTTTGGACTCGACAATATGAGGAATTAGATACTTGATGATTGAAAAAATGCTTAACATATTGTAACTTTTAGCAGAAAGGTGGTGCCTGACTTTACCTAAGTTTTCCCATGTATTGTTATATTTTAAGTGATGAGTTTTGCTAATTCTAGCCAAGTTTGGTTAAGCCTTGGGAAGCGAGCAAACTTATCATTCTTGGGAGTTTATTCTGCTTTCTTCCCTAAAGGTTGGTCCTACTGAAGAGCACAGGTTGACACTGAGGGGGGGGTGTATCAATATCTAACAATCTTTTACTTTTCCAAACTTAAACCAATCATAATAAATCACACATGTAAGATCTAGCAATTATGTACACAAAGAGAAAACATAATTTTACGTGGAAACCCTTGCGGGAGAAAACCACGGCAATATATATTCTTCTTCTGTAGGCACCAACCTACTTCTCTTACAATTCTTCTTTTGTGAGCACCAACCCACTGGAGACACCAATCCCCGCTTGTAGAATCTGTAGGCACCAACCTTTACAACTGAGCACCAACTCAATAAGAGACACCAATCTCTAAGCACCAACCAATGAATTCTTCAATGGATGATATCGTTCTCTTTTACTGACAATCTAATTACAACTTTTGATTCTGTATGATGTAAGTCTTTCCTTTTCAAATCAAATTCACACACATATACTTTCTTCCCTCCTTCACAATTCTGCTATAAATCATGCACACTTCTCTTTCATAAATCTGATCCAATCTTTGTCGATATCTTCCTTCAAATTTAGTCACTATGTATATCAATTTTTCTTCATAAATCTGCTCATATCTTTTTCATACAATCACACATACTTCCTTCCAGAATAGATCAGAATTACACTTCATATTTCTGCCCCTTGTCTTCCTCTATATCTGCTCTTATATTCAAAAAATTCATTATTTTCTTGCTTTCAAAACATACCTTCATTTGGCATTTATATGTTCTTCATGAGAGATATCCTTTATGAATTGATGTGTCTTTTACCCAAAGAAAATGACTTTTAAATGCATCACACCCTTTCACAACAAATCGCTGATCCTTTTCTCACCAAATCGTACCTCTTGGTACATATAACCACTACCCTTGATAAACAATGATTTCTTCTTATAGAACAAGATCGCACCCTTTCATATGATAGCTTCTCTTCATTAATAGGATTGCTCCATGTTGTATATTGATCTCTTGTGTTTTGGCATAACAAATCACCTCATTTATTCCCTTAATCGTTGTTCTTTCATAATAGAATTCGCACCATATGATATATCAAATTTGTTTCCTTTAGCATGACAAATCGTATCATTTCTTGTATTTTTGGAATAAGACAAAATTGTCTTATATGTAGTCACTGTCCTTTCTAGAGGGAGGTCGTCCACTTTGCAATGTTTAATTCTTGATTCTTGGCGCTGCCGTCATAGGGAGTCAGCCATCATAGTTTAAGAGTTTGAATTCAAGCTTGGGCACCATTTTAGGAATCGGCCAGCATTGTTTAAATCTTTAATTTAAACAATAGTAATCAGCTTCTTCAAAATGATAATTGAATACATTTGGAACATTAAGCAATATGAGGTCGGCCATCGATCTTTTCATTTTATGTCCTTGATAATGATGATTTACTTCTGTGCTATCTCCTCTTCATGCATCATCAATACCTGCTTTTTGCACCTTCCTTTGTTTACATAATCCATTGATCAACTCGTTGTACATATCATTCTCCAAACTGCTATACCATACTGGAACACAATGACCTCATCAGAGTTGTCTTGATATACACCAATCTTGAATGTTCCTTAATCATCTGAACCAATTAGATTCAAACTGTTTCGGAATAATCTCAAGCCTACCATCTTCCATAGTGTCACTGGCTTCCCTACTCATCTATACCAAAGTCTTCAGATCATGTTTTGTCCATTCTTTGATAGACCTTTGCTACAGATCATGCTTCCAAACATGTGAGTCTTACATTGTCAATTATTTCCATCGTCATAGAACTCTCCTTTGACATCAATGACAACATCGTCTTTATACTCTCGTCTGTTCATCAATCATGACTACCTTCTTGACATCAATGACAACATGTCCAACAATCTTTGCCTTTGTCATTAATGGCAACACAAACATAATTCTTTCTTTTTGCTTTGCTACCCCTTACTTTATCTCTCCTCGTTTGATATCAATGGCAAAGGGAAGTAACATGCTTCTCTCATTTACGACCTTATTCTCTTTTCTTTTCTGTGATGCTCCCCCTATCTGTAAGGCTCCCCCTTTGTCTCTATGTCACTTGGGTGATATGCTTCATGTTGGGAATGTTGTCATTGATGTCAAAGGTGCATACACATGTTGTCATTGAGATTAAGGAGATAGTCATGAACAAGACGAGAATATAAGAACATGTTATCATTGATGTCAAGAAGGTACATGAACAATAGTGGTGTCACTAATCTTAAAGACGTAAGACCAAGATTGTTGGCGAGATTAACGTCTAAGAGATCGTTGTGGAGATTATTGGAATATGTAATCATTATTGCTGTGGAGATTGATCGGATTGATTGTACAAGATGTATGGATGAGATTGTTGAATTATTGTCATTGATTGATGTCAAAGAACTTCTGGCCAACTTCCCTTGAACAATGAAGATATGACATATTTAAATTAAAGATTTAAATATGCAAGAGAGGTCGACTTCCTCTAAAGAATTTAATATAATAAAGGAAGTAATTTAAAAGAAATTCTTGATGACGCTGACTCATGGGAGGAGCACTTATATAAAGACAAGATGTCTTAATTAAATGACAATATATAATGCTATTTAATAAAGACAAAAAGTGAGATTAGAAAAAGATCTCTGTGGAGCGATCAAGTTATTATATAAAGGAGGCCGACTACCTTAATATGTAGCTCTCCAAATAAGACAAAATTGTTTTTTCTTTAAGAGAACAAAAGGTACGATTTCATAATAATGAGGTGTGATTTAATGCATGATGTACGGTTTATTAAAAGATAGGTGCGATTAATATGAAGATTGGTATTAAAAGTTAAAAGGTGCGATCTGTTATAAAGGGACAGCAATTTGTTATAGAGGGGTGTGGTTATTAAAGAGGTGCACCCCATTGTAAAGACACATTATTCCATTGAGAAGGTATACAAGGGAAGAGAAGGTGTGCTTTTAGAAGCAAGAAGTGAAATAAATATTATGAGAAGAAGAGAAGATTGAAAAGAAAGTAAAGGGCAAAAATATGAAATGTAACTCAGATTTATTTTGAGTGTATATGCAGCCCATGTATGAATGATAAATGCAAATATATATGACGAATATATGTGAAGATTAGAAGCAGAAATCTATGTGAAAATATTGGCATGATAATGATTAGTTCTTGTGAAATGAATTAGTGCATGATTAGATCAGATTTATGAAAGAGAAGTGTGTATGATTCATAGCAGATTTGTGAAGGAGTGGAAGTATATGAGTGTGAATCTGATTTGAAAAGGAAAGACTTACATCATACAGAATCAAGGGTAGTGATCAGATTTGTGATTGGATCAGAATTGTGTTTGGATCATATTTGAGATTGGATCAGATTTGTAAGAAGGTTATTGTGTGGATAGTGATCAAATTTGGAAGAAGGATATTGTGTGAGTTGTAATCAGATTTGTGAGAGAAAAATTTTGTGAAGAAGCATACTATATCATCCATTGAATGATTAATAGGTTGGATCCTATCAAATAGAAGTTGGAGCCTCTTGTTGGGTTGGGGCTCAGTTTGTGTGGGGGTTGAAGCCTCCAATAGGTTGTAGCCTATAATTTTGTCAAGTGGAAATTGGAGTCTCTAGTAGGTTGGAGCCTACAAGAAGAAGAAAGAAGATATATATATATAAGCAATATTGTGTCGTGGTTTTCTCCCGAAAGGATTTTCACGTAAATCGTGTGTTCTCATTGTGTACTTAATTGCTAGATCTTGCATATGTGTAGTTGATGTAATTAATTGAATTTGAAAAGTAAAAGATTGTTAGATACTGATTCACCCCCCCCCCCCTTCTCAGTATCACCATGTGCTCATCAATTGGTATTAGAGTGGGTTCCTTCGGATATAGCCTATCCGCTAGAAGGTAGATCTTAAAGAGAACATATGGGAAAAAGAAAAGGAAATAAGGGAAAAAGAAATCCCAAACAGAATGTTGATCAACAAGCACAAACAAAACCAAATGCAAGTGATGAGGTGATAAATGAAGCACACATAGCAATAGTAACAAGAAATGATGTCATAACAGATGGAAACAACCTTATGAGTTACAAAGAAGTAAGAAAGGGTGATAATGTAATGTTCCATTTTTGACGCATTGATTATTGTGTGCATTTTGCTTGTTCGTAGTCTTGTGAAGGCTATTCGGCATGTTGGAAGAACTCCAAAGTACTTGGAGTGGTCGTGGTTCTATCTGCAAAATAGTTGTGTGTGTCTCAAGTCTTCATTTCATCAGGGATTGATCGAAGTTATTTATCAGTGCATTTCTTGGCTTGGGATTATTATTCTGATTATTAATTAATATTTCACTAAGGTTGCCTAAGGTTATATTTAATTATTGTAACTTAGTGTAATATTAGTTAAATAATAGGTTTTCTTCTGGAAAATGGATTAATTCTCTGTGGTATTGAGCTCAGTGGATACCCTGGGTTGCAGTAATGTTTTCAGAAGTTTGATCGGGATCCCGGATTGCTCTCCAAGATTCTTGGAGGAGCCGTCTAAATATAGTAAATCACCCGAAAGGCATTATTTGTCTTCCCAAACATCATGGAGTATGTTGGTATGCTTAATTTTGCAGTTTGATGATATTTGAGATTTTCCGTAAAATCAATTGATTTAATGAACTAAACAATTAATTATTGCACTTAAGTTAAAAAAGTTGGGAAATGTTCATTTAACACTTAAGTGTTATAGCTCGTTGGAAAAGGGATGAAAAGCTTTAAATCATGGATGCATCATATTAGGGCCTTGCGAATCAAATATTTCATTTATTTTGATAAAAGGGGTCTTTGAAGCAAAAAGGAGCTTTTAATTAAAAAGGTGACTTTAAGTTGTGCACACATAATGAATTATTTTTATATTTTGTTGAGAAAAAATATGAAGGGATAAAGGAAATAATATTTTATTTCCCTCAAAAAAGTTATAAAAGGAGGTGATGGGCTCATTGTTGGAACATATTTGGATTTGTATTGTTACTCTGCTGGATTGAACCTGCGTGCTCTTCCATATTCTCTTGAGGATGAAAACCCTCTTGTGGAATGCTCTTGAGGATGAAAACCCTCTTGAGGTTGGGTGTGGTTTCATTACAGGAATCACCATTGTGCTGGAGATAGAGATTGGAGCAAGCTCATACAGAGTTTGCCAGGGAGCTTTCATGGAGCTGATTAGAGTTGAGAGTTTTTGATAGGTTTGGAATGGAGAATAATAGTTTATCATTTGTAATCCTTTGTAGATGTTATTGATAGTATTTAGATCAAGTTTCATTGAGACTTTATGCACTTTCATGCTAGTCCGTACACTTTCATGGCCGTACTGGTAGACTGGAAGATTTAAAAAAATAAAATTATTGGAGATGAATTTGGATTTCATTCTTTTTGCAAAGTCTTCATATGTCTTAGGTGTCACTATTCATGCTAGTATTGAGGGATATAATGCAGTCTGAATTTTAAATGTCAGTCGTACCATTCCCAGGCTGTACGGCACTTAGGGAGGATAGTACTATGTGCAAAGTTTAATCCTTGGTAGTGTCATCTTATGCATATAAAATTCCATTGTTTGGGAGTAGAAATTCATGAAATATCATTGCCTTAGAGTGGGCAGTTAATGAATGTTTTGTGGCAGCCATACATTTCTAGGGGGTCATACATCTCTGTATGTGGGTAACTGATTTTCTGAGCTAATTTCAGGGAATTAAGAATCAATTGGCTATCCATATTTATGTGATACTGTAGGCCTTAAGACAGTTATTGTTCTTGTTAAAGGGAATC
This sequence comes from Cunninghamia lanceolata, assembly GCA_027924645.1. Lineage (NCBI taxonomy): Eukaryota > Viridiplantae > Streptophyta > Pinopsida > Cupressales > Cupressaceae > Cunninghamia > Cunninghamia lanceolata. Next base: position 4,790,320 of record BSBN01000263.1, on the reverse strand, counting down.
ATTGTGTTTGTGAATATTTGTGAAAGTTTTAGCAGGGGTCAGCCGTACCAGAGACAGGCAGAAAACTCGGAGTTATAAGCATCAGCCATTTCATGTTTCAGCTCTTATTGATATATCAGAACTACCCAGAATGGTTTGTTTTGTGTGAGCTGCAAGTAAACTTGGTGATCAATATCTTTCCCTCGGTATTTGATCATAACTCTATCTTTGCTTCTGATTTTGTATTGCATATTCCTAAGCATTGTAATCATTTATTTATCTTGCAAACTCATTAAAGTACCCCTGGATGGTTTACCGCCAATGTGGAAGAATGTACATTGCTTATCTTTCTTTTCCAATCACCCATTGAAAAAGTGAAATATTCCCACTGAACAAGTGGATGGCATTGTAATAATTCTTTCTTGTTCTTTACCCACTGAAAAGTGGTGAATTCCCACAACTAGTGGATGCTTGCCGCAGCAGATGAACTGTAGTTCCTTGATTGCATGGTTGTTCATTGTAAGTCAATCACCGAATGCTCTCACCTTGCCCATTCTAGGATCTGGGTGATCAGAAAGTCTGAGGCATTTAGTTGGTTTATGCAATTTATGCTAACACTATCATATCCTTGGTCATTATTTTGAAAAATTTTGGGGTAACATCTTACAGTGGTATCAGAGTTGGTTATCTTGCCAGCCTATTTGGGTTGTTATTCACTCCTTGCAAATCTTCAGTGTGGGACAGAAATTTCAGCCTTGTGTGAGTGATCAGCACTTGCATGTTGTTCAGTGTGTGGCAGTTGAAAGAGGTTGTTCAGTGATTGTTAGGTTATGGCATCTCTTAAGAGAAGAAGTGAGATAGATGTTCTATTTGATTCTCTTAAGCAAAGTCAGGATGAATTAGAAAGAGCAGTTCAAGAGAAGATGGATCGAAGGAGTATTATCATGAGGCCACTAAGATTATTGATAAGTACGAAAGACTATCAGATGATTGTAAGAAGCAACTTTCTTGGGATGATTTCTTGAAAATCATCAAAGAGGGGAATCCTGACAAAGAGGGCTTAATAGAATACATTCAGAAGATAAGGAAGGAAGAGGAGATGAAGACAATGTCTTTATGCAAGTGCGAATTACTTTTTCCTTTGGCAAAGACCAAGATCCATTCTAAGTCGTCACTTTCCAGCCAACTGAACAAGAAGCCTCCTATTTCGAGGAAGAAAGAGTTCAGCAAGAATGAACTTAGAAGAAGAAATCCTTGTTTCCTATGCAAAGATTCGTGGGAGCCTAACCATCATTGCAAGAATGAAGAAGTTGAACCAATATCCTTCACCACTTACTCTTTCTTACAGGATGATGTGGAAACCAAAAAGAGAGAAGATGAAGTCTTGATATCAGAAATGCATAACACTAAGCCTCTGTATGATGAAGAGAAGGACACAAATCAAGAGGCATGCATAGAGGAACTTGCTGATTTGGAAAAGTCTACAAAAGAAATTAATGAAGCTGAGTTTTGTTTTGATGAAGTTAATGAGCCTGGAGTGTTGGACTTTGCAAGTCCTTCATTTGATGAAGACCTTGAAGATGCCACTACTTTTGATGAGTTGAAAATGAACGATAGATGGCTAGAAGGTGACTTTGCAAGTGAGCCTGAGAGCATTGAAGCAAAGTATCTTGTCAAAGACATGGGAAATGGTCAAATCACAAAAGATGAAGAAGTTAATGCTGCTAAAACTCTCAGGACAGCCCCGAACGAGGAGTATCTTCACCATGCTTGTGAAGGTAATTCAAATTATGAGTGGGAAGTGAAGAACTGATTGATTCCTCAAAGATCCAGGATGAAGAGTAGATGATGAAGACTTTAAATCAGCAATTTGTGATGAATTTGATGCTGCCATAACATTTGATCTTAGTGACGAAGAAGAAGATTATTTTCCCTTGCAAATTGAAGAACCAAGTGTCCTTTTAGAAGAGATAGTTGATGAACATGTTGATGAGAAGTTTGTTGGAAATTTGGATCAGCCTCCATTGTTGATGCAACATTTGATCAGTTGTTGGTCACTGAAGATAAGGTTGTTCAATTTTTAACTCATTTGGATTGCATACATTAGTTTGTTGAAGATCACATTTGGAGGGCACAAGTTGAAAGGAGACAAATGGGCATGGAAAGAGGATCTTCACTTGAAGATTGGTGTGTTGTCAGAAAGGCTTTAGAAATGGTGAAATTAGATTATTTGAACCTTCTTTCTGATAGAGATCATGTTCTTAAGTTTGCTAGTTGGATCTATGATGCTTTGAAGGAAAGAGAGGCTGAAGTTGATAAGCTTACAACTAAGCTTCAATCAAGTATAAATTCTTTAGAGAGTACCCAAATGGCTCTCTTAGAAGTAGAAAATCAGCTTGATAATGTCCATCAATTAAGGAAGCAAGATGGAGTTGCTACAACAGATGAAATCAAGTTGATAGTTGAAGAGCCTGAATTGTTCTAACAAGATTTTGACTTAGGACAGCCTCCTAAGTATACATATACAGTGTTGGAGCAAATTTATGAATTGTTTGAACAAAGAGGTGGGAACAACTTCCAATTATTTGATCATTTCCCTTTTATGATGGAAGTTGAGTTAACTCATGATAATCTTCTTCTCATGTTGAATGATGAAGACCAATTTGATGTAAGTAACATGGAGGAGGATTGTAACAGGATATGGGATCTTGTGCAAAGCATTCATGGAATGTTACTGTGCACAAAAACTTCTTCAACTGGAAGTTTTCATCAGTTGTTGAAGATGGGCATAAGGTTCAAGTATGCAATGGATTAGGTTCAATGATGGCTTACTTCATAATGGAGTTTATTTGCAGGGTTCCATGGAGGATAGTGGTGTTGGTAAGATTGTTTTATGGATGATTCTGGAGTCAAACTTATGTCATGAAGTTGTTGTCCTTATTCATATCAGCCATCATAAGTTGTTAATTGCATACATTTTTATGGATTGGAGAGAAATTTTGGTCATGACTTTAATGTATTTTGGTTGTGGCTGGCCTAAATTTCTTGTTCTCAGAAGATTTCAGTTTTGTTGTTGTTGTCCCATTTTTAGATCCCTGAAATCTAATTTTCATGAGATTATTTCAGACTTATGCAGCTAAGAGATTGATATTTTTGTTGTTTTTAGTTCTTTGTGGGAAGATGACAAAAGTAATCAGCTGAAAGGAACAAGTGTTACAGTTATTAATGCTCTTTTGGAGAGTGAGAATCAATTAATTTATGGTTGTTCGTAGTTGTTTTCAGCTTGTGATCAAGCTTATTTATGTTCTTCCTCGGAGGAGCATTTCATATTTTGGTTCCCAATTGTAGTTTCATGTTGGATAATTGCTAATTTGTTTTCCTTTGGGATTATTGATGTTTGGGATTCAAAAAGTTGTGTGATCAAAAGAATGTTTTAGAGCTGTAAACAAAATATCAGTTGTGCAGTTCACAGATATATCAAAGTAGCGCAGCAAAGGCGGTGTGGAGCATTCTTCAGAATGATTTGGAATCCAGGTATATTATTGTTAATCATGCAGGTATCTCTGTTGGATAACATGTATTGCTTGAGGACAAGCAATCTTGAGCGGGGAGGACTGTAATGTTCCATTTTTGGCGCACTGATTATTGTGTGCATTTTGCTTGTTCGTAGTCTTGTGAAGGCTATCCGGCATGTTGGAAGAACTCCAAAGTACTTGGAGTGGTCGTGGTTCTATCTGCAAAGCAGTTGTGTGTGTCTCAAGTCTTCATTTCATCAGGGATTGGTCAAAATTATTTATCAGTGCATTTCTTGGCTTGGGATTATTATTCTGATAATTAATTAATAATTCACTAAGGTTGCCTAAGGTTATATTTAATTATTGCAACTTAGTGTAATATTAATTAAATAATGGGTTTCCTTCTGGAAAATGGATTAATTCTCTGTGGCATTGAGCTCAGTGGATATCCTGGGTTGCAGTGATGTTTTCAGAAGTTTGATCGAGCTCTCGGATTGCTCTCCAAGATTCTTGGAGGAGTCGTCTAAATATTGTAAGTCACTTGGAAGGCATCATTCATCTTTCCAAACATCATGGAGTATGTTGGTATGCTTAATTTTGCAGTTTGATGATATTTGAAATTTTTCATAAAATCAGATGATTTAGTGAGCTAAACAATTAATTATTGCACTTAAGTTAAAAAGTTGGGAAATGTTCATTTAACACTTGAGTGTTATAGCTCGTTGGAAAGGGGATGAAAAACTTTAAATCATGGATGCATCATATTGCGGCTTTGCGAATCAAATATTTCATTTATTTTGATAAAAAGGGTCTTTGGAGCAAAAAGAAGCTTTTAATTAAAAAGGTGACTTTAAGTTGTGCACACATAATGAATTATTTTTATATTTTGTTGAGAAGAAATATGAAGGGATAAAGGAAATAATATTTTATTTCCCTCAAAAAAGTTATAAAAGGAGGTGATGGGCTCATTGTTGGAACATGCTTGGATTTGTATTGTTACTTTGCTAGATTGAACCTGCGTGTTCTTCCATATTCTCGAGGACGAAAACCCTCTTGTGGAATGCTCTTGAGGACGAAAACCCTCTTGAGGTTGGGTGTGGTTTCACTACAGGAATCACCATTGTGCTGGAGATAGAGATTGGAGCAAGCTCATACAGAGTTTGCCAGGGAGCTTTCATGGAGCTGATTAGAGTTGAGAGTTTTTGATAGGTTTGGAATGGAGAATAATAGTTTATCATTTGTAATCCTTTGTAGATGTTATTGATAGTATTTAGATCAAGTTTCATTGAGACTTTATGCACTTTCATGCTGGTCCGTACACTTTCATGGCCGTACTGGCAGACTAGAAGATTTAAAAAAATAAAATTATTGGAGATGAATTTGGATTTCATTCTTTTTGCAAAGTCTTCATATGTCTTAGGCATCACTATTCATGCTAGTATTGAGGGATATAATGCAGAGTCTGAATTTTAAATGTCAGCCGTACCATTCCTAGGTCGTATGTCACTTAGGGAGGATAGTACTATGTGCAAAGTTTAATCCTTGGTAGTGTCATCTAATGCATATAAAATTCCATTGTTTGGGAGTAGAAATTCATGAAATATCATTGCCTTAGAGTGGGCAGTTAATGAATGTTTTGTGGCAGCCGTAGATTTCTAGGGGGCCGTACATCTCTGTATGTGGGTGATTGATTTTCTGAGCTGATTTCAGGGAATTAAGAATCAATTGGCTATCCATATTTATGTGATATTGCAGGCCTTAAGACAGTTACTATTCTTGTTAAAGGGAATCATTGTGTTTGTGAATATTTGTGAAAGTTTTAGTAGGGGTCAGCTGTACCAGAGACAAAGGCAGAAAACTCAAAGTTATAAGCATCAACGATTTCATGTTTCAGCTCTTATAGATATATCAGAACTACCCATGATGTTTTGTTTTGTGTGAGCTGCAAGTGAACTTGGTGATCAATATCTTACCCTTGGTATTTGATCATAACTCTATCTTTGCTTTTGTTTTGTATTGCATATTCCTAAGCATTGTAATCATTTCTTTATCTTGCAAACTCGTTAAAGTACCCCTGGATGGTTTACCGTCAGTGTGGAAGAATGTACATTGCTTATCTTTCTTTTCCAATCACCCACTGAAAAAGTGGAGTATTCCCACTGAACAAGTGGATGGCATTGTAATAATTCTTTCTTGTTCTTTACCCACTAAAAAGTGGTGAATTCCCACAACTAGTGGATGCCCGCCGCAGCGGATGCACTGTAGTTCCTTGATTGCATAGTTGTTCATTGTAAGTCAATCATCGAATGCTCTCACCTTGCCCATTCTGGGATCTTGGTGATCAGAAAGTGTGAGGCATTTAGTTGGTTTGTGCAATTTATGCTAACACTATCATATCTTTGTTCATTATTTTGAAAATTTTTGGGGTAGCATTTTACAAATAAGATGAAAAATGATGAAGTGGCACTTGGAATATATAGGGCAATAGAAACAAAGAATGATGTCGTGATAGACAGAGACAATATGAAGAGTTCAAAGCATGAATCAAGCAATAGCTCTAGCGACAAATCAAATGCAAAGGAAGCTCATTCCGATAGAAAGCTCCAAGAAGGATCCGACACATACAAAGGTAAGTATAAATGTTATATTTGTAGTAAAACTGATCATCGTGTTTTTGAATGTGTGCAGGTACAAAGTGAAGATGATAGGAAAGAAGGATATGATGAAGATGATGAAGAGGTGGACCTTTTCGAATAATTCACCTTGCATGTGAAGAGGTTCATTCCCTCAAAAGAAAAAATTCAGATCTGAGATCAAAAGTTCAAGAAGAGATTGACTACAAGGCTAAGGTTTCACAAGCCCTTGAAGAAGCTAAAAAAATGATTAAGGATATGAAAGTACAATATGGGAAAGCAAAGAAAATTGAGGAAGAAACCGAGAGAACAATCCGAGACCTGAAAATTAAATATGAAGAAGCAAAGAGGATTAAAGAAGGAATGAAAAAATCAAATAAAAGAAAAGGAAGAAAATTGTGAGAAATTAGAAGTCAAGATTGTGTCTCTAAGAAAGGAGTTGGAAAAGACCATAAGAACCGAGAATTGAAGAATGTGAAAAGTTCAAAAAATTTGGAGGAAAGTATAAATGCTCAAAAGCCCACATGTGACAAGAGTGGGATCGGATGTGAAGAAGGACAAAGTTCAAAAAGGGATGAGCCGGTTAAAGAAGAAAAGGAGGATCCAAAAACATATTCACAAGCCGTACAAGGATCTAGCAAAAATGAAGAGAATAATAAGAGGAAGGAAAACATTGTCCCATAGAAAACTAATGTTCCTCATAGAGACAACAAGCAGAAATTCACAAGATCATTTCCTCCAAGGCAAGCGCAAATGGACAAGTCTCAACATTCATTTTATGGTTATTGCTATTCATGTAATAACTTTGGTCATAAAGCGGTAGATTCTTGGACACATGCAAGAAATAGTGGTTGGATCAAGAATAGAGGTTCTTATGGGTTGCCAAATAGAAAGGATAACATCATATGTTATAAATGCAACCACCTTGGTCATAAGGCAAGAGATTGTAAAACACGAGCAAGAAATGATGTTTGGAACAAGAGTAGAAGTAATCATGGATTTTCAAGAAGGAACTATAATGCCTTTAGTCAGTTAGTGGATTACGATGGTATGTGCTACAAATGCAACAACTATGGGCATGTAACACGATGGTGTAGAAGTGGTTTTGAGGAACCTTCTAGACAAAACAAGAAAGAGGAAGCCATGAATAAGCAAAGGGAAGGATCTACAAAGGTATGGAGAAGGAAACTAGAGCAAGATAATGAGTTGAAGTAAGAATCTATACTTGTGCTTCATGCACAAGAGGTTTCACTAAGTCCTTAAGGAGAAGTACGAGTTCAGGGGGAGCTAACCATTGTATTAATTTAGCTTCATGGAGAAGACAATTCAAGATAAAACAACTAAAGGCATATTCTATATGAGTATTCTCTTGTCATTGATCAAAAGGGAAGAATTAGTAGAGAAAGAGAAGATATGATTGGAGAAAAGAAAGAGAGACTAAAGAATGGCTAGGCATACAACAAGACTATTGAGTTATGTTATTGGGATGATGGAAGACACGAGAAGTAAAAATCATAAACACTTCAGCAAAATATAGTTCAAAACATGCATGACAGGATGATTGACAAATGATGCATGGCAACATTTTGAAAGACAAGATATAGTGGGAATGGTGACAACATAGTCATCAAAGGCATAAGAAGTATGACACATTGAGAATGATATGATAATAGCAGACTACATACTAGAAAGTTACCTTATAATGAAGTGAAGGAGAATTGATGTCAAGATGAGAGAGAGCCTAGAAGGTTTGAGACAATGAAAGAAGAAAGAAACCATGATAAAGATGCTATGGATAAGAAAATAGGATTAAGGATCACAAAGCTTTGGATTTTTACCATGAATGAGATTGTGATAAAGATGCTTGAAAGACTAAAATTTGATGAGATAAATTTACAAAAACCTGACAGGAGGATGAGAATGATCCAAAGGAGTCCTTGCCTAAAGAGTATGATAGAACACACAAGCATGTATTGGGAAAAGCAAAAGAAATGGATAGTAGCAAGTTGGATGGTTATGATGGTTATACTTATGTTCAAGTCCCTATCGATGTAATGATGCCATAGAAGACAATGGATAGATGTATAATGAATATCCCTTCACCATTAATGAAAAGGGGGAAGAATTATAGAAAGGTTGAAAGCTATAGCCCCGTGGAAGAGAAAAATCAAAGATAGATGAAGAATTCTTACCATTGATGTCAAAAGGAAAGTTTAGAAAGAGAGAATTATAGAATGGAAGAATGATGTCATTAATGTCAAGTGGAAGCATGATAGACAGGAGAAGATTTTTTTTGAAGAGTTCAAAGCATGTTCTATTTTGTAAAGATGCTTAGTGAATGTTGGATAGTAGAACAAGTTCCTGATGCGTTAAACCTGAGAAGATCATCTGAATTATCTATTTGGGCAGCTATAGAAGAAGCATATCACCCAAGCAACAAAGAGACAAAGGAGGAGAATTAGAGCAAAGGGAATCCTGAGAAAGGGGGAGCCTTACAGATAGGGGGAGCATCACAGAAAAGAGAGAATTGTTGCAAGTATGTGCTAATCGATGTTGTCATTAATGTCAACATGTTTGTGTTGTCATTGGTGTCAACTGTATCTTCTGATGTTGCAATTGTTGATTGATTAAGTTGTTGTGGTAATGTGATTTGAATGGCTTGTAGTAGTGCTGATGATGTTAGTATAGTGTTCTTATTGTTGGGTTTCCAAGTGCTTTTGAGAAAATTTGATAAATACTGAAGACAGTGTTGTGAAGAAGTATTCTGGCTTACAGGATACTATCTGAGTTTTTGCTCCGCATTTCCTCTGTGTTGAAGATCGGAGTGAGGTTTGGATATTTTTTAGAAAAGTGGTTGAAGATGTTAATTCCAAAATTTGGTGGTCCGGAACGTTGTGGCTTGAAAGTTATGTTCACCAGTTTGAAGACTGTGCCTGGCAACACTTGCAGTGTGACTGAGAGAAAGTATTTTGCTCCACATTCCTCTACAGTTTGGTTTTTGGTCTTGTGGTTCTGGATGAGTGTTCCTAAGATCCATATCTATGTTCCATCCAAAGGAATTATGATTTGGTGCTTCGGAATGTAGTTTTCTTGAGTAGCAGAGCTTGGCAGTGTTTGTTGTGAGTAGTTTGTGAACTGTCTTCAAGTGAGATTTGTTGTAGCTGGATTTGTTGGCTCCTAGGTGATTTTATGTTGTCTATGGATGTTTCCAGATGTGTTAAAGGATTGTGCTTGGTCCACAAGTTATGGTTGGGTTCTTGAAAGCGTGTGCCTAAGTGTTCTTGGTGTTTGCACAAGTTTAGCTGACTTGGGTGCTAACACTAATTGCGGACGTGATTCGTTGATTGAGGAAGCGTGTTGAAGCGTGTGAAGATGTATTTAGGTCCAAGCTAAGTAGTGAAATGTTCCACCTTTATTACTTTGCTCCATGGGAATGTTTAGGTCCAGACCTAATTTGAATTATGTATGTTTTTCGACCTTGGAGATTGTTTAAATGGTTGTAGAGTGTGTTACCAACCTTGATAAATGTTTCAAGGTTGATGATTGATATAAATAAGTGTAAATGATTCATGTGTAAGTGCGGAAATGCGAAGATGAGGATGTTTGTGTTGTGAGGTCACGAAGGTGATATGTATTGTACTTCATTGGAACTGAACTCAAGCATGTGGTAGATGCTATCATATCAGTTCATGGCAGTAAGCCCTTTTGGCAATGAGCCTATTGCAGTGAGCATTTCTTTAGACAGTGAGTCCTTGGGCAGTGAGCCTCTTTGTAATTCGGTATTGATACTACTATATATTGTGAGCTAATCCTCACCATGGTTTTTCCCTTTTAGGGATTTACACGTAAAAATCTAGTGTTCTATTGTGCATGGTGTTGATGTGATTAAGTTTCTGTTATCTATTTTTCATGTTTAATCTTCATAATAGAATTAGGGTTTAAGTGAATTGATGTGGATGTGATTATGTTTGTGAGAGTTTAAAGTTTTTGATACAACTGATTCACCCCCCCTCTCAGTTGTCTTGTGCATTCAACAAGAATCACATCATGAAGGAGAGATGTATGCTACATCCCTTTGTCATTTATGTCAAAGGGGGAGAGATAGAGTAAGGGGGGTTAATGTAAAAGAAGAGAATTATGTTTGTGTTGCCATCAATGACAAAGGGGGAGATTGTTAGAAATATCATTGATGTCAAAGGTACATACACATGTTGTCATTGAGATTAAGAAGATAGTCATGAACAAGATGAGAGTATAAGAACATGTTATCATTGATGTCAAGAAGCTACATGAACAACAGTGGTGTCACTAACATTAAAGACATAAGACCGAGATTGTTAGCGAGATTAACGTCTAAGAGATCGTTGTGGAGATGGTGCAGTCACGGTCGGAGGGTTTGCAGAATGAACTGTCCAAACCTTGTAGCTAGAGTAAACACAATGGAAACAACACAATTGTAGAATACAATGGAAGATTCATATATTCAGAATATCAAAGAATTACAATGCTCATATGCCAGCAACATGCGGGCTATAATCAAAGGGCTCACAGGCCTGCTTTCTGGGTTACAACAGATATGTAAGATATGGCATTGAAGTGCCTTCTCGGAATAAAATATCTAATGTAAACTATCACAATCGCTAACTATTGCTAACTCCTTCCTAATGCATCTAAGAGATCTATATATATCATCTTCAAGCTCATAGAATCCTCTGTGTCAGCCACAAGAGGTTACAAACTCCAAAGAAGGATGTAACATATAGAACCAAGTAGGTCGGCCTATAACATCTGGGATTGCTCCACAAATACATGAAACTTGGTGCGGACCTCAAGGAGGATCTATCTGATCAATATGTGCCATGTATGATGTTTCATTAGGCTCCGCAAGTCACAGAAGTGATCCTCAAACCTTCTCCCTTAGCTGACTATCTAAATGCTCTATTCTATAAAAGTTGATCTTTTGATAGCGATATCTTTTAGTAGACAAATCCAAATGACTTGAAAATTGAATATGATGTAGATGCTAAGTCCTGCTCCGCATGCTCTGATATGAAGATGTGGTGAAATGTAGTACAAAATGTTGAAACTACAACTGACTGAACTAAACTGAAAAATGAAAGAAAGAATGCAAATATTTTTGGTTGATGCAAGATTGCTCTGCAACCTGGGATTCTCCTGCATCAGACACCTGGGGTTGTTGAAAAAGTGAGTCCCTCACTTTGTTGGGGCTAGAGGAAAACCAAGGCGGTCTACCTCAACCTGAGAAATCCATGATGAATCTTCTTCTGGTCTACCTTTCCACTTTACCAAATATACTTTATATTGCTTGCCTCTGGTACTGTGTCTAACTCTGCTATCCAAGATGTCCTCTATCTGCTCCGGTTGTTGCTGTGGTAATTGATTCTTCAAACTATCTTCAATGTTGTCACTTGATTCTCTTTCATGATATTGATATAGGTATGCAATGTTGAATATAGGTGATATACCAAATGTCTCTAATAATTCCACTTCATATGCATTTCCTGAATCAAACTTCCTAAGAATCTTACATGGTCCAAACTTCTTCATTTTCAACTTGTTGTATGCCCCCACTGGAAATCTCTCTTTTCTCAGATATACCATAACTTCATCACCAACTGAAAATTCTTTGTGTCTCCTCTTCTCATCTACTTGCTCCTTATACTTAGTATTCATCTCCTCCAAATGCTTCTTGATCTGATTATGTAATGTCTCCATGTATCCTACAAATTCTTCTGCCTTTGCACTTCTCTTATTCTCCATACTGATGTCTCTCAACTCTGCAACTCCTCTAGGTTTCATTCCGGTCACAATCTCAAATGGTGTCTTCCATATACTCCTATTCACTAAATTATTGTATGCAAACTCTGCTTGTGGTAGAATTAGATCCCAATTTCCTACCTTATCTCCTACCAAACATCTCAACAAGTTACCCAAACTCCTATTTACCACTTCTGTTTGTCCATCTGTCTGTGGATGAAATGTTGAACTAAACTTTAGGTCTGTCTTCATCTTCTTCCACAATGTCCTCTAAAAGTATCCAATGAATCTTGTATCCCTATCTGAAACTATACTCTTAGGTAATCCATTCAATCTCACAATCTCCTTGAAAAATAGGTTAGCAACAAGCACTGCATCATTTGTCTTCTTACAAGGAATGAAATGTGACATCTTTGAAAATCTATCCACCACTACAAATATAGAATCATGTCCCCTCTGTGTTCTTGGCAATCCTAATTTGAAATCCATGCTTATATCTTCCCAAGGTTTCTTCGGTACTGTCAAAGATTTGTACAAACTAGTATTCTAACTACTCCCTTTTGCAACTTGGCATACTCTACAACTCTGCACAAACTTCCTTACATCCATATATATCTGAGGCCAAAAGTAGTGTTCACTTACCAAAGCCACTGTCTTATCAATCCCAAAATGTCCTGCCAATCCACCACTATGTTTCTCCTTGATCAAATTATCCCTCATTGAACTCCTAGGTATACACAATTGATTTCCTTTGAACAACATATCCTCCTGAATGAAATAGTCTAACCACTTACTTCTATCTGTCACAACAGGTTCCTTACATGCTTTCCATGGTTCTGCAAAATCAAGATCCTCTTCATACATGTGCTTTAGTTCCTCAAAACCTAATATTTCTATTCTCATCTCTGTCAGTAAATTCCTTCTTCTGCTCAATACATCTGCAACTTTGTTTGACTTCCCACTCCTATGCTTCAATACAAATGTGTAACTCTTCATGAACTCTACCCATCTCATATGTCTCTGATTCAACTTTCCTTGGCTGTTCAAATATTGTAAAGCTTGATGATCCATGTACAACACAAACCCCTTAGGCAACAAGTAATGTCTCCACTTCTTCAAAGCTTGAATTATGGCATAGAACTCCTGGTCATAAACTGAATATCTTCTCCTTGCATCATTCAACTTCTCACTGAAATATGCGACTGGTCTACCTTCTTGACTTAACACTGCTCCTATCGCATTTCCACTTGCATCACAATCTACTTGAAATACTTTGTTGAAATCCGGTAATGCTAACATTGGTTGCTCTGTCACTTTTTGCTTCAATAATTCAAAACTCTTATATGCTCGTGATGTCCACTTAAAATCCTTTATGTCACCTTTTATTGTCTCTGTCATCGGTGTGCATACTGAACTGAAATTTCTGATGAACTTCCAATATAAACTTTTTAGTCCATAAAATGATCTTACCTCTCCAATGCTCTCTAGTGTTGGCCACTCAACAATTGCTCTAACTTTCTTAGGGTCCATCTTAAATCCTTCCGGAGAAATCACAAATCCCAAATATACCAACTCTTCCTTCATGAAACTACATTTCTTGATGTTTATCAGCAACTTCTCTTCCCTCAACCTCTGCAATACTTGTCTAATATGCCTCAAATGTTCTTCTTTTGTCTTACTAAAAATTAGAATATCATCCAGGTATACAATAACAAACTTATCCAAGAATTTCTTCAAAACCTCGTTCATTAACTTCATGAAAGTACTCGGTGTATTAGTCAATCCAAAGGGCATCACTAACCATTCATACAGTCCCTCATTTGTCTTAAATGCAATCTTCCATTCATCTCCTTCTCTAATCCTGATCTGATAGTATCCACTCTTCAAGTTTATCTTTGTGAAATACTTTGCTCCACTCAAATAGTCCATAATGTTATCCATCCTTGGCAATGGAAATCTATACTTAACTATGATTTTATTGATTGCTCTAGAGTTTGTACACATCCTCCATTCTCCATCTTTCTTCAGTGCTAATACTGCAGGTACCGCACATGGGCTCAAACTTTCTCTGATCAATCCTTTCCTCAACAATTCCTATATATGTCTATTCAGCTCTGCATTCTCTGTTGGTGTCATCCGATGTGCTGCTTTATTAGGCAAACTCGCTCCAGGTATAAGGTCCATATGATGACTGATACTCCAGATTGGTGGCAATCCTTCAGGTACATTATATGATATGATGTCTTCATACTCTGTCAATAATTCAGTTATCTCCTTTGGTTGTTCTTCTTCTTTTCCGGTAACAATCTCTGCACTTAGGTTTCTGCACTTCTTAGGAATCAAAGCAAAACACATAATCTCATGTCTCAATCCATCTAGAAATTTCCTTCCATCAATGAAACAGATTCTAGCATTTCCACATACTTCACTTTTAGGCTCTTCTTCCAAAGGTATCAAGACATGTCTCTCTCCATTTGATGGTATAATATAAGTATTCTTTCTCCCATCATGTATAGCATTTCTATCATACTGTCATGGTCTACCCAATAATATATGATATACATCCATCGACATAATATCACACAATACTTCATCATTATAAGATCCTATATGAAATTTCACCAATCACTGTTCACTCACCATTACCTTGTGTTCATCTTGAATCCATGCTATCTTGTAGGGCTTAGGGTGTTTTAGTCTCTCTAGGTTCAGCTTAGTCACCATCTCCTTTGAAACCAAATTATCAATACTGCCACTATCAATGATCACTTTACAACATTTACCTCCTGATTTGCATCTTGTCCAGAACAAACTTTTCCTTTGAAGTGGCTCCTCAGTTGTCTCTGCTTGAAATAATGCTCTCCTCATGACTAATGATTCTCCTTTCTCTGGCTTTCTAACTGAACTAGGTGATCCAACAAGTTCTTCCTCCTCATAAATTGTTCTTGCACTGTTGTACGTTATCTTGTTTGTACTTCCCTGATGACATTCAAATGCTCTGTGTTTGTCACCTCCACACTTAAAACAAGTTCCTCTGAATGTTCTTTTATCAAATCCTCTTTCATCTCTCATGTATCCTTGATTGCAGTAAGAGTTATGATTCCCTCTGCGGTAGAAATTTCTATCATCTCTCTGGTATGAATTATTGTCCTTTTCTTCCTTCCGATATGTTCTGCTCCACATAAGGTCTTTCTCCTCTGGAATATGTTCTACCTCTTTGAAATTTACCTCCTCTACCTCTTTGTCTCTACTCATGTTTCTTATTCAACCTGTCTTCAACTTTCAATGCAAACTGATATGCTTCTTCTATTGTTGTCATCCTTACCAGTGCTTATGATCATCTTATGAAATTCTTCAGTATACCTTCATAGATTTCTCCTTTTGCCTCAAGTTCTGCAATCTCTTCAACAATTCCAACTCATAGTCAGCAGGTATGAACTGATTCTTCAACTTTTTCACCATCCTATCCCATTTTATAATCTTTTCTTTTCCTCTCATGTTTCTATCCAATTGAACCTCTTTCCACCAAATAGCAGCGTCTCCTTTCAACTTAGTTTTTGCAAATCTTACTTTCTCTAGATCTTCAATTTCCTCATATTCAAAGTATTCGTCCAAGTCATTTATCCAATCAATCAATTCCTTCGGATTCAAATTTCTAGTATAGTTTGGTACATCCACTTTAGGTCTCTTACCAATCTTCGAAATAGCTTTCAACATCTTCGCATGATCTAATTCTTCTTCTTCTAGGGCTTCTTCATTTTGGTTGGCAGATTGAAATTCTTCATCATCACTTTCAGCATCATGTCTAGGGTTTAGTCCTCTTCTTCTATAACATCCAATCTAACTTTCATTGTCCTCATCATCTCTATCATCTCTTCCATTCTTCTAGCAACATTGGCCATAGCAAGCATCCTCCTCGACGACATCTCTTCCTAGGATTCGATGCAACTGCCTTAATTCAACGATCTAACTACAAGGTAGCAATTGCCTCACAATCAGCGCTCTGTTGTCAAACACAGGTAGACTGCCTCAAGTCGGCGATCTGTTCACAACAAGATCTTACGGAATGCTTTCACTTCCCAAAGGATTCAAAACTTCGCTCTCATACCACTTGGTGCAGTCACGGTCGGAGGGTTCATAGAATGAACTGTTCAAACCATGCAGCTAGAGTAAACACAATAGAAACAACACAATTGTAGAATACAATGGAAGATTCATATGTTAAGAATATCAAAGAATTACAATGCTCATATGCTGGCAACATGCGGGCTATAATCAAAGGGCTCATAGGCTTGCTTTCCGGGTTACACTAGATATGTAAGATACGACATTGAAGTGCCTTCCCAAAACAAAATATCTAATCTAAACTATCACAATCACTAACTATTGCTAACTCCTTCCTAATGCATCTAAGAGATCTATATATATCATCTTCAAGCTCATAGAATCCTCTGTGTTAGCCACAAGAGGTTACAAACTCCAAAGAAGGATGTAATGTATAGAAACATGTAGGTCGGCCTACAACATCTGGTATTGCTCTACAAATGCATGAAACTTGGTGCAGACCTCAAGGAAGGTCTATCTGATCAATATGTGCCGTGTATGATGTTTCATTAGGCTCCGCAAGTCACTGAAGTGCTCCGCAAACCTTCTCCCTTAGATGACTGTCTGAATGCTTTGTTCTGTAAAAGTTGATCTTCTGATAGCGATATCTTTTAGTAGACAAATCCAAATGACCTAAAAATTGAATATGATGTAGATGATGGTAGGTAGATGCTAAGTCCTGCTCCGCATGCTCTGATATGAAGATGCGGTACAAAATGCTGAAACTGCAACTGACTGAACTGAACTAAAAAATGAAAGAAAGAAAGAAAGAATGCAAATGTTTTTGGTTGATGCAAGATTGCTCTGTAACCTGGGATGCTCCTACATCAGGAGATTATTAGAATATGTAATCATTGATGTTGTTGTGGAGATTGATCGGATTGATTGTACAAGATGTATGGACAAGATTGTTGAATTATTGTCATTGATTGATGTCAAAGGACATTTTGTTGACTTCCTTTGAACAATGAAGATATGACATATTTAAATTAAAGATTTAAATATGCAAGAGAGGTCGACTTCCTATGAAGAATTTAATATAATAAAGGAAGTAATTTAAAAGAAATTCTTGATGAGGCCGACCCATGGGAGGAGCACTCATATAAAGACAAGATGTCTTAATTCAATGACAATATATAATGTTATTTAATAAAGACAAAAAGCGAGATTAGAAAAAGATCTATGTGGAGTGATCAAGTTATTACATAAAGGAGGCTGACTACCTTAATAAGTAGCACTCCAAATAAGACAAAATTGTCTTATCTTTAAGAGAACAAAAGGTACGATTTAATGCATGATGTATTGTTTATTAAAAGATAAGATGTGCGATCAATATGAAGATTGGTATTAAAAGTTAAAAGGTGTGATCTATTATAAAGGGACAACAATTTGTTATAGAGGGGTGTGGTTATTAAAGAGGTGCACCCCATTGTAAAGACATTATTCCATTGAAAAGGTATAAAAGGAAAGAGAAGGTGTGGTTTTATAAGCAAGAAGTGAAATGAATTCATATTATGAAAAGAAGAGCAGATTGAAAAGAAAGTACAGGGCAAAAATATGAAGTGTAACTCAGATTTATTTTGAGTGTATATGCAGCCCATGTATGAATGATAAATGCAAATATATATGACAAATATATGTGAAGATTAGAAGCAGAAATCTGTGTGAAAATATTGGCATGAATATGATTAGTTTTTGTAAAATGAATTAGTGCATGATTAGATCATATTTATGAAAGAAAAGTGTGTATGATTCATAGCAGATTTGTGAAGGAGTGGAAGTATATGAGTGTGAGCCTGATTTGAAAAGGAAAGACTTACATCATACAGAATCAGAGGTAGTGATTAGATTTGTGATTGGATCATAATTGTGTTTGGATTAGATTTGAGATTGGATCAGATTTGTAAGAAGGTTATTGTGTGGATAGTGATCAGATTTGGAAGAAGAGTATTGTGTGAGTTGTAATCAGATTTGTGAGAGGAAGATTCTATGAAGAAGCATACTATATCAGCCATTGAATGATAAATAAGTTGGAGCCTATCAAATAGAGGTTAGAGCCTCTTACTGGTTTGAAGCTCAGTTTGTGTGGGAGTTGGAGCCTCCAATAGGTTGGAGCCTATCAAATAGAGGTTAGGGCCTCTTGTTGGGTTGGAGCTCAGTTTGTGTGGGGATTGAAGCCTCCAATAAGTTGGAGCCTATAATTTTGTCAAGTGGAGATTGAAGTCTCTAATAGGTTGGAGCCTACAAGAAGAAGAAAGAAGATATATATATATAAGCAATATTGTGCTGTGGTTTTCTCCCGAAAGGTTTTCCATGTAAATCGTGTGTTCTCATTGTGTACTTAATTGCTAGATCTTGCATATGTGTAGTTGATGTAATTAATTAATTTTGAAAAGTAAAAGATTGTTAGATACTAATTCACCTCCCCCCCTCTCAGTATCACTGTGTGCTCATCACTTCCTTTATAGAGCTATCCAAAAACAATTTGAATGATCTTAAGTTTAACAAATCAAGAACTTGTTTTGTTATTCATCATGCACTATGCATCTTACAAGATGAAAAATGCCTTCAATTCTTCACAAAGAATCTCCCCTTATCTGTAATACTCCTTGACATTAATGGCATCATTCTTCTTTTTCTTTTAATTCTTCCTTATTGCAGCTCTCCACCTTTCTATAATTCTCCCCCTTTTTTTCATTAATGGTAAAGGGATATTCATTATACCTCTATCCACTATCTTCTATGGCATGATTACATCAATAGGAACTCAAACATAAGTACCAACATAACCATCCAACTTACCACTATCCATTTTTTTTCTTTTGTCAACACATGCTTGTGTGTTCTAGCAAAATCTTTACAAGCATACTCTTTAGGCAAGGACTCCTTTGGATCATTCTCATCCTCTTGTCAGGTTTTTGGAAAACTCTCTCATCAAGAAACATCTTTCTCATGATTTCTTCCTTCTCTCATTGTCTCAACCCTTCTAGGCTTTCTATTATCTTGGCATCAATTCTCCTTCACTTCATTATATGGTAACTTTCCAATATGTAGTCTGCTACTATCATATCATTTTATTTTCTTATAACTCTTTCCTTTTGATCAATGATAATGAAATTCTCTGTAATGTCCCCATTTTTTAGCTAAGTATAATTTTGGCACTTCATCATGTAGGAATTGCAATTTCTATTGTAATTTCTCATATTCAGGGGGGTAGGACCTATAATTGAGGGGCCAAATTCATGAAGTATTTTATAAGGCCAAAATGAAAGAGGGAA
The DNA here is from genome assembly GCA_027924645.1 of Cunninghamia lanceolata. NCBI lineage: Eukaryota > Viridiplantae > Streptophyta > Pinopsida > Cupressales > Cupressaceae > Cunninghamia > Cunninghamia lanceolata. Next base: position 4,771,033 of record BSBN01000263.1, on the reverse strand, counting down.
AATGAAATCTTTAATTACATTTTCTCAAATCTATTCTTATGGAGTTCTATTTCATGTTTGAGGCTAATCAATTGAATGGAAAATAGCCCCAGGTGGGACCTATTGACAAAATAAGTGTTTGGGTGTATTTGCCATGATAAGGATAGGTCCAAGTTAATACAAATGGTGTTCAAACTCTCTCCAACGGTTGCATAGGAATGAGTGCCAACGTGTGGGAAGGAGTAATTACAAATGGGATCATGTGCCATGCGTCAAATTCAAAATAGCTACAACGGTTACCTTAGATCATGTGACACTTTTATCTCCAATGGCCACTTGCATAAAGGAAATCGGTTGTCAACCAACGGTCACCTAGGATCATGTGCCAATGGCTATATAGGAGCATGTGCCAAGCGGTTAAGGAAGGGGTCTAATTCATTGGATCATGTGATATTCTACCTCCAAGAGCATCGACTAGCATTTAATTGGCCAAGACAAAGGATCCAAAGCATAATTCACCCAAGGAATGATTAAGGGAGACTTGCATAGAGGTGCGAATAGCACTAAAGGAGATCTATTTGCATTGAAAGAGGTGCCAACAGCCTCAAGGAAAGGATTTAGCCAAGCATGATACATTCACCAAGGAAAAGATAAACCGAAAGGTATTTGCCAAGACAAGTGGAAGACATAGGATCGATGCATGGTAGAAGAAAAGCATTTAATGCCAATACAATCCCATTCACCTAGACATGAGGATATTCATCCAAGAGAAGAAGTCACCATGAAAGGATAAATCAATGATAATGCAATTATATTTACCCAAGGAGAATCACATCTATCAATGCAAAGGCTTAATTGGCCATGAAGAGGAGAAACGGCTAGCTAAGGAGGAGAATAAATACGAGACTTCATCACATTGAGAAGATACGACTGATTTGGTATGTTTTTCTATTTCATTTCAAGCTTGAAAATTCTGCTTTTCATTGCTTTATTGCAAGGAGATGTGCCCTTGCCCATAGGGAGATGACCCCCTATGATTCATGAGGTGACATTGATTCTGATTTCACCATTGAGCTTCATTTTGCAGGTATTTGGAGATATTTCAAGCATTGGATATCATTCAAACATAGTTTCATCATTGAAGATCATTGTGGAGACTTCATATCAAGCATTTTGGCATCTTCCAACCATAAACAACTCTGCTACAGTTATCTACAGTCACTTGCAGGGTTACTACTGTCATCTACAACCATATTTGAAGGTTATTTGGAGGTTAAACGGTGCATTGAAGATATTGGATTCCACCTCTATCATCTTTGAGACTACCGATTGACATTTGAGGGTGTTTTTGGCTTGTATCACTTGGCTGGTGTGATATCAGCATTTGCAATAGTCATATCAGTCTACCTACAGAAGTACTTCATTGTGTTCCAAGGTCCAACAAAGACTGGAATCATTTGGCAACTAGTTTGTAATCAATTCCTATTGTTTGGCTATCATTTGGCATAGGTTTGGGAGCAATTTTGTAATCATCTGAAGGACTGATATAAAAAGTTGTATGACTGTCATAAAGGATAGCGAGTAAACATTTGTAATTCCTTCATTTGAATAAGCAAAGAAAAGCATTTAAAGTTTGGGTTCCTTTGCTCATGTGTTGTATATTTGAATTGATAATTGTTTGCAAGTTTTGATTGATAAAATTTCAGTTATAACCACCAAGGAACATTACATGCTCATATAGAGTATGCATTAGCTGATCTATCTTGAATTATCTTCTCCATGGAGCTAAAAGATAATGCAATGGTTAGCTCCCCCTAAACTTGTACTTCTCCTTATGAACTAGGTGATACCACTTGTGCATGAAGTGTAGTCTGCACAAGCATAGATTCTTCTTTCTCCTTCACCTTGTATCCTTGTTTGATCTAAAATTTTAGTTCGACTATTATCTTCTCAAATTCTTCAAGGCCTCGTACTAACTCAACATCAGATTCATTGTTCTCTTGAATTTGTAGCTTTAGTTTCAAGTTTTCCTTTTTAAGCCTCTTGATCTCGCTATAGGCATAATGAAGTTCCTCCTCAAGATCCATTTCTTCATCATCTTCGTCATAATCTTCTTTCGAGTCTTCCTCTTTTTTTCTTTTGTCTTCACTTTGAACGTGCACACATTCAGAAACATAATGATCAGTTTTACCACAACTAAAACTTTTATACTTACCTTTGCATATGTCAGATTCTTCTTTGAGCTTTCTATCAATAGGGGCTTCCTTTGCATCTGATTCATTGCTGGAGCTACCGCTTGATTCATGCTTTGAATTCTTCATCTCCTTTGATGCTTTGAACCCTACCTCTGTTTTAGATGATTTATCTTCTAACGCCATTTCTTCTTTTTCAAGATTGTCTCCATTTGTCACAACATCAATCTTTGTTTCTATTACCGTGTGTGTTCCATTTATCACTTCATCATTTTTTCTTACTTCTCTCTCATCACTTGTATTTGGTTTTATGGGTGCTAATTGATCAATATTCTACTTAGTATTTTTTTTCCCTTATAAATTCCTTTTCTTTTTCCCATATGTGCTCTTAAGATCTACCTTCTAGCAGTTAGGCTATATTCGAAGGAACCCGCACTGATACCAATTGAAGAGCACATGGTGATACTGAGAGGGGGGGGGTGAATTGATATCTAACAATCTTTTACTTTTTCAAACTTAACCCAATCACAATAAATCACACATGTAAGATCTAGCAATTATGTACACATAGAGAACACACGATTTTACCTGGAAACCCTTGCAAGAGAAAACCACGGCAAATTATTGCTTATATATATTGATTCTTCTTTTGTAGGCACCAACCTACTTCTCTTACAATTCTTCTTTTGTGAGCGCCAACTCACTGGAGACACCAATCCCCACTTGTAGAATCTTTAGGCACCAACCTTTACAATTGAGCACCAACTCAGTAAGAGACACCAATCTCTAGGCAACAACCTACTATAATGATCAAGCAAACAATGAAAAAAAAATTGTTGTATAGGCTATGTTTTTTTTTTTTAAAACAGCATACTCTGGATGTTAGGAAGGTCATGGAACTTACGGAATTTAGCATTAGAAGGGAAATCTTCTCTAAGGAGAAATATACATATTTAAATACCTCCTTAGGAAGGTCAATGTATTACAAAATTTCTGTGGACATTTAAACAAGTTGCTAGAGACAGGGTACTAGTAGAACAAATTTATTTACATTTCATGTATACTTTTTGCTTGAACAGAACTTAGAAAAAAAATAATAATAATAATAATTTGTTTTACCCTTAATTATGATTGAACTTTCCCTCTCATATGATGTAATTTCTTGTAAACATGAAGGGCATAAAATTTCCAACATTTATTATTAACTGCATGATAAAGACTACATTTAACAAATAGCTCTAAACTGTTGCTGCATGTAGATACAACTAAAACTAGAAGTGAATTGCTAATGCATCTCCTGAGCACATAATATTTTGCAACCTACACTTTACTAATCTAATCATGCATAAAGGGGTGCCTTTTACACCTCAAAATAAAGGGATGCCTAAAAAGGAGAAATTGCAATTCAAATGAGTAAGTAATGTTGCCCAAATGCTATCAATTTAGACTCATTCCATATCACTGGAAATGAGGAACCCGTAATGAAAAAAAAAAACCGGGTGCTGCCACAATAATGGGTTACACTTTCTGGGACATCCTGATTTTTGCTAAAATCACATATTTTTAGAAAATATAATGTTTTAATCCTTGAAAGGTTCCATTTAAAGGATTTTAATTGAAGAGGGTTTGATCAAACCCCCTTAGATTCAAACCCCCTTGGATAGAACCCCGCTAGTTTTAAACCATACCTATAATGGAGTCTCCTCTACACCCATCAAAATGCTAATAAAAAATCACTTTTGATTTACCTTTTGGGGGATCAAATAAATTCATTTAAAATTTATGTTTTGTAAGTATGTAGTCCTTATTATAAGCTTTCCAAAAAGTATAATTTTAAATATATTTAATTTAATTATTATATTTATTTTTTATTTCTTGTGAATGTAGGTTTTTCACCAAACATAAAATTCTCTGTTCTACACACATGGAAAATTAGTAAACTAGTGAAAAAAAATTCTAAAAAATAACTATGCACTAGGTATTGATGTCCTTGTTTCAACAAAAAAAGAAAAATTGAATTTCGATACATACAGAAAAAGTTATGTTTTACGGAATACACCTATGTCTAAATTATAATTGGTTTGACTTCAAAACTCAATTAAAAAAGAAAATATTCAACACAAAATTATGAAACCAAATGTATACACTATATATCGGTGTTACCAATCTAAATTCAAAAGAATCAGAATTTTATCCTTTGTAGAAAAAAAGTTGTGTGCTACAGAATACACATCACTTTTAAAAAATGTTGTTTACTATTAAAAACTAATTATCAAAGGAGACGCAAAAAAATTTACAATTTAACTCCGAATTTTTTAAAAATATATATATATTTAGAATCTACAAACAAAATCTCACAAATCACTAGTTCGCATCATCTTCAAATTCCTAACGGTTTAGTGGCTATAGGTGTCAGAAAGTGAAGATCTAGTTCAAAATGTTGATTTCAATGTCAAGTTTGGCCAAAAAGTGTAACCCATTATTGTGGGATGACCCAACCATATTTGGTGTTGAAAATGATATTGGTAACCACATACAGAACAGCTAGAGTATGCTGTGAAATATTACAATATGAACACAATCCTTAGTTGAGTGGTTTGAGTGTATGAACAACACAAGGAAAGCATAATCTGCATACATAAGTGCCGCTTGCAATAATAAAATTTAGGGAGCAAAATCTGCAAGACAAGAGATGCTAAGTGATGAGCCTAAACAGGCCACTCTCCCCTCGGCCATCCTCACAATAGAAATGAAAATAGAAAAAAAAATTTAATAAAAATAAGCTGCCATTGTTGTAAGAAGGCAAACGGCTTCTGTAGGGTGTAGTCCAGCTGGCAGAAGATGCAGCCTCATGAGTAGAGGGTTTCACCCAATATGTTCATGCCTGCTTAACACCCAAATCTAGCATTAAACCCTAGTAACAAAAAAATAAAACACCAAAATTATTATACCTTCGCTGCGGTTGATCTCATCCCCATTCATGATAGGCAAATAATGTTGTAGGAAGCCCCTTTTCAACCAGGCCGCCGCCGCCATGGAGATGTTTCTCTTCACAAGAAGTAGAAATGAAAGAAGATTTAGGGCAAGGCAATATTTTTTGTTTGTTTGTAAGAAGTGCGCTCTAATTAGGGCAGTGACTTCCTTTTTAACCCTTAAATCATCCTCATTGCGCCCCGTCTTGACTTATGCAAATTTTCCTTAAACCTTAAAATTTATCTCAAATCTCTCTTTGGTTTCTGAGCAATGTTGGTAATAAAATAAAAACATAAGTGGTATTACCACAGCTCATGTTATGTTTCTATTTATATTGGAATGCCTAGACATCCCCGAAGAGTAATACATGTTTAATAAATGAAATAATCGGTATCCACTTTTATATGTTTTAATTTTATTTAAAAGAGTTGTTGTAGATATGTGTTTATATGTTTTGTTTCTTTCTCTATTACAAAATGACTTAGCATTGTTTTATTTTTAAGAGTATATGGGTAACAAATAAAAAAAAACAATATAATTATTGTGCAGCAAATTGCTTTTATTACCTAAGAATTAGTTTATTTACTTATGAGTAATTTTATTTTACTTTATAAATGTTTAAGAATGATTTTATTTAGTTAGGAATTATTTTATTTACTTAAGAGTTATTTTATTTACATAAGACAAAATTTCATTTTACTTTGCAAGTGTTACTTCCTTCTATCTAAGTGAATTGCAAGATTATTAGATTATTATCATTGTTAAACTCTAACAACCTTAGAGGAATTTAGTTTTTTTTTTTTTTGGGAAATATATTATTTTTTTTTTTTACATTTGATTTAAAACATCATGAGCTTGCATTTTATGTTGGTTATCTAAAAATAGATAATCTTTGGTTAGATTAAATTACATGAAAAATCTAAGGTTGAAAAATCTAGTTTTAAATTATAAAAAGAAAAAAAAAGAAAATTTAGAATGGTTTTCATCAAGTTAGTGTAAGTTAGTATGCTTCTCACTCAACGGACAGGAATATTTTAGGACGTCTTCTATATATTGTATTTATTATTTCTTCCCTTTTAATTTTCCATGGTGTATCTAATTATCTACCATTTGATATATTCTTAATACACCTGAACTTATCTAAGAAAAAGTAAATTGTTGAACACCTCGATGCTTAAGAAATTTTAGGTGTCAACAAGATTAGTTCTTTTTATGTTGAATAAAGAAAAATATCTTTATTAAAAACTAAATATTCATTTATGGATGCATGGTATATTTGGTGATTCTTAAAATTTCACATGGTAATTCCGTAATCATTTGGCGACTTCCTTCTATTAAAGATAAATAAAATATATGCACTTATTTTTCACTATTATATTTTTTTAACAAATAGTGAATTATAGCATGCTTGAGAAGCAATTGTGTTGGGTATTGTCGTGGTGACTGCCCTGGTCATAGAGCTATGATTAAAACAAAATATCCTCTAAGTTAATAATTGGTTATTCCATTAGCTATTATAGTAGTATGTAATATTGTTATTGAGAAGAATAAAAGCAAATAATTACCCGTATGATGTTATTAGTAAATTAGAAATGAGTTATAACGGTGATAATTGTTGAATAAGCAGATGCTATTCTAACAATAAGATTAAGTGTTTTATACTTAATATTTAGGAGACCTCATACACACTATCCCTAAGAAAATTGAGAATTAATACCCGAATTTATCTTCTTTAGATAAAGTCAATTAGAGATGTAAATCTTCCCCTTTGTTCGTCATTGAAAAACTTATTAAACTGATATGGTTATTCGTGTAAAATTATTTGAAAAAGAAAGGGGTTGAGGTTCTAAGTACACTCTTAGTGTCAGCATTGGCAATTTATCAAAAAAAAAATTAGGGTTTATGTCATTTTTTACTTGTTGTGGTTGTAGGGCATTACATAGGTATCAGAGCGAGAGTTTTACAACTCTGGGAACTCTGGGGAGTATTCTTATGGGTCTAACCTTGCATGAGCTCATGTCAAAAGAATAAATAAATAAATAAGTAAATAAAAATAAGATAAGTAACAAGTCTTTATGTAAGCTCTGAACTTTTATCTTGGGACTTCGCTGCCATGGAGATGGATGACAAATGACTGTAGTGTATTCTTGATGTTTATCTTCCTTAATGTTTGACTAGGAGGATGTTATGCATTCTCATACGTTGTGGATATAGTTCCCTTGACATTACTATTGGATAGTATGTGAACCTTAATATATGAGTGAATGAGGTTGTTCCCTGCTTACACCCTGTGCATCCTGTTGGTATAAGTAGATAGATTGGTAATGAGATAAGAAGGCTTATTTATCACTGTATGTAGTTCGTGAAGCTTTGCATACTATATAGGGGTTGATCCATGGTTTTACAATTATGCCTTATATTTAAATATTGTATGAAAATACTTTTCTACTTTATATTGTGAACTTACTCCATTTCAGACTAGGAGAGATAACACTAATGTGATAAATGTATTAGGTAAGTCACTAGCACTCAGATTGTATTGTGTTAAAATTAGAAATTAATAAAGAAATGAGAATTATTTCCCTATGAGCTATTAGATGGTAAGATAGACGTAATTTGATTCTGTTTTTCAAGATATCTGTTTGATTATGTAAATGTTGTTTATCTAGTATTTTTTTTTTATATGAATAAAAATGTTTCTGCATACAGTAGAGCTTTAGCTAAATCTTGTGATGCCTTAGAAAGTTCATAGTTAAAATTCAATTGTTAATTGAAGTATGATGAAATGAGTGGCATTGTAAATTGTGCTTACATAGAGCTTTGTGTGAGATAAAATGATTGATATGGAATAACATAATTATATTGTTGGGTGGTTTGAATATTGAATTATCTTGAAGGAATTTTGTAGTGCTCTTAAGTAAGTTAGCATATACATGGTGACCTATTGAGTTATTCTTGAAATGAGTATCTATTGCATAATAGATTGCAAGTGAAAATTTGATTTCAACATCAAGTAACAAAGTAGAAAAAGAATTATGTGTCTTATACTATGTTGTGAATGTCAGTGGCCACCTGAGTGATTATCCTAGATAATGTTGTAATGTTGTAATGTTGTACATGTGTAATGTGGATATGTGTTAATACTAGTGAATGTGTGGTCGTACCTCAAGTAAGTGATATAGGGCATCCAGCTTATGGAGAAGGGTTTTGAGGATGTAATGTGTGATCCACTTATGCATGCCCTTTGTGATAATTATACTTGTATGTGAATGACTATGTTGGCCTAGCTTAGATGTAATGCCCCGCCATGAACACCTTAGAGAACAACATATCTATGCTATGCAAAGCAGGATAATTTTTTTTATATGAATAAGATAACAAAGTAATGTTAACACATCTATACACATCATTTGAACTAACGACTTGTCCTCTAAGATTTCATGGTTGCATTACTTGCCAAATCAATTAACATAATTCAACATACATTATTAACTAACATTAGTAGATCATTCTAAATCTATAGCATTAAATGAATAAACATATACATCTCCATATCATAACATCAGATGAATAATTGACATGATCAGGATTACATGTGAATGTACAAATTCCTATACACATGAGTAATTCATTACATTGATTACATTATCACCTTTCTGAATACATACATTATGAATCGACTGTCACACAAGGCTAGACCATGAGTATGCATAATCGTCTTCCTCAAACTGATACAAGATTTGATATCTAATGCACAAGATACATCCTCCTCACCCACGAACATCGGCAAGGGAAAAACCAATGGAAATAAAAGCTCTTCCACCCAACCATGTGGAACCCTAAGGTCCACCCCCTGAGCTAGGAGATAACACAAGATCCCACACTCACAGATAGTAAGGAGAACAATCGACTAACACAAGCAGTAGGGTTATACATGACACCAATTATCAAAATGTCCACAATAAACATCACTGACATACTTAACTGCACTTCCAGAGGCACTTACGTAATTGAGGGAGGAAATATAACTAGGGAGTGCTAGACTGCAATAGGGAGGAGTGTCATCACATGGATTGATATGGGTTGTCCTGGTGGACTTCACTAGGCCCTGACTCCCATCTTTGGGTTGTCTTGGTAGCCTCTCTCGATCCCCGGTCCCCATACAAACTCATGCAGAGTCAATGTACCTTTCATGGGGATAAGGTAGTTGATCTTACCATTCCAGGCCTTCTCATCTCATCTCAAGCCTAAATGAACATTTGAGCCACGAGTGAGGCATACATTATCTTGATTAATGTGAATTCTACCCATTTCCCTATTTCATTATTAATGTTATCACTGGATTAAGAAACCCTTCAATGGGTTATCCTGGACACCACTATGGGTTCCGGCCCCCATTGAGAGCCACTCCCCCTACTTTGCAACTAGTAAACCCTACACTGGGCAAGGCATTGACCATCTTGCACAACCATCATAACCACATAATCCATACACCAAACAAGGAATTAATCATCTTTGAATGTTCATCACAATTAAATGAGTTCATGTCAGAATATGAGACAACATTTTAGGGTTACATATCACAAGGACCATACACACAACTACACCCTTCTTAGCCTCTACAATCCAACTTCCCAATGACACAGAACTTACATCCCACTATAACAAAAGCATGAACATTTTATCCAATAGTCTAGATACATTGGTTACTACAGAGAATTTATCATAACAAAGTTATCAATATAAGATTGTAACTTGGTTATTATCCAATCTCAATTTTAGAATAGACCAATTTCATAATTCTATGCACAGTGTAAGTAGATAGTAAACATAAAAGACAATTACATATATGTAATTATTTCACAATAATCTATTCTTACTTAACACAAAGAGCCAACTTTTATTATAACAGAAAATTAAGAAAATCCTATATTCTAAACATGAGATCCTTCTATGATAACTCTTTCTCTCTTTATTCAAAGATAGCATATAAAAAGATAATTCATAATTAATTAAAATCTAATTAAGATTAACTACTTACTATTCTTACCTATACATGACTCTACTCAATTAAAACATCAACTAAGCCTTAATTTGGAACTTAAGTCTCTAGAGTTGTTGTATGTTTTTACCATGGTTTTAATTTCTCTGCAACTGGTATATTGTAAATTCTAACTAGAAGAATACATCAGATGTAAAGCTTCTAGATACACTGTGTTGCTTTTTTTGCATCGATGTTTTGGATCACACTCCGTGATCCATCATCAGGAAAAAAATGAGAATGAGAGTAAAATTGCAGAGTTAGCTGTCCTTAAAAAGAGAGAGGGGGGGACTATGGCATAGTATGCTAGGTTGACTAGAGCTAAAGAAACCAAAAGAAGAAAAGCAGGAAAAGAAGTAAATAAATAAATTAAATTAAATTAAAAAATAAAAAATAATAAAAAATTAAAGATTAAAAATTAAAATGCTTGACCACCTCAACAATAGTGGCAGTTACAAACCCCTTCCCCGCAATCCTATTTCTAAAGTCTTCAAGCTCGTGAAGCATGCTATCTCTAATTCCACCTTTGATGATCTCACCAAAAAGCGTCTCTTGCCCAACAAAGAAATTATGCCATGCATCTATGGTGTACCTAAGATTCACAAGCCTGGCATTCCTCTGCGTCCTATTGTTGACACCACCCACTCCCCCATGTATAACCTTGCCGCCCACTTGGCCAAGGTTATTTCTCCTCTTCTTGGGCAGTCCTCGTCCTTCATCAAAGACTCGTCCCATTTTGTCGACTTCATCAAAGATAAAAAAGTCAATGATACCGACATTCTAGTCAGTTTTGACGTCATCTCCCTCTTCACCAAAGTCCCCCTTCAAGACTTCATTGCACTTGTTAAACAAAAAACTAACGAAGAAATCGCTTCACTTATTGAACTTTGCTTAACTTCCACTCTCTTCACCTTCCAAGACATAGTTTACGAGCAATCTGACGGGGTGGCTATGGGTTCTCCCTTATCCCCCGTCATTGCCAACCTTTACATGGAGCATTTCGAAGAGCTGGCCTTAAACTCTTTCCATCTCAAACCTACCTGGTGGAATCGTTATGTGGACGACACCAACATTTGTTGGCCACATGGACTTGATCAACTTGAGGCTTTCCACCATCACCTCAACAACATTGCTCCTTGTATCCAATTCACCAAAGAACTTGAATCTAACCATCAACTCCCCTTCCTTGACATTCTTCTCATCAGGAAAGACGATGGTTCTCTTGGCCGTCGTGTCTTTAGAAAAGCCACCCACACTGACCTTTATCTTCTAGCTTCCTCACACCACCACCCGACCCAAAAGTCTAGTGTCCTCAAAACCCTAACTACTAGGGCCCTTTGCATTTGCGATGATGATCACTTAAACCTAGAGCTGTCCCACCTTACCAAAGTCTTCAAACTTAATGGGTACCGCTCCACATTCATAAATAGAACCTTCAAACTAGCCCAAGCTCGCCTCCAGTCTAAATTTGACAAACTTAACTCTGAAGTTGTTTCTAGGGCCACCCTTCCCTTTATTGATGGCCTCTCTATCAAAATTGCCAAAATTCTCCGCAAGAAAGGCATTTCGTGTGCCTTCAAACCATTCTCCACCATTAGAAATCTAATTTCGTCCACCAAAGACCCCAAAAACATCCTTTTGAACTCTGGTGTCTATAAAATAGATTGCTCCTGTGGCACCCCTTACATTGGTGAAACAGGTAGATCTATCGGCACGAGAATCAAAGAACATATTACTGATATCAAACATGAAAGGGCCGCCAAATCAGCCCTTACAGAACACTCCTCTCACACCAAGCATCACATCCGCATCGAAGATACCCTAGTCTTAGCCAAGGAAGATAACTACTTTAAAAGAAAACTTAGGGAGGCTATCTTCATCAAAAGCAACCCTTCTAACCTTAATCGTGATGTTGGGTGGAACCTAAGCAATACATGGAATCCTCTCCTAAACTCCCTCAATACCTAATCCCCCCGTATTAGTTCTCTCCTTTCCATGTGTTCCCACCCTCCCCATTCTTGTCTTTACCAGTGCTTCCCCCCCTCTCCTTTTCTCCTTGCTTTCCTCGTCTCCTTCTCTTTCCACTTCTCAGCGCCCGCTAATCCCAACCTTTCTCCCCTTCCCCCCCCATGCTTTGCCTTTAGGTTCCTGGTTCTCCTTTTGGTCTACCCTCCTCCTTTCCTTCGTGAGTCCTTTTTCACTCTTCCTCCTTCTCTGTATCTCTGTTTTCAATTTTACCTCTTGTGACCTCCAATTCTTTGTTTCATCTTTCCACCTTCAATCCTTCATTCCTTGTCCCTCTCTTTCTTCTGGCCTCTTGCTCCACTTATGCCTATCCTTCTTCTTTTTTACCCCCCCCCCCCCTCTTTCTTCTTTTTTGTCCCCTTTCCTTTTCTTGTGTCCTTTTTATTCCCAAAAAAAAAATTTGGGTTTAAATTTTTTTTTTGTGCATTTATTCCCCTATATTTCCACACGCTCTTACACACACAATGTGGCCTCTCTCTCTCTCTCTCTCTCTCTCTCTCTCTCTCTCTCTCTCTCTCTCTCTCTCTCTCTCTCTCTCTCTCTCTATTATTTGTCTCTCCTTTGTTTCTCCTTATTATTTCCTTTGTGTGCCTTTCGTTCTTTCCTGATGCCTAAGCTCTTCTTCTTTCTTGCCTTTTTTCCTCTTTGCCTCCTTTTGTCACCTATATTCTTCTATTGATGTTTATGTTTAATTTAACTTTTATTTTGATTCTCAATTTCCCTCTTGTGTTTCTTTTTATCTTTCTCTTCTTTTTCTTTCCTCTCTCCTTCCATTCTCTCTATCCTTTATTTTGGTTTTATTTGTATAGCTCCGCCTTTAGAGGAACCTCTATTTTCTTTCCCCTTAGCCTCTTAACAGTTTTTTCTTATTTTCTGAGGTTTAGTTTCACACCCACACTTACTTAATTTATTACTTAATTTCCCGCCCTACTTTATTTATAATTTTATTAAGGTTTTTTAATTTTTAATCTTTAATTTTTTATTATTTTTTATTTTTTAATTTTATTTTATTTATTTATTTATTTATTTACTTCTTTTCCTGCTTTTCTTCTTTTGGTTTCTTTAGCTCTAGTCAACCTAGCATATCGTGCCATAGTCCCCCCCCCCTCTCTCTTTTTAAGGACAGCTAACTCTGCAAGTTTACTCTCATTCTCATTTTTTTCCTGATGATGGATCACGGAGTGTGATCCGAAACGTCGATGCAAATAAAGCAACACAGTGTATCCAGAAGCTTTACATCTGATTATCATGGACTATGGAAATATCATGTCTACTAGAAGAATACATTTCAATTTATTCCTAACTGAATCTCATGAACATTTAATGAGAAATCAAAATAAACAAAGCATTGTTTAAATGGTATAAGAAACGTTATAACTACTTATTCCTAACAAAGTTTATAATTAGACATAATATAATTTATTTATTTATTTTAAATGTCCCCAACTCTCAATGACTTATCTATAAGAAGTAATCAATCCACTAACCAATATATTTATTCATCACTAAAAGCTTGATTTAATTGATAAGTACACAGTTAAAAATCCTTTCATACTTATGTCCTTATGCTTATGATCTCATAATCCCATTTTCATATTCATAATAATTTTTATATTCACTTTCATATTCATATTTATATCCATTTTCATATATGTAAGCAGATTTACCTTATTTCTACACTCCTATTTACTCTCATATTATTATACCTATTCTGTATGCATACTTATACATAATGAATGTATATACATCAATGATGGTAATATATTCCAATTATTATTATGCTGATATAAGCAGTATTCATTTATTTATATTCATATTATTCATCTACAACATTTATATTACCTAACCTATTAATAAAGGAAAGTGCACGTACCTCTTTATGCTGCTTGTCTTGTTGAATCTGCTCACTGGATTCTATTCTCTTTCACCTATTCTTTAATATTTATATTTTATAGTATTTGTTATAATATTAATAATATCTCTATATTATATTATTATATATGCTATTAATATATATATATATATATATATATATATATATATATATATATATATGTATGTATATATATTTATTTTTACTTGAATAATTCCTCCCTATATGTATTTATGATATCTTTCCTACTTATGACTCAGAAATATATATATATATATATATATATATAATGCAGATTTAAATATATAAATATAATGCGGATTTAATTATATTTATTTATAATGCCGATATTCTTTTTTTATATATATTTCCCATATATTTATAATACTTCCTCTTAAATTAAATGCAAGCTACTGTTATTCCACACTTTCTGACTTTCATATTTAAAGACTTTTGTTTGCTTACTTTAGACTTCCTTATTTTCTTATATCCCCAAATCTGATCCCCTTTCCTTCCTTGCTGCTGCTATTTATATTATATATGTTCCATTATGCCTCTTACGAAGAATGGTGACTCTTCAAAGCATCACATACATAATATTAATATCTAATATATATATTATTTAATTAATTAATTCCTATTAATAATATATATTATAATAATATTTATATTTATTAATATCTTATGAGTATAATAATAAAAATATTTGATATTTATATTCATGTAATATGATAATATATTATATAACTTATTAATATTTATGTGTAATTAAATATATTGTTTAAATCTTCAATTTAAAAAGGCTTTAATATGGGGACATGACAATATAGTATTGGAAATAAACCCTAATAAAATAGTATATTTTACCCTAATAGTATATTTTATACCAGCTTTACAGTAAATAAAATGTAGTTTTGGAAATAACCTTTATAAAATATAAAATATTGTACCACACTTGTAAATAAAATAGAGTGATGTAAATTTAAAAGATAGTATAAAATATTATTTTATAGCACTATATTAAACCCTAACAAAATATAATTATAAACAACAATGAAAAGATAATAATTTAAATTTCATTGTGTAGAAAACATAAGTAAAAATTGGTGACAAAATCTATAAAATATAATGCACTTATCATTCAATTAACTTCTGTTCTTCGGGTCTAAAATATTGCAGCCACCTCTTAAAAAAAACTCCATGGAAATTTATAATGCATAGTGTTCCCAATAAAGTAATTTCCAAAAAGATTAAAAAGACCCCAAAATTCTCCCCCCTCCCCATTTAATAAATAATGAAGGGAGGGAAGTTATTCTTCCCACTCCCGTACAAAATAAATTTACAACTACCCCAACTAACTACCTACTAACTCTTATTAAAAATAAATAAAATATATGCAACCAACATAATTTAAACATACACACAATAAATAATTTTACACAAACGGGTAAAACCATTTACCCACACTCACTCACATATTATAATTAATTATATAACCAACTTTATAATATTCTATTTATTTACTATTTTATTATTATTTCTTAATTATAATATTACACTATAATTTTATTTTATTATCAACTAGGATTATATATATTATTTATCAATCCATTTTAATGCATAAGATAACCAAGGCATATTATCAGACAAATTAAACCAAAAGCCAAAACAATTACCTAACCACTAACTAGGGTCAAAAGGCAAAACTTCAAGCAACACTGACTGGCCACTAATAGTACTTGACAAGGTATCAAACTAGGTACTCTTCCTCTTCGAGGATGATGGTTAGGGTGGGGGACCAAGTGCTATCTCTAGTCAACTACTTCCATTGGGTGCAAGGCATGCTCAAACCTGCCAATTCAGGTGGAGTCGATGCCTGGTACCTGTTCACTCAAACATACAAGTTAGAGCACATGTACATAATAGCCAAAGCACTAGGGAAGGGACTCTAGCAATCATATCTCGTACTCGTATGTCACCCATACGTCCAATGGTATAATGCCACCCTTTCCACCTGTCCTAACAACATACTACTGCATCACCTTATCCAAATAAATCTCTACATAATAACAATATGCATCATGCTCCCAAAAGTATTAACAGAAGCTCTTGTTCCATCCTCATCATCAGGTTCCTTAGCCAAACTACCTGCACATCCAAGGTGAGAATGGAGGGGCGCTACATTAGATATGTTGTGGAAATGTGTATGATGTCTATTACTTGGAGATGTGTGAGACACTACTTATGTACTTTGTAATGTGATGTTTAGTCCACCCCTAGCATTTACCCTTTCTCCCTTCTATTGTTTCATGGGTTGAGGATGGACCCTAATGTGCCTTGAGCCTATACTCATTTCCAGTTACAGACACTTGGCAGTTTATATGATATGAGCACTAGGGACACTATTGGTGTTGGAAAATTGATGTCATCATGGATTCTAGTATTTTGGGAGCTACTATTGGTTACGAAATACCAACATTACACTAGATACAGATAATGTTATATCACTTGATTTTGAGATTTAAGATTGGATGCGAACAAAAGAGATTGATAACTTTGGGCATTGAGGCATTATGTGCTATCATGATGTTAAGAGAGATGATAGTCATAAAATAAGATAGTTGTGACACAGTAATTCAGATGGTAGCTCAATAAAATGATAGTTGTGTGTAAGGAGATAATAGTAATTCATACTTGGTTAGAAGGATCACATGAATTTAAATGTGGCTATCATCTTGAGTATGAGGTGTATTGTTCTCTACTTGGGGTAAATGCAGATAACTTTTACATGCATGATATCTTGGACACATGGTATATGATAACCATACAGGTTTGTGGATTCTCTTTTGTGAGGTGGATGTCTGATCTTATAGATGACTCATTGTGATATATGTTAGTGAACGTTGCTATGATGATAGATTATGGGACTATGTGGGACATGCTCATTATGACATGGTGATTTATCAGTGATTTTCACGTGGTTGAGACCACCATATTATTCTGCAGTTGAGACCGCCATATTATTTTGTGGTTTGAGACCACCTTATTATTCTGTGGTTTGAGACAACCATATTATTCTGTGGTTGAGACCACCATATTATTTTGTGGTTTGAGACCACCTTATTATTCTGTGGTTTGAGACTACCCTATTATTCTGTGGTTTGAGACCACCCTATTATTCTTTGGTCTGAGACCACCCTATTATTTCATGTGGTTTGAGACCACCATATTACTTCATGTGGTATGAGACCACCATGATATCGCATGCTATTATCTTATGTGGTTTGAGACCACTGTATGATTCACCTCCTCCCCTTAGGTGGCCCTATTGCAAGGTCACATGGTGTTCATAATGTGCAAATTTCTAAGAGATTGTTGGATTGTTTATTTATGTGTTGAGTATTTTGCTTACAAGCCAGCAGTGTTTGGTTACTTTGGGCTAATTGGCCATTTTTATGTTGATTTAGTCCTTTTTGCCTCAAGGACATGTTCTTGGATAAACTCGAGATAATGCAATGATTGTATTTGATTTCCACTTCTTCTACAATTCATTATATTTGTTTTCTTTGTTTTATTTTATTTTATTTGAAGGTTAACTTATGAGTTGGTTTTTACTGCCTTGACTTCCTTGCTTTGAGGCACTTCAATTTTGCAACTACTGGTATGTGTGGAGTAATGTGACTACTGTTTACTATCATCTCCTAGATGGATCACTAACAGATTTTATAGGGGAGTAGATGGCCTGGGGAATCTTGTTCATATTGGGATATGTATGGTGGGCTCCTACAGAGGACCTTGAGACCATTCTTTCTAATTAGATTACTTGGCAATATGGCATGGGTGATATTGACACTATGGTATGGATGATATTGGTTTCCTTTTAAGGTGAGATTATATGATGTTACACTAAATTGGATATTGGCACAGTGTCTACTACATGAAATGATTTTTTTTTCATTGGTTATTGGTTCTATGGCATTATAGATTGCTCAGTGGTATATTAGTATTGTCCTCCTCGTAATACCCATTTTTTTATTGAGCCTTGTGGTGTGAGCCATTTGATATCTTCATGATAAGTATATATTGATATAAATGAGTATGGTCTTAATCATGTGATTCACCTAGAAGAAGTATGTGATGTGAAGGAGACTCTGAATTCGGATGATGTGTTATAGGTGGAATTGAGTTTTTGTTATGTGAGTCATTGAGTGTTGTTGAGAATTAGATGTTAAAATTTGTTACTAGAACAGAATATGTGACTTGATTCTATTCCTTAGATATGAATTTATTCATTCATGATGGTAGTAATGATTTAAGGACATGCTTAGCTATATAAAATGAGGCATGTTGTTAATTTGCAAGGATGTGACTTGACATAATATGGTTGCTTATTGTTATATGATGAGGTAAAATAATTTGTTATTTTTAATAGATAGACTCTTCTCTTAGGGACTTCCAAGAGGAAGTCTATGCAAGGGGGGAGAATGTAAGGCCATGTGTAGACCCACTTGAACCTTCCCTAGTAATATTGTTATGATAAGGAACAGGTTATGGTATAATACTATCTGATATTTTATATTGTTACCTTGAGTAGAGATTTACTTCACAATGTAGGACTATTTGCGACCTTGATGTTCAACACCTAGTATAGTGGATTATATCATTCATTGATGAGTAGCCTGGTATTATTCCATGAGTATGTTGTGTGGTTCATATACTATTTCTGTGGATTATGTCATTTATTGATATATAGAATTGCATTTATTCCATAAAAATGTTGTTAGTATTTTTTTATTATCTCAATTATTGTTATTCATGTACTAGAGAGATTTCTATATCCATGTACATTGGAAATGAATGGAATTATCTAGTGAATGAAGTATTTCTATAAGTTGTATGGAAGATTAAAATGATTGATTAATGATATAGTTAGTTGTTATTGTATCATTGCTTCGGTTATTTTATCTTAATCATCACTGACATTGGAAAACAAGTGTGCAGGAGTTGAACCAGTGGATACAGGGAAAACACCTGAAGACCTATTGTGGTTCCCCAGTAAGCCAACCTAGCCTATTTGGAGAGGCTTAGGTCCATTGTGTGGTTATGTATATGTGGTGTTGCGTCAGCGTGAAAGTGTGTTTGGTTTATGTAATCATGACATTGTTATGTAAATGTGAGTCATGATGTGTAAAGATTGTATAGTGTGCTAGGCTTGTGAAGTTGTTCCTTGAGTTAAGGGGATTAAATTATAGTTCTAATCATATTATTAATTGAAAAGAAATTAATACCTTTCTTGTTTAACAAAAGATTAAGCTTAAGTCTATAAGTCCATGTGGGACCGATTTGAAAAACATAATTAATTTTAAGAAAAATGTTTTTGGAGCACCCTTTTGGGATATTTTCTTTAATCCATGAATCAAATAAAAACTTAATAAAGTAAGTTTTTTTCAAAGTGTGGGCCATGTGTAGATTTTTAGAAAGGCTTAGTGGAACAGCAAGGGAAGGGCACATGCTTTCCACCTAAGGTGACACATGTTGTTCACATAAGGACACCTATTGTCCACTTAAGGTTACACATGTTTATGGGATAGGGAAGCAAGTGAGAAAAGGTGAAAGGAATAAGGTAAATCAAAAAACAAAAAAAAAATGTCTCTCTATTTTTTTTTCTTCTCTGAACTGTAAAAAAAAAAGGACAGATTACAGAAAAAGAGAAGGGAAGACAAAAAAAGAAAGTGGGAACTGAAAAGAAAGATAGAAGAGGGGAGGGAGATTTATGTGGAGCTAAACCAACTGAGTATTCCAAAAAAGGCATCTAACTTACTTGTTGTAAATTTAGCTTGGGGTAATTTGAGTATATTTGTGCTTTCTCATTGTTAGGGTGAAAAAAAAATATACATATATTCAAACATCAAATGAAATTAAACCCAAACAAAAAAACTATTTGCATAGAGATTAGAATAATGTTTGTGTATTGTTATGCTGGTTTATGCTATATGTCAATGTGTTGTTGGTGTTGTGCATAATTACAGTGTTAATGGTTGTAAGTTGAGATTGTTCTCTACTGTGACAACCCTAGTGTGGGGTAGAGAAAGTGATGTCCCTATAGGAGCCTGTAATGGGTAAGATTACCCAATGCAAATGTTTATTGAATTTCAAATGGGTAAGAGTACCCCATGTAAAGGCTCTATTGAAAAAATAATGGGTAAGAGTACCCTGCAAGATTATATGAAGGATATGAATACCCATAAGAAGTGAATCACAGATATATGAATAGTTGAATTTTCCCTACAGGCTATGTCTCATCTCTTCCCCTTTTGAAGGATTCTATGAAAAATCATCTTGTAAGATTGAATGTCATCTTGTGAGTGATGTAAAATCTAAGTATTGTGTTGTCTTTTGATTCCTGTGTGTATATTTGTCTTATGATTCATGTGTGTATATTTGTGGGTTCAGTAAATGTGTGTGTTGAAATTACCTGGGTCTTCTTGTGTTTTCCCCTAGCTCAGGGGTGGGCAGCTACTGCCCTAGGCTAGGAGGTGAGCCTCCATTGGTTGTACAAAGGGATTCATGTTGTTCTATTGCAAGTTTCCTCAGGCTATGGAAAGTTAATCTGGTTAAATGGAAAGTTAATTTGGTTAGATGGCATTCCAGAGTTGTAAAGCAAATTTTTGTCCTTCAAGGAGGAGATTTAGAATGTATGTAATGATCAAGCAAAACAATGAAAAAAAAAATTGTTGTATAGGCTATGTTTTTTTTTTTTTAAAATAGCATACTCTGGATGTTAGGAAGGTCATGGAACTTATGGAATTTAGCATTAGAAGGGAAATCTTCTCTAAGGAGAAATATACATATTTAAATACCTCCTTAGGAAGGTCAATGTATTACAAAATTTCTGTGGACATTTAAACAAGTTGCTAGAGATAGGGTACTAGTAGAACAGATTTATGTACATTTCATGTATACTTTTTGCTTGAACAGAACTCAGAAAAATAATAATAATAATAATAATTTGTTTTACCCTTAATTATGATTGAACTTTCCCTCTCATATGATGTAATTTCTTGTAAACATTAAGGGCATAAAATTTCCAACATTTACTATTAACTACATGATAAAGACTACATTTAACAAATAGCTCTAAACTGTTGCTGCATGTAGATACAACTAAAACTAGAAGTGAATCGCTAATGCATCTCCTGAGCACATAATATTTTGCAACCTACACTTTACCAATCTAATCATGCATAAAGGGGTGCCTTTTACACCTCAAAATAAAGGGATGCCTTAAAAGGAGAAATTGCAATTCAAATGAGTAAGTAATGTGGCCTAAACGCTATCAATTTAGACTCATTCCATACCACTGGAAATGAGGAACCTGTAATGAAAAAAAGAAAAACAACTATATTTGGTGTTGAAAATGATATTAGTAACCACATACAGAACAACTAAAGTATGCTGTGAAATATTACAATATGAACACAACCCTTAGTTGAGTGGTTTGAGTGTATGAACAACACAAGGAAAGCATAATATGCATACATAAGTGCCGCTTGCAATAATAAAATTTAGGGAACAAAATCTGCAAGACAAAAGATGCTAAGTGATGAGCCTAAACAGGCCACTCTCCCTTCGGCCATCCTCACAATAGAAATGAAAATAGAAAAAAAATAATAAAAAAAATAAGCTGCCATTGTTGTAAGAAGGCAAACGGCTTCTGTAGGGTGTAGTACAGCCAGCAGAAGATGCAGCCTCATGAGTAGAGGGTTTCACCCAATATGTTCATGCCTGCTCAACACCCAAATCCAGCATTAAACCCTCGTAACAAAAAAATAAAACACCAAAATTATTATACCTTCCCTGCTGTAGATCTCATCCTCATTCATGATAGGCAAATAATGTTGTAGGAAGCCCCTTTTCAACCAGGTCGCCGCCGCCATGGAGATGTTTCTCTTCACAAGAAGTAGAAATGAAAGAAGATTTAGGGCAAGGCAATATTTTTTGTTTGTTTGTAAGAAGTGCGCTCTAATTAGGGCAGTGACTTCCTTTTTAACCCTTAAATCATCCTCATTGCGCCCCGTCTTGACTTATGCAAATTTTCCTTAAACCTTAAAATTTATCTTAAATCTCTCTTTGGTTTGTGAGCAAGGTTGGTAATAAAATAAAAACGTAAGTGTTATTACCACAGCTCATGTTATGTTTCTATTTATATTGGAATGCCTAGACATCCCCGAAGAGTAATACATGTTTAATATATGAAATAATTGGTATCCACTTTTATATGTTTTAATTTTATTTAAAAGAATTGCTGTAGATATGTGTTTATATGTTTTGTTTCTTTCTCTATTACAAAATGACTTAGCATTGTTTTATTTTTAAGAGTATATGGGTAACAAATTAAAAAAAATAGTATAATTATTGTGCAGCAAATTGCTTTTATTACCGAAGAATTAGTTTATTTACTTACGAGTAATTTTATTTTAATTTATAAATGTTTCAGAATGATTATATTTAGTTAGGAATTATTTTATTTACTTAAGAGTTATTTTATTTACTTAAGACAAAATTTCATTTTACTTTGCAAGTGTTACTTCCTTCTATCTAAGTGAATTGCAAGATTATTAGGTTATTATCATTGTTAAACTCTAACAACCTTAGAGGAATTTAGTTCTTTTTTTTTTGGAAATATATTATTCTTTTTTTTTACATTTGATTTAAAACATCATGAGCTTGCATTTTATGTTGGTTATCTAAAAATAGGTAATCTTTGGTTACATTAAATTACATGAAAAATCTAAGGTTGAAAAATCTAGCTTTAAATTATAAAAAGAAAAAAAAAATTTAGAATGGTTTTCATCAAGTTAGTGTAAGTTAGTATGCTTCTCACTCAACGGATAGGAATATTTTAGGGCGTCTTCTATATATTGTATTTATTATTTCTTCCCTTTTAATTTTCCATGGTGTATCTAATTATCTACCATTTGATATATTCTTAATACACCTGAACTTATCTAAGAAAAGGTAAATTCTTGAACACCTAGATGATTAAGAAATTTTAGGTGTCAACAAGATTAGTTCTTTTTATGTTGAATAAAGAAAAATATCTTTATTAAAAACTAAATATTCATTTATGGATGCATGGTATATTTGGTTATTCTTAAAATTTCACATGGTAATTCCGTAATCATTTGGCGACTCCCTTCTATTAAAGATAAATAAAATATATGCACTTATTTTTTACTATTATATTTTTTAAAACGAATAGTGAATTATAGCATGCTTGGGGAGCAATTGTGTTGGGTATTGTCATGGTGATTGCCCTGGTCATAGAGCTATGATTAAAACAAAATATCCTCTAAGTTAATAATTGGTTATTCCATTAGCTATTATAGTAGTATGTGATATTGTTATTGAAAAGAATAAAAGTAAATAATTACCCGTATGATGTTATTAGTAAGTTAGAAATGAGTTATAACGCTGATAATTGTTGAATAAGTAGATGCTATTCTAACAATAAGATTAAGTGTTTTATACTTAATATTTAGGAGACCTCATACACACTATCCCTAAGAAAATTGAGAATTAATACCCGAATTTATCTTCTTTAGATAAAGTCAATTAGAGATGTAAATCTTCCCCTTTGTTCGTCATCGAAAAACTTATTAAACTGATATGGTTATTCATGTAAAATTATTTGAAAAAGAAAGGGGTTGAGGTTCTTAGTACACTCTTAGTGTCAGCATTGGCAATTTATAAAAAAAAAAAATAGGGTTTATGTCATTTTTTACTTGTTGTGGTTGTAGGGCATTACATAGGTATCAGAGCGAGAGTTTTACAACTCTGGGAACTCTGGGGAGTATTCTTATGGGTCTAACCTTGCATGAGCTCATGTCAAAAGAATAAATAAATAAATAAGTAAATAAAAATAAGATAAGTAACAAGTCTTTATGTAAGTTCTAAACTTTTATCTTGGGACTTCGCTGCCGTGGAGATGGATGACAAATGATTGTAGCGTATTCTTGATGTTTATCTTTTTTAATGTTTGACTAGGAGGATGTTATGCATTCTCATACGTTGTGGATATAGTTCCCTTGACATTACTAATGGATAGTATGTGAACCTTAATATATGAGTGAACGAGGTTGTTCCCTGCTTACACCCTGTGCATACTGTTGGTATAAGTAGGTAGATTGGTAATTAGATAAGAAGGCTTATTTGTCACTGTATGTAGTTCGTGAAGCTTTGCATACTATATAGGGGTTGATCCATGGTTTTACAATTATGCCTTATATTTAAATATTGTATGAAAATACTTTTCTACTTTATATTGTGAACTTACTCCATTTCAGAATAGGAGAGATAACACTAATGTGACAAATGTATTAGGTAAGTCACTAGCACTCAGATTGTATTGTGTTAAAATTAGAAATTAATAAAGAAATGAGAATTATTTCCCTATGAGCTATTAGATGGTAAGATAGATGTAATTTGATTCTTTTTTTCAAGATATCTGTTTGATTATGTAAATGTTGTTGATCTAGTAATTATTTTTTTTATATGAATAAAAATGTTTCCGCATACAGTAGAGCTCTAGCTAAATCTTGTGGTGCCTTAGAAAGCTCATAGTTAAAATTCAATTGTTAATTGAAGTATGATGAAATGAGTGGCATTGTAAATTGTGCTTACATAGAGCTTTGTGTGAGATAAAATGATTGATATGGAATAACATAATTATATTGTTGGGTGGTTTGAAGATTGAATTATCTTGAAGGAATTTTGTAGTGCTCTTAAGTAAGTTAGCATATACATGGTGACCTATTGAGTTATTCTTGAAATGAGTATCTATTGCATAATAGATTGCAAGTGAAAATTTGATTTCAACATCAAGTAACAAACTAGAAAAAGAATTATGTTTCTTATACTATGTTGTGAATGTCAGTGGCCACCTGAGTGATTATCCTAGATAATGTTGTAATGTTGTAATGTTGTACATGTGTAATGTGGATATGTGTTAATACTAGTGAATGTGTGGTCGTACCTCAAGTAATTGATATAGGGCACCCAGCTTATGGAGAAGGGTTTTGAGGATGTAATGTGCGATCCACTTATGCATGCCCTTTGTGATAATTATACTTGTATGTGAATGACTATGGTGGCCTAGCTTAGATATGTTGTGGAAATGTGTATGATGTCTATTACTTGGAGATGTGTGAGACACTACTTATGTCCTTTGTAATGTGATGTTTAGTCCACCCCTAGCATTTACCGTTTCTCCCTTCTATTGTTTCATGGGTTGAGGATGGACCCTAATGTGCCCTGAGCCTATACTCATTTCCAGTTACAGACACTTCGCAGTATATATGATATGAGCACTAGGGACACTATTGGTTTTGGAAAATTGATGTCATCATGGATTCTAGTATTTTGGGAGCTACTATTGGTTACGAAATACCAACATTACACTAAATACAGATAATGTTATATCACTTGATTTTGAGATTGAACATTGGATGCGAACAAAAGAGATTGGTAACTTTGGGCATTGAGGCATTATGTGCTATCATGATGTTCAGAGAGATGATAGTCATAAAATAAGATAGTTGTGACACAGTAATTCAGATGGTAGCTCAATAAAATGATAGTTGTGTGTAAAGAGATAATAGTAATTCATACTTGGTTAGAAGGATCACATGAATTTAGATGTGGCTATCATCTTGAGTATGAGGTGTATTGTTCTCTACTTGGGGTAAATGCAGATAACTTTTACATGCGTGATATCTTGGACACATGGTATATGATAACCATACAAGCTTGTGGATTCTCTTTTGTGAGGTGGCTGTCTGATCTTATAGATTACTCATTGTGGTATATGTTAGTGAACGTTGCTATGATGGCAGAGTATGGGACTATGTGGGACATGCTCATTATGACATGGTGATTTATCAGTGATTTTCATGTGGTTGAGACCACCATATTATTCTGTGGTTTGAGACCACCCATGGTTTGAGACCACCATATTATTCTGTGGTTGAGACCACCATATTATTCTGTGGTTTGAGACAACCCTATTATTCTGTGGTTTGAGACAACCATATTATTCTGTGGTTGAGACCACCATATTATTTTGTGGTTTGAGACAACCCTATTATTCTGTGGTCTGCGACCACCCTATTATTTCATGTGGTTTGAGACCACCATATTACTTCATGTGGTTTGAGACCACCATGATATAGCATGCTATTATCTTATGTGGTTTGAGACCACTATATGATTCCCCTCCTCCCCTTAGGTGGCCATATTGCAAGGTCACATGGTGTTCGTAATGTGCAAATTTCTAAGAGATTGTTGGATTGTTTATTTATGTGTTGAGTATTTTGCTTACAGGCTAGCAGTGTTTGGTTACTTTGGGCTAATTGGCCATTTTTATGTTGATTTAGTCCTTTTTGCCTCAAGGACATGTTCTTGGATAAACTCGAGATAATGCAATGATTGTATTTGATTTCCACTTCTTCTACAATTCATTATATTTGTTTTCTTTGTTTTATTTTATTTTACTTGAAGGTTAACTTATGAGTTGGTTTTTACTGCCTTGACTTCCTTGCTTTGAGGCACTTCAATTTTGTAACTGCTGGTATGTGTGGAGTAATGTGACTACTGTTTACTATCATCTCCTAGAGGGATCACTAACGGATTTTATAGGGGAGTAGATGGCCTGGGGAATCTTGTTTATATTGGTATATGTATGGTGGGCTCCTAGAGAGGACCATGAGACCATTATTTCTAATTAGATTACTTGGCAATATGGCATGGGTGATATTGGCACTATGGTATGGATGATATTGGTTTCCTTTTGAGGTGAGATTATATGATGTTACACTAAATTGGATATTGGCATAGTGGCTACTACATGACATGATTATTTTTTTCATTGGTTATTGGTTCTATGGCATTATAGATTGCTCAGTGGTATATTAGTGTTGTCCTCCTTGTAATACCCATTTTTTTATTGAGCCTTGTGGTGTGAGCCATTTGATATCTTCATGATAAGTATATATTGATGTAAATGAGTATGGTCTTCATCATGTGATTCACCTAGAAGAGGTATGTGATGTGAAGGAGACTCTGAATTCAGATGATGTGTTATAGGTGGAATTGAGTTTTTGTGTTATGTGAGTCATTGAGTGTTGTTGAGAATCAAATGTTAAAATTTGTTACTAGAACAGAATATGTGACTTGATTCTATTCCTTAGATATGAATTTATTCATTCATGATGGTAGTAATGATTTAAGGACATGCTTAGCTATATAAAATGAGGCATGTGGTTAATTTACAAGGATGTGACTTGACATAATATGGTTGCTTATTGTTATATGATGAGGTAAAATAATTTGCTATTTTTAATAGATAGCCTCTTCTCTTAGGGACTTCCAGGAGGAAGTCTATGCAAGGGGGGCAGAATGTAAGGCCATGTGTAGACCCACTTGAACCTTCCCTAGTAATATTGTTATGATAAGGAACAGGTTATGGTGTAATACTATCTGATGTTTTATATTGTTACCTTGAGTAGAGATTTACTTCACAATGTAGGGCTATTTGCTACCTTGATGTTCGACACCTAGTAGAGTGGATTATATCATTCATTGATGAGTAGACTAGTATTATTCCATGAGTATGTTGTGTGGTTCATATACTATTTCTGTGGATTATGTCATTTATTGATATATAGAATTGCATTTATTCCATGAAAATGTTGTTAGTATTTTTTTATTATCTCAATTATTGTTATTCATGTACTAGAGAGATTTCTATATCCATGTACATTGGAGACGAATGGAATTATCTAGTGAATGAAGTATTTCTATAAGTTGTATGGAAGATTAAAATGATTTATTAATGATATAGTTAGTTGTTATTGTATCATTGCTTCGGTTATTTTATCTTAACTGTCACTGACATTGGAAAACAAGTGTGCAGGAGTTGAACCAGTGGATACGGGGAAAACACCTGGAGACCTATTTTGGTTCCCCAGTAAGCCGACCTAGCCTATTTGGAGAGGCTTATGTCCATTGTGTGGTTATGTATATGTGGTGTTGCGTCAGCGTGAAAGTGTGTTTGGTTTATGTAATCGTGACATTGTTATGTAAATGTGAGTCATGATGTGTCAAGATTGTATAGTGTGCTAGGCTTGTGAAGTTGTTCCTTGAGTTAAGGGGATTAAATTATAGTTCTAATCATATTATTAATTGAAAATAAATTAATACCTTTCTTGTTTAACAAAAGATTAAGCTTAAGTCTATAAGTCCATGTGGGACCCCTTTGAAAAACATAATTAATTTTAAGAAAAATGTTTTTGGAGCACCCTTTTGGGATATTTTCTTTAATACATGAATCAAATAAAAACTTAATAAAGTAAGTTTTTTTGAAAGTGTGGGCCATGTGTAGATTTTTGGAAAGGCTTAGTGGAACAGCAAGGGAAGGGCACATGCTGTCCACCTAAGGTGACACATGTTGTTCACATAAGGACACCTGCTGTCCAGTTAAGGTTACACATGTTTATGGGATAGGGAAGCAAGTGAGAAAAGGGGAAAGGAATAAGGTAAATCAAAAAAGGAAAACAAAATGTCTCTCTGGTTTTTCTTCTTCTCTGAACTGTAAAAGAAAAAAGGAGAGATTACAGAAAAAGAGAAGGGAAGACAAAAAAAAGAAAGGGGGAACTGAAAAGTAAGATAGAATAGGGGAGGGAGATTTATGTGGAGCTAAACCAACTGAGTATTCCAGGTAGGCATCTAACTTACTTGTTGTAAATTTAGCTTGGGGCAATTTGAGTATTTTTGTGCTTTCTCATTGTTAGGGTGAAAAAAAAATATACATATATTCAAACATCAAATGAAATTAAACCCAAACAAAAAAACTATTTGCAAAGAGATTAGAATAATGTTTGTGTATTGTTATGCTGGTTTATGCTATATGTCAATGTGTTGTTGGTGTTGTGCATAATTACAATGTTAATGGCTGTAAGTTGAGATTGTTCTCTGCTGTGACAACCCTAGTGTGGGGTAGAGAAAGTGATGTGCCTGTAGGAGCCTGTAATGGGTAAGATTACCCAATGCAAAGTTTATTGAATTTCAAATGGGTAAGAGTACCCCATGTAAAGGCTCTATTGAAAAACTAATGGGTAAGAGTACCCTGCAAGATTATATGAAGGATATGAATACCCATAAGAAGTGAATCGCAGATATATGAATAGTTGAATTTTCCCTATAGGCTACTTCTCATCTCTTCCCCTTTTGAAGGATTCTATGAAAATTCTTCTTGGAAGATTGAATGTCATCTTGTGAGTGATGTAAAATCTAAGTATTGTGTTGTCTTGTGATTCCTGTGTGTATATTTGTGGGTTCAGTAAATGTGTGTGTTGAAATTACCTGGGTCTTCTTGTGTTTTCCCCTAGCTCGGGGGTGGGCAACTATTGCCCTAGGCTGGGAGGTGAGCCTCCACTGGTTGTACAAAGGGATTCATGTTGTTCTATTGCAGGTTTTCTCAGGCTATGTAAAGTTAATATGGTTAAATGGAAAGTTAATTTGGTTAGATGGCATTCCAGAGTTGTAAAGCAAATTTTTGTCCTTCAGGGAGGAGATTTAGAATGTATGTAATGATCAAGCAAAACAATGAAAAAAAAATTTGTTGTATAGGCTGTGTTTTTTTTTAAAAACAACATACTATGGATGCTAGGAAGGTCATGGAACTTACAGAATTTAGCATTAGAAGGGAAATCTTCTCTAAGAAGAAATATACATATTTCAATACCTCCTTAGGAAGGTCAATGTATTACAAAATTTCTGTGGACATTTAAACAAGTTGCTAGAGACAGGGTACTAGTAGAACAAATTTATTTACATTTCATGTATACTTTTTGCTTGAACAGAACTCATAATAATAATAATAATAATAATAATTTGTTTTACCCTTAATTATGATTGAACTTTCCCTCTCATATGATGTAATTTCTTGTAAACATGAAGGGCATAAAATTTCCAACATTTACTATTAACTGCATGATAAAGACTACATTTCACAAATAGCTCTAGACTGTTGCTACATGTAGATACAACTAAAACTAGAAGTGAATCGCTAATGCATCTCCTGAGCACATAATATTTTGCAACCTACACTTTACCAATCTAATCATGCATAAAGGGGTGCCTTTTACACCTCAAAATAAAGGGATGCCTTAAAAGGAGAAATTGCAATTCAAATGAGTAAGTAATGTTGCCTAAACGCTGTCAATTTAGACTCATTCCATATCACTGGAAATGAGGAACCTGTAATAAAAAAAGAAAAACAACCATATTTGGTGTTGAAAATGATATTAGTAACCACATACAGAACAACTAGAGTATGCTGTGAAATATTACAATATGAACACAACCCTTAGTTGAGTGGTTTGAGTGTATGAACAACACAAGGAAAGCATAATCTGCATACATAAGTGCCGCTTGCAATAATAAAATTTAGGGAGCAAAATTAGCAAGACAAGAGATGCTAAGTGATGAGCCTAAACAGGCCACTCTCCCCTCGGCCATCCTCACAATAGAAATGAAAATAGAAAACAAAAATTAATAAAAATAAGTTGTCATTGTTGTAAGAAGGCAAACGGCGTCTGTAGGGTGTAGTCCAGCTAGCAAAAGATGCAGCCTCATGAGTAGAGGGTTTCACCCAATATGTTCATGCCTGCTCAACACCCAAATCCAGCATTAAACCCTAGTAACAAAAAAATAAAACACCAAAATTATTATACCTTCGCTGCGGTAGATCGCATCCTCATTCATGATAGGCAAATAATGTTGTAGGAAGCCCCTTTTCAACCAGGCCACCACTGCCATGGAGATGTTTCTCTTCACAAGAAGTAGAAATGAAAGAAGATTTAGGGCAAGGCAATATTTTTTGTTTGTTTGTAAGAAGTGCGCTCTAATTAGGGCAGTGACTTCCTTTTTAGCCCTTAAATCATCCTCATTGCGCCCCATCTTGACTTATGCAAATTTTCCTTAAACCTTAAAATTTATCTTAAATCTCTCTTTGGTTTCTGAGCAAGGTTGGTAATAAAATAAAAACATAAGTGGTATTACCACAGCTCATGTTATGTTTCTATTTATATTGGAATGCCTAGACATCCCCGAAGAGTAATGCATGTTTAATATATGAAATAATTGGTATCCACTTTTATATGTTTTAATTTTATTTAAAAGAGTTGCTGTAGATATGTGTTTATATGTTTTGTTTCTTTCTCTATTACAAGATGACTTAGCATTGTTTTATTTTTAAGAGTATATGGGTAACAAATTAAAAAAAAAGAGTATAATTATTGTGCAGCAAATTGCTTTTATTACCTAAGAATTAGTTTATTTACTTATGAGTAATTTTATTTTACTTTATAAATGTTTAAGAATGATTTTATTTAGTTAGAAATTATTTTATTTACTTAAGAGTTATTTTATTTACTTAAGACAAAATTTCATTTAACTTTGCAAGTGTTACTTCCTTCTATCTAAGTGAATTGCAAGATTATTAGATTATTATCATTGTTAAACTCTAACAACCTTAGAGGAATTTAGTTCTTTTTTTTTTTTGGAAATATATTATTCTTTTTTTTTACATTTGATTTAAAACATCATGAGCTTGCATTTTATGTTGGTTATCTAAAAATAGATAATCTTTGGTTAGATTAAATTACATGAAAAATTTAAGGTTGAAAAATCTAGTTTTAAATTATAAAAAGAAAAAAAAAGAAAATTTAGAATGGTTTTCATCAAGTTAGTGTAAGTTAGTATGCTTCTCACTCAATGGGCAGGAATATTTTAGGGTGTCTTCTATATATTGTATTTATTATTTCTTCCCTTTTAATTTTCCATGGTGTATCTAATTATCTACCATTTGATATATTCTTAATACACCTGAACTTATCTAAGAAAAAGTAAATTCTTGAACACCTGGATGCTTAAGAAATTTTAGGTGTCAACAAGATTAGTTCTTTTTATGTTGAATAAAGAAAAATATCTTTATTAAAAACTAAATATTCATTTATGCATGCATGGTATATTTGGTGATTCTTAAAATTTCACATGGTAATTCTGTAATCATTTGGCGACTCCCTTCTATTAAAGATAAATAAAATATATGCACTTATTTTTTACTGTTATATTTTTTAAAACAAATAGTGAATTATAGCATGCTTGGGGAGCAATTGTGTTGGGTATTGTCGTGGTGATTGCCCTGGTCATAGAGCTATGATTAAAACAAAATATCCTCTAAGTTAATAATTGGTTATTCCATTAACTATTTTAGTAGTATGTAATATTGTTATTGAAAAGAATAAAAGCAAATAATTACCCGTATGATGTTATTAGTGAATTAGAAATGAGTTATAACGCTTATAATTGTTGAATAAGCAGATGCTATTATAACAATAAGATTAAGTATTTTATACTTAATATTTAGGAGATCTCATACACACTATCCCTAAGAAAATTGAGAATTAATACCCGAATTTGTCTTCTTTAGATAAAGTCAATTAGAGATGTGAATCTTCCCCTTTGTTCGTCATCAAAAAACTTATTAAACTGATATGGTTATTCGTGTAAAATTATTTGAAAAAGAAAGGGGTTGAGGTTCTTAGTACGCTCTTAGTGTCAACATTGGCAATTTATCAAAAAAAAAAAATAGGGTTTATGTGATTTTTTACTTGTTTTGGTTGTAGGGCATTACACCTACGAATTCTTCAATGGATGATATCATTCTCTTTTACTCATAATCTGATTACAACTTCTGATTCTGTATGATGTAGGCCTTTCCCTTTCAAATCAAATTCACACACATATACTTTCTTCCCTCCACAAATCTTCTATAAATCATGCACACTTCTCTTTCATAAATCATCTAGTCTTTGTCAATATCTTCCTTCAAATTTGGTCACTATGTATATCAATTTTTCATAAATATGCTCATATCTTTTTCATACAATCACACATACTTCCTTCTAGAATAGATCATAATTACACTTCGCATTTCTACCCCTTGTCTTCCTCTATATTTGCTCTTATATTCAAAAAATATTCATTATTTTCTTGCTTTCAAAGCATACCTTCATTTAGCATTTATATGTTCTTGATGGGAGATATCCTTTATGAATTGATGTGTCTTTTACCCAAAGGAAATGACTTTTAAATTCATCACACCCTTTCACAACAAATCGTTGATCCTTTTCTCACCAAATCATACCTCTTGGTACATATAACCGTTGCCCTTGATAAACAATGATCTCTACTTATAGAACAAGATTGCACCCTTTCATATGATAATTGCTCTTCATTAATAAGATTGATTCATGTTGTATATTGATCACTTGTGTTTTGGCATAACAAATCACCTCATTTATTCCCTTAATCACTGCTCTTTCATAATAGAATTAACACCATATGATATATCAAAAAAATTTCCTTTAGCATGACAAATTGTATCATTTCTTGTATTTTTGGATTAAGACAAAGTTGTCTTATATGTAGTCAATGTCCTTTCTAGAGGGAGGTCGGCCACTTTGCAATGTTTAATTCTTGATTCTTGGTGCTACCATCTTAGGGACTCAGCCATCATAGTTTAAGTGTTTGAATTCAAGCTTGGGCACCATTTTAGGAATTGGTCAACATTGTTTAAATTTTTAATTTAAACAATAGTAATCAGCTTCTTCAAAAAGATAATTGAATGCATTTGGAACATTAAGAAATATGAGGTTGACTATCGATCTTTTCATTTTATGTCCTTGATGATGATGATTTACTTATGTGCTATCTCCTCTTCGTGCATCATCAATACATGCTTATTGCACCTTCCTTTGTTTACATGATTCATTGATCAACTCATTGTACATATCATTCTCCAAACTGCTATACCATACTAGAACACAATGACCTCACCGGAGTGGTCTTGATATACACCAATCTCGAATGCTCCTTAATCATCTGAACCAATCAGATTCAAATTGTTTCAGAATAATCTCAACCCTACCATCTTCCATAGCATCACTGGCTTCCCTACTCATCTATACCAAAGTCTTCAGATCATGTTTTGTCCATTCTTTGATAGACCTTTACTACAGATCATGCTTCCAAACATGTGAATCTTACTTTGTCAATTATTTCCATAGTCATAGAACTCTCCTTTGACATCAATGACAACATCGTCTTTATACTCTTATCTGTCCATCAATCATGACTACCTTCTTGACATCAATGACAACATGTCCGACACCTACTATTGATTTTGATTAGAAGTACTCCTATTTTCTTTAGTTGCATATTTTTGAAGACAATGAATTCCATGAATAATGTGACTCTAGCTCCACAACCTTTGAAGTACAAAATAGACAATCTTTCCACTCTTCCCTTGGAGTCTTCTATCTGCCAGTCTCAAACTTGAGTTAGTATGAACAAACACTCCATCCTCTCTTCCATTGGATTCTTCTATCTACAAGTGTCACACCAGAATTGGTGTGAACTAGTCCTTTATTGGATATAAGCAATCTACATTTTCCTCTTGGTATTTGCCCCTATGTAAGCTTTTTGGTCATGTTTGTACATGTATTTTAATTCAATGATATAATATCACCATTGTTATTCTTAATTAATTAATGAACATTCACATAAGTTGATGATACAGGAGAACTTGCATCACCCAAAAAGATGTCTTTCTTTTGTTCACTTTTGGTTGTCAACATTGTAGATCAATTGTTGTATTTATGTTTGTGAAGTGTGTGTTGATTGTTTTGGATTGCAGTTTTGCATGTCTGTGTTTTCAAGTCTAAAGAATCTACTATAGTAATCGAAAGACCAATTGTTGAGAAATTGGTGGTGCATGGGCACATAGGCTAAAACAGTGTCTTTCCTTTTGAAAATAGAGTGAGAATCCTCATAGAACCACATAGTCAAGTGTGTCATTTGGGTTTTGTGTGTTTCCACACAAGCTTAGTGAAGCCATGTAGGATTTAGCCCACGCCTTAGAAAGTAGATATGTGAAGAAACCATTTGGAGGCCAACAGGTAACAAAAAAATACCTTGTTGGTTGCATTAGACTCTTGATGCTTTAACTTATATAAAGGCATTCAAAACTGGTTAGGGAATCAACAGACACAGACTGAAGTTGAAGCATCATGAAATCATGGAGCTTTGGTTATAGACAAGAAACACAAAAGAGACGTTTTAGTATTCATGCTTGGAAAGATCAAACATCTTTGCATCAACATAAAAATGCGTAGATTCCTTCTATAAATGCTTGTTGGAGTCATAGCTAAAGTTGTTGGAGTCATTGTTGAAGTCAAAGTAGAGTATGAAGGCTGGGTAATTCTATGCATCGTTGGGCTTATAAACTGGGGTAGATTGTAATGTAGAGTATCTATAAGTAGGTTGAGTCTTGGTAGTTGGGTAAAATATGTTGGTTGGGTTTCATACATTTTGGAGTGGCCTATAGGGCATATGATTCTTCTGCATATAAAAATAGTGTGTTTTCCCCATTTCTTCATTGTTCTTCCTTATTCTTATGTTTTCTTTATGTACTCTAGGAAACCATTAGTTGGTTGTTCATTTGACTTATTATAAGTTTGCATCATTTGATATCAAAGCAAGATATGAGTCTTGTGAGAGAATTGTGTGAGCTCGTTAACAAAATGCATTTTGTGTGTTGTATTGTAGTTGAACCAAAGGAGCTATGGCCTACAAAGGATGAAGAGTAGGAAACAATCAAGTAGCTAGAGGACCATGCTTGACAAAGCTTACTGATATGATGAGATCCGTTTAGGGCAGGCTTGGCATCATGGAGACAACATAGAGGAGAACCACAATTGTGACACAAGACATCAGTGAGGATTAGAACTAAGAAATTTCCACACAAGGCATTGTAGACATTGCTTTTAAAGAGGAAATCACCACAAATGATAGGTTCACCAAATCCATAATAAGAATTAGAATCAAACCAAGGCTTGATCTACTAACATACATTGAAATCTTGAATGTATAATAGTTAATAGATTGGATAATAGAGTTGGATAAGTATTTGGAGTTTGAAGAAATTGAGGACCCCCAAAGAGTCAAGTATGTGAGCACAAAGCTAAAGGGGCATGCCACCTTGTGGTGGTATTTTTTGCAAACAAATCATGTTAGAAGCGATATGTAGAAGGTCCCAAGTTGGGATTCAATGGTCACTAAACTCAAAGGAAAGTTTATGTTCATTAAACTACATCTTGAACTTTTTCAAGTGACTTCAAAATTTGTACTAGGAGACATCTATGGAGGAGTACATGGAAGAGTTCTTTCATCTTAGCATTTAGGTAAGTCATATGGAAGTTGATTCTAAGAAGTTCTCTAGTTATGCTAATGGGTTGTGCATCTCAATTTAGGATGAGGTATGTTAACTACAAGTGCATTCCATTGAGGAAGGCTATCAACTCATGCTCAAAGTAGAGTTGTCCCATAGATAACAAATCACAAGAGATAAGGGTAGGGGTAGAAAGAACAAACAAGGCATAGGGAGACAAATATATGTTCACAACGAGGAGAATGTGGAAATGAGTTTCACATAGAGCTCAAAGGGTGAGTAGACTTTACGCCATAGAGGTGGAGGCTATAGAGGGATTTGCTTCAAACGAAGGCAAGCAGGTCTGCGGGCATATGAGTGTCCAAAAGTTGATTGGAAACAAGGTCATTCAAAGAAGAGAGTGCATGTTACACAGGCTAAAGAAGAGAGTGAAGTAGAAACGTAGCTCTAGATCATGGAGAAAATTTGATGATGCACAAAGTCTTTCTTGTTGGCACCATATTGTAACAAGTTTGAATATTCTCATATGTGCCAAAAATAGATTGATCAATCACAACCATTAAATCAAGTTGGTTTTGAACTAGTCCTCATGTCAGTCAAAACCTATACATGCAAAGAGGATGCATCATACCATTAGAAGGCATGTGGGATTACACAGAGAACCATAAATGTGGTGGATGATGAGTGCAAAATATAATTGTTTGCAACCATATTGGGTGGTTGTGCACAAAATTGGTATAAGAACAAGCTTTCATTCCAAATTTAATTACCCAGAGCTAGTACACATGAATCTTGCTAAATAAAGGTATTAACGTGTGCTAGATGAATCAATATGTCAGTATGACCATTGATTTAAATATTTAATCACTAGGATCCCATAGAATATTGATGTTACAATCTATAAGGAATGGTTCATCAAGGGGCTTACTATACATATCCAACGCGAATGGTTCAACATTCATTCAACACATAGGAGGAGTCTTTGGAGGCTACATTGACATTAGAAGCTCTAGGAGAGCCACATAACTATGGTTAACACACCGCTTAAAGAGAATATCAATCAAATGGATGTGTGCATGGAACAATTTGCTAGTGCAACCAAAGGAAAGAAAGGCCTTTGATGTATAAAGTGTTGTAGTGAGGGGCACACCTATATTGACTACCCAACTATGAGAGTGTGGGCTGTTGGTGTGGTTCAATTCTCCCTATTGCTACCCATTCTTGATTGCACCATATGTGATGAACATCACAAAACATCAGAATGTGTGTTTCAAAAATTGAAGGGTGTTTAAATTATTGGTGGGAGGTCTACAATAGTGCCACACATGATTCCATTACTTGTAAGGTTGTACAAACATTGTGTAAGTCTTGTAGCACACATTCTGAACACTACTATTCAACAACCACAACCCTATCACAATGCACCATGTTATTAGGGGTGTAGTGGCAGTAGAGGATATTGAGGAGGAGGGTGTGGTGGGGATGACACCAAGGATGTAGTGGTGGATAGTACCAAGGACATGATTGTAGAATTTATTGCTATTTATGTGGGCAATATGGGCACACTTCACACAAATTTATCAAATTATTGATGGTGATCATAAAATAAAGGATTGTCCTACTCTTATTTAGGAATGGGAAGTGTGCACCACGTAGATGATTTAGACAAGAAAGTCATGAGGTAAAAAGAACATCCTTCTCAAAGCCCATTCATGGGCTTACAAGGAGTGGTGCATGTGCATAGGAAAGAAAATAATCAAGGTTTGTGTAGAACATGTGTGCACACAAAGAGCAAGGACCACTAGTGTAGTCAAAGTGAGGGTTGTACAAGTACCAAAGTATACACCAAGATAGATCCTTCACAACAAAAATTATTTCAATATGTGTAAATGTTTAGGGATGCTCAGCAAGGCATTATGCTAGAACAAGAGGAATCATCACAGGGTCCTAATATAAGATATGCTATTCTACACCTATTGTGCCAAGGAGTTTTACCTAGACTCAAACTGCTACTAGAGAAGCTTGTGTTCAAGGAGTCTCTACAAGCACATCAAGAGGGAACTTCCAATCATTTTGAACCATGCCAA
The DNA here is from genome assembly GCA_027924645.1 of Cunninghamia lanceolata. Taxonomy (NCBI): domain Eukaryota; kingdom Viridiplantae; phylum Streptophyta; class Pinopsida; order Cupressales; family Cupressaceae; genus Cunninghamia; species Cunninghamia lanceolata. Next base: position 4,732,509 of record BSBN01000263.1, on the reverse strand, counting down.
ACATAGTCACAAAGTCAAACTTGATAGACCAAGATTTTTTGACTCGACAAAAACTCGACAACTCAAAAAATACTAAAATATTTGAAAAAAAAAATTATGCAAAATACAACTACAAAATGTATCAAATGACTTTTGGCACGGGTTTGGGGGCAACACCCCTCATGGGGGTCTATGGGTAGTGCCCTTCCTGGGGTCTAGGGGCAACACCCTTGGTGTGCTCCCTATCATAGTACAAGGTGGGATTGAGGGGTGGAGCCCCTACGACCAAGCCCAAATGAAGACCTTCAAAACCATATAGGTCTTTATGGCACACTCCATTTTCATAATTTTAAAAAGGCAAAAAACCATGTTTTTTCAGTGTTTATGCCACATTTTTAGTGTGTTTTTTCTACATAAGGTTACTTGTTCCACATTTGGAAAGTTGTTACCTATTCCACATCTAGTGAGTTTTTTGCATAGACTCACCGAGATTCAATGAGTACTCGATGAGTTTGGAGACTATGACTTGCCAAAAACTTGGTCAACAAGGATGGCAACCTTTTCTTGAGAGTACCCATTTTGAAAAAAACGCACAAGTACTTGGCGAGTTTTCCAACTATGATGCCAAGTCACTAATGAATCTAGGTAGATGCTAAATTACTTCTAAACTTGGAGATGAATGAATATATGTCTCTCAAAGTGGTGATTGATATTGGTTCTAAGGTAAATTTACCTACTAAGGAGGCATGGATCCAACCATGGGTTAGCCAAAATTACAATCATCACCCCATATCTTATGCATTGCCAATAAGGCTCAGAAGCCCCTAAGAGGGTTGCTATAGAACATAGAGGTCAATATTGAGGCGATCACTTTTCTAGTGGATTTTGAGGTAACTGATATGACAAAAGTTGATCCAAATTGTGCAATACTTGGGAATCCTTTTTTCTTTGATGTTGGTGCAAATGTTAGCTTCAAGTACAAAACTATGAGATTTAAGAATGGGGAAAAGAGAGTGATTGTCCCCTTAGACAGTGCACAAGGGCCTATTATGTGGAATCTATCCACATTGAGGAAAATGATATGGAAGAGATACACAATATCATTGTAGGTACATAGGACCATCTAGAGCCAATAAAGGATGACATTCTAGCTTGGGATAGTGCATCAGAGGTTGATTCAAAGATACAATTGGAACAATGGCTATAGGGTGACTATGAGCTAACAAGGAAAATTTGTGCTAGTGTCCAACCTACCATGCTATCCTTAGAGAAGAATGTTACATCTACAACTAAGAAGATTGAGCTTGTACCAAAGTAGTATCCTAATAGAGGTGAGACAACCTCTAGATGCAGTTGAGTTCTCCTCCTCCATTGCCATAGTTCATATATCTAGAGGGTCTCCTCCTCCCTGGATAAAATAGAGGGCAAGCTCTACTCTACTCCATATAGCTCCTGTTGGCTTGAGTCCATCCCCCTCCTCCCCCAGCCAATTGAACTCTATCTGGGGGCCAACTATCTAGCCAACTCCTCTTTCTATAGACTACGATTGTATTCAGTTTGAGTAAGTTAAGATCCTAATGGTTAAGCATCTCTGATCAAGCAGCTCTTGGATTCACCTCCCCCTATCCCCTATCTAAACTATGATATATGGAAATGGTACCCCTATCTATATATGGCAGGAGAGTGTTAGCCTCATTTTCAACTTGGCATATGATGGGCGACAGATACATTGGTCTCTTTAATATATATGCCAAGCATGAAAGTTAGTTTCAAAACCACTATAGGCAAATGATAGAAAAATTATCAGAAATTATGGTTGCAATTGCCCTTAGACACATGTATGCATAATGTACAAGCATAGGCAAAGAAAACAAAACGTTTGACAAAATGTTGCAATGATATTTTTTTATATGTGAGCATTATAATGCTTGGAAAATCATCTCGTGCTGTAAAAGAATTTATGCAAGAAAACTTTCTAAAACTGTTGGTTGTTCCTATTGGCCCCAATTGAAGTTTTAAAAGTGCCCTAAAACACCAATGGAGCTCACATTGAAGCTGATGATACTTATTAAAAAGTGGCAAGTTTTAATCCTGGTAGTTATAAAGTTATGGAATACGTTATAGTTGCCAATAAAAGGCTTTGGAAATCGTCCTCAACTCCTGATATGGTTTGGTAGAACCACTCAAAAATTTGATGAAGAGTGAAGGAGAGGCAGTTATTATAACTACCAGTATCACCAGTTTTATTGCATGGAGTCTCTAGGTTTTCAATGCAATCCGTATGTTTTCAACCTAATTTTATAACCTTTGCAAGAATTCTCTCTCCCTGTGGGTGATGGATGTTTGTAGTTGCAAGTGTTGCAGAACACATATATACTACCTATAGAAGCATAGACTTGGTGCCTGAACTATTTGACAAGCAGCCTCAAACCAATGTGGTTTCATGGACTACAATGGCAGTAAGAAATGCATAGAATGGGCGTGCTAAAAAGACCTCAGAAACTTGCAAGAAAATGCATTTGGGCAAACGTAAAGCAAATCTCCAAAACCTCAACAGCATTCTCACCTACCCACACCCATAAAAGCACAAGGAAAGAAAATTTTGTCAAACATTATAGTTGAAATGCTTTGCAGACATGTATGCAAGAGATGGAAGTATAGATAGCGCATTTGAACTGTTTAACAATGTGCCTCAAAGACTTGCAGTCTCATGTTTGAAATGCATGGATAGACCGACATGCAAAGCGTGGAAGCCTAGATGAATGCATATGAACGGTTTGACAAAATGGCTCAAAGAAATGTGGTCTCGTGGGAGGCAATGAATTGCAGCATACACGCATAATAGGTTTGTTGAAAAGACGTAGAAACTTCTAATCAAATGCAACTGTCAAAAATACGCGAAATGGATTCATTGAAAAGGCTACAGAAATCTTTAGGCAAATACGACTAGTGGGTGTAATGCCAGATTCCAAGACCTTCGCCGGCATCCTCTCACCCAATGTTTAGCCCGTGGAAAAATGGGAGCTTGTGAAACAAGGTATAAACATCCATCGAAACTTTACTGCATGGAAGTTTTATTAGCTATGCGTGCAAATTTTGGAAGCATAGACAAGGTCCATGAACTGTTTGACAGAATGCCACCTCAAAGAAATGTCATCTCATGGAATGCTAAGATTGTAGGGTATGGTATCCCATCAAAGCATTGTCATATACTTGGTTGAAAATGCTCTTATACACATGAGATGCACCAAATGAAATCTTTGAAATGCTTTATGTTGTTTTAGAGAGAGCATCCCATTCAGTTGAAAGAAATTGTGTGACATGGAGATTTTATATGGGTGCTATTCATCTGAAGACTGGTGACACTTATTCAAAGTTGCAAAACATTTGGTAGATTGAGCATTTTTGGAATAAGGAGTTTGCATCTCAAAATTATATTCCACAGATATTATGATTAAAACAAGTTTCAATGCAACACTTGGAACTTCGTATCTTCGTAATGGAAAGGCTGAATTTAGCAATCACAATTAGTAGATCGATGAAGTTTCAGTCATTAATTGAGTTAGGCATCTTCAAAGGCCATATTGTTGTTGATAGATCTCAGTTCAAACAAGTGACTCATGGATTGAAAGGAGACATGGTGACTACCTCGGCAAACCAATAACTTGGTTTTCCTTTCAAGCTATAATTTTCAAGTTACCTTTTTTGAAAAAGTGACTTGTTTCACTTATTGTGATTAAAAGTTCAAAATTAAGTTTTCTTCTGGAAAAGGTAGTTATTTTAAGTGCCTAAGTTAGGTAGTTACTCTAAGTAACTATCTTTACAAAAGAAAGTTAGTTATTCAAAGTTAGTGCACTTATGAAGGTAGTTATACCAAGTAGTTACAAAAAGTGGTTAAGGTAGTTACCTTAAGTGGTTATTAACCTCACTTATAAATACAACATTGTAATTCAATCAAGGGGTTCCACTTTTTCACATGACAGTGTATGAAAGACTCGAGTAGTGTTATTCAAGTTTGAAAGCAATAAAGAAATGTTTGAATGCGTGTTAAACTCGATTTCATGTGTTGTTATTGGTATTCGTATGTTTCATCATTAATGATCATGTGCTTTCCTTTCAAAGTTGCATTGTGAGAAAGATATTTCGCATCAAGTTTTGGTATCTCTACTTGGATGCATGGAACTTAAATTCATAAGTTTAACTCTTATTTCATCATTAGTGTTTGTTATTTCTTTGTTTTTGTTCTTATAATTCCATAAAACCCAAATACCCCTATCATATGAGGGAGCTGCCCCTCTCAAACGCAGAGAGGAATCGACATAGTCCTATGATTCTTCAATTGTTGTAAGCAGGTTGTTTTTGATCCAAGGGCGAAACGGTGTTATTCACGAAGGTTATTTAAAAGCAGCAAATCTATTTAGCAACAAATTTTTGGCGACTCTGTTGGGGACATGAGCTGAAGCATTGGTGCCTTTTTGATTCCTCAAAAATATACAAGCATCTCCCCCAGAAAAGAATTTGGTGACTCTATCTGAAAAAAGAATCCTAGAAGATGGTTTGGTATCGACAAACCCAGATACTTAACATGCAACTTCCTAAATCAGACAGTGATAGTGATGATGAAGATTATTCTTTTTATGTATCCTTTGCTCAACAAAATCAAGTTCTTGATGAACCCAAGCAAGTGGAGTTCCTAAAGAGTTTCTATGGTGGCATGCAATTTGCGTCTAACCAGGTTATTCCTTCCTTGTTTCAAACGTTGCAAAAGATTGAAGAAAAAGATGGGAAGGAGACTCATTTTCTTACTCATGATCATAACTCCCTATCAGAAGAGATTCATTAACTAGAAGATAAAAGAAATTATGCTGAGAAATATCATCTACATGACGAGGACATCAATGAAGAGGCCAAGATTTTTCCTACAAATGAACCTGTATTGAAGGAAGCATCTAAAAGAGACTCATCGGAACACACATGTCCACTTAAGGAAGACCAAGAAGAAGAAGTGATGGAAACGGAAGAAGAAGATTGTATGGAAACATGCAATAATGAAGAAGTAATCTATCTAGATGATGACATGTTCTCAGTTTCCTTGAAGAATGTCACTCCTTTTGTGACAACTTGTTCTGGTTCGACAACTATATCTTCCAAGGAAGGCTCCCATGACATGGTTAATGTTCAAGGGAATGCAGAAGAAATTTTGGACCAAAGTGTAAACAAAGAGCATGAAGACGAGTCAGAAAATCTTTTCCTCACATGCATACAATCTGAGTAAGAGGAGAATAATGAAGAAAGAATGCTCCAAGAGCTCTCTCATGAGGTTTTCATTCCAAATTGGTGTCTTAATACACCTAATGATGTTGTCATTTCTCCTTTACCATTTGTTGAAGAAGAATACTCAACTATTGAAATTAAAGGTACTACTCAAGATGAAGCGTTGAGTACTCCCACTCCAAATATGCAAGAAGATCATAAGGATACCAGTATTCAAAGCATCGACGAAGAGCTGCACATTTTAACTTCTTCTTCACTACTTCCAAGGGAGGAAAATATTATTTCTTCTCCTTCAACTATAGAGGAAGATTTTTACGATGATAAAATGCATAATGCAGATCTGTTACTTTCTCTTCCTCATGTGCCATCCTTCGATAAAGTGCATTCTGAGTTAGTGATGGTAAAGGAGGAGGAATTTTCTTTTGTAGGTGTAGACAAAAGCATTTTTGTAGATCAGTTACAGAATATAGAGGTTTCTTCATTTCTTGCGTCACGCAAAGGATGCCCAGTTCATGGTTTATTTAACCTTGATTCAAGCTATCAAAAAAATCTTCAGATAGAGAAAATTGGTATGCTCGACGTGACACCAGAAGATATGATCAACAACACACAAGGCAATACCAATATGATTCAAAAGGACTCAAAACCTTATGATGAGAGATGGTTGTTTGGCGTACTATTCAAGGAGTCCTCACATTTCTTGTATTTCATTTTTCTCATCATCCTAAAATATCTACCGAGTTCGCAGGTACCTCATCCGTGCACATCTCTTTTTCATACAGGTGCCTATTTTTCTCAACCTATCAATGGTTTTACATGATCATCCTGGAGTAGTTTTCAGGTAGGAGTCACCTACCATGTACATAGGTTAATTAGGAGTTTTTGTTGTGTCTGTCTTGTTTTAGTTTCCATTGGTTTTTGTTGTTTGTTTCGTCCCTGTTGTTTGTCTTGTTTTCATCTCATTTAAGTCTCCTTGAACATCACACTATCTCCTGACTCTATAACCCAATAGATTTAAGACACTGGTCATTTCCACAAAGTCTAGGTTCATCCTGCGTCCTTTACAGTCCTTGTCCCCAGTTAGAGCCAGCTGTTGGCCTCATTTTCAACTTGGCATATGATGGGCGACAGATACATTGGTCTCTTTAATATATACGCCAAGCATGAAAGTTAGTTTCAAAACCACTATAGGCAAATGATAGAAAAATTATCAGAAATTATGGTTGCAATTGCCCTTAGACACATGTATGCATAATGTACAAGCATAGACAAAGAAAACAAAACGTTTGACATAATGTTGCAATGATATTTTTTTATATGTGAGCATTATAATGCTTGGAAAATCATCTTGTGCCGTAAAAGAATTCATGCATGAAAACTTTCTAAAACTGTTGGTTGTTCATATCGGCCCCGATTGAAGTTTTAAAAGTGCCCTAAAACACCGATGGAGCTCGCATTGAAGCTAATGATACTTATTAAAAAGTTCAAGTTTTAATCCTAGCAGTTATAAAGTTATGGAATATGTTATAGTTGCCGATAAAAGGCTTTGGAAACCGTCTTCAACTCCCGATATGGTTTGGTAGAACCACTCAAAATTTTGATAAAGAGTGAAGGAGAGGTAGTTATTATAACTACCAGTATCACCGGTTTTATTGGATGGAGTCTCCAAGTTTTCAATGCAATCCGTATGTTTTCAACCTAATTTTATAACCTTTGCAAGAATTCTCTCTTCCTGTGGGCGATGGACGTTTGTAGTTACACGTGCCACAGAAGACATATATACTGCCTATAGAAGTATAGACTTGGTGCCTGAACTATTTGACAAGCAGCCTCAAACCAATGTGGTTTCATGGACTACAATGACGGTAAGAAATGCATAGAATGGGCGTGCTGAAAAGACCTCAGAAACTTGCAAGCAAATGCATTTGGACAAACATAAAGCAAATCTCCAAAACCTCAACATCATTCTCACCTGCTTGCGCCCATAAAAGCACAAGGAAAGAAAATTTTGTCAGACATTATAGTTTGAAATGCTTTGCAGACATGTATGCAAGAGATGGAAGTATAGATAGCACATTTGAACTATTTAACAATGTGCCTCAAAGACTTGCAGTCTCATGTTTGAAATGCACGAATAGACCGACATGTAAAGTGTGGAAGCATAGATGAATGCATATGAACTGTTTGACAAAATGGCTCAAAGAAATGTGGTCTTGTGGGAGGCAGCGAATTGCAACATACACACATAATAGGTTTGTTGAAAAGACAGAAACTTCTAATCAAATGCAACTGTCATAAATACACGAAATGGATTCATTGAAAAGGCTATAGAAATCTTTAGGCAAATACGACTGGTGGGTGTAATGCCAAATTCCAAGACCTTTGCCGGCATCCTCTCACCCAATGTTTAGCCCGTGGCAAAATGGGAGCTTGTGAAATAAGGTATAAACATCCATCAAAACTTTACTGCATGGAAGTTTTATCAGCGATGCGTGCAAATTTTTGAAGCATAGACAAGGTCCATGAACTGTTTGACAGAATGCCACCTCAAAGAAATGTCATCTCATGGAATGTTAAGATTGTAGGGTATGGTATCCCATCAAAGCATTGTCATATACTTGGTTGAAAATGCTCTTATACACATGAGATGCACCAAATGAAATCTTTGAAATGCTTTATGTTGTTTTAGAGAGAGCATCCCATTCAGTTGAAAGAAATTGTGTGACATGGAGATTTTATATGGGTGCTATTCATCTGAAGACTGGTGACACTTATTCAAAGTTGCAAAACATTCGGTAGATTGAGCATTTTTGGAATAAGGAGTTTGCATCTCAAAATTATATTCCACAGATATTATGATTAAAACAATTTTCAATGCAACACTTGGAACTTCGTATCTTCGTAATGGAAAGGCTGAATTTAGCAATCACAATTAGTAGATCGGTGAAGTTTTAGTCATTAACTGAGTTAGGCATCTTCAAAGGCCATATTGTTGTTGATAGATCTCAGTTCAAACAAGTGACTCATGGATTGAAAGTAGACATGGTGACTACCTCGGCAAACCAATAACTTGGTTTTCCTTTCAAGCTATAATTTTCAAGTTACCTTTTTTGAAAAAGTGACTTGTTTCACTTATTGTGATTAAAAGTTCAAAAGTAAGTTTTCTTCTGAAAAAGGTAGTTATTTTAAGTGCCTAAGTTAGGTAGTTACTCTAAGTAACTATCTTTACAAAAGAAAGTTAGTTATTCAAAGTTAGTGCACTTATGAAGGTAGTTATACCAAGTAGTTACAAAAAGTGGTTAAGGTAGTTACCTTAAGTGGTTACTAACCTCACCTATAAATACAACATTGTAATTCAATCAAGGGGTTCCACATTTTCACATGACAGTGTATGAAAGACACGAATAGTGTTATTCAAGTTTGGAAGCAATAAAGAAATGTTTGAATGCGTGTCAACTCAATTTCATGTGTTGTTATTGGTATTCATATGTTTCATCAATAATGATCATGTGCTTTCCTTTCAAAGTTGCATTGTGAGAAAGATATTTCGCATCAAGTTTTGGTATCTCTACTTGGATGCATGGAACTTAAATTCATAAGTTTAACTCTTATTTCATCATTAGTGTTTTTTATTTCTTTGTTTTTGTTCTTATAATTCCATAAAACCCAAAATGCAGAGAGGAATCGACATAGTCCTACGATTCTTCAACTGTTGTAAGCAGGTTGTTGTTGATCCAAGGGCGAAATGGAGTTATTCACAAAGTTTATTTAAAAGCAACAAATCTATTTACCAACAAAGAGTGAGGAGAGAGTTGCGTAAGTTAGAAAGTTTAGGGGCTTATGGAGAATCAATCAAATTGCATTCGCTATATATAAGAAGCCATCAAATTGAATTGTGTCATAAAGTATAACTATATAGGTGTAGGGCCTTCATTTCATTAGACATGGATTAGAGATGGGAAAGTGTATTGGACTGATACATAATATGTTTTTCAACTGGTACTATGTGGGTGCACTACTAGAAGTTACTGTTGGGTGAATATTTTGTCATCAACTCATTGATGGCAAAATAGTTATATCAACCACAGTGTGATGAGATAAATCTCTCCTCTCAGCAAGGGGAGGTTCCCTTATTGTTTATTGAAATAAAATTAAACTACTTGAAGCTAAAAGTATTTACACTAACTCTAACCGTGTAGGGGGTGTGTTACATTCATCTTTTTCTCTTCTTTCAGAAAAGATGTTTACAATGTTTCACGGTAATATTCAACAATTCTTCTACACTTCTAATATTAACCTAAACAATAATCACCAATATTCTTGTAAGTTGAAGCACAAAGTCTTTCAACTCACTTCACAAAAAGATTCATGAACCAAGTGAATAATCTCAAGCACAAAGTCTTCAAATTATCCCCAGAAAGATTTCAAAAGTAACCGTATCACCAGTTGGAGCACAAAGTCTGTCAACTAACAATACCACTGATTCACACGAATGGAATGGAAAATTATAGCACAAAGTCTACAAATTCTTAACACAATTGATATACAAAGTGAACAACTACAAGCTCAAAGTCTTTATAATCCTCCACTAAGAAACACTTTCAACACACATAGGTTCAAGGAAATAATATAATACAAAGTTTATATAACTTATCTTGAATATTCTCCAATCATGATAACTAAACACCACTTTATCCAATCAATCAACAAGAGAAATCAGCAAAAATACCATATGTACATCCTCACTAATACAAATTCGATTAAATACAGAGTTTGATATCAAAATTTGCCTTCTTTATTGATTGGAATTGATCATGCAATTTGAACACAAAGTCTCAAAGTTGAGTCTCAATTTGAGCAGCACTTTGTTGCATAGGATTAAAGATAAAAAATTACAATAGGGGCCCTCTTTATTTATAGTGAGAGGCCTTGAGCTAATCTAGGAAAAAGTCTAACTACTTTGACTTATTCATCAAAAGAGTCCTTTTTGACTTAGGACTTCCTTTGTTCACACATGCAATTACATATTTAAAAAGTACATGTGGACATGTACAAAACTAAGTACAAAATGCATATGAAAACTAATTGAAAAATATGCTAAGGCATGATGGCTTTCATCAACTCCCATTCCCTGTAATCTGCACACATCTTCATGATGATCGGTCCATGAACCCAATTCAAGAGTATCTTGCCAGGTTTGATGACTCAGCATCTTTGTGTGCCACTTCCATTGTCACTGCTATTTTCTCTCCAATGTTTATTGCACTGTCCATACATGATTACACCTTCAACTATCCACTCCATCCTGCTCATCTCTAAACACAACTACTCCTCCTTAACTACAAGTGGCTCCAACACATCATTCTCATTGTCATGACTATGAATTGAATCACCTGTCTCCATGACTAATGGCTTTTAACATTCTTCTTTACTGTCATGTGCATGTTCCTATTATTAGACCCCTGCTATCTTGTGCTTCATTACTTTGGCCTTCTTAGGAGATAGGTTAATCATTTGAAAGATAGATTCCTTTGGATGACATGATGACCTCGGCAGCTTGCAAAAGAAACTGCAACAAAAAGTCATGATCTTGCAGTTAGGGGAAATATAGGCAATTTTGGGAAACTGCATATTGTCGATCATGACCAGAGGAATGAGCTTGAAAGGGCTAAAGAGTGAGCGAGGTGAAGAAACGGACGAACGTGGGCTAAGGATAGCAACTTGGAAAATTTCTCAGAGTTAGAAAATTTTCAGTGAGTGAGTGCATGGGCGGTAAAAATCACCGCCCTTGCATGTAAAGGGAATTTTTGTATTCATGCTCGGGCAGTGATTTTTGGCGCCCTTGCATGTGAGGGGGAACTGCATTTTGTGTGTAGGAGCGGTGATTTTTACTGCTTATGCATGTAAGTAAGAGTACATGTTCAAGTGTTTTGGCGGTGAAAAGGGCCGCTTATGCATAATGGGAAGAGCAAACTTGAATGTCCGAGCGGCAAAAATCACCCTAATGCAAGGGAACTATTTAGAAACTTCATATCACAAACTTCATGTAGGGGTGGCGAAAATTGCCGCCCTTACACGAAGGGTAAAACATAAACATGTATGCATTGGCGGTGAAAATCACCGCCCATGCATTTGAGACGAAAATAGATTTATGTATGGGCGGAAAAAATTGCCGCCCTTACATAATGAGGGAGGTTTTATAAGTTTCTAGCACGGGCAGTGAAAATCACCGCCCCTGCTAATCTTTGGTTTTTACCACAAAACACAAATCTAGGGTTTTTATAGACAGGTGATGAAAATCGTCACAATTACATACTTAAAAACACAAACAAAAATAGAAGTTTAAAAACTAAAACAAAAACCTAACGAAACCCTAAAACAAAAATATGAGCAAACCTCTCAAAAAGAAATACAAAAACCATAAACAATTTTAGGGACCCTTAACCAACATAAAAACCTAAATCTAATGCTTATTAACAAGAGGAAAGAAAGAGAGATTCATATGAGGAAACCACAAAATAGGAGAACAAATAATGCTTACTTGAATAATAAACGATGGCGAAAACCCTATTTCAGATTCGTGGGCACACTGGAAAGGTTAGAAGGTTTGCAATCATTTGGACGAGCTACAGAGGCAAAAGACAATGATAAAATGAAAAACAAAGTGATTAAAAATATAAGAACCTCTTAAAACCTTCACACAAAGTGCATTAAATGCACTTAGTGTAAACTGGGAGAGGCACGGGCGACACTTTTTGCCGCCCCTGCATATAGGATAACAAAAATGTTAAACATGCAACGGCGGTGATTTTCATCGCCCTTGCATGTAAAAAGATATAACATCAATATGCAATGGCGGTGATTTTCACCGCCCTTGCACGTAAAAACAAAACTTTTTCTAACTCCTTAAAATTACCAAAACCCAAGTTTGAAAACGTGCGCAAATTCTAAGAAACTGATTCGAGAAGATATTCGAATAGATTCTTTGGAGCTAGAGGATTACGCACGAGGATGAAATGATTCACCTCAATTTGTGTACTTAGAGTGTAGGCTACAAAATGGATTAGTTTTGTAGGGATCATCCTACAAAATTGAACGCACCTAATTTTGAGGATAACAGCTGGCTCTAACTGGGGAGCTTCCTTCGATCATTCTTTGAAAAAATCAAAGGGAGAAGAATCCAGTCTCTAAGTACCTTCATCCATGCCATTGGGCCATAGACTCAAGTGAACAAAACCAAGACACCAAAAGACTAAAAATGGAAAAGAAAAACACAAACTGTACAAATATACAAAAACTTATCTAACGCTTCACTTTGAGAAAAGCTTCAGAGGTTGTCTATTGTGAGGTAGAAGAAAAGGTGTTTCACTTCTTTTTCTTTTACTATTGAAAGAATAACACTTCCCAGTGTTTTCCATTCTGGGATCTTCTTCTGCATTCAAATTGAATTACCCAACTTCCACTAATGAATTTGGTCCCAACTGTCGTCGCCGTTTGACAAAGCGATCATGCCCATCAAAAAGTTTCTTTGGAAAAACCAATCCTTTGGAAATGCTATTTCCTTTCAGCTGTAAAATCTCTTCTCTTGAAGAGAATGATCCATCTATTTCTAGACCTCCATTTGAAACACTATCCAATGACTTAGGATCTTCATTAGAGATCAAGAAGTAAGTATCTATAGCAGAAAACTCAAAGAGAATCTGAGCTTTTGGATCCTTAGACTTCGTCACTGTGTACTTAGCCTCCCTTTCAAGATGAACCTTCTGCATAATACCCTTGACAGGTATTCTGGCTTCTGGCATTTGAATCTTTGTCTCCTCAGCATGATCTATGATATTAACAAGCTGATATGGACTTGCTACAGAAGATGGAAAATTCTCATCTTGAGGTTTTACATTGGGGGTACTGGTCTTAGGAACAAGGGATGAAGGATGAAGATCTGATGTACTTAATTGGTTGTCACCAACCACATATTGATGATTAGATTGATCTTGTGACCGTGTGAGAACAACATAGGATTCACCAAAAGTAACTTCTTCTTGCCCCATCTCATCTTCCAAGTTCAGGAACCTGATGGTAGAGTCGCCAGCTAATTGCTCTTCAACTTCCGTGAAAAGATTAGCATCGTCTTCTCCTTGATTATATTCTAATTGCAGAAGATTGTCTTGTTCCGATTCATTATAGAAGATTGCTGCATTCACAGGTGGTGCTTCCAAAGAAAGTATTCCTTGTTGTGTAGGAAACCTATTTTGATTTTGATCCCTTGAAGCATTGCCTTGGTAATTCAGAGCATTTGGGAATGTCTTCCTCGAAATGTCGTTGTAGAGGGGAATGGAAAAACTCTGCGACAACTATTTTTTTAGAGCTAACAGCTCATCAGCCAACTTTTGCACTATAGGATCTGTAGTGCTGGTAGAAAGTAAAGCCAAAGGGGGCTGCTCATTAGGCCTAATAGAATCCTTCTTCAACTTTCTCGCCAAGATCAAATCGTCCTCCACTTCAACTGCCAAACTTTGAACAATTGCAAGATCAGCTGGCCTGCTCTTCGTAAAAGAAAACTTACTTCTGGCAACTATGAATTGATGAAGAAGCATTTTAGGTTCTTAGCTGTAGGTTGAGCAACAGTTGGGATCATGTTCTTTAGCTTATTGAACTTTGCTTGAACTCACGCATGGGCTCATGCGGTTCCTTTTGCATTTGAGTAAGTTGGGCCAACAAGGCATAAGCATCTTCTACTGGCTTGAATCTGGCTTCGAACTGGGTTCGAAGTGTATTCCATCCAATGATAGTTCCTGGTGCAAGGTGATAGAACTAATCAGTTGCAACACCTTGGAATGTTTCCGCAAACAGTCTCATAGAAACATCTTCATATTCCACTCTAAGAACACCGCATGCAATGTAGAATGTTGCAATGTGCTCATCTAGATGTTGTTTACCATCCTCGTAGAACTTGGGAAAGTTCTTACGTGAACCTCGAGGTAGTTCATGTAGAGGCTGAGTCAAATTCAACGGCCCAAAGGCATTTCCCCATGGACCTGGGACAGCCATATTCCTTGATTAAACTATAGAGCAGATATAACAAAAATATATTACAAAAGATAAGGCCAGTATGCTTCAACCAAAGGCGAGAGGCTCTTGGTTGCACATTCGATCCCCAGCAGAATCGCCAAAAACTGTTGGGTGAATATTTTGTCGTCAACTCATTGATGGCAAAATGGTTATATCAACCACAGTGTGATGAGATAAATCTCTCCTCTCAGCAAGGGGAGGTTCCCTTCTTACTGTTTATTGAAATAAAATTAAACTACTTGATCATGACTGGAGGAATGAGCTTGAAAGGGCTAAAGAGCGAGCGAGGTGAAGAAACAGACGAAAGCAATCTAAGGATAGCAACTTGGAAAATTTCTTAGAGTTAGAAAATTTTCAGTGAGTGAGTGCATGGGTGGCAAAACTCACCGCCCTTGCATGTAAAGGGAATTTTTGTATTCATGCTCAGGTGGAGATTTTTGCCGCCCTTGCATGTGAGGGGGAATTGCATTTTGTGTGTAGGAGCGGTGATTTTTACTGCTTATGCATGTAAGTAAGGGCAAATGTTCAAGTGTTTTGGCAGTGAAAAGGGTCGCTTATGCATAATGGGAAGAGCAAACTTGAATGTCTGAGCAGAAAAAATCATCGCTAATGCAAGGGAACTATTTAGAAACTTCATATTAGAAACTTCATGTAGGGGCGGCAAAAATTGTCGCCCTTAGGAACTATTTAGAAACTTCATATCAGAAACTTCGTGTAGGGGCAGCGAAAATCGTCACCCTTACACGAAGGGTAAAACATAAACATGTATGCATTGGCGGTGAAAATCACCGCCCATGCATTTGAGACAAAATAGATTTATGTATGGGTGGTGAAAATCGTCGCCCTTACATAATGAGGGAGGTTTTATAAGTTTCTAGCACGGGCGGTGAAAATCACCGCCCCTGCTAATCTCTGGTTTTTACCACAAAACACAAATCTAGGGTTTTTATAGAGAGGCGATGAAAATTGTCACAATTACATACTTAAAAACACAAAGACAAAAATAGAAGTTTAAAAACTAAAACAAAAACCTAACAAAACCCTAAAACAAAAATACGAGCAAACCTCTCAAAAAGAAATGCAAAAACCATAAACAATTTTAGGGACCCTTAACCAACATAAAAACCTAAATCTAATGCTTATTAACAAGAGGAAAGAAAGAGAGATTCATATGATGAAACCACAAAATAGGAGAACAAATAATGCTTACTTGAATAATAAACAATGGCTAAAACCCTATTTCAGATATGTGGGCATGCCGGAAAGATTAGAAGGTTTGTAATCATTTGGACAAGCTACAGAGGTGAAAGACAATGATAAAATGAAAAACAAAAGTGATTAAAAATATAAGCACCTCTTAAAACCTTCACACAAAGTGCATTAAATGCACTTAGTGTAAACTAGGAGATGCACGGGTGACACTTTTTGCTGCCCCTGCATATGGGATAACAAAAATGTTAAACATGCAATGGCGGTGATTTTCACCGCCCTTGCATGTAAAAAGATATAACATCAATATGCAATGGCGGTGATTTTCACCGCCCTTGCACGTAAAAACAAAACTTTTTCTAACTCCTTAAAATTACCAAAACCCAAGTTTGAAAACTGGCGCAAATTCTGAGAAATTGATTCAAGAAGAGATTCGAATAGATTCTTAGGAGCTAGAGGACTATGCATGAGGATGAAATGATTTGCCTCGATTTGTGTACTTAGAGTGTAGGCTACAAAACAGATTAGTTTTGTAGGGGTCATCCTAAAAAATTGAACGCAGCTAATTTTGAGGATAATAGTTACCTCAACCAAGTGCATGCCAAAGGTGATAGTAAATCCTACAAAAGTAGTACAATAATGGATGTCAATTTAGAAATTGAAGCATATACACATAGCAAGCTAAACCACAAAATCTTGGCCATACTTTGACAGTGAAGGAAGATTTAAGACCTATTACTTGGCAATGGAGGAGGCCTTCCTTGAAGAGGTGGCTCACCTTACTTTTCTAACTTACACTACAAAACACTTTGGCCAAGTGGTGGGTGACACATAGGCAACATCTTACAAATTTGGATCAATTTAAGAAGGCATGTTTATGCAAGTTTCCAACATCAATCATTGGCTTATATAGAGGAGACCTCTACTCAATGTCATATCTTCACTTGTGAATGGATTTGGGCCCATTAGTTGAGAATTATGATCCAAAGATCTAGATCCACAAGCTTGTCAATACTCTACTAGGTTTGTGCATGCCTAGTATATAAACAAAGAGATATGCATAGAAGTTACTGATTGAGATAGACTGAGTATTGAATTCCAACACACCTTTGGCTTCCATTACCTAGTGACAAGAGTAGCTTGGGCACTTAAATGCATGCGACAACCATGTTTAATGAGAAACCTAAAGTTGTTATCATGCATCAGTTGTTCGTATTAGATTAATATAGCTTTGTCATAGTAATAAAATCTACACTCTATGTTATTAGCATTATAGAGGTGTAGATTTTTAGTTTGGTTATTCTTATGCTATCATTAGCAATTTTTTTGTACATAGAAGTTTATTTGTTATGACTTCTGAGGTTGTTCCTTATTTCTAGCAAGTAGTTCATTTTCTTAGGCCTATTTAATAAGCCTATATGCAATGTAATATTCAACAAATCAAGAATATAATGATAATATGGTATCAAAACATTTGAACTTGTGAGTATGTGAGAAGTGTCTGGCAAGAAGGAGGAAACAAAGAGTGTCTATGAAGAGTTTTTGAAGCATGTGAAAAGTGCTTGTTTGTATCTATAGCAATAGTACCATAGATATTGTATTGTGCAAATACAAAGAGAAACACATCTATTATTTCAAAGTACAACAAAAATTCAATAGTGAGGCATTGGATTGGAGCTAATTGTAGAGTAGTTTGAAGCTAAAGGAATATATGAAAGAGGTACAAAAGTATGAAGCTAAATGTTTAGGGAAAAGGCACCTAGCAACAAAAGCTAAGGGTAGTGTTTAAAAGAGTGAAATTGTTAAGAGTTGTTAATTCTTTAGGAGAGTTAATTAAATTATGCATATAGTAGATTGAATAATAAAATATAAATGTATACGAAAAGAATTAAATAGAGCAACAATTCACAAACACATATTTATGGTGGGAAAAACTATATAGTGAAAAATCCCACAAAGCATCATTATTAAGAAAACTTACATATTTGTTTGTATACTTGTAGACATAGGAACTTGGAGATAATCCATTCATCCTATTTCCAAATGGCTTCACATAAACCTCTAGTTAATATTCACTACTTCAAATTCTCTAATAATTTATTGGCAATGGAAATCCCTTAAATATAGAGAAATAATGTAGGTAGCATCTTTTTGGGAAGTTACCATACCTTTTACAAACAACATTAATATTAATTAATATCAAAAGATAAATATTTTTATATTAATAATTTACTAATTAATTAAATATTGTTGTAATATGATAAAATCATATTTATATTATACAGTTTTATACCTTATATTAGAGCTTTCTAATATTTATTTTAGGCCTATTTGTAAATGTATAGGCCCTAATAAACATTATCCTCTAATAGTTCCTTTTAATGTTTATAAGGGGCATATGTTGTCAATTTCTTTGGAAAATAAAACTGAAGTTCCTCCATAACATAGGATTTCTTTGATAGACATACTAGAGGGATAAAATATATGTCAAGACATAGATCATGTATTGCAAACTACATGATAAACTTCTTGGCATAATTTAGATTTTAGTTTTTTAATGATGCTTACTAAGAGGTCTTATAAAGTTTCTTATTAGAGCCTAAGCCACCTCAAAACAACCTCTTCTAGGTTCTTTACATAATGCCTATAGGTATTACATACAATAAAATGCTTTACAAGTGGAAGAAGAAATATAGAGGAAGAGATTACATAATGCCCATAGGTCTTACATATAATACAATAGTTGATCACTAAGAGGTTGCAATGTCATACACACTCCCCCTCAATGGCAACTCTTTGAGGCCCAACATTGTTTTAATTTAGAGAATTTGTACTACATAGAGGTTTTGTAAATGTGGCTATTGGGATTCAAGCCCAAGTCTTCACGACCCTTAGTGATTGCTAGGATTAAGCCAAAGTCTACATGACCATAACATAGAATATAATTACCATTTGATCAATAGTCTAATAGAATTGGAGAGTAGTTTCACCATTGAAAACTTTTCTCAAATGAAGTGCACATGGGCTGCAATGTGCTTTGTTCTTTGATATTGAAAAAGATTCTTGACAACAACAATACAACTTTGGCTATCACACAATAAATTGGTACTCATATTGGTACCCCTATGAGACTCATCTAATCATCTCTTTAGCCACATTGATTCCCTTGCTACTTCTATTGCACTTCTATATTTAACCTTTGTAGATGAAAGAGTCGTAGTAGGTTGTTTTTTTACTATTCCATGTAATAACACTTGCATCATATTTGAATACATGGCTTGAGATGGATTTCCTATCAATAGAATCACCAACATAGTTAGTATCATAATAACCAAATAATTTGGCATTTTTGGTGCATAAATAATAAAGGTCATAATTAAATGTACTTTTAAAATATAACTTAATATTTTTTTTAGTGATCTACATTATGAATATTGCATAAATTTAGATGCAATACCTACTGTATAGGTAATAACAGGCCTAGAAATAGTTAGGTAAATCAATCTTTACTTAATTATTTATACAAAGTAGGTTTGGTATTTTTACATGATCCTTTAGGATCTAATTTGATACCTACTTTAATAGGTATAATAATAGGTTTACACTCCATCATATTACAATTTTTTAAGAAAATCATGTGTATCTAGCTTGAGATACTACAATAGAGTGACGATCTTGGAATATAAACATTCCCAAGAAATGCTAAAAAAAAATCAAAGTCATCTTTAAAGAATTGAGTTTTACTTAAATAAAAGATCACTAAGGGATGGTATCTTCACAAACATAAGTATTTATAAAACTTCCATGCTTCTTCAAATAGTAAATAAGCATTCTATTAACCGTAGACAACAAATAGACTAAAAGATCATTAAGGGATGATATCTTCACAAACAAGTATTTATATAACTTTCATGCTTCTTCAAATAATAAATAAGTGTTCTACTGAGCATAGACAACCAATAGGCCTTCTAAAAATTTATCTTAATAACAGATGAGCCATCATTTTCAAGCTTGCTCCTTGGATAGTTTCTTAAGGTGTACCACCTGTAGACATCTGATTAGCATTATTGGTCCATGGATTAGCACTATTGGTCCATGAATTAGTGCTATCGGGCCACGGATTAGCGCTATCGGGCCACAGATTAGCGCTATTTGTTCCCAGATTAGCGCCATTTTGAAACTTTTTGTAGCGCATCTTGTCTATCTGTTAGCACTTTTTATCTATTTTAGTGCTATTGGGATCTATTTTAGCACCATTTGCTCTTTGTTTGGTGCTATTTGTCTGTCTGTTAGCGCTTTTTGCTTCTGTTTTAGTGCTATTTTTCTAAAAAAAGTTACAGGTCTGTGCAGGGGTCTGACTTGTTTGTGCAAGGGTTAAGAACATTTGTCCAAGAT
Organism: Cunninghamia lanceolata; assembly: GCA_027924645.1. Lineage (NCBI taxonomy): Eukaryota > Viridiplantae > Streptophyta > Pinopsida > Cupressales > Cupressaceae > Cunninghamia > Cunninghamia lanceolata. The sequence continues at coordinate 4,712,583 of BSBN01000263.1, read as the reverse complement.
CATTTTAGCAAACTACTAAATAATTTGGTGCAAGGTCTCTTGTCAAAGTTTATCTTTTTATCACTAGCTTAGTTGCACTTAAATTAGCTTAGTTGGGAATTAACCATTGTTTGTCATGTTTTGGTTTGCTTGTAGGCGTATGCTCTCCCTTCGCACCTTACGGTGATCATGGGGATCAAAAGTCTACTTGAAAACACTTTTATTGCTTTTTAGTGTTATCCCAAAGGGGTTATCCTTTTTGTGTATGCCCTCCCCTCACGCCTAGTGTGATCTTGGGTGATCAAAAGCAAGGGGATAATTTCTTCTTAGGAGGCTTGGTTGGGGATTTCATCACCCCAAGGGACGACCTCAACCACGTGTACCAGCAGGGTATATCAAAGGGGGGAGAAGGAAACTTGTACCCAATCTAGTTGCATTGTCATTGGGATAGCCTTGGGGCTCCAAGTGATTTCAAACACAAGGTGAAGTGGTGCTTGCTTAACCACTTGGTACCACATCCCTTCAATGGACTAGTGTTCACAGTTTGGGCTTCACGTACCTTGTGTATATCGAGGACTCCTTAGCAAGCTTGTTTAATCCTAGATTAAGGCCTTTCAGTCATTTTCTACTGTGGTACAAGGGACGCGAACCGCCCCCTGAAGTTACTCACCATCATACCTCCTTGATGTTGAGATAGAATTCTTCTTTGGGTAGGGCTTGAAAGCATCCAAGGAAAGGGGTATTGGGTGCAACACCCTTATCCCTATCTATATGTGCTTGGTGAAGTGTTCTTAGTTAGGTGAGAACACGAATAGGTATTCAATCGTGTGGTCCCACACTAGGAATCACTCCAACTCGAATAATCTAGGAATGTTCATGTGAATGGTGTGTCTTCTTTGTTGAAACCCGTATAAGCCAAAAACCCAATTTCACCCATTGAAGTCAAGCCATTGTGTCTTCTTGATTGTTTAATTTCTTGCCAAGAAGGTTTGAAGCCAAAAAAAAAAAAAAAATCCATCAAAACCATCAATTTTACAAGCCCATTTATCAAATCCCATCATTTGATCTTAATTAATCCCCATCTTTGAGCTTAATCCCATATTGTCATCCTAATCACTTTCTAATCCAATATCCATTATCTTCCCAATTCATATCCTAATCCGTTTATCCAATCTTAATCACCTTGTAATCCTCTTAATCCAATCCCCTTATCTTCCTAATCACTCATCCAATTATCCAATTTCATCCTAATCATTATCCTAGTCATCTAAATCATTATCCTAATTAGTCATCATTAGACTCTAATCCTAATCAATTTGCTAAGTCAAGGAAAGGTCCTAATCCTAACCACATATCCTATTCGTTTACCAATCATCCAACTTTTCCAAATCATATCTCACCCATCATATCTTATTCATCCCAATCATCCTAGTCATCCATTCTATCTTCTTATCATCCTTAATCCAATTCATCATAACCATCTTAATCTAATTCCCTTATCCACTTGATCATATTTCATCCAATCCTAATCTAATCCATTTATCCCTCATCCAACATCAATCACCCATCATCCATCATCCATTCCAATCAAACATTCCAACCCCCAATCCTTAATCAACAAACCATCCTTTGCAAATCAAACTTCGGTTAAGGACTTAGTCTCCTTTATACTCCATCAATCTTTCATCCAAAGTCCCAATAACAATTATGCACATCATTATCCAAAATCCCTCATCCTTAAAGGATCCTTGCCTTAATCCATAATCATCCATTTCTAATCCATCCAATCAAAAAATCAAGACCCTAGTTGATCATCATGAACCTTTATCAAAACTTGCTTGAGATCATTAGTCTATCTTAAGTAAGTCATCCAATCAAATCTCATCAATATCCAATCCAATCAACTCTATTGCTTAAGATCATTAGTCTATCTTAAGTATAGAGAATCATCCAATCCTTCAAATCAAATCAATCTAAGGTCTTAAAATTTGATCCCCAACCTACATCACACTCATCCATTATCCTACATCATCTCATATCCTTCCAGCAACATGGATCCTTATGTAGCAATGCAACAATTACAAAGACTTAGAAATATCTATGAGAACATGGATCCTAATGCTAAGGAAAAATGCAAAAATATCATTGGTGGTATCCCCTTAGCACACCTCATCATAGGAGATTCTCAAACTCCTATGTCATCGTCATCAACATCCTACATATATTCCCCATCAACCTCATATCAACCTTCACCTTCATCCTATATTTCATCCCCATCAACATCATATCAACCCTCATCTACACCTTCATATCAATATTCATCTCCTTATGTATCCACACCATCATATCTACCCAACCAATCAATACCTCCAAGATATCCATCCCACAACCATTATTATACTACCTTTGATCAAGGGAACATCAACCTAGCACACAAGCACCTTATGGCCAAAACTGAAAGCTTACATGCACAACCATGGTCCTATGTGAATCCCCCATCTTCCAATCCATCAATCTCTCCAATCACTCCATCACAATATCCCTCCAATCCTAGTAACCTTAATCCATTGTCCTACGTACCTCACAATCCATCAACCCCTATCACCCATCCTCCATCTAATCCACCATCAAACCTTCAAAGCCCTAAGCCATCAACCAAAGAATCCTTGAGGGATTTTTTCCAAAGAACATTAGAAAAAAATCAAAAAAGCAAATCTATGGAACCCCCTACCTCTTTAACATCATCATGCAATCCCATCACCCATCTACCTAATCCTAATCCCAATCCTATAGCATCTGCCATCATCATCCATCCACTATACCATCCTACCAAACATCTTGAACAATCTCCTATCATAAGTCAATAACCATCATGTAGTCATGTTCAAGAGCCCATAAGTCAAGAACCTATGACATCCATCCAAGCACCTATCACATCTATCCAAGTCACTTCCACTTCTATCCAAACACATGAGCTATGTCAAGAGTCAAATCCAAAGCATGTTGAAGCATCAACCCCCCACCCTAATCAAGATCTAAACATCCCATCTAATCCCATCCCTAACCCCCTCCTATCTAATCCCATCCCCAATCCCCTCTCATCTAGTGATTACCCTATCCACATCAACCCTATCACTTCTACCACAACAACCCTTGTTGATCCTCCCACACCATCTACCAATCCCATCCCAAATTCATCCTCTTGTCCACTTGGAAAAATCACCTTCATTCGCGGTGGCTCCCTCGTAGGAGGTAAACAACTTCCATCCACCACCTATCGTTCTCCAACAAATAATGGACTCGCGTCTTGTTTCCAAAGCACCAAACATCCCATTGCGTGTCACATACTCCAAAACATGAAATATTAAGGCAAAGTTTTAGGCCTTCATGAACAAGGCATCTTGGAGCCCATCCATACCACATTTCATCCATCATCGCATGGCCTTGGCTATACATCCCAAGGAAAACAACCCACCCATGTTGGTACCATCCACATATCTCATAAACCATCTTCTTCTAACTTCAAATCCGATGCACCTCATCGCACCTCCAAATCATATGTTGCCATCAATCCTCCATCTTCATATCATGAGCAAAAGCATGCAACCATACATCTCCCCCATCAAACTTACCTCCACTACTCCCAACTACTAATATCCCCATCCTTAAATCCCCCTATCCTCACATCCTTCCAACTCCTATCCATAAATCTTCACCCCATAAATCTCAATCCCCTTATCCCCCTATCCTTCCAACTCCCATCTATAAATCCCCATCCTATAATCCTTGATCCCCTAAAATCCTTCATCATGACCAAAAAAAGCACATATCAACCCAACTTGAAGCTATCACAAACCCCATGGGATTCAAAAGTAATAGTTTGGATGCCTCCACCCATAAAGTGAAAAATCCACAAAATCCTCAAGATCATCATGTCACAAGACATCAATGCATAACACCAAATCAAACACCAAAAAGGCTACAAATGCCCACACCCCCAAAAGAAAAAAGAAAAATGGTGTGGGTCCCTAAATAAAAAGCACCAAACTCTAATGAAGCATCCATTTCAAAATCCCAAACATCCCCCTCCCCACCAAATCCTACAAATCCTTAGTCTATTTGGGTCCCTAAAACCCCAAATCGACCATCCAAAAACCCCCTATCCCGATCCCCATTACTACCCACCCACATCCCAAATATAAGCTTCCAAATACTTCACGGTATGTGCAACCATTGGTATTGATTCCTTTCAACCCCACAACCTTCCCACATACCTTCATCTCCCCATCTTATTCCTACTATCCTACATATCTTTTCCATCACACCCCTATGTTCCATGCTTTTGCATAAACCTTACATAATCCACATCAAAATCCACATATTTCCTCCATCCACACATAATCCACATCAAAATCCACATATCTCCCCCATTCATCTATGATCCACGTCATCATCCACTACCCATCTTATATTCTCCTATCTACCAACTATCCAACATGGGACAACATTCTCCTTGCTATGGAAACAAATGCTAGAGTCCCCCTTCCATCCAAAAAAATAAAAATAAAATAAAAAATCAAGAGAATAGTAAAGAAAAATCATTTGTCCAATGGTGAAAATTACTCCTTGTGATGCCTTGGGCAAGTACCATGATGAAAACCCCTTGTGGGTGTCATGTGTAATCTCTTCTCCATCCATTTATATCCCATACTTAGGGGCAACATCATGCCTTTCACCCACATCCATAATATATTTTTATGTATCCTTATCCTATTATATTCCTATCTGCCATCTTCATATCTAGACTATCATCTCCCATCCATCCTATCTACTATATATTCCTCCTTAGATCTTGATAAAGATGGGGGAAAAATATCAAACACATGCTTTGGAAACCTCTCGGTATACATCCCTTTCCAAGAATACAATCCATTCTTCCATCTACTACAAAGTCCATCTATCCCTTTCAAGCATAAGCCCATCACACAAAATCCTAAGCATCATACCTAGAGTGGGGCATGTGATTCCTACACAACTAAGTTCTTTGGAGAAAATCCCATCCCTTATCCCCATCTTCCATCCATCTATCTTGCATCCCTATCCTATCCCTTATCCCCATCTTCCATCCATCTATCATGCATCCCTATCCTATCCCTTATCCCCATCTTCCAACCATCTATCATGCATCCCTATCCTATCCCCCATCTCCATCTCCCATCCCTCTATCATGAATCGCATATCCAATTATCCACCCATTGAATCCCATCACCTTCACCTCTAGACTTGGTGTTCCCTTGTCATTGGTATCTAGCGCAAAGGCTATCTAAATATAATCCAATGCCATCCCATAATAAAACCATACCCTATCCAAGACATTCAAAATCCAAAAAAATAAAATAAATAAATAAAAAATCCAAAAACCCCAAAACCCCATCATCATCCCCAAACATCCCACATCATCATCAAAACATCCTAAACCATCCCATATCATCATCACAAATCAAAACTACATATCATCATCACCCACATCTTAATGTGCCTTGATCCCGTGGATATAGGGTATGTAGGCAGTCAGAATACAAAGGAAGTGTCCAGTACCCAGGTACATAAGATGCACCCATCCAACCCCACTTGGATGGTCCCTATTCCATGAGCTTCTTGACTATACTTGCACAATACACTCCCTATGCATACTATCAAAGCATCATCCCTTATCAAAAGTCATCAACTATCAATTAAATCAACATCAACCACAACTTACAGCCTATATCTTGAACCCATCCTTTGAATTATCCTAATCATCCATGGATTCCTGCCTTAATAGATATATCGTTCCTACAATAGGCAGAATCCATCATCCTATCATCATCCATCTTGGCAAGAGATACAATGGTTGTTTGTTTGGTCAGTTGGTCTTTTGGTTATTGATTTTTATCTTTTGTCCTATTTGAAGATCACATCAAAACTACCTTGATCTCACTATATCATGGCATGTGGCGCAAACATCTAGAATGGGGCATAGTCATTACTTTTATATGTTGTGTTTGTGGGTTGGTCTTATTACTCCAAGCTAATATTCATATCTTGTGAATCGTAGGGTCAGTTCTAGCATATTGATCTTGTGCATCTAAGGTTCATCATACCTTTTGTGTATTAAGGGCTTATGCTATGAGTCCCCTTCCCTCATCTAGACAAGGTTGTACTATCTTGGGCATGCATGGGATCACCCTCTTGTCTGCGTGTCTAGTCCATGCAAATGGTGGATGTACATCATCACCCTAGTCTTCTATACCTTGGTGAAAATATCCTCTTTTCTATAACAAATCTAGGATTGCTCTAAATCATCTCAGCACAATAATCATCCATTTTGAATCCATCCATCATCTAAAATCAACATCTAATCATCAATCCATCATCAACCTATCATTATCCCCTTATCCTCCATCCCCTTAACCAACTTGTTCGTCCATTTCAAGAGCGCACTCGAGTTCTCGCAACCTACCTACCCTCTCGAGGGGGCATCACCCTTACCATCATCCCTAAACTTAATCCTATTCTTCTAAACCAAAGTATTTTTCTATCCAATCCACACTATATCTTAAACTTATTTGAAATAATGTTACTTCGCCGCAACACCATTTCAAAGAGGGGCAAATTGTACACCTGAAATTGACTTGCCCTGAAAGCCACTTTCCCGCATCCTCACATCACTAACTTATCCTTTGCCAATTAATTAAATAAGACCATTTTATTTGATTGATTTATCCCTAACCATTCATCTTAATCATTCATCCCTTGTAATAAATTAATTCTATACCTTAGACTATTATCCACAATTGATTAATAAATATCCTAATATTTATTTGATTAATTCTCCTCATCCCTATCCTAGATTTATTAAATAAAACATGCTTATTTAATTAATCTTCCCTAGTCTGTGACCTAAACCTAGCCTAATTGAATAAATACCAATTATTTAATTAGGTAGTCTAACCTACCTAGCCCCTAGATCCAAATTAATTAAGTAAACCATTACTTAATTAATTTTAACCCCTGATTAACCCACTCACTAAATTTCTCCATCCATATTAATTAAGTTAATCCCCTGATTAACTTGGTCAAATCTCATTTAACACCCATTCCCACACCATTTGAATGAAAATTTAACTTTTATTCAAATGGGTCACATAACCCTTACACATCACCTTGTTGAACACCTAGAATACTGAGAGGGGGGTGAATTAGTATTCTCTTAAACTATCCACTAATTAAACCATTAATCCATTTGTCCATTCAACAACATTAAAGAAATTTAAACATGGAATGATCAATCACAAAACATAACACATAGACACCAGGATTTTTATGTGGAAAACCCAAAATGGGAAAAACCACGGTGAGTGTTAGCTCACAATATATTATGTAATAACAATACCAAATTACAAGAGGCTCACTGCCTTAGGGCTCACTGCCCTTAAGGATTCATTGTCCAAAGAAGGATGCTCACTGCATACAGGCTCACTGCCATAATGAAAGAAAGAGAAGGATGGCTCACTGCCTAAATGAACTGCTAAGATTGCATCTACAAATGCATGGATACGATTCCAATGAAGCTTAGAAAACTGATTCAAAACTCTTCATCCTGCTCTGTTCTATCACACTGATCTGCTTTTATGAGATCTCTCTTCTTCTACACTTGTCACCCTTACACAATCACAAGACTTCGCATGTCGCACACACACACATTCATATTCGCACTTACTTCTTCATATTCGCCCCACACACACACCAAACATTGAAATGGATCTCATATATATATCCCCAACATTTACAATCTTCAAATTAGGTTCATTCAAAGATGAAGCGTGTAGTTATGCCTTCTGTAGCTTGTCGGCCTAATCCTTTCACCAAAATACTTTGCGAACCAATTCAATACTTGAAACAACTTTCTACATGTCAGCCCAAACTGTATAACCACTTAGGATATGAATCTAATCAATGGATTTCACCACACTCAGATCAAACTATCAGGTCGGCCTTAAACTCTGATTATCCCTAGTTTAGTCCATCTGTCAGATTACAACTTTCAACGCGGACCACAAGACTTGCTCAAATTCATATCCAAGACTCTTCAGACATCTCAGAGCATAACTCCATAACTGCAAAACATAATATCAACTTGCGGTAAAATACGAACCATTAGAATGCATGCACTGTCTTAGTCAAACACTGTCAAGCCTTATAGCGATACTCAGTAGCTCATAACTATCTTTCTGGTGGACTTCAAAATTTGAAACTTTGGATTTGAGACATTCAGACAAGTGTTTACAACACCTCAAAACCGCATAAGAAAATATCCATTACCGGAGGAATGCGGACCAAAATACTTAAGTGTTCTACTCTGTTCAGTACTGTATTTTGTCATGCCGGACTTAGGTTGCTTGAAGGTACACTTCCGGAGATGATCAAAAGCTGAAACTTTATATTTAAGATCATCTAAGGACTATAGACATCTTACCAAAACTGCAAGACCAGATCTTCAACTGTGGACCAACTCTGATCAAAATACTATCTCTTTTTCGCTATCCCTGTACTCTGCCAATACTTAGTCAAAATGCTTAAGTCTGTTTTGCTGGACCAAAATCTCTATTCCAACCTTGTTGAATCTTAGTTCCTTTTCTTGTTGCCATCAATGACAACACCATCAAACATCATGCTTAGTCAAACTAACTCATACCAGCAGTGTCACTATCTATGATATTTGCCAAGTTGCCAACACAACTTTCCTCTTTCATGTTAGAGCTCTTCTCTATGAAATGAGCTCACACATGTGATTGCTAAATGCATTCATGTGTCACATGACTCACACACTCACCCATAAAATGGAATTTTCAATTCCATCTCCTCCCAAGAAAACTATTTTTTTATTTCTCACTTGTCTTAATCTTCATTAAATGCAAATCCCTTCCCCATGTGAATTTAAAATTCACTTTTATTCTCCACCCTCCAATCTTGTTGATGAGATCTCAACCTTTCATCCTCTCCTCTCATCTCCACCATTGATCTCAACTTTTAATCTCCACCATTGGATCAAAATCCCCCTCAATTTGCCTATAAATACAACCCTCTCCAAGTCATTTTCATCATCTCATTTCAAGTAAACTTATTATGGTAAAATTATTCCTCGTATCCTCTTAGCTAGTCCATGCCAAAATTGTGTTCCAATTGAGAACATATCCACAGATTCACTATTTAGTTTGGGTAAAGCTAGGGAGTTGGGTGCACTTCCTAAACCTTATCAAGGAGTGAGGAGACTTCAAGGATCATCCAAGCTATAACATTATGTTTTACTTTAATTTTCATTGTTTTTATGTCCTTGAAGCTTTTTCTCATCTTCACCACCCATTACAAATAGGTGCATTATATCCAAGAATTTTAGAGAATTTTGAAGCTCATAAAAAAATGTCAAATGCATGCTAAAGTAATGGTGTTCTCCTTGGACAATCATTCATGTGAAAGCAACAAGGCATCCACATATCCTAGCCTTATAGTGTCATAATCACTAGGAAAGACCAACATTAGAAGATGATAACACAGTCACATCAATGTTGCAACTGATATGTGTGTACCAATCAAATAATAAATTAACCATAAATGAATAGCTTATTTTGAATCCCTCTCCCTTTTTTGATAACTTGTTTCGTTATTGATAGGAACTTAAACAGATATAGGAACTCAATGTTAAATTAAAAGGGAACATTATTAGGGATTAAGCATAGTCCACATATATGATTTATCAAATAAGGAATTTAGAGAGTATCTAGCTCAAGGTTTCTATCCAAATCTTGATTTACTACATACTTCCACTAGCGCAATAGTCCTTGTAAGAGAACAAACATATTGAACTTTGTCACAAAAACCCGTGTATATCTATATCATCTTATTGTAGTAGATTTATCACTATAATGAGTATCAATTATTCATTCAATTTTGAGAAATATTTTTTTAATGCACAAATTAAATGTCATTAAGAAGAAAAATATACCTCTGCATTGATTCAATAGACAAGTTATTCATGATCACAAAGTCCTAAATATCACTTATCTAAACATCTTTGAACCTTCCAAAATATTAACATTAGTTATAACCAAAATATGAAAATCTAACACAAAGGTCTTATAATTCTCTTCCAAAATTAAAATAGTATAGGTCTCAAGTCATTCATACTATGACTTATTCAATTTCATCCTTTGCTTGCCTTGCTATAGATGTGAGCATATAACAAAGAACAAAGGGAAAGACGGACATCTACTTTTAATGCAAGGAGTGGTGATAAAAAGAAGACATGAAGTTCTTCAAGGAGAGAACAACAAGGATGAACACATTTTAAGTGTCGGTTTTTTAGCATTGCAATTTTTTTATTCAAGTTGACATAACCTTTTCAATAAGGTTGCAAGAACCAAAGTTTATCTCTAAAAAAGAGGGTGCCATGAGGTCCTACTTAGTGTACACAAAAAAATTAGAGGCATTACAGTTAAAGAATTGAAGTAGTTTCACTCGTAAACACTTGCACATTGATTATAAGTTCTAGAAAACAAATTGCAACACAACAACAAAGGGGAAAAAAAGGAAAAATTTTCAAGTGCCAAGACCATCAAGAGGATCACATTAACAAACTAAAATGATATAGGAGTAGATCTTGAAGCAACAAGCCAAATGTGAAGTTAAAGAATGAAGAATTTCTTGAAGCTTTAGTGTTTATATGACCAAATTACCTCTATAACTACCATTCTTATTTGCAAGCATTTTTTGAAGCAATCTTTGCAAAAGATACAAATTATAGCGTGTTAGCATTTTATTTTACACCTTTCAATGCGACGTAAAACAAAACAAATGTGTGATAAAACCGCTCTTTGAATTAGAAGGGCTAGCTCCCTGTAAAATAAAACCAACCTAAAACTATACACAATGTACTGCAATTTATAGACTTTATACAATGCTTTCAAAGGTGTTTCATGTTCATGATGAATAAAACACAAATATGCAATCTTTTTGGGTTTGTGACATGTAAAAGGATGAAAAAACACTATCAACACAAGGCAAGGGTTTTATGTTTTTTTAGTAAAATCAAAACCTACGCTACATGCTCACACTATTCAGCTAAAGACAGTTAAGCAGGACAAGTGCACATGGATTGGATTGATTGAACATATGAACATATAATCATGTATGCTATGATTAAATCACATATAATATGGTACAAAGCCATGAATTATATCTTCAATTTTAGCTGTGATACAAAGTCTACAAATTCATTGAATCAACTAAACTTTTAGCACAGATGACGACACATTTCAATAAACATTTATCAACAAAACAAGCATATTAAATGTCATTGAATGAATAAGAAAACCACAATTACGTTGAACACCAGATGACTAGCAACTTTAGCAAATTTAAGGCTTTAGAATTGTCATTTTATTAATGTTCATTCACTGATACAATTGATTTATCTAACTTCGATACTAAATACTACTCTAATTTATGTGCAAAAAAAGCACATATTTATACTATTTACAAAGATTTGCATGAAAATAGATGAAATAATTAACTTAACTCCTAATCTTAATTGAATGTTGTTTGCGTGACATGCAAACTTTATTAAAAGTTATCTACTCAACTAAATCTAAATTACAAACATGCAATTGTCAGCTCAATTGATGATCAAACATGCAACCCGTGGTTAAATTGTAGAGAATGAAACTCATCCCCTACTGATGTAAAAATGAACAGGTAAAGGCTCTTTTATATAAGAGAAAACCAACGCTGCTTCCTCAGTTTAGATTTGTTCTTGCATTCAAACTTAACTTCAGTTTCAATTTATATAAATAGCTTTTTTGGATATTTTGAAAAGGCATGATTTATGCATGAAAGAAGGTGCTTCTTGTTGATTGAAGTGGTTGGATATTTTAAGAATCAAAACTAAAGTCTATTTGATGAAATATCCCAAACTAATGTTTTTTTTTGGGCTGTTTTGACAAATGTTTGACAAAATGTATGTAAATAAAATGAAAAAAAAAAAAGCTGATTTCACTTCATTCAAAATATAAAACATACATCTGCAATCTTATGAGAATATGTGTGGATTAAAAAAAGATTGCACAATAACTTATTCAATAATCTGGAGATTACATACATTCAGTTCTGATTGAAACAAAGATGAGTGTAGATTCTGACCTCACACTGTAGTTGAGTTACAATGAATGGACTGTTAAACCACTGTAGACTAATCTGAGGGAAATAATATGTATCAAATCCGCAGGTTACAATAGTAGACCCCTTTTGTTGTCCTCATACTTGTTGTTTTACACATATTAAAGCATATACACTGCTAATAAAGATGCATCTAGGGTTTGAGACACAAAGACCTCCTCAAAATCTATTTGCCTTACGTTCAAACTCCAGATACTCGACTCTAACTTATACGACTAGGGTTTAGGGTAGAAACTCCTCAATAAAAATGCATTTTGACACCAAAATACTAATTTCACCTCCTTGCATCAGTTGCAGATTTGTACGGCCTAATTTGATAAGAATGGGTTTCCAAATTAATGGTGGCAGGGATGTGATAGACATGTGATAGGTGCGACCAGTAGGTACAAACTAATCTTCCCAAATAAAATCGACTATTTCTTCTGTATAAAGGTTTCCAAATAAAATCTCATACTGTTACATCATACTAGAACTTAGTCGTGAACCTAGAATCAAAATGGTCTACATTTAACACCAATCTCCACTAAAATTGCAAACATTTAGCTCTCCGGTGAACTCAGGATGATTAGGAGGGTTTTCGTCCTCAAAACCATTCTTTGTCGAAAGCTTTTCATCCTAGGATAGAAAAGGATGAACAACCATTCAATTACAAAGCTAGGGCTTGAAATAAAAATGCCCAGAATGAATTTCTTCTCAGTCTCTGCTTTTTATATCCCTTGGAAATATTATTTTTATAACTTTTTAGTTTCCCCTTTAAAAGTGACTTTTGAAATTTCTTTTAATTTAACTTTACTTTTTGGGCCCCAAAATAAGTCATCTTTATAAAAATAACTAATTAAAGATAAGTTGTTTTTAAAATAAACACCTCTAGACAACTTAAGTTAATTAATTAATTATTCCCTTGCAACACCCCAATTAACCTATGAGATTAAAATAGACTAAGGGTCTCTACAATTCTTCATGCATGCAAAGGGGACATTACATTTGATTTGAGAAATAAATAAATAAATTGCCTTTGTATTGGCATGTTGCCTTGTAGGTGTGCATGCCAATACAAGGTATCTCCTCTTTGTCTTTTGTAAGCATGTCCCTTCATTTGTGTGCCCTCTTATATGAATAATGCTCATATATTTTCAAACAAACTTACACCCAGGGGTGCCCAATGTAGAAGGTGATTAATAGATCCAAGGAAATCCTTTAAACAATGCAATAAGGCATGAGAACAAAGAAGAGCATGCCTTTCAACCAGGACCTAAATTTGACGGTCCACCTTGCCTATGATGGTTATGTACTCAAACTTGCTAAACTACATACATATATTAGAATAACTCTAGAAATTTTACATTCTATCTAAAATCTACCCTTTCATGTAATACAATCTTCCTAAAATTTTGATTGTATTTTACAACAATAATAGCCAAATACAACCATACAGTCATCAAATTTAAGCCTTTCAACCACTCTTTTTCAGTCCTTTAGTCTAACACGTCCGTCTCTAGGTGTGCATGCTCTTACAAAAGGCTCCTTATAAGAATGCAATGGTGAGGCACATCCATTTCTTCCTAAATGCACTTTTAGTCTTTGAAACTTTCTTTAATAAGATGCATGATCATTCCATAGGGCGCGCTTTTAGACACATATTCTTCCATTTTAACGAGGCACATAAGGAAGGAGAAGGAAACACTTTTCTCAATTTGAACATGTGAGGTATGTTCACACTTTGATATTCTTTTGAAAGGCGCATTGAAGATGAAGAGGGCACATTTATACCTTTGATTTTACTTGTTCAGGCATGTGAAGGTTCAAATAGGTGCACTTGATCTCTCCCTGTGCTGGTGTGGTGGTCTTTTCCTCTAACTGGCGTGTTTTCCTTTGGGAATCTTGTGTTGATTTCAATTTTATTTTGCCTTAGCAAGGAACATGTGAGAGGTGCTTCAAGAACTTCATAATCTTTTTGTCTTCATTTCCTAAAAGTGTGTTGGCTTGGGTTGTGAGGTGCTTCCTTCTCACTGTTTGTGTGAAGAACTCCTTGGCAAGCACTTTGTCTTTTGTTGTGGTGTGTTGCTTTTATATTTGATGCACTTTTGCCTTGCCTTGATTTTATTTTATGATTTTGATTATTATTTTAAAGCCTTTACTTTGGCAAGATGCACCTTTATAAAAGACTTATTTTTAATTTTTTAATAATTTTTATGATTTTTAAATTCTAAAACAAAAACGTTAATTTCAAAAAAAAAATTTAATTTAAACTTATTAATAAATAATTAATAATGAATTATCAACTACAAATTAATATGTTAAAAATTAAAATTTATGAACAAATAAACAATACTTTGAAAACTAGACATTTGGACTTTGACAATGATACAAACCTAGTGATTTGATGAAATGCACACTAGACATGGAAAATCAACATTTTGAACATAACAACGCACAACTTGGTTGAAAATATTTTTTGACTTCAACGTCGACAATTTATGACAAGTACAAATGATGATGACAAAGGAATTACTTATTACACAATCCAATTTTGAATTAGGTATGAGAATTGGATTTATCTAGGGATCGCGGTGTATACTTGTGGCATAGCAGAACTTCAGAATCTCTAGACTTACAAGTAGACCGGTTCCTTATTAGTTGGGCAGTGGAGTCAAAATATGCCTAAATCAACTAAATATGAACATAATTCCTAAATCACCTAACAGGACATGACATTTCACAATACATGAGGGAAATACAAGACTACATAACCAAAAACATCATGAATTGGGAAACGCAATACAAACAAAGTGGAAAACATAAATGCTCTTTTTTAAGTAAGAACATAGAGAAACAAAATGAGTTACACAAAACCATTAACAGACTGGGAAAAGTAAGAACCTTTCCTCCTGAGCTGGGATTTTAGTCACAACATCACATAGTATTTCATCCTCTACAACACTTTCTCAAAGAGCCATGGTTTAGTTGGATAGACACGATCATTCAATGAAAAACTTAGGATAAATTGATTGATATGAATGGGTTCTGGTTGATCATCATCTTCCATAATGAGCAACCTCTATAGCAGGTGAAGGTACTGAGCCTCCTTTTGAAGATATCTAGCAAGGTCCTGTGGCCATAATACATTTGCAGGTATTGTAATTATTACATGTTAGAATTGGTCCTCTCCAACTATCTTTTCAACATATGTGATCCCAAACTCAATCCAACTATCAACTTCTAGGAAAGGTTGGAGTTGTTGAAAGAAAATTTTGCTCACCAACTCATTACTTATCAAATCCACAATGGATATCAACAAGGCACCTTGTAATGAGAACATCTCTTGATCTTCTTCATCAATTGATCTTGCTACTGACCAACCTACAGAGTCCAAGTCTGAAAGACCATCAAGGTTTGAATCTTCTAGTGCTAAGTCATTATCAAAATACACATGCTAAAAAAATCATCTTCTAGTAGCTTACTTCACCATCCATCATTCCACATTGTTGGCTCTAGGATAAAATGAATTTCTCTAGTGCAATCATCTTCAATTAATACGTCTTTTGGTTTTCCACTATCAATCATACCATTGTTATCTCCTATCATTGAGGTAGGAGTATGCATATGATATTTTGACGACATTTCATTTTCTTTGACCATCCATTTTTCTTCTTCCATGACATCTTGGAGAAAAAGATCCACTTCTTCCTCACTGGCATATATGGAGTTTATCAAAGACAAAGCTGAGTCAAAACTCAAAAAGAGAGTTCATTATCATCTAATAAAAGTTTACTCTCAAGTACTTGTAGAAAACTATCAAAATATGATAAAGAATCTTCTGCATGGTCCCCTGATCTATAGGGTGCCACCAAAGCTAAATTATGTCCAGGGGATTGTTCATCTAATTGTGAGTCATCATGGATATCATGAATAATATCAACCTCCTAGATCTGAAGCATTTGAGCAAAATCACTCTTTGCATCCACAAAAGTTGCATCTACCATCTCATTAGATAAAGGAACATTTAATTCTTCTGCCATTGGAGTTAGATATTGAAGAAATACATCAATTTCTAACATGAGATGCTTGGTTTCTTCATCAAACATCTTTTGAAATTCCTCATCAATAGTGCTTATGAAAATTTCTAATTTTGAAGTTGAAGACCCCTGGGAGAGAAAAATATCTTCCTTGTCTTGCTCTTCTTTGATTATATTTGATGCAAGTTTGCTGAACCACCCTTCAAATGATGAAAAGATGAAATTACATTCATCATTGTAGTCTTTAGTATATTTGATTTCTAGTTCACAATTCTGGTCTTGAGAGCTTTGTGTCACTTCATTCTCCTTAGAGAAAGTATACAATAGTTGTATTACATTATGTTCCTATCCCATCAATAGTCCTCCTTTGACTTCAAAATATTTATGCAAAATGGATAAGATTTCTACCTCTAGTGGATATTCATATTCCATTGGTAGTTCCTGATTATGTAGACACATGATGTCACTTGAAATAGGATTATGAAAATCATTCCTCCTTATATCATATTCACATTGGGTAAATCCCATAATAGATCCACCATTAAATTCGTCTAAAATACATTCAAGATCATCTGAAAATCTTTGATTTTCATTTGAAGCCATTAATATTTATATGAATTTGAGCATTTTAGGACAACTTTCTCTGTCATGTTCATTTGTTGCATGGAACAAACAATATATTTGTGTCACAAAAGACACATTTGCCACTTGCTTGGTTGGAAAAATAGGCTGATCACTGACATAGTTGATGGAAAAATCTTGTCTACTTGTAGGAGATGGATATTGTTGAAGTGGTGAGATGCTCACAAGAACCAGAGACTTGATTGAAGCTTTGTAAATTTTCCCTGAGGTGATCATATGATCCTCCAATTCAATAACATGTTCCTAAACTTCTCTTAATTCTGTAGCATTTCTTTGCTTGAGAAAGAAAGCAACTTCTGAAGATTGAGCATTGATAAAAACAACTAAGAAGAATTTTAGAAGAAGGATTTAGGGTGTCTGCAACTTTAGCAACTAGATAGTTAAATCTTGCTATGAACTCCCACATTGGTTCACCTTTGTCTTGGCATTTGAAAGCTATGCAAACAAGACATGATCATCTTTCGTAGGTTTGAAATGAGCAATAAATTTCTCTCATTGACTCCCAACTCATGATAGAACCAACAACAACATGGTTAAACCAATCAACCGCTACGCTTTGTAAACTTTCCACAAATAAGAGAACTGTGACATCTTCATGTGCAACACTAAGAATTCCACAAGTGGTGGTGAAGGCTAAAATATGTTCATCTGAATGTTGCTTGCCATCACTGTAGAATTTCAAAAAATTCTTCCTTGAGCCTTTGGGGAGTTCATAATTTTCTGCCAATGCCAATAGACCGATCTAATTTCCCCATGGGCACAATGGAGATGGACAATTGTTGTTGACACGATTACCCCCCTAATCAACCATTGGAAGTCTTCATCTGAAACTAAAAAAGATTTGTGAACTCTGAATCTTTGTGCCAATTTGAATTACTTGAAATGGATAAGATGATAGTCTTATGTCGTTCTCCAGCAGAGTCACCAAAAATTATTAGCATTTTATTTCATACCTTTTAGTGTGACGTAAAACGAAACAAATGTCTAGTAAAACCGCTCTTCAAATTAGAAGGGGAAGCTCCCTATAAAAATAAATCTAACCTAAAACTCTACACAATGTACATTGCAATTTACAAACTTTAAACAATGCTTTCAGAGGTGTTTCATGTTCATGCTGAATAAAACACAAATATGCAATGTTTTTGGGTTTGCGACGTGTAACAGGTTGAAAACGTGCTTTCAACATGAGGCAAGGGTTTAGTGCTTTTTGCAACTACACAGCTTGCACTATTCAACTAAAGATAGAGGCTAAGCAAGACATGTGCACATAGATTGGATTGATTGAACATATGAACATATAATCATGTATGCTATGATTATATCACATATAAGATAGTACAAAGCCATGACTTATATCTCCAATTTCAATTGTGATACAAAGCTTGTAGATTCATGGAATTGACTTAACTTTTAGCACAGATGATGACATATTTCAATAAACTTTATCAATAAAATAGGCATAATAAATGTCATTGAATGAATAAAAAAATAACAATTACGTTGAACACTAGATGACTAGTAACTTCAACAAAATGAAGGCATGAGAACTGCCATCATATTGATGTTCATTCACTAATACAATTGATTTCTCTAACTTTGATATTGAATACTACTCTAATCTATGTGCAAAATCACTTATTTATATTGTTTACAAATATTTTCATGAAAATAGATGAAATAATTAACTAAACCCATAATCTTAGTTGATTGTTGTTTGTAGGACATGTAAATTTTATTACACTGAGGAGTGGGTTTTGTTTGTACGATACTAAACTTTGAATCACACACCTTATGCAACAAATCAAGTAGAATTCTCCAATGCCTTCAGCTACTTGAATGATTAAATGCAATGGTTTCTTTGAGGAATGATCTTTATAGTGTCTTTTAATTATGCTAAGTGCTAGTTGTTTTGGTGATAGTGCATAGTTTGGATCATTCAACTTTAATGGGGAGTGCTCATCTTTTTGGACATTTTGTTGGTGTTTATGAATTGAAGTGCAATGTCATGTAAATGTAGGGGTACAATATGTTCATCCCATTTGTTGCTATTGAAATCAAATGTCCCAAGCATTACAAGTTCACTTAGATTGATATTGTTAGTAAGGCCCATTTATGATAGTAACTCCCATTCATTTATTTCAATTGTAGTTCTTGTGTCTATCTAGTTATCAATGTCTTCCTCCTTTTCATGGTTAGCCTCTAGGGATAACTTTAAGGAACCCCCCCTAAAAAACCTATAAAATCCTAGCGAATCTTAGCTAAGTGCTATAATTTTCTTGGCAAATTCATGTCTGTTATTAGATTTTTTTATTAAATCATGACGAATCCTAATGAATAATTGGTAAAAAAAAAAAATTCATAGGTGAATTATACTTGTATTCAAAAAAATAAAATAAGTTTGTTGGCGAATTATATAAATATTCAAAAATTTAAAATAAATTATTTGGCAAATGTGCTGGCAAGTTTTTGAAAAATTATAATGTGGCTGGCAAAAATATCAAATGCTCAATTATAATGATTAATTTACTTGGCGAATTTATAGATTAATAAATATTTACATTTAGATCAACGAATAATCAGTATCACAAATCAACGACATCAATTCTATTATGGGCCACAATTCTAACACACCCAAATTTCTACATAAAGTCTCCAGAATAGAGACAAGTGTCAACAAAGGAATGATTCAGATTAATGGCAATTAATAAATAATAATTTAATAAAATAAAATTCAAAAGGATGACTAGACTTACAATTTATATCGATGTACTTATAATATTCTAATAATTTTTTATCGTCAGATGATCGCAAATCAACGACATAAGTTCTATTTTGGGCCAAAGTACTGACACACCCAAATTTCTACATAAAGTCTCTGAAATTGAGACAAGTGTCAACACCTGAACGAAGAATGCTTCAAGTTGAAATTAAAGAAAAATAATACATAATAAAACAAAAATTCAGAATGATTACTACTATTAGAATTTACATCGATGTAATTATAATATTATAATAAATTTCATTTGTCAGATGTTTGCAAATCAATGGTATAAGTTCTATTCTGGGTCACAATTTTGAATCACCTATATTTGTACATAAAGTCTCTATAATAGAGACAAGTATCAACAAAGAAACGATTTAAATTAAACTTATTTTTTACATATTTTCTGAATTATAATACTTCCAGCATCAACCAATGGATCTAATCATAAATAATAGAAGTTTCAGAATTAACAAAAAATAATAGACAATAAGACAAAAATTTAAAAGGATGACAACAATTGTAATCTACATCAATAACCCATATTATATTATTATATTAAACAAAAGAGTTTACGATCTAAAGAGGATTTTTTATATAGCCCTAATCCAAGGTGCCCTAACACGAACCTTGGATAAAGGTGTACACAGAAAAGGGAAAATTCAAAATAGTTTAAATTTTCAAAAACTAAAAACAAAGTTGTTAGTTGCCACCATTAATGTGTCTTCTAACAACCACCACCTGAAGAATAAAATTTGTAGCATAGACAACAGACCTTGCCCATCTTAAGTAATAGTCAGATAAGTCATTATGTATAATAAGGGCCATGTTAAAGCACTCCAATGAGCCTCTAACAATTGCCCTCCTTGCCTCCTTAAGAATGTGATTAGCTACAACCAAGCACTCTAACAAATGTAAAGGGAAAATTCTAGCCTTATCCCATGGTCCAACATCACAATCGTAATCATTTAAAGTTAAATCAAGTTTATCCCCAGGGATAAGCAATTATTAAATCATTGCCTTCCTGATCATCTTCACTAGACCTGGGTCATTGAGCAGGTCCATTAAATTCGACAAAAATGCACAAATGATGTCGCTAAATAGATTTTTTTGAGGATATTCTAAAACAATATCACAACCAATAATGTCCCAGACAACATCGTCAACCAGGGGGGACTCAATCAAAAACACCTTCCCTAGTTTTTGCTTATCAAATTTATCCAAATCAACCATTTTCCACTTGCAAGGCAAGAGAGAAATATGGAGAGAGATCAAATGACTCATCTTGATGAATGATAGCAATTCACCGGGAATGAAAACACAAACAACCAAAAAAGAAGGAAGATGCCTAATAAACTTATAGAAGAGACTTAGGGATATATTTATTATGTCACATGTGAGAATGTACAATAACCATGCCACCTCACACCTGGTGCAAGCATTTATTTCTATCATATGGTGGGTTAATTGTGATCTCAATTGGGACAATGGGATTGATTCGAAATAGTGTCGCATAATTGATAGGATTGACTGCACTTGCAGTACCTTTATTATTAATTAGAGTTGTACGATTGATAGGACTAAATGCACTTACTTTGAAGTCCAAGTGACAAATCGAATAGATTAGCCAATGCCAATTGATTTTATTAATGGCAAGTGACAAACAACCTAGATTAGCCAATGTGAATTTAGTTTATTAATGATTACATTCCAGGTGATGGTAGAGTCAATTAAATGGAGTTGCTTGTCATTAATAATTAGCCATTTTTCTCGATAAACTGTAAAAATTAAAAGTAATGGCTTTCATTACAGCAGCTATGTGAAAAAATTCAGTTATCAAGTACTTTTTGTGTGTTCATTCATGATTTTGAATTTAACTATGTGATAGAGTTCAAAAATGTAGAACAATATGATAGAAAATTTTATTTGTGTGTGGCTATGCAGGATGTTATTGTTTGGCAGTTATCAGAATGAAGAAATGGAAGCCTTCATCAAGTGGAACAAATCATGTCAAGAATCAACACTATTAACATTTGCAAATGACACATTCTATTATGGGTTGTGGGTTGAATCTCCCACACATGCATGCATGTATGAGAAATTAGAAATTCAAATGCACACATGGAATTGGTATTGCAACTCAATTGAAAGTGACCTAAAGAACATCAATTTAATTCTCCTTTACTAGCCTTATTGTTACCCATACCTAGTGGTTTCTTGTACATATAATGCAAGGTTCCATGGAAAATCATTTATTCACATTGTGAATGACTACATAATTGAATCTGTAATGCAGACATTGCTTGTTAATAGGATGGTTATGGTCTACAGTGAAATATTCATTAAGCATCATCAAAAAGAGAAACCAAAAAGATTTTGGAGGACCATATCAAGGATTCAAGTTCGAAGGATAAAATTTTTATATGTAACTAGATAGTAGAGTATGATGTTAATTGAATGTCTTGACTCTTGGTCTCTTCTCTATGTTCAGTGTTCACTGTTGTTTGGAACTTTAAGTTTGGTTAGATGTTCATATACAATGTAATTCCCCAATTTTTTTGATGGTGATGTTAATAAAAAATATAGAAGTAATTATGGTTTGGCTTGAGTTCAATGGCAATGTATACAAATGGTTCAAATTTTCAATATAAAATTGCAATCATCACATGGCAAAGATAAATGAGTTCAATGGCAATGTATAGTGATGTATAAAAAGGGAAAAGATAAATGGATGTGTTAGATCAATTCAAAATTTTAGGGTTTTAATGTTATCACGATTCACTCTGCAAAATCTCCAAGTTAAAACACTGCAATCACCATCTTACTTCCTTGGAATGGACAAGTGTCACCATATCGCATCATCATAGCCTCAACACTTGCCGCTATCTGGAAGCATGTGTGATGCACTCACCTTTGGATCGCTCTTGGTATAAAAAATTAAAACACTGCCATTGATTTTACTATTATTATATGAGTCAACAAAGTGGGCCCGACTTCGTATGAAGGGAGCTTCAGACTTTAGTGTGATGTTTCACCATTTGATGAATGTTTCGATGGATGACTGTAATTTTGAATTCTGAAATGAAATGGCTGGAGTGTTAGACTTATGAACTCAAACCTCCAGAATCAACCTAGAGCCGTTAGATTTACAAAGATCAAAGGTTGAATAATTATTATATATATTATATAATATATTATAATAATATATCTAACCTATTATTATTACAACCCTATCCCCGAGGGCTTAAATTGGGCAATCCACCTTCCCTGTCAAGAATTTTTTCCAACAATTTAGTCTTCATTATTGCCTTTCGTATGACAATTAATTTTTTTTAATGCAAGTCAAATTTTATATAAGAAATATAAAAAAATTACAAATGGTTTTAATGTATTCATACCAAGGTATTTCAAATAAGTTATGCATTCCAATTCTTTCTATTCTTTATAACTGCCAAGTCCTTATCCTTCAATACAAAATTTAATTGTTTGATGTGTTGGAAAATCTTGGAGGCTGGAATGAATATAAAATATTCTATAAAAAAACTTAAATAGTATTGAGAACTTCTTAAAAAATCTATAAATTTGGGATTTTTTTAAATAATAGAAGTTTCTATTAAAGAATTTAAAAATAATATATATAGTCATATTTTCATATTAATTGTTTTTTTTACAGTTTCTAAAGTAAATTACATGTATGTTAATACAACCAAATATTTATTTTTATTGTATTTTACAATTAAAATCTTTAAATACAACTATACAAAAGTGAACAAAGGAAACAAAAGTGATACCGAATGCCAAGTATGCAACCCACATCAGCAGAGTAAAAAAGGTTTTAAAGTACAACTGGTCATCAAAAGAAGAGTATGTTGTGTGGGTGCAGAGGTACATTGTGTTGGTTCTCCAAATTGTACCCACCAATTTCTAAAAGGTAGGAAACCTTTATGATTGAAATTGAGTGAATCTTGGCCAACAAATAGGATAATTTGTCTAAGGACAATCTCCTCTGCACTTCAGGCTCTACAAAGCCTAGGTAGGTTTCCCTATAAGACACTTGATATAAGAAATGTAAACTAGCAAATTACTTCGATGTCTATTAGCAGAAGATACTTTCACAAGGACATAGAAGGTCTAAAGCTTCAAAACAATTCTAAGTGCAAATCCTTTCCAAATTTTGAATGACTTTGTGTGAAAGTAATAATTACTTAAGAATAAATTACACGACAAGTGTAGATTATCATTTTAGTGTATAACTGGTTGAAAAGAGGAAAATACTATAGATCGGTGCTTATCATGGAAAATAGAGTCTAAGATCTTTATGTTCTGCACTTAGGAGTATCTACTTCTAAGGGTCACAGTAAATTTTACTGAATGTCCTTATCCTTGATAAATATGAAATCCCACGAAAGGCCTCAGCTACATGAATTCATTCTTAATGATCCAATTACAATACAAACAAGATTATTATCCTTCCTGAAAGATTTACTCAGTTGCTTTAAATGAAACTAACATAGAAGAAATAACCCATAATGGAAAATGTGAAATGATGAAATAACAATCCTTGATTATTATTATCCTATTTACATTATAAAATGGAGACAAATTCACACAAACTTTTCATGTTTTTCATACAAACTCAAAACATATAGTTACATGCTTTTGACAGAGACATCAAACTCACAGACTTCTATTCCTATGACAGACAACATAACTACATATTGCTGAATAGGGCAAGACAACTAAGAAGGGGGGGGGGGGGGGGGGGGGGGGTGAATCAATTGTAACCAATATTTCAAAACCATTAAGATATCATCCACTTAATTACTGTTATTAAGGTTAACCATGAAAGCACATTTACACATCAACACAAGAGACACCAGAATTTCATGTGGAAAACCCTATAAGGGAAAAACCTCGGTGAGTGTTAGCTCATAGTATAATATGTTATATTAAAACTAAAAATCAGAGGCTCACTGCCCAAATGCTCACTGCAAATTGAGAGGCTCACTACCAATGGGGTGGCTCACTGCCGATGGGTGGCTCACTACCAAGATTTGGTGAATTGAGATGGCAGCATCTAAACCATGCCAAACTTTAGTTCCATTGAAGTACTATAAACATCCTCTGCTCTGCTCTGCTTTTAACTTTAGACTATCTTCACATCTTCACTCATGGATGTATTTTCACAATTCTATTACAAGTATTTATACAATTCATCAACCTTGGAATGATCATCAAGGTCGGCATTACAATCATCAACCATTGGAACATTCTCCAAGGTCAGCAAACACATATACATAAGAATAGGTCTAGACCTAAACGGATTAATGAAAGAGAAAGAATGAATGTGGACCAAACCAAGCCTTAGCTGGGACTCAAACACAATCTTTCATGATACAACACGCTATCACAATCTTCAAAGTATAACCGCAACAAGTGAAAACGACCAAGTCGGCTAAAACTGGTGTTAACACTAAAGATTTTGAGAGCATGCTTCATGCACGATCTAGATTACACTTTGTAGACCAATCAAAAAGTAGGAACACAATTTGGAGACATCCACAAGCACGTTACAATCACCATGAACATCCGCACAACCTCAAAACACTTTACCCACAAGATTCTTCAAACCGGAGCACTTGAACTATCAGCCACTGTCATTAAAAAAAGATCGCTTGTGGACAACCATATCATGAACCATTAAAACTAAAGGCACATGCCCTCATTATAAACTTAATTCTAGAACTGCAAACTATAATACTTAATTGCGGAGAAATGCAGAGCAGAATACATTCTCCCTGTCACCACTGAAAGCACAAAAAAACATTTTTTACTCTAGTGAACATAACTCGCTCAAATCTTCATACTGGAGGCTCAAACTTGGAACATAGCAACAATAGACAACCTTCATCTTAACGTCTAAACCGCAGACAAAGATTTTTAATCTACAAGAAATGCGGGAGAAAATACTTTACTATCTTTCTACAAACCAAGATATTCTGCAATACATTGTTTCCACCGGTAGAGCAAATTTTCTCAAAAGCACTTGGAAACACAATACCAGGAACACTTTCTCATTATCCTCAACACTTATCTAAGCCATTACAAACCAATTATCTCAATACAAGCAAGCATCAAAACACAAGCACAGTTGACACCAATGACAACATAGATATGTTGACATCAATGACAACACCGGTAAGCACATACTTGCAACACATACATCCCATTTGGTTTTCCAACCCTTGTTCCAACTGAGCGCATCCCTTTTATAGAATTAAGGGTGTCTCTTACAAATTTTTAGATGACTGACACGTACACCTAAATAATATTTTGTTTACAAATTGCATTGCATGTGAACAGTTAAGAACATTCCCCTAGCAGTTTTACACCAACTGCATCTAGTTTCACATGATGACCAAGAGTGGGCACTTTGGTTGTTTGTGGGGACACTTCATAAAATAGGCTTCAAATATTAGTCTTCAACTTACAAGTTGATTAACCTTTCATAATTGCATCTAGGTTGTTATGGGGAAAACCCATCAATTGTTCCTCGCCCGCCAAAGCTAAGTTGGCAGCACATGCTTGTTGTGAGAATAGTGATAGCTAGGACGACAGTTGTTATCCACATGAGCATTTGATTTTATAAATAGTGGCTTGTATAATCTCCTATTCTTGGACCACCTTAGTGTTATACCCATCATATGTTAAATGCTAATCATCAAATATTGTTAATTAATATGGGGGCAAAGAGGAGCTCTGAAGGTGCTACTATGCCCCTACACCAAGTTAAGCTACTGAATGTTGGCCATTGAAAACTAGAAATTTCCACCACCTTAGACTCGGCAGCTACAAACCATAGAATAGATTGAGCAGCAATGCTCCTACCTTACCAAATTCTTGTTATGTAGAGATGGGGTTGTGTGAATGAGAAAGTTGCTGGAGAGAAAGAAACTTTCTCTACAAAACTTGGGATGTGTTAGATTTAGGACAGACAACTGAGAGGGGCGGTGAATCAGTTGTCAAAAGATTTCTTCAATTAATCACTTAAGTCCTTTTCTTAATTCAGCAGTAAATCAATCATGGAAACATAATGCAGCAATTCAAGAGAAGAAACACATTAACACATATGACACCAAGATTTTTGATGTGGAAAACCTAGTTAAGGGAAAAACCACAGGGTGACTAACCCAAGATTGTATTCTCTGTTAAAAGAATAGAAAGAACAAAATGGCACATGCCAATTAGGGCTCACTACCCGAGCACACTACTCACAAGAGGCCCACTGCCTACAAGAGACACACTAACTATAGAATAATAAATATTACATACTTGAACTAAAGAATAGCATCTTCACCATGCTTGAGTCAGTTCCATTTAAGCCCCAATACTTCTGCTCTGCCTTTCGCTCTACTCCTCTCTACCACATTCTCATCTTCAGAAGATTACTTTGAAATGACTTTACAACTCCTTATTTATACAAGACATCAACTTAGGGATAATCATCCAAGTCGACAAACATTACAGAGCAAATACATAAATATAATATGACTAATTACAAAAAGACTTCACGTGGATCAACACACTGTCGGCCACATAGATCTGAGACTTCAATCTTTCTTTAGGAACACACCATTCTTCACATAACATCTTCAAGATCATCTGCAGGATGTGTAACTCATCCGGTTGGCCAAACTTAGGAAGAACACCATCATCCGGAAGTAATTCTTCAATTACGAGCTCAATCTTCAATGCAGACCACCAACATGAACTGGACACAATCCAAAGACCTCCACAAGCTTTCCTGAATTACCAAGAACATCCACACTACTTTTGTTCACTGAAATCATTCTCTCCTTCATCTGGAACCTCAAGAACACAATCTGTCATCACTGTCATAGTGGAATAGATGCTTGCGGACCTCTAGACCACGAACCAATTAGGTTGTCAATTCACATTGACTTCCTAAACACTCCAAATCCGCAGAACAAGATATTGCATTTTCAGATCTCACCGAACCTATTTGTGTCACTCTGTCACCTCTGAACACCTACCAGAATTGGTTTTACTTAAGTGGCCATAACTTCTTCAGATCTTCATGCAAACCTCTAAAATCTTTATTGGATCATATTAACACACATATCTACAAACCCTTTGAAGTGCATCCTCTGATCTTCACCTTATCTAGGATCTTTACCTTATCTAGGATCTTTACCTCACTATTCTTCTCTATTCCTGATTAGGACTAATTTTCTCAATATCCTTAGCACACAACTCATCCAATCCTTATCATCAATGCAACAGGAGTATGTTGACATCAATGACAACACTAGTTAGGCCCATACTTGCAACAGGATGCCCATACACATCCCAACATGGATAAAAGAACTTAGGAATCTCATTGCCAATTCCATCCATTCCCAGAGAAAGCGTTATGCATTCTTTCCTTTTCTTTGAAGGCACACAACTGTAACCAAGAATATATTGATAAACTTTCTCTAAGAATGGGTATTACCACAACCATGATAAGGAGAAAAGACAAGCTTCAATCTATTAAAGGAAAGAAAATTTGATATGTTGCATGATAACACTTGTTTCCATTATATAATTATGAAAAAGCAACTAGATACTCGAGACTTGCTATTTTCCCAAAATTGCACTTATCGTCCCTTATGAGACTTGACTTGTACACTTGATCTTATCCAATCACTCCTAGAAAAATGCAACACAACCAAAAGAAGAAATGGAGGCAGAAGACTTCATCACCAATCATATATATTCTGCATAAGATGAGTACTATAGTTGTATTATATATGCTATCTATCCCTTTAATACCACTGATGACTAAAAATAGAACCAAAACATGTCTTTTAAGCCTTTTGGAAACAATCATCCTCCTCGGCATCACATCAAAATATCTGCAAAAATCTAAAAGACTGGCAAAACTATGCTGACATGATGACATACTTCAAAACAAATATCAAATAATCATTTCATCTTAGCATAAAATACTGTGAGATCATAACCTGGTCCGGTGAACAAGGATAAAACCCTGACGAAACCAAATGACTAAGCAAGCTGAATTATCCCTGGTGCTTTGCTAACCACAAGTCAAAAACATCATCTGGGGGCCACTTGAACTCAAAAATATTTGTTACCCTGCTCAAATGAGCAGCATAACGGGCATCCAAAGCTATCTTGGTATCCTTGACAAAGTTGTCCAAACTATACTCTAGTCTCATCAACTTGTCAATGATGTTGTTCATGAGTATAGAATTGGGTTCATTCTCTGTCAAAACTGAGGAGCCTAGAGATGCCAACACTTTGTTAAACTCTGCCTTCCACACATCAAATGGCTTGACCTCTCTTTCATCATTTAGGATTTTGGGCATGAGGAGCTCCTCCAATGCCTCAAAGGTGTTCAACTTATTCTTTAGAAGGACCTCAAGTTTTGGTTGGTGAGCTAAAACATCATTCACTAGTCCCATCAATTCCAAGACATCTTTTAATTCAGCAGGGGCACTAGGATTAGATTTCAGCTGTTTAATCACCTTTATCAACTTTGCAAACTTGGGAGCCCAAATGTTGGATACCTCTTCAATCTTGCTTCATTCTGCAAGTAGCAAGCAAATGCATTCTTCAAATTGTTGTATCGTATCCATGCATCCTCTACTTTTCTCAGGACCCTTGTCAATCAATGTCCTAGCATATCATCAACAAAATTCACCAATTTACTTTTCCCTTCCTCCCTAGTTATCTTCTCTGTCTCTTGAGCCAATTTCAAACTCTTCTCTAAGTCACTCACCTTCTCCTTAAGATTCTTTATCCTTAAAGATAAAGTTACTCTATCTTGCACCAAAGTGGCAACTGAAGTTGACTGTGGGGTAGGTCTTGATGAAACACCATGTGAATCAAAGACTAGTGGTGCAATTTTGTCATACTCTTCCAGTAATTTCATGTATTTTTCACTTATTTTATCATAGTTAGCCTGCAATTTCCTTGATGTTGCTTCACTAAACAAGGTTGTATTGACTACTAGTGATGTCGCTAGAGGAGCTAGTGTATCTAAAACCCTTCTAACAACCAAATTTCCTACAAGTTCACTTACATTCTTGAAAACCTAAGGTTTATTAGTTTCAGGGGCAACTGCCCATATTGCCAACATTTCATACTTAGCACTGAAACCTAACCCAAAGTATAAGTTTCATTTTTGTTCCTCAGATGTCAAGACATCTTGATTGCTATCATGTCTCCTGATAGTGTCCAATGCAATAGAAGAAGCAATCTCCCACATAGGTAGCAAGAGGCACCCACTTTCTTCCACAATTTTTCTTCCCTCTTCTGGGTGATGTTTATTTGAAAATCAACCTCCTTGAGTGTCAGCTAGGCTATATCCTTCATTTCCTCCTCTGGTGCTTCTCCTCTTTTCTTATTCATTTTGCTAAGGAAAAGTTCATTTTTCTCTTAATCAATAGATCCTTGAATTATTTTGACTTGACAAACTCATCATCTTTTAGAAACTTTGTGCAAGCAAGAGCCCTCATATCATGTACAACTCTATCATCACCCCTCAAGTCTACAAGCATTATATCTTGAGGGGGGTCCTCAACTATCACCTCTTCTATTACTGCATAATCAACCAAGGGTGGTGGATTTCCTTGTGCCACTAATACCTCAACACTTTGAGAATCAAGTGGTTGAATCTCTTGCCCTATTTGTTTAGATTCTTCAGTGACAGGTGTTGTTAGTGGTGCAACAATTTTAGGGGCAAGGTTGGCAACATTATCCATCATGTACTGGACCCTAAGGATAGGATCACTTATGTGTCTAAATGCTCTTGGATAGTTGGGATCTAGCTGCATCCTTTATTTTTCTCCCTTGGTGATTTTTCTCAAGTCAACTCTTATTTTGGTAACATCTTGATCAAAAATACAATTTCTAATAAGATCCTTTGCATAGTTGAAGACATGTTTGAAACCAGGCCTTCCTACCCCCAACCTAACCTGATGTATAAGGTGTTTAGAATCAAAGTCTCTTCTCTTGTCTACTGCCATTCTGTAAGCCCACATCCTTGGGTCTAACAATTTCAATGCTTCCCCTAACCATTATTTGAAAACTAGAGAAAACTATAGATGTTGGTAGGAGTGCTCTCTTTTTATGATTCCTAAAGTGGAATTTTTTAGCCTCATTCAATTGCCACCTAATTTCCATGAAGGAAAGTCCGTCTGGCACATCTCTCAGCAAGATGTGAGGTTGAACAGAGATCCATAAATCCTAATAACTGTGGAATTGGAATGTAGATATCAATCCCCCAATTATGATCAATATCCAGCTCAAGTGTCAAATCACAAGGTCTTAGGAATTTCATAACCTTCTTAGAGAGTCTGGTTGGTCTGTGACAACCCAAATTTCCCAAAACTACCTACACAAAATACTCCTCAAAGACTACATAATTTGAAGTAGAACAATGCATGTCCCAAATGTGTGTCCATCCTTGGACTGGCATGGGGGAACTATCATTCTCTGAGAAACTTAACTTTAAGGCAAGGTGCCAAATATCTCTCATTGTATAAAATTAAATGGCATATCATAGAATACCATTTACAACTAATGATCCTACCATCTGTCTTTATCTGATTTAGGTCAGTCATGATTCCCTCAACGATGTACTTTGGAAAATCAAATTTTCTATTCAGCTTCACATGATGAATTTTTGTTGCTAACACCATCAAAGAAATAGGAATTTGTGGCTTTGCATCTATAGCCAAGTCTTGGCAGAGGGCATAATAGGTTTGAACAAAGTACCTTAGAAAAGTGTCTGTATCAAATGGGGCTTCCTCATAATCCAGAATTTTGATCAATTTGTCATCATTACCTCTTTTTCTATGCTTAGGAATCCATACCACCCTATAACCATGTTTATCTTTGTCATACTCCCTCTTCAATGGGCCAAGGTCAATTGGGTAATTTTCTTTGGGGTCCAAGTTGAAAGCTTCGTAGATAAAATCTATGTCTAGTCTAAACAATTCACCCCTTGTCTTGCTCACTTCTACCTTAGTGATGGGATCATATACACTAGCAAGTGCCCTAATTAAATCTACATTGATAAAGACATTTGGCACTACCAGCTTCCCTAAGTCTAATGTCCAGATGTTCAACAAAGGACTATGATATTTTCCCCTATTATAACAATAGTGGAACAAATCCCACCCCTGGAGAACTATGATAGTATCTCTAACATATGCCACATTGTCTGTAAATCTATCATATATGACCCTAGTTCCCTGAGAATGTTTGGCCCATTTGGAAGATCCAGGGAGTTGCATCATTTTCTTCATCCAAATCCCTCTTCCTCTTTCCCAAGAGGGGTTTAGGGAGATTCATTTTTAGGGTTCTAGATAAGGGCTAGCCTTACCAAAAAATAGCAACTAATTTTTTAAAGTTATATAGAACTCCCTCAAACCAATCTTTAGAATTTTTTTCTACAATTATGAAGATAAAAAAGATCCTATGAAAGCCAGAACATAGGAGAATTTCACTTACCCTTGTTCGGCCTTTTGAAAACCTAGATTCTTCTGCAACCTGCGCTCTTGAGAAAACCTTCAGTAGCACTAGCCTTCTTCTCAGCAACTTTGTTACCTTCAATTTGGGATGTCTCAAAAGAATTATTTTTTTGAATGGCGTAGTTAACCAAATGTCACTTCTGCAATAATGGCTCAAGCGAGCAAAGATTTGTGTATCACTTGGTAGTCGTTCCTCCCTTTTAAATGTGAGCCATTAATTTCTATTGGGAATTGAAATGATCAACAGTTGATGCTTCATCGCAGAATTTATTTAGAACCATTTATTAAAACCATGTCACATAATTCCTTTGTGATGCCTCTTAGAGATCGATACTTGTACAACATGAATGAAATGATGAAAAGGGGCCCACCTAAATCTAAGTCCTCTATACCAAAGGCACTTCAAAGTCAGGTCTCCATACCATGGGGACACATGGTGGCATGGCGTACTGTCGCATTCCCATCCCACAACTGCTTTCAAAAACTGTGATGAAAGAAAAGGTTTGCAAAGCAAATGAAACACTGCCATGTAGAAAACTCGGCCCACCATCTGCATCAGAAAAACTAACATCTTGATAATGGCACTTGGCAATGAATTGTAGCCCTGCATTTTTTACAAGCAGGGATACTTTTAGAACATGATGCAAAGCATCTTTCACAACACCAATAGAAATCTTCCACACTAGAAAGGGACTCCAGGTGAACACACGCATGTCCACATGTCTACAAATCGCGCACCCACAAATTTTATAGCACATACATATAAGAAATGCGATGCGAGGAATGAATGCAATGCAACCACAACATGACACATAACGCATGACATGGATATAAGTGGGGGCCACAAGCATGGGAAAAATAAAGAATTAAAACACACCCATTCACAGACCTGGTCGGTAAGAAAACAGAAGGGGCCAATAACCAAGACAAGTTGAGGGACATCAATGTTGTGACTTAAAATTTAGGAACTGACTAAATAAGTCAACAACAAAATAGAACATAGAACCTAAACCTCAAGGCACACTCGAAACAAATCTTTTAGGATAGAAATTTTGAGTAACAACAACACCTAAAAATATGAAAATATAGCAAGTCCTAACAGTGTGATCAGAGGTCTGTGGCTTGTTTTCTCAGAGAAGAAAAATATCAAATAGGAGTCGGGTGTGATGCATTTTCTATGATTGAATATAATAACAAAATGCAAGTTTTGTGTATCTCATCTCCAATTCATTTTGTAAATTGTATTTGAGAATTAACAATCAAGAATTCCTTATTTCTCTCATGACACATTTGTTGTTATGTAGTATGTACTATTGTTGTGTATTAGTTTATGATTAAGGAACAGAATAATTCTTATACACATAATAGTAAATTGTAATGTTACTTACAAATGAATAGATAACTAAGTACTGGATGCATATTATTTGCCATTATTGGGTCAATGTTAAATTGTTAATGTTGAAACATTAATATCTTTTAAAGGTAAATTGATTATCACTATCCAAAAAAATATCATTATAGATTAATTAACTTATTATGAATAATTTTGCACCATTACTATTATTATATGAGTCATCAAAATGGGCCCGACTTATATAAAGGGAGCTTCTGTGTGATGTTACACTGTTCAATGAATGTTTCAATGGACGGTTGTAGTTGAATTCTGGAATGAAATATCTAGAGTGCTAGACTTGCGAACTCAAACCTCCAAAATCAATCTAGAGCTGTTAGATTTACAAAGATCAACGATTGAGATTATACAATATGTTCTCAATGCCACCGCTCGACGTACGTGTTGTATTAATTCAGGTTGTAGACTTGTAGGACATTCTTAAATTTCATTTGAAGTGGGAGTATAAACTTGTATTGAAGAATAGAATAGAATAGAATAGAATAACTTTTAACTTCCACGAGAATATAATAGATTTTATAAAAATAGAATGTAACACGTTTCACTCACTTTACTTGGCACTTAGCACTTGTTTGAGAATAAGAAGAAAATTAAGAAGTTAAAAATTTAAATTGTAGTATTGCACAGAGGCAATTGAAGTTGCAACTGCTAAGTGAGATTATGGAAGAGAGATCCTAGAGGGTCAAGGAGATTGGAGTGCACCAAGGAGAGTCATCTTTTCAAATTCTGAGTATGTCATGTGAAATATAAAAATCCTACATTCCTTCAAATTCAAGTTAATTTATAAGCTTTCAGTTTAAAAATTTTGAATCTTGGGGTTTAGGGTTGAGGGTTTACAAACATGTCTACCACCACTACCACACCACTGATTGGGAAAGGCAAAGCAATGCACAAAATAAACTATGCTAGACTGCTTAAAACCTCAAGTTTCACTAATGAATACCATGATATTTATGATCCTATAATTTTTTGTAGGCTTACCTCAAAACTTAGATTTTCCTTTGAGAATAAGGTTGGAATGCAAATGCAAGCTAACCTAGAAAATCCATTACCAATTAATAGTCTCACTACACCGTGGGTGGCTGGATTGGGATACTTGATACTCCCTGAGGTTTTCCCTTGCCTAGAATTTATCATGGTTTGTGCCTAGAATTATGATGAAAAAAGAAAAGTAATTGTTAATAAAGATAGCCATAATAAAATTTTAACCATTACTGTAGCAGAAATTAGCAGACTATTAGGGTTTGTAGTTGGAGATTTTGGAAATGTCCACATTGACCTAGAAAAGTTAGCTAGTGATTATGAAGTAGCCCTGCTAAATTTTAAGTTTCTTTTCTCAGAAAAATAGCAATGGATGATTCCATACCCAAAGATAATCAGGAGCCTCCTTATCAAATTGAAATTCTTAAACCATGGGTTTGGGATACTATTTCCATGCTAGCACTTTTCTTTGGATTGGATAGTAATAGTAAAGTGGATGCAACGCTCCTTGAAATGGTATACAATATCCATTATGTTATTCCCCCTATTAAATTCAGACTTTTAGAGCACATTATAGAATTTATGCAGAAATAATTTTTAATGATTAAAGAAGGTTCCACTTCCCATTCCAACAAGTTAAGACCTTTAGGTTCACAACCTACTTGTGCCACTTATTTCTAGTGCAGTTTAGTGGAACATTTGTGGCCAACAAACTTCAAATTCAACCGTTCGTAAATGATGGGGTGAAAGGAGTGTTTCCACTACATGATTGGACCCATAAGATAAGGATGCATGATGCTCAAAGGAACTACAATCATTTTGTGGACTACTTTTTGGCTCCACTATATTATGCAATTACAAGTACTCCAAATGCGTAGATTGCCTGAGTCTTGTAGAGATTCCATTCAACTAGGAACAAAAATACAATTAGCTGATTGGTACTTCATGGAAGAATATATTGTGCTCAAATTTTATGGATCAAGAGTAGAGCCCCACAAACTTCCAATACATGTGACAGAGGGCTTTTGCATTGGAATACATATGGAAAATGGACAATATAGATCAACTGTACTTTGTTAGTCAGTAAAAGAAGAGAATATTTCCTTCTTTACATTTTTCATGTGGAGAGTTCACATTCGAGAGAAAAGCATTCACTGTGGCACACCAAATTTTACAATTTTTTAAATTTGATGTTGACTCTCACTGGCAGTATGACCCATGTGACATGATTAAAGCAAGGCTTCTGGCCAGTAAGAACACTGGAAGTAGAATTCAACATCAAAGCAAACCCCTGCTAGAAATATTAAAAAACAAGAATTCTTGGGATGAGGTGAAAAAAGTAATGGAGGAAACTGCTACTGAGAAAGGTATTTCTTTTGAATAATTATTAGCAGAAATAATGGCATTGTAGCCACAAAGAGTAGAACAGTTGCCCATAAGGAGTTACAACAATTTTATAAAAGAGTTGATCAACTATCTAGTTTTAAAAAAATACCAGTCTCTCAGAAAAGCTTGTACAGAGGAAATGTGGACACAAACAAAAATAAATTCATTTTGGTCTATGAGGAAGGATCTAGGTGATCCAAAAACTACTACAATTTTTTAGGAGATCCCAAAAGATGAAGAGTTTAGAAATTAATTGTGGAATATAGAGCATCCCTCTGAAGCACCTAATCATGAATCTGATGATGATACTGGTAGGAAAAATCAACCCTTGGATCCCACTAAAGTCTATGCATACAAACCTAGTTTGAGTGATACCATAAAAGAAACATTTACTTCAGGAGCACTCATAATGGAAAAATTGGGTTATGAAGGTGGTGGTTTGGGGACTGATAAACAAGGTAGCACTTGGGTGGTAACACAAGTAGATCCTAGAAGACCTGGTGATTTTTGAGGCATTGGACCTTCAGCTGATAAGCAAGCCCAAAGGCATACAAGGATAGCTAGTATAGTTGAATTTGTTGCAACTTCAAATGAAAATCCTGACAGACTGAGTCAAATACAATTACAAATACAACCAGTACCACAAGGGTTTTCAGATCTTCAAGATACTCATTTGATTAGTAAATGAGATGGTTTAGAATCTAGTGCTATTGGTGGCGATTGTACGGATAGTAGTGGTCAGCAAGTGCTACAACAACAAAATACTCAGAAGAGACCACTACTAGAAGATACTATATAGAAACTTAGTGAACAAGGTATTGTGAAGAGGTAAAAGATTATGATAGGTCCAAGTCCAACTTCCTACATTTCCACCTCAATGGAATTATTTCCAAAAGGCACCCCTCCTATTGTTAGTGTGACTAGGATAGGAATGGATAATCCTCAGCCTCAAACAATTACTCCTTCGCCATTCAAACATTTAATTGTGTCAGAAGTCCCAGGTTTTGATTGCAAAGATGAGTTTAATAAGAAAGTAGAAAAATCTAAAAGACACAAGAAGCAAGTGCTAGATAGTACATCTGTTGTAACTTCTGAGCCTGCAAGAACCAGGGTATTGCCTAAATATGACCCAGATACAAAAACCATGGAGTACATGTTTGTTGTCCCCAAAGTTAAAAATAAACCAAAGAATCAGATGCAACGCTTTGACTATGAGGTGAGCACTATCCAAATGGATTTTTCTGGAATGAAAAATGCTAAAAAAATTAATGTATCAAAAAGGAACAATGATGTGGTGTACACATCATTGCTAAAGCAAGAGAGAGAGA
The DNA here is from genome assembly GCA_027924645.1 of Cunninghamia lanceolata. NCBI lineage: Eukaryota > Viridiplantae > Streptophyta > Pinopsida > Cupressales > Cupressaceae > Cunninghamia > Cunninghamia lanceolata. The sequence continues at coordinate 4,675,243 of BSBN01000263.1, read as the reverse complement.
GAGAGAGACGGAAATAGGTTACAGAATCAAATATAAAAGTTATAGGCAGACCTAGCAAATGAGAAAGCAAAGAGGAAAGCAGCAGATAGCAAGAGAAATGAATTAGAGAAAAGGATAAAAAAATTGTAATGTCCCCTTTTAGGATATTCCTAATTTATTTACTTACACACAATACTATCACTAGAAAGGGACATTAGAACTATTAAAGGTCACTCAATCAAGATAATATTGAACTTATCTATAATAGCATAATCCATATTCAGTTCAATTCATAACACAATTTAATATTGACTATGTTCAAGTCTTAATCCTTACGTCCTTTCTATTCCTCAACCTTGGATGGGGATTTACTTGTCTAGGGCGCGATGACACCACCTCATGGATTGGATTTACTCCACCTCTCCCTAACAACTTAAGTTGTCTAGGGCGTAATGACACCACCTCATGGATTGGATTTACTCCACCTCTCCCTATCAACACCTCGCCTCTCCTAAGGTTGTAGGCAATAGGAATAACTAAGTATGAACTTGAACATATTTCGATATACTTCATCATACCAAATGATCACATTATGTATTGGCTATGCTCAAGTCTCAATCCTCATTTCTCTTCCAATCCTCAACCATGGATGTGGATTTACTTGCCTAGGGCGCGATGACACCAACTCAATGGTTGGGTTTACTCTGCCTCTCCCTAACAACACCACGTCACTCACTCATAGGTTGAAGGCAATAGAAATAGATAGGCCTTGAGTATGAGCATTGTTGTAAATGCAATCTATATTTCATAGCCAATTTCATAATGTTGATATATATATATAATACTACAGTTCTTTATACTTAATATTCATTTAGTAATCACAATTTATATTATACTTAATAATTCTTACCTTGGGACTGTGACTGCCCTGCTGTAGCTTTCTTTATCTCCAATTATTTTATTTATTTTTCTGACTGCTGCAATAAATCTTCTACTGAATATTCTTTTCTGTATTCCCTTGTTTGTGATTGCTTCTTCCTTGGTGCCTTTGTGAGGAGGGATCAATCCCTTTTAAACTCTATGAAAATTTTCCTTTCAATCAAAAGACACATCAATTACCTTTAAAAGGTATATGCTGCCTTGAAACAACATCTCTTAAAGTCTCCACTTGCTTATTTATTTTGTCTTTCTTTTTCTTATATGAGATCGGTGTCTCTTAAGAGGCTTGATCAATAAACATAAATAACTATATTTTAATACATATATATAATCTTATTTTATTTATTGAATTATATTGTTATTATATTTATAGTGATTACTATCTATCATAATAATAATATTTATATTATCTCATATATATATATTTGATTTATAATATGATATTTAATTTATGAATGTAAGCATATGTAATTTATAATATTAAATATTTAACTTATAATTTATAAACATATCTTTGAATAATACATAAGGGATTCAATTTTATAGAGGGATATGACAAAAATCTACCTTTACATCTACAAGCAAAGAGAATGAATAGACAGAGGTGGAACTGAATGAATTAAAGCAAAGGTTAGATGAAAGCATAAAGAATTATGATAATGAAAGAGCTAATTTAGAAAAATTACAACAAAAGCTGATGGAAGCCAAGGCCTTAGCAAAGACATTACAAGACAAACTAGACAAATAGACACAAAAGGCAACATGGTGGGAACAAAAAATGGAGGAAGAGAGGAAAACTGTTGAGCAACTACAGCTACAGTTGAGGAATGTAGAAAATGAAATAAAGTTTTCCCAAAATAGAGTATCTAAATTTTATATAAAAAGAATGAGGCATATAAAACAAAAATTTAGGAGGAAATAATGCAAAGAACTGATGATTTGTCTAAATTGTTTGAATTGATTGATGGTTTGATAGTACAGAATGTGAAGTTCAAACAATACATTCAAGACAACAAAAAGGTGACTTCAAGTCAGAAAACTGCAAAGCAAATTTTGCAAACAATCTACAGAATCAGTGATAATGAATTGGCATCCAAAGGAATTGACAACTGGATTGAAGCCTCAATTGAATTTTTTTTGCAGAAGCTGCATAAAAAGGTAGAATACTTGAAAGAGCTTGGTTTGCCATGGGCTTTTGACAATATAGAGCGATACATTGAAAAGGGTGCTCTCAAAAAGGAGGATACAATGAAGTTGGATTTGGACTAATTACCTCAGAAGCTAGATGAGATAAACTTTTTGGATTCCATCAAACCAATGATAAGATTGACTGCAACTTTGATTAATACATTAAAGTTACTAATCAATTATGAATTGTTAACAAATCTACGAGTTAGATATTGTGAGTTACAATAGATTGCACTCCCATCAAATGAACAAAAGTTGATAGAATGATTTGTTAATTTGATAATACTTCTATGTACATTGTATTCCTTCATTTGAAAATCAATATAAGACTCTTTTCCATTTTTTGTGTTCAAATTATCTATAATATTTAATTGTTTAAGTCAAGAAAACTCTGGTTTCTAGATACACATTAAACATTTGTTAATGTTGTATATGCTACTGTTAGTGTTGTTAGTATGCATTTAGTTGAATACATGTAACACTTATTAGTACCACACAATAATAATATGAAATTACTAATAATATGTTAATTTATAAATGAAAATTGAAAAATGTGTAAAATTTAGATGCTAAAATAAAATCAAATTTAGAAACAATGTTTAAAATTTAGAAATTCTAAAATGGAATATTGGAAAATAGTAGTATGTCAAACTATTAACTTTTAAAAGGAAAATAAAAAATGTATATCAAGATTCATTGTTCAATGATAGAAAAATAAAATATCATCAACAACAGTTTGGAGTTTGGAATATGAAATACATTATAATTACCTACTAAGTGCTAAATCTCTTCCATTTGTCAAATCATCTGCTCACTATGACCCTACGATTGAGAGTCATTCTGATCCTGGTCTTCATTTTTTTCGCTCTGCATACATCCTCTTAAGTGCACCTCCTCACTACCACTACATTTGTTATTCGTTATGTCAGTATCATGTGTGTCAGTATGGTTTGAAGTGTTGTAGAACCCTCTTCTTTCACATATAGACCTCCAGATTGTGAGTGCCCTTTCAAAAGGAAAACTTTGGATATCATACCTAGTTGTATACATCCTCAAGCAAATCTCCAAATTCTTGTCAAGTTTGTTTCTTATCTTTGATTTCAAGAACCCTAATGCATTGAAAACTCTCATCCTCCACCGATCCCAATATCATGGTTTGAACATAAATCAGCAAGTTTGAAATGTTCTGATATTGAATCACACAATATCTCACTGACTTAAGGTTTCTCAAAGCTTTGTTATCAATCCATCTATGTGGGGACTCTCCATGAGTTTAAATTGTTCCATCATTGATGTTACAAAATGGGTTGATTGCTCTGCAAGCTTAGATTTATTTATAATTCCTTCTATTTGTTGTCCATTCAATTATGAACTTTTGGAAAAATGATTGACCATTACTCCAATCAAGGATTGATATTTTGAAAAAAACTCGTTCTATTGATCCATGCAAGGAGGTCCATCTAGTATTAACATCCTTAAGAAGCTTGTTTCCTGTAGTCATTCCATCAGCAAATTGTTGAGATTCCATAAATTGTTTGGGACTTTGGTAGAAGTATGAGTAGAGCTCACGGATTAGATCTTCAACTTTTGATACTATAGAAAACTTTGTCACAATTTTAAATGCTAAATTCATTATGTGGGCCATGCAGTGAATGGAAATCATGTATGGTGAATAGAAGTTTGTAGCTTTACGCAAAGACTGTTCCTATGACCTTGCATTACTGAAGCTCTATCAACCCCTACACACATCAATTTTTTGGCAATTGTGTAGTCATCCATACCTCCAGTTGCATTCAAATATATCTTAATTAGTTCAAATAGATTTTGTGATGTCGCATTCTCCTTCATTTTATAAACAGACAGTAGATGACGTTGGTGGACATTTTTGTCTACAGTATAGACATGCATACATACCCAAGAAGTATTATATACTATTGTAACTTCATCTAAAGATAATGCAATAAAGTTGATTGTTTTATTTTTTCCTGTAAATCTTATTTTTCCACCTCGGCAAGACAACTTGCCCATTCCCATCCACTATTTGTTGACAAATGTGTGTTACGAAAGTTAGGAACACCCATAAAAGATAATAAACTATTATATTTTGGGTAGTCAGTCATAGGACACCCTCTAGTCAAAATATGAAAAACAACACTCAACTAAACAATTTTTGTCATTTGTGCTTCTCCCATCATCTTTCCAAATTAAGCTTCAATGGAACCTCCACACACAACAAGCTTCACCTCTCTTTGCATATGTGCATCATATTCGAGGGCATTCTTAACATGAAGACATGTTTCCTTTGTTTTCCATCTTATCACTAATTTTTCCTTTCCATCTATGATTTGTTTTTCATAAACCTTACCAGTATGTTTTTCTATAGTGTCAAGTTTTAGCTGCAACTTCTTGTCCCTATGATATTTTCAACTGTAAATCTTACACTTGCATTCTGTTGGAGGTTCATTTTTATTTGCATTCTGCACTAGTTCAATGAATGGGTACTTTGGCATACAATTAATTTGAAAAGTCCTTGTCATATCCCACTCATGCCCCATTTTTTATTTGGCTTTTCTTTTCCCCTTACGTGCAGGATCTACATCTTCCTTATCACTTGTTGAGGTTGATTTATTCATATTATCATTCTCACCACCCTAGGTACCACCTGGAACATCATCTGCGGCATTGGCATCCAAGTCAATAAACTCATTTCAGCTACCCTGGGTACCACCTGGAACATCATCTACGACATTGGCATCCAAGTCAATGAACTTATTTTGGCTACCCTAGGCCTGAGTATCCCCTAGAACATCATCTGCGGCATTTTCATCTTGATTTGAGTATTAAACTCATTCAGATCTTCCTCTGAGGTATTGCCTTGCGCTTGTTCGTCAATATATGGCACAAGTGTTGATGTTGTAGCTCCATCTAATGGACCACAAACATTGCCAAAGTACGACATTATGTTTCTACATTTTGATGGCCTCCCTTTATCGCTTTTAGCAAACTTGTTCTTGCTTGACATCTCTCACAAAATAAAAGCTGTAAAAAATATGTCTTTTTGTTTAAGAAGGAATCATAGAATATAGATCCCTGGCACCCCTAGATGTCTCCCTACTCAATATCATCTGTCTGAATGAGGTAAAACTGGCAAAGAGATAAATAATCTTATAACACTATAAAGAAATTCAAATGATCGCTTACATTTAGGCTTTCAATGACTCACTAATGCATGTAGTTGTAACTTGCCTATGATCTGAATCAAGAGGTCGAAGCATAACAAAATGTGTAAAAGATTAATCAAAGTTTTGATTGTCTTTATATCAATCTATATTTGGTGATTTGCGCAAGATTTTTAAACAGTGTAGTAAAAATTTGGTGAATCCTGCATGATTATAACACGGTGCATATAAATGTTGAGCGAATCGGACCTTGATCAAACACATATGTTATAATTTTTAAAGTGATTATGGCCCTCGAATTAGCATGGAGTTATAATGGTGTTGGCGAAATGGGTCCTCATACATGGTGAACTTTGTAATACTATTGGCGAATATGTGGGCAAATTAATACACGCCTCTGAAATTCTAAGCGAATCACTATTAGAAACACGTAGGTTACTCTGGCAAAAATAATAGTTTCAAATGTCTCATAAAATAAATTGATGGTGAATTAAAATGCATTTGATCGATAATTCATAAAATCCAGGGAATTTGGCCCCCTACCAGTTGCAATATATTTGCCAAATTCAAATTTGTGGATATGAACTATTTACCAATTAGCGAAGATTCATCACTAAAAAAAATCCTGTTAGCCTCTATTTCAATTGTGCAATCGATATGCCATACATGGTATTTGTTTATATTCATTTCTTTCCAATTTGTGATTATTTCATCTTTGTTGAGACCTATATCTATGCTTGTATCATGAAAATGCTTGTAAAGAAGTAGCTTGCCCAAACAAATGTTTCAAAATGTTTGAAATCTTCTTTTGGAAAGGTACAAAATTAGGGAAAGAAATTGACAATTGTTTTTCTTTCCTCTCTTTCCACTTGCATCCTTTGTGGTAGGCAAACAATTAGAAGGACCATGTAGATTCAATTAGTGTTATTATTTCTAGTTGAGGTTGTTGCATATAGGAATGCAAGTAGGTAGATTGTAATTTGTTTTTATTTATAGTTCTTGTTAGTCAATGAAATAGTACTTGGATATTCAAATTTAGAGTATTTTGAAGATGGGAAATCTCCTTTACGTTTCTTGATGAATTTAGGATCAAGAGTCATCAATTGGAAGTAAAAGAAGCAATGAAATTTGGATATGATGCCTAATTTAAGCATGGCCCTTAGGAGTTGGTTGATCCTCCACTCAATTGTAAACCAATTGGTTGCAAGTGGGTCTTTTGAAGAAATACAAAGTAGATGGCTCACTTGAGAAACACAAAGCAAGGCTTGTCACAAATGGATATGCTCAAAAAGACTATGAGAAGACCTTTTGTAGGCTTTAACAACATGAAAGGATGCAAAGTTCAACAAATGGACATGAAAACTATTTTTCTAAACGGTGATCTCAAATAAATGGTTAACATGACTCAACCAGAAGGTTTTACAGTTGAAGGTAAAGAACAAAAAGTGTGTAAGTTAGTAAAATCATTGTATAGTTTGATACAAGCCCCAAGAGCTTGGTATGAAAAACTCACTGAGCACCTCAAGTATGAACTTCAAGTGTTTGAATTTAAAGATGCAACTCTTTTTGTCAAGACAGTTGACAAAATAATTGTATACCTAGTTGTATATGTGGATGATCTAGTCATAACAAGAAATAATAAAAGGTATACTGCAACAACCAAAGTAGAATTGATGAAAGGTTTTAAAATGACATATTTGGGTCATCTTCATTACTATTCCGGTATTGAAGTGATCTAAAAATCCAAGTATATTTTCATCACACAACAGAAGTATATTGGTGAATTTTTGAGCAAATTTGGAATTACAAATTGCAAACCACTCACTATGCCCATGGAACAAAATATAAAATTGACATTAGATGATATTACAAATTTTGAAGATGCAACCAAGTATAGACAAATCGTTAGAAGTATGATCTATGAAATGAAAACTAGACTAGACATCTATTTTGTTGCAGGCACTCTATCTAGATTCATGCAGCTAAGAGAAAGTCATTAGGTAGAAACAAAAAGCATTCTTCAATAGCTAAAGAGAACTCAAATTTTGGACTAAAATACTCTAAGGCAAATGATTTCAAACTATTTGGATATTCAAATTTAGACTATTTGAAGATGGGAAATCTACTTTAGGTTTCCTGGTGAATTTAGGATCAAGAGTCATCACTTTGATGACATAGAAGAAACCAATGCTAGCTCTCTCTTCAGCGGAAACAAAATATGTGACAACCCCAAATGCAACCAGGGAAATATTGTGGCTCAAAAGAATTCTCGAGGATTTGCAAGAAAAACAAGTTTCTTCAACACAACTCATGGTTGACAACACTTAGGCAATCAAAGTGACAAAAAATCTAGTATTTCACAACCGAACCAAGCACATCAACACCAAATTCCATTTGATTCAATGTTATGTGAATGATGGCAAATGTCAAATTGATACATTGTATACTGAGTTGTACATGTGGATGATCTGGTCATAACAAGAAATAATAAAAGGTACACTACAACAATCAAAGCGGAATTGATGAAAGATTTTGAAATGACATATTTGGGTCATCTTCATTACTATTTGGGTATTGAAGTGATCAAAAAATCCAAGTATATTTTCATCACACAACAAAAGTATATTGGTGAAATTCATAACAAATTTAGAATGATAGACTACAAACCACTCACTATGCCCATAGAACAAAATATAAATTTGACGTCAGATGATACTACAAATTTTGAAGGTGCAACCAAGTACAAACAACTCATTGGAAGTATGATCTATGTAACCATAACTAGACCAAACATTTATTTTGTTGCAAGTGTTCTATTTAGATTCATTCAACAACTAAGAGAAAGTCTTAAGGTAGCAATGAAAAGCATTATTTGATATTTAAAGGGAACTCAATTTTTTGGCTAAATTACTCCAAGGTAGTTGATTTCAAACTACTTGGATATTCAACCTTATACAATTTGAAGATTGGAAATCTACTTTAGGTTTCCTGATGAATTTAGGATCAGGAGTCATCATTTGGAAGTCGAAGAAGCAACCGATTCCAACTCTTTTCAGTAGAAACAAAATATATGGTAGCTCCATATTCAACCAAAGAAATATTGTCTCAAAAGAACTATTGAAGATTTATAGAAAAAACAAGTTTCTTCAACACCACTCATGGTCGACAACACTTATGCAATCAAAATGGCGAGAAGTCTACTATTTCACAACCAAACCAAGCACATCAACACCAAATTCCATTTGATTCAATATTGTGTGAAAGATGTGTAAGAGTTAATGTGACTTAACAAACCAAGATCCCTGCAATCAAAATAACCTTCCACATTATGAGAAAAGAGAATATGCTAAAACAATGGAGCGATATTCTATACACCAAACTGTATGAAATACAATGAGAGAGCCTTGCTTATAAAGGCAAGGATGAAAAATAAGGAGTTGTAGTCATGTGACAAGTGTCACATTCCTATCGCATGTGACAACTAGAGGATAGGATGCCAACTAGAGCACATGTGTAGGATAAGACAACTCACTACAACTAGAAACAACTAGAAACGTCTAGAAGGCTCACTAGGTCAACTTAACATGTGAATTATGTGTGATGTGTGAATATTATTTAACTAATAAATAGTCAAATAATATTAATTATTCACACAAGGAAATTAACTAAACTAGTTAGGAGAAACCCCTATTCACACCAACACCCCACCTTAAGTGCAACTTAGGGAGTAGCTAACTAAAAACAAAGATGCAATGATGGGTCCCAGCTACTAGGCCATGTTAGGTACCTATGTATAACAAATCTTAAATGGAGAAAAGGAGAAAACCTCATGGGACAAAACTCCTCTCCAAAAGTGAGAATGCAGAAAACAAATGAAAGATGTGATAGGAGGACTCGAGACCCCCCAGAACTACATCCAACACACATGTACAATCAATTACCCCCCATAGGAGAGCAAGTGTGAGATTATAGGTCCCCCCCACAATGAAGTAGCTCCTGTGCCGATGGTGAATGCCTAAAGAAGAATGCTGAAGAGAATCCAAAGTCGACAAACAACATTCTTCCCCTTAGGAAGAAATAGGTCCAAAGGCTGATGTAGAAGAAACTCCATCTCAAGATATGAAGGAAAAAGCCTCATGATGTATGATGTCTTTGAAAACTGCTCAAGTGTCCACATGTCACAACCAAAAGATGTCACATAATCAGGTGTTGCATGCCTAATCAAATAATGTGACAATCCAAGACAAGATGAAAACTCAAGATCATCAGTCTCTAAAGACAAAGAATCCTCTAAATGATGCTCAAGATACTCCAACTCAATGCCAAACTGTGACAAGTGAAGAGGAGAAGATGGTGCCTTCACATCCAAAGTAGAAGAATCAACTCCTTTTAAGAGGAGTCATCAATTATGTCCTCCAAGTCATCAAGATAGGACTCACAAAACAAGTCTGGACTACCTATTAAGTACTCATCCCATAAACCTGTATCTGGAAGACAAAGAATAGCTTTCTCAAATGAAGTGGATGAAGCTATGTAAATGCCAAACTTTGAAGAAGTAGGAGGAGGAAGCTTAAAACTAGTCTCAAGAACTGAAGTAGATGCAAGAACACCAAGGTTCAAGTGACCAAACTTCACCTTACAAACATGATTCACACTTAATGCATGAGTGTGAATATCAATCAATGGATCTACATCATCAAAATGGGAAAATGTATACAAGCGAGATGCATGATCAGTCATCCCAACAGCAATGATATCTCTGCTCTCCAAGTCTCGTATGATCATAGAATTAGGAGTGAACTCAACTATCTTTCATGCACCACAATGAGTAATTTGGTAGATGGAAAGGAGATTGGTTGTCAAGGAAGGTACACACAACACATTGTTGAAAGTACTCTCACCAATATCAATAGTTCCCTTTCCACTTGCATGCATGTATGTATTGTTACCCATCAAAATAGGTGGCAAAGTACATGACTGAAATGAATAGAACATCCCTTGTGAAGAGGCCATATGATGAGAAGCTCCTGAATCAAGAAGCCATCTCTCTGACTGAAGACTTGTTGAAACAAAGAGTGTCTGTTCTTTTCCTTTGCTTGACCCATTTGCAAATGTTGTCTTTGGCGATGTAGATGATGATGGTGTCGAAGAAGAAGAATTGGGTAAAACTGATGCTGATGAAGGATACTCAATGTTATTTTTTTGAAAAAGTTGTGACATCTCATCAATTTTTTTCTCATAACATTTAGTCTCATCATGACCCAATTTCTTATAATAAGAACACTTTGGCTTCTTATTGGACTCCTCTTTGGAATAAGAGTTGGGGGTTTTATTTGATTCTTTCTCTTGTTCATTAACCTTTGAATCCTTTTGTTTCTTTCCCTTATTATTTGAAGCTTTAGGATCTTTTGTGCTTTGTGTTGCAACTAGACCCTGTGATCTAGGAGATTTCAATGTGCCCATGTGTAGTAGCTTGGCTTGTTCTCTAGTGAGTTGTGCAGTAAACTCCTCAAGTGAAGGCATAGTAAACTTACTACCAAAAGCATCCATTATAGCATAAAAGGTAGAAACATAAACTGAATAAGCAAAACCTAATTTTGTAAGAATAGATAGAATCAATTGTTCATCTTCTTTCTCAAGACCACACTGTTTGAGTTGCAACCTGAGGGACTTAAACTTGGTGAAGAAATCTTCAATTTGATCAAAATCTTGAGGATTAAGTGCAATTAGCTCATTCTCCAATTTGAACCTTCTCATTTTATCTTGCTTGCCAAAGAGACTATCTAATGTTGTCCATATCTCATTTGGTGTTTTACAAGACTCAACATGAAATCTAAAATCTGGAGAAATAGCAAGACAAAGTGTACCATAAACCTTATCTCTTCTATCTAACTATTTTCTTCTCTTAGTAGCACCTGTGGGTTCTAAATCTGTTCCTAAAGTTATTCTATGTAACTTTTGTTTATAAAATAGAAATTCCATGTTTTTCTTCCATTCATAATAATTATATGGAGTTAAAAGTGGAATTTGAGGCACATCCATGATGAAAAAGAAAACAATACAACACCCTTTACTATGCAAGAGAGCCCCCACAATTTGTTGTGGCACTTTATACTTAATGTGATTTACAATTGTCCACAAGGGACCAAAATTGAAAAAATAATTAAAATCTCTTAACAAAGAGATCCGAGTGAGATTACAATCACTCACACTTATTTATTACAACAAACAAATCCCTTCAAAACAGGTTTCACTTCCTCAAATCTCAAAATGACCAAGTTGTCACTCAAAAGCCAAAAAATTGACAAATTAAATTAAATGAACCTAGAACTGAATCTAAGAAAATTGCATGGATGGCTTTGAAGAGCTCCTGAATACCTTTTCGATGCCGCAAGAATTGTGAAAATCAGAGATCGTGGCTGAAAGTTGTGAACTCGGAAGCCAAAAAAAGAGATTTGTCTTCAACTTGCAATAAATGTTGTCAAACAATAGAATCTAGAAAAACTACCATCACCACTGCAAAGTAGACTCTGTCAACTTTCCGTGGATATCTTGTTGGCCTGATTTCGCCTCCATGGGCAAAAGTTATGCAAAAAACAAAAAAAGCCCCCTTTAGGGCTTTGAGAGGCCAAGGGGGGGCCCTATGCTGACATCACTGCTGATGTCAACAGTAACCTGACGCCAGAATATTGTCTCACAAAATATTCTCTCATAAATCCAAAACCGCCAATTGAAAACCACCCGTGTAAACGCGGAAACCGCTTGTCAAAGGCAAGAAACCGTCGTTTCGAAGTAAAACCCCCTATTGTGCAAAGCTGAAAAATTGCTATTTGTTTTTGTCTAAAAATCGCCGCTAGTTTTAAAATTTCCGCCGGAAATATTTTCAAACCGTTGGAATCTTTTAAAGTGCAAATATTATTTGTTTTTTTTGTTTCAAAAAAAATTTAAAAAAAAAAAGAAATTTGCGAAGGTTGAGTGGCCTATTCACTTGGGTCGAACCCCTTAAGGGGGTCTACGGACCCAAAGGGACCCGCGGGTGGGGGAAACCCTGCCACGCAGGCCTTTATGGCTGCAGAGGGGCCCCTACAGGGGCTGCGGAGGGGCCCCTACAAGGGCTGCGGGCTTGGCACCCATAGTACTCTCAAGGTACGGGGCCAACAGGGCCTTGCACAAGGTACCCTATTGGTACCCAATTTATTATTATTTTTTATTTTTCAAATGTTTGCCAAAAATTTAAACATTAGATAGTTTAAAATACCATCGAATAAAATTTATTTACCCAGCGGATATAGTTATGCCGAGATTCCGATGACGCTCACTACACAATCTGATGACACCCTCTGGTGCAAACGATGGTATGCTGGCACAGGTACAGTATGGATTTTGCAGAAGCATAAACATGGGCAAAAGAATTGCCCAAAAAAAATTCTAACCTTTGTTTTTTGCAATTTGACAAGCGATTTATACAAATTTGAGCCTTCTAATCGCAACGGTGATGTCAAAATCGACCCAGGGGGCTCCTATAACGCTGCTCACAACAAAATCTCTCCAATGAAGGAAGGGAATTGCAGATTTGATTCCGATACCATGTAAGAGTCAATGTGACTCAACAAGCCAGATTCCCTGCAATCAAGACAACCTTCCACACTATGAGAAAAAAGAATATGCTAAAACAATGGAGCAATATTCTATACACCAAACTGTATGAAATATAGTGAGAGAGCTTTGCTTATAAAGGCAATGATGAAAAATAAGGAGTTGTAGTCATGTGACAAGTGTCACATTTCTATCACATGTGACAACTAGAGGATAAGATGCCAACTAGAACACGTGTAGAATAAGACAACTCAATACAACTATCAACAACTAGAAACATCTGAAGACTTACTAAATCAACTTAACATGTGAATTATGTGTGATGTGTGAATATTATTTAACTAATAAATAGTTAAATAATATGAATTATTCACACAAGAGGAAATTAACTAAACTAGTTAGGAAAAACCCATATTCACACCAACAAGATGCCATGTCAAATTGATAGATTGTCCAATTGTAGAGAAACCAATGAATATCTTGACTAAATTGCTTGGAAAAGAGAATTTTGAAAATTTCAGAGGCATGTTTGTTTTCACTATAACCACTACAAATTGAAGGGATGTAATATTATGTATATAATCCTATAGATTATAGTAAATTATTGTATGTAATGATATATTAGTCTTTTTATCTTGAAGATAAATTGGAGAGTCATCTAGAATTTTCGCAATCTATTTCCTAGAGTGACGAATGGTAGGCTTAGTGCCAACCCTTTGTTTGTTGAATTTTAGTTTCTTGTTTTTTTATTTCAAAGCCAAGTAATTGAATTCCATTTATGATTGACATACCATATCCATACTGTGTAAAGGTCAGTCCTACAAGATCCTCGTTAAATAATCAATCAGCCTAGATTATGAAGTGCCCAAAATTTCAACTAGTCAAAAAACCTAAAAAATAATGTAACACATTTCAAGAATATAATTACATCATCTGATGTTCAAAATAAACATTCCATAACTTCAATCGGTGTTTTATTCTGACGGTTCACAGTACGTGAGCGTTGGTTCTGATTAGATCATGTAATGCAGGTTCTTTGTGGTTTCAGCTCCAAGCATAACCCACTATACAACTTGTGAATTCAAAGGGAGTAGATTTTTCTGCATACTTTGGTGGGGGGCATGGAAACATATAGAAAATGTACACATATCACCTCCAAGCATAACCCACTTTCACATCAGTGAATTTAGAGTGGAAAAGGATTTTCTACAGTAACAAAATTGTTAACAGGAAATATATAGAAAATGTACAACAATATGATTGCCTCTCCCATTTTTGAGTAATCTTACTATATGTTTTTATGCTGGCTAAAAACAATTAGCAAGTGAATGGTGTTAAGCCATTTTTACTTGAAAGGTATGCATATTGAATCTTGCCTCAATTTCTCAAACTCTAACGACGAATGGAAAGTGGATATTTTGGCCTTAATCTTTCTAGGCAAAATGCAAGCAGAAGAATCTATAAATGTAGAAGATTTGCTAAGTTTCCTACACTGAAATACTAGTGCACATGTTTGCAAATTAAAACTGGCATGCTCACTTATCTAGCACAATAAAGACCTGTACCAGAGGATTTACTGGGACACCTAAAGAACTGTAATTTCCATGTAAAATTTGTCATGAGAACACAACTATTCAATGTTGTTTTACAAGTAGTGATATTACCATAAATTAATACATCCATTGTTCTTTATACAGATAGTAAAAACAAAGAGTATATGCTAGCTGCTTACACCTATTAATCAGCATAAATATACCTGCTGCTGGTGATTCGAATTAAGAATTCATGCAAGAAAAGTCTGTTCCTATACATTGATAACTAGTGCACATGAATGTTATCCTGTACGTAATCAAGCTTTCCCTTATAAAAAGACACTATCTGGTTTTAGCTTTGGGTGTAGTATTTCCCTTATAAAAAGACACTATCTGGTTTTAGCTTTGGGTGTAGTATCACAAACACCAAACTTTGGGCTCAGTATACAGACAACCAGAAAAACGTTTGCATAATATTTTAGTCTTTAAGCATCTGTACATTGGGAATTTTTCACTCCATTCTGAACTAGATTTGTTTTTCAAAGACTAAATTCGTTCTTTACTCACCCTTCCAGCCTTTTTCTTTCAAAATTATGCATTTTTAAGAGTAGATTTAGGCGATTCAGTCTAATCTTTCTCACCCCAAGATGGAAACCTTTTTTAGAGTTTGAGTGAAAGTAAACATCTTAACGCACATCCATTCTAGTAAAAAATTTAAATAGTATGTATTCCAAGGTCCCAAATATACACAATCTCAATTGAGTAAACTTCACTGCAGAGATCATGAAGCCCTTCAAAGGCACAAAATGCTAACAAAAGATCCATCGATGGTACAACCAATTACTTCCACATGATTAAACTTAATTCAAGTCTTGACAGATGCATTTACAGATATGTCCTGGAAGTCATTAAGAAGCCTCACAAATACACTCACAAAGCATAATACAAGACACAAACCTGACACCCTTACAGGCAATGCTCCCTTTAAATGTTTTGAAAACCCTAGGAAGAAAACTAGTATACAAATTAAAGAATGGTTGGAAATGCATTCTGCAGGTTACTCTTCAGAATCTAAATGCCCAATCTCTGGACCAGGAAAATAACTGTAAGCAGATAAAAACACATTTAATTTCCGACTGACTCAAAATAACACCAAAAATATTGATTGTAGCACTTAGAGGCTAGAACAAATCAACAGCCTTCTTTCGCATATCCTGCTTCCACTTAGGCTGGTCATAGAATTTTTTCTTGTCCATACCAAAAATCTTCTGAAACTCCTCTGGTGATAAATATGCCTGCATCACATGAAGACCATAAAAATCTCTACTGAAGTCCCCAAACAAATTAAGATGATGAACAGTTTGCAGTTCCTAAAAAATGAATCTACCTCTCTTTTTTTATGGTCGATTCCAGGAGCTGGATTGGTGGATTTTGCCTTCAGACGCTCATAAGTGTAAGTGTCTGAGCTTCCATTCTCTTCTGTCTCAACTTCAACCACTTTTGTGTCAGAAATTTCCTCTCCATTAGTTTCTGATCTGCTCTCTTCTAATTTTGTTCCTTCTTGGGTGGTTGACTCATCTTGCTTTGATAACCATTCCTCTGCTTCAGAACTTACTGTAGTAATTGATTTGTCATCAGGTATTTCTGCACAAGTCAATTTAATTTTCTTGTCAAGTTTCTTAATTTATGTAGCATGAGGACCACCAACTCTATTATATTCAATATTCCAAAATATATAATCAAGCTTCTAAAATATTTCTACCTGAACCTGTCTCAGCAGATGGCTTATTATCATTGACTACATTAGTCTTTACAGGCGAGCCTGTTTTGGCCTCAGCATCCAATGCTGTAGATAATGCTGCAAGAGCAGCTGCTCTCTGGGAAGACTGATTTGAAGCGCTAAATGCTTTTGCAGGTCTTGGTACGGGTTTACTTCCAGTGCTTGAATTGAAAGCAGAATTCAAAGCAGCTAATGCTGAAGCTCTTTGAGTTGGGCCACTTTGCTTTGATCCATTAGAGCTGTCAGAAAATGATGCTTGATTCTCTGAGCCAGTATCAGCTGTTGAGACTCGCTTCTTTAGGTTCTGAGAAACAAATTATGATGTCACTTCAAGAACATTATTAAAAAAAAAGCGTACAAGAATATTCATGAGTATATTTCTGACCTCAATGGCCTGAATAGGTATCCCCTGTAGAGTAGCAAGCTTCTTTTCAAATGAATTTCCCTGGGCCTGCACTTTGCTTAAGAATAGTTAAAACCAACCAAAGAACTACTTCACGAAAAAAATTACGTATGAATTTCTAATAATAGTTTTGAACTTTCACAATCCAGTAAATTCTAGAAAATCCTGAAAAGTAAAATGAGGTTAAATGATTGAAGAAATAGCAAGTTCAGGCTATAATCCTGGCAACGTTCTTAGGGGGAAAGGAAAATGCATAAAGTGAGGGTGTTTACAAAGTGGCCAAAGAAACATGAGGACAAAGAAACCATCTCTCTACTTCTCATAAATTGGTGTGCCCCACACCAGCTTATGTGTCTTCACAGAAACAATGAATCTGAAACATCTCCTTTTGTAAAACAGAATTCTTCAATTTCTTGACATGACAAACTGAATGGCTGACAGCCTATGATTTAGGTTCGGCATATATGTCATTATATACAAATGGAAATACTTACAGCAGCCTTGGAAGAATCCCAAGTGAAATATTTGGTAAAGAAAGATGGTTCATTCCCTTCTGTAACTTTGTAGAGTGGTATCTCTGGAGATAAACCTTCCAACAAGGCTGCACGTTCCATATACTTCTGAAATACATAAGAACATTTGTAAGTGATTTTTATATGGTGTAACAAAAAAATAGTTTTCTTCACATAGCATTAGTTAAAAACTTAAAAACAACGCTCTAACCTTCCCAATTTCAAAAGCTAGCTGTTTTTCTTTGGTGTCGACATGTTGTCCAACCCAGACAAAGACTTCAGCATGTGTATCCAGGATCATGATATCCTCTGTTAACAAGTCATCTTGAGTGAAATTGAAGACTTCAGTCACCTGCCAAAATAATAGTCATTTGCATTAACTCTATACTGACAATACAAATAGAAAGACAGAATAGCAACATGGAATAGGCCCGGTTTCCTCTATTTAACAAGATAGACATCACATTGTTTTGGAATCGCACCTCCAATTTTCCTGAAATGATTTTACAGCCATAGAAAAGACAGGTCAGTTTTTTGTAGAGTTCAAATTTCAAATGCAAGGATCTGTGTAAGCATATCTAGAACTAATTACTATAACATAATAGTCTGGTCAAAGAGAAGAAGGATAATATGTTTCATGATTGTCTTAATTTGAAAGGAAATTCAATTCTGTAGAAAAGTATGGACACCTATTTCAACACGCCAGCAAAGACAGTATTTAGAAATAGAAGAGTTACCATTTTCATATGTGCAAGCATACAAATGAGGATCCTTGGCACCTTCCTGCACTGCTTTCTTGCTTACATATCTCTGCTTCCCACCCAATGCATACCAAAAGCCTGCAGGTTCCGTCCCTTCTTTTGCATGCTTTAAAGTAACACCAGGCTGGCAAGGCATGAATATATATATATATATCAGAGGTTAACAAGAAATGAAAAAAGTTATCCCTGTAGTAACTGAATTTGTTAGTTACCTGTATTTCAAAATATAAAATAAAACTTCTAATCTTCGTACTCATGAAGAACGAGGAAGCCTAAAGTTAGTAGAATCGTGAAAAGAGATTTCACAGTACTCATGAAGAAAGAGGAAGCCTAAAGTTAGTAGAATTGTGAAAAGAGATTTCACATCTAGAAAGAAAGGAGGCCCACTTTAAGAAACTCTGCAATTCTGGCTGCTAATTGCTGTTGCTCCGATGTGCTCGAGTTCCCATGCCATGTGAAAAATGATGATCCAGATTGTAACAAGAAGCAAGAAGTAGAATTTAAAGATGTTCCCACCTAAACAAACAAGCAATATAGTAATCAAGAAATTGACTGTATCTTAATATCTGAAAAAAATTATTATACATGAAATGTAATGAAACATACCACCTAAAGCGTGTATACTAATAAACGGTGTGAAACTACTAACTCGGATGCTACAAATTTGCTGGCTAAGTATTTTGATGTTAATTGTTGTTGAAAGTAACAAAAGCTGTTATATCTAATATATATCTTGAAAGGAAGAAAAGTTTTCCCTTCTTTGTAACTCGTTAATTTATTTGAACCTGCTTTTTAGGGACATTTAAAGTCAGAAAACTTGAAAAGGCGTATTTCTAAAGGAGCAATAGGTCTCTACCATAGCATCTAAGGTTGGAAGTCACAATGAAGCAGGCTGTTTAATTTCTTCGTAAAGTATTGGCATTGACAAGCAGCATAGTCTGAGTCTGGAAATTCTAAATATTAAACATATGTACAACAGTATAGCAGCCTGGTGTAAGATTCAAAATTGCTATATCATTAATCATGCTAGGGAATGGTTTCTTGTTCTTGTCTAGACAATCTATCATGAAACTGTTGATCATTCCCTCATAGGAAGCACCGGTAAAGTTAAAGCAATACAAAGCCTATTCAAAGTTATAAGATCAATGACGTAGCACCCTATGACTGCACAATTGGATTACCAAATTAGCCTACGAGTATAGTTTAATAACTGAAATATTTCAAGCAATACGCCGAAGGATGTGATCAAACATAGGCCAGATCATATGATCTTAAAAACATCTCATATCACCTAAGTTTAACAGTTTTCAAATGAAAGTCAAGCATGTACATAGTTATTTAGGAATTGTAGGCTTAACAATTAAGTTTCAGAGAAATCTCTAATTAATCTTTATAATTTAAAAAACAACATAAAATTGGGTGTATGTGCATTAATGTAAAGAATATTTGACAAAACGAAAAGAAAATTTGCCACCAGAAAACTCAAGGACAAAATCCAAAAAAAAAGGGCTCCATTGACGTATTTTAGGTGTGAAGGCTTCCATATAACAAGGGACTGCCAAAATATGAAAAAGAAGATGGTTATGTGGCGTGTAGAAATAAATCCACCAAGTTTATAATACTCAAAAGGGTAAATAATAAAACCTTTTGATAATGATTTTCCTTTTATAATGGTCATGCTAATGAGATAAAGGGGTGTGTTTTGGTTTAGAACGGACACACGGCATAAATTTGTTTCTATGGCATTTACGAAGAAAACATTGGTTCACTGTCAGAGGTAACTCATGCTTAATAGAGTTATAAAATCAAGAACCATGGCATCGGAAGAGTGCCCGTCAATCCTCACCTCTATCCAAAGTCAAACTACAATGATTATCTTCACTTTGAAGTTTACCTCATGAAAATTGAAGTGCAATGCCATTCCATGATATAAATGGATGTGTAAATTAAATCCATGGACTATGAAACAACTATATTTCCCATTTCTTCTTTGGTAAGAAAAATCAAGTTGCATGAAGGTACAAAAAATTAAACGCATCTACTGTCCAACAAAACAAGGTTGGGAACTCATGCATGTGGCAGGCCATGCACCAATTTGGTGGGAAGGCACTTGAAATAATTTTCAATGGCTGCAAATGTCTTTCAGCTGCAATTGAAAGAGATACATTTTATTTGTCTATAGTATATACACAACTGTCCTCTTTAAATGAAGATGGTCTGCCTATTTTAATCCCTGAAAATGGATCTCTAGTGAATAGTTTTTTGTTTAATTTTCTTTATTGTCAAATTCTGAATGCATTCCATAATTTTGAGTTTGGGGCATTTATACGAACTCCATGATGAATCATAAATCACTCTTGACCATTTGGCCTGCCTAGTCATGCCAATTTGGATTTTACGTTGTCAGAAACATGAGAGTTTTGACTTTTCCACTTCAGAGTTCCAGCAACGTAAGTTGGATATGTACGGACAGTGCATGATAATTATATGTTCATGCTGCTGCCCTGGCACATTTTTATAATTTATGTGATTTTATGTATTGTCTCCAGTCCGTGAAAGTTGCATCTGAAATTCAAACATCAACAAATCCTGCAAAACCAAATCAAAAATAAAGATTTTACAAAATGTATATTTACCGGATCAACCTGTACTGCTTTACTGTTGTGTGGCCCTGACCCAGATACCTGAATGAGGGCTACACAATCACCATTGTATGTATCATCGTTTACACCTTTATCAGCAATGAATTTTTTGTAGCCAGCACTCAGTCCACCCTGCTATGTAAAATGAAAATGATTACCAACTCCAACCAAACATCATAATATTGCTTGACAGGATTAACAGGCAATAATAGTTCTCTAAGCTTCTTAAAAACTGCTTCTCTTATACAAGAAATCAGAGAAATCAAGCATAAAATTAGGATTGGAACCAAATTTGGACTATGTGCTTTAACAAAACCGTGATTAGCTTATGTGCAAACCTTTAGTACAAGCATGTTTGGGAATAGACCAATAAATTCAGCAGGCTCTTTTCCTTGAAGAATTCGACCCTGTAATGTCAATTGCACTCCTCAGTATTTGACTTTGTCTTGTTAATTTGTATCATATAAATATCCCTGAGGATGAGTCCACGTGCTGCTTTTCTTACATGCTCAAATTCAAAGTAATATACAGAACCTATGAATTCTTAAAGAGTTCAAATAAATCTGTAGGCTTCTTTAAAAAAAAAGATTAGCTACTCAAATTGAGATGAACGAACTTGTCTTTATTAAATTATCCAAAATCAATAAAATTTGAAAAATTGCAAAAATACTTGCCTGTACAGGTTTCCCTTTCAAAGAGTTTGCCATTGTGTTTGTTAAGCGAGCAGCGGTAGTTTGATCTTCCTAAACAAAAAGCGAAGCAATTTGATCACTTTAGTGAAAACAGATATAATCAGACAGGAAAACAGTTAATAACTTTCCATTTTAGTGTTTTGTAAGACATTTATAACTGAATATTGACAAAGGTTATGCAATTCGTGCAATATAGGAAGAGGCTAGAAAATAATTCAGTTTCTTTGTGTGATATGAAATATTTCCTGCCAATTATGACTATGTATGACATTCACAAAAAATTCTCAGAAAAAAGTACATTAACATAGCTGTTAACTAACATACCGGTGTGCTCTCCTGTCCCAGCCAGAAACAAAGATAATAACCCTCCTTCCGATCCCCAGAATGGTAGGTATACAAAATGACATAGCAATCTCCACCATAAAATTTACCAATCTCTTCTTTGCGAACAGGAGTCTTGGAGTTATTGTTGACCCGCCATACCTGAGAAAAAAATTTATTCATTCTCTTAGCCAATTGGATGGCATCCACCTTAACATTATTATCTTCCATCATTAAAAGGTCAAATTGATAGCAGTAGCATAAAAATAAAAATCTTATCTAAAAGATCCATAATGATCCCACCTCTAGCTTTCCACCACCTTCAAGCAAAGGTGGAATCTCTTCTTTTGCTGGAGTTGCTTTCATCATCCCTTTGACATCAACTCCCTGCTGCTTCAGCAAGGCTACAAAGAACAGTTAACATTATCATGCTGTGCATCCCCTCATCATTGCCTTTCAGCGACAATCGTTGAAAAAGTAATTTATTCACTCACCAGCAACTTTGCCTCTACCATCTTCAGCGCCAGAATTTCCACCAGTGAGGGGCCATGAATCAAATTTGGACTTAAAAGGCTGTGTCTCGAACCCTTGAATGACTCGTATAATGCTTGTATACTTTGATCTTTTCTGACTGGAGACAAATTCCTGGAGAGTAAAATATCCAAGGTTAAACCCAGCAAGAGCTTTATTCTATCTCTCAAGCATTACAGAAAATAGAAAGCTTAACAAGAGCAACCCACCTCTGCAGCAGAACTGGCAGCTTTCCTCTCCTCCAGCTGGGTTACACGACCCACCCAAACATAGATCTCACCTCCACAGTCAAGTAAATAACATTTGTTTGACTCCAACATCCCCCGAGACAAGGGTCCTGCAATGCTCTTAAGTTGTCCATCCACAATACTGCATAAGAAAAATCCAAACAAAAACTTAGATAGGAACATTTTAGTCACTAAAAAAAATGAGTCAGTTCTTTTCAAAGCATGTGTTTATTATCAGTGTCTTTTACTGCACCCAGAAAGCATACAATACCCATGTTCTCCCAAAATCATAAAAAAGATGTTTTTGTGTCACACAAATCTATTACATATTCTAGAAGGAAATAGAAAAATTATCCAACATGTGAGAAACATTTTAAAACATTTAAAATACATAACAGAGTATTTTCAGTTCTTTTTTCTTGTTTTAACATTTATCTTGATAGTTTTTTTCACAATGCACTTCAGACTTATGCTTTTCCTTCCATAGCTCAAAAGGATTGCTAGATAATTCTCCATGAACACATCACCTGTTTACATTTCATATTTATAAGCCATTTTCTCGTTCATTCCAACAAGGAGGTACTTTCTTGACTCTGATATAGATTTTTATCCATCCATTTGTCATGTACCAAGATAACCTCCCACTACAGTCCTGCCTCTACCCAATCCTTGCTATTCTGTTACCAGAAATCAGGGCTCCAAAGCTATGTACAAGCTCCATGCATATAAAAGTTAAGGATGGAAGCACTAAAATCCAGCAAGAAGGACCCACGAAATTCACTAGCACTGAGGTGAGATCGAGAAAGGCATGTGAAAGTAAAGGCCAACAGATATGACCAGCAAAGAGAAGCAGGGTAGCCACCTGAATATCCCTAATAAAGCAATATGAGAGTAAGATTTATTGGTTAAGACAATCAACTATACTCGCACCAACTTACAAGGAAAAGATGAGACCCAGACAAGGAGGAAATTCCGTTCAAAATAGAAAAAGGTCAATGCACTCATCTATCTAAATTTCAAGAACATGTTTCCAAAATGCTGTGAAACCAAACAGCAACTACTTATATAAAACCTAACCAACTTCAAGAAAATAACTGCAAGAAAGGACATGATTAGCTTTGCTCTGTAACTTTACAGGGAAAAAACCTATACAACTAAGTAAATTTAGCTACAATTACCAAGAATTTGTCTCCCTAGAGAACGATAATATAGTCCATGATGATCTATAGAACACTCTAATCAATGCTACCAAACAAATAGCTAATAACAAATGTCAAATAACAAGAATATAAAATACAAATATTATTTATGTGACTTAAATGAATCTTAGTAGGGACCGATTAATGAGACGATAGATGTTATAATTTTATAAATATATAACCCGGATGAAGTTTCTCATTAAGTATATGCTACAGCAGATCCTAACTGTTGCTCAAATTTGACATTATAATAGAGCTTGTACATTCCTGAGAAACCTCCTAATTACACTTCGATACAAGCTAAAGAAGCACCTTCTAAGGATAATGTATTTACAACTTAACAGGGCAGGTGCTTCTAATTCTCACCAAATTACCTTAGTCATTCATTAGTTCAAATTTTAACAAATGCTTTCAGGGAATCACATATATGGTATATAACAAAACATTAGGCAAGAACGATAAACAAAAATTCAGTACAGTTAGTCCAGCAGAAATAAACTAGTATATTTATATTTAAAAAAATATATCTACAGTACGCCAAGAGATATCTTCTAATTTGTTGGCATTTATAAATTACTTGCAGTTAGAATATTTGATATACTCACATGAGTTAATTTAAAGAGACTATGCGAGACTTTTCATATTCTTCAAACGTAATAAAAATTGCACTCCATAACTGCCCAAGTTTTTCTATTTTTCTATCCATTTGGCTTCCATGAATTTATTTATTTTTGTTTAATGTGATAAAGATTTCACTCCATAACTGCCCAAGTTTTTCTATTTTTCTATCAATTTGGCTTCCACAAATTTATTTATTTACACATTTTATGAATTTTGTTTACTTGGGAATCTGAATCTTAATTGTTTACAGGAATCTGAATCTTTCAGCCCTTGCTGTGAGTGTAGAACGCCTCTCGGCGTAATTAGTATGCAGTTAGTTTTTGACAGGCCTAGCAACCCAGTTAATGCTCGCCATTCTGTCTTTCTGAACTTCTTGAGTAACCTTTATGCATAGATTTTTCTTGACTCAGTAAAATATGTGCAAAACCTTACTACATTCCATCATGACAAAACATTGCATCCATTTTTTTTTTACAAACTAACACAACTTGCATGATAAAGATTTCATGTGGTAGAAATTTACCAAGTAGAAAAAATAACAATTGTGATTTCACAATGAAGCTGTAAGTTATTCTGATAAAAATGTTGAAATATCAATGTTGATTTTCATGAACTATATTTGTCATTAAAAAGCATAATGAATTTCATAAAGATACGATGAAATCAAAATACCTATACATCCTTCCAGGAGTAATCTCCAAGTTAGAATCATCTTCGCTGCCAATCTTCTTGCCAATGGGAGCAAAACCTCCAAATAGACCCCAAAATTCCCCAGAGTCAGCTTCTGCTTGAAGCTTGCCATCATCTGACATTAACACGATTTTATAGGATTAAAACCCACAAACCATGAACTATAAAATCATACCAGTAAAAACAGGGGTTGAACCAACATTCAATTCTATAAACTATGTGAAGTTAACAAATTGCATCCCAGTGTGATTCCGGTCTCAACCACCTACCAATAATTGCAACTTCACACTTCCCCTCATGGTATTTATCTTTTAAGTATTGAACAACTTCCAGAGCTTTTGCCCTTTCCTGTATATTAGAATTAGCCCCATTGAACTGGTAGATTTTTGTCTCAGTGTCCAGAAGAAAAACGTCATCGTGATTCAGTGAAGACCGAGCAAATGGGACCTGTATGATCATTTTTCTACAATCAGTGTTTCCTTCCAAGTGACCAATAACAAATTCTAGAAAATGACAGCACTGTTTCTAAGATTTAAGTTGGAAGCTATCAACTTTGCACAACCAAAACTAAATCAGATGACATCTAGATACTTACCTGCTTCATTCGTACAACTCGCCTGCCTTTACATACATATAAGCATGTTTCAAACTTCACTTCCTCTGGCTTTTTGAATCCAGAAGCCACACCTCCTTCCAAAGGAAGGATGCAAGGCTTGAAATATGACAAAAATTTGTCAGTTTCATGGCCTTGCAATTCTCTGTATTGCACAGCACGGCCTCCTAGGGCTGCATCAAGCTCAACTGTCTTGATAGCCGCTGTTCCAGCTTCATCCTACCATAGATATCAGGAGTGTTGTAATTTCAAAAACCATAACATTGCTGTGCCAGATTCTTGAAAGGCTCATAATGAAAGAACAATAATGATTAAGCTGCATTAGTTACCTGGCTAGTATCTTTCCCAAGCCAGAAATGTATGTCATATTGATAAGTTCCACTCTTTCCAGAAGAAGTCTGAAACATGGAATTGCCAACTTAAAACTCAAAAACATGAAGCATGAAAACAACCATTAAGATCATCCAAGCTACATCATAAAACATAAATAGATTGTAGGAGATTGTCCATTTGCACATCACCCAGCCCCTTTCAGATCAAAGTACACAAGGAAAAAGAGAACAAATGCATGCTTGATATTGGAATTTTAAAATAGTACTAAATAATGTTAAAGAACTAGGGAATACTTGAAAATTAATTCGACGGTATAAGTATTTATATGAAGCAATATTGATATATTTTACTATTTAGTATGTCAAATAGCTTTAAATTTTTAGAAGTTTCTGCATGTCATCAGTTTGGTCATTGAATAGCTTTTTTTGTTATTTTTAGTGCCTAGGGTCTTATTACACTAATTCTTCTCTATTCTAACTGGTTATATTTGTGACTCCCATTGACCTGCTTTGGTCATGTGGACATTAATATAATTTCTTCCCTTCTTTCATTATCCCTCATATGCTGGGAAAACACTGGCAAGGAGAGGTTTACTGTGCAGGGAGGTCTTCAAATAAATAGCACTAGAACTGGCACATATGAAGAGAATCAAACCATGGTCAATCTCAAAGCTTTGTAAGATAATTGCTGAGGGTTGTCTGCTCAAGATTGGAAAAGGAGTAATAGAAAATCCTTCCATAACAATAACTAAAAAAAAAATTGTATAATTGTCAGGTACAAATTTCCTATTACACCACATTTTAATAAGAGATGCCAAATTTATCACCCAGAAGAAAGGTGCAATGTTGAAATTCTTTAAAGCATTTAACTTTGGCATAGGACATGCTTTTGCACAGCTCAACAATCCGAATGAGACTTAGGAAGATTTTTTTATTATTAAATAATTTAGTGGTTAGTAGGGATTATATAGGTGCTCCCACCTGGAAAAATTATAAAAAAAACATAACAATATCATAATAAAAGACCATAATGGTTGAAAAGTACAACAAAACAAAAACCAAAACTAGCTACTTCTACAGACTGAACCTATCTCATAAACACTGCATACCCAGAGCCACCAAAACAGGATGCCACACTGCCACCCAATGCACAAACAAGAGCACACTGCACAAACCATACTCCACAGCCAATTCCACAGCTCCATTTCTGCCTTTCCCAAAGACCAGCAACTTGCCAACACTGTCATAGTGTCAACTGCACACTCCCCAAATGCCCACCCCAGATTGCTGAGCACCTCCCCAATCACCACCTATACTAAGTCCAACATCCACTGCATTCGAGCCCTGCACAGTCCCATTTCATCTAGGATCCAAAGAAGGAAAGCAAACCACTCTTAAGATTTCAGCCCTTTTCCTGGCACGATGCACAATATTGCAATATAGGATTGGCACAGTTAAGTCACTGACCACTTCGAGATGGCCCTTGTTATGTGCTACCTTCAATCCTATTAATACCTTCCCCACATCTGTATAATAGGCCCTCAGCACATTTAATTCATTTTGTATTGCCAATGTCCTTTCCTCCTCCGCCTCATTCTTCAAAAGAGCAGGTATCGACATCACCGGACCACCAGGCCCCACACTTTGCTCTGCCACTTGATTGGACTCAATTTCCAACTAGGACTATCAAAATCCCTCAAAATGATCTGGAAGTAGAAGCTTTATAGGAGCCATAACCTTTAACTTGCCAAGGGCACAGAGGAAGATAACTTCTCCACAAATTCCTTTTAGATAGTAGCCTTCGACCTAGGAGCACCTGCCATACCTACACCATCCTAACCCAAAATGGCCTTAATGAATCCTAACATTGTTGGTGAAATGCAGTAAAATATTTAAGAAATCCAACTATCTATGTCTGTACCCTTCCTACACAGGTCTCTAGCTCTTCCTAACTTAAACTACGGTGCCATTACATATGTACTTCTCACAACACCAAAACAAAACACTACATGCATCTCCTACCCAACCTACCACATACCTCCACCACCAACACTGAGCCAGGAAAACTATACAACAATCTTTATACAAGAAACACATGGCATACATTAATGATACACCCAGCATCACACAAAGGAAACTAATTCTCACACATGGGAGAGTTAATAAGAGAAAGGATACTCCCGCCGCCATATCTAAGGCCCTAACCTGACAAGACAATAGCACATAAGTGGCGAGGGATAATCTACCATGAGCGCATATGAATTTAGAAATCCCTTATAAATATGAATGTAGACACTTTACACAAACTATACCCAACCTCCATCAAGAATAAAAACAACTCCACTACAATTCAAGGAGGCTGAAAGATTAAATAACGTTCCAAATCTGCCCAAGAGTTGGAGATATGACTATAGATTGCAATAATTGGCTCTTGATCCACTCCAACATTCGCCAAATAATCCACCACTGAGTTCAAATTTCTCCTACAATTGTGAAATCTTAAAATTTCAAATTTTTGACCTATACCTAACACCTTATACACATAGCAATTGAGTCTCCAACTAGGACTTTTTATCTTTTTTTGAAAGGCGTTTATCACTACCATAAAATCCCCTTCCACAATCAGATTTTTCAAATTTTGAGAAGTCACTACCACCAACCCTACCACTAAAGTTTCCCACTCGGCTTCATTATCAGTTCTGATCCCTAAGAATAAAGAATCACCATAAACAAAGCTCTCGTTTGAATCTCTATGAACAAAATCCCCTCCAACCAAACCTGGGTTGCCCCTTGATGCCCCATCAAAATTCAATTTCACAAAACTTACAAGAGGGAGGATCCATTTCTTACTTACCTCTCACAGAAAAGCATTGTTTCCTGTTCTGTGATTTCTTCCAATATTGTTTCCTGATTTTGAGTCCTTTTGCATTCAACTGTGTAAATTTTTTTGCATCAATGTTTCAAATCATCATCACTATCCTTTCATCATCCTAAACGTTGATGCAAAAACACTGACATAATTGAATCCAAAATCACTCGAAATCATATTTATGGACCGTGGAAAAATCATGCCAACTATTGTTTCCTGAGACTAAAGAAGAATTCATTGAGCATGTATTCCAAAAACCTTTTTGGGTGTCCAAGGGATTGAGATCATGTAATCCCCAAAGTGACATCCAAGGTTGAATTATAAGGGGTGACACTTGGTCTTCCACTGTTTGGCTTCTAGTAGGAATTTCAAGTTGTTATCTAGATGTTAATGCTCTTAAGGACCTAAGTATTGTATTGCTCGTAAGGAGCTAATATTAGTATCAGTTGGCTCAGATGCTCGTTTGAGCTATGTTTGCAGACTATCAAAAATATTTTTCTTGAAAGAACTTTTGGACATGGTTGCAGGCAGGATTTAGCTATTTATTCCTTGCCCCTCTCTGGCAAGAAAGGATAAGTGGATGATTAGAGATAGTTCCACAGGGTTATGCATACAGTGAAGCTATCTGCTCTAGACTTCCTTTGGAAGCCAAGATATTAAGCCACTTTTCATAAAACATAATTCACCCCTCTAATTAAGTGATTTGTATGATGTTAAATGTCCATGCATGTTAAGGCAAGAATAAATTGTTTCCACAAGGATGTAGACTCTTTGGCCATTTAGGCAAAGGCTCAGATGCTTGCAGTTATAGCTTTCATGGAACAATGATATTTTTGTAGCTTTCATGCCTGCTGACGTAACTTGCAAGTTGGGTGTAATATAAGATGCATTTGGTAAATTATACGGTTATAGTAAAGAAAAAGTGTTAGCTGTATACGCCTAAAAATGACACGATTCATCCTAAATAAATATTCTAAATATTTATTCCATTCTTCTTCAATTAAATAAATATTCTAAATTTATTTAATTGATTCACCGTTCCATAATTAAATAAAATCTATTTATTTAATTAAAATTCTTCTAAATGTCCTACACAATTAAATAATCATAAATTATTTAATTAATCCAAATTCCTCTATCCTAAGTTCTAATTCCCAAAAATCCACCTCATATTTACACCTCACTTTTCCACCTCACCTTGTCCACCTCATCGGGTTGCACATGTAATTAAATATATTAAATATTTAATTACCTATTTTCCCCCTCACCCACATGTCCTATTTCTTCTCAAATCAAAAGTTAGTTAACTAATCAATCAAAAGTGTTAACTAACCAGTCAATTGAGTTAATCCCTCAATCAATTCAATCAATTCCATAATTCATTCTTCCAATTGACTAATCAAGTTTGTTAACTGATCAATTAAAGGAGTTAACTCTCCAATCAATGTTGTCAAGTCCCCTCTTTCATGATAGAGATGAGACACTTGTCATATTTCTACTGGTTCCACATTCCTCAACCGTTCTCAGCCGTTGATCATCATACTTCTCCTCAACCGTTGATTCTCATTCTTCTAAGTCCATAAAAGAAGCTTCATCCTTCCATTCTAATCATCCAGGTTATTTGTATTGTTACTCTGTAGAAATTCACCAGCGCGCCTTTCGCACCCCCAATACAATCTACTTGAGATCACCATTTGCTTTGAAACTCTCTTCACAGCATTATCTATCAACATAGCCATTTACTACCGACATCCTACAACATAGCAGAAAGAGTGCACTCTCTGAGGGCCTACTTCATATCAGCAAGGACGGTTTTAATAGGCAAACAATAGAAGCTTTGACTCAAGGAAGGTTTGCACTGTGTTATTCATTGCTTCATTTCATTCAATCTTTCTTGATTTCATTATTCTATTGATGTTTGGGTTTGTTATTGTTCATTTGATTAAACCACATTTTGCCCTAACATTAGCAAAGGCTCTAATAAAGAGACTGAGAATGAGGAGAAAGAGAGTTGGCGTAAACTTCAACAGCACAAAGAATGACTAGAGTTGAATGAATTCATCTATGCCTTGATAGGTCCGACAGACCAATTTGGTCTTAAGGACATTAAAAGTCATCATCATCATTTGCCAAAAGGTCATCAAATTTCAGGCAGCTCCAACATCTATTCAATATTTATTAACAGCACAATTCTGAGGACCTGAAAAGTAGTTATACTCCAAACAACAAGTATATTGTGTGTTAAATGCATCAGAAAATGAGGTCAAAAGAAAATGAGAATAATGAAACATACTTCACAATCCACGAAAGAAACCATTGGATTACTACTGCATAACAGAGATAAAATATTTGCTACAGAATAATATAACTTACAAAGCATACAATAGCCCTTCTCATGTTATCAGCTTCTTTTATGAGAAAATTAAATATATATATATAGAAACGGTATTTCATTAGAGTACGGTCTTATAGCCATGGCCAAAGAACTAGAATGGCTCAAAAAATTAAAACTAATGTCGCCTGTCCTTTTTCCTTTGCAAATGTACCATGATAGGACACAAATTTAGTTGAGTGTTGAAAATAAAACAAGAAATAACCAATACCATAAGTAAGACATGATATAATATATAATAAAGTCCTTGATACATACCTGCAAAACTACATATGAATCTCCAGAATAAAATTTACCATATTCAGATTTTGGTAAAGGAACAGGCTGAAAATTTTCAATGCGCCAAATATCCATACCACTGTAAACAATTTGTTAAGTAAATGAATAAAAAAAACTACCCATGCTTTCTGAATTACAAAAGACAAATCCTTCCTTATAAGCATGTAGGGAACAATTTGTTGCTACAAAACAAAGCATCAAATAATTAGATCCATTAGCCCGATCCCTTGAGGTATAAGAGAAGCAGCCAATTGTTAGTTTCTAAAAGGATACACTTTTTGACCCACTCCTTGAAAAGCAGGATCAACATTTTTCATTGACACAGCCATTGCAGGTGCTTTCAATTCCGCTTCCGTATACAGACCTCAAGATCACCTCACACAGATTGATTCCGTAGTGTCTCTGGAGCAGATCAACAATCAGATGCCTTGTAACAAAGATTTAACTGTAAAAGAAAAACAACAATTTTCAGTAGGCTGCAAAAGTAAACCTCACCATACACTTAAGCCTAAAGCCACAAAAATAATTGTCCATTAATAGATTTACATTAGAGAGGAAACAAGACAAGTTGCATATGCAATGACAGATACAATACCCAGCTGTTGCATACAGTGTTTGTGCAAAATCCTTGAGTACGCATAATAAGGTCTATCCAATTGTAATACACCAACCCATTTCAAAATCTTGGGATAAATATTAAATCTAAAAACTAAGTTGCTGCTCATGTCGATATGTGTCTGTGAATAGTAAAAGTATTGGATTAAAATTTCGAGCCTACTTAACATTCCAAGCCTGTGGGAAGCATAGCCACAAATCTAGGTATAGAGTAGTTAGAAATCATTATGAGGATAACTTGAATAGATGAAGTTCAAAAAGGGACTAAGATCTATAAAAATTTGTGAACACTGAAGATTTAATACCCTGGGTAAACAAGTCACATCATTTTCACCATTCCAAAGTTTTGGTGAGTGGAGGAAATTTTGCTGAGCTAGGAGATCGTGTACTTAACCACCTGCACAAGTGTCTACTACTCCAAACTCATTAAGACTCAGATCTTCCCATGGATGTTCATACCAAAAGCCATTTTGGCAAAAAAGGGCATTATTTACCATGCACTGATTACATGATGTTGATGAGGCAACAATTAGAAAGATCTATTCCATGCATGATCTAATAGATGAACTGGCCACTCAATAATAATTCTCAATTACCACCAATCTGAGAACAGGTTTCCTATTCTTTGCATTATGACTTGAGAAGAAATTTACAATAATAAAATAGTTCTCATAGATAAAGTGTGTTTTAATTTTAAATATGTCATCAAATATATGTTACCCCTGATTTTGCTACCGACTGATGAGTATTTGTTATTTGTTTTGCCTGTCTTGATTGCCATCATTGTTTCCTCTATGATCGCTCTTATAATAGAAGATTCATTGAAAGAATGCAAGCTTAATTAGGCATGTTCTGAGCATCAATACCCATTAATATGCACTAGCTAGACTACAGAACTTGCACATCACCATAACATATGATTGAACAGTGAGTATCAGTGAGTCTAGATCTTCACTAGGAATCTTTTCAGTTCCCTGGTAATATTCAGTAATTGAACATCAAGACCTTGGAAATATTTTAAAGAACACTTGATTTTTAAACATTAATTGGATTCAAAATTTCTTATAGTTGCCATGTTGGTTTAAGGGCAGTGGAAGTAAGCTGTGCACTCTCAGACAAAAAAAAATTAACAGTTCTTTCTTAATGAATCTAAGGTCTCACTAGAGGTAATCTATGTGGATGTGGGATGCAGAAGCAACAAAAATGCAGGGGAATGAGTGCAAGCAAGAATGCATGTTGTTGAACCTGATGTTACCAAAATCATGATCAGAAAAAATCAGAAAGAGACCAGAAACTAAAACTGGGAAAATCAGAACACAGAATGAACCCACTGACCAAAAATATGTCCTTCACTTATTTCATTAAAAAAATATTTTTGACATGGGCCATTACATCAACACATGACAAGGAGATACAAGGTAGAGACAACATACACATAAGAGGGACTTGCAAACCACAAATCTCCTTACATGAAAAGAAATTACAAATCTCTTAATGACACAGAAACCACAAGCATTTATTAAAAAGGCTAACATCACAAGAACTATATGCGGCAAGGCACAATCCCTGAATAGAAGTGGCTCTTCACATCTCACCAAAGCGCTGATTGGATCAAAGTTCTCCTGACATTGACATTAAGATAAGCAACCATTACAAATAGAACATATTAGTTGATAAGCACTGAAGGATGAGAACAGCGGAAGCTGATGTGCTTTTTCTACCCAAACTGTATTCATCCTAATTCAGAAATTAAGTATAGTGAAATAAAAAATAATCAGACCTTTAGGAAACTAATTTTGCCTGGGTCCTAGGCAAACTTGTGCCAATACAGATTTGAAGCTTGCATGAGCAACAAATATAATCCATCTCAAGGTCCTGCATAAGTTGATATGCTCAGAGGAAGATAACTTATCAGCTACCCCTACAAGGCATGTTGCCTCTTTAATTCACCAAGTGTAGGTGGTATAGAATCAAAGATAAAAATAACTAATTAGGAGACACATATTATGCTTCCAATTGACTGACCTTACAAGGCTTCTCAAATGTCTTGGTAAAGATGCTTGATTCAATATTTGAGTAACAAGTGTCATGGTATTGTTTATCTATGTTACCGAATCAGCAGGAAAACCATGTGTTTCCGGGTATGATTCGTCCCAGAATCGGATTTGGATGTAATTCAAGTTTCAACTGTGGAATCATGCAGGGTTTGATTTTCAGTGGTCAGAATTGTGTGGAATCATTGAAGGGCGTATCCAGGCAATTCTAGGGTCGACACAGCATTTCCAAATCGATTCCAGCGGTGGACAAACCATCTGAAACCCTAAACGACAGTCATATAATAGATTTTGTCTGTTTAACTCCTCATAGCAACAGCACACAGGTATATCGTGTGTGATAACGTGTTGCAGCATCAGAAAACAGGGATTTCCAATTTCCTGTTAGCAGCAATAACAGATAAAAAATGCAGCAATCATGGGAATGCAACTATATACATCTTAATACTATATCATGTGTAACTTGATAACGGGTTAGACCGGACAGTTGAGCCATTGGAAAACATGGTCAGTGGTTGCAGGTTCAAGCCCCGATTTAAATGTTGTGCCCGGTTGAACCACAGAGTTATAGGATCAGTCCTAGTGGCTGTTGATTCTTCGTGTAAAAAAAAAAACTTTATATACTGTAACAACTAACACTAAGCCTAAACCTACACCTATATATATCTTAATACTATATCATGTGTAACTTTATGGTATGGATTTGAAATAGGTAAGGAAGTAACAACAAACATGAATGAGACTAATGCGAAAGAGTCACTAAGCTTAATATTAAATTATAATCATAATGTAACTTTATATACTGTTTTTTTAATTTTTAATATTTATCATACTAATACAAATTTATATACTGTTACGATTTATAAACTGTTTTTATCATAATGTAAATTTAGTAATGATCATAATGTAAATTTATCTTACCGTTTTTTATTTTTATTACACTAATATAAATTTATCATACTGTTTTTTAGTATAAATTAGCATAAAAACAGTATATAAATCGTAACAGTATGGTAAATATTAAATTAATAAACAGTATATAAACTAGATAAAAATAGTATATATTTATGATTTTTATATGTTTTTTGTATGGATATACCCAAAACGTACCCAGCCCTCAATTTTGTTTTTGCTGTATCAGCATACTGTACCCACGTACCCATACCTGCACCCATTCCAATTCGGTAACTTAGTTGTTTATTTAAGTAATCCAAGAATTACCTCAAGAGATGGAAGTGAGTTTCTTTTGTTGTCAATAAGAAATAGGAAGCAGTGCTCAAAGAAATCTATATCCCATTCTCCAACTGGATATCTCTCTTGATGTGTCTTTTTCTCGTACCTGCAGTCTTTGCACCTTGATCAAAACTCAAGTTCAATGTAGGCTCCAATTAGAGAACATCCATCATATTTTCTTGAATGAAATTTTCCACATGCTTAATGTAGATAATGTAGATATAGGCAATTCACACATTTCTCCATTTAAATTTAATGTGATATGAGGATCTCAACAGGAAAGCGGATACCCAAGTATGAGAAGGGAAACAAAATACTAATTTTGTCACAAAATTATCCTTCAAAATACCAACCATTTTCCTTGTCCTATCGATGGGCAAGCGGACACTGTTAAGCAAGTCTGCAACTTTTTCTAACTCTTTTGGGTTCTTAATTTCTTGCCCATTCTCCTGACAGCAAAACTTGTTTCATGCACTTTTCCTTTCTTTCTCATAGTAATGTTGTCAGGTTTAACTCCTTTCTTCCCCTTGTTTCTCATGGAAACACGCCCACAGTGTTTGCTAGAAGCTATTCTTCAATTTCAACCACTTTGCTCACCCTGATAGATATGATAGATTTCATAAAATTGCAACTCATACCAGTTCAGGTTGACAATGATATTACCATCCAGTGTTTGTCTAGCATGTAATTAAGGTCTTCTTCTGAAATTCTCAAGAAGGAAAGCTCAAATTACATTTCATCAAAAATTTCAACTCATTCCTGTTCAGGCTGACAATGAAACCACTATTAAGTATTAACTAAGAATAATGGAAAACTTACAACAGTCTTCTTCTCCAGTGCTCAAGAAGGAATGCTGAAATAGCATTTCATCAGAAAGTGAGACTTGTCTAAGTTCAGGCTAACAATGATGCTATCATACATAGCTGAGCAAGGTTTATGGAAAATCTCATGACGACTTTCTTCTGTAGTGCTCAAGAAAAAAAGGCAAGAAAACCTTTCATCAGACTTCACCTGCCATCGATAAGCAGAGTTTGCCTGCACACAGATTCTGGAATCCTGATTGATAAGATATCTCTGAATGATACAGAAATTCCCAAGATTTTAGCTTCTGCAAGTTCTCTATTGATATTTCCATATTCTGAATTTGCACAAACAGATTTCATTTTTCAATGCAAAACTCCAGGATGGCAACTTGAATTTCTTCCAACCTTCATCGCAACATATACCTATTACCACCCTCACTAAAACTTGAACCTCATCATAAATAACATCTGAATGTTCCCCTCGTATTAACCAGGTAGGCTTTTGAATGCATTGCATTGATATTATATCAGAATATATCAAATGCACCTATGCATGTAACTGAATTTCAATAGCATTGGTTGAATACGAATGTTTGTTAATCGCTAATATGAATTCAGACCACCAATCTAAAGACTTAATTTTAAACTCCAAAGCAGCCTACAATTTAGGCTTTCGCCAAAACTTAGTTGCTATGCAAAACATAAAAATTCCAGCTACAATTGCACAATACTATAAGTTGCTTTAAGCTCTGATGGAGTCACAATTCCTCATTGATCCTCTTGTGATCATTTTAATCCACTTGAAACTACAAAGCTGTTGAACATTAACCCAGTCACTGTGCTGTGACTTCCTAAAAAAAGAGAACTTTGTTGTGTACTTTATTTCACTGAAATTATTAATGTTAAACTATTTAAACAGAACTTTATATAAAAAAGTTTGTACCTATCAATTTAAAAATAAGTTTCTTTCTATTGGAAATGTAGCTAAAATTTGATCTTAATACCAATTTAAAGAATTCACAAATAAGAGGATTGGCATTGCAATCTTTTGCAGGATGGCATATAATACACGTTCTCTTGAAGTTAATTGTAAAAAAACACTTTATGTGATGTTTTATCAGGATTCAACTGTGCAGTTTTTAGGTCAAACTCGTTGACCAATATTTCATGAATAATGGTTCACAAGAACCCATCTCTCATGAGCATGAATGGTCCACTTAGCACTCAATGCATCTAGGTGATGCTCACAAGGGTGAAGCTTTGGGACTTCAGGAGAGGTCACCCATCCCAATACTACTCCAACTTAAGCACTCTTAACCATGGAGTTTCCCCCAAGATCAAACCCACTTAGCTTGCTACCCCATTTGCAAAACCTTCAGTAAGTGTTGCACCTTATGAACCATTCATTATAGAGCTCCTTAGCCAGTATAAAGTTTATGCCATATGGCTTTACAAGGATCTATAATAATTAAATCCTATAATGAATGGCAGGAAATGACAGAAAAATAATAAAATCAAATAGACAATAAGATTTTCAACACTAAGAGTTGGTGTAAATGAGAAAAATAACACTGTAAGAAAATACCTAAAGTTGGAAAATTATATGTACGCTATGTCCAATAAGATCTATGGATGCAAATCAGAACAGAGTCAAACTTAATACAATATAATGTTCATCTCAGACAGTGGAATCAAAGAAATGAGTGCTTGTCATTCACTTTTCATTACGTGCAGTACCATAGAACAACAATCAGGGATCATCTTAATCATTTTTTCTGAATGACTGCAAGACATCTATAAGATGTCCAAGTATATGTGTTCAGTATGATTGTACCAACAATGGGTGTTTTACAAACTTTTTTTTCAGGATACCCAAGTCTGAGAAGGGAGACTAAACGTTTCAGGCACAAACAAAAAAATTCCAGATTTGTTTGACACTCACCATGACTGTAACCAAATTATTTCAGAGATAAAAGAAAAGAGGAATCAAAACAGAGCCCAAAATGGTAAAAGCATTTTGACATCTGCATCAGAAACATCTAAAGTTTGAAACAAATTATTTTTCTCCTGTGATGGCTTTCTGGTATTTACTATTTAACAAAAAGCAAAAACCATTTAACATTAAGAGAGATCCATTTTCACAATTGGGAGGAAGGATAACCCAACATACTTCTAGTCTGCTTCACAGATTAACAAAGTCGTTGCATTTTGTCATGTCCAGAGAAGCACCAGAAACATCTTAATCCTAAAACAAATAAGTTTTTCGTAGGGTTTAATTTTATATGATGCGGTAAGATGTATACATTTTCTCAATTAAGATGAAGGATAAATTCTCATAACATATCAATCAAATTTGACGGCAACGGTAATCCTACTGATCTTCAAAGATTTACAAAGTGTTTGCATTTTGCCATGCCTGATGAAGCACCATAAATATCTGAAGCCTGCCAGATTAGTTTTCTCTGTGCCAGGTTTACATCATATATTAAGATGCAGACATCTTCCCAAGAAGAAGAAAGATAACCCACATAACATATCAATCGACAGTCCAAGTAAATGTATTCACAGATAAATCAAACTTGTGCATTTGTCATGTCCGAAGAAGCACCAGAAACATCTGAAACCTTTAGATAAGTTTTCCCCCATGCTGGGTATACATTATACATTGAGATGCAGACATTTTCCCCATCGAGATAGATATCCCACATAACATGTCAATTAACATTCCAAGAAAATATACTCCTAGACTTTTTAATAGATTAACAAAGTGGGTGCATTTTCTCATGTACAAAGAAGCACCAGAAACAGCTAAAGCCTAAAACAAATAAGTTGTCCCCTGTGCTGGTTTTGGGTGTCTAACATAAACTACATTGCACACTAACACATATCCATTTTCCAATTAAGAAGAAAGCAAATCCACACAACATATCATCTTCTCTACTTCTCTTTTTCACACAGATTAACAAAGTGGGTCTGATCATCATACTAAAACAATCATCTCCACCAAGTTGACTGGTTGGTATCCCAAACCAAGAAGCAATTCCTGACAAATAGCCGATTTTTCAGAGGTTTAGATGCCTGTTTCAATAGAGGATCGAATCTGGGTGTTGACAATGTAACAATTGGGGTTGCCCGCAAATTGGAAAGCGTCATAACATTAGCGAAACCACTATAGTGAGCTGAAATTTTTCAATTTCAAATTGGTACCAAAATAAGATTTATCAGGGAAAACAGGGGAGCAACTTTGATTAATCAAACAGATCTAAATGAAATCAAACAAACGGGACGATGCAGATCAACTTACCTACACTGTAAAAAGATGGATCGGGCGATCAATTTCTTCGCTCTCAAACACAATCAAATTCACAGATCTATCAAAAGAAGTTTAATGTTATCAACTAGCTCGCCCGTGTGTCTAAAGAAGTTAAATGTCTGTCCGATGACGGAAGAAAGGCTGTGCGTCAATTGGGCTTCTTTAGACACGCATTCCAACTCACAGAAATCCAAATCAATCAGGAATCCAAGCAGAGCAGAATGATTTTGATCGCATATGGCAGTATTATTATTATAATATTGTAATATTTATTTAGCATCATGTAATTAACTTAGGATGAAAATGAAACAATTATTAACCTGTAATAGTACGCGTTTGTTTGGGATAATTGAAGTTTCGTCTTCCTCAAGGGACCGCTTTCTAAAAGGCGAGTGCCAACTTTTCGTGACACAATAAGACAGGCCAAAGTGTATGAGATACCTACTATACACCTAGGTGGATTGACAAAGATTTTGGGTTTATTTTTGGTGTTTTTTTTTTTCAATTTAGAGGATTGTGAGTTACATTTTAATTTGTATTTTCTTTCAATGTGACACAAAGTTGAATAGATGAATGAATGAATGAATAGCTTTTAAAGTCCACGAGGCTAAAAATAGCTTATGGGACCACCAGTCTTGTTGTTTTAGTCTTATGCACTTCAATCCACCAGTCTTATGGTTCATTTGGTAAGTTACCTAAGGAAGATTCAAAATATGGAAAGCAACCGATGGCCTAAATTAATCATGGAGGAAGAGCTAAATAGAAGAAAGAAGACATGGAGGAAACAAAATGACCAGTGGTTAAAAAAATGGGGCATTAATATGCAGGAGTGTCCACATGCCAACGAGGAAATAAAAAAATGTTAGAGAAAAATTTAGACACAACATGTGGATCAATCAAAAGGGACAAAAAAAAGCTTACTATATCAAGGAGTTCAACCCTACGTGGGACCATGTCGAAAAGGCCTACATAGGGGCAGATATTAAATGGAAAGCAAAAATGTTGATTGCGCAAATAAGGACTAGCTCACATCATCTTAGATGTGAAATGGGCAGATGGCAGATTCCCAAAGAAAAGTGGGAAAATAGAATGTCTCTTTTGCGACAAAGGTGTGGTGGAGACAGAGTGGCATTTCATCATGGAATGCTCGGCTTACAGCGACATTCGTGACAGCTATGAAGGCATCTTAAATATCAACAATTTAAACACCTTGTTTGAAGAGGCGAGATTGGGTAAAGCTACAAACCTACTAATCAAAATTCACTGTAGGAGATCCGATCTCAAAAGGAGGCTTCAAATTGTTTAGTGCTTTGCTGCCTGGTTCTTTGGTTCGTGTTGTTCAGTTCTGAGTCCCTTAGGCTGCTATGGCCTTGTGGACGTTATTAAAATTTTTCATTTCATTTCATTTCAAAGTGAGGATGAGCCCCCCAAACTTCGCAACACTCTCTTCACTGAACAAACTATGCCAATAAAGAGCACTCAAACTACCGGTATACTTGTCTCTGATGTCCTTGAAAGCCTCACACTCCATAATAAAGTGTTTTTCCAATTCCACTGTACCGACAGTGCAAAAAATACACACATGTTCTTCCCATGTTTCGGCCTTTTTCACCGCCCTGCTTCGCACCGGAGTTGATGAGAGTTAGTTCTTAATTGAGCAATAAGAATCTTAGTTGTCCACGAAATACAAGCCCCTATGTATGCTTTTTGTTGATGGTCACAAGTAGGATCAAAAAGATGTGTAGTAGAATCTTTTTGGAATTAGAAGGAAAACTTCCTATAAATAAAAAACTAACTTAATTTATACAATACATATTTTTTATTTACAATCTTTATCTCTATTTAAAAAAACATTCCATGATGAATTACCACATGTAATACATATTGCCACTTGATTTGTATGCCCTAAACCATTATCTTTTGCCCTTTTTATGTGCAACACCTTTCACTAAAACTATTACCAACCCTGTACTATTTTCAAGCAAAATTTTGCATGGTTAAGGCCACTAAAAAGTGCACCATATCTAATTGTTTTTAACCCTTTCAAAAAGTTGGTGGGATTCACTTGAATGTTTGCCAAGTTCTACATACCTAGAGAAAAATTCTTAGGGCTAAAATCACATAAAAGTGTGTTTTCTTTATGTTGTTTTAGGCTTTTTTCAATCCGGTACACGTCACTTAGGGTTCTATCATACTTTAATTGTTATTTTGGCAAGGTTTTCATTTGTAACAACCATCAAAAAGTGCACCAAAATTTATTGTTGTTCTCTTTGTGAATGATGACTAAAATACCTTTAGAACTCTACCCTATTCACTATTCTTACTTGATGCTCGTCCTCTTATTGATATGGCTCTCAATTCTTAATTGATCTAAATCTCTATATCATTCCTTTACTAATTATCTTCCATAGGTTTGCTTGATCAACAAAATATGGCAAACTTAACAAGACAAAAATATGACCATTTGAATTGACAAAAAATGAGGTTTTAACTTTGCAACTTGACATAATACAAAAATGTGTACAAGTACAACAAAGTTAAAGTGGCTCTATAATGAATGGTTCATAAGGCACAACACTTACTGAAGGTTTTGCAAGTAGGGTACAAAGTTAAGTGGGCTTTATCTTGGGGGAACTCCATAGTTAAGTGTGCTCGACTTGAAGTAGTAATGGGATAGCTGACCTCCATGGGAAGAGTCAATGCTTCACTCTTGTGAGCATCACCTAAAGTCGATGTTTCACCCCTGTAAGCATCACCTAAATGCAATAAGTGTTTAGTGGACTATTCCTACTCATGAGAGATGAGTTCATGTGAACCACTACTCATAAAAAAAAATAGGTAAATAAATTTGACTCAAAAATAACATAACTTCTTATAACATTATTTTGATAACTATGATATAAAATGTATGAACATTTTTTTACTTATTTTTTAAAACAATTCTCTTTATGAAACCATTGCCTTTGAGTTTTCATAAAAAGATCAATGTTATTTAAAAGGGCATTAAAAGTCATTGGTATCTTCTTGAAAGATAAACAAATTTTAAATTACAACTTGAAAAATGGTTATGGAGAAAAGGAGGTTACTAAAGTTTGCAAACAAACAAAAGAAGTGTAAGTACCAACAAGAAGTGGATGATTTCTCGAGGCTACTAATAGTTGTGCTTCCTCACACTAAAGGATCTTCAACAAGATATCTAAATTATAAAGAAAAGAATATTAAATTTGTCTTCCTTTCTCACAAGAAGTTGAGGAATTTGATTGGTTTTTTTATTTTTTAAGGGTCATGAAATTGGTCATTTCTTGTGTAA
This sequence comes from Cunninghamia lanceolata, assembly GCA_027924645.1. NCBI lineage: Eukaryota > Viridiplantae > Streptophyta > Pinopsida > Cupressales > Cupressaceae > Cunninghamia > Cunninghamia lanceolata. The sequence continues at coordinate 4,632,638 of BSBN01000263.1, read as the reverse complement.
AAGGATTAAATAATATAAAAATGGTATATAATGTTGTTAGACTATCAAATCAATTTTTAGCATACATCTAATATATAATATTATATTTAAATTGAAAATATTAAGGTTATGTATTCAAGAATGTTATTAGACTTAGCAAATATTAATATAGTATAAATAGTGGACATTAATTAAATGTAATAAGTGTAAGTAGATTATTCATTCCTTTCATAAATAGGTTTATGAGTTTGATTCAAATACTATGCAGTTGAATCTTGATAAAATATCACATAATTTAACATGGTTTGACACTCATCTTCTAATTAATTAACAATAATGACTATTTTATTTAATATAGTTTTAATAGTTATGAAGTAGTAGTTTAAAACTAATTTGCATTTAATTATTTTAAACTCTTTAATAGAATAACAATGTTAACTCTTTATAGCTGTTAATATATTTTTGGTAATCTACAATCTCTATTATAAAAAGCATTCCATGATGAATTACCAAATATAATTTAAAAATAAAAATACTAAAAAAAAATTTGACAAAATAATTATCAAAACTTTATATCTTTAATTATTATTTCTAACTTAACTTAGAGATAGGTCAATGTTGAGTTCATCTTCTATGATAGAGATCTTGTAGCAAAAGTTTTAGCCCTAACTCAACTTAGAGATAAGTCAAGGTTGGATTCCTCTTTGCTACAACAAGACTCACTACAAAGCCCTGGGCATTACAAATATTCTAACTTTAGCCTTGTGTGACCTAGAGATAAGTTAAAGTTGAGTTGATTTGCTATGATAGAGGAAACTCATATTTTAGCTCTACAACTTCAATTTCTGGCACGAACCCATATCCATATATAACATCATCTCTACAAAGCAAAATCCAATCCAATAAACAAAATAAAAAATCTTTAAATATATATATATATATAAGGAGACAAAAATATTCTTATATATTATTATTTAAATTCTAAACTAAATTTAAGAACAAATGAAAACTATCCATTAAGAACTTTACACCAATTTAATTGTGTTTAATAACTATAGGAAAAAACATATCACTCAGTAAAAAGTTTCGTTCATTTAAAGGGAAGGTTCTATGGATGCTAAGATATTCTATACCTAGTGAAAAGTTTCGTTCATTTAAAGGGAAGGTTCTATGGATCCTAAGATATTCTATAGGTTATAAATGTGATACAAAAATTATAGGAAGATCCATCGCACGTGATTCCCACGTTCTCGGAAGAAATTTAGGTACGTATGGATTTCTAAAAAAATTCTTTTCATACTATTTTAGACTTACTTTTTGGGGAGGCATGCTGTTTTCTAATATAATAATGCCTTGAGATTTAAAGTTATGTCTCAAAAGTAAGGGATTCATTGGTCCCCATGCTCTAGAGCGAATTTAGATGATAATGTAGAAAAAAAAGAATACAAAGGCAATACTTTATTGAAGCAACTCCAACTAAGATTGGGTCAAGAGCAACCTAAATAGGAGAGTCCAACTAAGATTTAGGGGAGAGGACTCAACAGTTGTTAACATAGAATTTATTTATTTTGATTTATGTATTGGCAGAAGGCTTGATTTATCATTCAAACATATCACACAGTCCTCTTGAGACCTATTATGATTTAGTTTCTACTAATTTATTTACTTTGCTCAAGATGGCATATGTGATTTCGTCCCCCACTTGTAAAAATTTAAATATCACCATTCCAAAGCTGAGATTCATGAGATCTAACTAGAACCTATCGGTTTGGGCACCAAAAAATCAAATTCATGTGTCTAGGCAATGTATTTAAATATATCATCCCAAATTATTTGTACATCATCACATCATTGAATAAGCATTGACAAGAGCATACAACCTCCTCTCATTTTACAAGTACATCAATCATCAATGTTTTTATCTACCAAGCATCAATAGCAACATTGAACCCTTCAACAAGCAACAATCAACATTCATTGTCTAGCACATTCAAATTATAAACGTCAATACAAAGCATTCATTAGTTTGCATCAACAATTAGTGATCAACTCAGTGGCATTCAAGTTGTCATTCACACATCAATATTCATTGCCACCCCATTATCTCTTTACTTTTATTGTTAATTTGGTCTTCGGGCTTGACTAAGGCACAAGGAAGTCCTAAACTTCAACACTTGCATAGCAAACCCTACATTTCTCTTTAGCACCAACCCATTTTCCTTGCTTCAAGTACCATTAAATGAATAGATTTTGCAAGTACCGAGGATCCATTTCTACAAAGGACAAGATCACAAAAATTGGACAAGATCATGCCCTTATGAGAAACAAAAGATGAACCTTTTTAGAGAAGATTTATGTTTCTAGTTTTATCAACGTGGTGTGTGTGTGCACCTAAGTGTGTGCTAAGTTACACTAAACTAAACCAAGTTGCCACCACAACCTTGCCCAAAAAGGAGGATCATCCTCCCCCTCAACAAGAGACTTGTACCCTAAAGAGACAAAATACTTACCCAAAGGGGAGTACTTCCAAACCAACTCGTCCACTTTATTAACCCTGGAAATATGAAATCTCGAAAGGAGGGATTGGAGAGTAGAAGTCTCATTAATTGAAGGATCAACAACACATTTCCATGAACCATTCAACATATAATCAGCAACCTTATCTCCAATAAGTCTAGTAAAATTCTCCTTAAGCGGACTGGCCCAATCACAAGATTTAAGGGGAGTATCAAGGAGCCATTTATCATCCCAAAAGTTTATAGAGGCTCCATTGCCCAACTACCATTTCACTTCTTTGTTAATTATAAACCTGTTGTCTAAAGTGTTTCTCCAGATTCTTGAACCAGCAGGTAGAGTTAAGCTGTCAAGTTGATCTTGTATATTCCTTTGAAGGGGGATGTATTTATTCTTCATAATTCCAGTCCATTCATTATGATCTTTCGACAATCTCCAAGTAACTTTAGCCATTAGAGCTAAATTAAAATCCCTAATTTTTCTTAAGCCAAGACCACCCTTACTCTTAGATCGACAAATTATGTCCTAGGCCACTAAAGATATTTTTTTTCTCCTCTATACCAGCCCACATGAATTTTTTCTGAATCTATTCAATTCTCTCAGCAACCTTTCCCAGAATCTTGATGGGGCTCATAGCAGAAACATGTAAATTTTGGAGGGTAGCTTTTATTAATTGAACTTTTCTAGCTTGGCTAAGCAAATCCCCTTTCCACCGAGCAAGCTTAAATTGAAACTTGTCCAAGAGATCCATCCAAAATGATTCTGGAATCTTGTTCATAAAGAGAGGCATGCCAAGGTATTTAGAAGGAAAGTCCTCTATCTAGCACTGTAAGATCCTAGCAATCTTCATCCTTCTATGCTCAGGAGTATTCATAAAGAAAATGGTAGTTTTAGGAAGACTGGTTCTTTGACTAGAATCTTTCTCATAATTCTACAAGATAGTTTTGAGATTCTTAGCCTCCTTGATAGAAGCTTCCCCAAAAATAATGGTATCATCAACAAATTGTTGATGGGAGCACAGAGGACCTATTGAAGAGTGATAAACACCTGTCATCATGCCAATAGAAACAACCTTGAGAATATTCCCATCGAGAGCTTCAACTAATATGATAAAAAGAAAAGAAGCAATCGAGTCCCCTTGTCTTATTCCCCTAGAGATTTTGAAGAAACCTGAAGGGGGTCCATTCACCATAATCGAGAACATCGGAGTAGATCATTTTGGATATCAACTCAAGGAATCTATCAGAGAACCCGAATTTGGCTAAATTTTTTCTCAAAAAACCCCACCTAACCCTATCATAAGCCTTCAAAAGATCCAACTTAAGGAGAAAACCCTCTTTCTTATTCATGGTCAAAGAGTGGATGTTTTCATGGACTATTATGATAGAGTCAAGGATTTGTCTCTCGAGGACAAAACCACTCTGTTGAGGGGAGATCAAATTGGGAAGGATCATCTAAATTCCATTGGTTAACACTTTCGAGAAAATTTTATAAATAGAATTGCAGAGGTTGATTGGTCTGAAGTCAGCAAAAGAATCAACCCCCTACTTTTTTCAGAATAAGGACCAAGAAATTAGAGTTCAGCTCCTTAAGGATTTTTCTACTACCAAAAAACTCTTTGGTAGCCACAATCACATCCTTCGCAACCACATCCCAGTAGATCTGGATGAAGAAATGGGGAAAGCCATCCAGCCCTGGGGCTTTGTTACGTTCGAAGTTGAATATGACATTCCTAATTTCTTCATCTAAGGGGATTTTAGAAAGTTGAGCATTATCCTCACCTCCTAAAATTCTAGGGATAACATCCAATAAACCATTTTCCTCCAAGGTATCATCAATAGACGAGATGTTTGTAGAAGGTTGTAGTAGCTTCCCTAATATCATATTCCTCTTGAATTTGGATTCCATTAGTCTGAATGGACTTGATACGGTTGGCAGATCTGTACTTGAGTGTAGATAGGTGAAAAAAATTCTAATTCGGTCTCCACTCTTAAGCCAAATGGCTCTAGGTGAAAAAATTAGTAATGCTATTAATATAATATTTTACATGTATATGAAATTCAAAGAAAAATATTAAATAATAATGAAATTATTTATAAGAGTAAGTTGAAGTACTATAAATATTGTATTTATCCTTATTGAATTGAATAGAATTATTTTTCAATAATGCCCAAATTTTAGTAAGGACAAAATAGGTGTAAGCAAGGCTAACAATTTTTCATGTTAACAATTGCAATATTAAAAGTGAAGCAACACACACTAACACACTAGTGTTGTCATCATGCATGATAATAGCATACACAAACACTTTAAACACATGGAAGATATGTGTAGATACACACATGTAGAGAGGTGCCATCATATCGATAGATGATAGGGTGACATGCATACCAATATGACACACTCACATACATGCAAGCAGGAAGACTTAAACAAGTGGAATGAATCAACACAAGTGTATGTATAGGGATGGTGACATACGTCCAACTACACCCTAAGGTAACAAGACTAGGAGACTTAAGTGTTAGCCTATCTAGTAAGAACCCTACTCCCTTGGAAGACTACTCTTAAAAGGATAGTGAAGGTGTTGGAGAGTTAGAATTAGAGTCTGATGGTTCCATATCTTTGGAGGAGGTGAATGTGATTCACAAAAAGAAGGGTGGTGATGGTCCTAGGAAGGGGAAGGTGTCTATGGGGACAAGAAAAGAAAGAGGGGGTTGTTTCCCCTAAGACAATATCAAAGAAGGTACCTGTGATGACTACTAAGAAGCAAGGTAGAGAGGGATCTAGTAGTGGTATTAGGAATGAGTTATTGAGGAAGGTTGAGGATCACACACTAAAAGTCAAAGAAAAAGGGAAAGGGAAACCCTTCCTAGAGCCCTCTTTAGATGGTGCTTTCCTAGGCATCGAAGATCCCTATCCCACTCCTTCCAAGATCTCTACCCTACTCCTCCTAGGGATTTGATTTTGTCCCTCAGTAGTGTCGATTCCTTGGAGGATGTGGTGAAGGTAGTAAACCAAATCATTAATAAGTTGGTTATGCTTCATGATGCCTTCTCATCCCAACATAATTTACTCGAATACTTTTTATCAAAATAAACAAACTAAGTATCAATATCTCATTACTAGACAAGAAGTTCAAGGGGGGAAATTTAGGTGTCTTCAAAGGAGGGGAGAATATTTAAAATTTGGGATGCTATTATAGAGATTAATAGACTTATAGCTGAAAATTCTAAGCATGAGGAGAGGATTGTTATGTTAGAAAAATATTTACAAAATATCAAGGATAACCATGCTGATCGGAATGTTGTTTTAGAAAAGGATTTGCAAAACATCAAGGAAAACCTCAATAAAGTGGTCAAGATTAACAAATACACAATAAAAATAGTATCATGGGTATAAAAATTCTTAGTGAAAAGCTTAATAAATTTTCCAAGGATGAGGAGAAGGGAAATACAGTGGGGTTGAGCTCAAGGGCTAGGAGTTGCAAGAATAAGAATTAGATTGAGGAGAGGAAGGAGTTGAAGAACTTTGTGGACCTACATGAGAGATTCTACAAGGAAGATTTAGAAGTTGTCAAGACCCTCCACAAGTTATAGTGTTCTTTCTTATTTGTTTCTAATTTTTATAGGTTGTTTGTCTTGCGAATGTTTGTTTGTTGATTTAGCTTTGCTATGATTTTGTTGTGGGTCAACTGTAGGTAAGATGACATTTTGGTGTTTGTAAAAAGGGTTTTAGGTCCTTTCAAAACTTGTTTTATCCCTTTAATAAAAAATAAGATAGGGGAGATAGAGTCTCTCCCTACACTAAGTGCATAGGAAATCATGCCTACCACTACAATCTAAAGCATAAATACATCCAACTAAGAAAAAATGGTTCATTTACTTTCTAAACTACCTTTCCTACTAAAACGAATGAAGTAGATTCAATAAACAACTAAACATATCCTTTCTTAACCTTTCTAGATTTATTTCACTAATTATTTAGTTTCAATGCTAAGTATAACTCAATATGAATATAGTAAGATCTATATGTGACTAATTCATTTCCTTTCTGTAATGAGGAATCAACATAGGAAGGTAAAGATTTCATATATTAATAAAGATGCACTTTCACTAAATAGTTGCAAATAACTAGGTGCATCACCTAGCTTTACCACACATGTACAAACATCCTTTTTAAATCAAATGAGTACAAGATCAGTAAATAATGATCACCTAACATTCATATTATGTCATAACATTATTTCTAACAATATAGACTTTTTTCATTCATTAATTATCTCAAATGAATCAAAGTGTTTGATCAACAAGGGAAAGAATGACTAAATAAATTAAAATCCTACAAAATTAATAAATATATATTTATGAAATGATTACAACACCTAAAATAATAATAATCATTACATAAGCTTCCTATCCATGCAAAGGAATTAGTTACAACATGCTTATCGGAGTGGAAATCACTCAACTAAGTTTTGATGCAAATTGAGCTTAACTAGTAAATTACACGTTTTTTACAAATTAAACACATAAACATAAAGGTAAATTTTCCAGAGATAGACCCTAATAACATTTCTAGAAAAATCACTATGCTATATGTAATTGTGACATCCAGATGCCTCCACAATTCCTAGGATGCCATCACAAAACCTAGGATGCAATTGTAAAACTCCAATTTCTTAAGAAAAACATGGAATTTGGAAAAGAAATTTCCACATAAATTTTGGGATATGTTTCCCTAACTTCCTAAATTGAAAAATTACTATTATGAGCATTCTCAGTTGCAAAAGAACTAATTTAGGGTAAAAGAACTGATAATGTCTCCTCCAATTCCCAAAGGTACAATTTTCACAAGAATGGCACAAAACCTATAGTTGAGATTTATTTTTTTTTACCAAGATACACTATAGATCTACTCTATAGCCCATTGAATCATGAATTTTATCTATCATAAGATTCAACTTTTAAAATCTAAAAAATATTAACTTCAAAATTTCACTTATAAATTTCTTCATTAGAACAAAGCACATAGCTTGTTCATAAAAAATTTCTATTTCATGCATCCACAAAGGAAATATTACAAATCCATTTGTTAACTTGTAGCATGAAGAATCTTTTCATATTTTGAATGATAAGGAACAATAATCCATCTTTTACAATTTGTTTGCAAGCATAATAAAATATGAAGATAAGCTACTCATCTAAGGCTCCATGCTCTTAAGCCAATGGTAGGCAAGGATACCACCTGACCATATGCTACCAAAAGGCTCACCCACCTTGCTAAGGAGAATGATAACATGAATGCATGCACAACACACAAGAATACACCTTTTGGTGACACAAAATTACACACTCATACAAAGGTTGCTCTCATACACAAGAGAATCTCTCAAGACTCTTAATAAAGGAAGATAGGTTTAGATAAGACAATGGAGTGTCCTCCATCATGAATCTTCATATTCAATGATGATTTTTAAGGATAAACATAAGGAATACCAAGAAAATAAAACACCCATTAATGGATGCCAAGATTATGAAAAAACACAACATCCCTCTTTTAGGATTTCATAAACCATAATCACTCCTTATTCGTCCTCAAATATAAAATCTAGTGCACTTATGAGATTGATATTGTATACACCTAAAAATGACACGACTCTATCTAAATAAATATTGTTAATATTTATTCATTCTAATTCTTCTATCAATAAATAAATAAACAAACTTATTTATTCGATTCATATTCCTCTAAGTTAATTAAATATCAAAATATTTAATTACCTCTTCTAAAGTCAAAATTAAATTAAATCCTTTATTTAATTAAATTCTTCCAAGCAATTAAATAATTCTTAATTATTTAATTAAGTCAAAATTCACTCCTCCAATTTAAATAAATCAATCAAATTTATTTAAATTCTCTCAATCTCTAAAAATAAAATATAATCAAATATTTTATTTATTCTTCCAAATCATGCACAAACAATTAAATAATTTATTTATTTAATTTGTTTTCTTATCTTCAAATTCTTCTAATATCTTCCAAATCTTCTAAAAATAAGTTTTCTTCTTCATGCACACAAAATTAAATAATTTATTATTTAATTTCTCTCAAATCATGCTAAAGCAAATCACAAGTTGAGTTAACTGACTCAATCAATCTTATTTTTATCAATAACTCTTAAATTAGAAAAAAGCTTTCTAATTTATGAAAGCATATCTTATCTTTATAAAAGAAAGCAGTTAACTCAAACAAAATAGCTTTTGTGTGACACTTGTCTTCTTTCTATTCGCGCACATTCTCTCAAGTTTTCTATACTGTTGATCTTCTCATTCTTTTTATACCATTGATTCCTTCTCTCTCGAGTCTATAAATTGAACCATATTCTTCCATTTCATTCATCTAAGCTTTTAGTGTTGTTACTCTGCATAATTAACAGCGTGCCTTTGGCACCCCAAATCCATCCATAGCTTGCGATCACCCTTTTATTGTATTGAAGCTCATCTTCACTACAAGAAGTATCATAGCCATCTCTCCATCATCATCTTGAAAAACAAAGCAAGGAAGTACGCTTCTTAGGGCTTCAATATTCATACAAATATCAACTGAGACTAGGTGAACAATGGAAGCAACAAAGTAGCAAGGTTTGCACAATTTACTCTTTGTTATTTGAAATCTTTTGTTACTTGCAATTTCTATTGAGATTATTGGTTTATTGATTGAGTTTGATAACTTTGACAATATTTTTGGTAATATTTTTGGTGCCCACCATGGGGCCTTGCCTCGATTTAACCCAAAAATTAAGTTTTTTGTGCAAAGGTTCCATACACAGGAGGATTCGACGCATCTGATCCATTCTAACGCGCATCTGAGTTCTATTTTGGCACATCTACCCTTTTAGCGCATTTACCTCCTGAAATTGCTCATCTATGTTCTGTTATGGTGCATCTACCGAATGATGCATATACTCTTTGTTTCAGTGCTTTTAACTTCTGTCTCTACACTTTTGAAATTCATGTGCTTCTGAGCTTTGTTTCTATGCATTCAGGCTCTGAAGCTATGCATCTATTCTAAACAATGATTTTAGGGTATTTTTATGGATTTTTGCTAATGCTAACACTTTCCATAGGGATACTCTCTCATCTACTTGTAGGGTTAAGAGCTGGATAGTCATTCTAGTTGCATTGTTAACACACATTGTCTTTTTAAAGGATAGTAATCGAATGTTCATGCAAAATCATATCTAGATCTAATTAGGAAGGGAGTAAGTTGAATCTTGTTGCATCAATAAATTGAATCTAGTCCCAATGCTAGGAGGATAAAATTGAACCACTGCTATCTTGTTTTCAAAGTTAACAACTTGCGTGTGTGCCCAAGTAGCTAGCTCATATAGTCTTTTTCATTTTAATTAGGGGAAAAGAACCACTGTCTTTCGTGTTTTTAGGAATGATACCAAGCCTATGCTCTCCCCTATCTTGGGTGACCAAAATGCCAGACATATCATTTTCGCATGTGTTAAACATTTAGAGAGGTCTGCCCTTGGATATCCTTCCGTCCAAGCGGGAATGACCGTAAGTGGTAACAGGCTAAAACCAAGCCCTGCCAAGCCACTATAAATAAATTGTGTTTGGAGCGAAAGCTTCAAACAATGAGTGAAGTTGTGTTATACCGACAGCCAACCTCCCCCAAAACCCTCCAAGGCGCAACCCTTGCAAGCTGGGAGATTCCATAACGGAGAGTAGTGTTGTTGCATGTATAACCACTTGAACGGTTGCACTTATTAATCATCCTTTGTTTTTAGTAGCCAAAAACCCCTATAAGCTGGTGCAGGGAAGGGCGATTATCACCTCCTGAAGATGCCTCATCTAGAAATAGTGAGAATTTAGTTTATATTGTCCCATCCAACCTAGGATTTGTACTTGCTTTTGAGTCAAAAAGAGTCCATAAAAATTACAAAAAAAAAATCAAGAAATCATGAAAACTTCTTTGTGTTTGCTATGTTTTACTTGCCATAATTGAGAAAATCAGATCAAAAACACCAACTTGCAACCAAGAAACCAAAAAAAACATCGAAAAATGTGTCAAAAAAAATTACAAAAAACAATCAGAAAAACCAGAGTTGTGCATCTGTCCCGCAGAGCTGTGCATATACCTCGACCTGTTGTGCATACATTCTAACTTTCTATGCTTTTATCATCTGTTAGTACACCTTTAAAATTTACCAGAACTGCGCTTTTGCACCGACTGGTTGCGCATCTGTAACAGTGAGCATTTCCACATCTTTTGGGAGAAAAATTTTAGGTTTTCTAGATACCCATTTCAACCTTATTCCATTTTCTAAGATTAGATCTACCATGCAATCACCTTTTCCATCCATTTCCATAACTTACCCTCTTTTGTCGGTTGTCTCGTCCACCTTCTACCAGGTCTTCCAAAACAAAGTCAAAAGTTCCATATCAGATTAGTGCAAGACCTTTTTCAGATCATTTTGGATTCAAGTAACCCTAGTAGGTCACAAAACTTCACTAGTGATCTTGTTGAAGACTAGTCTCTACACAGTAAACGGGTACCAAATATCCTTACTTATGGCTATTGTCTTGTGTTGACCAACTTGCTTGGAATCATTGATCAAAAGAGTCCCTTGTTCGAATCTCATCTTCACAAGTATCCTCTTCTCACCAACCTACACCAACACCTTACCAAAATCTCTAGTTTCACCCCACCTCTTCCCACGTCACCTCACATGGTCTTAACTAGATCTCAATAACAAAAACAACTTGAAATGCCCGGGACATCCAACTGCATTGTATCCCCTCACGACAGTGATGAGGAAATCTCTCATGAAGATTACCAAGGAACCCTCCAAGATCAAAAATTTTAATGCATGCTAGAAAAAGTGCTCAAAGAGGACCCTCAAAGGTACTTTCTTCATCTTGCAAACTTAGGACTTAAACTCCCCTCGGACTTTGATCTCAACAAAATGAAAGAGACCGTAGAGGAAACTCATGAAAACCACACTAGTGAAGATAAAGGAAAGAAAGTCGCAGACTCAAACATACCTATGGAAACATTGCAGAAACAAATCTAGACCCTAACGTAGCAAACGACAGATCTCAAAACAGGAACAACCACTAAAACTTATTCCTTGGAAGACATCGCACCATATCCCTTTGACAAAAGTTTGAACATGGTGCCCTTCCCCTTTTGGTTCGAAGTTCCTAAGTTTGACAAGTACAAAGGGAAATGAGACCCAAGAGATCACATTAGGGAATTTAACGCCGCGTGCATGGAAGTAGCTTACAACGAAACTTTCTTAATGAAACTATTCCCTAGATCTCCAGGTAGTCAAGCCATGGAATGGTTCTCGCGACTTCCCCTGGGTATCAAAACTTTTGATGAGTTAGTAAACAAGTTCATCACACACTTCTAATATAACATTGAACACGAAGTCTCTATGCTTGACCTATGCAATACAAAGCAAAAGGGTGGAGAATCCTTCACCTCTTTCTTACAAAGGTGGAGACAACTCGCGAGCAAATACTCATATGACGTACTTGAGAAGCAATTGATGGAGATGTTTGTCCACAACCTTAACCCCGATCTAAGTTATCAAATCCAAATTCAATACCCTACCTCATTTTTGAAAGTCATTGAGATGGGATTATTTATCGAGAAAGCTATGGTTGCTAAGGGGCCAATAAAGTTATACAAGGACACCCCTAACTCTAACTACACCACGGACAAGTTGAAGTTTTGGACAAAGAACAAAAATGTCATCAATGATGGAGTAGTTGATGCCAAAGTGGCAGCTCCCAAACAACAACCAATCTTCACTCTCAAAGGAGAAGCAAACAATGCTACACCAAACAAAACCTTCTCTCGCAAGCTAAAACCGTGATTCAACTCCAACCCTAGATGAAAATTCACACCACTAAGGGAATCCCAAGAGTCTGCGTTAAGAAAGCTATTAGGCAACAATAAGATCACTCTTCCACCAACTAGCGACTATGAACCTCAAATAAAACCTCACTATTGGAAAGATACTGATTTCTATGAATATCATAGAGGAAGAGGCCACGTGACCAACAACTGTATCTATCTCAAACACGTCATTCAAGACATACTTGACCAAAACTAGGTGGGCACTAAAGAACATACCTCTAATGAGACACATGTGGCATACAAGGATCCACTCCTCAATCACAATAGGTCGTACAACAACAACAACAATAACAATCGCAACAGGCAGAATCAAAACAATGGAAACAACAATGCTAACTATGCGAGCGTACCATTCGATTATACTGTCAACTGCATATTAGAGCACATCCCACAAGTCAATGTGGTCACATTCAACCAACAATTAGGACCCAACAAAACTAATTGCAGCATCATCACACGCAGTGGTAAGGTCATGTTAAACATGCTTCCTCCAAGGTTGTCACCTTCTCCGTCTAATTCCCATATGTATAGTGTCATAGACCAACTTCAGAAAACTCCTACCCACATATCTATCTTAGAGTTGTTGCATCTGTCTCCCTCCCATAAGGAAATTCTCGATAAAGCCCTAGTGGAAACGACCGTGCCCACGAACCTAGCCCAAGAGAAGTTTCAAGCCATGGTAGGAAATCTAACCTCCTCTAGCACTATCTCGTTTACCGAACAGGATGACCTTTCAGTGTCTCAACCTCATAACACACCCTTGCATATCATCGCCTTCATTCATAAACACCGTATCAAATGGGTTCTCATTGATGGAGGAGCCAATTTAAATATTTGCACGCTCAAGCTAGTCCTTACATTGGGGTTCTCTAAAAATGCAATGGATCCAAGGAAAAAGATCACTATTAAGGCCTATGATGAAGAGGAAAGAACTACTAAAGGAACAGTGGTGTTACCAATACAAGCTAGACCGGTGATAAAGGACATTGTTTGTCAAGTCCTAGATAGGGAGCTAGCCTATAATATCCTCCTAGGTAGACCCTGGATTCATGCCATGAAAGCTGTGTCTTCTACCTATCACCAATGCATCAAATTTCCTCATAACGGTAAATAGATCACAATCCAGGGTGATCTCGATCCTTTTCAGCATTACAATTCTATCTGCTCAAAGCCTGATTGCATCATTCCCAACAATAGAGCTTCTACATCCCCCATCTCACAGCATGATTCTACCTCTAAAGCTTCCTTGTCCAAGCCCAAAGAGCAGAAAATCACAATCAAAGAAATAGGGGTAGGGGAATACTCCATCAAGCACAGCCTCAACCTAGCCAAAATGCCTCTATCTCCATGATCCTTTGGGTGACCTACACCTTTTCCAAAACCATCTACTCCTCCCAAACCTCCCACAGCTCCCTTTGTAAAATGGGGGACCCTATCCGATGAAACAGAGGAAAGAGACGTCTTGCAATGGCTCTACACAGAGGAAGATAACACACAACAAGAACCACCTAAGCTCCCAACAGAAATCTATGGGCGTGGTGAGTCTATCCTACACATAATGGGTTATGAAGGACAAGGTCCCATTGGCTTACGAAAAGAAGGTATAATAGAACCTATCTAACCCTCTTCATCCTCATTGGCAAGAATTACAAAAGGGTTAGGATACAAGGACAAAGGCAAAACTAAGGCCAATGCTTGTTTTGTGGAATAGATGCATGCCCTACAAGAAGATAGTGACAAAGACTGTAACGAGTATGAATAGGATGAACTCACACAGCACTCCTATGAGGACAAGGAAGTTGACACTGTTCAAACCTATAGCCCCTACCGTGAGGGACAAAAGCTATCGCATAGACCATTAGAGTATGATTCGCCAACTCCTGAGAGTATGACTTTCGAGGAAGGTTGGAGTTCCATCGCAATAAATAATTTGGAGGAAAGTACCATCTTGGATCATATCCCTACCAATCTAAATCCTAACCATGTATCCATTCAAACTATCACACCCAACGAATTAGATCTATCTTTTGACCCCCTTCCCCTTGTGCATCCTGAACTTATCAACTGGGACTTACAAGGAACCCCGCAACTAAACATGTTCCAAAATGATGATGCCTATATTGACTACATGGAACTTAGGGACCACCTACCTACAGGAGATCATAAAGCAGGCTTTTCCATTGAACTCAACACCGTGGCTTATTTTGGAAAGGGTGCCAAGCCTTCCAGTCACAAAAACATAAAAGTAAAAATAGGATTTGATGGTGAAAACCATTCTGCGGCAATATCAGATCCCAAAATAGTAAAAAGAAAGGACACATCGAATGGTGAAAACCTCTTTGAGGCACTAGACGATGGAAGACTTGACACTCTCCCCACCGACATGTATCAGGAGAAGTCTCAGATTGTTGTGGAACCTACAGAACTTGTCAACATTGGAACAGAGGATAATCCTAAGATCATTCACTTTGTAAAATCTCTATCTCCACTAGAAAAGACCAAATTTGTACCATTCTTCAAAAAAAGCAAGTCAAATTTGCTTGGTCATACATAGATATGCTCAGTTTAGATCCAGATTTGATTCTACATCATCTTCCACTAGATCTAGGGGTCAAACCAGTCAAGTAGAAGCTCAAAAAGATGCATCCACACATTGCATTACTAGTAAAAGAGGAACTCAAGAAACTACTGGATGTAGGGTTCATCAGGGTAATAGACTACCCAGAGTGGGTATCCAACATAGTGCCAGTATCCAAACCTGATGGCAGAGTCAAATTGTGAAATGATTTTCGAGATCTAAAAAAAGCTTGCCTCAAGGATGATTTTCTGTTGCCCAATATTGATATCATAGCCGACTTGATAGCAGGACATACCATGCTTTCTCTTATGAATGGATTCTTAGGATATAATCAAATCAAGATAGCACCAGAAGACCTACTTTCACTTGTCCATGGGGCACTTTATGTTGGAATGTCATGCCATTTGGGTTAAAGAACGCAGGAGCAACATATCAATGTGCTATGACCACTATCTTCCATGATATGATGCACATCACAATGGAGGACTATGTAGATGACATCCTTGCAAAGTCACTCACAAGAGAATTCTACCTAGATGTACTAGAAAAGGTCTTTCAGAGACTAGAACACTTCAAAGTCAGGTTGAACCCGAAGAAATGTGTGTTTGGAGTCACCTCCGACAAGCTCCTGGGCTTCATTATATCAGCAAATGGGATCAAAGTGGATATTGCCAAAGTTAAGGCTATCATGGAAATGCCACTGCCAAAGAACATTACTCAACTGCAGTCTCTGCAAGGTAAGTTACAAGCAATCCGTCAGTTCATATCACAACTGGAAGACAAGTGCCCACCTTTCAGTCATCTCTTACATAAAAACATTCCATTCAGATGGGATGAGAAGTGTGAAGAAGCATTTGTCAAATTGAAGGAATACCACACGAACCCTCCTATTCTAATGCCGCCTATCCAAGGTAAGCCACTATTACTTTACATATCTACTACACAAACAGCTCTCAGAGCCCTCCTAGCACAACATGATTATGAAGGCAAAGAAAGGGCTATCTACTACATCAGTCGCACATTGGTGGGCTGCGAACTTCAATATTCTCAGATAGAAAGATCATGTCTTGCTGTGGTTTTTGCTTCCCAAAAACTATGACATTACATGCTGGCACATTCAATCAAGCTTATTGCAAAGATAGATCCATTAAAATACCTATTAAGCAAAGCAGCTCTCATAGGTCGCCTAGCTAAGTGGGTAATGCTCTTAAGTGAATATGGCATTGAGTATGTAGAACAGAAGGCTATCAAAGGTCAAATCATATTCTGCCAAGTGAATATGAATCGAATGTCATTGGTATGGTTTGTATTGCATGTTAATTTAGTATGAAAAAGGAGGAATGGGGTTTGGTTTGATGTTTTAGTGTTGATGGCTTTAGATCCTCCTTTCACAACAAACATTCAAGGACATATCAACTGAGTTGAATCTCTACTAAGTGATAGCATTCACCTAACAGGTTGGGTTGTCACTTGGAATAATGTGGAAACTCAGAAATTGCTAACTAATGCCTTAATGTAATCCTCAAATATGTAAGAAACCCTAATTATGCAAAATAATGAATAAACTGGTAAATTTAGACAAATGCTTACAGATTAAGGAAGAGGATAGAGATTAGAACTGACCATTTTTCAAAGTTTAGAATTTAGAATATTCAAGGACAATGCCCCAGGTGCCCAAGTCTAACGCACTATTTTCTTCACGAAATGCAAAACTCCTTCCGACACGAATGATCACTATTCCGTCTATTTTTGTCACCTGAAATGTGGACACTACCCTAGGCGCCCTAGTCCAAGGCAGGCTAATTCTCGGGATGTAGAAGTTCCTTCAGATGTAGAATGTCCCTGTAACTCTAATTCCTATCTCTAAAACTTCGGAGGACATTGCCCTATGCGCCCATGTCTCGAAAATGCTTTGTTTCATGTCTTTCTTTCAGATCCTAAATCCTTGTCATCTGCAACCTTCCTCTGCAACTCCACTCTGTAAAACTTGGTACCTGTAACCTGCAATCACAAAGGACTGTGGTTGGGGTGTTTAGAGGCTTTCCTCAGTCAAGTCCCGCAGAGATATTCAAGTCTTTCAAACATCGTTGTTAGATAAGAGTGTGTATCCATGCGGGATAGAGGCAAAATCCAAATGATAAATGATTGAAAATACAAGTAAATGTCACCTTAGAAGTGTAGATCTCACATAAATGAAGGCTCTTCAATTCACATGAGAAGATGAAGTTAAATCAATAATCACAAACACAATAGCAATGCTCTGCTCTGCAACAATGAACATCATGGATGCTCTAAAATCACAAGTATGCATAAAGTTCAAAATCATCTTCTAGTTTACAAATGAAAACCTAAACATGCTTATATATGCAACAACACACATTCCCGCCAAGAATTTCATAATTCAAACTTTTGGTGTCAACATAGGATCTAACAATGGTCATATAACCGACACTTCAAATTAGGTCCTAACCCAAAATAGGGCAAGACTAGGGCACGAGTGCCCAAGTCCACCCTCCCAATTTTGGTCAGGAGTCATCTTAATAGCACCCCCTAGGTCCTATTTTCCAAAAGACTTCGGGGTTTTCTCATCGGGATTCCAATTAACATTCAATATGATCTAAATGCATTCTAAGGACCCGGGAGCTAAACCTTAAGAGGGAAAATCCCCCAAGGGGACATTTTCTGACATAACACCTAGATAGAATAATATGATCAAAATAATTAGGACACTATAATGATATACAACATAAGTTTATATCTATCATCTTAAAGCATTCATAGGAAACAATGAAGTTGAAAGATCATGTATAATATAATTATAATATAACATCCAAAATGTTAAAATAACATAAGATGTCAAGTGTCATTAAAAGGTTAGGTAACATAGAAATATCCCCAATACAAAAGCATAATAAAGGCAGAAACATTTATGGGCCTTATATCACTTTCCCATTAGAATAGGCTTACTCCTAGAATCCATAAAAATATGAGAATATAACACCCTTAATTGTGTAGCATCCTCTGAAGTCAATATCACTTCATCATATCTATTCTAATGGACCCTAACCTAGTCCAACTCTCAACCTTGAAGACTAGATTTAATGATAAAAATATGAATGCACTCCAATACTAGTTGTCTACTTGACTCTATTTGTAATGCATCCCAATCTAGCACATGAGTAATATCTAGAATATATTGCCTCAAAATAGAAATGTGAAAAATATCATGGATACACATTAGGCTAGATGAAAAAGCTAGTTGATAAGAAAATTGACCTATTTTCTCTAAAATATTGAATGGTCTCATAAAATGATGTGTAATATTGTAACCTTTTTCATAATGGATAGGGCTCTTATGTGGTCATACTCTTAAGAAAACTCTATCATCCAATGTGAAGTGTCAATCTAATTTCTTCACATTAACATACTTCTTTTGGAAATCCTACACCTCTAATAAATGAAAACAAATACAAAACAATCGTTACTCCATATCTTGAAGCATCTCAGGATTGCTGACAACCTTGTCCTCAATCCTCTCCCAAATTAGGAGTGTCCTACATTCTCGACCATATAATGCTTGAAATAATGTTATGCCTAAGGAACTATGGTGGCTATTATTGTATGTGAACTCAACATGAATGAAGGAATCCTCTCATTTGGACTACTGGTCCATCACGTAAATATGAAGCATATCCTCTAACACTTGATTCACCCTCTCTTTTCATCCATCTAGCTTATAGGATGATAGAGAATTGAAATTGAGACAAGTGATCAATGGATGCTACAATGACATCCAAAACAAAGACATGAACACTATATTAGAGTCAGGAATAATCCCAATGGACTCCATGTAAATGAACAACATCCTCCAAGAAGACTCATGCTACTAACACAACATTATAAGTAGTCTTCATGGGAGAGAAATGGATAACTTTGGTAAGCTTTTCAACCATCACTATGATAACATTATAATGAAACAATGACATAAGAAAACTAACAATAAAGTCCATGAAATGGTGTCTCATTTCCACTCTATAATATCATGTGGATACTGATGTCCTACATGAGGTTGATGCTCTACCTTCACTCTTTCATATTCTAAGCAATGAGTAACAATATCTACAATATTTTGCATCAACCCTACCTAATGATACAATATACAAAGATTTAGGTGGATCTTCTTTACCCCCAAATGCATTACATAGGGTGCTTGATGTGCTTTAGTTAAAAGGACTATGTGAAGATCTTTAGAAACAAGAACATAAATGTGACCATGATGTTGCAAAAGTCCATCAAGCTCTAGGAAGTAACCCAAAAAAATTCCCTTTAGAACACTATGATTCTAACTCATGTAACAAACCTCGCAATATAACAAATCCTTATGGTTCTACTCTAAGATATGACATATCAAATCTATACACAAGGTCACAACCAACACCCTCTATCATATCTTACTTAAAGAATCAACAACCATGTTCTTCTTCCCTTTGAATTATTGAATTTTAAGATAATAAATTACCTCCATTGTAATTTTCATCTAATGTTTTTACACTCATTTCAGTGTCCATTCCCCTAGTATGTTTAAGACCATTTTTCACATGATTCTAGTTTCGGGTACTAGTACTTCTCCTTCTAGCTTATAAACTTAGGAAAGCATTCCAAAAGTCCCCCAAAATTATCAATAAAATAGCTATTAAGAACCATAGTCCCATTGGGTGCTAGGGCCTTGGGGCATAGTACTCCCTAGTGCTAGGGTCCCCATTTGAATTTGTAAAAAAATGAAAGGTTCCCCCTCTTTTGTACCCTATTTATAATGGTCATTAATCTAAAAAATTAGTAGGGGTTTATTAAAGCCTATTATTTCATCCAAACACATAAAAATTCACTTCAATGTTTAAAAAAAAACTTAGTATCTCTATCTTGTTTCTACACACATGGATTTGAAGAAAACACCATTAGAAGCTATTTAAGTAGAAAATTACAAATCAAAAGCACAAAAGTGTGAGGGAATAATAATAACTCTTCCACTATGGATATATTGTAGTTTTTCTCCTCTTGATTATCTCCTAGTTTGTTTTCCCCTTCTCTTATTGTTGAAATTTATAGAACCCTAGTTTCCTTCTCTCATTATATAAAATTCCTATCATAGATTCATACCTCAAATATGAAACATTTCTTTCATTTCTCTCCTATATAAATATATCTTGTGATACTCCTCACACCCTACTTGACCTCTACCATATATCTCTCCCTTTGTGAATTTATTGAAAAACAATTTCCATTCCCATAACCTTCTTAAAGCTACATACACATGACCTTGTCATTACCCTAAAGTTTGAATCCTTTTTATCGCTTTCATATCATATTGTTATCACATTTCCACCTCATATTTGACTCCCATCACAAACACACACCACTTGTGATAGTATCACCCCCTATAGTTTTGTTATTTTGAACACCATTGTTGTACACACCATAAACACCAGCCACTTAGGTCTACATACACATATAATTTTCCATAGGTTCTCTAGTGGAGGTTGAAACAAAAAAATAGGGGATTTATTGATGTAGTTTTTTAAGAACAACAACTAATTTTTCTTGTCCCCTTGCTTCGTCTCAAATTCTAGGAGATTATGGAGTGACAAAACTATCCCATAAGAGAAATAAGATCAATTGATAGTCACAAAGATTCCTTAAAGGATATTCAATTATCAAGGATATTAATATCCTAAGAGGGCCCTAGATCCCATTCTATGGCACTAGAGCACACCTTGTGTGGTTTTGTAACATCCTTATCATCAAAAAGTGCCAAGCTTGCTCCCAAATTCATCGCAAAGCTTGTTTTGGACTTCCCAATAGCACTTCCAACACTAAAAATTATAAATTCCAAGTCCACGCTCCATTTTAGTATTTTATTTCAAAATATATTTTAAATCTCACATTTCCTAATTTATGATGTAATTTCCTTATCCTAGTTCCTTGTACTACTTGTTCATAGATTAGATACATGTTTAATTTTAAATATTATAGTAGTTTAGACTTATATATTTGATTTATGTTTATAATTAGTACATTTAAAATAATTTGTATCTCCTAGATCATTTACACTTAAGAGGTCCCCAAATCCTATCTTTAATTTAGCAAACTCAATGCATGAATACACTTCCACTTCTATTATAAATTAATAAACCCATTGTTCTCAATTTATTTTTCTAATCTTCACTCTTCCACCTTTCTTATTACAAACACTCCTCTTCCTCTTCTACAAACCATACCTTCTTGTCCCTACACCTCTTTATTATCCCAAAACTCCATCCCATAGCTCAACACCCACTTTATCACCCATTTATTTATAATTTTCCAAGTTCCAAAATAAAAACTTATATGTTTTACAAACTTTTTAATTTATATACTACTTCAAACCCTAATTTTCCATTTTCATTCTTCTTTTTCCTAATTCTTCCTTTTATCTTTCTATCCCAATCTAATCCCCATTGGCACCTCCTCAATTGTACAACCTCTTTCCAATCCTACACATACTCATAGCTTCCCCCTTTGCATTATCCTAAACCCAAATCTCATACACCTACCCTAAGACTTGATCCACTTTTCCCCAACACCCAATTTAACTTTCACACAACCTATCTCTTTCCATATTTTTTTTTATAACACCTCTTTCCACTTTAAAAAGACTCCTTTTACATTTATGAAT
Organism: Cunninghamia lanceolata; assembly: GCA_027924645.1. Taxonomy (NCBI): domain Eukaryota; kingdom Viridiplantae; phylum Streptophyta; class Pinopsida; order Cupressales; family Cupressaceae; genus Cunninghamia; species Cunninghamia lanceolata. Next base: position 4,610,913 of record BSBN01000263.1, on the reverse strand, counting down.
ACCTAATCCTACCTTTCCCACTCATTTATCTCTCCTTTCCTCTTCACAACACCTATTTCTCCTCCTTCAAGATAACTTTTCTTTATTTTAACACCTAGTTTCTCGTATCCTTTTTCCCTCCCCTTGCGTCTAACTTTACCCAACACAAATTACCCTTTTTCCTAGACCTAGTTTCAATGTTCCTAACCCCTATCCCTTTAACCTCCCATAGCCTCTATTTTAACCCAATATCACTTGCCTTTCTCCCAAGACATTGTTGCATCATTCCTAACCCTAGTTTACCACTCCTCGTAGCTTCCCCTACCTATCTAGTATTCCCAACACCTCTTTAGTCCTTCCCACCACTCTCATCCTCCTTTCCTACATCTCCCTAATTCATCCTTTAGCCTACCCACCTTATCTTAGGTTTCCATCAATTACCATAATCCCTCCAACCCTTAATACCTCCTTACCCTAGAAACTCCTACCTTTATTTTCCTCCCCTTTAAATTGTTTCTTACATTATCTCTAAATTTTCACACATTTCCTAGCCTTTTATTACCCTTCCCTTTAGTCATTCCATACCCTAGATCACCCCAGTCATCCCTCCTATCCATTCCTACTTTCACAACACCCATCCAACCCTTCACAAGACCTCTCCAACACTTATCCTTACCTTCCTTATGTCTTATCCTCCTCAACTAGTTTTTCCCACACATACCCTAGTATCTTCTACATTTAACCAAGCCTGTCCAACACTTATTTTGAGCATATTATCACCTTTCCTCACTTTCCTTTTAACATTATAAACCTCACGCTTAGACTTATTTATTCTATTCTATGACCTCTTTTTTCTCCTTATTTCTCTCAGTATCATGTTGATACTTCTTTACCTCATTCTTCTTTCTTACCGTATAACTTTAAGATTTATAATAACACTCTATTTAAAATGATGAAGTTTATAATAACTCTTTCTTTATGTGCATGATACTATTTTATTTGAAAATGATGATTAATATGACACTCTTCCTACCTTATCTCATTCTATTACACCTTCTATAGATCTTGATGATGATTTATTTGAAAATGTTGATGTATATGATGTTCCTCCTATTTTCTCTTCTCCCTCTAATTATACTACACCTTCTATAGCGTATGATTATGATTTGTATATTTTCACTTATTTTGGTACCAATGTTATATATTATGATGGAAATGAATAAGAAAATATTATCGATCAATTCTTAAATGAATCATTGGATACCTTTTCTATTGAATATGAACATGCTTCCTCTTCTACTACTTATATTCTTATATGATATGCATTTCCTCCTATTTATTATGCATCTAACTATTTAATTTTACCTACATTTTCTAACGATGAAGATCCTATGTTACATGTGCAATCTTTTCTTGCTTCTATGTATGAATTTTGTTATAATAAAAATGTTCTTCCTTCTTCCTTTTATAGTACATTAAAAGGAAATGAACTTAAATGGTTTACTTCATCTACTATGATTTTCACCCCATTTTATCAATTGATGAATAGATTTATTGATTATTTTATACATTTAACTAAAACATTTACTTTCATTCCTCTTGTAACACAAATTGACTATTCTTCTTTTCTTCTTCTTGCAAGAACACACACATAATTAAACCTATGTTTAAGGGTCCTAATGGGACACATATAGATATATATAAGAAAATACATGACCCCATTCCTTCTCAAATTCAAAAATCCAATATCTAACATTCTTTTCCTACTTATATTATTCTCCCTCCTAAAATTGTTGTACATGCAACACTTACCCCTCCTTCCCAACTGATCCCAAAGAAAGTAGTGGTATGAGGTTTTCCTCCTTCCCCCACCTCTCTTATTCCTTCATCTTCTTCCCCATTAGACATAAATGAATTTTCTAGGCATATATTATCATGTAATGAGTTATGCATATGATAATAGATGCAACAAGAAAGTCTCATTTGTTTCAAATTCTCTTCCTTCATCCACTATTGATCTCCCCCCTTCTCCTTCTTGTACTTTAAAATCCCAAGGAATATGACCTTATGGAATAGTTCCAATCTACATCACTGAGATCTTCCGTTGGTATCTAATATAGACCTCTTCTACACATAGGTAAATCCTTCATCAAGCCCTAGAGAAATTCTCTATCCAATCTACAACATTGCTTGCCAAAGTTTCTTCTATACTCAAGTTTCTTCCTTGTGATGGCATCAACATTATCTTTTATTCCCTAAAATACCTTCTACTTTTGTGATCCAAGAAAACTTACCTATCTATATTATTTTTGGCTATCATAGAACTAGGGTTAAACATGCTTTAGTAGACAATAGTTCGGGCCTAAACATTTGTAGCATGGGATTCCTACATAAAATAAATTTTGATACTTCTAATTTGCAAGTGAAAGGATTTGATAATATTAATAAAGACTATTGTGGCCCTATTTCTCTCCCTATTTTTGTCTATCATGTTACTCTTACCACATTGTTTCATGCAATGCCTAGACTGTTGTGCCCTTAATCCTATACTGTGTATAGAGTTATGAGTAGTCTTCTTGTGACCACCTTAACTCTTAATCAAGTTATAGGATAATTATTATAATCTTATTTAGATATTTTAGTTGGCCTAGGTGATATAATTAGGTGTCCAAATCATCCTAGGTGTTATCTAAGGCATAAGTAGGGCATATATAAGAGGCAATAAGTGATATTTAATCATCATATTGTGAATTGTCATCTTATTAGAGATATTTGAAGGATTGCCCCCTCAAAGTGGCTTATTTTATCTAGTATTGTCAAGTATTTGTATCATATTTCCTATTATATTATTCTCTTGTGCAAGTTATTTCATTACAAGTATCAACACATGATCTTGGCATCGTGTAGGCAAGAAACAAAGCATTTTTTTAAAATTTTGGAGGGCATTTTGGGAAGCACATATCTCTCTCATTTTGGAGAAATTTTTCTCGAGTTTTAGAGGGTTGATCAAGGATATATTAAAGCTACTTCAATCCTAATTTAAGGTCAATTGGAGTAGAATCAAAGGGGTTATTATAGAATTAGGTTTTTCACCAATTTTACTCCTAGGGTTGTAAATCAATGAATTTTTTCTTATTTTTGGAGGGTTGAACAAGGGCACATTGGTACACCTATAGTCCTAATTTGAAGGAATTTGGATTTGTTTTCAATAAGTTATTGTAATTTTAGGGTTTTCCATAAATTCACTCTATAGGCTGCAATTTGTGGATCTTTTAAGATCTTTTACATTTTTGGAAATCTTGAAAAAAATAACTAGGTATATAGTGTTTAAATTTTTTATTTTAGGGTTGAAAAAATTCTAAAATCGTTTGATCAAGTTTTCATCAATAAAAAAATATTTTTAACTATATGGTTGGGCCATAGACTAGAGGTAGGGGCAAGAATTCCTACACTCTTGGTAAGACACTTGATAAAAGGTGATTCTTTAATAGAAGAGATGGATACCAAGTCCAAGGAAGATGAAACCAACAAGATAAAGGAGGATATACAACACTTGCAAGGGAAACTAGTTACCATACAAGGAGATATATCTAACATCCATATCACTTTAAAAAATATCAATGCTTATATCTAGAATTAGTTAGGCTCACAACCAGATGTTTCAAGCAACTAGGGTGGCTCATCTAGGTTAGTTAATCCAAATTTAAATTCTAACACTCATATGGGATTTATGAACTTGTTACCAAAGTTGGATATGTGCAAGTTTGAAGGTACAGATCACCTAACATGGATAAATCAAATGGGATGTTTTTTGATGTACATCAAATTCCAAATGGGAAAAAAGTGACAATGGCTTCCTTATATCTTGAACTAGACCAATTTATTTAGTATCAATGGCTATATGCACAATGAAAGAAAAAGGCTGTCACTATCAGTTGCAGTCACAGTATGGCAATAGTGTGGAAAACAATTACTTCAACCAATTAGCTAAATTACATCAAACCAAACCAGTCAAGGATTACATTTAGCAATTCCAAAATGTATCCTTGAGATTAGATACAATTCCATAATAGAATTTAAATGAAGTTTATTTATGAGTGGTTTCAAGGATCACATCCAACATGAGGTATGCATGTTTATCACTAATTTTATATTTGAGCCTTTTGTCCTAGCACACAAGGTAGAAGAGAAGTTTTTAATTCATAGAGGGAAAGGGTTGAATGGCATAAGAGAGAAGAGTTTCTTAGTACAACCATTCTCTCAACTCACTAGATTGACTCCCCAACAAATTAAAGAGAAAAAACCAAAAGGGATATGTTTTTAACTACGATAGAAAATATAGTAGAGGACATAAATGTGAAGAAAAGAAATTGTTCCACATTTAAGGGCCAAATGAGGAAGAAGTTCACAAAAGTTTGTCTCCTAGGAGTATTTTGAGGAACAGAGGAAGATCCAGTAGCTTCATCAGGGAAGTAATCAATGAATGGCTTATTAAGAGTGTGAGGGATATGTAGAAAAATATCTAGTCTGGTCATGGAATAACTTCGAATAGGTGTTTTAAGAGAGTGTATGCCTAGTTCTAGTTCTGATGCTTGTTTAATTAGAGTCTATTTTAGATTAGTCAACATGTCAATAACTAAAATCCTTCGTCTCTAGATTCTTGGAGAATCAAAGAAAATAGAATATGAAGGAACATTGACATCCCTATATCTAGGTTTTTCCCTTGTGATCAATTTCTCAATATAGGGAATCCAATGTTAAACCCTGTATGATCAATTTATTGACCATAATCTACTAAGGTAGAATTTCCTTCTAGGTATGAGACTCCTATAGGGAAATTTGAGGGTGGAAACACTATGTTGAGCAATCTGTATATGCATCATCCACTAATGGTAGTATAAACAAATCTTGGTTTCAAATGTACTCCTTTGAATTGTAAGAGAAAAAAATACAGAGAAGATATGATCATCATATAAAGAGTTGTGAAATTTGGTCTAACTACACATTTTCCATCGCGTCGTTCTTTATCTATATCCCTCTAAATTGGGCAACAAATTCTTGATCCTAGATCCTACATCAGGTATCTATAAGAGTTGCAAAATATTCAGCACCAATGTCATAATTAAATTGAGGATGGATGATGAGGTCAACATAGGAGAAATGGAAATGGAAGTATCCCTTGTCTTTCCATCTCTGAACATCCTTGGGAGTAATGAAAGGAAGATAGATGAGGTAGAATCCTAAACCTTTAACATACAAATTTAACTTAAATTGTCTTACAGAAGTTAGCATTCTAGCTTTAATACCCTTTTTAGGATATAACTAAGGAATACTAATTTTGGGAAACTTAAAATATCCTTTTTCATCAACAAGTATCTCATTATCTTCTACAAAATAATGAATAGGAATTATTCTAGAAACACTCGCATCCATTGATCTTTTATGTGCCATAACTAAGATTCAAACAAGAGAGAAATATGCTTACTTGAAATTTTAGAACTTCATCTTTGGGTACACTTTTGCTGACTTACTATTGCCCTCAATATGTCTCCCTGAATTATCTCCATTTTTCTTAGAATTATTATTATTATTTTTCTTCTCACCCTTGGATTCATTCTGATTATCCTTGAATCCTTTGTCACCTTTCTTATTTAATTTTTGCTTATTTCCCTTTTTCTTAAATGACTAGGAGGATTGGGATCAACTAAACTTTTTACAGTTCCTTTCCTTGTATGCATACATGGATTTCAACTTTTGTTCCTGTTTAATAGCTTTCTCATAAACTTGGTCCATTGTAGTGGGACCATGCACATCAACTTCACTTCCTATTTGAGTGTTTAAGCCCATGATGAACTTTCAGATCCAAAATCTCTCATCTTGCTAATATTGGGGAACATATTTGAGGAGACGAGTGAATTTCTCCTAGTACTCATTCACAGATGAGTCACCCTGTCTCAAGTTTGGAAAGTCTATAAGATTTTGGTCAAAATACAACTCAAGCAACCATCTTTGCCTAAAAAGTTCCACAAGCCTTTCCTAGGTTAGACTCAAGGAGTTCAATTTTAACTCCATCTTCTTGTTCATCCACCAAGTGGATACTTCAACTGCCAATTGGTATGCTCCCCATACTGCTTTGGTGATTTCAAAATAGTTTATTATTTTGAAGTACTTCTCCATTTCTGTAAGCCATGCCTCCGCGGCATCTCTGCTTACAGTCCCATCAAATTTGGGTAGTGTAACCTTTTTCATATCTATGGATAACTCTAGAGCCAAGTGGCTCCTTTTATCCTCATTTTGTCTCATTTCAAAGTTATTCTCTCCACATCCACTTTGGGTGGTGTTTTCATGACATTCTTCGTCATCACCCCTGTGGAAGGCTTCCTACCCGGGTCCATTTTGACCCCTGACTTCCTACTCTAGAGTTCCAATTCTTTCCCTCATCTCATGGAGCATAGCAAGGATCTGGTCAAGTTTTAAATCAGAGTGGCCTGAAGGTTGCCCTTCCTCTTGGCTATCCCCGATGTTGGTTCTTGTCTGAACCATGCTGCAATCTACTTCTCCTGAAGTTTGCAGGTTAAGCGTTCAATTAGTTTTTTTTTCATACTAATGGATCCATTCATAAACATAATTCCATTCTCATTTATGCAATCTTAAACAAGAAAGGAGAATTTTGTCAAATTTTCAAAATTGCATTATAATATCCTTGAATTACATAAAATCCATTATTTATTACAAAATTTCACATCTTGCAACTGCAAGTCATTTTTCAGGTTGGGAGATCTTCTCATGTTTATCCCCATCCTTGGAGTTTTCCAAATCAAACTTAGGAGGTGGATGTACTCGTAGGTACTCATCCATAACCTCTCAAGTGATAATAGGAGCATTAGGTCCACTTTCAAATGGTAAGTCCTTAGGTGCAGAGGGTTTCACTGATTCATTTTCAGAGGTAGGAACAATAGCCTTAACTACTTTGTCCTTCTCCTACTTGATGCATTTAATAACATCAATGAAGGTTTCAATATCAGATAACCATGCGCCTTCCAGGTAACTATTTTGACCTAGGCTTTTCATTCTTGAGGTTCACTCCCTCATAGCCTTTAGGTAATGTCCATTTCCTGTTACCTTCTTCCTTAGTGTCATTCTTATTCTTACCATTCTGGAAAAAGAACATCCAAACATTAGCAACTATTAATGTTGGAGGAAGATTTCATGCAGTGAGATCATAGGTCCATGTATTGAACCTGGTAGCTCTGATACCATATGTAACATGTCAACTCATATTACCTAGATTAACAATCCAATTTACCATCAAGTAAATAGTCATGATCATATAATCACATTTTTGCTTAACAATAATCATTATTTAAAATGCATATCTTTTCTGAATAATTTCAAACTAAAATTTACAACATAATCAAAGATAACATAATAGTGAGTTCCTTCACGTTACAATCATAATGCTTTTCTCATGGCAATAATGATAAGTTTACATAAAATTTGAATGTCAAGTCATATAAGAGAATATACTACATCTAGAGTTTTGATATCTGTCTTGATAAGTCTCAGCTTGTCATCTGCTTGGGAAGGAGAGCATTACCTGAGTGCTTTTCCTCCAACCACAGAGTAATGGTCCCCTGTACAACTTCCTTCCTAGAAGTGGCCCTACCCTTCATGAAGTAGATAAAAGGAACCATAAGGTTTGCCATCTAAGTTTCTAGTGTTGTGTCCTTCATAACTCATCATGGTCATACAACTACAGATCCACTCTAACTATGTATGACACTACTAGATGGTTATGCCATTTGGAGCACATTGAACCAACTAATGCATGCAGAGACATATGCATTACTTTGGCCAAAGATTTAATATAAATAAACATTTCATAGTGAACATAGTTGAATGTTCACACACCTCTAACTCGACTTAGAAGTTATCTCATCCTACAGTGTTGTAGGTTGACCATTCCTGGTCATGGATTTAGTCCATCATCTTGGACTTCTAACTCTATTTCTTGAAGTACATTTCATAGGTTTCTTATTGCATCTAGAACATGGAATATGTGACTCCCTGTCATTCTATTCCTTATTTCAAGTGTATAAGTTCTTGGTTTCTTACCACAAGATTAGTTGTGGTTAACATCTCCATGAGATGAGTTTAAATAATTGACTAGGTTAAAGGATCTCCATTTGATCCTTGTCGACTAAAACATGACCCATTAAAATTGACAGTATCTTTGTATGAACAAGTTTCACACTTTGCCAAACGTGTCGGGGTATACTTAGAGATCTATTTTCTCCAGTCCCAATGTCATTATAAAATCTTTAGTTACATCAAAATAAAAATATATCATCTTTTATCATAGTAATATTCAGTCTACTAGAGACTTGAAAGGTTATAATACCTTCTTACTCAATTGAGAGGTAGATAATACCATCTTTATAAATAGTTATTCAAAACGATAACACAACTATCGAGCTACCCAACTCTATTGTTTTCTTTCCAAAATAATGCAAGACCATATCTATGCATCTTACCTCATGTTTAAGGTTCAAAATATGCACTCATAATGCATTAATGGTAACATTACCATCCCATTTAACTTTTGATAAGTAATAAGGAGCCTGTTGCTCTCTTTCTATCAAGAAATACATGAAGCCATGTAAAGAAAACTTCTTAAAGAAATCTTTATAATATTTAACCCATGTCAAGTAGCTTGAAGTTCTACCTACAACAATATTTCAAGAATGAGATAGCACTTAGAAAAAGTTATGTGGCTCTTGGCCAGTCACCAGATTTACATAATAGTATACCATATTTCCTTAGCTCGAAAGCATGGTTAGTGTTAGGCTTTCGATATATTCTTATATATAAAGACTTCACAGTCTTGAATAAAGATTAATAAAGTATCGACCAATATCATGGTTGTGGTTTTAATCATATGCTACTACAACAGTATGATACATTCTCGACCTTATTGGCCTCCACGACTTTCATAGATATATCAAAGGTCTCGGCCATAAAGGCACTGACAAGTTTTCAACTGATAAAAAAACATAGTTCTAAGTCCTCGACCTCATGGTCTCGATGGACTGTCAACAGTTAAAGCAACATTGTATAAAGATTTCAACCCTTAAGGCCAACAGTAAAAGCTTACTATCATAATGCTATACTATATTATGTATAAACATAGTCAATGATGTACCTGAGTGTAAATGTGTAGACTATCAACAATTTATGTTTGAGGCTATGCCTTTTCTTATGAGCTTTACTCCACTCTTAGTTTCCTGCTCTCGACTCAGAGCTTCCACCTTTTCCTTTGACACATGATAAGAAAAAACTACTCAATGTATCTCCTTTGGCAGAAGGTAACGATGGTCTCCACTTCCCTTCCCACTCTCGTAGGAATAATTCATCCATATCCTAAATGCCCTCCCATTGAAAGCATGTAGCACCTGAAGTGCTACAATCATGGGTCAGTTAGGCTACCTTCAGCACTCTCCCACTCCTCCACCCTTCAAGGAATATGGGCTGTGTAAGCTATGAGCATGCAATGGTAATAGACCACAAGATAATTATCACAACAAAAAGGTGGTGAAAAAAATGATAACCCACATTATACATATACATCACATAAATATACTGAGTATAATATAATAATCTATGCTATCACCAAAATAGTATTACCAACAACATGGTACTAGCATCAAGCATGCATCAAAATATGAACAAGGGGTCGAGGTTTACTCCCCCACTTCACAATATGACAAAATATCTAGAGTAACAAAATCAATATACACAAACTTAATAAATAAAAATATAGGATAGCTTCGATAAAGACAATGGCTAACTCTAACTAATAATAATGTTTTGAGAACATTATTTCGTCATATCAATGTAAAATACATCAAGAAACCCTAAATCGACATGATGACAATTAGTCAAATCAAAATCGACTAAACCGGAGAGAATGACTAATACATACCCTGTCTCATAAAGGTTCACATAAAGAACAACTTTGAAAATTCAAATGGAAACCTTACCTTTTCCACAACATCTATTTCCTTCTCCCGGGTGATACTTTCCTTCCCTTCTTGGAATTGGAAGTCTCTTTTCCTAGTCACACTCACAATCATTGAAAACCATGATCAGTGTACCAGCATCAAATCACTATGCATCATACTAAAATAATCTCAATAACATGTAATCTCATGTCTAATTTAAAAACATTAATCATAATCCATATGACCAATGATTTATCCTAACATTTTCCACAAACGTCAAATCATTAATCTATGATTATTGATCCAGTTAATCACATGAAAAGTAAAAGTTAAATATAGTCAAAGTTGTGGATGTAACTATAGACACCCAAAAATAACATAGAACTGTTATTTTGCCCTTTCATTGTGACTCACCTATTTCGTCTAATTTCCCTTGTTTGATTAAATAATATTAATTATCTGATTAAACCTAATTTATTCTTCTATTTCTTCTAAAATAATTAAATAATATTAATTATTAAACTACTTCTTCCAAAAGAATAATTAAATTCAATGTAATTATTTATCTCTCTTTTTCATCCTAATAATTAAATAAATAATATTTAATTATTTCTCTCAGTTATTTCCTCTCTTGATTAAATAATAAAATTATTTAATTATCAATTATCTTCTCAAGTCAAATTAAATAAATCAAAAAAATTATTTAATTCCTCTTCTCAAAATAAATTAATCAAATTTGTTCAACTAAATCTCACGTTGCTTTTTTAGAATCAATTCAATTATCCTATTTTATTTCCTCAAAATCTTATTTATTTCTCACACATGTTTGAATGACAAATAATAATAATCAAATATTATTATTTATTCAACACATGTCTATTTGTTCTCCACCTCTCCAAAACTGACTTTGAGTTCTCAAATCAATCTCCCTAATTTTTGAACATAACTCAAATCAAATCCTTCTATTTTAGGACTTAACTTAGTCATCTCAAATCAATTTCCTTAATTTTTGAAGTCAACATCTTAGTTAACTCATTCAAATCTCTCAATTTGTGGATCTGATTCCTTATTTCTCTCTTGCTTGTTGTCTCATGGATTCTGATGCATTGATCATATTTGAGTTAGTTTCAATCTCCACCCTTCATTATTTTCCATGAAAACTATATAAGAATGTGTATCCTAAGCCATTTTACAACACCTTTGAATTACACCCTTACTCTGTCATTTTTATTCTCAAAATTCTATCACTTGATCATTATTAAAAGCACTCGATCATTCAAGCTCACAAGCCGTCTTGTTATGCAAATCTGAGAGCACACTCATCACAAAGATCACAATACTGACAATAGAGCTTCTGGTTTGATTGTTCATAGTTTATGTTGTTGCATGATTATTGTTATCTCGCTCTATTGCATACATTAGATTTGTAATTGATTTCATTGCATTACATTCATTTTCTGGCATTATAGATTTCGTTACATTTCTAGTGGTACAGTAACAATTGAGATTGTAGTTAAAATAGTGTGGACTTAAAAAAGAAGACACCCAGTTGATCCTTAGCATTCTCTCTAAACTTGGTTATGATTATTCATTATTTGTTTCTACCTTCTATGTCACAAAAGTTGTCATTGTTATCACCCAGATTTTGCACCCTTTGTTGTAGTGTGAAAACTTTAGCAATCTGGAGTAACATGGGAATGATCTCGAAGTGTGGGACCTTGTGAAATGAGATCAGACCTCCAGAGAAGGCTGACTTCCTCATTCTAAGCCTAATGCTTAGAGAAATGCATCTAAACCTAGTGCTAATGCTTGTTGGGAAAAGGGTTAGAAGGAATGCTAAAATTGAATAAGTGATACACCAGATTTAAATGTGTTTGGCTGCAACTGAATCAACACAGTAATAATCTCATAGCTGGAAAGACTTACATAGACTCATATTAATTCTAGAAAGGTCCAGACAGAATAATGGAGGGATGAAAGGGACTTTTGTCCACAATACATAGCCTACAGTAATCCAAAGAGCAGACACAGTGCTAAAAATAACAAAAGAGAGGCAAAAATACCAGTTTATATTAATTATAGAGGCCAAGTAGCCATTCAAAAATAGCCCAGAAGAACAACCAACAACCATATACATCTATTTTACATGTATATATAGCATTTTACATTTTGATCTCAGTCGGTTACTAGCAATTTCGTCCATGGTGCTGTATCAGAAAATATCTGCCTAAAGGGACGTCCACCTACAAAAGTTATGGTGTGAAAATATCTAGAACAGGGGCAGGTGGGAGATATTCTGAGTCTTTAATGCAAGCAATTGGATCATCGACCCTCTCTGATAAATGCAACAAATATCTGCATTTGCATCACTCAAATTGGTCGCTGAAACATCCCGTAGCCAAAACATGCAAAATCAGATCCAAAATTGAAAAGTGAGAGTATTCCCCTGAAAAGCGCGCCAAATGAAATAGGAGGCAAAAACATGCATTTTTGCCTTTTGCAGCCTGTGGAAATTCACTAAAATGGAGGAGATATGGGTAGTCAAAGTTTTGGTCAACTGCCTGTATATATCACTTTGCATTTGTGTATCATTCGGCATCTGAATCGGCCTCTGAAACTGCCTTTGGATATGCATAGCGCTTTGTATGTCTGCCTTGTATGTGTAAATGTATGTGTAAATGTACAATGTTTAAAGATACAATTGCAACATACAATCGTGGGCCTTTTTACCTTTGTATCAACTTTTGCATGTATGCCCCCTAACACGTGGCACCACCTGATTCGTCGCTGAGCTGGTCTGAGAAGCATTGCTAAAAAAATTGCATCTTCTTCCTTGCATCTTTTCTCTTTGCATATCGCATTGTATATACAAACATACAAGCGCAAATATACAAACCCTATGGAACTCAAAAGATTATGAAGCAAGCTTGAAATTACCATTGGGTCCGGTTTGCATGTACCTTCTTTGTATGTTGGCATATACAATATACATAACATGCAAACCGAACGTCAGCCACTTTATCAATCAGATTGGGAGAAAATTGAAATCCAGGCCTTGTATCTTCATTCTTTGTATATTGGCATATACAAAAGCCATATACATGCAAGCCACGGACCCCAAAAGATCATTAACTGTATTTGAGTTCCCAGCCAGGTCCGCCTTGTATGTTTTGCCCTTATATGTCTCCTTTTGTATATCGCAATATACAATGCCATATGCATGCAAGCAAATTATACATACAAACTGCGGAATTCTGCCCTTTATCAATTGGAAAGTATGCTCCTTTCAAATCCGACTTGTATATTAGGAATGCATATTTGATTGTATGTGCAAACATACAATCACAAATATACAAGCGGTGGGCCCCAGCTTTGAACCACTTTCCCTTGCATGTTGACTTTGTATATTTCCTTTGCATGCGCCTGATGTGTATTCTGCTTTGATGTCCGTGGGCCCCACCAAATGTATGTCGGCCCTGTATGTTTTTCCTTTGCATGTTTCGATTGTATGTTGGGAACATACAAACCCAACATGCAATGCGCAGACTCCAAAATGACTTGCAAATGCAATTAACTATCTTTACCACGTCCACCTTGCACTTGTTCACTTGTATATTTCTTCTTGTATATCGGACATATAATCGCCTTTGTATGTCACTGATATGCAAAAGCCTTTGCATCTTTTCCTTGTATGTGACCCTTTGTATCTCGCATATACAATGCGACTTGTATGTAAGATACAATCGCATTGTGCATTCAGCGGACCCCACCAATTGCATCTTTGGCCTTGTATGTTGACTTGTATATCGGCTTTGTATATGCAAACATACAAAGTGAAATATACAAGCCACTGTTACACTTACCTTACTATATCGCACATGCATATCTCCTTGTATCTTTGGCGAAAGTCCTTTGTATGTTCTGCCGATGTACATTGCAAAATGTACATTCATCCTTATATGTTTGCCGATTGCATTTAGGCCTTTGCATATTGCAAATGTATATGTGAATGTACATTCAAAAATGCATATTGAAATACAAGCATGAAACTAAGAAATCCTAGCGATAGAAAATACTTGAAGCTAACAGATTTATAGGTTTTTCTAGGTTTTTTGCAAAGATTCTCAAGGTGAGATTTTTTTTTTCTTTTTCTTTTTATTTTTTGACAAGGCATAGCATAAATATTTGAAGGGTTTAAGCCTGTAGGGTCATTTCTAAAGGATTTTCAAGGAAAATGCAAGGTGAACTATTTAACTCTAGACAGAGGAAAATAGGTCAACAGTCGTAAGAGCTCAGTTCACAATGCCACCTTTAGATGACTTTGCCACTACTCTCACCAAGGAGAAAAATAAGCTAGTCCAGATGGGTACCATCAAATCCTTTGAGTCACATGCCTTGGTTTCTAACCAAGAAAAAAAGAACACAAAGGATTGAGTGATAAGGATAAGAAATAGAAAAACAAGGATAAGACAGAGAAAAATGATCAAAAAACTACTATTTAGACCTCATATTCTAAAGGAGACAAACCTAAAAAAGAGAAGGTCAAATGTACCTATTGCAAAGGGCCATAAAGGTTTGAAGAAATATATTTATCACTTGACACATATTCTAGAGAAGAACAACATTAGTGTTCTTGAGTCAATAAAACAAATTTCTTAACATGAGGGGTCTTCTAAAGAAAAATAATATAGTAATGGGAAATGAACTTGGTTCTTGATTCAGAGGCTTAACACCACATGGATTCATCTTAGGATGATTTCACATCTTTAGAGCATTATAAAATATTAGTTATTTTGATGGGTGATGACACTCTTATTGAGGTGTTTGGGAAAGGGTTTGCTAATTTGGGGGACATGATATTTGAGGATGTTCATTGTGTGCCCTCATTATCAATGAATCTCCTATTATTTTATCAGATCACTCACACTATTTTAGGTAAGCAAGTTGAGTTCACTCTAGATTCAGTGGTTTATAGTGAGGTGCACAATGGTTCTATAGTTGTAGTGGGGTGAGTAGATCTTAAATCTAGGCTTTATCACTTTTCTCACCTTGTTCCTGATCCTTCTTCAACTATTCTACTCACTCATTCTTATGAAGTTATGACGTGAGAAGTTTGGCCATCTTAACTAGCACTACTTACAATAGCTTAAGAAATAGGGCATGGTTATAAGGTTGTCTTTTGTTTATTTTTCTAATGGTGTTTCTGGGGTTGCATCCTTGGTAAACATCATGATGAGGTTTCATTGAACCTTTCACTTTAATAGATAATTTATCTTTCTCAAACTAGGTTGGTGTTCTAAGGCTATTCATAATAGGGGTTGGAAACCTAAACTAGAAGTGTTTCTATCCTAAGGAATAAAATTGCACACAAGAATTGAAATTGCTAAATTTAAATTACTCAATTGAAACTAGTCTATAAATAGAAATGCTTATGCTTGAAGAGAAATTCTTGAAGGAAAAATATTCTATGGAATTAAATATTTATGCTAAAGGAGATTTACAGAAACAAAAAAAACTAGCTTACTAAAATTAAAGCAATTTGTGTTTTTAAACTATTTCTTAAACAATATTTTTTTAATAATAAAGTGAAATAAAGAACTTTTTCTAAACAAAAATTAACTTAGACAACTAGCTTTGGTCCTTCTGAGTGACCACTATAAATTTGTAGGGGAAATGATTTCCCTTTTACTTAAATACATTGGCAGAGCACCCCTTCTTTCTACACATGCTACAAAATTAGGTTGGAACTTATTCTCTATGGAATTCTAGAGTGATACATATGTTTATTCTATATTTTCAATGTACTTCTCTTTCATCAAAGGGTAATAAGTAGTGTTTGTAAATGTGTCTGCAAAATCCTTAGGTTTAGGGCTTTGGTGCCTTGTGAGTAATCCCATATATTTTTCCTATACATTATACTCATTTGTTCTTTCTTTCCATGTAGCCTAGTTCTATAGGAGTGATATGGATGACTGTATTTGCACCTCCCCTACAAAAATATTTACCATGAAGTCTATGACATGTCTAAGGAGAATCTTCTCAGTGAAAAATTCACACAAGTTCTTATGCTTTGGGATCTCATCTTACAGAATTGCAAATTTTTTTTGTCATTAATGAAATCATATAGCATTCCATATGATATTATCAATAACAAATTGTTTTCTAATTCCCTATTCCTTATTTACAAAATTTCCAATTGTGCATTTAGCCCTGTGTTTTCATGCCCTGTGTCGAGTGCCATCATTCCCCCAATGAACCTAATGTAGCTAAGGCTTGCATAAACTCAATGGATAGTCTTATCCCCTATCAAGTAGCCTATTGAGTTATGATATGCTACATTTAAATTTTCAACCTAGGGACGTATCTTCTTGGTATGGTGTCTGTATTGTATGTATGGCTAAAGTTTTCTAGGGATTTAAATGCTAAAGTTGCGTATAGTAAGGAAACTCTTCACAAAATAAGAAAAGAATGCAATAAAATATATCTTGTAAACTTCTCCAAGTAAGCAAGAATTGTTCAGTAGTTGCTACAAGTATAAAACATACATTACAAGTTAACTGATTTGAGTTGTTAACTGAAAGTAACAAACAAATCTAACTAGAATCTAAACTAATAGGATAAAGTTTAGTCACAATCAACCTCAAGTGGGCCCTTGCTTGGATTAACTATTCCCTTCTCTTCTCCTCTATTTACTATTGATTAGATTAGTACATCAATTGATTCACCATATTCAAACAGTAAGATATAACTATTATGATGAGAAAACTCTATTTCAAAATTATTTGCCAAAATCTAGTACATGCATGGAGAAAATATCTTGTCCCTAGATATGTTGGATCTCACAATAAATACACATCCAACAATACTTCATACATTTATGGAAACCTATTACTAGTCAGTGACTTCCCATCATATGAGGGAAGAACTCTTATTTTTGGAAAGAGAAACAAAACTAGGAAACCAAACTCGAAAAAATTAAAGATGAACATTACTACTAGTACTCCCTAATATATTTGTGGTACAAGCAAGTCATATAAGGAACATGAGAATGATAACTAGACCCATTTAATTCTTCCACATTCCTCGTTGAAGGATAGGCATTATGCCATTTGTCAAACATATTTTCTTTCTATTTATGAAATTCATCCTTATCCGTAGAGAAGAAGTTAATTGTTGTTAGACAACGGTAGGTAACCACAAACTTTGCTATAGGAAGTTGGTCCTTTAGCAGTGGAAAGCTGATCCTTTGGATGCGAGAATGCTACAACTTTGGTTGCAGGTTGTCACTCTTAGTTGCTATAATAAGGAGTTAGTCCCATAGAAAATCCCTACTCTAATATTATCATAAATAGAATAACGTGCTACAATATATCGAAAACAACTATTTCAACATGCAAACATTCATTTAAAACATATTACAATTACAGAGTGTTTTGTCCAAATATTAATAAAAAGTCTTAGCTTAAAAGGTAGGAATGTCTATGGAAATGTGTTCTTAGAACAAGAAACATAAGGATTATAAAAGACAAATATGGATCCCATCACACTCCCCAGATTAGTAGGTTGCTTGTCCTCAAGCAACTATGGTCTCTCATTATACATGATAGTTATGCTTTTGAGATCATATGGCTTTGTTTACCCCTCACACTGCTTCAAATAAAATCCTTTTTGACCCTTTATTCGCTCCTATTTGGCATTTTTCTCCTGTGAAGTGAAAATTTTGTTTCCATGCCAATGTGGAATAGGAAACCAGATAAGCATTGGCTAGAATGTGAATGGTAGCCATGTAAGTGCATTTTCTCTAGCTAGGTTAATGTAATGGTGTGCCCTACTCATTGTTGCATTATAGTTGTGCATTGAATGTGGCTTCTTTTTGCATAATTCCACTGAGTTCCTACCATCCGACCTTGCTAAACTCAAATGATTCCTTTCTAATATTTGTTACTACCTCCTTAAACATGGAGTGATCAGATTGTTGGTCATGACAGAGTTTCCTAGCCATTGAGGAGTTCTTTTCCAAAAATATCCAATTTTCTACCTCATTTAGATCCCTAGCTTCTCCTCTAATCCTCAAAGAAATAGATTTTTCCTATTCTTTCTATTTTTGCATTTGTATTCCTCTATTTTGCTCAATCTGTATGAAGGAAGCTAGTGTTTTGAGATGGACATCTCCTATATATGGAATTAGATTTCATGCTAGGTTCCAAGGGACAACTAAATCATGAAGATAAAACTCACATAGATAAAATTGAAGCTCAATAGTAGACACCTGGTATACCTTGAAAAAGGATCTAGTTGTGTCAATTTTGCATGGGAGATCACAATAAACTTGCACGAACTGAAAACTAGAAATTAGTCTTTGAAAAATAGGGCATAAACTCTGGCGAGAGCAGAGCATTGTATAATTTGTGTGGTTAACCCTACCATTTGTTCAAACTTCTTCTTTAGGCTATCAATTGCAACATTTTTCTCCTTCCACTCTTTAGCAAATTTCTATTCCATTTGTTTCTTTTCTTTTTCCCATGTTTTCTTCATAAACTTAATTTCTACATCCATTTTCCATAGTAGCAGCTCAAGGGATGGTCCATCTATTTAGGTGGCCATTGATTGGAACTCTTTAGAAGTACTTGGAGTAGAGGGAGGATTTTGGTCTATAGATTGGGTGGTTGTACATGCCTATTTTTCATATTTCCCCTATTTCTTATTAATTTCTTTTGTTACCAATTAGGCTAGCGTATCTAGCTTAGTTTCTTTTTTCTCATATTCCCTAAGCTACCTTTCCAATCACTTAATTTTTTGTACAGAAATTTGTAATTCATTTCCTTCCTCTGTCTCCATATGAGTTGATTCTTCCTCAAGACCCAAATCAACAAACTTGGAAGAAGGCATGTATTCCTTGTCTAGCTTAAATCAAATATTGTTGGATATATCAATATGTTCCATATTAATAAACAAGTCTTCCATTTTAGAGTCAATGTCCATTTCAAGGAAAACCATGTGAGGAGCTAAGGCAGTTACTTTTGTTTTTACCAAGCTTTCATTTTGAGGTGTTGTGAATGCCTTGGGTGAGCTTGTCTTGTAACTAGGGAAACTTTCTATTTCTTTAGTTGGCTTAGAGGACAAAGTCAATATTTGTTTCCTTTTAGATGCAGAGGAGGAAAGGATAATAGAAGCTATAGGTTGTTTTGGTGTAGTGTTGTCTTTAGGAGGATATGCTTCATGTATAAGAGGAGACACTATATGGCCAGAAGATGTTGGAAGCTCATGTGAGGGTGTTGTAGGCTCATGTGAGGATGTTGTAGGATCATGTGAGGATGCTACAAGATCACAGGGGGATGCTACAAGCTCATGGAAAGGTGTTACAGGTTCATGGGAAGAAGATGTAGGCTCATGGGAAGAATCTACATGGGAAGAAGTTGCAGGCTCTTCTTCCTCAGTTTTATCTTATCCCACCTATATATCCTTTGTGTGAAGGGCCCGAGGTTGTCTAATTCTCAATTTTCTACCATGTGGCCCAACATCTGACCTATTTTTAATATTATTAAGTCCCAAAAAGTCTTGCTAAGATACATCTAGGAACTACTCTTTTAAATTCTTTATAACTAGTAGCTAAATGAGATAATGATGGGACAATGAAGAAACCCTACCCTTTTGGTACTCCTTAGCCGTTCTAGTCAATAAATTGAACACAAATTTTGGAATGTTGACATGCATACCATGATGAAGGTGGCTCAACAATTTAAAATGCATAGTATAAAGGAAAGATTGTCTACCTTCACATATGAGGTATTTGATGATATATGTTGTTTCTTGAGTCCATAGAGGTGGCAATGAGAGGCATTTGGTTCCTTGCAATGAATATTCAAATTTCTCCCTTTCCTAAGCAAATTCATTTTGGGCTACAACTGCATTTCCCTTTTCTGGAAAATTTTCCCCAACTGCAAGAAGCCTTGTAACCTCCACCATGGTATCCTTCAAAGAATTGACCCTTATCCCTTTTACAATTTCTTCATTATTGGTTAGGATATGTGTAGATTAAGAAGCAACTTCATCATCATAGCCTTCTAACCTCTTAAAATAGTTAATGCACCCTACCTATTAAAAGATAGGAAGGCATTCCCCATAATTCAATAGTGTTGTATGGTCTGTAGATTCCCTTCGAATGAGATCACCACCCATCTTCTATTCTATATTTTTAAACAATACACCCAAATTCTATAGACAATTTTTACCACTTAATCTTGTACTACTTTTATTGTTTCAAATTACTCTTCGTTGATAAGCTAGAGTTTTGGAATTTTGATGTATACAATTTTGGTGTTTGAAACAATGTAGGCACACTCAAACACTTTCAAGTTCAAATTTGTTGCATGTGTAGGGATTATGAGGGTGAGGTAAGGATGGTGAGGTATGGATGGAGTGAGGTAAGGAGGGTGAGGTAAGGATGGAAACTCATGTTAATGATCTGACTTAAATCATTTCATTCACCCCCAGGTAGGCATGCCATGTGTCCTCATGGGATGAAAAAGATAGGAGAGCAGATTTGTTGATTGGAAGTAGTAATTAAATGTTAATGATAATAATAAATGGAATAAGCACTAGGTTAAATGTAAATAAAAATAAATGTTTCTTGTTAAACAATTATTAATCAAAATAAGGAGCATGAAATCTACATATGAAAATCATGTGAGATGAGCGAACGGTTGGTATGGGATAATATTAATGGTGAGCGAGACATGAACAGGTGATTGGCAAGATTGCTGGTGGATACTAGTGGATCATTTATTTATGGTGATTGTAGGAACATTTATTGGTGGCGGTTACCAGAATCTCCATTGTAGATGTTGTAAGAAACTTCCAAAGTAGAGGCTATAGAACACTCCGATGTAGATGTTGTAGGATACTTTGGTGTAGATACTGCAGGAAACTCAAAAATAGAAGTAGCAGGATACTCCAGTGTAGATGTTGTAGGATAGATGATGGAGAGTAGCTACAAGAAACTTAGTTGAAGAGGCTACAAGAAACTCAGTTGAAGAGCCTAGAGGCTATAGGAAGCCCTTATAGTGAGGTTGTAGGCAACTCTAGTTTAGAGGTTGTAGGCAACTCCAGTGTAGAGGCTATAGGAAGCCTTGATTGCGAGGTTGCAGGAAACTCCACTATAGATGTTGTAGGATGCCTTGCAATGTGAAACTGAAAGTTGTGAAATGTTGTAGGTTGGCTTGCAACATGAGTATGATAGTGAAATGTGACCAATAGTGCTCGTAAAGGTTTTAATTTTTGGTGATTTAATTCCTCTTTTTTGTTTCTGATGATGATGGGATAGAAATCATAACTATTGGAGGACAATGCTAGAGCTATTAGGATTCTCCATTGCCATTTTTTCTCTGTGATCTATTTTTTTGGTGACCAATAAAATTCTTTGGCAATACAAGGTCCCTTGTTCTATACCAAATATTGTCTTGTCTAGTGGTTTCTTGTAAAGCTTAAGGTGATGAACATTTACCATCAGGGAAAACCTGACAGGGTCAATGGTTGTTATCTTGACTGCACCATTAGTAAATAATTATTCTATCTCATAGGGCCAAAGCCATTTGGTTTGCAACTTACCTTTGTGATCCTTGTATCTTGAATCATACAACAATACCCAATCACCCTTTTGGAATTCTTTTGTCTTGATAAACTAGTCATGCCATTTGATTCTTTGTTTCTGCACAATCTTTGTGTGATGGATAGCTTCTTTCCTCAACTCATCTAGTGCATTAAGTTGAGTTATTCTTTCTCTTTGTGCATTAGATAGGTCTATTCCTAGTTGAAGTGTTGTCCTTAAGGTCTAATTCTCAAATTCAATAGGGAGCACAACCTTCTTACTATACACCAGCTCATAGGGTGTAAATCCTGTTGTTGTCTTTCATGTGGTTCTATAGGCCCATATTTCTTAAGGAAGGTGTGATACCCAACCTTGATGGTGAAGAGATACAATTTTTGTAAGAATGGCTTCAATCTCTCTATTAGTGACCTCAACTTGGCCATTTGACTAAGGGTGATAGGGAGTAGACTTTCTATGTCTAAGTTCAAATTCCTTGACAAGTGTTGCAATCAATTCTAATATAAACTAAGGTCCTTGGTAAGTAGAAAATTCTTTAGGCACTCCATAATAGGTGAAGATCTCCTCATATAGGAATTCAACCACTTTTTCATCCCATGCATGTTGTAGGGCTTTGACTTCTACCCATTTTGTGAGGCAGTCTGTGCATACCAATATATATTCATTCATGTTTGATGGAGGATAGATTGGGCCTATGAGGTCTAGACCCCATTTATCAAAGAGTTCTTGCACTAGCTATGGCTACAAGGGCATTTCATCACTCTTGGTTGGGTAGCCCATCCTTTGACAATGATCACATCTGCATGTATACAAAATGGCATCTTTGTGTAATGTTAGCCAGTAATATCTAGTCATGATTATCTTGAGTGTTGCTCTTTTGGCTACAAAATTTCCTCCAGATGCCTCATCATGGTAGGCCCATAGAATATCAAAAACATTATATTCTCTAATACACCAATACATAATATTATCAGGGCAAGTGTAGAAGAGATAGCTAGAGATCCATGAATATGGAACGCTCTTTTCCACTAAATGGAGTTCTTGCAACCAAGTAATTAGTAATGTCTGCATACCATTGAGTTTGCACTATTAGAGAAAACAAGTGTTCATCTAGAAATGAGTCATCAACAATGAGATCATATGTAGCCAGGGTTAGTCTAGAAAGAAAGTCTGCTACTACATTAGATTTACTAGGTCTATCCACAATGGTGATATAAAATTCTTGTAGCAAAAATAACCATCTTACTAACTAGCCACTAACTATAGGTTTGTTCATTAAGTACCTTATGGATGCATGATCAGTATGATCAAAGACAATGTAACTAGTTATGTAATGGCATAACTTATTGATGGCATAAACCACATCAAGGCTCTCCTTTTTAATGATAGTGTAGCTCAATTTTGTTGCTTGGAGATTTTTACTAATGATGTATATAGCATATTCTACTGAACCATATTTTTGGCTTAGGAGGTGATTGTCTAATTTGGTCCTCACAACACAGGTGTTGTAGTTAAGGAATCCTTTAAGAATTGGAAGGCCTCTTGACATGTAGGTGTCTAGGTAAAATCAACATCTTTAGTAAGAAGTGAAAATATCCTACTAAAGTCTTTGGTGAATCTATAGTAATATCCTGCATGTGCAAATAAACTCCTGACATCCTTTTGTTTTTGAGGTATAGGCAGATTAGTTATAACTTCAATTTTAGCTAGATCTACTTGAATACCTACTTGTGAAACATAGTGCCCTAAAACTATACATTCCTCCATCATCATGTAGTATTTTTAATTATTGAGGGATATGTTATGGTATTGACACCTTTGTATTAATTTTTTTAGGTTTGATTAAGGCTTCATCATAAGAGTTTCCATAGGTTGTGAAGTCATCCATGTAAAATTCTAAATAGTCATAAGTAAGATCAGAAAAATACTCAGCACAACCCTTTGGAAAGTGGAAAAGGCATCAAATAGAACAAAAGGGAGGACTACGTAGTCATAAGTGCCCCAAGGATAGGTGAAGGTTGTTTTATCTTGGTCTTCAGGTGCAATCCTGATCTAGTTATAGCCACTAAATCCATCCAAAAAGGAAAAATACTTTTTACCTGCTAAAGAATCTAGAACTTGGTTGATAAATGGAAGAGGAAATGATCTTTTTGTTTTGTAGCATTAAGTTCTCTATAATAAATACAAACATGCTGTTCACCACTCTTTTTCAGCACTATCACTAAAGGGGAAACCTATTGATTATCTGATATGGGGTAAATGAAGCTAGCGTCTAGGAGTTTCTTTAATTCTTCCTTAACAATGTCCTAGACTATAGGATTCATTCTCCTTTGGGGTTGTCTCATGGGTTTACAATCATCCTTAATGTATATGTGATGTGTGCAGAAGTTTGGTTCAAGGCATTTCATTTCATGAAAGTCCCATGCAAAGGTTGTTTTATGAGCTTCAAACATAGTAATAGTTCTTTCTATTTCTACATGGTCAACCAGTTGTTGACATTAGTGACCTACCAAGAGAGATTTCAATTTGCTTTGTCAAGGCTATCATTGAAGCAACATTTAGACATGAGGTGTTAAGGCAAAACTATGAGGCAATAGATGATAAAGTGTATAGATATGTAATATATAGTTTGGTGAGTGTGTTGTAGGAAATATATTGTGTAGTGGACATGAGACACATGTCAAAAATTTATTCAGTTGTCTATCTATCCCATAGTTTTTGTGTACTATATTTGAGAGCATAGTATCCTCATCCTATGTTTCTATAAGAGGGATCCTTTCTATGGTCATCAATGTTTAGATTACGTATTGGTCATTATCTTTAGAATCTCGCCATACAAGTTGTTCTAGGTTAGGAAAAGGTTGTGATGGAGGATACAAAACCAACTTCTTAGTTACATTTCTATTGGAAATTATCATATTTCATGATCTACAGTCAATAAATGCACCAGTTGTTGCCAACCATGGCCTTCCTAGTATTAGTGGGTAGCCTCCTAGGTTGGCCTTTGACTATAGGACCATGAAGTTAGTTGGATATTCCCAAGAATCTAGTGTAATGACCAAGTCCCCAATAACTCCTTCTGGTTGAACAGTTGAATGATCTGCTAATTGCAGAACTGTGGGGATAGGACACATATCACCAAGTTGTAAATTTTGCATTGATTCTTTAGTCATTGCATTAATGGCAGCACCTAGATCAATCAAAGTATTTTGTATGAGAAGTCCATTAATGTGAAAATTTACAATCAAACTACCAGGATCCGTGTATTTTAGAATGACTATATTTCAAAGAATAATGTCTGTAAGCTGCCCAATGACTTGGATAGTTTGTGGGTCGTTACATTTTCTCCTTGGTTTCTTTAGACACGATTATCTAATAGTCTTGGTGTAAATTGGGACATCCTTTATTTCTTGATATATTGGAATTTTGACACAAACATTTTTCAATTGTCCTAAAAAGTCAAATTCTGGTTCAACTTCCTATTTTTTGTCGCCAACCTTTCTAGAAATGGTGGATTGTGATTCATGATTTCTACCTAGCTCAGGATTTAATGTTTTTTTTTCCTGGAGGTTAGTGTCTATGGTTGGATTCTCCATGGGGAGTTTCATGATGATTAGTACAGTTAGTCTAGAAAGCAACTTCCCTGAGTGAAGTTGTGCATTGCTCACTTTGACCACATAGGTTAGGTATTGATACACCTCATTAGTGTATGCCAACTAAGCTAACTTATTGTTGGGATTAGATGTAGGTTGTGTTGGTAATTGAGTGGCTCTTGGTGGTGTAGGAGTAGCATTGCTTGGTATTATGGTTGGTTATTAAGGCAAGGCTTGTGGCTGTTGTTGGTAGCCAACATTGGTGTGAGACCAATTATGGTTCCCCTCCATTATTGTTGCCATGCATTGGGTGGTTGTTTCTACTGTTGATTTTGGGCCTGTGACTACTATGGTTGTTGTTTCCATCCTCCTTGTTGAGGTGTTCAATTAGGTGGAATTGGGTTTTGCCAAGCTAAAGGGGGCATGTTGTTCCATGGGGTGTTATACCAGTTGGAAGCATTTGAAAATGAACTAGGAAATTAAATATGAAAAGGGATCCTAGGACATACCTTGTCATGATTTCTATGGTCTACGTTTTGCTACGTAGAAGACTTGTCCATCTTCACTTTCTATTAGTTTGAATTTTAGTCCCTCATGCCTCTCTTTAGCTATGATGGCTACCCACTTGTATTTGCAATCAATCTTCTTTCATCTACAATGGGGGAAATACTAAGCCAAAGATGCTTTTGCTTCCTTGTGCTTCTTCTTCACATGCGATGTGTCTAATTGAGTTGCTAAGTACCTTATAATATCTCGCTTCACATCCTTAAGAAGATTATTGATTTCTACTCTAGAGACTCCCACAATAGTCTTTTTAGAAGACAAAGCCCTAAGGGTGCAAGTCATTTTCATTGTGGACCTTGAGTAGTTTTCGTAGATTTTACAAACATCATCGAATGGTATCTAAGAGACGTTGCCACCAACAATCAGGTCTAGAAGCTAATCTTCCACTGCATCTCTACCTAATCCCATGAACCATCTCAAAGTGACATCTTTAAGGGTAGATAGAAAAAAAATCAATCTATGTGTATTTGTGGTATAGTCATAGCTTCAACAAATGACATCAAATTTGAACAAAAATGTGTTTGGGTCCTCTGTGGTTAAGCCATGAAAATATGGTAGAGAAGAGGGAGGAATTTAATTCATGGCTAGTCCTTGCATTTGATTAGAGATAGGGAATTGAAAAGTAATAGGCTCTGTAGGATTTTCTACTTCTTTGTCAACCATTACAATTGAGTGGATTTATTCTTGTTCTACAATAGGATAACTTGTGCTTCTTGGTCTGTAGCATCTTCGGGTGCTGCAGGTACTTCACCTTGGGAAACAATTGCTTGATTATTCCTATCATTTGGAAGCTATCTTCCAAAGCGGTCTCTTCTTTATCACATGCAATGTTCAAAACTCTCAAATACCTTCTACTGCACAATGTTAGTGAATATATCTTTTGGAATTTTGGACTAACTATTAGCCATAAACTATAAAGGATGGACTTAAAATCTAATGACAACAAAATAAACTATTTCAAAACCCAAAAAATTCTAAAGCTTGACACCATTCCCCAACAACAATGCCAAAAATGTCAAGTTCCATCATTCCACTGAAAAACCTAATGCAACTAAGGCTTGCATTCAACTCAATGGATAGTCTTATCCCCTATCAAGAAGCCTATGGAGTTATGATACACTACATTTAACTTATCAACCAAGGGATGTATCTCTTTGGTATGGTGTTTGTATTGTATGTAGGCTAAAGATTTATGGTGATTTGAATGCTAAAGTTGTGTATAATAGGGAAACTCTTCCCAAAATATGAACATAATGCAATGAAATCTATCTTGTAAACTTCTCCAACTAAGAAGGAATTATGTGGTAGTTGCTATAGGTATATAACAAAAGTTACAGGTTAACTGATTTGACTTAATAACTGAAAGTAGCAAACAAATCTAACTAGAATCTAAACTAATAGTATAAAGTTCAGTCATAGTCCACCTCAAGTGGGCCCTTGCTTGGATTAACTATACCCTTCTCTTCTTCTCTATTTACTATTAATAAGATCAACACATCAATTGATTCATCATAGTCAAAGAGTAAGATAGAACTATTAAAATGAGAAAACTCTTTTTCAAAATTATCTGCCAAAATCTTGTACATGCATGGAGAGAACTTTTTGTCCTTATATATGCTGGATCACACAATATATACACATCCAAAGCTACTTTATACATTTATGGAAACCTATGACTAGTTAGCCTCTTCCCATCATATGAGGGAAGGACTCTTATTTTTGGAAAGAGAAACAAAATGAGGAAACTAAACTTGAAATAGTTAAAAAGAAACATTTCTACTAGGATTCCCTAATCTATTCATGGTACAAGAAAGTCATTTAAGGAACATAAGAATGGATAACTAGACCCATTTAATTATTCCACATTTCTAGCTAAAGGATAGGCATTATGCCATCTGTTAAATGCCTTTTCTTTCTATTTATGAAATTTGTCCTTATCTATAGAGAATGAGTTAATTGCTACTAGATAGTTGTAGGTAACCACGAGCTTTGTTGTAGGAAGCTAGTCCTTTGGTTGTAGGAAGCTAATATCTTGGCTATAGGAATGCTACAACTTTGGTTATGGGTTGTCACTCTTAGTTGTTGTAGGAAGGATTTAGTTTGATAGAAAATCCCTAGTTCTAAGATTATCATAAACAAA
Source organism: Cunninghamia lanceolata (assembly GCA_027924645.1). NCBI lineage: Eukaryota > Viridiplantae > Streptophyta > Pinopsida > Cupressales > Cupressaceae > Cunninghamia > Cunninghamia lanceolata. The sequence goes on along the minus strand of BSBN01000263.1, from coordinate 4,583,031 downwards.
ACAACATGCTACATTATATTGAAAAGAACTACTTCAACATGCAAACATTCATTTAAAACATAGTGCTTTTGTCCAAATATTATTAAAAAGTCTTAGCTTAAAAGGTAGGAATCTCTACAAAAATTTGTTCTTAGAACAAGAAACATAAGGATTATAAAAGACAAATATGAATCCCATCATCCTGCCTATCCTAGAAAATGGTAGTGAGAAATCCAGGTTTGCAAGAGTTGAGGAATATGAACATTATAAGATTCACTTTTTTGAGAGTTAGTTTAATTTCCTTATCTTCCTTGGCAGGGGGAACCTACCATTCCCTTAATTCCTCCTCCAAATCTAAGATTTTGTTATTGGCTATAGTTATCTTAAATTGCTCTTAATGAATCTTATCATGGAAGAATATGAGAGCACTCACTAGATTTTTAGTGACTATCTTGATTTTATAATCTCTCATAGAGATGACTTCCTACAAGTACTGTATTTTTGAAATTTTCTTAAACTTGTTTTCCATTTTTAACAAAATCTTTGAGTGCTTATTCTCTAAATTTTGTTACAATGATAAAATTATGGTATCTTTCTTAGTAAGTAATTGTTTCAACCTACTTATTTCTTCTTTCTTTTGACAAATCAAAATTTTAGCTTTGGAAAGTTTAAGTACCTAAGTAACTCTTGACTTTTCAAAGGTGACTCTAGCTCTTGTACTTGCTTAAATGTTTTGTGGGGTGCTTTCCCTCTTTCTAGGATCTAGTATAGAGGGATCTCTAGAGCTTGTAGAGGTACCTCTTCCCTTTCAAAGCTTGTTTTCTAAGGAGATAGAATCTTCAAAGGTGATGGGATAGAAATATGAGCTTCTTCAGATCTTTCCTTTGGAGGGTTATTATGTGAGGCTCCTGATGGCTTTAGCAGTTGCCTACTCTTCTCGAGAGGCAACTTCTCTAGAGGAAACCTCTCTAGAGATATTAGATGGTGACACTTAAATTTGATGTCTTCTTCTTCTCTAAGTGGAGGAGATTTCTTCATGGCTACTTTTTGTGACCTATTTCATTATCAGAGTCTAAAATAATAGTTTCAACCTCTGTTGCTAGAGTTGCAAAGTGTGATTGCCTCCTTATTTATGTTGGAATTAGACCAGACAACTGAGAGGGGGGTGGAATCATTTGTCCCTTAATAATAACTTTTTCTGCTTTTAACCTTCTTTATTATCTTACTACCAGATTAATGATGTAAACATTGGAGCATAGATCAACAACATAAGAGCAGAAACATAATCAACACACTTGACACCAAGATTTTGACGTGGAAACCTGATTAAGGGAAAAACCACGGTGGGGGTTAACCCACAAGATTTGTACCCTGTTAAAATTACTTTAGAAAAATAGAAGGCACATGCCTTTAGGTGCATTGCCCAGAGCTCACTGCTCAAAAGAGAGGCTCACTACCTACAAAATTTATTTAGAACAGAAAGATATAACTAAGAAATAGCATCTACTTCATGCCTGATTCAATTTTAATGAATGCTCAAGAACTTCTACTTTGCCCCAAATTCTTCTTCACACTCTATACTTCTCTCGCTCCTTTTCTTCTCTGCTCTGCTCTTGATCCTTTATTCATATTTTATCTAATTTGCACAAAGATACATTTCAACAACTCTTCAACAAGTATTTATATGCTTCATCAACCTTGGAATGATCAACAAAGTTAGTTAAACTTGACGCGGATCATCACACTGTCAGCCAAACATAACTAAGACTTGAATCTACTTCTACAACCACTCCACACTTCATAAAAATGCTCTTAAAGCATCCGCAACATGCTAGGAACATCTGGTCGGCCAAGACTGGGAAGAACATCAACCTCAAAGAAGAAATCTTCAATCAACAAGGTCAAACTTCAATGCAGACCTCCAACATAGTAGCCACACGATCCAAAGACCTTCACAAGCACATTGAAATCACCAATAACATTCACTCTAAACCATATTACCAGAAACATTTGAATCTTCCTCCAGAACCTCAAGAACACTAACTGCCATGACTGTCAAACTAGAAAGATAGATTGTTGACCTCCAAACCATGAACCACTAGAGTTGATGATACACACTGACTTCCCAAACATGCCTTCAGATCCGCAGACCAAGATATTTCATTGTGGAGCAATCCGAACTAACTTGTTGTCACACTGTCTCTTCTAAATACTACAAAATCTGGTTCTACTCAAATGGCCATAACTTCTTCAAATCTTCGTGTGGACTTCTTAATTCTTAACTAGAGAAAACTCTGACAATCCTCTACACAATCATATGGTCCCCATGCATTGATTGTATTTAATTTTCTCAATATCCTCAACAATCTGGTCTTCTATATAGACAACAAAATAGGATACAGTTGACACCAATGGCAACAAGAATATGTTGACATCAATGACAACACCACTTAGGCACATATTTGTAACAATCTCCCCCTTTGTCATTGATGGCAACATATGATGTGAAAAATTGAATTTAACCATCAAGACAAGAACTTCTCCCCCTTTCTCTTCTCACTTCTGCAACTACTTCCCTTACTTTTACCCCTTACATCAGCAACTAGCTTTTCACATGACTTCTCTCCCCCTTTGACATCAATGGCAAAGGGCACATATTTGCTATCTTTTCTCCCTTTTTTCTTTAGACTGATCCCAAAATTTGCATATTGACTACTCCCCCTTTGAGTAGTACTTTCTTAACATCAATCCAGATCACAAAATATGACTGTAAATTCCACCGGACTGATGCACCTTAGTGCATCTTAGTTCTGATTAGGAGGGGTAATTACCCCTAACTTTTCTCTGAGATACTCAAATTTATCTTTGGGAAGAGACTTAGTGAAGATGTTTGCAATCTGATCTTTGGAAGACACAAATTCCAACTTGATAGATATATGCTTTGTCTTTGAATGCAATACCAGATTCTTGGAAATGCTTATAGCACTTGAATTATCACAAAAGATTGTAACTAGCTCCTCAAACACAACACTAATGTCCTTCAACATTTTCTTCATCCACAAAACTTGAGAACAATTGTTTGCTACCGCTATGTACTTTGCCTCTACAGTAGATAGAGAAATTACTTCTTGCTTCTTGCTCATCCAAGAGACCAATCTTCTTCCCAAGAAGAATGCACCACCACTAGTACTTTTTCTATCATCCACATCTCCTGCCCAATCTGCATTTGTATATGCATGAAGAGTAAAATCATTGTCCTTTGGATACCACAGTCCATAATCAATTGTCCCCTTGAGATATCTGAAAATTCTTTTGACTGCCACAACATGGGATTCTTTTGGATCAACTTGAAATCTTGCAACAATAATATGTTGACATCAATGACAACACCACTTAGGCACATATTTGCAATAATTTATTCTAATGGTTTTGCTATTTACGTCTCCATAGGAGGAGGGTATTCTAATGCAATAGACTCTTCCCTACCTTGTTCTAGTATTATTGATGCTTGACCCTCTGTGGTTGGTCGCTCTGAGGCAACACTCAAGATAGTTGTTGATGGCTCTAAAATTATCTTTGATTTCCCTCCTACAATTTGAGCCATTTTCCTTCTCCATTTGGACTCTATAAAAATTAATTCTTGATTATTAATTGGATGAGGCCATGGTGCTTTAATTTTCCTATTGTGCACCATAGAGTATCATTTCAATTCTACACAAACTCTTCAATAATGTCATCATTATAGCCCTCAAATGTTTGAAGGAATTTTATCCATCCTGTCACTCTGAACAACTTTGCAACTTCCTCATTTTCCAATAATTGCTAGGCCAAATCCATCTCTACTTTTCAATTCTACCCTATTATTGTTCTTGTGCTAAATATGGTAGGGTGATGGACTAAAAATTAGTGTACAATGGGAAAAATGGCTAAATGAGAGTTTATGTGCTGGCTTGAAAAGGGTTTTTGGTTGTATTTGTGTAAGAAAAATGCTGAAAGGATTGGTTACAGGGTAGGGTGGCATGGGAATTTTTAGAGCGTGAGAAGAAAATGAGAAGGATGACATATCATTATTGTACACATGATATGCAAGGTATGCACACATGATAATAATGCACAAGATTTAAATCTAATAAGTTGTTGTCTTTCCTTTAATTTCCCATGTCTGAGAATGTTAGGGTAATGATTGATTTTAGCAATTATAATTACTTCCTTGTGTAGACATGTGGCAGGTTAGGGATATCAATACGTCACGTGGATCTAATCATAGTAAAAGATATTATTACTACTTAAAATAAGAAATAAAATATGCACTTAGTCATACTTGGTTGTTGAAGAGTTATCATGTCAATATTTACAAAAAAATGTATGTCTCCCAAGAACTACCCTAACTCCAATTATGAATGTACTCTACTATGATAGCAATGGTGGATATTTTTGGAATAGAGGTAAAGGATTTACACTAATTTCTAAAGACAAGTGAGAAAGGCTCTAGAGTGGATGTTGGAACAAGATCTAGAAATCTTACCAAAAGAAGACTTTATAGATATAGATGAAGAAGACTCTAGAGATATTACTGGAGAAAGACTTTTGAGATGAAATATGGAAATACCTCTAGAAAATGGTTGTGACTAGAGCTCCAAAATATTATGAAAAGAATATTTGAAGTTCTTGCTGAAAGGGCACCAAAAATTCTATTGATAAGAAGATTCCAGAATTATCACTAAAAATATTCTCCAATTTTTTTGCTAAAGAAGGTTCTAGAGTTATCATTGAAAGGATACTCTAGAATGATGGCTAAAAAAGAAAACTCTAAAGTTATAATTGAAAGGATACTTTGGAATAATGGATGAAGAAGAAGGCTTCAGAGATATCATTAAAATAATACTCTAGAGTTATCATTGAAAGGATACTTAGAACAATGGCTAAAGAAGAAGGGTTCAAAGTTATTATTGAAGGGATATTTCAAATTGGTTATCGACCGAAGAAGAAAGCTCTAAATTTATCACTGAAAGGATACTCTGGAATAATGGTTGAAGAAGAAGGATCCAAAGTTATCATTGAAAAGATACTCTACAATAATAGCTAAAGAAGAAGGCTCCAAAGTTATTGTTGAAGGGATACACCAAAGTTGTTGTTGAAGAAGGCTCTAGAGTTATTGTTGAAAGAATACTCCAAGGTTATTATTGAAGAAGGCTCCAAAGTTATTGTTGAAAGGATACTGTAGAGAAAATATATTGATGTGGACTTTGAGCAATAAGCTTAAAGCAAACTCTAGAGGAATGAATAAAAGTGAACTCTAAAGTAGTGGGGTTAAAGCAAACTCTAGAGGAATGAACAAAAGTAAATTTTGGAGTGGTCTAGGATCAAAGTGAACTCTAAAGGAATGTTTTTTTGAGTGGAGAACTACCATTTGCTAGTTTTCAACTCTCATTTTTTGGCAAGGAGAGCTACCGTTAGTTGGTTTTTGACTCTCCTAATTATTTAGCTCCTATTTCTTTGTCAAGAACTTGTTCTGAGAGAAGAGGGAAACCCCTTCACAAACCAAAGGTCTGATTAAGACTAGATTTTTCTGATGAACTCATCCTTGGTAGTTAGTCATTGGTATAAATGCAACATGTGCTCATTTACTAATAGTGTTTTGGTATCTTTATCGATTGGGATTAGCCATACAACTACATTGTCAAAAGATTTATTTTATCTCACATGGGTCCAACCAATGAATACAAATATTGCCCTTGAAATCCTTGTACTTGTAGTTGAACAACAAAGCCCAATCTCCCATCTTGAACTCCCTTTTAATGTGTTGATCATGCCATAGTTTCCTTTGTTGCTAAACAAGTTTGGTCTATTGTATCACCTCAAGTCTTAGCTCATCCAATTCATTCAATTGCATTTCTCTTTATTGTTGTGCTTGGATTAGGTCAAGGCTAACCTCCATTACTATTGTGAGTCTAGAGCATGAATTTGGTTGGCAGAACTAGTTTGTTGCCAAAAACCAACTCACAGGGTGTAAGCCCCATGGTTGATTTCTAAATAGTGTTGTTTCCCCATAACAATTCATCTAATTTCCTTAAGCAATCTTTCCTTCTAATTGCCATTATCTTTGTAAGGATGTTCTCCAACTCTCTATTTGTGACTTGACCATTCTCCTATGGATGATATGAAGAAGACTTCTTATGCCTTATTTGATATTGTTAAGTGAAGGACTGATTTAAACTAGACATGAATTATAGTTGTAGATTTTTTCTCTACATTTTGTTTTACATAAGAGACACCCCAACATCAGCTTTTGAATGCATCCACAACTCCATTTTGAACCGCACCAAGGCGGTGTCATTTTGAGTCTGAATCGAGTTCGAGTTAGACTGCTCAGTGCCATCAAAACTGATCCCATCATTAGCCACGTGGAAGGTTTTCACAAGCTAAAGGAGTCATCAGGTCTGATGACCTCTTCAAAAAGCATCGAGGTGCCAAGTGTTTTGAGTTATAAGTGGTAGGCTTGAGTCTTAAAAGGATACAACCAAAGTGAGGAGCCTGCAGACACTACTACTTGTAACCATGATGCAAACCTAAAGGGAAGGAAGCTCTGACAACCCCTTCATGTTGCACTAGGATACCAAGTATCATAATTTCAGTGCAGTTGTGGGCCCTTCTCCTTCTCAGAAAAGTTTAAGAGTTATGATAGATCTCTACCAAGTGTTGAGGTCATGCATCCCTGAAAGATATCAAGACTGACACATTCAAGATCAACTGCCAAGATGCCAGGTGGCATGTTTTATCCCAACGGTGGACTTGATGTTCTCTAAGGAAGGGATCAGGAAGGAGAAATGTGGCATCGTATCACACCTTTAAGACCTAAACAGGTCTGACAACATCAAGATGTTACACCAGGCCACCAGGTGTCACATTTTAGTCCGTGGCGGGGCCCGATTTCTTCAAATGAATAGAACCAAAGGATGCCTCTGATACTTACACTTGACAGAATGATGCTCCTTTTCACTGAGATAGTTCTAACACTTTCAATTATCTATGCCATGTGATTGCATGACAATGAGAGCCAATAGATTCAAAGAGGCTTTCAGAACCTTCGATCATGGGCCACAAGATCTAACGATCCATGCATTATGAAGGACCTTTCAAGACAAAAAGGGAGAAGGATGCATTGGAAGCTAATGTGAACAAGTCAACAAGCCCCCAAGGCTTGTGATGAGGACATGAATGCAACCTGAGGCTTCCCTAGGTGGTCCAATAGTACAACAAAACATCAAAGAGGTGGTTGGGTTTCCTGCAATTTCTTGGTGAGTCTTCAATACATCGGACATGTGCCATCAAGATTAAACAATAGAGGAGGATGGTAGAGTCGGGGAAATTCATTTCCATGGTACTATAATTAGATACAGTACATATTTCCCACTCGGTGTCTCATTTTGAAGTATCAAGTTACTATATAAAGTGGCTCAACTAATGTAATAAGGGTTGGGTAGTGGTTAATCACTAAGTTGATTTTAATATTTTGGAGAAGAGTTGATAGGCATTCTATCCTTTGTGGGTGCTCTTTAGAACTGATCGAATTTATGCCTTTTGTAATTCATTCTTAGTTCAACAATGAAGAAGAGTGGTATCCTATGCTTATTTTGTGTTTATTGAGTCTTCTTTCAAATTTCATGTATTGATGTTGTGCCTTTTTTTGCTTTAACGAATGATATTGGTAAATGGTCTGAAATCATGCCTTTGTACTATTTGAAGCCATGAGTTAGTGTTGTGAGTTAAGTAGGGAAATATTGTGTCATTGTTGCATCAATTTCAATATTATCTTTCAACGTATCACCTTAGTTTAGCTACTTTCATTTAAAGTTTCTCTTCTCTTTTCTCCTCCCACAAAAAGAAATATAAATATTCTTATGAAGATCCAAATTCTAAAATCTTAGATGTTATCTCGTGATTCATAAAAGAGTCCTACAGTCACATGATTTCCCATCTATTGTGGTTTGTCTATAACAAAGAGAAATTCCTAGGTGCAAACAATAAAAACCATCAATAGTATCCCCTGATTGAAAACAATGGATTTGGGTGCCTCAAATCTAAAAAATGTTCTATTGTACAAGCAGTCTGTCACATGCTCTTCTCTAGTGCAACCTTTAAGGCTTGATCCTCTACCCATTTGGTGACATAATTTGTACATACGAGAATGTACTCCTTCCTTTAGGATGTCAGTTCAATCAGTCCAATGAAGTCCAATCTCCATTTCTCAAATGGTTCCAAACCACTTGAGGATGGAGAGGCATTTCATTGGAGGAGGTAGGATTGTCCATTCTTTGGAATTGATCACATTGTCTAACATACTATTTGATATCCTTGTGCAAAGAGGGATATTAATATTTAGTGCCAAGGATTTTGTGTGTTGTCCTTTGAGATTGATGTAGGAGCATCCCTAGTTTAAGAGCAATCTTGCATCAACCAAAAACATTTGCATTTCAGTTTGTTTCTTTTCATTTTCCATTTAAGTTCAGACAGTTCAGTCAGTAGCAGTTTCCGTACTTTGGTCAGCATTCCACTGTAGTTGCATTTCAAACCTTACGAAGCTGGACTTAGCATATAGATTCATTCATGCACAACATATCTGAATCTCAGAGCATTTGGTTAAGGTACCAGAAAGATATCGCTATTAGAAGATGAACTATTTTCTTAGAGCAGAGCATTTATGATAGTTTAGATAATCAGTTAAAGGAGAAGACTTGCGGAGCATCCCTCAACCCACAGAGCTAAATGACACATCATTCATTGATCTTTGGTTTGTGGCCGACTTTCCTCGAGGTCCGTACATCATTCCATTTATTTGTGGAGGAATTCTATTCATTTAGGTCTGACCTATCCGTGTACACACATTACAGGTCTTCATTGGAGTTTGTGACCTCCCTTGGCTGACGCAGAGAAATCTTTTTTACCAGAGATGATATATATTGATGTAATAGATCCCTAGGAAGGCAGTTAACATAGTTATGATTGATAACATAAGTTCATAGTTTGGATTACTTACGAACGAGCTTTAAAGCTATATCTTGTGCATATTCTGATCAGGCCTAGGAACCCTAATTGTAAGCCCGCATGTTGCCAGCTGATTTGTATTTGAATTCTATGATATACTGGATGACTGAATATGCATTTGCTTTATATCTTTGAGTTGTTTCCGTTGCGTTTACTCTAGCTGCACGACTTGGACTGTTCATTCTATGAACCCTCCTACCATGACTGCACTAGGGATGAATAAAGTCCACCTACCAATTCATCATGACAATCTCTTAGAATATTATAGACTTAATAAACCCCCACACACTTACACAAAACAAGGTCAGGTCTACACTCAAACAATATGCCATTTAACCACTTAAATATCACACTTTCTTTAACAAGATTTTTCTTTTGTTTAGCAATGAAATCAAGTGGGAACTTCGCTGTGGCTAAGTAATTAGTTGTATTAGTGAACCAAGGTGTATGTGTGGAGGCAATAAATAGTTTCTTATCTATAAATTCATCTTTGACCAACTCATGATCTTCTCCTACAAAATGTATTGTTGACAGGAAATCAACAACAACATTAGATTTTTTGGGTTTGTCAACTATTGTTACCTTGATTTATTTTTTTAAATAATAACATTCTAATAACTCATCCACTCACTATAGGCTTGTTCATTAGTTATTTAATGGATAAATGATTCATGTAAACTATTACCTTGTATTTTGTAAGGTAGTGGTGGAATTTATTGATAGTGTGCAACACAACAAGAAACTTTGTTTCACTTGTCATATACTTTTTAGTAGGCATCAAATTCTTGTTGATAAAGTAAATTGTGTACATTCCTCCCTCTTCATCTTTCTATCCTAAAATTTCTCCTATGGCATCATTAGAAGCATTTGTGTATATGTACAAGGGTAAACTCTAGTTAGGACCTCTTAGGATTGGAGCATATGTCAATTTTTCTTTGTTCATGTTGAAATACTATTGACAATCATTAGTCCATATGAACTTGGTGTCCTTTTGGATGAGGGAAAACATAGGCATTTCAATCTTGCTAAAATTTTCTATAAATAACCTATAATAATTTTCATGACCAAGGAAACTCTTGATATCTATTTGTGTCTTTGGGGGAGATAGTTGTGTTATAACCTCAATATTCTTTAAATCTACCTTAATACATTCAATACAAATGTGGTGACTTAGGACAATACCTATGTCAACCATTATTAGACATTTTTGTGGCTTAGCAAGAATTGGTGTTTCTCATAGCATGTTAATACTTTGTCTAGATTTTGGAGAGCTTCATCAAAAGCATTTCCATGGATAGTGAATTCATCCATATATACTTCCATGTAATTGTTCACTAGTTCAACAAAAATGGCAAGGACAACCTATTGGAAGGTGGAAGGCGCACTATATAGTCCAAAGAGAAGAAATTTATAAGAAAAAGGTCCCCAAGGGCAGGTGAATGTGGCTTTATCTTGGTCTTTTGGAGCTACCTAGATCTAGTTATACCAACTGAATCTTGTTAGGAATTAGTGTTCACATGGTTGTTTAGGTTAACTTTATTAGTATGTTTAATAAAATAGAGTTATGTACATTAATATTAAGTTGTTAAGAAACAACTTAATATTATATTATAGTGAGAGTTTGTTTGTATTAGAGAGTTATTTTAACAACTCATATAATTATGAGTTTGTTTATTTGTTAGTCCCGTAATTATCTATCTAAGATAGTGGTTATAGGAGGTAGAACAACTTTCCTATAATATAAGATATATAATCTGTATTGAACCAAAGATAGATAGAAGCAATATTATTTTGTGTATAAAGTTTTATGTTTGGCATCTATCGCTCTACCCATATTTCTTATATGGTATCACGAGCAGAGTGAGGTTTATGATTTGAGTCCCGTCGATGATACATTGGATTCCACTTCTGTGTGCCTTACATAAACCAGAACTTTTTCGCAGCAAGGTCTGGTTATTGACAGGAATAAGGTGGAGTTTGAAAGACCCAATCCATTTTCCTTGGAGAGGGAGGAGGTTACATTTGTTGCTTATTGTTATAAACATTGGAAATCCACAATAGTGCCATTCTTCACATTTGTTGGCCACCAATTCAAATCTTTATTGGATAGATCAGGGATTCTCTTGCTTATCGATACTTTAATATGGAGAAGCCCACACCATATGCATGATTTCATGCAACTTCTTACAACAGATTGCAATAACATAGTCGATCCAGTTGTAATCCTAGCGAGGCGAATTGAAGAAATCAATCATGGTGAAGTTGTGCCCAGAAGTGAGAGAGGAATACAAGAATGTCATTGACAAATGCAAGAGGAAGCTCCAAGCTCTCATTGCCGAAAAAAACAGTGCTCCTAGATATACCGCTGAGTTGGCTCATAGGGCAAACAATGGCCTAGATATCGCCATTAAGTTGCTTAAGCCTACTAAGGCACAGTTCTCCATTGTTACTTATGCAGATCTCCATGAGTTGGCTGGAGTTGTCGCTGTTGAGGTCACTGATGGATCCGATATTCCATTCCACCCTAGTAGAGAAGACAATCCCGAGCCACTAGAAGAGGGACGGTTGCCTGATGCCACAAAAGGACCTAATCATTTGAGAGATGTCTTTGGTCATAAGGGATTGAGGGGCTAGGACATCGTGGCTTTGTCTGGTGCCTACATTTTGGGAAGATGCCACAAGGAGAGGTCTGGATTTGAAGGACCATGGACTTTCAACCCGCTCATCTTTGATAACTCTTATTTCACAGAACTTGTCACTTGAGAAAAGGAAGGTCTTCTTCAATTGCCTTCTAACAAGGCTTTACTAGTTGATCCTAATTTTGTAGCCTATGTACATAAGTACACACAGGATGAAGATGATTTCTTTGCTGACTATGTTGAGGCTCAACTTAAACTTTCTGAACTCGGGTTTGCTGAAGCATAGATGCTTAATACTGGAGGATGGAGACACGGGAGGTTGGAGGACAATCAACGACATCTCATCAGTCAGTAGCGATGAGGTTGTAAAATTATTCTAGTGACAAAACTACTTATGCTAAATCGACTAAAGTCAAGGGTAACTTCTAGTGATAGTGGTAGTTTCCTATGTTGTTAGAGATTGAGTGGCAACGGTTAACAACAATGGCTACAATTAAGAACATTGTAAATAGTTGTATAGGAGAGCAGCTGGTTACAAAGATCCTCTGACTGCTAGACTTCTTGAAAGTGTGGTCAGCCAATGATGAGTTCATTGAAAGCAAAAGCGAGATAAGTTCTCGTATGTAGGTGATCATGTGCAACAAGATCTAGATAGCAATATGTAGACCTAAAAGTATGCATAGGCATATGATTCTATTTCCAATTCATGTGATGTACTTCCTCCTGGTGTAAAATATTGTAGTAAACAAACGCACTAGTGTAATGTAGTTCATGGATCTTGAAATGGTTAATGGTAATCCAAAAACCACATGAGGTGAACAAATGATTGTATTCCTATTCATGTCCAGGTTTGTGGTAAACTTGTGTGAAAACCATGAAAGGTTGATGAGAGGTCCCTTTTGTTTGAATCAATATCATGAGCCACAAGAGTTGGGCTTACTATAGTTGAAAGTGTGAAAGTTTTTACCATGTCCACACTAAGGGGGTGTTAGAAATTAGTGTTCACATGGTTGTTTAGGTTAGCTTTATTAGTATGTTTAATACAATAGAGTTATGTACTTTGATATTAAGTTGTTAAGAAACAACTTAATATTATATTATAGTGAGTGTTTGTATTAGAGAGTTGTTTTAACAACTCATATAATTAGGAGTTTATTTATTTTTTAGTCCTATAATTATCTAAGGGAGTGGTTATAGGAGGTAGAACAACTTTCCTATAATATAGGATATACAAGTCTTATATGTAATTCGTATTGAACGAAAGATAGATATAGAAGAAATATTATTGTGTATAAATTTTTTATGTTTGGCTTCTATCACTCTACCCATATTTCTTATAAATCCATCTAAGAAGGAAAATTATTTCTTCCCAACTAGGTTATCCAAGACATGGTCAATAAAGGGTAAGGAAAAATAGTCTCTTCACGTTGTCTTATTGAGTTCCCTATAATCCATGCAAATTCACTATTTATCAGACTCTTTAGGAATAATAACAAGTGGTGACACTCATTTATTATCTAAAATGGGATGGATAAATCCCACCTACAAAAGTTCTTATATTTCAATTTTTACAGCCTCTCTAAGTGCGGGATTGAATTTAAGTTGTAATTGTCTCATTGGTCGCACATACTCTTGTAGATATGGTGAGTGCAAATTCTTGGGTGGATTTCTTTCATGTCTTTTTATTCCAAGTGAAAGCTTTTGTATGGGAAATTAGAATAACAAACAATTTGAGTTCCTTCTAATATGATAACAAGTTGTTTATGTTTAAGGAATTTCTTGGGAGAACCATTATTTTTTGTCCCTAGATGGATTGAAGTGACTGCTTTATTTTCACTCCTCAACATGTTTAATGGGTAGTAATGGGGCTGCAACATGTGGAAGGTGGTTATGTATTTGAAAAAATATCACCTCTCAAAATAATATTGGCTAGGGGATAGTGAAATGTCGTTAGGAAATCCCTATGGTTGTCTTGAGTAAAGTCAACAATGCTTTGTTGTATGAGTGACTAAATGTCCTCATTTTCCTCCTAATCATAGAAATCTAGTTCATCATATGAATCTAGATAATTGTATGAATCTAGATCATTGTATGAATTCTAGATCATTGTATGAATCTAGATCATCCTCAAGTTCTACATGTTGTTTTATGGTGACCATAGCTAGAGAAACTATATTTTTTGTATTTCTATTCTTGTCTAGTCATTGACCCATATGCAGTTATAAAGATCTGATAGAGGTTTTGTAGGTGGATATAGGGATATCCATTTGATATAATTCTATTTGAAATGGTCATATCTCTTAACCCATAGTCTATAAAAGGAACAAAAATCACCAGCTAGGGCTTGCCCAATATCAGGGGGTAACTATCCTTGGGGGTACGTGATTGAAGTATCAAAAAGTCCAGATGATACTCCCAATATTCAATTACAACATGGAGATTTTCAATAATACCCTTTGGAATAATGATTGACTGGTCAACCATTTGGAGGATGGTACTTGTGGTCTGTAATCCCATGAGAGATAAGGTTTTCAACACTTCTACTAACATAACCTTAATAGACACCCTAGATCAACTAATACATTTGATATTTTCATTCCCCCTTAGTAACTATGATCATGAGTCTACCTAGATCACCATATTTTGGTGGGAGGAGTTTCCTTGAGAGAAGGTTAGCCAATTGATCCTCTATGTGAATAATGTTGGGATATTTCTTTTTCCTCCCTAGGGTTTTTATGCATAACTATTTGATGAGTTGGTTGATCTTTGGGATTTCCTTTATGGCTTGTAACAAGAAACTTCAATATTTAACCATTTGAGTTGTTGCACAAGTTCTGACTTGCTCAAAGACATTGGCTCCAAAGATGGTTTTGGAGTTGGCATTGTTCTTAAACTCTTTAGAAATGGTGGGCATGCTTTGAAATGGTTCTAGAATGCTTTTGTTGCACTGTACCAGACAACTGAGAGGGGGGGATGAATCAATTGTCCTAAAACTTTAAACCAATTTCAGTCCTAAACTTATCAATCACTTGTATTTAGATATAACCATGAAAGCATAGAATGAAAAGCTCAATACAAAAGCATAATCAACACAGGAGACACCATATTTTTATGTGGAAAACCCTAAAAGGGAAAAACCATGGTGGGTGTTAGCCCATAGAAATATATAAGTTATATCAATATTGAAAATCAGAGGCTCACTACCTACAAGGCTCACTACAAAGAAAGGCTCACTACCTATGGATGGCTCACTGCCAAGGGGTGGCTCACTGCCAAAGGAAGGCTCACTGCCAAAGGGTTGAACTAAGATACCAATATCTACTTCATGCCAAGGTTCAGTTCCATTGAAGCACAAACACCTCTGCTTTGCTCTTCTACTTTACTTCACCTTATCTTTTCATCTTCGCACTTGGATACAATTTCACGACTCAATTACAAGTATTTATACACTACATCAACCTTGGAATGATCATCAAGGTTGGCATTACAATCATCAACCATTGCAACAATCTCCAAGGTCGGCATTACAATCATCAACCATTGCAACAATCTCCAAGGTCGGCATTACAAACATCCATAAAATAGGTCTGGACCTAACACAAAATTATGCTAAGGAAATTTAGTAAAGATGTATACGAATCACACCATGCCTTAGCTGGGACTCAAACATGATCTTCCATGCCACAACACGCTTCTACAATCTTCAAGAGATCTCTGCAATCACTGGAATTAACCAAGTTGGCTAAGATTGGTTACACGCTACGTTATTTGGGAATAATCTTCAAACATGATCTCAATTCCTTAACATAGACCAATGTAAAGGCTAGAACATGATCAGGAGGTATCCATAGACACATTGTAAACACCAAGAGCAACCGCACAAACTCTAACCACTTTATCCATGAGATTCTTCACACCGGAGCACATGAACTTCAATGTCTTCAACTGTCATAAAAGAAAGATAGCTTGTGGATCGCCAAATCATGAACCATTGTAGTTGTAGGCACTTATCATCATCCTAGACTTCCCTTTAGAACCACAGAGAAAAATACTTCAATGCGGAGGAATTCAGAGTAAAATACTTTCTCCCTGGCACCAGTGAATAATAAAAAAAAGTAGGTTTTACTTTGGTGAAAGTAACTCACTCAATTATTCATACTGGAGGCTCAAACTCAAGATTTAGCATCTTTAGACATGCCTCTAAATAACTTCCAATCCACAGACCAAGATCTTCAATATACAAGAAATGCAGAGCAATCTTTTGGACTATCCTTCAGTATGCAACTCACTGTCTTCACTGTGATTCACTGTTTCCTTTCTAATTCTTTCGGAGGGGCTAATTTTCTCAATATCCTTAACAAAGTAATAACACAGTTGACACCAATGACAACACAAATATGTTGACATCAATGACAACACTGATTAGGCACATACTTGCAACAATCTCCCCCTTTGTCATTGATGGCAACATATGATGTGAAAAATTGTAACTACCATCAAGACAAGATTCTCCCCCTTACTCTTTACACATATGCATTCTTTCCTCTCTGAGTTTTTCACATGATTTTTCTCCCCCTTTGACATCAATGGCAAAGGGCACATACTTGCACTCTGCTACTCTGAACCAAACTCTCTTTTGAACTCTCTCCATCTGACTACTCCCCCTGAGAAGTAGCCCGTACAAGCATCAATCTGGATCTAGAGGTGGAACTCTAAGCACCACCGGACTGATGCACTCTTGTGCATCTTAGTTTTGAGCAGGAGGGGTGATAACCCCTAACTTTTCTCTGAGATACTCAAAAGTAACCTTAGGCAAATGCTTGGTGAAAATGTCTACAATCTAATCCTTTGTGGACACATATTCCAACTTTACCTCATTCTCTGCCACCTTCTCTCTCAAAAAGTGATACCTTATTTATATGTGCTTTGTTCTTGAGTGCATCACTGGATTCTTGTAAATATTTATGGCACTTGTATTGTCACACACGATTGCAATTGGATCTTCATAAACAACTCTTATATCCTTCAAAGTCTGCTTCATCCATAACATTTGAGTACAACAACATGCTGCTGTAATATACTCTACTTCTGTAGTTGACAAGGAGATTGAATCTCATTTCTTGCTCAGTCAGGAGACCAATCTATTTCCCAACAAGAAAGCACCTCCACTTATATTTTTTCTGTCATCAACATCTCCAGCCCAATCTACATCTGTATTAGCACTGAGAGTGAAATCATTGTTCTTTGGATACC
Source organism: Cunninghamia lanceolata (assembly GCA_027924645.1). Classification (NCBI taxonomy): domain Eukaryota; kingdom Viridiplantae; phylum Streptophyta; class Pinopsida; order Cupressales; family Cupressaceae; genus Cunninghamia; species Cunninghamia lanceolata. The sequence continues at coordinate 4,566,115 of BSBN01000263.1, read as the reverse complement.
ATAAGCCATAATCCAGAGTACCTTTCAAATTCCTCAGGATTTTCTTAACTGCCATCACATGTGATTCTCTTAGATCAGCTTGAAACCTTGCAACAAGACAAACTGCATGCATAATATCAGGTCTGGTTTGAGTTAGATAAAGCAATCCTCCAATCATGGATCTGTACTTTTTCTGATCAGCCTTAGGTGATTCATCAGTTTTGTTCAACTTGCAACCAGTCACCATGGGAGTACATACCGGTTTAGAGTCTTCCATCCCAAACTTCTTTAGCAACTCTTTCACATACTTAGACTGAGATATGAAGATTCCTTTATCTGATTGATTAATTTGCAGACCCAAAAAAGAAATTCATTTCACCAAACATGGACATTTCAAATTCACTTTTCATCTCACCGACAAACCTTATGCACATACCTTCATTTCCTCCAAAGATGATGTCATCAACAAAGACCTCAACAATCAAGATATGTTCATTATTGATTTTGAAGTACAGATTGCTATATGTAGTACCTTTACTGAATCCCAATTGCAATAAATACTTGTCTAACCTTGCATACCAGGCTCTAGGAGCTTATTTGAGTCCATACAATGATTTCTTTAACCTGCATACCATATCACCTTGATTTGACAATTGGAATCCCTCTAGTTGCTCAATGTATACTTCCTCTTTTAATTCACCATTCAGGAAGGCAAATTTCACATCCATCTAATATACCTTAAAATCTTTGTGAGTTGCAAATGCCAGGAACATTTTGATTGCTTCAATCCAATCTACTGGGGCAAAGGTTTCTTCAAAATCTATCCCTTCAATTTGAGAATATCCTTTGCATACAAGTCTTGCTTTATTTGTTACAACTCCATTTTCATTCATCTTGTTCCTGAAGACCCATTTAGTTCCAATAACATTTTTGTTAGTAGGTCTAGGAACTTGTTGTTCTCAAAATCAGCTGCGCTCGGTTTTGTAGACAACCCGCACGAAAATTGTCTATTTTGTGAATCTACACTCTAAGCTCGCAAATCGAGACAAGATTCCCTTGATCTCATGAGAAGTCATTTGACATTCTAAACTGGTCTACGACATTCCCTTGAATTGGTTTCTCGATATTCGTAAATCTCTTTCAAGACGTAAACTGATTAATATGTCAATTTTTAGCCACTTTTAGGAGTTAGTAAATTTTTGAATTTGTGATATGTAATGGTGGCACTATTCGCCACTCTTACATGTGTGTTTCTTTAAATATGTAAAGGCGACACTTTTCACCACCGTTACATATTTCTCCAAAGTATACATGTATCGTCGGCGAGTTTCGCCGCCATTGCATGTCCGATGCTACTTGTGCGGGGTTAGCTGATTTTGCCACCCGAGCAAAGATCCTTTGGATCTCTGACTTGGAGTGCCATTAATGGTCACTCATGCCATTTATTAAATGTCTATTTTTGAGTTTTAAATACTCTTTTGGCCGTTCTTTTTTTCATTTCCTATCCTGCCTAGCCGACCTCTAGACTTCCCTCACGCCGATTGATCGCGCTGATTTGAGGCTCAATCAAATTCGTCATCGTCGCATCTAGGGTTTTCCGTCGACGCTACAGGTAAGCCTCTCATTTGTTTTCGTTTTCCTTCCTAGTGTTTTGTTTGATATGATGATCAATGTGTTTTTTAAATTTTGTTTTGTTTGATTTTTGTTACGAATTTTTGTTTTGCAATTGTTTTTCTATTTGTTATGCTCGTTTTTGTTTAAATGATAGTTCATTTTATGCGTCGGATTTGTTTTCAAACTAGACCAATGATGCCCTAAGTATTTTTTCTGACTGGAGGTCGCTAAATTCACCGCTCAAACCCTAGGGCATTTGCCATATACCAAGATGTGTATGGTGGCGAATTTCGCCGCCCTAACACAAGCGACCACGTAACTCCTATCATAAGCAGTGTCGCTAGATGTCACCGTCTCAACCTTCCATTGTTTTGGTAACCAATCACTTGCAATGTCGGCCATTTTCACCAATCGAACATCACAAAGACCAATCCAACCTCACATATGAAGTCGGCGAAATTTGCCGCTTGGGTGTGTCTTCAAAGGATTTTTGTATGGAGGTGTATGGGCGGCAAATTTTGCCGCCCTTACACGAAAATCATCCAGTTTCAATCACATGCAGTAGCGGTAAATTTCACCGCTTTAACATAAACCTGCAGTGACGGCGTTTCTTGCCACCTTGACACTTGTTGTAATTTCCTTGTTACCTGCCATGTCGGTGTTTCCTGCCGCCCTTGCACAAACAGTTGACAAAACATGCAGCGTCGGCCAAAACACACGCCCGAACATCTAAAGTTTTAACCTTCCTCATTACTTGCAATGACGGTGTTTTCCGCCACTCATACATGTTAACAATAAATCTCCCAAAAATATGCAACAGCAGCTGAATCACCCACCTTTGCACATGAGTATTCTTCCCACATGCAGGAGTGGTCATTTCGACCGCTCATGCATATTTTCCTGTACTTTTTCCTAACACTGGAAAAACTCATTTTTTCCAAGACTTTTAGCCCGCTTTCGCCTTCGCCTTGATTTGCGCGCACTCAAGCCCTTCAAATGCGTGCTTTCCTGTCCAAGATCGTCGAATCGCAGTTGACCCAGTTTACCCAAATTTTCCCCTGACTATGAGATCATGGCCATTTGCAGTTTTCAATTAGCATTCGTGGTGAAGTTCAAATTCAAAGTTTTCTCTGGAGCTCATGACAGAACCGTCTCCATCAAAGGCCAAAGTCATGAAGTACAAATACCAGGGTGTCTTTCCGGTAACGGCAGTGTAATCAAACATTGATGAAATCAGAGACACAGAAATTGGGCATGTGGACATGGCAGAATTCATGGATAGAACAAAATAGGCAAATCCATCCAAGCCCATGCAGAAAATCATTGACAACAATATTCATTTGGTTGCATCATTTCCAGTCTCTGCGCACAATCCTGAATTTGTTCTGCAAGTGGCCAGTCACTACAACAGAGACACCAGAGTGGTGGTAGATTCTCAGGGAAATGTAATCATGAGATTGGATGCGGAATTCCTTGACAAAATCTTCATGTGTCCACCTATTGAAAACATTGGACGGATTGATTTTGCTCAGGGTCAACAAGACTATGATAATGATGTGGAATCTGCCAGGAGGTATATAAACAACAAATGGTTAAAGATTCCTAGAGGTAATTTGACCAGATGGCCAAAGGATCTTCACAGGAGTGACTTTGTAGAAGAGATCTGTGATTTGATTACTCTCTTGAGTCACATTAGAGGACTCCCTTTTCCAAGCTTAACTCATGTAGGAGACAGGAGATTGATCCCAGTATATGAGTATTATCCCCAAATTACTCTGAAGGGATCAATTCATCATTTCTGAAGGATCAATGACGCCTTCTTTTCAGTATTCATGTGTCTATGGGATAATGAATTGGTTCAGAACAGAGTCTCAGATGAAGCTTGGCAGGTTGTGAACTCTTTTGGTTGCTTGTTCCTGCAATTTCCCACCTTCACATATCTTCGGGTAGGGTATTATCCTGGTTACCCTTATATGCTTCCATGGTATCCCAGTGACTGCATTGTCCTTATGGAGCTATGCAGATAGCTGATTGTGGTAAATAACAAACAGATGGAGCTGAAGAAGTCAGGGATAAAGTTTCTCGTTGAAATTGGGAGGTACTCGATTCAATCCGCCAATAAAGCAAAAATAATTGACTTTGAATTGCAACTAGTCACCATGAAGACCTACAAGAAAAGAGACCACTTTGACTTCAAAAGAGTTCAGGATAAAATCAAGAGGAAGTCAAACTTTCATGTCCCAATGGTTGAAGACATATGGTCTGATCTCAGGACACAGAACGAGATCAGAAAGCTAGACTTCTGCAGACTTCACCTGAGTTAGATTGAAGAACTAGGCCTCGCTGATATTCCAGATGGAATGGAGGATGACGGCGACGTTCTGGATCCCAAGTACAACACAGAAAATGTTGAGGCTTCACCTCTCCCAGAGGTGAAATGGTCAGTCAAAGAGGAGACATCTATCAGGAAAAGATTCCAACAAATATTGGCTAACACCAACATATGGTTAGAAGGCAAAGGAATTAAATTGAAAGAATTCCTCACAGGGTCCGAAGCTAAGACACTAGAACAAATAGGTAAGAAGGCCGAGAATAGGACCAAAAATAAGGGTGATGCCCCTTCTTCTTCTAGGATACACCAACCAAAGATCAAATTTGTATCCAAAGGAGGAAAGAAGAAGGAAGTTGCAGAAACTTCTGATGTCACTAAGTCAGATGCTGAAGATACTAATGTTGATCAAATGGAAATTGAAGACGTTGAGGTTGAAGAACGAAATGTTCAAAAGTCTAAGACAAAGATATCTGATGAATCTGACAAGGAAGAGGAAGCTGAACAAGGCAAAGGAGAAGATGCAAAAGTAGAACAACTTGATGGTTCCCCTCAAACTCCTGTGAAAGATCTTCCCTCCGAGACACAAGTTCTTACACCTCCTCCTCATGTTCCGATTGCCGATAGTTTTCTAGTGGTTTCGAATGTCCCTCTTTCGCCAATTTTTATTGTTTCTTCCGATAATACTCCTTCTATGAAAGCTAGTTTTGGAACTGTTTTTGATTCTTCTGGTTCCATTCCAAGCTTATCTTCCCCATCTTTTGACATCAGGGAACAAACTGTTTTAGAGAACCTTCTAGATGCTTCACAAAAGGTTGTTGATACATGTGTGATATTTACCAACACAATTCCTATTGTGACCATCACAGGTACAAATATGGAGCTAGCCAAACAAGTAGTAGATTCATCTCCGGTTGTTGGCACTTCTATTCTTCCCCTGTGGTTTATCCGCGTATACTCCAAAGAGGAAGAAGCAAGCCATTTCGCCTGATGAGATCGACATTGAAAAGTTGTTGCCCGTGAAAGTAAAGAACCAGAAGAAGAAGCCTAAGACTGTTTCTAGGCTGGTCACCGAAAAGGGAATCAGGTACACAGAAATTGCCAAACCTCTTGAAGATGCCACGGTTGACACTTTTGACATGAGTAATTATGTCATCTCAAGGGTTGAGTTGGGTAAAGTGACTCATGAGGGTATAAAGGTAGATTTCCAGACTACTGCCAATACTTTACTTGAAAAGTATGACGAAGCCAAGAAGGAGAAGGAACAGTATAAAGCAAAAGTAGAACAACTTGCTGCTGTCCTTCAAAAAATAGTGAAGTCATTAGAAATAGTAGAACCCATGGTAGTGACAGTGGAAGATCCCCTGATACAGAAGGTTGAAAAAGTGCAAGCTAGAGGTAAGATAGTGGGGGATGTAGTGGAGAGGTTGTTGGCTCAAGGACGAGTTCTGCTAAAAACCACTATGGAAAGGAAAGAGAAAATGGACAAAGCTAAAGCTGAGCTGGACAATCTAGTAGATCTACTTTCACAAGAGTTGTAAGATCAAGAAGAGAGCCTAGAAGAGTGGATAGACATGAAGAAGATCAAGATAAAGAATCTGATCACCATTGGGGTGATCACCAACAGGGAATCATATCTTAAGACCAAGGAGACTCTGGCTCATCGTATTTACATAATAAAGAGTCTACTTGAAGATCTATGCCAAGCTCGAGAAGCCAGTGAAGATAGTGATGTCACACTTCTACACCGGCTAGAAGAAATTCCTTGCACCTTGACAAGGGAAGATCACAGTTTCCTCACAGCATAGGAAATGATAAGTTCTTTTGAAGAAATGGTCCAAAAGAAATTTGAAGAGGAGGCGCCCTCAGTGCTTTCAATGGATAACCTGTATGACCAACATTCGACTCTAGAGAACTTGAAAAATAATCTGGACAAGCATGAAAAGGCGATAAAGGCGGTGAAAGATTCAATTCTCTGAGCCCGCACCATCTCAGGGAATACAGCAAAACTAGATGCATGCGAGATGTCGGTCGTTCAAACTATGTACTAGAACTTCCTGAAGAAAAAAGACGGAGGAAGCTAGTGCCTTAGCTTATTTTTCTTAGATGATATGTAAATTGAATTTTGTTTTGGACATTTTCACATGTAATTTTCCAAAATGTAATTACATGTGATACAAGAGAAGTCCCAAGTCAAATAGGACTCTTTTGTTGAATAAGTCAAAGTAGTTGTAGATTTCCTAAATTTTCTCAAGGCCTCTCCCTATAAATAAAGAGGGCCTCTTTTGTAAATATTATCTTTTATCTATTGTAGCAAAACTCTGTCGAATTGAGAAGCAAGTTGAGACTTTGTGCTTATTTGTGTAAATCAATTTTCAGATATTTATCAATACAAGAGAGCAAGTTGAATTCCAATCTTTGTTGGAGCGATTTGTATTATGATAGAATTGTTCTTATGTCTTTGCTATCATATTATCTTTGATAAGTAATTGAAGTGTGAGGGTTTATTTCAAGTGATTAAGGAGTATTCTAAATCTGATTTTAATAGACTTTGAGCTATAAAATCATTTGTGAGAATTGTGTTGTGTTCGTGAATGAGAAATAGCTTGAAGACTTTGTGCTGCAAGTTGTTATCTTTAATCTATTTATCTCATTTTGGCGTATAGTGAAGACTTTGGGCTGCACTCTACTCTGAATCATTTTATTTTCCGTTGGTGAACAAAGTAATGGAAGACTTTGTGTTTTTGTGGATTTTGTGGTAATTCATAGTTCTTGGCATTATATTAGTTTTGTTGAAATCATAATATATTGTAAACATCATTTCTAAAAAAAGAGAAATGGATGGTATGATCACACCCCTAAGTTAGTTTTAGTTTAAAATAAAGTTGTAATAATTGATAGGGAACCTCCCCTTGCTGAGAGGAGAGATTTATCTCATTGTACTGTGGTTGATATACCCATTTTGCCTTCAGTTAGTTGAAGACAAAATATTCACCCAACAGTTTTTGGCGACTCCACTGGGGAAGGAACGCGCAACTTGAAGCCTCATGCTCTGAGTTGAAGCATTTTTAGTTCTTTTCCATTTGTTGCAAAATTTTGTTAGGCATACTACATTCTGGAAGATTCCCGGTATACCAGAAGCAAGAGAGCTCAAGGTATTATTGATCCTGCATTTGAATTGATGCAGCAAAATAATTTTGGACTCTTGCCTCCGCGACCTCGTCTTCAGCGCACCAGGAGTTTTCCTCCTACAAATGCTAGGTCTCCAATACCAGGTGAAGCTTCTAGTGCTAGTGCTAGCAGAATTTTGTCTATTCATATGACACAAAGTTTTTCTATCCCACCTTTCAATCAACGCATCATGGTAGTTCAAGGCCCTTGGGGTAATACCTTTGGTCCTCTGAATTTGACCCCACCATTGCATGAACTACCTCGTAGTTCAAGAAAGAATTTCCCCAAATTCTACGATGATGGGAAGGTTCATCCTGATGAACACATTGCAGCTTTCTATATAGCCTGTGGTGTGATAGGTGTCGAGCACGAAGATGTAGCTGTATGACTTTTTGTAGAAACACTGCAAGGAGCTGCTGCAGACTAGTTTTATCATCTTCAAGCTCAGACCATAATGAACTGGAATACTCTCAAAACCAAGTTCGAAGCCAGGTTTAAACCTATGGAAGATGCACATGCATTGTTGGTGCAGCTAACACAAATGAAAAAAGAACGTCACGAACCTATGCGAGACTTCATCGCTAAGTTCAATAAGTTGAGAAACAGGATTCCCACCACTGCTGAGCCAATAGCGGAGAATCTTAAGTGTTTCTTTATCAATACACAACTTCCTGAGGTGAGTTTTCTTTTAAGGCGAGCCGGTCCTGCAGATCTTGCTGCAACTCAGATTTTGGCAACTGAAGTGGAAGATGATCTTATCCTTGCAGGTAAGATAAGACAGGATTCTAATAGAAATAAAAGCTCCTTTTCTATTGAGAATTCTTCCACAAGCACCACGAATCCTATGGTGCAAAAGCTAGCAAATGAATTGCTAGCTCTGAAGAGACAAATGTCCCAAGGTATGTCTACCCCTCCTTATCGGGACGTACCAAGAAGGACATTCCCAAATAATTCATATCAAGGCAATGCTGCTAGAAATCAAGGACAGCACAATCGTCTTCTACCTACACAGGGGAAACTTGCCATTGAAGCAGCGCCGGTCAACTCAATAGTTGGCTATTATGAAGCTGAGAATGAACTCTCTTTCCAACCTGAGTTGGACTATGAAAATGATGCTAATCTCTTCACAGAAGGAGAAGAAGAATTAGCTGGCGACTCTACCATCACCTTTTTGAATTATCAGGACGAAGCTGAAAAAGGAGAAGTGTGTGAAGGAGCATATGCTATCTTTACCAGGTCCCAGAATCAGCCAACTCTTTAAGATAATAAAGCAAAGGTGAGAGAAGAATCTCAACTAGTAATTTCAATCGCTAAACGAGGGACTCCGCTACCTTTCCAATCGAAGGACCCGGTGGGTAACAAACAAGTAAGTGCATCTAACGAATTTGTACCTTCCACTTCTACTCCTCAGACTAGTACCATCTCTACCAAAAATCAAAATGATGGATTTTCTTCCTCCATTTCTAATTCTTTTCAGTAGTTTGATATAATAGATCATGCTAGGAGGACTAAGATCCAAATGTCTGAAGTTGAGTATTTACAAGCTAATCCTGAACAATTTGATAGATTAGCCAAATACGTCAAAAATAAGACCATCCCTGCAAGACAAGAGTTTCCAAAAGTTGCTCATAACTCCTCCAAAAGCAAACCTACCCAAAATAATCTTGTCACTACTCCCCTTGAAGCCTCTGGAAAAATTGAACCTTTCTATGTTTCGCTATTAGTAAATGGTCATAAATTGAGCAATTGCGTAATAGATTCTGGAGCCTTTGACAATGTTATGCCTGCTAAGGTAGCAGACGCCCTTGGCCTCACCTTAACCAAAACTTTTGGGAGGTGTTTCTCTATGGAGAATAAGTAAGTTCCAATTTTGGGTCAAATCAAAGATGCCCAATTTGCATTTGCAGCTTTTCCAGATAAGAGAATTAAGATGACAGTTCTGGTAGTTGATGTTCCAGCTTCTTACAGCATTCTACTTGGGCGTAATTTCTGCAAGGATGTAGGTGGGGAGTTAAACATGGATCTATCTGAAGCAAGGATACCTGTTAAAAGTGTCATGCAGAAGTTGCTTCTTGAGAAGGAGGCAAAATACATTGTCACCCAAACATCAAATCCCAAAGCTCAAATTTTGTTTGAGTCCTCGGGAATGGGTAACTATTTCCTGTCTACTGAAGATGGTTCTAGTTCATTAGATGAGAGTTCCTCAAGTGATAGCTCAGACCATTCAGATGAAGAATTAGATGAGTTTTCAGATGAAAGTTTAGGTGAAGGTATAGTAATGCTGGATTCTTCCCTCATTGATGAGGAGGATTCTCCTGATCAAAGAAATTCCCAAAAATCAAATTCTAATGAAGTCTAGATTTTAGAATTTGATGGCAGTTGTTCATCTACCGGTTTTGGAGCCGGAGTGGTCTTGATATCTCCTCAAGGTGATATCTTACCTTTTTCATACAAGTTACAATTTGACAACACCAATAACACCACCGAATACGAGTCCTTGTTACTCGGATTGGACGCTGCTCATGCTAGAGGCGTTAAAATCCTTCATGCTCAAGGGGATGCCGAATTGGTGGTTTGTCAAGTGAGGAATTTGTACCAAACCAAGAATGAAAGATTGAGACACTATCGCAATCGCGTATGGGATTGCATTGAAGGTTTTGATGCTTTCAACATTTCTGCAGTGCCAAGAGAGTTCAATGATTGTGCAGATTCATTGGTTGTTTCCACCACCCTCATGATTCCTCACAAAGATTTCAAAGGAAACAAGTACAGTATTGAGTTGGTCTTTCGACCAAGTGTACCTGATAATGCTGACCATTGGCAGGTGTTCAATGGTGATAACCAAATCATTGCTTTCTTAGAAAAGATGGATAGCTTTGACGAACTCTATTTTGAAGGCAGTGAGTCTCCACCACAGGAATATGTTTCCGAGATAGATTCACAAATTGGCGAAGAGTTTCTTTAGTTAAAAGGGAATAAGATTCCAAAAGGTCTGGTTTCCCTTGAGAAGTTATTTGATAAACATGATAGGTATATCAAGCAGCGATAACAACAACAGGATTCAAGTTCCTCTATGGAATTTGAGTAGGTAAATTTGAGTTCGGAAGTAGATCCTAAGATGGTCAACATTGGAAAATGTTGCACTGCTGATGAAAGATCCAAATTAATTACCCTTCTTCACCATTACATTGATGTTTTGGCTTACTCCTATGATGATCTGATGTCTTTCAGGCCTAAGGAGGTTCAACACGAAATTCCCCTCAAAGCTAGATCGTTGCCTCACAAGCAAAAGCAGAGGCAATACAATCCTAAGATATCAGGTACGATCCTTTCTGAAGTTTAGAAGATGCTGAATGCAAAGATAATTTTTCCAATTCATCATTCCACCTGGATCGCAAACATAGTTCCCATAAGGAAGAAGAATGGAGAAATCCGTATCTGTGTTGATTTCAGGAATCTCAACCAATCTTCCCTAAAAGATAACTACCCTTTGCCCATCATGGATCAAGTATTTCAAACAGTGACTGGTTCAGAAATGCTGTCTATGCTAGATGGTTTTTCAGGGTATAACCAAGTGGAGGTCAATGAAGTAGATCAGTTCAAAACTGCTTTCACTACACCATGGGGCACATTTGCATATCGTAGAATGCCTTTTGGTCTGATCAATGCTGGCGCCACATTTTAGAGAGCGATGGATCTTACCTTCAGAGATGAGATGGGGAAGTTCATCGTGGTGTATCTCAATGACTTGACTGTTTTCTCCAAAAATTGTCATGATCATGCGCATCATTTACGACAAGTGCTGGAGCGCTGGCGGTAAAATGGTATTTCCCTCAATCCTAAGAAGTCAGTTTTTGGGGTTACAGAAGGTAAGCTTCTCGGACACATTGTATCCTGGGAAGGTACTAAAATTGACTTAGAAAGAGTCAAATCTATTCAAAGTCTTACTCTACCTACTAGTAAGACTACAACTCATTCTTTCTTTGGAAAGGTGAATTTCCTGAGAAGGTTCATTCCTGAGTTTGCAGAGAAAACCCATCACATTGTCAATATGATGAAGGGTAAGGCTACTTTCTGTTGGACTGCAGAAGGCAAAGAAGCATTTGAGGATATCAAAAGGGCTATTGCTTATGCTCTAGTTCTTGTGTGTCCTGATTACACCAAAAATTTTGTAGTTATAGCTACGCTTTAGAACATACACTTTCGGCTATTCTGGTTCAACAGAATGAAGAAGGTGTGGAATCCCCCATATCATTCATGAGTTGTCCTCTCAAGGCTCATGAATTGAAGTATTCAAATATGGAGAAGCATGCCTATGCTGTGGTCAAAGCGGTGAAGCATTTAAGGTTCTATATTCTGAATTCACACACTATTGTTATGGTTCCTGATACAATAGTCAAGTCTATCCTAACTCAACAGGAGTTCGGAACAAAGAGAGGTAATTGGATTGCTAAGATCCAAGAATTTGATCTGGATATCAAGCCTACCAAGCTTGTGCATGGTAAGGGTTTGTGTCAATTGATCGCTGATAACGTTCCAAAAGAGATAGGGGACGAAGAAGAAGAAGTTGTGGACACACCAACTATTTTTTTTGTCACTACAACTGACGAGTGGTATTCTAATATCGCTCATTTCCTTACCTATGGTGAGTGTCCTTCTCACTTGTCTTATAAGGAGAAAAGAACTGTCAAGTTGAAGGTAGCTAATTATGTCCTTTGGGACAATGGTTTGTACAAAAGGAGTCTTGATGGTGTATTTCTCCGTTGCGTGGATAAAGCGCAACAAAGTAGACTTTTGGAGTCTTTCCACAATTTGTCTTGTGGAGGACATTTTTCCGCACCTGTAACGGCTCACAAGATTCTATGAACTAGATATTATTGGCCGACACTGTTCCAAGATGCGTACAATTGGGTACATAGGTGTGAATTGTGTCAACAGTTCATTGGGAAACCAAAGTTGGCAGCCCTACCTCTCAAACCAGTGGTGATTGAGGAACCTTTTCAGCAATGGGGCATTGATTTCATTGGCGCAGTGAATCCATCATCAAGTGTAGGACATAATTATGTTCTCACCGCAACAGACTATTTTACCAAGTGGGTGGAAGCCATTCCAGTCAAACATGCTACTTCTGAAGTGGTATGCAGTTTTCTTAAGGAAAACATTATTTCTAGGTTTGGAGTTCCAAACAAGATTGTAGCAGACAATGCTACTTGTTTTTTCTCTCATGAGATTACTAAATTTTGCTATGAGCATGGGATCATTCTTTCCCATTCTTCAGACTATTATCCGCAAGGAAATGGTCACGCAGAATCAAGCAATAAGAATCTGGTCACTATTATCAGGAAACTGGTAGATGAGAGTCAGAGAACTTGGCATAAGGCATTGTTTGATGCTTTATGGGCAGATAGAATTACCCCCAAAAGGGCAATAGGCATGTCACCATTTCAGCTTCTATATGGTCTTAATGCAGAGATACCAATTACCTTAGAATTGCCAGTATTGAGGTTGGTGAAGGCATTGAAAGATAGAACTTTTGATAGTTCTATTGATAAAAGGATCATGTATCTGACTGAACTTGAGGAGCAGCGCACTATGGTAGTGGACCGTATTGCTGAGCACTAAAGTCAAGTCAAGAAACTCTTCGACAAGAAGGCAAAGGCTCATGAGTTTCAGATTGGAGATCAAGTCTTGTTGTGGGACAAGAGGAGAGAACCAAAAGGAATGCATGGAAAATTTGATTCCTTGTGGAGAGGTCCATTCACCATTCATCAATTCTATGGTGAAAATAGTTTCTTGCTAGAGTATCAGGATGGGACACCATTCTTGCTACCTCACAGTGGGCAACATCTGAAGCACTTCATTCCTTGAAGTATCAGATAAGTTCAATTGTATATTTGTATAGTTATGTGTTTATTTTTGTATTTTCTTTCAGTCTTTGTGTTTTTTATTTTTAGCTTGACTCTATAGCCCAATGGCATGGATGAAGGCACTTAGAGACTGGATTCTACTCCCTTCAATTGTTTCAAAGTTTGATCGAAGGAAGTTCCCTAGTTAGAGCTAGCTGTTGTTCTCAAAATCAGCTGCACTCTGTTTTGTAGACAACCCCCACGAAACTTGTCCGTTTCATGACTCTACACTCTAAGCTTGCAAATCGAGACAAGATTCCCTTGATCTCATGCGAAGTCATTTGACATTCTAAACTGGTCTACGACATTCCCTTGAATTGGTTTCTTGATATTCGTGAATCTCTTTCAAGACGTAAACTGATTAATATGTCAATTTTTAGCCATTTTTAGGAGTTAGTAAATTTTTGAATTTTTGATATGTAATGGCGGCACTATTCGCCACTCTTACATGTGTGTTTCTTTAAATATGTAAAAGCAGCATTTTTCGCTACCGTTACATATTTCTCCAATGTATACATGTATCGTCGGTGAGTTTCGCCGCCATTGCATGTCCGATGCTACTTGTGCGGGGTCAGCCAATTTTGCCGCCCGAGCAAAGATCCTTCAGATCTCTGACTTGGAGTGCCATTAATGGTCACTCGTGCCATTTATTAAATGTCTATTTTTGAGTTTTAAATACTCTTTTGGCCGTTCTTTTTGTCATTCCCTATCCTGCTTAGCTGACCTCTAGACTTCCCTCGCGCCGATCGATCGCGCCGATTTGAGGCTCAATCAAATTCGTCATCGTCGCATCTAGGGTTTTCCGCCAAAACTACAAGTAAGCCTCTCATTTGTTTCATTTTCCTTCCTAGTGTTTTGTTTGATATGATGATCAGTGTGTTTTTTAAATTTTGTTTTGTTTGATTTTTGTTACGAATTTTTGTTTTGCGATTGTTTTTCTGTTTTTTATGCTCATTTTTGTTTAAATGATAGTTCATTTTATGCGTCAGATTTGTTTTCAAACCAGACCAATGATGCCCTAAATATTTTTTCCGACTGGAGGTTGCTAAATTCACCGCTCAAACCCTAGGGCATTTGCCATATACCACGATGTGTATGGCGGCAAATTTTGTCGCCCTAACACAAGCGACCTCGTAACTCCTATTATAAGCAGTGTTGCTAGATGTCACCGTCTCAACCTTCCGTTGTTTTGGTAATCAATCACCTGCAATGTCGGCCATTTTCACCGATCGAACATCGCAAAGACCAATCCAACCTCACATACGAAGTCGGCAAAATTCGCCGCTTGGGTGTGTCTTCAAAGGATTTTTGTATGGAGGTGTATGGGCGGAAAATTTCACCGCCCTTACATGAAAATCATCCAGTTTCAATCACATGCAGTAGCGGTATATTTTGCCGCTTTAACATCAACCTGCAGTGACGGCGTTTCTCGCTGCCTTGACACTCGTTGTAATTTCCTTGTTACCTGCCATGTCGGTGTTTCCTGCCGCCCTTGCACAAACAGTTGACAAAACATGCAGCATCGGCCAAAACACCCGCCCGAACATCTAAAGTTTTAACCTTCCTCATTACTTGCAATGACGACGTTTTCCGCCACTCATACATGTTAACAATAAATCTCCCAAAAATATGCAACAGCGGCTAAATCACCTGCCTTTGCACATGAGTATTCTTCCCACATGCAGGAGCGGTCATTTTGACCGCTCATGCATATTTTCCTGTACTTTTTCCTAACACTGGAAAAACTCATTTTTTCCAAGACTTTTAGCCCACTTTTGCCTTCACCTTGATTTACGCGCACTCAAGCCCTTCAAACGCGTGCTTTCTTGTCCATGATCATCGAATCGCAGTTGACCCAGTTTACCCAATTTTTCCCTTGACTGCGAGATCATGGCCTTTTGCAGTTTTCAATCAGCGTTCGTGGTGAAGTTCAAATTCAAAGTTTTCTCTGGAGCTCATGGCAGAACCGTCTCCATCAAAGGCCAAAGTCATGAAGTACAAATACCAGGGTGTCTTTCCGGTAACGGCAGTGCAATCAAACATTGATGAAATCAGAGACACAGAAGTTGGGCATGTGGACATGGCAGAATTCGTGGATAGAACAAAATAGGCAAATCCATCCAAGCCCATGCAGAAAATCATTGACAGCAATATTCATTTGGTTGCATCATTTCCAGTCTTTGCGCACAATCCTGAATTTGTTCTGCAAGTGGCTAGTCACTACAACAGAGACACCAGAGTGGTGGTAGATTCTCAGGGAAATGTAATCATGAGATTTGATGCAGAATTCCTTGACAAAATCTTCATGTGTCCACCTATTGAAAACATTGGACGGATTGATTTTGCTCAGGGTCAACAAGACTATGATAATGATGTGGAATCTGCCAGGAGGTATATAAACAACAAATGGTTAAAGATTCCTAGAGGTATTTTGACCAGATGGCCAAAGGATCTTCACAGGAGTGACTTTGTAGAAGAGCTCTGTGATTTGATTACTCTCTTTAGTCGCATCAGAGGACTCCCTTCTACTTCCAAATTCTAGGATTGGATGTACACTTACATCAAGGTGATTCTATGGGGTAATCAGAAGATATTCTGGGGAGAATAGATCAGCAATGCATTGCACGAGCAACTGGTAAGAGTCAATACTACCTTCAAATTTTATATGAGCTCTTATCTTGTCTATGCTGCTGCAAGCATGAGAAACGTTCCAGGCTTAACTCAGGTAGGAGACAGGAGATTGATCCCAGTATATGAGTATTATCCCCAAATTACTCTGAAGGGATCAATTCATCATTTCTGAAGGATCAATGATGCCTTCTTTTCAGTATTCATGTGTCTATGGGATAATGAATTGGTTTAGAATAGAGTCTTAGATGAAGCTTGGTAGGTTGTGAACTCTTTTGGTTGCTTGTTCCTGCAATTTCCCACCTTCACATATCTTTGGGTAGGGTATTATCCTGGTTACCCTTATATGCTTCCACGGTATCCCAGTGACCGCATTGTCCTTATGGAGCTATGTGGATAGCTGATTGTGGTGCACAACAAACATATGGAGTTGAAGAAGTCAGGGATAAAGTTTCCCGTTGAAATTGGGAGGTACTCGGTTCAATCCGCCAATAAAGCAAAAATAATTGACTCTGAATTGCAACTGGTCACCATGAAGACCTACAAGAAAAGAGACCACTTTGACTTTAGAAGAGTTCAGGATAAAATCAAGAGGAAGTCAAACTTTCATGTCCTAATGGTTGAAGACATATGGTCTGATCTCAGGACACAGAATGAGATCAGAAAGCTAGACTTCTGCGGACTTCACCTAAGTCAGATTGAAGAACTAGGCCTCACTGATATTCCAAATGGAATGGAGGATGATGGTGACGTTCTGGATCCCAAGTACAACATAGAAAATGTTGAGGCTTCACCTCTCCCAGAGGTGAAATGGTCAGTCAATGAGGATACATCTATCATGAAAAGATTCCAACCAATACTGGCTAACACCAACATATGGTTAGAAGGCAAAGGAATTAAATTGAAAGAATTCCTCATAGGGTCTGAAACTGAGACACTAGAACAAACAGGTAAGAAGGCCGAGAATAGGACCAAAAATAAGGGTGATGCCCCTTCTTCTTCCAGGATACACATACTAAAGATCAAATTTGTATCCAAAGGAGGAAAGAAGAAGGAAGTTGCATAAACTTCTGACGTCACTAAGTCAGATGCTGAAGATACTAATGTTGATCAAATGGAAATTGAAGACATTGAGGCTGAAGAACAAAATGTTCAAAAGTCTAAGACAAAGATATCTGATGAATCTGACAAGGAAGAGGAAGCTAAACAAGGCAAAGGAGAAGACGTAGAAGTAGAACAACTTGATGGTTCCCCTCAAACTCCTGTGAAAGATCTTCCCTCCGAGACACAAGTTCTTACACCTCCTCCTCATGTTTCGGTTGCTGATAGTTTTCCAGTGGTTTCGAATGTCCCTCTTTCACCAATTTTTGTTGTTTCTTCCGATAATACTCCTCCTTCTATGAAAGCTAGTTTTGGAACTGCTTTTGATTCTTCTGGTTCCATTCCAAGCTTATCTTCCCCATCTTTTGACATCAGGGAACAAACTGTTTTAGAGAACCTTCTGGATGCTTCACAAAAGGTTGTTGATACAGGTGTGATATTTACCAACATAAGTCCTATTGTTACCATCATAGGTACAAATATGGAGCTGGCCAAACAAATAGTAGATTCATCTCCGGTTGTTGGCGCTTCTATTCTTCCCCTGTGGTTATCTGTGTATACTCCAAAGAGGAAGAAGCAAGCCATTTCACTTGATGAGATCGACATTGAAAAGCTGTTGCCCGTGAAAGTAAAGAACCAGAAGAAGAAGCCTAAGAACATTTCTAGGCTAGTCATCGAAAAGGGAATCAGGTACGCAGAAATTGCCAAACCTCCTGAAGATGCCACGGTTGACACTTTTGACATGAGTAATTATGTCATCTCAAGGGTTGAGTTGGGTAAAGTGATTCACGAGGGTATAAAGGTAGATTTCCAGACTACTGCCAATACTTTACTTGAAAAGTATGACGAAGCCAAGAAGGAGAAGGAACAGTATAAAGCAAAAGCAGAACAACTAGCTGCTGTCCTTCAAAAAATAGTGAAGTCATCAGAAATAGTAGAACCCATGGTAGTGACAGTGGAAGATCCCCTGATATAGAAGGTTGAAAAAGCGCAAGCCAGAGGTAAGATAGTGGGGGATGTAGTGGAGTGGTTGTTGGCTCAAGGACGAGTTCTGCTAAAAACCACTGTGGAAAGGAAAGAGAAAATGGACAAAGCTAAAGCTGAGCTGGACAATCTAGTAGATCTACTTTCACAAGAGCTGCAAGATCAAGAAGAGAGCCTAGAAGAGTGGATAGACATGAAGAAGATCAAGATAAAGAATCTGATCACCATTGGGGTCATCACTAACAGGGAATCATATCTTAAGATCAAGGAGACTCTGGCTCATCATATTTACATAATAAAGAGTCTACTTGAAGATCTATGCCAAGCTCGAGAAGCCAATGAAGATAGTGATGTCACACTTCTACACCGGCTAGAAGAACTTCCTTGCACCTTGACAAGGGAAGATCACAGTTTCCTCACAACATAGGAAATGATAAGTTCTTTTGAAGAAATGGTCCAAAAGAAATTTGAAGAGGAGGCGCCCTCAGTGCTTTCAATGGATAACCTGTATGACCAACATTCAACTCTAGAGAACCTGAAAAATAATTTGGACAAGCATGAAAAGGCGATAAAGGCAGTGAAAGATTCAATTCTCCGAGCCCGCACCATCTCAGGGAATACAACAAAACTAGATGCATGCGAGATGTCGGTCATTCAAACTATTTACCAGAACTTCCTGAAGAAAAAAGAGGGAATAAACTAGTGCCTTAGCTTATTTTTCTTAGATGATATGTAAATTGAATTTTGTTTTGGACATTTTCACATGTAATTTTTCCAAAATGTAATTACATGTGATACACGAGAAGTCCCAAGTCAAATAGGACTCTTTTGTTGAATAAGTCAAAGTAGTTGTAGATTTCCTAAATTTTCTCATGGCCTCTCCCTATAAATAAAGAGGGCCTCTTTTGTAAATATTATCTTTTATCTATTGTAGCAAAACTGTACCGAATTGAGAAGCAAGTTGAGACTTTGTGCTTATTTGTGTAAATCAATTTTCAGATATTTATCAATACAAGAGAGCAAGTTGAATTCCAATCTTTGTCTTGGAGTGATTTGTTTTATGATAGAATTGTTCTTATGTCTTTGCTATCATATTATCTTTGATAAGTAATTGAAGTGTGAGGGTTTATTTCAAGTGATTAAGGAGTATTCTAAATCTGATTTTAATAGACTTTGAGCTATAAAATCATTTGTGAGAATTGTGTTGTGTTCGTGAATGAGAAATAGCTTGAAGACTTTGTGCTGCAAGTTGTTATCTTTAATCTATTTATCTCATTTTGGCATATAGTGAATACTTTGGGCTGCACTCTACTCCGAATCATTTTATTTTCCGTTGGTGAACAAAGTAACGGAAGACTTTGTGTTTTCGTGGATTTTGTGGTAATTCATAGTTCTTGGCATTATATTAGTTTTGTTGAAATCATAATATATTGTAAACATCATTTCTGAAGAAAGAGAAATGGATGGTATGATCACACCCCCAAGTTAGTTTTAGTTTAAAATAAAGTTGTAATAATTGATAGGGAACCTCCCCTTGCTGAGAGGAGAGATTTATCTCATTTTATTGTGGTTGATATACCCATTTTGCCTTCAATTAGTTGAAGACAAAATATTCACCCAACAGAACTAATTCCCAAGTTTCATTCTTCTCTATTTGCAGTAGTTCTTCCTCCATTACCTTTACCTAATTTTCATCATTGCATGCTTCATTCACATTTTTTAGTTCAATCTTTAAAAGCAAACAATAATTAACTTGTTCCTCTGCAGCTCTTCTTCTTGTTAGCACACCTTTGTTTTTGTCACCTATAATCTGATCTTTAGAATGATTGATCCTTACATGCCTGGGAGTATTGACAACACTTTTTGGAGCCTCTTCTTCATCCTAACAGTCTACTTGCTCATCTTTTTCTTCAATTTCTATAGTTACAGATTCATCTGGTTCATAAAAACTCAGGTTTGATATTCTTTCTTTTCCTTCATCTACCTTCACATTTGCACTCTCAACAATCTTTTTGAGCCTTTTGTTGTAGCATCGGTAGGCCTTACTCTTGGTAGAGTTTCTAAGAAAGATTCCTTCATCACATCTTGCATCAAACTTTCCTAGATCTTCATCTCTCTCTATATAACATTTGCTTCCAAAGGCTTTAAAATATTTTACTGTGGGAATTCTTCCATACCATAATTCATAGGGAGTTTTAGTACCATTACCTTTCACTTGAACTCTGTTTTGAATGTAGACGGTAGTGTGAATAGCTTCTTTCCAAAAGACTTCTGGTAGACCTTCTTCCTTCATCATTGTCATAGAAGCCTGCTGAACTATCCTCTTCTTCCTTTCCACAACTCCATTTCGTTGAGGAGTCCTAGGTGCAGACATCTGTCTCTTTATCCCATGCTCTTCACAGAAAATGCTGAATTCATTTGGAGTGAACTCACCTCCTCTATCCGACCTTAAGCATTTGATCTTCAAATCTATTTCATTCTCAACCACTGCCTTGAAAGATTTGAACTTCTCTAGGGCTTTTGATTTATCTCTTAGAAAAGTAACCCAAGTCATTCTAGAATAATCATCAATAAGCAACATGAAGTACCTGTCACCTTGTAGACTTCTCACCCTTGTAGGACCACAGAGATCAGCATGCACTAGATCCAACAAACCGGTAGAAAATTGTTCTTTACTCTTGAAACTTGTCCTTGTCTGCTTTCCGAATTGATATTCCTTACAAATTGAGTTGAAGGGTTTCACAAGTCTTGGTAAATCTCTCACAGCCTGACTTGAACTTATCTTTACCAAACTATCAAAGTTCATATGACACATCCTTCTATGCCACAACCAACTTTCATCTACCTAAGCCAACAAGCAATAATCATTAGTTCCTCTTAATTGATATATGTTTCCTCTTGTCTTCTTACTGGTAGCAATCATAGTTCTGGAGCTTTCCATGATCTTGCACCCATTATCTTTGAATCTCAGATCATATCCTTTGTCACACATCTAACCAACACTCAAAAGATTATGCTTCAAACCCTTCACATACAGAACATTGTTAGTATTATGCTTTCCATCAAATGAAATAGATCTTTTTCCACAAATCTTACTAGCTGCATTATCTCCAAACCTAACCAGTCCTCCATCATACTTTTCCAAACATACAAACTTACTTTTGTCACTGGTCATGTGATGTGAGCATCCACTATCAATAATCCATTCATCCTTATCTTTCTCAACTTGAACAACCAAAGCACTTTTTTCTACTGGTTTTTCATCCTTCACATAGCTACCAGGATTAGTAGACACATGATTTTCTTTAATAGCAATAAAAAGGCATTCATTTGCACTAGTATTAGCATCATCAGTCACTCCTTTATCATCAAAATATCTGACATAGTATCATTTCTTTGGAACTCTAGGTTTGCTCTCATATTTCTTCCTATTTCTTTCAATTCTTCCAGGACATCTGGAAGCATAGTGACCTACTTTACCATAATAGAAACATTTGAAAGGTAATTTACCTTTGAACTTATCAGATCCTCTTTGTAGCCTATCAACAAAGTTACCTTTAATTTCATCAAAGTCATCATCCACGTTGTATTTCTAAGCTTTGGAGATCTCTGCTGAAGTATTGGCTTTAAAAGATGATTCAACTTTAGGAAAGGCGTCACCAAATTCTCTCATCTCAAAGGCTGTAAGCTTTCCAAGCAACCGATCTCTGTCAATAGTCTTCACAATCATGAATTCTTCAATTGCAGCTACTTTGTGGCTATAGGATTTTGGTAGTGATCTGAGAATTTTCATCACAACTTCCTTATCAGTGAGAGTTTCTCCCATACCTTTTATTCCAGTGACAAGTTCATCAACTCTTTCCATAAATGCTATTATGTTTTCATCTTCTTTCATCTTCAAACCTTCATATCTTACTTTCAGACTCTGTAGCTTTGCTTCTCTAACAGAATCATCTCCATACAAAATTTTTAGCTTCTCCCATACCTCATTTGCAGATTCAAGGTCCACAACTTTTGTCAGCACTGAGTCACTTAAGGAACTTAATAGAGCATCCTTTGCTTTGACATCTAGCTCACATTCTTTGATATCATCTTTAGTTGTCAAACCACCTTCAGGCATAACAAATTGTGATAGTGTAGCTAGCCATACTTTGTAACCAAGACATGGCTTTTCATTCGTGCTTTCCAAAGAGTATAATTTGTCCCATCAAAATGTGGAGCTTCCTTCTTGTAAGACATCTTGGATCTTCCTCAAGCTGTTAGGCTTTCTTCAAAGGAACTTAGCTCTGATACCAATTGTTGAACTTGTTGGTCATGATGTTAGTCATAAACAAGCATAGAATAAAAGTTACATAACAACCTTTACTTATCTTGAAAGATACGATGAATTCAAAGAATTCATGATCCCAAGTCTTCGGTGATTAGGTCTTAATCGTCTGACGTTACTCAGAGGTTGATGTGTGTTGCTGTTTCTATTTTGGGGCCTTACGTTGACTTCATCATCATGACACTATTTCTGCAAAGATTCTTCACAGAGCGGTCATTTTATACAGTTGTTTGATCAAATGATGCAGTTGTACTCAAACATTTGCATGATATTCATCAATTATACATGCTTTAACTTCAAATATGCTAAATATTTTCAATTATCTATGAGATGTCCACATATTTTGTATTATTTGCTTGAGATTATCAATTATTTGCAATTATGATGGTGAAATGCTCTGAAATTTAAAGAAATTGAAAGAAATGCTTCAAATTAATGTTGAACCTTCAGCTATTGAACCACATGTACATCAGATACAGTCATGAAGAGAAGAAAACCAAACCATATGTTCACCAGGACATTCCACAGCTAGATACAATTGATGCTAACTTCAAAGGAATTGTATGAAAACAACATATGCAAGTAGACATGCACTCCAAGGGACGCATCAAATCATAGCATATATCCAGAATTCACACACTGATTACTCAAGATTTACTATGAATTGTAATCAAACGAGTCTTCTCATTCATTAAGTATGCAAAGATATAGATGTATACAAAAAGCTTTGAAATGAGCCCTGAATATTTCAACAGACGGATTTCAATTAAGTTTCGAATGTTTAAAATGAGGCATTCCAGCACCTTTTATAGAACAAGGTGAGGAATCTGTTACAAAAAGATCTCAGATCTTGATTTGTCTATGAATATCTATGGTTAGTATTTCTCTTTGACTTAGTCAACTTTATCAAAATGGCACAAGTTGCTAGCTGGCAACTATCTGAGATACTTATTTTCACTAAGTATTGGATGCTGATGTCTGCTTTATGCTGCATCTTTATCTACTTCATCAGATTCATGCGCTCCATCATCAGGTGCATCACTTTCTGAACCTTCATCATCTTGATGATGATGACCCTGTATATGAGGCTGCATGATGGTCCGGACCTGTTCATACAACTGCACAATTTTATCTATTTCTCCACCATCTTGGGTCTTTGCCTTGGTGATGGCGTGTTTATGTGCCTGGTATTTATTCCTGATGCTGTCCAGCTTATTTTCCTATTGTGTAGTGTCTCATTATATTGTTCCATTTTCACCTTGGTCCTTACCAGTTTATCCATGATTTCTTCTGTCAGTTGGCCTAATGGATCATCTGCAACAAATTGGAAGTTATTATGTAGAGCTTGGATTGCAAACTCTTCATCTTGATTATCTATCTTCCCTTCCACTTTTCCTTCTAAGGTCTCCAAAATTTCTGCCTCAAAAGACATCATGTCATGTAATTTTATGCTGATCTCCCTCAGCTTATTGTTACACCTTTTGAGGACATCACTTTCAAATTGAATGTCCTTATACCATATATCAACCAATAACGCAATGTTATTATTCAGTACCTGCTTGTTGATAAGCAGTTGAGGATTTATCCTCCTTATTTCTCCTAGGATATCTAATGTCTTCTCCAATTGGAAGGATCTTTTACCTGCTTGCATCTGCAACTTGTCTACTTTTGTCTTGGAGTCACTGAGAGTACCCCACCTCTTCAAAGAGGCCTTTACTACTTCCTCGACAGTATCAAATGTGGAATACATCCACTTTCTTAGTATGGATGACTCATGTTTCATGAGATCCAATTTATTCACCTCTTCTTGGGAAATAGCAGTCAATGGGACTGCATGATCAGTGGAACTATCCTCAGGATTAGTTAACCTACCTATGTATGCATGCAACTGAGCAATGTGCTCCTTGTGTTGCTTATTTTTCTCTTTTTCCTTCTTTTCTTTCTGAATCAAAGAATCAATGATGTCTTTACCTTCTTGACCCTCCTGGTCTTCATTTGCAAATCCCAGGTCAACTGTATTAATCTAGAATTCTTCCAGAGTAATTTTACCTTTCTCTTTCTCTATAGTAGGAATTGCAATTTGTGTAGTCCTTCTTCCAGTTGTGGGATCCCTTTTAATGGCCGATGTCATTCTAGCCTTCCTCTTTGGTTTTATTATATTTTCAAAAAACAAAGTAGATACATCGAATTCTTGAATCACAAAATCTACTTCTGTGTTTACCTCTTTTTCCAACCATGGAGGTGCCTGATCATGTTTCCTAGCATCATCATGACGTTCACCTTGATATCCTGTATCTGTCAGCATATGTGATGGAGATGGTGATTTCCTCATTTCTTCTTCATGATGCTCACCTTGAGGGCGATCTTGTGGTACATCCTCCTGCTGAGGAACTTCTTTTTCCAGAGGAGCATCATCTTGAGGTGGAGGATCTTGTGATGTGTCCATATGATGATCATGATGATCATGATCCTTCTCCGTTATTACCTCATCCACTTTTGAATTTTCTTCTTGTTGAGGCATATTTATAGCGGTGGATATTGTGGAATCCTCCTTAGGTGCTGGTGTTTGTTCTGAAACCACTATCTGTTTTGCACCTGTGTTACTTACTTCCTGAACATTGGAAGCAGGATCTTCTACTACATCCTTCTCATCAGCCTTCTTTTCCTAAACCTCTACTATAGCAGGCTTCGCTGATGCATCTTGTTGGCTTTGTTGACTTATTTCTAAAGCATGGCCTTCTGGTTCTGCCATCTTCACTTCTTCTGTATGTTGCCCTTTGTCAGGTGTACCTGCTAGATGTTTAGGACTTGCATCTTGTTTACCTGTCAAATCTACCACTACAGGACTCGTCACTTGTGCAATTAGTGTGTCCAGCCTATAGTGACACACTAATGGCAGATGAATATGAGGAAAATAAAATATATAATGATACCATATCTGTGCCTGACTTGACCATACAAGAGGACATATCCTTGGATCCTTTCATTGCCAGGACATTACAACTAACCCAAGCTTGGGTTGATGAACAGGTTGAGGCATTGAAGAAGAAAGGTGTTGCCATTATTGTGGACAACAAGAAGAAAAGGCAGGATATTCCTGAAGAGGAATATGATGATTTTATAACTGAAAAGAGAAAATCAAAAGGAGACAAGCTGCCTCCACAACAACAACAAAGCAAAAGATCCCCTAGGGGTAAGAAAGTTGATAATGAGCCCAAGGGGGTGATCATTAAAGGGCAGTGTTTCCAGCTGAGGAGGCAGCAGCATCAGGATTAGCATCACCTCCACGGATAAGGAAACAGAAGTCCAAGAAAGATCAGCCAGCAGGGGCAATAGTTACTGAGACCCAAGAGGAGGGTCAGTCCTCACGGCAACCAACAGAAGAGGATATCCTTATGGAGGAAGAGCCTGAAGAAGAGGAGGCCCCCTTGATGTTCAAAAGGAAGAGAAAAGCCCCATAGGTGGTGGTAGCTACCCCACCTAAGAGACGAAGAACCTCCATGAGGGGTGAAATAAAGCAATCCCCTACATTGTTGAAAGGGGCAGGTAGTGAATTGTTCCAAAAAGAATTTCAGCACAATGTTCCACTTCCTACCATTGTGAAGTTCAAAACCAAAGTTGCTGAAGAGCAGATGAAAGAAACCTCCAAGGCATATGAGGGAGGTCATATCTCATTAGAGGAGACAATTAATTTATCCGATGATGAGGTTGTGAAAGAAGTAGCTTCACAAAAGATGGAGACCCTTGCTGCAGGTACACACATGACCCCTCACAAGACTCCAATAGTTCAAACAATACTAGAGGAGATAAAGCAAGTGGAAACAGAAAAAGAAAAGAGCCTAGAGAAGATAGCCTAGACACACTAATTGGCGGTAGCTTATGAGCATCCTTGTATGTTTTCAACATTGTGGAGCCCTACCTTATGAATTCCATTAATACCACTGCATCAGTGGGGTATCTTGGCAGCATGAGGGGATGTCCTTCAAAACCCTCAATCCTCATGTAGGAGAATGTAGCAAATTGAATGTACCAGGCTCCATGCCTGTATATTATTTCTTGAGCTTCCATGCTCAATCTCTTCGTCCTATCCTCCTCCATGGTTCTCACCAGATGCATAGAGAATGCATCATTGACTAGTTTGTAATCTTGGAGGTAGTTAGCTCTCTATAATTGGGGATGATGATCCCAAATATGCACAACATTGATGGTGCCTGTTACCTTTCCATCTGTAACCAGTGCATCAAATGTGCCTTTGTAAGCACAGGAGTAGACAATGTATGATGTCATGTAAAAGGAACAATTTGAACCTCCCAGGTTCATCAGCTGCTCATGTAGAGCATCACTTATCAACTAGCCCCATAATGGCTTGATGTCTACATATATACACATCATGATGACACCATACATCCAATCTTTAAAACTACCAGCATCAGGCTGGCCTGTTACCCTGCTAAGCAATGCAATCATATACTGATATTCTTCATAAAAATCATACTTATACAAGTGCACAGGAAGTTTGGCAGCTGCAGGATATGTACTATTCTTGGCCCTCCATTGATACATGTTCTTCCTAGCCTGTTTCTTATTATTCTCATACTCAACTTCAGATTTCTTTAGGTCCACATTGTTAACCTTCCTGCCTAATGGCAGTCCAAACGTCTTGGAAAGACCCTTGATGGACAGGTCTGCATATATTCTTCCATGCTTCACCACCTGTCTGGTCTTTGGATTGTAATTCCGTGCACACTCAATCACCAGCTCAGGAGACTCCATGGAATACGGAAAACTAGCCGCATTCCATAATCTAGACATGAACACTGCATCTAGCAAGGGGCTTTTGTTCTTTTCATCATTCATTTTGGTGGACCAGGCCTCCAAATCAGTGCTTCCTTGATGGGTATCCGTAATTGCACCGTATTTGAACAGGATGCCTCTTGGAGATGAGAACATGGGCTTGCTGAATTCAACCTCACACTTTGCTAACCTCTTGTCAGCCATGGATATCTGCAATTAACATAATTTGTCTTACAATGGATCTTCACATGCATGCAGATAACATTTTATCTTTACTAATATCATGCATACTGTATTCATTCAACATTTACTATCATAGGATGCATAAACTAGAACCTGCAACATCATACTTGACTATACAGAAGCAACAGGATGAGGGTTTCAATTACTTACCTGGTTATGCAGATCCCTTTATACCAGTGGTTTTCTAGAAAATGCTCTTAATCCTGCTGATAATCACGTGCTTCTTCCTACCTATAAGCTTTGTTCGTACAAGTGTCGCCTGTATGGGGGTTTGACAGCTGATGCTTTGTAAAAAATGATTTTATCGCAAGGTAACTTTGAAATGGCGATGAATTTACCTTTTAACCTTGCAATTAGGGCGAAATTAGGGCAAATCCTGACGTAGTAGATTTTATTCATTGATCTTTAGCACAGAAACTCAGGATTTCACCAAGTGTTTCATTAGGTTTTGTGGTTGGCGGGAACTACCTACCACCTTTGCGTGCATTAAATGTCAATGGCGGCAACGGGAGCGGGGTGATATTCACACAACAGGATGATGTTCAAAAATTGGGTTGATATTTAGATATCGAGGTGATATTTGAATATCGGGGTGATATTCGCAAATGTCACCCCGAGTGTAATGTGATCATCCTCCCCGAGAGGAAAAACTATCTTCGACAAGATCGGGTGATGAACGCACCTTTAGGTCATACTTATTACATCAGGAGGATATTTCAATGTATCGGGTGATGTTACAAAAATGATGATGATGACCGGATAAACTATAACCTCTCTCTCAGAATATCAGGATGACATCATCCAGATATTGATTCAATGTATCACTATGGCATCATGACGTCATCGTCATATTATGGGATAAGGGTCACGTTTAGGAAATATGCCCCCGAGAAGTAAATGTGATGATGATGTCATCATCATGTTAGTTTCTTTGTTTATCGGAATCAAATGACGTCATCAGGATAATGGCTTAGGGGGATATTTCGCGTCAGGAGGATATTGAGAAATATCGGGTTACATTGAGAAATATGATCCTCGCAGGAAACATAAGGCTATTGATGGGTAAAGGTCACTATCACCTAAAATTGACGTCCAGACATTTGGATCGCATGAATTATTGGGTGATAAATTAGATCAGGGTGATCTTTTGAAAGATGACTGATATTAAGAAATATGATCCTCCTCCTTGTGAATATCAGGTTTGACCAGGACTTTGACCATTCATAACTTTCACATCCTGATGAATATCAGGGTGATGTAAAAGGCAAACCTACATGAAATTTGATGCTCTATCTAAATATGAGGTTACTGGAATGAAATATGAACTTCGACAAATTGACCTTATGATGATGACTTACCACATCCTCTCCATGCATGCTGATCTGCATTGACTTACTTTTACCAAACCGCTAAAAAGCACAGAACAAGCCAAACAAAAGTTGGGTCCCTGTTTTGTCTAGTCAAAATGGGGCATGTTGTGTAACCACACAACAGAACTGTACCAGACAACTGAGAGGGGGGGTGAATCAGTTGTCCTAAAACTTTTAACCAATTTCAGTCCTAAACTTATCAATCACTTGTATTCAGATATAACCATGAAAGCATAGAATGAGAAGCTCAACACAAAAGCATAATCAACACAGGAGACATCAGATTTTTATGTGGAAAACCTTAAAAGGGAAAAACCACGGTGGGTGTTAGCCCATAGAAATATATAAGTTATATCAATACCAAAAATTAGAGGCTCACTGCCCAAATTGCTCACTGCAAAGAAAGGCTCACTGCCTATGGATGGCTCACTGCCAAGGGGTGGCTCACTGCCAAAGGAAAGCTCACTACCAAAGGGTTGAACTAAGATAACAACATCTACTTCATGCCAAGGTTCAGTTCCTGTCATGTCCCCTTTCTAAAATAATTAATTAATAGTTAATATTAACCCATCTTATTCTTCCATGGGTTAATTGGGCAATCATAGGAAGAATAAGTATTTAATATTTAATATTGTCCAACTAATATCTATTTCAAGAGGAAAATTAAATATTAAATTAAATATTTTGAGACTCAAAAAGGGGTATTAGGTTTGGTGAGGTGTCCATTTGCATGAAGATTTCAAAAATCTTGGTAAATCACAAGTGGCGGGGGAATTTATGACAATGTATGACAGCTTATGACAACTGTCATACCCCAAAATAGCAAGGAATCAAAGAAAATCATGGGAATATTGGATTTCCCTCTCTCCCATGAAATATTGATACAAATATGTAATTTTGGTTATTTGGGGGTATTGTTGATTTGATATTTTCTCTCAAACTTGCAGATTTGTAGATTTTGGCTTCGATGGACAGAAACCCATTGGAGTAAAGAGGCTTGTGGATGAAAACCCATGAGTTTAAGGTGGCCAGAGGATGAAAACCCTTTGATCACAAGGAGTAGCTTCATCCAGAGGTTGCACAGAGCTTCAAAGATTCAGTAGTTTCTGATAGTTTCCATTATTTGTGTGTGCAGGGCTTAATGTGTCACAATAGAGGCTCCAAGAGTGTTTGAATATGCTGCTGTTGTTAATTTAATTTGTTTTTAGTGTTCTATCTGTAGATTTTCATTTCATAGTGCTAGAGATCAACTCTAGGAGTTTTGGGTTGTGTTGTGTGGTTTTTTGGCTTGTGGGTTTGAATACATAGTGTGTATTTCAACTTGTGGTGAAGATTTGGTTGTGTAGTTTGTGGCTGCGTGTTGTAAGTGTTTGATGTAGATATTTTAATCATATCAGACTATATTTAATGTATTTTCTTTCTGATAATCAAACAATATCATTTTATGGTGTTTGGGGTACATCTGGGTGTTTGCTGGTGTCGACAGTTTTTGTGGGTTTTGCCTAGATTTTGGCTATTTGAAGTTGTAAAGATCAGTATTACAGACCTGATAACATGTCATTTCCATCTAAAAATTAATAAAAATCATTTTGGTGAAGTTTCGGCATATTGGGTGTTAATTCCTTGCAAGACTAGCTAGCTAGTTACATCAATTTCGGTGTAGTTTTGGGTGGATTTGTTGAAATTATATTTTCAGATCTGATATTTTATATTAAATTTGAATTTGGCTCATTACAGTGGTATCCAAGCATGATCTTGCTAGCCTGTAGGTTACTCAAATGATTGATGATACTGAGTGACAGAGAAATTAGATATTTGAGGAGAGAGCAAAATAAATTGCAATTGGAGGAAACAATGGCAGATAGAAGAGATGCAGAAGAAGATGATGCTTCAAGGAAATTTACTCAAATGATTGAGGTACAAACTAGACTTTCTGAAATGTTTGGGCAAATGATGTAATGGATCTAAAACAACAACAACAACAACAACAACAACGAAAACAATGGTGGTAGTACTTCGGGTGCAAACAACAGTAACAATGGAAAAGGGAAGGAAATTGAGACTCAAAATTTAGGGGCTGCAAACAAACCCTTATTCCTACCTGAAGAAGAACCTGAACAAGTTGAGTCAGCAGCTACTAGTTTGTTCAATGCAGAAACCCTTAACAAATGGAGTGGAGAATACAATTCATTAGCAGAGGAGATCAAGAATGATATGTCTTAGGGAGAATATGTAGTGTTCTTGAGAAGAGGTGAATCCCATAAGAAGGGAAATGGGAAAAATAAAGAACTAAAACACAAGTTGGGAAAGCTAACCGCAACCTTCTTGATGGTAGTGAGAAGATTTCAGCTAGAGCTTGGCTGCAAAAGATAGAAACATACTTTGTGCTGAACCCCATGAAAGAGAAGGATGCAGTTCAGTTTGCCACCTTGCATTTGGAAGGAGAAGCCTATGAATGGTTGTATCATGGTCGCACTACTTTGGAACATGATTAGGTTCAAACCTTTGGTGAATTCAAACAGAGGATTCTTGAGAGGTATGAATTGAAAGAAGAAGAAGAATATTTTAGCCAACTATCAAAAATCAAGCAAAAGAACTCAGTAAGTATATATCAGACTTCCAAAAGTATGCAGTAATGGTACCTAAAATATTAGAGAAAAGGAGAATAAATCTATTCATTACTGGACTCACTAAACTTCTTAGGGGGTTTGTTAGATCTTTGGCACCTCTCTCTTTGTAGGAAGCTATCAAGAGGGCTCTAACCCTTGAGCCATCAATTCCAAAGAATGTTTTGTCCCACTCCTTTAACCCAAATACATGGCATCATAAGGGAGGATTCCAAAAGAAACCATTTCATGCACCTACACCTGTACAGAATAATACAACTCCTAATGTTGCAAAGAAGATAGATGAACAAACAAGGAATGAGCTGAGGAGGAAGAAACTTTGTTTTTCTTGCAGAGAGCCTTGGGTCCCTGGACATAGGTGTTTGGGAAAGGGACAAGTCCATTACATAGAGGTTGTTTTAGATAAGGAATCAGACTCAGATGATAATGAGGAGTTTCATGACATAGAGGAGTCAGAACCCGAGGTTGAAGAGAAGGAGACTATAAAAGAAGGTTCATTAGCTGCACTTTCAGGAGCACCCAGATATTATCCTTTTAGGGTTCGTGGAGTGCTAGCAGGGCAGCGAATGACTGTTTTGATTGATAGTGGGGAAACCCACAATTTTATTGATGAAGGATTGGTTATGAAGAGAGGCTTGAAGACTGAAGAATTTGAAGGTTTCAATGTCACTGTTGCAGATGGATTCACTATGCCATGCACCAAAGTGGTCAAACAATTGAGCATCACTATGGGAGACTACAAGGTTTGTGACGATTTTTATGTTGTTGGTATTGGTGAAACTGATGTTGTATTGGGTGTTCAATGGTTGCATTCTATTGGAGGACACTATCAAAAATACCAAACTATGGAATTCAAGTTTCAGTCTGAAGGCAAGGAGATTACCCTCAAAGGGATTTTGAATGGAGCTCCAAGAGTGGTGACAACAAAGAAGATGGAGAGGACTTTCAGAAGAGGTCGAGTTGCTTGGGCAGCCACTTGCTTAATCTGACCTTCAAGCTCTCCAAATGGAAAAGGTAAATTTCATTTTGAAATTCAAGAAATTTTAGATAAGTATAGCATTGTTTTCAGTGATATACCCCCATGATTACCTCCAGATAGGGGATTTCAGCATGTTATAGAGTTAGAATAGGATGCCAAACCTGTTATAACCACTCCATATAGACATCTAAGGGGTTACAAGGAAGAGATAGAGAAGACTATCAGAGAGCTCTTAGACATGGGATTCATTAGACTGAGTTCTAGTCCCTTTGCATCATCTGTAGTTCTTATGAAGAAGAAGGATGGCACTTTAAGGATGTGCATCGACTATAGAGCTTTGAATAAGAAAACCATTAAGAATAGATATCTCATACCAAGGATAGATGAACTTATTGATGAGTTGCATGGAGCTGTTTACTTTTCTAAGATTGATTTGAGGTCAGGATACCACCAGATTTAGATGAGAGACAAAGATGTGGAAAAGACATCATTTCGGTGTCACTATAGGCATTTTGAGTTCCTGGTCATGTCCTTTGGCCTCACTAATGCACCAATGACTTTCCAATCATGCATGAACAAGGTATTTAGTAAGTAACTCAGGAAGTTTGTCTTGGTTTTCTTTGATGATATATTGATTTATAGTAAAACTTGGAAGGAACACTTGGAACATTTAGATACAATTTTGGGTATTTTGGAGCAACAATATTTCTATGCTAAGTTGTCCAAATGTGAGTTTGGATTAACTAAAATTCTTTACTTGGGATATGTCATAAGTTCTAAGGGTGTTCAAGTAGATCAACAGAAGATTCAAGCAATACTAGATTGGCCTCCACCTACAAATCTTACACAGTTGAAAGGATTCTTTGGGCTATGTTGCTATTATAGGAGATTTGTGGAAGGTTTTTCTTAGCTTGCTATTCTATTGACTGATTTGACTAAGAAAGGAGCCTTTGCATGGTCTGAAGAAGCTCAAAAAACTTTTGACAAGTTTAAGGAGGTAATGAGTTCATGCCCTGTGCTTGCTATTCCTGATTTTTCATTGCCTTTTGTAGTTGAATGTGATGCTTCGGGTGAAGGTGTTGGGGCTGTCTTAACTCAAAGGGGACATCCAATTGATTTTGAGAGTAGGAAGCTAAAAAATCTAGAAAAAACATATCACATTTATGATAAGGAAATGTTGGCAATTATGCATGCACTAGAGAAGTTCAGACAATATCTTATGTGTGGGAAGTTTGTTGTGAAAACTGATCATAATAGTTTCCTTGATCAAAAAGATTTGAATGATCACCAACAAAGGTGGGTAAGCAAGCTACAAGCATATGATTTTGAAATAGAATATATGAAGGGTAAAATAAATGTGGTAGCAGATGCACTTTCTAGGAAGCCAACTTTGTGTTCATTATCTTCTATTTCTGCAGAGTGGAAAGATTCTGTCATTGCTGAATATGTCAAAAATACTTTTACATCTAATGTATTGGATGATTTAGTAGAAGATGACAGGTATACAGTGAATGATGGGCTGATTTATTACAAGAACCAAATTTTCCTTGTTCCTGAATCAAAAATCAAGGAAAAGATTTTAAGAGCTTTCCATGACACTCCCTTGGCTGGTCATCAAGGTTACTTCAAAACATACAAGCAGATCCATGAAAGATTTTCTTGGAAAGGTCTAAAAGAGGATGTCCACAAGCATATCAAAGAGTGTATGATTTGCCAAAGGAATAAAGGTGAACAGATTTTTCGTGCAGGTCTCCTACAACCGCTTCCAATTCCTGAATAGAAATGGGAGAGCATTTCGATGGACTTTATCATAGGACTTCCCAAGGTAAAAGGTAAGGATTGTATATATGTGGTGGTGGATAGATTAACAAAGTATGTTCATTTCTTTCCCATCACTTCAGATTTTAAGGCTCCTCAAGTAGCAGAGTTGTTTTTTAAAGAGATATTTAAGTTGCATGGTTTGCCAAAGAACATTGTTAGTGACGGAGATAGTAGGTTCCTTAGTTCTTTTTGGAAGGAACTATTTCACTTGATGGGAAAAGAGCTCACACCAAGCACAAGTTACCATCCACAAATAGATGGATAAACATAAATTGTTAACAAGTGGATAGAGGGGTATTTGAGGAATCATGTTTCAGATCAGCAAACTACTTGGGTCAAATGGTTGCACTTGGGAGAGTATTGTTACAATACATCACATCATATGTCAATTGGTATGCCTCCATTTCAAGATCTTTATGGTTATGATGCACTTTCTTTTGCTGATTTGATATTTATAGATAGTAGAGTACCTACAGCTAGTGATCTTATCAACCATAGTCAAGAGATCATAAGGTCACTAAAAGATAACTTGAGGCAAGCACATAACCAACAAAAGATATATGTAGATAGGAAGAGAACAAAAATATTTTTTGAGGTGGGATACTTGGTATTTCTTAGATTGCAGCCATATAAACAAAGCTCTTTGAAGAAGAGTGGGGCTGAAAAGCTTAAGCCTAAGTTCTTCAGGCCTTACAGGATCATCAGGAAAATTGGTGAGGTAGCTTATGAGTTGGAGCTTCCTCCAAACAGTAGGATACATAATGTATTTCATGTTTCTTGTTTGAACAAGGTCCTTGGATAGTAAATTGTGCCTTCATCTGATTTACCACCTTTGGATGATAAAGGAAAGTTGATTTTCATACCTGAAAAGATTTTGGAAACGAGAGATAAAAGATTGAGGAACATGAGCATTTCAGAATATTTGATCAAATAGAAGAATTTGCCAGTGGAAGATGCAGCATGGGAAGGACCTGAAATTCTTGACCATCCAAACTTGCATTGGTTGAGGAAAAGAAATTTCCAGGAGGGAGGACTTGTCATGTCCCCTTTCTAAAATAATTAATTAACGGTCAATATTAACCCATCTTATTCTTCCATGGGTTAATTGGGCAAGCATAGGAAGAATAAAAAATTAATATTTAATATTGTTCAACTAATATCTATTTCAAGAGGAAAATTAAATATAAATTAAATATTTTGAGACTCAAAAAGGGGCATTGGGTTTGGTGAGGTGTCCATTTGCATGAAGATTTCAAAAATCTTGGTAAATCACAAGTGGCAGGGGAATTTATGACAATGTATGACAACTTATGACAACTGTCATACCCCAAAATAGCAAGGAATCAAAGAAAAACATGGGAATCTTGGATTTCCCTCCCTCCCAAGAAATATTGATACATAATATGTGATTTTGGTCATTTGGGGGTATTGTTGATTTGATATTTTCTCTCAAACTTGTAGATTTGCAGATTTTAGCTTCGATGGACGAAAACCCATTGGAGTAAAGAGGCTTGTGGATGAAAAACCATGAGTTTTAGGTGGCTAGATGACAAAAACCCTTTGATCACAAGGAGTATCTTCATCTAGAGGTTGCATAGAGCTTCAAAGATTTAGTAGTTTCTGATAGTTTCCATTGTTTGTGTGTTCATGGCTTCATGTGTCACAGTAGAGGCTCCAAGAGTGTTTGAATATGCTGCTGTTGTTAAGTTAATTTGCTTTCAGTGTTGTAGCTGTAGATTTTCATTTCATAGTGCCAGAGATCAACTCTAGGAGTTCTGGGTTGTGTTGTGTGGTTTTTTGGCTTGTGGGTTTGAATACACAGTGTGTATTTCAGCTTGTAGTGAAGATTTGGTTGTGTAATTTGTGGTTGAGTTATGTAGGTGTTTTCTGCAGATATTTTAATCATATTAGACTATATTTAATGTATTTTCTTTCTGATAATCAAACAATATCATTTTATGGTGTTTGGGGTACATCTAGGTGTTTGTCGGTGTCAGTAGTTTTTGTGGGTTTTGCCTAGATTTTAGCTATTTGAAGTTGTAATGTTGCTGCTGCTATAGATCAGTATTACAGACCTGATAACATGTCATTTCCATTTGAAAATTAATAAAAATCATCTTGGTGAAGTTTCGGCATATTGGGTGTTAATTCCTTGCAAGACTAGCTAGCTAGTTACATCAATTTTGGTGTAGTTTTGGGTGGATTTGTTGAAACTATATTTTTAGATCTGATATTTTATATTAAATTTGAGTTTGGCTCATTATAGTTCTATTGAAGCGCAAACACCTCTGCTCTGCTCTGCTACTTTACTTCACCTTATCTTTTCATCTTTGCACTTGGATACAATTTCACGACTCAATTACGAGTATTTATACACTACATCAACCTTGGAATGATCATCAAGGTCGGCATTACAATCATCAACCATTGGAACAATCTCCAAGGTTGGAATTACAAACATACATAAAATAGGTCTGGACCTAATACAAAATTATGCTAAGGAAATGTAGTAAAGATGTATATGGATCATGCCATACCTTAGCTGGGACTCAAAAATGATCTTCCACGCCACAACACACTTCTACAATCTTCAAGATATCTCTGCAATCACTGGAATTAACCATGTTGGCTAAGACTTGTTACATGCTACGTTATCTAGGAATAATCTTCAAACTCAATCTCAATTCCTTAACACGGACCAATGTAAAGGCTAAAACACGATCAGGAGGTATCCACAGGCATGTTGTAAACACCAGGAGCAACCGCACAAACTCTAACCACTTTATCAATGAGATTCTTCACACCAGAGCACATGAACTTCACTATCTTCAACTATCATAAAAGAAAGATAGCTTGTGGACCACCAAATCATAAACCATTGTAGTTGTAGGCACTTATCATCATCCCAGACTTCCCTTTAGAACCGTAGAGAAAAATACTGCAATGCGAAGGAATGCGGAGCAAAATACTTTCTCCCTGGCACCAGTGAATAATCAAAAAAAGAAGGTTTTACTCTGGTGAATGTAAATCACTCAATTCTTCATACTGGAGGCTCAAACTTAGGATTTAGCATCTTTAGACATGCCTCTAAATAACTTCCAATCCGTAGACCAAGATCTTCAATATACAAGAAATGTGGAGCAATCTTTTGGACTGTCCTTCAGTATGCAACTCACTGTCTTCACTATGATTCACTGTTTCCTTTCTGATTCTTCCGGAGGGGCTAATTTTCTCAATATCCTTAACAAATTAATAACACATTTGACACCAATGAAAACTTAGATATGTTGACACCAATGACAACTCAGATATGTTGACATCAATGTCAACACCGATTAGGCACATACTTGCAACAACTTTGTTGTGTGAGTGACCAAATATCCTCATTTTTCTCCTAATAATAGAAATCTAGATCATCGTATGAATCTAGATAATCCTTAGGTTCTTCTGCATGTTGTTTACGGTGACCATAGATAGAGAATCCATATTTTCTATATTGCTATTCTTGTTTGGTTCATCAACCCATAAGCAGTTGTTAAGATCTAACAAAGGTTTTATAGGTGGATACAAGGATATCTATTTGACATTAATTCCTTTTGAAATGGTCATATCTCCTAACCTATAGTCTATAAAAGCAATATCAGTCGCTAGCCAGAGCCTACCAATATCAAAGGGGTAATTATCCTTGCTAGTACATGATTGAAGTATCAAAAAGTTCATGAGATACTCCCAATATTCAATTACAATATGGAGATTTTTAATCATACCCTTTGAAGTAGTGACTGACTGGTCAGCCATTTGGAGGATCATACTAGTGGGCTATAATCCCATGAGATATGAAGTTTTCAACACTTCTACTGACATAACCTTAATTACCACTGCTAGAACAACCAACACATTTGGGATTTTCATTCCCCATTAGCAATTGTGATTATGAGACTGCCTAGATCACCATATTTTAGTGGGAGGAGTTTCCCTAAGAGAATGTTTGCCAACCGATCCTCTACATGAATAGTGTTGGGATATTTATTTTTCCTCCCTAGGATTTTTACATATAACTATTTGATGAGTTGATTGAGCTCTAAGATTTCCTTTATGGATTGTAATAAGGCAACTTCAATATTTAATCATTTGAGATCTTGGACAAGTTCTAACTTGTTCAAAGTTACTAGCTCCAAAGATGGTTGTGCAACTTGCACTATTCTTAGCCTCTCTATAAATGGTGTGTGCTCCAAAATGGTTCTAGAATGTGGCATTGAAAAGGCATTAGAAATAGGCTACTGCAAACCTCTACAGTGTGGGTGTGGAGTATCTCTAGAAAGCAACTTTGAAGGGGCTTCATAATGTGGCTCCAAAGAGACTCTAGAACATGATTCCAAAGGAGTTATAGATGAGTTCTAGAGAGTATCTTAATAAATATATGATTTATTTTTAATCATTTTAATTTTATCTTCAAGAAGTGTCATCTCCTCCTCTTTTGTAATCTCAACTATTGTTGGAGGAGTTAGTTTAGGTAATGTTTTTCCTAAGAGTTCAACTAGATACTTTCACAATGAATGACATTGATCCTAGCTATATTTTCTTATTATGTGGTATAAATATATGCAACCTACCTATTATTTTTAGGACTTGTTATCAATCGAGAAAGTATTTCTAGTTGGGCGACTGGCTCAGTCTGAGGCTAATTTTGCATATTAGGTGGTGTAGGCAATAAAATCTACTACTAGTTTTGAAATTATCTTAGTACTTAATAAGGTTGGTTATATTTCAAGTGCCATATGTTAGAGCTTTTGGAGGGAACCATTGTGGTTGCAGTTGGTTAGACCACTAGGGATTAGACTAGGGTTGATTGGTTTATTCTTAGGGTCCCCAAGGATAAGGTCTCAATTGTTGTGGCATTTTTGAGAGGACCATGGTGTAGCCCAAGGATTAGTGTTCTATTTCACAATGGGCACTAGGGGGGTTGATTTGGAGTTTGGTTGTAAGAAAATCATCACCTTGTCTATTCTTGATGTAGTTAGGTTCTTCCTCTATTAGAGGAGTCTTCTTTTTGTAATTTTTGATAGCATTGAGCACATTTCACTAATTTGTGGGGGGGTTTTTCTCATAAACATGACAAATGTATATTTTATTGAGAGGATAGTCCCTCAAGTGGTGTTTATTCTGACACTTAGGGTAGTAGATAGACATGGGTTCTATACTTTTATTTTTGGCCTATGGTATTCAATTGCACCAAAAAAAATGTCTTAAGTTTGTTGTTTCTTCTTTTAGCTACCCTATCTCACTATTTCCTTTTACATGTTTAGATTTCCTAACTCCTCCCCTTGTCCTAGAATAGTTTTGACATAATTTTGAGATGTTAGGAATACTTAGTTTTGATACATCACCCTTCCTCATAAGGTCATGGGTTTGTTAGGATTCTTCTTCTAGGCCTCTCAGAAATATGGTTTTCCAAGTTAAAGACTTTAAATATCTCCACATCATCATAAAATAGAGAGGAAATAGTTTGAGTAATCCTCTATACTCTCATCTTCTCTTTGCTTCATGTGAAAAAGCTCTTTCTTCCTATCCCTAACCCTACACTAGTCTTGATATTTATCTAGAAACATAGTTTCCATTTAGTTCCATGAGTTAATAGATCCTAAATGTAGTCCCATGAACCGATGCATGGTTGAGTCTTTTAGTATTGATGGAAATAATTTAAGTGTTTGGTGGTCTATTTTGTATTTGTAGGTTTGGTATAGGACCTTAGATTTAAAAATGAATTGGTTGGGGTTCTTAGAAGCCATTCCTTTGAAGGTGGGTAGTATGGAAGGGGAAGTGTTTTCCATTGGAGCCTCTTTGTCTAGGTTCAAGTTGATAGGCTAAGTGAAAGTTAACTCTTCCCTTTCTTCTACTTTTTCATTGTGGTTCTCCATTGTGTTTCTTGGGATGAAATCCTTAGGTTGTCTAAGTTCCTGGACTATTTGAGAACTTGCTACTTAATTTTTATTCATGATATGATGTGGCTCCTGTTGTGTTCCTCACAATGCACCCCATTTTGTGACTAAAATATGGACCCCCTTCTTTATTTTCTACTTCTTATCTTACTCATGAAGTATTATGCATTATTATGACTTAGGACAAGATGTTGAAGTATCTGGTCTTAGCTTTTTCATGATTTATAACTTGGCCTTTTACAGTTTTTTGCTATTAAACTTTTAGACTTTTCCCTTCTAGCATTCCAGAAGGTGGAGGCCTGAGGTTCTGATCTTTTACTCTTTAATTTGGGCATATACTTTCTTTACTAGATCTTCCCCACAGGCTATCAAAGTTTGTCATGATCATGTGATAGTAAAACCATCTCTGATGCCCCGATTCATGCACTATTGCACTGCTCGTACGGACACCATTTTGTTAGGGTTAGCCATCTCAGAATGATTGTAAAACATTCCCCAATGGCCTAATCCTAAGGGCACTAGTGTGGAGTTGGTAGATCACCCGTATAACATCGGAGGTAGGCCTTCAGCTTGTTTGTTGGCTAGTTTCGCGGTGTGGGAATTGATTTCCCTCCACCTACCCTTTGGCAGCACATTAATGGTAGCCTCTCACACTTGCAAATGACCCTTTTATTGCTTTTTTTGAGCTCATTTGTTTTATTCAAGCTTTTTGCAGTCAAGTCTCTCTTTGAGTTCTACAAATTTGACCCATGTCTTAAGAT
The DNA here is from genome assembly GCA_027924645.1 of Cunninghamia lanceolata. Taxonomy (NCBI): domain Eukaryota; kingdom Viridiplantae; phylum Streptophyta; class Pinopsida; order Cupressales; family Cupressaceae; genus Cunninghamia; species Cunninghamia lanceolata. The sequence goes on along the minus strand of BSBN01000263.1, from coordinate 4,525,542 downwards.
CTATTTGGTATCGTACTTTGATTTTGCATTTGGATTTGGAGTTTGTTGCCATTGGAAATGTGATTTCCATGTCTTTCAGTGCCTTTCGTCAAGTTTTCACCCATATTTTAGGTTGGTTTTACATTTTTTTCCTTCTTCATTTGCTTTGCATGTTTTAAACTTCATAATAAGGATCATGGCTATTATTTTTACTATTAATTTGAGTCTGAATCTATTTAGTTTAGGTCATTTTTACCATAACTTTGCATTTTGTGGAAGGGTTTTGATTTTCTACATTTTGGGGCTGTTAAATCCATTTTATTACTTTGTGCATTTTTTGAGGCTATTTTTGATTAGTTTTATTTTATGCTTTTGAATGGTCAGAGTGTCAAAGATTGGGCTTCCGATCTTCCACCTTCTTTTGGTTGTTTTAATGCCTTTTGCTCTTGTTGTGTGTCAGAGTGGCAGAGATCGGGCTTTTGATCTTCTGCCTTCCTCTTTAGCAGCCTAAGGCTTTTCCTCCCAATCTCTCCTGTGCCTTTGTTTTATTTGATGTTCATCAGAGTTCAGGCGTTGAGAGTTCATCGTTTCCCTTTCTAGTTTACTTTGATGGATGTCACTCTTGTCTCTCGCTCTTCGTTCCTTAGTAAGGCACCCAAGTTTGAATGCCAGAGTTTTATTGTTGCAGCTTCCTGTTATACTCGGTTAGAGGTAGCTTCCGAATTTTGTGTCCCGATCGCTTAGTAAAGCATCGGGGTTCAAGCAACGGGCCTCCTTGTTTCTCCCTTCCATGTTGATTGACTTTAGAAGAGGAAGCCCCGCCTCTCGACTCCTAACTATATAGACTTTGTCAAGGTTTAGAGTTTGGTCTTGTGCTTTGATGATAATCCTTTGCAATTGTGTTGTCAAGGTTTTATTGTCAGGCCTTCCTCCTCTATTGTTCCCATTCTTTTAGCATGCAAAGGAAGTAAGGCCTGACCCCCAATCTCTGACTTTTGCCAGAATCATGTACTTTTCACTATTTTATGGCATTTCTAATGATGTTTATAATGATTTAATGATGGCTAACTATGAAATAAGTTTGCAACACTATTGATGATGGTGTGTGTGAGTGTAGAAAAATGGCTGAGGAACCACCACCACCACCTCCATTAGCAGAGAAAAAGTTGGAATTCAAAGGATACCTACCTGCCTCTAAGCTATCTAACCCATACCCCAAGATTAGAGAGCCTTGGGAAGGCCACCATTAGGGAAGCCCTAAAAATGTATCATAGTATATAGAGAAAAAACTGGAGGCTACTGATGGGCTAATGGATAGCATTAATGATGAGGCCCTAGTTTGGAAAGAATATCTCCCAATTTTGGAAAAGATGGAGGCTACACCTTCAAATATAATTTTTCAATTAGGGATTTTGGACAAAGGAGATTCAGGAGTAGTACTAGAGTGGATCAAGGCTCGGGAGCTTCAAGTCAAATTGTTGCAGAAATGCAAAGGTAAGCTGCAAAAGAAGATGGATGTAGCCAAGCAAGGCAACAATCAGGTGGAGGCCTTAATAAATTTTATTCCTTGTCAACTCAAGGATGATTCTTTAGTGATTCTACCCACAACAAGGATAATAAGGGAATTTTCAGGGATCTTCCAACGGTGGTTCATAGAATAAGGTATCAATAACTTAATGAGGCTGAAGGCTTTCTTCACTAAGTTTCAAGAGCAGTTGGTAGGATTAGCAGGAATCCAAGACAAGCTCAAAAGGTCATCATATTCCCAAAAAATCAAGATCAAGTATCATAATGGACCCAATATGAATGACATCCAAGAGGCCACCAACAACTTCAAAGCTCATTTTGGTGAAGGAACATAATATCATTGTTCTTCATATTCATCAATTCTTTGATCTTTTCTTTTCTTTCTTTCATTTTTTGATGAGGCCAACCTCAACCATGCATTGTAACTAGTGTATAAGGGCACTTTCAGGTCGACTAGGGCCAAAATGTGCAAATGTAAATAAGAGAACTCCCATATATAAAGGAGAATTTTGGACATTTGTAAAGGGGGGAAACATAGAGAGCTTGAGCGAGTGCAAGCTATTCTTTTATTTTGGTATGTAAGTGGCATACTTTATATGCATACAGGGTGTGTGAATACTGCTCTTTTGTAATTAGCCAACAAATTTTGGGGCCCATTCCTGTGTTTCTGCCCTATGGTGGTAATGTACTTGCATTTCTTTTCCTTGCATATGACTTTGCATTAGTGAATCTAGAGCTTAATTGATAAAATAATAAGTTTAGTGGATGAATAAGGGTTTGAATTCTGTGCATATAATATGGTGTTTTCAATTTCTTGTTCTTCTGCTCATTTCCTTAGAATCTTGCACTTGCAATGGTAATGATTGTATGAATACTGGTCACCCATTGCTTGTTAATTTGATCCTGCTAATGTTTGTTGTATGAAGTGAAAAGATAGGTGCAGATGCTGTCTAGGCTATTTTACATTTTCTTTCTAAACCCTAAACCTGTTTTTCCTTTTTTTTACAACTTAGAAGTAGGTTAGCATTCACACCGAATTGAATATCTACCTATTAGAGGATTACTTGGTACTCCAAATTGATATCACCAACATAGGCCCCTTGAACAAACAATCACATCATCCACTCTGTTGTTTTAACACTAATGTGACCCAACAAAATAGGGAGCTTGGGGTAATTAGTTTACCTTTCAGAAGAAGTAGAGGGATCATTTGTTCTACTTGAGTTGATGTTCCAAAACAACCATCAATAGAACTGGTGCTAGAAGGAGGGCCTGATCAATATGGAACCACCTAGGTTTTCCCTAACCATTGTAAGAAGAAGATTGACTAGATTCTGGTCAGTTGGTGAAGCTGAATTCTAAGAGCTCCAACATCACAGGAAAATCAGGAGTGACCATGGTAAATGATGAAGGTTAAATTCTAGGTTTGTTAGCCCTGTTAGATCAAAAACCCTAGAAGCTTTCCTCGAAGAACCACCTTAGGCACCAATGGCTTCCTTCTTTGGATCGGACCATTCAACCTTGACCTTGGTGGCTCCTCTCCATGACTTGGCTAGAAACCCCTGAGAAATTCTGTCCTAAATTCATTTATGGGGAGAGTAAAAGTGTCGAGAAACATATTCAAGCTTTCAAAGAAGTCGTCGCTAGAACTGCTATTACCCATCTGGATGTGGTCCTGTGCCTCTTCCCTTACTCTTTGGGGGAGGTCACTTATTCCTGGTATTTACATTTACCTACAGGATCCATTGATACTTGGGAAAACATGGAAACCACTTTCACAGAGAAATTCAAGGTATACACTAACCCTGGTACCATATATCAACAATTCACCTCTTGCAAGATCTAGTCTAATGAGCCCTTGACTATGTTTAACACCAGGTTCCATAAAATCTATAAGATGCTCATTCAACCCTATGTGGTCGATGAAGTAGTTGTAATTTAGACCTATCTTAGGGCTATTGATCCTTTCACAGCTGTCTTACTCAACATAACTTATCAAAGCCTAGATACCCTAGAAAAGGTTTATGCTGAGGTCCTCAAATTACACAGAGAGATGTACCTCGTTACTGCAGGGGCTATTGGAACATTACCTTTAGTGGGTTTTCCAGGGATGCCTGATGAGATTCTTTCTATTAACAATGATCTCACTAATAACACTCCCATGATGAACCCAGTTCCAAAAGGCAATTCACTGTTTGGACCACAGATCAACTATGCTCAACCTCTTAATCAGATTGGTCCAAACCCTAAATTGCCTACTCTGAGAAAAGCCTATAACAATCAGACCATAACATCACACCCGATCCCCTTAGTCTTTGATCCACCTGCTGTGAATCACACTAACATGGTTAACTCTCAATACACTCACTAGGCTGGTGCATCCAAAGTAGCTCCACAACCTTGTGCAAATTAGACTTCACAATTAACTTCTTAATTAGAGGCTATGAAAAAGGCACTAGCCTAGGTCACTAATGATCTCACTAGGTTGAAAGTCAATAACCATGGGGATTCACACCAAAATCAGAATAATCATAATCAAGGTCACAATGGGACTTTCAACTCCCAAAGGCAGAATAGGCCTTGGAACACAAGACCAAACAATGGGGGAGTACCTTCTCCCTTGGATCAGACAAATTCAGTAAATTTCACTAAGATAAAGCCTTTACCACACTGGTGTAGGCTCTATTGGTTCCCAAATTAGCAGATTGCAAAACCCTAAAAGTATGCCAATCTTTATAATTGGGTTTTACAAGTGAATTGGCCAATGAACATAATCAATCAAAATGATTTGAATTCCCTGCACTTCAGGATCTGCTATGCCTAGGTGGGTATTACCTTGTGTTCACCACTGAATACTAACCCCTCAAAACTAATTGATGAAGGTTAAATAGATTATGAATTATGTAGAATTTTGTCAATTAAATAATCCTATTCAATCTACTTCAAAATTGGCATATGATCTGAAAATAGATTATTTCACTTACACTAACCACTATTCCTACTCCTACAAAAGAAAATTAAAATTGGATTGAAATATTATACAAGGAATGGTTTTGCCAAAGAATTGATTGGTGCCTTTCCTGGGTAATAGAATCAGAATACTGATAGTTGTGTGTCTTCCTTCTAGCTATAACTTGAATTATTTGGCACAATACTGTTTATGCCTTGCATAAATGTGCAAAATTATTTTTTTATCAGGTTCTTCTTAGTTATCCAATTGAATTCTCCAGATTAGTGTGACCTACTCAAATGAATTTAATTCTTTATTGAAGAAACCCTATTAGACAAATCACACAAAACATGAATTGTGTTTTGTTAAATTAGACATATGTTTGATATGCTAATTTAAATAATAAGGAGAAAACAAAATGGAGACAACAAGATAAAATTCTATCAATAACATTCAACAAATAACTAAGAACTAGAATTTAGGCACCAGAGAAATGCAATTTTTTCATTGATATGCTTTAGAAAATGAGCCTTTACAACGTTTCTTTCCAAAATCCAATTCCTAGAGAGCCTTTCCCCATGGTCTTGGTTTCCTTCTTATAGGTATGAAGGAAGTAACAAGCTTCAAACCATTTACATTCCAAAAATGATTTTTCAAATTCCCACCCTTTGATATGTCCTTTTACAATATTTACTTTTTTTGTAAGTCTTAATAAGACTGCCAAATATTCAAATACATTTGATGAAATAAAACATAAAAACAAGAAAAAGACAAAGGGGACATCCAAGGCTCGCTGAAGGTGACTTGATGACTGCTGATGCCAACCTGATGTTCAAACAACTCTGTTGCACACTTGTCCTGCTCAATCATCTGTGGCAGAGAGATACTTCTGTTCCCATTGATACATTGTATAGTCATTGGGCGACTGGTGCTCCTAAATTTGAAGTACATTTGCTTGATGATCTTTCCATCTTTTGTTGAGAAGTCCTTTGCCATCAGAGATGAACTTTGTATATCCTGCATCAAATGCAATTAATCGATCCAATATCAAATTGAAATTGTGAACATTCAAGTCTTCATCCTTTTGCAAGTGCTCAACAATACAAGACACCATTTGATCACATTCCTCTTTCCATTTCTCAAGGCTTTTGAGCTACTTATCTTCTTCAATAATGCTGAGGATGAACTGATGTTTGAAGGTGCCAAAGGATTCCATCTTTGCTTTCATCTTATGGCTTTCTCCTGATGCATATTGGAACTCCTCAATGATCATCTTGACCATTCTCTCAGTTGGCTTCAAGGCAACAGGGGAATTAGGATTTCTCTGCAAAACCTTGCATAGGGTGATCAGAGTATGGTGGATTGGCTACCATTTCTTGAGCAAAGGGTCTAGTATAGGAACATTGGCATTCATCTGATCTAATGCTTGAGACAAAGAATAGTAACAACTATGAACATCTTCAATCTTATCTAATGCCAATTTGACCCTGTATTCCAAAACCCTTTCAACTACACCAAAAATCTTGGACTTTGTTTCTTGCTTGGTGGCCTCATTTATTTATTTTAATTTCTCAATTTCTTTCTCCAAACTTTGTTTCATTAGATTTAGCTGCTCAACAGGAACAGTGGTATTACCAACTCCTTGAGACATAGAGGGCTGATAAAGCACAATTGCCTTGCTCTAAGAAAAGTCAATTCCTTTTAGTTGTTGCTTTAACTTCACATTTTCCAAATACAATTTGTTTACCTCATCATTCATTTCTATTTGATTTTTCTCATATTCACTCATTTTGAGTTGCATATTTTTCACAGTAGCCTGAGTGAACATGGCTGAGTGCATTGTCAATGTGGCCGCTTCTAGGGCTGATGTGTCCTTCAAAGTTTTCACCATTGCCGTTCCTCTCAGCTCTTGGATCACATCCAACAATCTTGGCATATTTGAACTTTTTTGAGTGGCCCAAAGTGCCAAGGTCTTAGTTTTTCGATTCTAGCCCACACCATTTACACCATCCTTAGAATTAGACTCAGCAGCCATCATAGGATCATCTTGACTTCTCACTTGATCCAACAAAAACATCTTCTTCAGCTCCATACCAGGAATGATCAACATATTTCTTTTGAGAACCATTTGTCTAGCTTCTTGTGGGCTGACATTTATTTCATCAATCTTGATCTCCTTAAATGTTTGGGCCATAATTTTGTCATGTTGTGATTCATCAACTCCCATTTTATTTAGTTCAACTTTCTCCTCAAATTCTTTCATTTTCATTTTCAACCAAAAATCCTTAAATTCGAGAGTATTGATGAATTCATCATTGTCCATGAATCTCATAGAGGCTACAATTCTCTCATCCTCATAATTTCAGGCTCACCCTGTGCCTATGTGTCCATTCTGGCCTTAGGTTTGTGGGCCTAAGTCTCTTGACCAACATGGGGCTGATCAATTTCTTCACCCTCACTCATATGCATCAAAATGCTTGCCACTTCATCAGTGTCACCTACTCCTTTTGACGTCTCATATGGCACTAGAGGAGGTACATCATCAAGTATCTACTTTTTGGACATTGGTTGATCAGGGGATAAAGGCTCTTGTACTAACATTACATCAGGAGTAGGTTTAACAATCTCAATTCCACCTGGTCTCTTCATAGGGAGCTTAGTAGCGTTGGTAGACTACCTCTCTAATTTACCATACAACCATTCAAAATGATCAATTATCAGATTGATTCTCTTCAATGGATCATTTTCTTCAACAAAAAATCTTGAGAAACTAGGCTCTTTTTTCTTCTTGTCTTCCTCTATTCTCATCAAGATTTCCCATTTTCTTTTTCTGTCATACACCTCCACAAGAGTGAGGCAATTTTTGATCACATCCTCATCATAGCTGACTTGATGGGATATCCTAGCCCTAGTAAGAATGACGTATCTAACAAAATTCATGTGGCCTTTAGGGTCACACACCCTCTTTGTTTTTGACTTAAATGAATATTTTGTTTTTAGATAAACTTGTAGCTCCTCCAAGGTTTCAGAACCCACAGACAATTCTCTAAACATAGTTAAATCTGACAAAAATGTACCTTTCTTCTGCTTCTTCATGATATCCCTCTCAATCTAGAGCATTTGCCACATGAATTCCAGAAATGGTAATATATTAGGCACAAATTTAGGTAATGGATGGGGTGGTTGTGTGCTCCCAAAAAATCTTATCACAGTGTGATCTGGAAGAAAGAACTAATCAGAAAAATTATGCATGTGACCTTGCTCAAGCTTTAATGCAAGGGGCCTCAATACTTCTCTGATTTCTCTAGACAATCTTGGAGAAAGGTACCCAAGAGTAGCCATTATCTTGACTGCAAAGTCATCATGGAACACCACATAGTTGTTCTTACAATTACTATCCCATGTATAACTCCAACACTGCATGTGCAATCTCTATCCTTTCTGATAAATCATACTGAGATCCATTCTCTTAGTCCACCTTCTCTTGTTCTAGTACAAAATCAAGTGACACAACAAAGAATAGTATCTGAAAGTGATAGGTGCTCTGTTCTCCCTTACCTGAAGGAATCCATCATGCAATCCTTTCTCAATGAAAGAAGCAACGTCATATTCAATGTTGACCTTAGGGTTTTTTATTCTCATTGCCATGATCATCAGGTCAACTGGCATTCTGTCTTGGGTAGCCATTCCCAATACTTGGCAAAGAGCAAAATATGTTTTCTTGAAATATACAGTGAAATCATCCACTAAAAATGGCTCAAGAGAGGTAGATGGAATAGGTATTCTTTTATTGTTAGCTCCTTTTCACATATACCTCCTCACGCTTTTACACATCTACTTTTGCAAGAGCTTGTTTGTTCAACATGAAGCAATTAATGATTGCAGCTCTAGTCACTATCACCAAGCGTGACCCATCTGGTGCCCTTACTGTCCATGTAGCTGAATGGTAATGTTGTGGCAATACTCTGATGAGTTCAAAATCCACAAAAACATTTGGCACTACCAGATTGGCAAGATCAAGTATCCATGGATTAGCAACAGGGCCTTATACATCCTTCTTATCACAAAAGTACCAGAATAGACTCCACCCTGAATTAGGGCATCACGACAGCCATGTGCCTCATCTTTGAACATCCTTTTGTAGCCCGTACCCACTGAATTTGGCAGAATGTTTAATAGAGATTGTTGGAGAGGTCTTTTCTTTTCCTTTTGAGCTAAAGGTCCCCCCTACTTACTCACTAATTTAGTCTTCTTAGGTGGCATTGTTTACTATTTTACTGAACTAGGGTTTTGAATATAGTTTGTTTTTCTTAGCTACTTGAAAGAAAAATTGCATACACAATGTGTCAACTTTGACAGAGAAGTGGTTGGATTGCACTTACCCAATTGAAAAAAAACTTGTAGAGCACACACTAGGCTTCAAATCTTCTACTTCTGAGCTTACTGGAATGAAAAATGAAGTAAAACTTCACAATTTTATTAGTCCTTGCATTGATCACCTCGCCATTAATCTCCTTCGTGTTGAGAGATAGAGAAATCTCTACATTCATATAGCTTTGAATATGAACTAGTCATTGATCTAAATAGATCGGTCAGCTGGGGCATATTGACAAGATGTGTTTGTATTCGTAGTCAATGTCATTAATACCGCAATCCCACCGTAGTAAATACAAACTTCCATGGGGTAGTGGGGTACATTTTTCATTTTTCAAAGCATACCACATTACCGCAGGCTACCTTTAGCCTTTATCTTTCTCCTTGCGGGTATGCGATAACTGTTGTTGCCTATGCTCACCTTCTACCGCTATCCTGCACCGTCATCAAATGCTATGATACTCCCATTGCAGGATAGTGGGAGCCTTTTATTTCTTCACCGCACTACCACAAACCCTCAAAATGTTATGACTTCTTTATCACGGGACTGCGGTGTCTTTTATTGTTATATCTATTATTTACCGACAACCTGCAAACTATCCACAATGCTCTGACACCTTCATTGCGGGGCCATGGTAGCCCTTACATGCTAAGCTGACCTCTTACTACCATCCTGCAAGCTATTTCCAATGTTATGTTATCCTTGTTGTGGGGCCATAGTAACTGCTACTGTCAGGTTTTTATTTACCACCAGCTCGCAATCTTTCTTATTGTCATGATGTCCACATTGTGGGGCCGTAGTAACCATTAGATGTTAGGCTTTGTTTAGCACTAGCCCGCGACCTTTCTTTACACTTGTTGCAGTAGTGTAGTGACACTTTATTTCATATCAAAAGATCTCGCACCCCCGTAAGGGACTCCTAGGGCATGCTACTCAGCTCTGCGGGGATGTGGTATTGGTCCAAAACACATGGAAATACAAGGACAAACATACATAGGGTATAAAATGATCAGAGGGGGGTATTATGAAAGGTTTGTTGGATTTTTGGGAGTATATGACCAAAGGACTTAGACTCTTTTTATGGATTTTTGGGAATTAGGGTTTGACAAAATTGGATGTAACTTAGATGAAATTTTACCAGTCCTAACAGTGGCTCTAGTTGGGGATGAATTGCTATTAGACATTGCAAGAATCTAGAACATATCTCCGGGATGCAGGCAAAAAACATAAAACTGTACAAACACACAAAGAATACCAAAATTGGGAAAGAGCTAATCTAATGTGCATGGAAATGATCTTCTTTAAGAAAAGAAGTGTTTCAGAAATTGTCCATGCACTGGAAATTCCCGACTTTCACCCACCATGTTTTGCAAGTAGTAAAAATCTTCTCCACATTTGCCAATGATGACAAATGGTCCAAGCCACAAAGCTTAAAATTTTCCATGCTTTCCTTTGTCTTGACTTTGACCATTCCACAAAAGAACCATATCATCAAGTTGAAATTTTCTATTCTTAGCCTTCTTATCAAATAGATACTTCATTTGTATCTACATTTTTTCATTTTTCATTTTTTCTTGATTTCTAATTTCATCCAGCTCTGCCAATTGCTCCATCCTCTCTTCCATTAGCTCATGCACATCTATATCCTCCTACAATATAAATTTGTAAACAAGCAAAAGGTTGTGCATTGGAATTCTTGCTTGAGCTCCATAGACCAATTCAAAAGGTGATTTGTTAGTAGCCTTTTTTACTGTGATTCTATCTGCCCATAATGCTAGCCTCAACTTTGAGTCCCATGCCCTTTTGTTATTATCAGGCGTTCTTTTGATTATCTTCATAATGCTCTTGTTACTAGATTCTACTTGACCATTAGCTTGGGGATGATATGGAGAGGCATATGATATTATTATTCCATAAGACTCACAATTTTTTTTTGAATTCATCAGATCTAAAACACGTACCATTGTTTGTGACAATTCTTACAAGAACCCCAAATCTGGGATAATATTTTCTAACAAGAAATTCATGACTACTTTACTAGTAGCTTGTTTAGTTGGGACTGCTTCAATCCATTTAGTAAAGTAGTCAGTAGCAGTAAGAATCCATCTATGCCCACCTCTTGATTTATCTGTTATCTCTCCTATAAAATCAATACCCCATTGATGAAAGGGTGGATCAATTTGCATAGGCCTTAGAGGCAAAGATCCTTGATATTTTAGTTTACTAGAAAACTTTTGGCACGCTTCACATTTTCTTAAATGTCTATGAGTATCAGTAAAAATAGTGGGCCAAAATAACCTACTCTTAATATTTTGTGTGTAGTGGTCTTAGCTGAAAAGTGTCCACCACATACACCATCATGCATCTCCTTTAGAGTCTTTTCTACCTATCCTTGATCTAGACACAAGAGTAAAACACCATCTTTATCTTCCCAGAACAAATCACCATTCATGAATACATACCTTGATGATTGTAGCTTTAGTGTCCTTTTCTAATTGTCATTCAATCCATCTAGGCATTTCATGTGTCTAAGGTAGTGAACTATATTTGTATACCAGGGTGTATGTTCAATACTAGATACCATACCCTTTTCTTCTTCAACATCACATACCTGTGCAGCCTCCAAATTAGATTCAACCATCAATTTTGCCAACCCTTGTCCTCTTACAAGTTTGGTGATTTGGATATTAATATCGAACTCTTAGATTCTATTTATCCATCTACATCTCCTTCCTATAACTTCTGTTTATATGAGGACATCCTTGACTGCTGCATTTGATACATAGGCATCACTTGTGCCCCTACCAAGTAAGGTCTGAATGTCTTTACTACCTTTACAAGAGCATATGCTTGTTTTTCAGTTGCATCATACTTCAATTCAGCTCCTTGGAGTGATTTGATAAAAAAATGAAATTGGTTGTTCATGCCCTTCTTCATTCTTTTGTAACATGACAGTAGCAACAATGTGAAAAGAGGCAAAAGAAAAAATTTGAAATGGCTTACTAAAATCAAGAGATTTTAAACAGGTGCCTCTTTGATTACCCTCTTTATTGATGAGAATGCTTCAATGGATTCTGATGTCTAGTCAATCTTTGATCCCTTTTTTAACATTTTTGCAATGGGCTTCACAATTTCAGAAAAGTTAGAAATAAATCTTCTAACAAAATTTATCTATCCAAAAAATGACTGAATAGCTTTCACCATTTTAGGGATGGGAATCTTATCAATTGCTGCAACCCTTTCTGGATCAATTCTTACACCTTCTTTGGAGACTATATTCCCAAGTACTTTACCTTCAATCACAACAAATTGACATTTTTTAGGATTTAGTGATATACCATATTCAAGTGCCTTTAGAAATATCTTCTCCAAATGTAGGCAGTGATCCTCTACTCTCTTTGAGTATGCTGTTAAATCATCCTAATATACAACCATTATGATTTTGATTAAGTCTGCAAAAGCAACATCCATAGCTCTTTGGAAGGTGACACTAGCATTGGTGAGACCAAAAGACATCCTTACATACACATATGTGCCCCAAGGTGTAGTAAAGTCAATCTTGTGTTGCTCTGATTCCTTGACTTTGACTTGATTATAACTAGAGAACCCATCCATCATGGAAAGCAGTTCATACCCTGTCACTCTCTGTAACATAACCTCCATATTCGGAAGTGGATAGTTATCTTTCAATGATGAAATATTTAGATTACGAAAATCTACACACAACCTTATATCACCATTTTTCTTTCTGACTGGTACTGAATTTGAAACCCAAGAAGAATCTCTGATAGGCTTGATTATACCACTATCCTTGAGCTTCATCAAGTCTTCTTGCATTTTTGGTACTAAAACAAGATTGATAGGCCTTTGTATTTGCCTAAAAGGTTTGGCATCTAGCTTTAGTGGGATCTCATGTTGAAATAGGTCTTCTTTGTAGGCTTTCAAATCTTCATAGAACCATGGAAATACATGTTTGTATTTCCTTAGCAAGTTTATAAGCATGTCCTTGACCTTTGGACTAATTTTCTTGCCTATGTACACTTTCTGTGGAGCATTATTAGTGCCAAGATTTACTTCTTCAAGATCATCCTGATGGACTGGTGTTTGCTTCAAGGTTGACCTATCATTTCCATCAAAAATACATTCCAAAGCCACAAGACCTTTTGGAATTTTGTTTGCTTTTAATTGTACAACCTCCTAACCAAAAACAATGTCCTTACCATCAACATTTTCAACAAAAGCATTAAAGTCTATCTCTCGAGCCTCATATTTGTCTACACATTGAAGAAAATTTATCAAATCCTTATCATCATTGAACACTTGCCAACTATATACATTGTCAGGAATGTAAGGTCTGGTCTTAAATTCTATAGCTAAGACACCAGTTAATGTAATGTCATCCCTTCTCAAAGAAATATTTTCAAGAAAATCAGCCATCAAATTCTTTGACCTATCTACCCATTCTATTGAGAATGCATCAAAGAGTTCAATTATATCCCACACAACATGTTTATATTACTTGAGCCTTTTATTTTTTATGACATATTTAGATCTCACCTATAAAACAACCAACTCAGAGTCTCCATATACAGTCAACAACTTGATTCCGTTTTTGACAACAAACTTTAGGCCTAATAGTAATGCTTCATACTTTGCTATGTTATTTGTGCATTCAAATGATAACAAAAATGAATACTTGAAAGTTTTACCAGTAGGTGCAATGAAGATTACACCAACTTCATTCCTTCTTTACTGTAGGCTCCATCAAAATACATTTTCCAAACACCATTTTTATCCAATTGAACTGCATTGCCAATTGGATCACTATTTTGTAATTGAGGCTATGATTGTTCAACCCTAAAACTTTCTAAGTCCACATCACAAAAGCAGTTCATTTGATTAGGATCAATTCCTTCCACCACTTGCTCAGATCTTGGCTCTCTGTATAACTTAACCTCTTTTTCATTCAATGGTATGGTTGCATATGCCATATCCAATTGAACATTTCCACCAACTACAACAGTCCATTGTCTTAATAGTAACATGCCATAATATGGTGGAATATCAACCACAGTGACATCAGTCCTATATGTAGCTTCAGGATAAGAAGCCAACTTTATCTCCACATTCTGCATGATACCAATGATAGGGATTGGTCTATTATCCATGGCATAACACTTTCCATATGTAGAATCAACCCATAAACCCAACTCTTTCATAACTACCATAGGCATGATATTTATTGCTGCTCCTAAATCTATCATACAATTCTTTACAATCTTATTATTAATCAGCAATGTGGTATAGAAAGGATCAACTTGAGATGGACTCTTTGCCAAAGTAGTCCCCAAGTAAATCTCAGGAGTCTTCATGGTCTCTCCTTTGACATTATTCACTTGCTTCCTATTCTTTTCTGATTCATTTTTACCCTTATCCTCAACTTCAGGATTATTTGGCATATTTGAAATCAATTTCATGGCACTATTTCTATATTCATCAATTTTCATAATTTCCATAAATGGATCTGATAATTTAATTTGAGATAAAGCCCGAGTTATATCAAAAGAGGGCAAACTTGTCAGAGGTTCTATTTTGCTCACTTCCACTTTAGTAAATTTCTTCTCTTCCATTATTTACTGCTTAGGGTCACACTTTGTCATACTTTGATCAGCCTTTGTTGTAACTTTGGGGATATATTTTTGAGTTACCCTTTGAGTATTTCTATTTTCATCATTCTTTTGAAGTTCTGGGGCAACTTTCTTATTATCTTGTTGATTCTTCATAAACAAACTCATAGGTGTACCTTGATCAACACTCACAGTTCTATTTATGAGGTAGTAGTTGCTTCTAGCTTGTGCTATAGCAACAACTACAATTGTCTTTATTTCCTCTTCAGTAGGCCCCCTCAATTGAGTTTGATTAGACTGTGATTTTGCAGAGCATACTAGAGAATCTATCATGTTGTTATCCTCTTGGTCAGAGAATATTTCTTGCTGGCCAACATGAATATTATATCTTTGATGATTCACATCATATTCGGATCCATCCTCTTCTAAAGAAGAATAATCCCTTTCTACCTCATAAGGCCTGACTACCAATATATTTATAGTGTCTTAATCTCTTTCTTGATCATATGGTATCTCACTTTCATGGATTGATTGTGCAACCACACAATATTCAGGAGAATGAGGTAAATTACAAGGCACACACCATGGAGTATCCTCTATCATATTTGCTCCATGTCTCTTCAATGGGTTAGGTGTGTCTTTGTTGACATTTTGCTTTTGATTTTCAACCAAGGGCTTCCCATCCTTCCAATTTGTTTTATAGGGCATATCCTGCAATCTTGGCCTTTCATTCCTGTGATAATTGGACTTATCATAAGGTATTCCTTTTTCATTTCTTACCACCTTATATGATAAATCCTTTACAACATTCCAAACCTTCTCTAGCCTGTCTTCTTCTTTTGGCTGTCTATTATGATGAGCCTTATGGTTTTGCAATATCTTGACTTCATCTCTTCTACCAATTTTCCCTGAAGCTTTTCTGTTGTTTTCTATATTCAATGCATCTTTGAATGTTTTAGTAAGAATAGGAGGATTTCTTGTTCTGAGTTCATACCCTATCTTTGGATCAAAGGCATTCAAATAGAATACCAAGCACATAGGATCTATAGGTTTTAGATGGTGTGGAATTTTGTTGAATGACTTCATAAATCTAGTATTGAAATTTTCCATTGATTCATTATAATTTTATTGAATGTTTGTCAGTTCATGCAAAGCAAATTTTGGATTAGAATGATCACCATACTATTCCTTGAATATTCTTTTGAATTCAGCCCAAGAGTTGATTGAGGCATCAGGCAAATTTCTATACCAATCTCTTGCATCATTAGCTAATGATTGCATGAATAATTTCATTTAAATATCTTCATGTTGCACATCAAAATTATCCATGACAATTTCAAATGTTCTTATATGATCTTCTCCTAAAATAGCATTATTACCAGAAAATTTTGGAATAGCTTTTCTTACCTTATTGTCAATATCATTTGGATATCCTTGGATACCAAAGAAGTCAAGCTGTCTAAATCTATCTACATTCATCAGCCCCCTTGCAAATGGATTTTGCCTTTGATGAGGCTGATACTGATGGTGTTGAGGTCCTTGTTATTGAGGCTACTGGTACACACCTTATTGCACATTGTGGTAGACACCTCCAAGATTGTACATATTGACTCATGGATTTTGATGTGGAACATGATATTGATATTGCCCTGCATGATTATATCCTTGATTTTGGATTCTCACTCCTCCTTGGCTAGGAGGAAAAGGATAAGCATTTCCTTGAGATGTCATTGGAGCACTTACTTGATTCAATATCTATGGTGAAGAGATATTATGTTGTATATGAGGAGCATTACCTGCATTACCATGTCTTTTGATTGCATTGTGGGATACCTATGAGACCAAAGGACCACTTGTATTTCCATATATACTCTAATTATTTACAGGTCTATATTGTGATGTGTTTGAAATGGGATGAGAATTCAACTAAAGAAGTTCTTGTTCTAATTCATGCTATTGCCTTAACAATTTGGGCCTTTCAACTTCTGCTACCATCCACTCTACCTCTTGCTTCAACTCTTGGTCAGTTAATTTTCTCTTTGAAGTTGAAACAACATTGGCATTAGTAAAACGTACCATTTTGGGCGTTTACTCCCCATTCTTATGTTGTTAACTCTCAACATATTGCTGAGCCATTCTCTCCTCATGATCCCTTCTCACTTCTTCCTATCTCACCTCTTCATGCATGCGCTCCTCATATTCTTTCATCTTTTGGAAATCTGGTTGAAACTCAACAACAAATCTGTATAGGCTATTTTGTTCAAGAAGGCTATGAGAACTTCTTGGAGAAAATTTTTCATTGTTGTGCAATCCATACTCAACCAAAGGACTATTATATATATTATATGATTGTCCAAAAACATACACCTACTCATTTTGGATGTTCTCATGTGATTCAGTAATCATAGGTATATTTGCAGAGACTACTTCATCACTAGTGGATACACTTGAAATAGGAAGGGGCTTTGAACCCTCATTATTTTCTTGGAATTTTCAATTTTTATTGTTCAAGTTTCCCAAGGATCTTCTACCATCCATGTTGAAAAACTGTGATGCTAAATTTCTTTGATTTGCAATTCAAATTCTTGGAGATTCAAGAGTCACCACCTCCTTTTCTAAAAAGAGGAAAAAAAATGGGATAGTCTTTTAATCTTCTAGAGCTCCAGGATCAAATTTAGATTATTTGCTTATGTTAAGCAACTCCCCAGCGGAGTCGCCAATCTGTTGGTTCCCAAATCAGCAAATTACAAAACCCTAGAAGTATGCCAATCTTTATAATTGGGTTTTACAAGTGAATTGGCCAATGAACGAAATCAATCAAAATGATTGGAATTCCCTGCACTTCAGGCTCTACTATGCCTAGGTGGGTATTACCTTGTGTTCACCACTGAATACTAACTCCTCAAAACTAATTGGTGAAGGTTAAGCAGATTATGAATTCTATAGAATTTTGTTAATTAAATCATCCTATTCAATCTACTTCAAAATTGGCATATGATCTGAAAATAGATTATTTCACTTACACTAACCACTACTCCTACTCCTACAATAGAAAATCAAAATTGGATTGAAATATTATACAAGGAATGGTTTTAGAAAAGAATTGATTGGTGCCTTTCCTGGGTAACAGAGTCAGAATACTAATAGTTGTGTGTCTTCCTTCTAGCTATAACTCAAATTATTTGGCACAATACTGTTTATGCCTTGCATAAACATACAAAATTGTTTTTTTATTAGGTTTGTCTTAGTTATCCAATTGAATTCTCTAAATTATTGTGATCTACATACTCAAAGGAATTTAATTCTTTCTTGAAGGAACTCTATTAGACAAATCATACAAACCATGAATTGTGTTTTGAAAAATTAGACATATGCTTGATATGCTAATTTAAATAATAAGGAGAAAATAAAATGGAGACAACAAGATAAAATTCTATCAATAACATTCAACAAATAATTAAGAACCATAATTTAGGCACCAAAGAAATGCAGTTTTTTCATTGATATGCTTCAGAAAATGGGCCTTTACAATGTTTCTTTTCAAAATCCAATTCCCAGAGAGCCTTTCCCCACAGTCTTGGTTTCCTTCTTATATGTATGAAGGAAGCAACAAGCTTTAGACTGTTTACATTCCAAAAATGAATTTTCAAATTCCCACCCTTTGATATGTCCTTTTACAATATTTACTTTTTTTGTAAGTCTTAATAAGACCGCCAAATATTCAAATACATTTGATGAAATAAAACATAAAAATAAGAAAAAGACAAAGGGGACGTCCAAGGCTTGCTGAAGGTGACTTGATGACTATTGATGCTGGCCTGATGTTCAAACAACTCTGCTACACACTTGTCTTGATCAATCATCTGTGGGAAAGAGATACTTATGATCCCATTGATACATTGTATAGTCACTGAACCACTTGTACTCCTAAATTTGAAGTACATTTGCTTGATGATCTTTCCATCTTTTGTTGAGAAGTCCTCTACCATCAGAGATGAACTTTGCATATCCCGTATCTAATGTAATTAATCGATCCAAGGTCAAATTGAAATTGTGAACATTCAAGTCTTCATCATTTTGCAAGTGCTCAACAATACAAGACACCATTTGATCACATTCCTCTTTCCATTTCTCAAGGCTTTTGAGCTGCTTATCTTCTTCAAGAATGTCGGGGATGAACTAATGTTTGAAGGTGCCAAAGGATTCCATCTTTGCTTTCATCTTCTAGCTTTCTCCTGATGCATATTGGAACTCCTCAATGGTCATTATAGATTTCTTTGCAAAACCTTGCACAGGGTGATCAGAGTATGGTGGACTGGCTGCCATTTCTTGAGCAAAGGGTCTAGTATAGGAACATTGGAATTCATCTGATCTAGTGCTTAAGACAAAGAACAATAACAACTATGAACATATTTAGTCTTATCTAATGCCAATTTGACCTTGTATTCCAAAACCCTTTCAACTACGCCAAAAATCTTGGACTTTGTTTCTTGCTTGGTGGCCTCATTTATTTCTTTTAAGTTCTCAATTTCTTTCTCCAAACTCTATTTTATTGCATTCACTTGCTCAACAGGAACAGTGGTATCACTAATTTCTTGAGACACAGAGGGTTGATAAGGCACAATTGCCTTGCTTTGAGAAAAGACAATTCCTTTTAGTTGTTGCTTCAGCTTCACATTTTCCAAATACAATTTGTTTACCTCATCATTCATTTCCATTTGATTTTTCTCATATTCACTCATTTTGAGTTGCATATTTTTCACAGCAGCCTAAGTGAACATGGCTGAGTGCATTGTCAATGTGGCTGCTTCTAGGGCTGATGTGTCCTTCAAAGTGTTCACCATTGTTGTTCCTCTCAGCTCTTGGATCACATCCAACAATCTTGGCTTATTTGTACTTTTTTAAGTGGCCCAAAGTGCCAAGGTCTTAGTTTTTGGATTTTAGCCCACACCACTTACACCATCCTCAGAATCAAACTCAATAACCATCATAGGATCATCTTGACTTCTCACTTGATCCAACAAAAACATCTTCTTCAGCTCCATACCAGGAATGATCAACATATTGCTTTTGAGAACCATTTGTCTAGCCTCTTGTGGGATGACATTTATTTCATCAATCCTAATTTCCTTAAATGTTTTGGCCACAATTTGGTCATGTCATGATTCATCAGCTCCCATTTTATTTATTTCAACTTTCTCCTCAAATTCTTTCATTTTCATTTTCAACCAAAAATCCTTAAATTTGGGAGTATTGATGAATTCATCATTGTCCATGAATATCATAGAGGCTACAATTCTCTCATCCTCATGCATTTTAGGCTCACCCTGTGCCTGTGTGTCCATTCTGGCCTCATGTTTATGGTCCTCAATCTCTTGACCAATAAGGAGCTGATCAATTTCTTCACCCTAACCCATATGTCTCAAAATGCTTGCCACTTCATCAGTGTCACATACTCCTTCTGACATCTCATATGGCACTAGAGGAGGGACATCATCAAGTCTCTACTTTTTGGACATTGGTTGATCAAGAGATAAAGGCTCTTGTACTGACATTGCATCAGGAGTAGGCTCAACAATCTCAATTCCACCTAGTCTCTTCACATAGAGCTTAGCATCCTTGGTAGACTAGCTCTCTGCTTCACCATACAACCATTCAAAATTATCAATTATCAGATTGATCCTCTTCAATGGATAATTTTCTTCAACAAAAATCTTGAGAAACTAGGGTCTTTTTTCTTCTTGTCTTCCTCTATTCTCATCAAGATTTCCCATTTTATTTTGTTGTCATACACCTCCTCAGGAGTGAGGCAATTTCTAATCACGTCCTTATCATAGTTGACTTTATGGGATATCCCATCCCTAGTAAGAATGACTTGTCTAACAAAAGTCATGTGGTCTTCAGGGTCACAAACCCTCTCTATTTTTGACTTCAATAAATATTTTGTTTTCAGATAAATTTGTAGCTCCAAGGTTTCAAAACCCACAGACAATTCTCCAAACACAGTTAAATCTAGAAAAAAAGTGCCTTTCTTCTACTTCTTCATGACATCCCTCTCAATCTAGAGCATCTGCCACATGAATTCTAGGAATGCTAATCTGTCAAGCACAAATTTATGTATTGCATGGGGTGGTTGTGTGTACCCATAAACTCTTATCACAGTGTAATCCGAAAGAAAGAACCAATCAGTAAAATTATGCATGTGACCTTGTTCAGGCTTTAATGCAAGGGACCTCAATACTTCTCTAATTTCTCTAGACAATCTTGGATAAAGGTAGCCAAGAGTAGCCATTATCCTGATTGTAAAGTCATCATGGAACACCACATAGTTGCTGTTCTTGCAGTTACTGTCCCATGTATAACACCAACACTGCATAGACAATCTCTTTCCTTTCTGATCAATCATACTAAGATCCATTTTCTTAGTCCACCTTCTCCTATTTGTTGTTATATGGACCCTAATCAAACTCAGAGGTTAAATTTACCCTTTTATTGGCACAGTTTCCCCCCAAATTCCTACAGGGTCAAGGGGTAGCGCCCCTTGCGGGGTCCAGGGGCAGCGCCCCTAGCACACTCTCTGTCGTGATATAGGGTGGGTTGAGGAGCAACGCCCTTGAGGGTGCTTAGGGGCAGTGCCCCCGAAACCTCACACAATTTTTTATTATATTGTTAAGGCGTCAGGAGTTATTTTTTCATTGGTCAACATAAAGAATCTATATTTTGTAACCAACAAAAGTCGTGATAAAAATGGCTAAGGGTTAGGTTTTCTATTGATGTATTGTAGCATTTTGCAGCGGTATTGAGTTGTAAGGATTGCTAGTTGTAATCAGTTTGATTTATTGGATAATAATATTGGACTTTCTATTGGTGGATGTAGCCTGAGTTTGGGTGAACCACGTTAAAACTTGTCTCTCGCTGTTATTATTTCTGTGCATTTTTATTCCTCTATTTAATCTTTATTTGCATTTAATTGATATCTTCTATCAGCTAACCCTAACAAGTGGTATCAGAGTGGGTTGTGTTCAATTATCATCTGCAAGAAGGTCTCATGGTTGAGTGGGAGTAATGGCGGATGAGGGTAAATTGAAGGTAGACAAATTCAATGGGCAAAACTATCAGTTATGGAAGATGCAAATGGAGGATTATCTCTATCAGAAGGATTTATGGAGGCCATTGGAAGGAGTAGCCAAGAAATCAGCACCAATGACTGATGAGGATGGAATCTTCTAGATAGAAAGGCACTGGGAACCATTCGGTTGTGCCTGGCACCATCGGTGGCATTCAATATAACAGAAGCGAAGACAATAGATGGTCTGATGAAAGCTTTGGCTAAATTGTATGAAAAACCCTCAGCCTCAAATAAGGTATTTCTCATGAAGTGTTTGTTTAATCTAAAAATGATTGAAGGTGGATCTATGACAGATCATTTAAATGAGTTTAATACAATTATCAGTCAGTTAACTTCTGTAAAAGTAAGTTTTGATGAAGAGGTGAGGGCTCTCTTGATATTATGTTCTTTGCCAGAAAGCTGGAATAGCTTGGTAATGGTTGTAAGTAACTCTGTCTCTGGTTCAAATACTTTAAAATTTGATGATGTTGTTGGTGTTATCCTTAGCGAGAAAATGTGACAAAAGCTCAAGAGGGTCCGCATCAGGTAGTGTTTTGAATGCAGAAAGCAGAGGCATATCAAAGGAGAGAGGAAAAGGTTATGGAGGTCATGGGAAGTCACGAGGAAAATCAAAGGACAAGAGATCCCAATCCAGAGGATAGAAAAATTGCTGGTACTTTGGGAAACTAGGTCCTCTGAAGAAAGATTGTTGGTCTCAAAAGAATAAAAGAGATAGACAAGAAGGAAATAAGGAGGCAAATGTGGTAAGTAATAAATTTGAAGATGATGCTTTGATTCTTTCCCTAGTTAATGTTGATGATTCATGGGTTTTAGATTTAGGGGCCTTATTTCATGCTATGCCCCATAGAATTTATTTTCTTGATTATGTCCAAGGGGATTTTGGGTTGGTTTATTTGGGAGATAACGAACCCTGTTAGATTGTTGGAAAGGGAAGAATTAAGATTAAGTTGCAGAATGGAAATCATTGGCTACTACAAGAGGTAAGGCATGTTCCAAGGCTTAGTAGGAATTTAATTTCAGCAGGGTAGCTAGGTGAAGAAGGTTGCATTGTTACATTTACTGATAAAAATTGGAAGGTTTCAAAAGGTGCCTTAATAGTAGAAAAAGGTGTGAAAGTAGGCACCTTATATCTTTGTATAGGTCATACTATTCCTTCTACTTTAGCTGTTGCAGAGAAAAAACAAACAGGTTCAGGAACAGTTGGTGTAGGTTCGTAGGAAGAGACTGAAACAGTTGCTGCAGGTTCTGAGACAACACTGTGGCATAACAGACTTGGGCATATGAGTGAAAAAGGTATGAAGGTACTTCATTCTAAGAAAGTTTTACTAGGTCTGAAATGTATTAATATGGATTTCAGTGAAAGCTGTGTGTATGACAAACAAAAGAGAGTCAATTTTCTCAAGGATGGGAAGCAAAAGAAAGATGAAAATTTGGAGCTTGTACATATAGATGTATGGGGACAAGCTCAGGTATCTTCTCTTAGTGGCTCTCGGTATTATGTTACATTCATAGATGATGCAACTAGGAAGATATGGATTTATTTCCTTAGGTAGAAATCTGATGTATTTGAAACATTTAAGAAATGGAGAAGATGGGTTGAGAATGAGATGGGTAAAAGATGAAAATATCTCAAATCTAATAATAGTGGTGAGTATTACAGCAAAGAATTTGAGGATTATTGTTCCTTTAATGGAATTCGTAGGTAGAAAATGGTTCCAGGGACTCCACAGGAAAATAGAGTGGCTAAAATGAATAGGACAATAATGGAGCGTGCAAAGACCATGAGATTGCATGTTGGCCTGCCTTTAAACATGTGGGTAGAGGCTATCAACACCGTTGTATATTTAATTAATAGAGGTCCTTTAGTTCCTTTGGGCTGTGGTATTCTAGAGGAAGCATGGACAGGTAAGAAGGTGAGTTATTCGTTTCACAAAACCTTCAGATGTGAAGCATTTGCACATGTAGATTCTAAAAATAGAACCAAGCTAGATGGAAAATAAAAAAGGTGTACCTTCATCAGATATGGCATTGATGAATTTAGTTATAGGCTTTGGGATTTTAAAAATTAGAAAATTGTGAGAAGTAGGGATGTTGTATTTAATGAGAAGGTATTGTACAAATATCAATTGTAGCAGCATGAGAAGAAAGAAAAGGATTATGTGGTGTTGGATGATACTCTAAATAGTGATGTTCAGTGGTTCCTCATGCTTCATAATAGCAACCAAAAGTACCACAAATTCCAGTGAATGTTAGACGATTAACAAGGCTAAGTAGAACTCCTAAAAGATTTTCTCCCTCTTTGTATTCTATTTTGTTAACAGATGCTGGTGAATTAGAAGGGTATGATGAAGCTATGCAGGTGGATACAAAGGTTCAGTGGGAGCTTGCAATGAAAGAAGAAATGGACTCCTTGCTGAAAAATCAGACTTGGGAATTATGTAAGTTACCTGTAGGTAAAAAGGCTTTACCAAACAAATGGGTTTATAGACTAAAATAGGAAGATGGAGGTAAGAAAAGATTTAAAGACAGGTTATTTGTAAAAGGATTTGCATAGAAAAAGGGCATTAATTTTGATGAGATATTTTCTCCGGTTGTCAAGATGACTTCTATTCGTACTATTTTAAGTATTGTGGCTGCTGAAGATTTGCATTTGGAACAGCTAGATGTGAAAACTACCTTTCTCCATGGTGATTTGGAGGAGACATACATGGAACAAACCCAAGGATTTGAGGTCAAAGGTAAGGAGAAACTTGTGTACAGATTGAAGAAGAGTTTGTATGGCTTGAAACAAGCACCTCGGCAATGGTACTTGAAATTTGATAGTTTTATGGCTGAGCAAGGCTACAACTGGTGTAATTTTAACCATTGTATTTATTTTAAGAGGTTGGATAATGATAGATACATTATTTTATGTTTATATGTTGATGACATGCTTGTAGCGGGGTCTAACATGGATCACATAAGAGAGTTAAAATAGTAGTTAGCACAGTCATTTCCTATGAAGGATTTGGGGGCAACAAAATAAATCCTTGGTATAAAAATTTGCAAAGATAGGAAGAACAAAAAATTGACTCTATCTCAGGCTGATTATGATGAAAAGGTGTTGCAGAGATTCCATATGGAGAATACAAAAGATGTCAACACACCTTTGCCTAGTCATTTGAAATTGACTAAGGAGATGCGTCATAAGACACCAGAGGAGGAAGAAAAAATGTCCAAGGTACCATATGCTTCAGCTGTAGGAAGTTTAATGTACGCCATGGTATGCATGAGACCAGATATTACACATGCTGTAGGAGTTGCAAGCAAGTATATGAGTCATCTCGGATTGGAGCATTGGAATGCAGTAAAATGGATTCTCAGATATTTGAGAGGTACATCCAATAAACACTAATGTTTTAGGGGCTCTAATACTGATTTAGCAGGCTATGTAGACTCAAATTTGGTAGGAGATATTGATACCAGGTAGAGTACTTTTTACAATCTTTCTTAATCTCATCATCTGCTTCATACTCATAAAACCTTGAGGGATTTTCAATGCCTTCATCAACCTTCACATTTGTACTTTTTACAATCTTTCTTAATCTCTTGTTATAACACCGGTATGCTTTTCTTTGAGTAGAGTAACCCAAGAATATTCCTTCATCACTTCTAGCATCAAATTTTCCAAGTTCTTCATCTGTTTTAATGTAACATTTACTACCAAAGACTCTAAAATACTTCATAGTAGGAGTGATGCCAAACCAGAGTTCATAAGGGGTCTTACTAGTATTGCTTCTGATTTGTACTCGATTAAGAGTATAGATAGCAGTGCTTACAACTTCTCTCCAGTAGATCTGAGGGAGATTTGCTTCCATCATCATGGTTCTAGATGCTTCCTGGATGGTCTGGTTCTTTCTTTCCACTACTCCATTCTGCTGTGGAGTCCTTGGAGCAGATAACTGTCTCTTTGTGAATTCTCCACCTCTATCAGACCTAAGACATTTTATGTTTAACCCAGTTTCATTCTCTACCATAGCCTTGAATATTTTGAACTTCTCAAGAGCTTCAGATTTCTCTTTCAGGAAGGTCACCCACATCATTCAGGAGTGGTCATCAATCAGTAACATGAAATATCTATCACCTTGAAAACTTTTGATTCTTACTGGTCCACATAGATCAGTATGTATTAAGTCTAATAGTCTAGTAGAAGATTGTTCCTTGCTTTTAAATATGACTCTGTTCTGCTTATCCAATTGACATTCTTTGCACATACTGTTAGTAGGTTTCACCAGTCTTGGAAGATCTCTTACAGCCTGAGTGTTTCTTATCTTGATGATATTATCAAAATTTACATGACACATTCTCCTATGCCACAACTGACTTTGATCAATTTGAAAAAATAAATAACTTTTGCCAGTACCAACTAAGTGGAAGATGTTACCTTTTGTTTGAGTACCAGATGTAATCTCTGTTCTAGAACTTTCAAATATCTTACATTTTCCATTTTTGAATCAGAGATCATAGCCTTTGTCCACCAACTACCCAACACTGAGAAGATTATGCTTCAGACCTTCAACATATAGTACATCACTGGTTTTGTTCTTTCCATCAAAAGAAATAGTTCCTCTGCCTCTGATTCTACCAGCAGAATTATCACCAAATTTTACAACTCCTCCTTCATATCTTTCCAGATCTATGAACTTATTTTTGTTACCAGTCATATGGTGGGAGTATCCACTATCAATGACCCATTCATCCTTTTCTTCAACTTGAGAAACTAGATCTCTTTCTACCTGTTTATGATTGATAGATTAAGTGGGCATTGGATCTTCTTCCTTGATGGAAATAAACACTCAGTCACTTCCGGATTTGTTTCCTGTCTCTAATTCATCATCTATTACTCCATCATCATCATCTTTAGGAACATAGTAACACTTCTTTTGGAATCTTGATCTATTTGGATTTGTCCTTGAAAATCTTTCCGGACACCTTGAGTCAAAGTGACCAACCTTGTTATAGTTGAAACATTTGAAAGGCAATTTTCCTTCATACTTACCAGATCCTCTTGGTAACCTTTTTGCAATAAGGGCTTCAAGTTGAGCAACTTCTACCTCATCTTCTTCCAGATCTTTTCTTACTTTTTCATACCATGATAGTTTCTTTGAGGAGTTCTCTCCTGGATCATACCTTTATTTGCCTTTTACAGAGGCACTAGTTTTGAATACAGATTTAGTCTTGGGGGGTGCATCTCCAAACTTAGCCAATTCAAATGCAGCTAATTTTCCAACCAATTGATCTCTTGTGATATTTGATAAAGATCTGAATTCTTCAATAGAAGCAACCTTGTGTTTGTAAGAAGGAGGTAGGGATCTGAGAACTTTGGCAACAATTTCATCTTCATCCAAGGTTCCACCAACACACCTAATGCCACAAATAAGCTCATTTACTTTTGGCATAAATGTAGTGATATTCTCATCTTCATTCATCTTAAGGTTTTCAAATTTTCCTTTCAGACTCTGTAGCTTGGCACATTTAACATATTTGTCTCCATGTAGAAGTTCCAACTTTGACCAAATCTCATATGCAGTATTTAAATCCATAACATTTGTCAGCTCTGAATCATATAAGGCCCTTAGTAAGGCTTCTTTAGCTCGAAGATTATCTTCAACATCTCTAATTTCATCTACAGTTGTCAAACCATTCTTTGGAGGAACATACTTCTTTGAAGTTATGGTCCAATATTGCATTCCCATACATTGCAAGTGACATTTTATGCGGCTTTTCTAAAGAGTGTAATTAGTTCCATCAAACCTCAGACTATCCTTCTTGTAGGAGGACATCCTGGATCTCCTCAAGTGATTAAGCTCTTTTAGAGGAACTTAGCTCTGATACCAATTATTGGTTTTAGGATAGACAACTGAGAGGGGGGGTGAATCAGTTGTCACAAAACTTTCTTTTCTTTAAACACTTAAATCCTTCTTATATTTCTATAGCATAATAATGATTCAATCATGGAAGAAAAATGTAATAACTCAAGAGCAGACACACATATGACACTAAGATTTTAACTTGGAAAACTTGTTTAAGGGAAAAACCATGGGGTGACTAACCCAAGATTGTATTCTCTATTAAAAGAATAAGAAAAATAAAATGACACTTGCCAATTAGGGCTCACTACCTGAGCACACTACTCATAAGAGGCCCACTACCTACATGAGACACACTGTCTATAGAATAATATAAATATTACATACTTGAACTAGAGATTAGCATCTTCACCATGCTTGAGTGAGTTCCATTTAAGCTCAACACTTCTGCTCTACTTTTCGCTCTTCTCCTCTCTACCACTCTCTCATCTTCACAAAGATGCTTTGAAATGACTTCACAAATATTATTTATACAAGACATTGACTTTGGGATAGTCATCCAAGTCAGTACAATACATACTTTATTTTATTACAGAGCAATTACACAAATACAACTTGACTTATTATAAAACTTCATGCATATCACCACACTGTCAGCCACACATATCTGGGACTTCAATCTTCTTTGAGGAACATGCCATGCTTTGCAGAACATCTTCAAGATCATCCGCAAGATGTGTAAAACATCCAGTCAACCAAGATTAGGAAGAACACCATCACCTGAGAGTAAATCTTCAATTACGAGCTCAATCTTCAATGCAGACTGCCAACATGAACTAGACACAATCTAGAGACCCCCACAAGCTTGCCTGAATCATCAAGAACATCCACACCACTTCTGCTTACTGAAATCATTTGCATCTTCATCTGGAACCTCAAGAACATAGTTTCTCATCATTGTCACATTAGAATAAATGCTTGCGGACCACCAGACCATGAACCAATTGAGTTGTCAATTCACATTGGCTTCCTAAACATTCCACCAAATCCGTAGAACAAAATATTGCATTTCTGGATCTCACCGGACCTATTTGTGTCACTCTATCACCTCTAAACAACTGCCAGAATAAGTTTTACTCATATGGCCATAACTTCTCCAAACCTTCATGTGGACCTCTCAAGTCTTGACTAGATCATCTTTAGACACATATCTACAAACCCTTTGATGCATATTCTCTGATCTTCATCTAGCTGGGATATTCACTTCATAGAGCTTCACTGTCTTCACTATTCTTCTCTACTTCTGATAGGACTAATTTTCTTAATATCCTCAGCATACTACTCATCCAATCCTTGACATTAATGCAACAAGACTATGTTGACATCAATGACAACATTGGTTAGGCCCATACTTGCAAAATATGTTACAAAGGAAACAAAGAACATGAGGTTTGTCAAATGCCTTGAATAGGATAGTGAGTCACTAGAGATCCTAAGTGTCAAGTAATGGTATATGTCATGGTGTTGCTATTGAAGTAGCAAGTGGTATGGATAGTTGTTGTAAAAGAATGACTTAGTTTCTTTGTGTCAATGTGATAAAGTATATAAGTTGAATCAGGGATATGAGAGAGGTGACATAGAATAAAGGGCTTTTCATGAAAGTGAGCAATTGGAAGTCTTAGGGTTTGAGAAAATGTCTTAAAAGACCTAAATGTAAAACCCTAAGTGTAAGGCCTTTCAAACTAGGTTCCCTAAGACAAAGGCTCTCTTCCAAAATCAAAGGTCCTACTTGACTTCAACTATTCCTCTACCATACAATTAGGGTTTGTGTGATTTCCAATCAAAGGGCAATTTTTTGAAATTAGGGTTTGTCATTTTGTTAAAGCCTAATCTACAAGTTTTAAACCCTAAAAATCCTAAGGTTCTCAAATGTCTTAAACCCTAAATCTAATGTTATAAAGTCTAAATCTTGACGGACAATGTCTTTTGTTATATTTTGTAAGTGATTTGTAGTCATAGGTCGGCATAACTAAAGTAACTGACTAGAAGGATGTTATGTCATCCAAAGATCTATCCTCCTTCCTTGTAATATCAAATCCTCCAGTTAGCTTTCATATGTCGGGTGCCAAAGTCAAATCAAAGGTCATGTTTAAAAGGTTTCAAGGGTGCGAAGGACTTAATTGAGGGTTCATACTTAAATTTGGTTCAAATATCAACATCCATTCTCATTTGTAAAAAAACTTGATGGCCATCTCTGTGTAGTCAGTTTTATAACTGTTTTATGGTGCAGTGCATAATCAGAAGCAAATAATAACAAGGTCTAAAAATAGATTTGAATTCTAGACATGCGTAATGCATGTAGTACCGACTTCCCACTAAATATATATGCACTTCTATAACCGATGCAATAAATGTGTTTTGAAGGCTTTAAAAACAAGTATGTAGATACCTCAAAAAAGGAGTAGAAAAAGAATGAATTTGAAGAGATCTTAGTGAAAGAAGATTGAAGACAATATGATAAGCATTTGATAAGAATATTTGTAGCAGTGTTAGTGTGTGATGGAGAGATTGCAACAGTCCTTAGTTACAGAGGAAGAGTTTGTAATTTTGCATTGAAAGAAGAATCAGGGCACTGTAGATTGTAGAGGGCAATGATTGTATCAGGGGAACAACATACAATATCAAATTCAGGTTGATCAGAGGATTGTATCCTTTAGAGTGAGCATTTAAAAGAAGAGTAATATGGTGGGCAAATAGATATAGAGATATGTGAGGGTTTATGCTGCATGATTGCAAATGTATGATTTGCAGAATGTGAATGTGATAAAGTAAGAACATGTAGATGATTCTAAAGTATGGAGATGTCAAGGTATGATACTTGTTACAGTATAAAGATTCAATGCAAGGTGAACCCTTTTAATGTTTGATTGTTTTGGTTTGATATAAGGTTCTGATTGTAATCATGATAGAAGAAATGGTTATTGTGTGTCATCTTCTTGTCTATTCAAAAGATCCTGTCAAAGTGAGTGTAGAGTTTGAAGATTTCTTGTTCATAGAAACATCAGTTTAAGTCTTGTTCATGGTTGATGATATAAGAAGTTTCTTCTAGAGAAAACTATCTTTTGTGTATGTGAAAAAGAAGAGTATGGTATTGTACTAAAAGAGTTAATATTTTGTGTCAATCTAGGAGAGATAAGGTGTCTAGATAAAAGAGTTATAGAACTCATTTATAACATTGATATCATTGTAAACAGAGTAGTACTCTGTGTTTGTCTTCTTGTTTTGAGATTGGAGTTGATGTGATTAGTGAGATCGTACCTAGTGAGGCATACATATATTTAGTGAGATTTTGGTCATTGAGACCTAATGAAGAATTTGGTAAGGTGAGGTTGGATAGTGGCTTTTCCCTGTTTAGGGTTTTCCACTTTACATCTGGTGTCATGGTTTCATTTTTGTGATTCTATTGCTCTCTGTCTCTTTGACATGTTGACATCAATTTCATTCACATCTATTGGGTTGTTAAATGAACTAGTTTTATTAGATCACTGATTCACCCCCCTCTCAGTGATCCATTGTATTCCAAAAATTGGTATCAGAGCTGTAGGTTCCTTACAAGAGTCTAATAGACTTGGGTAGATCTTGGAGGTGGAATACTATGGTAAAGAGTAAAATAAATAAGGAAAGAGGAAATTCCAAGAAAAATATTGTTCAACAAGTCCAAATTAAATCAAGTGACGAGTTGTTTCAAGAAACACCCCTGCCAATTGATACAAGATATGATATATCTAAAAGAGAAGATAATTTTGTTTTTGAGAATGTTGTCAAAGAAGGAGATCACATTGTGAGTAAAGATGAATGTGAAATTGATATTGAAGGTGAACTTATGTGTGCCCTAGATGAGATCAAGAAGTTTAGAAAGGAGAACTAGATATTAGAGTTACAACTTCAACAAGAAAAGGACTCCAAGGCCAAAGTACTTTCAGACCTTGAAAAAGCTTTTTTAGATCTTGAAGAGGCAAGAAATATGATTGTTGATTTAAGGGTACAAGTTGAAGAATCGAACAAACTAATCATTGGCCAAAAAATAGAGATTGAAGAGGCCAAAAGGATAACAAATGTTACAAAGTCTGAATCTGAAGTTAAATCAATTGAATGCCTAAAAATAGAGGCTGAGATAGTCACCTTGAGAAAAGATCTTGAAAATCTCAAAATTCAATCAAAGAAAAATCAGAAATTTGAGGACAACACCAGCAATTTGTATGAGATGTTGGGCAAGAAAAAACATCACAAGGACACCACTGGATTAGGGTATGATAGAGGGAAGACTTCTAAAGTTAGAGAAACTCCTAGGAAGAAGATAGATTTGAACTATCATTCTATTGCTCCTAAGATTGAAGACAAGAAGAAGGTAGAAGATAAGAGTGTTGATAATGGTTTTTTCAAGAACATCAACACTGGAGGAAGAAAAAGAACCATCAGGTCCATAGGATCTCCACCTACTAGACAAAATCAATATTTAAGGTACAGTTATTCCTTTCCTAGTTATTGTTATTCATGTAATGGATATGGTCATAAGGCTGCTACTTGTAGAGTTGCTCATAGGAGACTTCTTCAATAAGAAATGTTGATCTAGTGTGTTACAACTGTAACAATGTTGGCCACATAGAAATAAATTGTAGAGTGCATGGAATAACAATAGAAGTGCTCATAGGTTGTCAAAAAGAAACTATCATTCATTTGATCCAGATTGCAATATCATATGTTACAAGTGCAACACCCTTGGACATAAAGCACATTGTTGTAGAAAAGGTTTTGTAAGATCACTTGGTTATATCAAGGAGGTGAATATGTTAACCAAGCAAAAGGAAAAGTGTTTGAAAGGTTGGAAAAGGAAAGAGCTTGAGAAAATTTGGAGGAAGAAACTTGAACAAAAGAGAGAACCTATGAAAGTGTGGAGAAGGAAACAAAATCAAGAAAAAGATAAACCTAAACTTGTGCATATTGCACAAGAGACATCACAAGTTGCATAAGAAGCAGCATGAGTTGAGGGAGAGTTGATTAATGATTTACCATTCAAACCCCATTAACAACATCAAAGCGGTGCTATGCTTAGTTATGTTTGTTTTTGCATTGGCAAGATTATGCACATGTTTAGGACAGTAATTCCAATACAGTTATATGCATTAGCTATTTTGTTATGACTATATCCCTATGTACTGACAAGTCTTCCATGAGCATAGAAACCCTCATGACAATGGTATACTACAATAGAAATTCCATGAAATTTGTATACCTTACTAAATGCCAATGTGGGAGAAAGGAGGTCTACAA
Organism: Cunninghamia lanceolata; assembly: GCA_027924645.1. NCBI lineage: Eukaryota > Viridiplantae > Streptophyta > Pinopsida > Cupressales > Cupressaceae > Cunninghamia > Cunninghamia lanceolata. The sequence continues at coordinate 4,492,775 of BSBN01000263.1, read as the reverse complement.
AGTATATTGCATGCTTATCTCTTGTAATTAGTAATTTGTCAAAGACATCTCCACATTATTGAGTTAGACCATCTCAAGGCATTCGCATTAGGAAAAGGTGATAGACCTTACATTAAGAAAAAGGATAGTCACCACAAGGATGATAGTTCACATGCCCAAAAGATTCTTTAATCACATTATGATAGTCATTATGAAATAAGCCAAACATGATCTATAAGATGACAATGAACAATGTTATATAGGTCTATAATAATAGTTGTCAAATGGATATGGTGACAGTGTCTGAATAGACAGTATTGTTATAGCAGTGGTTGCATCAAGACTGTATTAGAGTAACATTTGCCTGGTTTAGTGTTTTGTGACTATTTGATAGTGTTGGAGTTGTTTTGACAATATGGTGATTCATGTTAAGACATATTTGATTTATCTTTGTATTAGCCAATATAAATGCTCCCATCATCTCATGATAGTTGTTTGTAATATGAATAGTGGCAGCATGACAAGGATGACATTGTTGATAGGTTGAAATCTCCATGAAGGTTAAACAAGAACATCAGTAAATCAACTCACTCACAAGGAGTGCTTCATTGGCATAGTGGTTCTTTATCAGAAGCTTATTTAGATGATTCTTCACTAATGTTAAAAGGTTGATATAAGTCTAGACAAGATGATGTCACAAACTTGAAGTCTTCAAATCATCAAAGCATTCTTCAAAGCATAATAAAAAGGCATATTGGTTAAGGTTTTATAACTTTCACTGACATATATGCAAAGTATTTATTTGGACAGCAGGTGTAGAGGTCACTTGAATTAGACTAATTGATATCCTTATCTTAGTTCTCCATATTTTTTCTTGAGTCTTTGATTGTCTATCTATCCTAAACTAAGTTCTTCATTCCTTTCCAAGCCTGTCACATACCAAATGCTCTTTTTGTTATAACAATTCATTGACCTGATATTGTAGGTCATTTCACTTATGATGACCAGCCAAAGGGTTGATACACATTGTGACCACCGGTCCCATATTTCTTTTCACCGAATGCGTTGGTTATGGTCTTTGGGCGGGCTTTCAATATCTTTGAATTTAAATTCTATCACCGCCAAATGTGGAGTGGGCATGGGTTTAAGGAGAGCTCGAATGGGGAGATAAAGTTTATGAAGTTTTTTTTGAGTTTTCAAAAAGCATTGAAAATGTTTTGAAGCCCGATTTAATAGTTTTTTTTTGGTATTTATAAAATGCATTTGGATCTTGAAAAGTTGTTTTTTTTAAGGGAGTATTAAGTGGATAATTTTTGTTTCTAAAAAACTTATAAAATTTCTATTTTTTTAAAAAAAGCATGAGTTCAATTAGGAAGTTTATGAGTTTTTAAAAGGAGATGGTTATTGCTTTTTAAAAGCAATTTTTTTAAAAACTATTGAAGAATTTAGTAAAGTTTTTTTATGAAAAATTGCAGAGAAGAATTTGAGGTGATTTTCTTTTGAACGACAGATTGGATAAAGAGTTTGAATGCAGGATTTGCAGAGAAGGAGATAAAAATGAAAAGACTAAATATTCAAAGAGATTTTATTTTTTTCTTACAGGTCCTGATTGAAATGTTAGAGGATATGAAGAGTCATTTTTTTGTAGATTGAAATGTCAATTAAGGAAGAACAACATTATGAGAAAGATTTTATTTTTCTCAGACAGAGAAGATGAAATTTAGAGATGATGATAAAGCAATCAAGTTTTGAAGATGGAAGATCAAAAGTTTGTTTTGGGGGTTTGATTTTATTTTTGAATAGGCACAGAGAAATATTTTCTTGCAGGTGAAATTATGAGGAGTATGAAGAGAAATAAAAATAAAAGATAAATTGGTTGCAGGGTTATTGTGAAATGTTTTATACATAACAGATTGATTTTATTTTTGATAGAAGCAATATTGAAGATCTCTGAATTATCTTGTGCAGAATATGAAAGGTTTTTCATCTTGTATATATTGGCTTGGCAGATGGATTAAAGTTAGTGTGGTGATGCAGATCAGAAAAAGGGGTTGTTGAGTGTATCCGGATGTAGGATTGATTTTGATCAGAATGGACATTTGACAGACACATGAGAGAAGAAATGTTTTGTATTGAAACAGAGAAACCCTCTGAATTCTTGTTTTCAGTTTGTTCTGTAATAGGGGTTGGTGCTCCTTGAAGCTGGTGCTTCTAAATAGTATGCCAGTGAGGCTTGTAGGTCAATGAGACCTCAATAGTCAGTGAGACATAATATTTAGCCAGTGAGGCTTTGTAAGATGTTTTCAAAGTTAAGCCAGTGAGGCACTTCATGAGTGGTTTTTCTACCCAGAGATGGTTTTCCACTCCAGTAATTCTTGTGTTAATGATATGCTTCTATGTGTGTTCTTGCTTCTATGTTAAGATTTATCTCTATGTGGTACTGCTCATAATTTTCACTATCAAACTTGTACATAGTTTATTGATGACTTTCTCTTTCTAAGTCTTGTAAATCAAAAGTTATAATAAGTTGCAAAAATCTACACAACACTGATTCACCCCCCCTCTCAGTGTTGTCCGAACTCCTACAGACTTGTATGTCAAATGTAGAAAGATAGACAAGGCACATGAACCTCTTGACAAAATGTTTCAAAGAACTGTGGTCTAATGCTAGGATGTGGTTACATGATATGTTCACCATGAGTTAGTTAACAAGGCCATAACATCTTCTTAGCAAATGCATAGTATTTAGACAAGTGTAATTGACAGTAGTTTGATGTTTAGAGACTCTATCAAAAAGGGACAGTGTTTATGATTTCTCGACAGTTAAGGAGAAACATCATAAGATCTCCAATGTTATCTCAATCCCAGTTTGTAGGTGCAGTCAGTAATGTGAGTTCATCAAAAGTTGATTAGACAACGAGGATATGATGTCTATGACAGTGCTATACCAAGACCATGTTGTTACAGTGATTAGATCCTATCTTGATCAATTTTCCTTCATTTGGTGATGATATATTGTTTAAACAATGACATTTGTCTTGCACTAATAGATTCTATTCTTTCACTGGAGGTTGTCAAATGGAGAGTCATGCTTCATAGTATAGGGATAGTTGTAATCAGTGATGATTCCTCCATATGTCAGCACCTCTATGAAGTGCAGTGTTGCACTGATACAGTTGGGATAGTGATAGTTACAACTATAAATTTATACCCATTAGAGTGATATGCATATGGATATGTAGTTTCTAGTGAATGCTTGACATTGAGTGCAGTGGATTACAGTGGACATTGCTTCATCTTAGACAGTGCAGTGATATGCCGATGGTGTTGTGACAATGTATAGATAGTTCATGCCTCACAGCTCTTTCAATCCACCCAATGATTCGATGCTATGCTTCAGAGTGTTTGGAATTGTTTCATACTAGTGTTATGCTTGATATAGTGTGGTGCTTTCAGAGGTCTTACATTACCTTTATTTTTTGTTTTTCATGCTCTTTTACAAGGGGAATACTAGGATTGATAAGTGATGGATAATTACTGTTGATCATGATAGTATTAGGATAGTGGTACTGATCAAGGTTGCATAATAAGAAGCAGTTTCATAATCAGATTCAATAGCAGTGATATGGTACTTGGACAATGTTAGTTGCAATATGGATCTTAACAATCTCTTATTCTTATAATTGTGGCTTTGACAAACTTCAGTGTTTTTTCCTTGTATGTTTTTCTTAGTCACAACAAGTACCATAACAGTCATAGGGATAGTGGTCTCTGCAGAGCATTCTATGTGTATAAGCCTTCAACTAGTGTGATAGACCTTTTTAAGCATAGTTTCAGGAGGAGTATGGTACATTGTTTGGTTACTTGCATTGTGGGACTATTGACAGTTGTTTGTGTTTGGTATGATCAGATCAGATGTAGCTTGCTTGCATTTAGTGTAGGAGTGCAGGAACATTGCATTCAATACTACATTCTTTTTGGAATTAAGGTGTCTCAACCTTGGTAATTCCTTGTATTAATTAATTGTATTTATTTATTTATTGCCTATTAATGTATTTTGGATGCAAGTCCTATTTCGTCATCTTGTGGGAGTTGGCACGGTGATGTGTCATCCTACGTGGAAGGTGACTACATGTAATTTTGTCCTCACATGAGGAGATAGGGGTCCCACCTAGTGGTAGAGGTATTTTTCCATGTGTCAGTACTTTGACTAGTGTGTAAGTGAATCTTGACTGAAATGGTTATGACAGATTCCTATGACAGAATCTATGATGTGTATGAGTCATAAATGGAATGTTCTATGACAGGTGAAGACACGTGTCATAAGGCATCTTAGAAGAAGGAATCTTTGGGCACCTCAAGGAGGGTTATGACATGTTGTAAGAGAATATGCTATTTTTAGTCAGTGTATGATAGATTCTCTTACACTATAAGTACTATCAGTATGACGGATTCTATGATGGTCGTAAGATGCGTAAGAGCATCTGTTATTGCCTAACTTGGGAATAGGTGACCATATTGGGATGGGGTGATATGACAAGTGTCAGGACCATGCTTCAATGTTGGACAAGTGTCCCTAGGCATGGGTTTTGGGCCATGAGGCCAAGTTGGATGCCCATTCCAAGAAAGGTTCATTTTTGCCTTGTAAACTTCTATTTAAGCAGGTGATTTGAGAGGAGATGTATTATGTGATTGACAGGTACTGTTATGCTACTGGTTTGTCTCCAGATATGAGTGTTGAAGACTCCTGTAAAGACTTGCATTGCAAGTGTGTTGTAAACCTTGTTGTTTAGATAATACATTGTGTAAGTTTTGGAGTGTGGGGTTTTTCACTCGTAAGGGTTTTCTCCATGTTATATCTTGTCTCTCTCTTCTGTCTTACATTCTTGTGTTGTGTATTGCTACAATCTCTCCATTGTTGTGTTTAACATTCTATAACTGTAAATATTAAAATGAATTTACACTCATCTCTCCTCATTAGATTAGTGTAGGAAGCGATTTCTGCACACCTAGCTTCCTTTCAGTTGGTATCAGAGCATGGCTAATTTTGGTTCTAGCTACTAGGTAGGGGTTTTTTGAGCTAATCTTAGGTTAAGTGGGAGTCTGTGTAAAGTATTCTAAAATCTTGTTGCAGGAAGGAGATGGAAGGCACATCCGAAAGATTAGAGGTGAAGTTTAATAGCACCAATTTTGAGTTTTAGAAACTTAAGATGGAAGATATGCTTGTTGATCGAGACCTATGGGAAACCATTGATGGCACAAAACCTACGGCAATGTCACAAGATGATTGGGACCTCAAAGATCAGAAGGCTAAGGGTCTCATAAGACTCTGTCTAGCTGACTCTGTCCTATTGAATGTCCATGAGGAGAAGACCGTGAAAGATCTTTGGAAGAAGATGGGAGATGTTTATCAGGCCAAGTCCTTGGTCAACAAGCTTTTTTTTGAAAAAGAAGCTATTTTCTATGAAGATGGAAGATGGAGGATTTGTTGTAGACCATATGAATGCTTTTAACATGATTGTTTCTCAGTTGACATCCAATGGGTGTGAAAATGGAGGAGGAGGATCGATGTATGACCCTACTTTGTTCTTTGCTGAATTCATGGGATCATCTTGTCATGGCCATCAGAAGCACTACAACCACCTTCAAATTGGATGATGTAGTGTCTTCCCTGTTATTTGAAGAAAAGTGGAGAAAGACAACTAAGTCAGCCAAAGAGGCTCTTGCAATTCGTGGAAGACCCAAGGAGAAAGGGAAAAGGAAGGACAAGAAAGGTGAAAAGGGTAGACACAAATCTTGTGGGAGATCCAAATCTCTTGGAAAGTCTAAGGCTCTCTATTGGAACTGTGGAAAAATTGGGCATTTCTGAAAGGAATGCAAAGAGGAAAAGAAGAAGAAGAAGAAGAAGAATGTCCTAGACTTAGATTTTGACAAGTCACAAGATGATAGTGATGCCTTCATTGCAGCCCTGGTCACCCATGCATCTGATGATGTGTGGTTGATTGATTCTAGTGCATCTTTCCACATGATCTTGCATCAAAGTTGGTTCACGAAGTATGAAGAGTTTAATGGTGGAAGAGTATACCTGGGTGACAATTCTCATTTGAAGATTATTGGTCGTGGAAGAGTCTCAATCCAATTCCCCGATGGATGAGTGAAGGGTATCATTGGGGTCATGCACATCCCAGGCTTGGCATGAAACCTGCTTTCTATAAGTAAGTTGAATGATGCAAGTGTGCAGGTTGTCTTTTTGAAGGATAGATGCTAGATGACTAGAGGATCTATGGGGCTTACAAAGGGTACTCAAAGAGGTACTTTGTTTCAGCTAGAGGCATGCACTTCATAGTACAATAGTTCTTCTGACTCAAAGAAAAGAGCTATAGTCACTTCATCCCCACCATTGGAACTAGCAGTGAAAAAGTTTGTTGTATCAAATTCTGATGGTAGTACATTTTGTGTACCCAAGGGTGCTCATGCTTTGGAAGTTAAGCTTCCTGTTGAAAAGACAATGTTATGGCATAAGAGATTCAACCACATTGGTGAGAAGGGTCTTAAAACCTTGAAAAATAAAAACCTCGTTGAGGGGTTAAATGATTGTAATCTTGAGTTTGATTTTTGTGAACATTGTATATATGGAAAGCAAAACCGTGTTTAGTTTTACTCTAGTTCTCACAAGTATTCTAGTGTGTTGGACCTTATTCATTCTAATGTGTTTGGTCTTGTTAGTGTTCCTTCGATTTCCAAATCTGTATATACTTTGTATCTTTCATAGATAATTACAGTAGAAGAAAATGGATTTATTTTCTCAGAAGCAAGTCTGAAGTCTTTAGTCAATTCAAAGAGTTTAAAGCTTTTATTGAGAATCAGACTAGTAAAAAGATTAAGTGTTTGAGAATTGACAATAGTGGTGAGTTTTGTTCGGTAGAGTTTGATAAGTTCTGTAAAGAGAAAGGGGTTGAAAGACATAAGACAACTCCATACACCCTGCAGAAAAATGGAGTTATAGAGAGGATAAATAGGACACCGATGGAGAAGGCTAGGAGTATGCTTAGTGGAGCAAGCCTCAAACAAAAGTTTTGGGTTGAAGCTATAGCCATTGCTTGCTACCTAGTAAACATGTCTCCTACATTAGCTCTTGTTGGTAAGACACCTATGGAGGTGTGGTCTTGTAAGAAGCCTTCAGTTAGACATCTTCATGTTTTTGGTTGTGAGGCATATGCACATGTGCCTAGGGAGAAATAGTCTAAATTGGAGAACAAGGTTGTTAAGTGTATTTTCATTGGCTATGGTGTTAGTGTGAAAGGATACAAGCTTTGGGATCCTGTGGCTAAAAAGTGTTATATAGTAGAAGTGTTATCTTCAGAGAGCTAAAACCTTCCTCCGTTGTTCTATAGTCACAAGAGAAAGAAAAGAAAGAAGATGTGGTTCAATTTCCTTCTACCCCTAAGAAGACTGAACCGACAGACCCTGTGAGACTTGATGATGAGGAGAGCTCTAGCAGCTCTGAAAGCTCAAAATAAGAAACAAAACCTTAGCCTTGGCCTTTGAGGAGGTCTACATGAACAAGGAAGCAACTTTATTGGTTTGGTTATTCATTGCTTGATTCTAGTTGTGCTTTTGCCTTGCTTACTAACACTGATGAGCCTAGAACTGTGATAGAGGCTATGGGCATGAAAGATGTGTTGGCAAGAGACACTACTATGCATAATAGGTGTTGTCATTGATGGCAACTAGGTCTCTCCTAGACATCCACATTACATAATTTGTTCATACCGGAAGTCAAAGTGAAGATTTGTCTAAGTCAGGATAGTCAGAAATAAAACATGTGACAGGGTCTAGTATCTTGGTCTGGATATCTCTAGTTGTAAATCATAGTGTGCTGTAGATCTAAGGGAGTAATAAGGATTGTCAAAACTATCTAAATCTAGGAATTTAGCCTCCGGTGATGAAGGATTCAAAAGTTATAAGCATCTAAGTATCAGGTTCCAGTTAGTTAGTACAGTCAGAAGAAGAATAGGCCGACCTAGTATTTGATCTTGGTCCAGATGAAGAAAAGTTGTTGGTTAAGTAATTTGTGATAACCAATGGTATTGGTCAACATGATCGATGATTTGAGAACATAAGTTTTTGGTCCACGTTGTTGTTTGTGCATGGATTTAGGCAACAAAGTAGATTTATTAATAAATGTTCTAAGTTTTCTTTAAGCTGACTACAGTTGATTAAATCTCTTGATGCGAATATATATAGCCAATGGATTTGAGTGTTTTGGAGTGTGAGTGTGATTTGATGATGGAGTAAGTGCAAAAAGGGTAGAAAGAAGTGTGAAGGTGATGATCCAAGCTCAGATTATGGCCGAAGAGTGAAACAGGGCAGAGTAAGGATGAAGTGTGTAAGATCAGTATTTTGTGCTTAACTGGAACTAAATTTCAGCATTGGTAGATGTCATTTCTCAGTTCAAACATTCTATAATCTTCTTGTAATCATATTTGTAGGCAGTGAACCTCTTGGAGCAGTGAGCTTTGGGCAGTGTGCCCTAAAGGCATGTGCCTTCCCCATTTGTAATACTTTTAACAGAGTATAAATTCTTGTGGGTTAACCCCCACCGTGGTTTTTCCCTTAACTGGGTTTCCACGTAAAAATCTTGGTGTTATGTGTGTTGATTTGTTCCTTCTCATGTGTTATTGATTCGTGCCTTCATGGTTATATCATTCATTTGTTAATAAGTGGTAAAGAAGTTAAGTTACAGTAAAGGTTAAAGGTTTTTGTGACAACTAGATCACCCCCCTCTCAGTTGTCTACCCTATTCTCAACAATTGGTAGCAGAGCTTGGTTCCTTAAAATAAGTTTAACAACTTGAGGAAGATCTAGGAAGGTGTTTTCAATGGGTTCATTCAAGTATTCTGATGGCATTCATGAACAACTTAAACTTGCTTTAGAAGATCTTGATCAGTTTAGAGTAGAAGTCAAAGAACTGCAAGAGAACCTTAAACATGCTAAAGACTTCATTGAGACCTTAAGAGAAAAATTGAGCAAATCTAATGAAAAGAGGAAGGAGTTACTTCTTCAACTAGGAAATTAGAATGAAGACGATGACATGGATGAGACCTTGAAAGACAAGACAAAGGAATGTGAGAAGTTAGCAAAAGAAGTTGTTCTAAAACATGAGATGGAATCCGGGGTGATGAGGCTAACCAAGGAAATTGAAGAAAGGAAGAAGAGTAGAGAAAAATTGAATCAATCTCTAAAAGAAAGAACTAAAGAATGTTGTAGATTGGATAGAATAATTGACCATCTAGAGTCTAATCTACATGAAAGTAGGGACAATGAGGAAGAAATTGAAAGGCAAATTGTCATTCTCAAGCATGACCTAGAAGTTGCAAATGAATATAAAGAAAAATTCAAAATAATCTCAGCTAAACTTGAGGTGCCACTTGATAGTCAGAAGATGGTGGATGATAAACATGGTCTAGGATTTGAGAAAGGTGAAAGCTCTAGATCCGGTCAAAGAAATCCTAAAGCAAGAAATCAAGGAAGGAAACCTAGAAGGCCTCCGGTAAGACAACCTAATGCTCAAAGGTATCCATCTTTCAATGGATATTGTTTCAAATGCAATAAGTATGGTCATAGAGCTAATCAATGCAGAAGTTAAGTGAATCAAAATGCATCATCTTTCTCCGGTCAATTCTTTAATTGCAAAAGGATAAGTAATAAGGATGAGGAATGCAGAAGTGGATCAAGGAATCCTCCTAAGAACAAACAAGTTTTCAATGGAAGATGTTTTACTTGCAACAAGTTTGGGAATATGTCAATGCAATGCAGATCTAAACCTGCTCCAACATGTGATTGTTAGAGAAACAAGACTATATGTTTTAACTGCAACAAATTTGGACACATTGCTAAATTTTGTAGAAGCAAAAAGGTGAACTCATAGATAGGAAGAATAGAGCAGAAGATGGACAAAGGCAAAGGAAAAATAGATGTGAATGAGATTCAAAAAGAAATGAATAAAATGTGGGTGAAGAAAGATGCAAACAATGAAGGTGATGGATCCACATTGGAATCCGGTGATGATAATTCCTCTGAGAATTGAATAAGGAGCCCTAGCTCAAGTTGAGCTACATTGAAAATCTAATCCCCCCTGCTAGTAAGTGGGTGCCTAAATCTGGCATGATGAATGAAGATAGAGAAGCCCATTGTAGATCTGTTGAAGTAAATTCTGGGAGAAAAGAAGCAAATGTGATTGATTGCGGAGCAATAGAAGATTGGTTGCATGTAGAAACAGTGTAACCAGATGTATTAGGGCAGAGCATTTATTGCAATGACAAATTAGGTTTTGTGGAGGATAAAAAGTCTTCATTCAATCATTTGGATCACTTTGCATTCAAAGAGAGTGAGCAGAAGAGCACCTGAGCTAAGATTTCAAGGATTTGAAGTGAAACCGACAAATTCATCAGCTAACCCTAATTCCGTGGAAGAAAAAGGTATTTTTCTGCAAAGCTTTGAACTTTTAATCTTTTGCAATGGCTACACCATTGGTTGTTGATATTACTGAAAGGCCCCAATCCAAATTCAAAAAGTATCCACACAAATCAGTAGAAGTTGACCTGTTAGGTGCATTTTCAAATGTTATGTATGGTGTATTGCATGTTGAAGGTATTAGGGCCTATATTCATGCAAGCATAGATGCATTTGGGGATTCAAGGTTTGTAGATTTGTTCAAGAATCATCTAAGGAATGAAATTCATGGTCTTAAACTTGAGTATAAGGCACTGCACGATAAAGATTTCATTTAGATTATAGGGTTTCCATCCTTTAATGAATATGAATGGGTCCGGTATGTTTTAAGCTGAATGCATGATGAATTCTTGTGGCTAATGAAACCCTTCAAGATCACCAAGGATGCCATCAAGACCGTGATAGGGTTAAACTCATCCGGTGGACTTCCAATATTGAAAGTATTAAAGAATTAAACAATAACCAATGCCACTGGTTCAAGGTTTGACAAAAGGGCAATGACAGTAAATGACATGATTGATCTGGATGTCAAATTTTCTTCAATGGTGATTAGATATAAGATTTATCATTCTAGTACGGAGAATTTTGTATCTGGTACAACTATCTATGCAGCTTATAAGATGTTAAGAGAGAATGTTGATTATGACTTGTGTGAGTTGCTACAAAACCAGCTGATGGAAATTTTGAATAAAGTTAAGAAGGATAAAAAGAATACCTTCAAATATGGTACATTGGTCTTGTGTTTTTTCTTCTATTTCATGAATGAGTTACTCGGAAAGAAAAACATGTGTTGGACCAATGATAAACCTGTTGCTATTCAAATAAGAGAGCACTTAAATAGTATTGGTGACTCCAATGCCCAAAGGACTACTCTTTGGAGTTTCTTCAAAAAAATTTAGAACATGATGCATTCAAGGGAGATAATTCCTACATATGTGGTTGAAAAATACAAGGATACAGTCTACTTTATGGTGGATATAGATCAGTTTTTAATGGAAGCTATTGAACCAAGAAAAGTATGGATCATGCCCATGGGGTATGAGGTTGATGAGCAAGTATTGGATATGTATGCTCAAAACCTTTTGAGCAACCCAAAGGACACAACAGTTGAAAGATTTGGGACATGTAAGGAGCTAAGTGTGAAACTGTATGTTGAGCTCAGAGAATCTAAAATCAAGAGGAATGTTCAAAAGCAAGTAGAAATGTATGCTGAAAGCATTGGCATAACTAAGGAAGCTGTGAAGTAGAACAAAGAAAGGATACAAAAAGCTGAGAAGGAGAAGCATGATATGAAACATGGAAGTGCTCTGGTAGAATCCTCCTCCACATCAAGGACTACTAGAAGCTCTATTGCTGCCCCTGTTCCCCCAAAACCTGCCAAACCTAACAAACCGGAAGGCAAATCATCTGGAAAAGAAGAGAAAAGGGTGAAAACTAAGGCCTCCTAGACATATAAAAGCATGAAAAATGATGAAGAAGAAACTGATTCTAATGTTGAGGTCAAAGAGTTGAAGGCATCAGGTACAAAAGCAACCAAGGAATCTAAGGAGAAGCCCTCCAAAAGAAAAAGGACAAGCAAGAGGCAAAAGACTGAAACATGTGTTGAAAAGCCTACTCTTTCTGTGGATGACATCATCAAATCAGTCACTATAGATGGGAACTTAAGGCCAATGACTGAATTTTATGATGATTATAGTGATGCTGAAAAGAAGGTTCTAGAGGAATCAACAATCAAATATCTAAATATCTACAATAAAGCTTTAATTGAAATAACTTCTAAAAACCCAAAAGGTCTTGCAGATATTTTGGAGTTAAGAAAAGAAAATGCAAAACGTAAAGACATTGAGCTTAGGGAGCATGTGCTAATAAAATTGTGCCCTCAGATTACTCTAGATCAAATGAACATGATATTGAAAGAAGTGAAAGATGACTTCAAGAGTAAGAAAAGAATGAATAAACTCATGCTTGGTGAAACCGATGAGATAGTCAAAGATACTCAGGAGATTCTTTTGAGTGCATTGAAAAGGCATAATATTCCCATTATGGAAGAAGAGATTGATGATGGGATTGATTCCTCAATTCTGAATGTTGAAGAATTGAAGATCAATAAGCAGCAAACTGAGATAGATGACTCTGTTCCAGAAGAGGAAGCAATAAACAAAGAAGATGAAAAGATGAAAGATAAAACTGATGATGTAGGAGGTATTCAAACTCCTCTGGATCAATCTAGTAAAGAAGATACAAAGATGAATTTTGAAATAGATGCTCAAACTCAAAATGACTCATTGAAGAATAAAGAGCATGAAACAGAAGAAGCTAAGGATCAAGAAGCAAAAAAGGCCAAAGAAAAAAATGGAAAAGAAGAAGAGATTGCAAAGGTTGATGAAGAGCCTAAGCAGGACAATCTGGTTGACAGTACCAATAAGGATAAAATAAATACATCAGCATCTTGGGCAAGAGACACTACAGAAGTAGTGAAATAAATTTTGGAAAATGATAAACTAGTTGCAGAAGAGTTGAAGGGTCTAATAAATTTGGATAGTCTTTCACCAATTTAGAAGATAAAGTGGGCCTCTCTCGCACAAGCTAAGGCCAGAGAAGATATTTTGAAGTCTCACATAGAAGACAGTGAGCTACTTGGTCTGGCATCAGGTATTTTGGAGAAAATCATTCCAACTTACTAGAAGTACTCATCAGCTTCTAGTGCAGGAGCACCTAGAGGCTCAAGAAGATCCTATCTTGTTTTTGTGTTGTCTTATGTTTTTGTGATGTAATAAGGTCCATTGGACCATTTCATGTTGATTTCATGTTTCTTTGACAATGATGTCTGGCCTTGGTGCCAATGGTTGCAAGTAAATAATTTTGGTTAGTGACAGTCAAATCCTTCATAGGTGTAGAGATAGGAGTCTTATGTTTTGTAGCCATTCATGGCATATAGGAATCACATTAAGGGAGTTTGAATGCCTTGTGAAAGGATCATCCACCTTGTAAACAAAATGCAATTGCAACTAAGAGACAAAGAGGGCAGTTGGTGGTTGCAGAGTCAATTTTTGCCTTCCAACTGGTTGTCAAGGTCATACACATGCTTAAAGTGTTGATAACTGAGAGGGGGGGTGAATCAGTTATCCTAATTATTTCTGCTTTCTGAACTTTCTTATTAATCAATGTAGCATTAATTCAAATAAGCAAACATAACCATGAAATGGAAATACACATGACACAATATTTTTGACATGGAAACCCTATTAAGGGAGAAAACCACAGGGTGATTAACCCAAGATTGTATTCTCTGTTAGAAGAATGGAAATACAAAATGGCACTTGCTAATTAGGGCTCACTGCCTGAGCACACTGCTCACAAGAGGCACACTGCCTATAAGAGACACATTGTCTACAATTTATAAAGAATGTAATACAATACTTGAACTAATAAGGAGCATCTACATATGCTGGAGTTTAGTTTCAGTTAGGCTCAGTACACTGATCTGCTGCACTTCATCTTTCCTCTTCTTTTGTGCTGCTCTCCTTTCACATACCGGACCTTCCTTACTGCTTTTACTCTGCTCTACTACTTTTTTTCGCACATCACCAAAAAACCACGACACCTCTCACAACTAAATCCATCTTGTATATATATCCGCACCAGTGATTTCATCACCTTTCTAGTCGGCATCCGAAATAGTCAATCTTTTCCACAAACTTTGATCTGTCGGTTGAATCCTTGCTTACCAAGTAATGCAGATCAAGGATATACTTGTAGAAGTCATCAATCATGTCAGCCAATCATAACGTATGCCTTAATAACCTTTACCATCATCAGTAACACATCCGGAGTAATGTCTGATGTTTTGCTAGTCAGTTCTTCCTTTGTCCACACTGCCAATCAGGAACCCGATACTCAAGTATTCATATCTTTTCCTTCATCTATCACCGGAGGCTAAATCCTTGGAATCTATTAGTCAAGGTAGTCCTCTTGACTTCCCCAAATCTGTACTTCACCAAGATACTTCCTCTAAGAGATCTGGACTTGATTGTTGGACCTCGCCACATGCTCTGTTCTTGCTTATCGGACCACAACATTCTTCACTCTGACTTCCAGTATAGACACACCATGTCCTGCAGATGTGTGGGATGAACTTTGTTGCCATCAATGACAACAATTATGAATCCATATAGTGTCTCTTGCTAACATAAAGGCTCATGATCATGATCATTTTGTTGTTGATGAAGATTTGAAGAAGAGACAAATAAAGTATCTGCAATTTTCTTCTCTTTCTATGTGTATTTTTCTGTTACAGCCCGTACCCCATTCTTGTACAGAATTATCATAGATCCTCATGATACTAGATCAATAAAGGGATGTGTTAGGATTGATTTGCATCCAGTTTGGGCTCTTGAATCGACTCCATATCAGATATCTAAGGGTTTTTCTAAAACTTGGTCGTTAAACCCTAGCTTAGGGTTTTGGCATAGAACGATGAGTTTCTCTTCCATTCCACTAGTTTGATCTCCCTAAATTAGTGGAATGGCATTGTTTGTAGTTGTTTTCATGTATTGAAGTTTTTAGGGCAGGGGATTGAGATTGGAGGAGTTTACCAAATGAACACCTAACAAAACCATGTGTTATGTTGCAATCAATGGAACAACGTTGTAGTAAACTCACACAATCGACTGTGGAATCCAAATAACCTTGAAATCTATTGTTTTGGCATGTGTATGTGTTGTCCCAACAGTCCTAGCACCTAAAAAGGAAGGTAAGTGGAGACTTTGTACGGATTCCAGGGCAATCAATAAGATCACTATAAGATATAGGTTCCCTATGCCTAGGATTGAAGACCTAATGGACTATTTGTGAGGGGCTCATTATTTCTCCAAGATTGATCTCAAGAGTGGGTATCATAAAATTAGGATAAGGCAAGGAGATGAATGGAAGACTGCCTTCAAGATAAATGAAGGTCTCTATGAGTGGTTGGTGATGCCATTTGGGCTATCCAATACTCCAAGCACATTCATGCACCTCATGAATGAGGTATTGAAAGATTTCATTGGTAAATTTGTTGTGGTATATTTTGATGATATTCTTGTGTTTAGTAGGACAAAGGAAGAGCATTTGGAGCACTTGAACATGGTTTTGAAGAAGTTGCATGATGAAAAGTTGATGATCAATATGGAGAAGAGTGTCTTCATGAAGGAAGTGCTATTTGTATAGGCATAAGACTTTATTGAGTGGTTTGGGTAGGTTCTTCAAGGTGTCAAAGAGCCCTCACCATGTCTAACTTAAGGAGGTTAGGTGTTTTGTGCTAGATTTGATGTGAGCCAATTGAATGATTTGTCAAACACATTGAAGTTTGTCCTATCTCCCTCTACCCTTTGCATCATCTTCCCCCTTCGATCATTTGAAGAGTTTGATAAATTCTGTAAGTACTCATTTTGAGTCCGTTGAAAAATCTACAGAGGTCAAGGTTAAAAATGAATTCAATGATAAAAGATTTGATGCTCTGAAATGGATGATTACATTAGATAGAATTGTGTTGGACACCAATATAAAGAGTAATCAAAATTTTGTTACAAAAGGAGGGAATGCATATAAATTTTGTTTATCTTGTCCTAAAGCTATAGAGGACATTGAAATAAAAATAAAGGAGTCAAAGGAAAAATTGTCAAGTGTATCCCAATCTTTTGATCCTCTGATAGTATCAGTGATGAGCCAAGAATGTCAAACAATCAGCTTGATTGAAGAAATAAAGAAATTGATGAAGGAAAAGGACAACATTGAGACAAGGATGTGTGAGCTCCGGGGACTAATTTCCCCCAAAATGGAAGCAATGTTCAATGCCTTGACTGAAGCCCAAGCTGTTACTCAGACAAGTGACCCCACTGATCTGTGAAAGGCAGTCACAAGCATTTATGTTCAGTGGCCACATCTCAATTTTCAACAGTATGAAGAAGAGCTAGGATAGTGAGTTGGTACTATTGAAAAACATTTTTGGTAATATACTTAAGTTTATGTAAATAGGACTTAAGGATTGTTTGCACATATGCGGCTTGGTATATCATATTTTTGTGTAAATTTTGGTTTGCGTATCCCACCCCTTGCCATTTATGTCAAAGGGGAGGTGAAGAATAGTGAAAAATGAGGAATCTAGCAAAGGGGGAGCACTGGAGAACAATGAAAAGCATAAGTGTACATAGTAAGGGGGAGTTGTTCTGACACTTAGTCATTTTTCACTAAGTGTTGCCATCAATGCCAAAGGGGGAGATTGTTGGCAAGAGACACTGCTATGCATAACAGGTATTGTCATTGATGGCAACTAAGTCTCTCCTACACATCCACATTACATAATTTGTTCATACCGGAAGTCAAAGTGAAGATTTGTCTAAGTCTGGGTAGTCAGAAATAGAGCATGTGATAGGGTCCAGTATCTTGGTCTGGATCTCTCTAGTTGTAAATCACAATGTGTTGTTGATCTGAGGGAGTAATAAGGATTGTCAGAACTATCTAAATCTAGGAATTTAGCCTCTGGTGATGAAGGATTCAAAAGTTATAAGCATATAAGTATCAGGTTCCAGTTAGTCAGTACAGTCAGAAGAAGAACATGCCGACCTAGTATTTGATCTTGGTCCAGATGAAGAAAAGTTGTTGGTTAAGTAATTTGTGATAGCCAGTGGTATTGGCTGACATGATTGATGATTTGAGAACACATTTTTTTAGTCCGCGTTGTTGTTTGTGCATGGATTCAGCTGACAGCAGAGTTCTTAATAAATGTTCTAAGTTTTCTTCAAGCTGACTACAGTTGATTAAATCTCTTGATGCAGATATATATAGCTAATGGATTCGAGTGTTTTGGAGTGTGAGTGTGATGTGATGATGGATTAAGTGCAAAAAGGGTAGAAAGAAGTGTGAAGGTGAAGATCTAAGCTCAGATTATGGCCAAAGAGTGAAACAGGGCCGAGTAAGGATGAAGTGCGTAAGATTAGTATTTTGTGCTTAACCAAAACTGAATTTCAGCATTGGTAGATGTCATTTCTTAGTTCAAACATTCTATAATCTCCTTGTAATCATCTTTATAGGTAGTGATCCTCTTGGACCAGTGAGCTTTAGGTAGTGTGCCCTGAAGGCATGTGCCTTGCCCATTTGTAATACTTTTAACAGAGTATAAATTCTTGTGGGTTAACCCCCACCATAGTTTTTCCCTTAACCAGGTTTCCATGTAAAAATCTTGGTGTTATGTGTGTTGATTTGTTTCTGCTCATGTGTTATTGATTCATGCCTTCATGGTTATATAATTCATTTGTTAATAAGTGGTAAAGAAGTTTAAGTTACAGCAAAGGTTAAAAGTTTTTGTGACAACTGATTCACCCCCCCTCTCAATTGTCTTCCCTATTCTCAATAAGATGTAGGTTCCTGGAAGGAGGCCATGGAAGATGAAATGGCTTCTTTGGAGAAGAATAAAACATGGGACTTGGTGCCTTTGCTTGAAGGATGGAAACCTATTGGATGCAAATAGGTGTTCAAGAAGAAATTCGGTGCATATGGTAGTGTTGAAAAGTACAGGGCTAGATTGGTTGTGAAGGGGTACTCACAAGTAGAGGGAATTGATTATGGTGAAATTTTCTCTCCTGTTACAAAGCTAACATCCATTTGGTTCTTGTTATCTCTTGCAACATCATATGACTTAGAGGTGGAGCAGATGGATGTGAAGATAACATTCCTTCATAGTGATTTGGAGGAAGAGATTTACATGTCACAGCCAGAGCATTACATAGAGAAAGGTAAAGAAAATTTGGTTTGCAAGTTGAAGAAGTCTTTGTATGGTTTGAAGCAGTCTCCTAGGATGTGGTATATGAAATTTGATGCCTTTGTGTTGTCGATTGAATTTTTGAGATCAAAATCAGATTATTGTGTGTATTAAAAATTTAACAATGATCGCATTCTCATTATTACATTGTATGTTGACGATATGTTGATAATTGGGAATGGTAAGAATATGATTTCTAATTTTAAGTCTTAGTTGTCAGTATAGTTTGAGATGAAAAATCTAGAGGTAGATAGGTACATTCTGGGAATGGAAATCTGATGAAGGGGGTAAATCATAAAACACACAATAACAGAAATTGCACACAGAAAATAGAATGATATTTTATTAATATGGGAAAAACATTACAGTACAGAAGTTCAAATACAATCAGAGGATGAATCCCCTACATGCTACAACACATTACAGCTCGCTCTCCCAAAACTCTGGAATCTTCAGCCTTCTGTAATCCCCAAATCAACTAGGGTTTCTAATTTCCTGCCTTTCTTGACTCTACACCTTCCCCCTTAACTCTACTACCCTAGGGGTTCCCAAAAATGGTTATATATAGCCCTTTTGGCGACCACCAGCTTAATTTTGAAATTTGCATCTCCCTCCAAAAATAGGTCAACTTCACGGGGCCATAACCTTCGATCCGACCGTTGGATTTTCAATTATAATACCTTTTCAGAAAGCTCTCGAAAAGACGATGGAGCGGGAAGTAGTACCGATAGGTAGACTACTTGGGTTTCCCACCAAATTTCGGGCCCATTTGGAGCCTCTAAGTGCCTCAAATTTGACTTTGACTATTTCAACAGGATTTTTGGAATTTGAAATTTTAATATCTCACAAATGACAAATGATATTGAAGTGATTTCTTCACCATTAGCTTCAATTCACCATTCTGGAGACCCGTGTAAGATTTTGTATCCAACCGTGCACAAATGCAAACTTACTAAAAATAGTAACCCTACCAAATTTAGCCCTTATTGAAAAGAAACAACACATTTTATTATTATTATTATTTTGTTTTTGGTTGATGCAAGATTGCTCTTACACCCTGGATGCTCCTGCATCAGACACCCGAGGTAATTTGAAAAGTGACCCTGTCACTTCTCATGTGTTAGAGGGAAACCAAAATGATTAATCTCAGTCTTAGATAACTATGATGAATCTTCAACAGGCCTTCCTTTCCATTTCACCAAGTATTCTGTATACTGCCTGTTTCTTGTACTCTTACCCACATGGCTATCCAGAATGCCCTCTATCTCCTCCTTCTCTGAAGTAGATGCTGGAATGTCCCACTGTGTTCCTTTATCAAGTCCATCATCATGATACTCTGTTAGATCTGAAATGTTGATTACTGGTGAAATATTGATGTCATCAGGCAACTCTACCTCAAATGCATTTCCTGAATCATGCTTCTTCAGGATTCTACATGGTCCAAATTTCCTCATCTTCAGCTTATTATATGTACCAACTGGAAATCTTTCTTTTCTCAAGTGAACCATGACTTCATCACCCTCCTGAAACTCCTTATGCCTCCTCTTCTGATCTGCCTTAGCCTTATACTGAGAATTCATCTTATGGATATGCTTTCTTACCTCTTCATGCAAATTCTTCATGTGCTCAACAAAATTGTCAGCTTTGGCACTACTCTTCTCCCCCTTATCCATCCTCCTCAATTCGGAAGTAGTTCTTGGGCTACTCCCATACATAACCTGGAATGGAGATTTACCTATGCTCCTATTGACATAATTGTTGTAAACAAATTCTGCTTGTGGTAAAATCAAATCCCATCCCTTGGGCTTATCGCCTACTAAGCATCGTAGCAGGTTACCCAAACTCCTGTTCACCACTTCTGTATGTCCATCAGTCTGTGGATGGTGTGCAGAACTGAACTTCAAATCTGTCTTCAACTTCTTCCACAATGTCCTCCAGAAATAACCAACAAACTTGGTATCTTGATCTGAAACTATGCTCTTAGGTAGACCATGTAGTCTCACCACCTCCTTGAAAAATAACTCTGTAATGTGAATAGCATCATTAGTCTTCTTGCAAGGAATAAAATGGGCCATCTTTGAGAATCTATCCACCACCACAAAAATGGAATCATGCCCTCTCTGTGTCCTTGGTAAACCAAGAACAAAATCCATACTAATATCATCCCATGGCTTCTCTGGTATAGGTAATGGCTGATATAGCCCTATATTCTGACTTGTTCCTTTTGCCATCTGACACACTCTGCAACTCTGCACAAATTTACTCACATCTTGCTGCAATTATGGCCAGTAATAATGTTCACCAACAATAGCAATGGTCTTATCTCGTCCAAAGTGTCCAGCTAACCCTCCACTATGCTTCTCCTTAATCAGGTTCTCTCTCATGGAACTCCTCGGAATGCACAACTGGCTTCCTCTAAACAACATGCCATCTTGGATTATGTAATCCAACCATTTTGCCCTGTTCAAAGTAATAGGTTCCAAACAAGCTTTCCAAGCCTCTGCAAAATCTAGATCTTCAGGATACAAACTTTTGAGTTCATCAAACCCAACAACCTCTATCTTCATTTCTGTCAACAAATTTCGCCTTCTGCTCAAGGCATCTGCAAGCCTGTTGGACTTACCACTCCTGTGCTTCAAAACAAAAGTATAACTTTGCAAAAACTCAACCCATTTTAAGTGCCTTTGATTTAACTTTCCTTGACTATTAAGATACTGCAAAGCCTAATGATCAGTATATAAAACAAACTCTTTTGGCAAAAAATAATGTCTCCATTTCTTCAAAGCCTAAACTATTGCATAAAACTCTTGATCATAAACATAATACTTTTTCTTGGCATCAATAAGCTTCTCACTAAAATAGGCAATGGGCTTACCTTCTTGACTTAGAACAGCTCCTATACCACTACCACTAGCATCACAATCTACCTGAAATACCTTATTGAAATCTGGAAGTGCCAACACAGGTTGTTCTACGACTTTCTGCTTCAATGTATCAAAGCTCTTGTCTTCTCCTTTAGTCCATCTAAAATCTTTTGTATCCCCTCTCATTGTCTCAGTTAGGGGTGCACAAATGCTACTAAAATTCCTGATAAACTTTCTGTAAAAACTTGCCAAACCATGAAAAGATCTTACCTCGAAAGCACTCCTTGGTGTAGGCCATTCAATGATAGCCCTCACCTTCTCTGGGTCCATCTTAAGACCTTCCTCTGAGATAACAAATCCCAGGTATACCAACTCCTTCTTTGCAAAACTACATTTCTTCAGATTGATCAACAACTTCTCCTCCCTCAGCTTCTCTAAAGCTCTTCTGATATGCATCAAATGCTCCTCCCAAGTCTTACTGAAAATCAAAATGTCATCTAAATAAACAATAACAAAACTTTCCAAAAATTCCTTTAGTACCTCGTTCATGAGCCGCATGAATGTGCTCAGTGCATTGGTTAGTCCAAATGACATGACTAACCACTCATACAAACCCTCCTTTGTCTTGAAGGTTGTCTTCCATTCATCTCCTTCTCTGATTTGAATCTGGTGATACCCACTCTTCAGATCAATCTTTGTGAAGTACTTGGCTCCACTCAAACAATCCATTATGTCATCCATTCTCGGCAATGGAAATCTGTACTTGATTGTGATCTTATTGATGGCTTGAGAATCTGTACACATCCTCCACTCTCCATCTTTCTTTGGTGCTAGTACTGCAAGTACCGCACATGGACTTAGGCTCTCCCTTATCAGTCCCTTCCTTAACAGCTCGTGAACTTGTCTGTTCAACTCTTCATTCTCTGCTGGAGTCATTCTGTGGGCTGCCTTATTTGGCAAACTAGTTCCCGGTATCAAATCCATTTGATGACTTATCTTCCTCACTAGTGGCAAACCTTCTGGTACATTATCAGAGACAATATCTTGAAATTCTTCCAACATTTTTGAGACTTCTACTAGTACATCTTCACATTTCTCTTGACTAATCTTAGGAATCAATGCAAAGCAATGACGCTCATGCTTCATACCCTCCAAAAACTTTCTACCATCTACCAAGCAAATTCTGGCAGTACTACATACCTTTTCTTCCACCTCCTTCAAGGGCTTCAACTTATGATGGACTCCATCCTTTGTTAGGGAGTATGTGTTTGCACGGCCATCATGGACAGCGCTCCCATCATACTGCCACAGCCTCCCCAATAACATATGACATGCATCCATCGGTATGATGTCACACAACACCTCATCATGGTAGTCACCAATCTTGAACTTCACTAAACACTGTTCATTAACCAAAGCTTTATGGTCCTTCTGCAACCATGCAATCTGGTATGGATGTGGATGCTTTCTTCTTGTCAACTTCAACTTGTCAACCATCTCCTCTGAAACAAGATTATCAGTGCTTCCACTATCAATAATAATATCACAACACTTACCTTCACATTTGCACCTTGTGCGGAATAAACTCTTCCTCTGATTGGGTTCTTTCTCCTCATTCAACAAAGTTCTTTTGACAACTAGGGTTTGTCCCCTTTCTGCATCTTCGGAGTGCTCAGACTGTGCATCTTCATCCACATGTGCAACTCGTGCATTACCTTTAGGTCTTCTATTCATCCTTCCTTGATATTGTGGACACTCGTATGCTCGATGCCCTTCTTCTCCACATTTGAAACATGTTGCTCTGAAACCTCCTCTTCCAGGTCCTTGCCCAAGTCTACCTCTTCCTCTTCCTCTTTGATCACCATTATTCTGGTCACGAGGGTGGTAGGTATTATCTCCTCTTTGATTTCGACTGGTTCCAGCTTCTTCAATTTTCTTTGGTTCTTCATTTCGGCCTCCATAGGGTCTTCTACCAGTCCTTCCACCTTAACCTCTTCCCCTTTGCTTGCTTTCAAATCTCTTATTCAGCTTCTCTTCCACCTTCAGGGAAAACTGGTACGCATCTTCTATGGTGGTCATTCTGACCAGGATCAACTCTTCTTGAATACTTGGCCTCAACCCATTAATGTAACGGGCCACCTTCTCCTTGTTGGCCTCTCCATGGCCTGTCCTAATAGTGATCTTATAAAAATCTTCTGTATACTCCTTAACAGACTTGTTACCTTGCTTCAATCCTTGCAGCTTCTTCAGCAACTCCATCTCATAGTCCACAAGAATGAACTACTTCAATTTCTCCACCATCCGATCCCATCTGGTAATCTTTGCTTTTCCTCTTCTATTTCTCTCTAACTGGACCTCCTTCCACCAAATACTGGTGTGGCCCTTCAACTTTGTCTTTGCAAACTTGATCCGTTCAGGGTCTTCCACATCTTCATACTCAAAATACTCCTCAATATCATTGATCCAATCAATAAGTTGTTCCAGATTCAAATCTCCAAAATAGGTAGAAACTTTAATCCTGGGCCTCTTTCCGATCTTTGAAATGGCCCTCAACAACCTAACTTTTGCAAGATCTCCTGCAGCTTCTCGTTCTTCCTCAGATAGCTCTTCTTTAGCTTCATCTTCGCTTTCCTCTCTCCTTCTCGGCTCGAATCCTATTCGTAGCTCCTCTTGCAATGCATCGATTTGTCTTTGCAGGGCTCTAAAACCCTCTTCCGTCAAAGCATTCCTCCCACCACGGTTTCTTTGTGGAGGCATCTTGATCTATGCAGCAAACCCACAACCTCAGGTCTTGGTGTAAACTGCCTCACGGTTGGCGATCTGTCTACACACTCAGGAATCCTTGCTCTTATACCACTTGATGAAGGGGGTAAATCATAAAACACACAATAACAGAAATTGCACACAGAAAATAGAATGATATTTTATTAATATGGGAAAAACATTACAGTACAGAAGCTCAAATACAATCAGAGGATGAATCCCCTACAGGCTGCAACACATTACAACTCCTTCTCCCAAAACTCTGGAATCTTCAGCCTTTTGTAATCCCCAAATCAACTAGGGTTTCTAATTTCCCGCCTTTCTTGATTCTACACCTTCCCCCTTAACTCTACTACCCTAGGGGTTTCCAAAAATGGTTATATATAGCCCTTTTGGTGACCACCAGCTTAATTTCGAAATTTGCATCTCCCTCCAAAAACAGGTCAACTTCGCGGGGCCATAACTTTCGATCCGACCATTGGATTTTCAATTATAATACCTTTTCGGAAAGCTCTCGAAAAGACGATGGAGCAGTAAGTAGTATTGATAGGTAGACTACTTGGGTTTCCCACCAAATTTCGGGCCCATTTGGAGCCTCTAAGTGCCTCAAATTTGACTTTGAATATTTCAACAAGATTTTTGGAATTTGAAATTTTAATATCTCACAAATGACAAATGATATTGAAGTGATTTCTTCACCATTAGCTTCAATTCACCATTATGGAGACCCGTGTAAGATTTTGTATCCAACCGTGCACAAATGCAAACTTACTAAAAATAGTAACCTTGCCAAATTTAGCCCTTATTGAAAAGAAACAACACATATTATTATTATTATTATTTTGGTTGATGCAAGATTGCTCTTACACCCTGGATGCTCCTGCATCAAAATAAGAAGAGACAGAGCTAACATAAAACTTTGGTTAAGCCAGAGTAAGTATGTGAAGACCATGTTGGATAGGTTCAGCATGGCAAATTGTAGACCATTGTGTGTTCTTGTTTCATTGGGGACAAAGTTGTCTGTTAATGATTGTCCAAAATCTCTTAGTGAGGTGGAGGACATGAGCAAAGTACCTTATGCTAGTGCTATTGGCAGTTTGTTGTATGCCATGGTCTGCACAAGACCAAACATTGCCCAAGTAGTTGGAGTCCTTAGTCGATTTATGGCTAATCCTGGACGGGTACATTGGGTTGCAGTTAAGTGAGTGTTTAGATATTTGAGGGGTACTTCTGAGTATTCCATATGCTATCATGGTAATCCTACAAGACCTCTACATTCTGTTTGTATTCATGGATTCTTATTGGGTGGGTGACATTGACAGCAGGAGATCCACTAGTGCTTACGTGTTTACTATGTTCGGTGGTGCAATTATTTGGATGAGTAAGCAGTAACCTGTGGTCATTTTGTCCATGATAGAAGCTAAGTATATGGTAGAAACTCATGCTTGCAAGGAAGTCGTTTGGATTAAGAGATTGTGTTCAGATATTGGTGTTGATGTAGGACAGATTACGATTTGTTGTGATAGTTAGAGTACGATTTGCCTAGCAAAGAATCCAACTTTCCATGCCAGAAAAAAGCATATTGATGTACAGTTTCACTTCGTGTGAGACATGGTAGAGGATGTGAAGGTGAATTTGGAGAAGGTAGACACTTTGAAGAATGTTACGGATGCATTGATGAAACCAGTGGGCATAGACAAGTTCAGATGGTGTTCAGATTCCATGGGCCTCTCGGCCTATAGCAGTTAAATCTTGTCTTTTCCATTGGATCTTACAAGGTGTTTGACAAGTGGGAGAATGTTAGGAATTAAGGTGTCTCAACCTTGGTAATTCCTTGTATTAATTAATTATATTTATTTATTTATTGCCTATTAATGTATTTTGGATGCAAGTCTTGTTTCGTCATCTTGTGGGAGTTGGCACGATGATGTGTCATCCTAAGTGGAAGGTGACCACATGTAATTTTGTCCTCACATGAGGAGATAGGCATCCCACCTAGTGGTAGAGGTAGTTTTCCATGTGTCGGCACTTTGACTAGTGTGTAAGTGAATCTTGATCGAAACGGTTATAACAGAATCTATGACGTGTAAGAGTCATAAATGGAATGTTCTATGACAGGTGAAGACATGTGTCAAAAGGAATCTTGGAAGAATGCATCTTTGGGTGTCCCAAGGAGGGTTATGACATGTTATAAGAGAATATCCAATTGTTAGTCAGTGTATGACAAATTCTCTTACAGGTGTAAGTACTGTCAATATGATGGATTCTATGATGGTCGTAAGATGCATAAGAGTATCTGTCATTGCCCATCTTGGGAATAGGCAACCATATTGGGATAGGGTGATATGACAAGTATTAGGACCATGCTACAGTGTTGGACAAGTGCCCCTAGGCATGGGTTTTGGGCCATGAGGCCAAGTTGGATGCCCATTCCAAGAAAGGTTTGTTTTTGCCTTGTAAACTTCTATTTAAGCAGGTGGTTTGAGAGATGATTATGTGATTGACAAGTACTGTTATGCTGCCAGTTTGTCTCCAGATATGAGTGTCGAAGACTCCTGTAAAGACTTTTGCAATTGTGTTGTAAACCTTGTTATTTAGATAATACATTGTGCAGGTTTTGGAGTGTGGGGTTTTTCACCCATAAGGGTTTTCCCCACGTTATATCTTGTCTCTCTCTTCTATCTTACATTCTTGTGTTGTGTATTGCTGCAATATCTCCATTGTTGTGTTTAACATTCTGTAACTGTAAAGATTAAAATGAATTTGCACTTATTTCTCCTCATTAGATTAGTGTAGGAAGTGATTTCCGCACACCTAGCTTCCTTTCACATTCAGTATATAGCATTGAATTCAGTATATCAAACAGGAACATTGCATTTAGTTTGTTGTGATCAAACATGTATGTAGGATAGTGTAGAGTACTAACAAGGACAATCATCAATTGGCAAGTGCATTGGTAAGTGATGTTGTATATCAGGACAACAATTAGGTGGATACTAACTAATTAGACACAGTACAAGTTATACCCATTTGGTAGGAGAACTTAGTACTCCTTTGTCCTTGATGTCAAAGGGGGAGAGATAGAGAGTGGAGAGTTTTTGTTTTGGAATCAATGACAAAGGGGGATTTTTTTGGAAATGAGCTTGTCATTGATGTCAAAAGATGTTCATGGCTTGAGGTTGTTTAATGATCATGATATAGGTGTTGATTAGTGACTTGATGGCTTGAGGTTGATCATGTTGTTTCATGATATCATTATTGATAGTATGGTGTTATTCATCTATGCTCATGATACTTGTCAGGTTTGGTGATTGATGTTGAATGTTGGTTTGATAGATTGACTGGTTTGATCATTTCCTTTTCATTCTTATCACTAGGTTGCTTCAAGAGTTCTCATATGGTGTTCATGGCTTCAAGAGTTCATTTGGTGTTCCTGCCTTGTTGATTGGTGTTCATGTTGATGATCATGCTTCATGTCACTATGATATTTGTTACGGAATTCATACTTGATAGTGTTTGATGGATTGCTTCATGTCAAAGAGTTTCATGTCAGGATGTACATAAGGTGCATTCAATGTCAAAGTGAAATGGTGTTGATCAAGGTATGGCAGAGTCAAGGAGGGTTGATGCAAAGATACAAAGGAGCTTGCCATGATGTTACAAAGGAAACAAAGAACATGAGGTTTGTCATATGTCTTGAACAAGACATTGAGTCACTAGAGATCCTAAGTGTCAAGTAATGGTATATGTCATGGTGTTGTTGTTGAAGTAGAAAGAGGTATGGATAGTTGTTGCAAAAGAATGACTTAGTTGCTTTGTGTCAATGTGATAAAGTATATAAGTTAAATTAGGGATATGAGAGAGGTGGAATAGAATAAAGGGTTCTTCATGATAGTGAGCAATTGGAAGTCTTAGGGTTTGAGAAAATGTCTCAAAAGACCTAAATGCAAAACCCTAAGTGTAAGGCCTTTCAAACTAGGTTCCCTAAGACAAAGTCTCTCTTCAAAAATCAAAGGTCCTAGTTGACTTCTATTCCTCTACCATACAATTAGGGTTTGTGTGATTTCTAGTCAAAGGGCAATTTTTTAAAATTAGGGTTTGTCATTTTGTAAAAACCTAATCTACAAGTTTTAAACCCTAAAAATCCTAAGGTTCTCAAGTGTCTTAAACCCTAAATCTAATGTTATAAAGTCTAAATCCTGATGGGCAATATCTTTTGTTATATTTTGTAAGTGACTTGTATTCACAGGTCAGCATAAGTAAAGTAGCCAACTAGAGGGGTGTTATGTCATCCAAAGACTGACCCTCCTTCCTTGTAATACCAAATCCTCCGATTAGCTTTCATATGTCGAGCGCCGAAGTCAAATCAAAGGTCATGTTTAAAAGGTTTCGAGGGCACGAAGGACTTAATCGAGGGTTTAGATTTAAATTTGGTTCAACTATCAACATCCATTCTCATTTGTAAAAAAAATTGACAGCCATCTCTGTGTAGTCAATTTCATAACTATTTTATGGTGCAGTGCATAATCAGAAGCAAATAATAACAAGGTCTAAAAATAAATTTGAATGCTAGACATGTGTAATGCATGTAGTACCAGCTTCCCTCTAAATATATATGCACTTCTGTAACCGATGCAATAAATGTATTTTGAAGGCTTTAAACACAAGTATCCAGATACCTCAAAAAAGGAGTAGAAAAAGAATGAATTTGAAGAGATCTTAGTGAAAGAAGATTGAAGACAATATGATAAGTATTTGATAAGAATATTTGTAGCAGTGTTAGTGTATGATGGAGGGATTGCAGTAGTCCTTAGTTATAGAGCAAGAGTTTGTAATTTTGCATTGAAAGAAGAATCAGGGCACTGTAGATTGTAGAGGGTAATGATTGTATTAGGGGAACAACATGCATTATCAAATTTAGGTTGATCAGAGGATTGTATCCTTTAGAGTGAGCATTTCAAAGAAGAGTAATATGGTGGGAAAATAGATATAGAGATATGTGAGGGTTTATGCTGCATGATTGCAAATGTATGATTTGCAGAATATGAATGCGACAAAGTCAGAACATGTAGATGATGCTAAAGTATGGAGATGTCAAGGTATAATACTTGTTATAGTATAAAAATTCCATGCAAGGTGAGCCCTTTTAATGTTTGATTGTTTTGGTTTGATATAAGGTTCTAATTGTAATCATGATAGAAGAAATGGTTATTGTGTGTCATCTTCTTGTCCATTCAAAAGATCCTGTCAAAGTGAGTGCGGAGTTTGAAGATTTCTTGTTCATAGCAACATCAGTTTAAGTCTTGTTCATGGTTGATGATATAAGGAGTTTCTTGTAAAGAAAACTATATTTTGTGTATGTGAAAAAGTAGAGTATGGTATTGTACTAAAAGAGTTAATCTTTTGTGTCAATCTAAGAGAGATAAGGTGTCTAGATAAAAGAGTTATAGAACTCATCTATAACATTGATATCATTGTAAACAGAGTAGTACTCTGTGTTTGTCTTCTTGTTTTGAGATTTGATTTGATGTGATCAGTGAGATCCTATGATCAGTGAGATCCTTGCCAATGAGGCATACATGTATTTAGTGAGATTTTGGTTAGTGAGACCTAATGAAGAATTTGGTGAGGTGAGGTTGGATAGTGTTTTTTCCCTGTTTGGGGTTTTCCACTTTACATCTACTATCATGGTTTCATTTATGTGATTCTATTGCTCTCTGTCTCTTTGACATGTTGACATTAATCGCATTCACATCTATTGAGTTGTTAAATGAACTAATTTTATTGTTAGTGTGAATAAGGATATTTGCTATCTAGTTTCTCTTGTGTGAGGATAATTCATATTATTTAACTATTTATTAGTTAAATAATATTTCCTCACATAATTCACATGTTAAGTTGACTTAGTGAGTCTTCTAGATGTTTCTAGTTATGTCTAGTTGTGTCTAGTTGTTGCTAGTTGTTGACAGTTGTCTAATAGTTGTCTTATCCTCCACATGTGCTATAGTTGTCACATGTCATAGGATTAAGACACTTGTCACATGACTACAACATCCTTTCTATCATCCTTGTCTTTATAAGTAGGGGTCTTTATGTACTTTGTAACAATCATTGTAACATACACAATTTTGCATTCATTGATAGAATAGGTTTTTATTCTCTCATATTGTCTCTCTTGTACTTTCATGAAGTCCTAGATCTTGGGTGGATCCTATCTAGCCAACTCTTAGATGGTATCAGAGCTCTCTAGGTGGAATCTTTTCTTGTTATCCAAATTATTGAGAGATTGAATGCAAATTCATGGTGGATCTTGATAGTTGAGTATGCTCTTCTCTTGCATCGAATGATGACCTGGAGAATTAGAAAGACTTGATGGAAAATCAGATTTGTGAGGGTTTCCTCTTTATGCCTTATATTGCAGGTTCATTTTAGAGCATGTTGCTATAAATCTGAGCACACCATTGTGTACAGGAGGTCTGAGATAGTTGAGATTGACTTTTGTTTCATCCAAATCGGACATTAGAGGCCAAATCTATGAGGTTTTCAATCTAAGGAGTGGATACCTTATCCAGGAGGTAGCTGCAAATTTGGAGTAGTTTGGGAAAAATTGACCCTGCCATTGCGCTTAGGATGCCCAAAAACCTATAGATCGATTGTCAAATTGACCAAATTGGAGCAGTAGCAAAGAAAGACAAATTTTCTTTTGCAGATCAGTTGTACGGAATATTCTGCAGGTGTCATCTCTACAGAAGGGAATCTTTGGTGTAGGCACTAGTATGGGTTAAATATTTTTTTTGTCAATTAAAGTTTTCTTGTCAGTTGTATTTTGCAAATTTATAAATTAAAATTAAAAAATGAGGGTATAGGGTACTCGATAGCACCCTATATAGGGTTGTCGGGCCCCTGTCCCCACTGCCAGCAGGGAGCCCCTACATGGCTAGGACAACTCCCATAGGGGTTAATCCCCATGGGACCCCCCTTTGTGGGCCCTGTGGCAGGAGTGTAAACCCCTCCATGGATCCCGTCCACCTCAAAGGGCTTTGGCCCTTCAAAACTATTTTCTGCGTTTTTCAAAACAAAAAATCTGTAATTAAAATATATCCAGCGGTCTAGAAAAATAAACCTAGCAGAAGTTTTGGTGGAGTAGTAGGAATCTGGGGAATATTCCCCTTAATCAAAGGCTTCAAGAAAACCATTCCAGCGGTCAATGTAAGTAAACAACAGTGGTTTCATAGTACCATGAATTTCTCGATAGTTTTCATCAAGTAAAAATGGTTTTGACCCAGTCAATAGCAGTTTTGTTTTTTTCTAAGGGTGGTTTTCAGCTTTATCATAGCATTTTTTGGCCCAAATTAGGGCAATTTTGCCTCTGTTAAGTGGTTTTATCCCAGACAGTGGTTTTTTCATCCCCACAGGTAGTTTTTTACATGAGACAGGTGATTTTGTAGGCCTGAAACTAGTGTTTTTTTGCTATTCCAGCGGTAGGGGAATATTTCATCAGACTAAGAGTATATTCCAATGACAGAGGGAGAATATTCTGATGACTGTGTCAGCAGTGACATCAGCAGAGGGCCCCTTTGGTCCCCTTCTAGCCCTAATAGGGCGATTTTTTTTGGGAGCCATAACTTTTTGCTACTGTATCAAAAATTGGCAAATGAGATATCGTTAGAAAGATGGTTCTGAGCACTTTGTAGTGGTATAGGTATTTTTTTGATATTTTTCTACAGGTGCCAGATACAGCTATTTGAAGCCAAATTTTGCATTTTTCACTCCCGAGCTCATAACTTTTTCCCACTTCATCAATATTTCAACTTGTTATAGGCGTTGGAAAGGTAATTCTATGCTCTACAATTATATCTATGCCATTTTTCCAAATTTTTCTTTTGACATCAGATTTTCAGTTTGAAGTACTTTGGGTACATAACACTTATTGATTGGAAAAGAGTTGAAATTGGTGGTTGTTTTGGTTTGGGAGGCTTCAATTATAGTTTTGATTGAATTTGTGCTTTAATATAGCTGATTGTGCTCTTCTTTTTCTCTACATAATGGATAAATCAAGGGTTCCATTGTTAACACCATACAACTATGCAACTTGGAGTCAACATGCATGGAATGCCCTAATGGATCCTGGACATTCTTTATATGTTGAAAATAAGATACCTGAACCTAGAGATGATAATGAAAAAATAAAATGGATGATAAAGCATACTAAAGCTCTTGGATGTCTTCATAGTTTCATTTGCCTAGATCTCTTGTTTTAGATTGAGGCATGTACAAATTCACATGATGATTGGGATAAATTGAAAACATTGTATGGTACAATAGATGAAGTTAAAGGCTATAAAATTGATAATGAATTGATGAGCCTTGATCCTAAGAACTTTAGCAACATCCAGGATTACATAACTAAGGTTAATGATCTAAGAGCACAATGTAAAGCATGTGGTATTGAGAAAAAGGACATCCAGTTGATCTACAATGTGTTGAACAAACTTGGTCCTGATTATGCAACTTTTGTTTCTAGCTTTCACACTCATAGGTTAACTATGGGATATGCCTTCATTTGCATCCATTCTGAGATGTTAATGCATGAGCAACAAAAGCTTCTTTCTATGGGTATCATTAAGCCATCACAAAATCATGATTTGGTGGTTAGGTTCTTCTAACAAGAAACAAAAGAAAGCTAAGGAAAATACACAAACAGATCAAGCACAAAAATCACCTAAGAAGGAGAAGCCTACATATGGTTATTGTAAGAAATCAGGACATGATGAACATACTTGTTTTAAGAAACAGATTGACATGCTAATGCAACTTGTTCAAAAGAATAATCTTTCATCTCTTGATTCTTCTTCTACTCCTTCTTCAACATCTACACAGCCAGAACTTTTTGAATGAGGTCATGCAAGGAAAGCTAAGGAACCCAAACATAAAGGTAAATCACTTTGTGTAAGTATAAGTTCTACATCAGGTGAATGGCTTCTCAATTCAGGTGATTCTCATCATATGGCTTCTTCCAAAGATATGTTTTCTTCATTTGAGATATGTGATATGCCACCTATCTTGATGGGTAATAACACATATATGAATGTAATTAGGAAGGGAACAATTGATATTGGTGAAGGTACTTTCAATGATGTTCTTTGTGTGCCTTCTTTGACCAATAATCTTCTTTCCATATATCAAATTACTCATAGTGGTACAAGGAAGACAGTGGAGTTCACACCTAATTTGGTTATTATCAGAGACTTGGAGAGCATAAAGATTATTGCTACTGGGGTGGTTGATCATACATCTCAATTATACACCTTTTATGGTTTCTCTCCTGATGATGATTCAGATCCGTTGGCTGACATTCACACTCCTAGTGTAAATGATATTTTAGAGGAGAAGTTTAGTCACTTGAACCTTGGCATTCTTGCATCTTCATCGATTCTTAAGACATGTGCTACAATTCCATCTTCTCCACCTCCTGCTTCTTCAGAGTTCATTGCTTCAGTTTAGTAGGATGCTTCTTGTCTTTCAAATACAGATTTGTGGGATGAGCATTTGACAAGTATTTTAGATTTGTTTTGTGAGTCTCACATTGATGATTTGGAGGACACATTTGAGGGTTTATCTCTCCTCTTTGATGATAGTCATAGCACAACTATTTTCACCACATCACTATCTTTGGAGCTTGCATTTTTTAGTTTCCACTAGATCCTAGATTGTCACTTTCAGCAGTGAGGCCTAAGACTTCTGATTTGATTGTGGTATCATTCATCATTCACATGGAGACACATGATTAGTTTTTAGAGACATCATATTTCATGAGACTTCCTTCCTCATCTCATGGTATGGAGTTGGAGTTTCTTCATGCACCAATGGATTGGTTTCTTCCCAAGGGGAGGAATGCTATTTGTAGGTTTTGGATCCTATTTGGTCTTCTTCTTCGATCATTCACCATTGGCATAGGAGCTACTTCATTATGGGGGGGCATCTTGTCTCATTCTTTCCCTCTTATGGGGGGCTATTGATTGTATATTTGTGATGGATGTTGCCTTTAGGGGATCTTGATTCTTCCATCATTCCATCACTTGTACATGTTTGTATGCATTCTCACTTTTGGAGAGGAGTTTTTTCCCATGAGGTTTTGTCCTTTACTCCACTTGAGATTTGTTTGTACATGGGTACCTAACATGGCCTAGTAGTCAGGACCCATCCATCCATCCATATTTGCATTAGTTAGCTTCTCCCTAAGTTGCACTTAAGGGGGGGGGGGTGTTAGTGTGAATAAGGATATTTGCTATCTAGTTTCCCTTATGTGAGGATAATTCATAGTATTTAACTATTTATTAGTTAAATAATATTCCCTCACATAATTCACATGTTAAGTTGACTTAGTGAGTCTTCTATATATTTCTAGTTGTGTCTAGTTGTTGCTAGTTGTTGATAGTTGTCTAATAGTTGTCTTATCCTCCACATGTTCTATAGTTGTCACATGTCATAGGATTAAGACACTTGTCACATGACTACAGCATCTTGGCTATCATCCTTGTCTTTATAAGCAGGATTCTTCATGTACATTGTAACAAGCATTGTAACATACACAATTTTGCATTCATTGATAGAATAGATTATTATTCTCTCATATTGTCTCTCTTGTGCTTTCATGGAGTCCTAGATCTTGGGTGGCTCCTATCTAGCCAAATATTACATTTATTAGATCACTAATTCACCCTCCCCTCTCAGTGATCCATTGTATTCCAACACATCCTTTTGAAAAATCTAAGTTTTAACTGTCACTTAGCATTTTTAGGATGGGACTATGTTGTGTGGGTTTTATTCTCTGCACAACACAGACAACAATGTTGTATGAAGTTTAAAACCTACACAACACTTAGCAAAAGTGTTATACAAAAATGATGTGTAGAGTTTATTCTCCACACAACACTTAAATGACAGTGTTGTGTAGAGAATAAACTCCACACAAGTATGTTTAAGTTGTAAAGTAGACTGTGTTGTGTGGAGTTTATTCTCCGCACAACACCTTATCAAAGGATGTTGTGTAGAGAATAAACTCTGCACAACACATAGGAGTTGGTATACTTCAAAAAGGTACCAAGGATGTTGGGGTGTTGTGTGGGTTATAATCTCCACACAACATCTAGCACGGGATGTTGTGCGGAGATTAAAACCCACACAACACCCTATTTATGGGTAGAGTAAAAAAGGAACATGTTGTTCAGATTTTAATCTCCAAACAACATGTGATCCTAAGATTATGTTGTTCAAAGATTTAAATCCAAACAACATGTTCTAAAGGGACAGGCCAACAGTAATAGGACGGAAAAAAAAAAAAACAAATCTAGGGCTTCGAATAGGAAGAACAGGGGAAAACAAAAACAACGAAACCTAGGGTTTTGAATAGGAAAAATGTGGACTCCAAAAACTTGGCAGAGAAACCAAAGAAACCAAAAATGCAAAACTCATACATCTAGATTTAGAGTTTTATTAATATAGAAAATACGATGATTCAAAGCATTAATCAACACAAAACATAGATCTTAAAAGTAATGCAACGACATCCCTGAAGCACGAAGATCGAAAACCTGAGAACATAAACCATGAACAAAGAGATGGATTCACGTAGGGCATGGGTGATCAATATACATATGGCATGGAGGAAAGATAAGGGATGCAACAAAGAGAATGAAAGTGAAGAAATAGCATGAAAACCTAAAGAAAAAAAGGGGAAAATATTTTCAAAGATCTTTCATTAATGACCATTAAAGGTCATATGTGTCACTTCAGGAGTGTAGTTGTAGAGAATTTCTCCACAACTACATAACAAGTGTAATTGTAGAAAAATTCTTGACAGCTACACTCAACATGCATAAGCACAGATTTTTTGCACTTTTGCATCTAACACAGAAAAAGACTAACTTTGAAAATATGCAAACACTTGGAAAAAATCTAAAAACGAACAACGACCCAAATTGGAGAGATTCTTCGAAGGGTCTAACCACACTCGAGATGACCTAAATTTGTCTCAATTTGCATGCTTAGAGGACATGTGCTACAAAATAGACAAGTTTCATAGGGGTTATCCCATGAATTGAGAAAGTAAAATTCGAGGATAATAGGTTGTAATAATAGTCTTCACACAATATCTATATCGGTATGCTTTAGTGGATATCCTCTAATCATTTTTTCAATCACAAAAGTAGTTGAGTTTAGGGCTATTATTTTTAATTGATGTGATCTATTTTGGTGCCCTTCTCTTTTCATTGTTCCTAGCTTGCAAATGGCATGCCATTGTAAAAGATGGCAGCACCTTAGTTTTATCCCATTGGTGTTATTATTTTATGCCTCAATTTATATGATTATTGTGTTGGATTTGACTATGATCCACCTTGATTTTCTTTTACTTACTTGATCCATGTATGAAATATACAAGTTAATAGTTAGTTCAAACATTTCCTACACCCTTTGGATGTCTTGAGATTTCAAGGCTCATGCCAAGCTTCATGCTTGCTCAACTTGTGTGGGATCTCCATATGGCCAAGCCATTGAATTTTATATTGTCAATACGAATTAACTTGTTTGGTTTGATGTTCCATTTATGAGTGATGAACTATCATTATAGATGGGTAGTATATAGTTATACTATATCGATTAATTCTACAAGGTCACTATACTCTATTATGTAGATTTACTCATTCTAAAGTAGTGTTGTATCAAATAAAGCTACAAAGTTAATATTATAATCTCTTGGTAGATGTGATTATTATGGTTGTAAAGGATTGATATGGAATAGCTATAATTGTATAATAGACATATTATTGCAAAAAGTAAGTCTGTAAGGATTTGATCTCTTTTTCTTAAAGTTTTGACTATTTTGTATGCTCACACTTGGCTAATAATGAGAGTAAAAAGAAAGTGTAGTAGAAATCATTTATCATAATTTCATAGCTACAATGTTCCTATGATATCATTATGTACTACACTTTAGTTTATATGTTTAAAAAATTTTGTAACTAAAAATAATATGAAATTTATTAGTATATTTTTCCACAACATAACTCAATACTATAATTAGATAATGGAAGGTAATAGCAATTCTTGCCTTGTTCCTTGGTTTATCATTGAATCTTGTAAAATGAGATTGGTAGATGAATTATGGGATTATGTTATATGTATTTTATTAGATAGTTGTATATTTTGTAGACAACTAATCTCTTATTTTGTGGCTTGTTTAAGTTGTTGCAAGTATGTGCAGTTGCTGCAAGTAGTGTTGTCATTGATGTCAACATGTTAGTTAGGTGTTGTCATTAGTGTCAACTAGTTGAGTAGAGATAAGGACAAAGGTTGGCTTCAAAGAGTAAAGATACAGTGGTCTGGAGAATAGCAAAGATAGTAACAACAAAGGATAATGGTATAGTGATCTGAAAAGTGATAATCGGGTATAAGGATAAGGAGACATGTGTGCAGATTAGGTTGATTGATAATTTTGCAAGAGGGTTTGATCCTCTTCCTCACAAGATGACTTTACTCTTCATAAAAGACTACTATGCAAGAAGATTTGATCCGGTAAGAAGACATGTTATGAATTTTGGCTAAGTGTCAGTCTGGAAAAATTAAGCTACAGAGTTCCAGTAATTTGGTCCACATTGGTCCGTTATTGAAGCTCCTGCTATGCAGTTCCAACATATGGTTATTGGTCATTGGATACATCTAAATGCTGAATTTTGTTTACTTATGATCTCCGGTATGAAATATGTAAACAACATAAGTCTAGAATAACAGAATATAGGTTGTTCTAGAGTAGAGCATGTAAGTAAATGGATCCACATTTCTCCAGCATGAAATATCTTTCTTTACAGTTTTAAGGTGTTCATAGTGAATTGTCAGAGAGTCCAAATCCAAAGTTTCAGATTTTGAAGTCCTCTGAAATGAGAGTTAGTGTTGACAGAGTATCACACTCTATATAGACAGTGCATTAACAGTGCCAGTGATGATTTGAGGTACACCGCATTTCACCGCAAGTGAATGGTTTGGTGTATGGATTTGAGGATAGGATTATGAATGGTTGTAGCATGTATATTCCAAGTTTCAATCAATTTGGAGGTCTACATATAGTTTTGTGAAATAACAAATATTTCATATTATGGTTATCTTGCCTAGTGGAGTCGACCTAAAGGTGTTGATGTTGTGCGGAGGATAAATATGCAATGAGGAGTTAAGTGGGAGCTATTTTAGGTCCATGCCGACCTATCTCAAAGTTTGAATCTTGGCACGAAGCGTATGTGTAAAGATTTGGGGCCGACAAGTAATATATGGCATGCTTTACACATTACATCTAATTAGGCCGACCTAATTGATGTTGTTGTGAAAGATGCCGATATATATGAAGGATTTTTTTGATGTTTTAAATAGTATGAGATAGTGATGTAATTTGTGTGATGTGACAGGTGCTTATAGATGTGAATTGTGTGAATACAGAGTAGTGTAGTATTTCAGAATAGTGTAATGTATCTTGTGCTTCATTCAAACTGTACTCCATGCATATGTTAGATGCAATCATAACAACTCAAATCTTGGCTATGAGCCACTTCTTCTATCTCTTTCTTTTAGATAGTGAGTCCTTTGGCAGTGAGCCACATGTAGTGAGCATTCTTGGATAGTGATTCCACCTATTATATCAATCTTAACTGATTTCCTTATTAATATATATTGTGAGATAATCCTCACCGTGGTTTTTCCCTTTTTGGGTTTTCCACGTAAAAATCTTGGTGTCCATGTGTTATGAATTATGGTTGTTTGTTTTATGCTCGATTTCCTTCATTGCAATTGTTTATGCTAAATGGTTTAATAGAATATTGATTCAGCCCCCCTCTTAGTATTTTGGTTGCTCAACAATTGGTATCAGAGCCAAGTCTTTTGGAAGAAGCTTGACTGCTCAAGGAAGATCTTGGAGATTGAACACATGGGTGCTAGAAGGTTACCTATTTCTCTAGAAGAGATTCCTACTACTAAATACATTGGAGAAAACTACATACTTGACAAAGCTAGGATATTTAATGTTTCCCTTGAAGATCTTGAAAGGACTGAAGGTGAAATCAAAGATTTGAAGGAAAATATCAGAGAAGCAGATGAATGCATCAGAAAATTGATAGAGCAAGTCAAAAAATTTAAAGAAAGGCATAAGGAAGTTAGTAAACAATTGAAGGGTGCAAATGAATCTATCAGTGGTTTGAAATTGCAAGTTGAGGAGAAGACAAGAACTAAGGAATATCTAAATTTGATGATGAAAGGCAAATTAGAAGAATGTTAAAGACTTGAACAAGAAGTTGTGACTCTGAAATTAGATCTGGAGAAGGCAAGGATTCATGAAGACAAGTTTAAGATGAGCTCTACAAAGCTTGATGAAATGATTGCAAATCAAAAAGGTCCAAATGACAAAGAGGGTTTAGGATTTGAAAAAGGTGAAAGCTCAAAATCAGGTCAGACATTAAATACTGAAAATAAAAAGAACAATGACAAGCAGTTTTAGAATCAAAGGAATAAGGTTAGAAGACCACTGGTCAGAAAAAAAATGCTCAAAGGTATTCATAGTTCAATGGTTTTTGTCATTCTTGCAATAAGTATGGACAGAAAGCAATAGAATGTAGAAGTAGAAGGAATCAAAATGTTCCATCTTTCTTTGGTCAATGCTTTACATGCAATAAAGTTGGTCACAAAGTTGCTAAGTGTAGATGTAAAGTGGTTTAGAACTCTATTAGGTGTTATACATGAAATAAGATGGGACACAAAGCAAATGAGTGTAGAAGAAAAATACCAAGGTATAACAGGAACAATGCTCAACCATTTTATGGATATTTTTATACATGTAATAAGTTTGGCCCCAAAGTAGCTAACTACAGATCAAAGGCAAGAAAAAGTAGAAATGCTCAGCGAGATATGTGCAACTATTCTAATTGCAATGAAGTAGGATACCCTCAAAGGTATAAGGAACCCATTGATGTTGCTCCACAAAAGAAGGAAACAGATAAGGTCTGGGTAAAGAAAAATGTAACAGAGGTTAAGGATGAGCCTATACAGGCATCCGGTGCAGATGTTCCCTCCGGGAACTAAGACTAGAGCTTTAGCTCAGGGGGAGTTTTATTGAAAATATTTTCTCCCCTATCAAAGGAATGGTGCTAATACTTCAGCATGAAGATATGAGATGAAGATTAACATGTTTAATCATTTGGTGAAGACTGCGGTAGAAAATCTCCTAATGCGGAAGTTTACGGAGCACTTGAAGGTGACTGTGTACACAGAGAAAGGTTTGACAACTTTATTGTTTGAAGAATTAAATGTGAATTAGGTCAGATCTAAAGAGTCTTAAAAGGGATTTTACTTAGTAAAATAATTCACAAAATCATTTGGAGAGTAGATCAAGAGCTGAGTTGAGTAGGAGAAGAGATCAAGGCGATTCAGAGTTTATTGCTTACAAACCCTAGTCTTGCAAAAGCAAAGAAAAGGTATTTCCTATTTTTCCCTATTTCACTTTGTACTATGCATTAAAGTTTTGAATTCACTTGAAATGGATACACCACAAGTTGTAGAGGTTACTGAGCACCCGCGACCTAAATTTAAGGAACACCCCTTCAAATCCATGGAAAGGGATCTGGATGGCACTTTCTCAGATATACCATACGGTGTCCTACACACAGAGGATGTAATAATGTATATACATACAAAGATGGAAGAATACAACCATGCATTAGGAGATATTTGGGTTAATGAGTTAACAGATGACAATTTTGATCTAAAGCATGAATACAATGCCCTAACTGAGAAAAAGTTAGATGTTTGTAATGATTTTCCCAATTTGTGTTACAAAGATGCATGGGTAAGGTATGTATTGAGCCGCATTAATGATAGATTCATGTGGCTAGACCTTCCACACATGATAAAAAAGGAAGCCATTAGGGTTGTAACAGGGTTGTGCTCCACTGGAGCTGTTCTGACACTTAAATTTGTTAAAAACAATGTTGTGATGAAACTCACAGGGGACAAATTTGACAAGAGAGATTTGACTATGAATGATATTGAAGATTCAATAGTAAAATATGCATCTATGATGATAGGATACAAGATCTACTTCACAAATAGGGAAAATTCTATTTCAGCTACTACAATACACACTGCATATGAGATGGTCAAAAGAGGTATGGATTATGATCTGTGTGAGCTACTAAAACAATAATTACTTGAAAACTTGTAGAAGACAAAAGATTCCAAATATCCTTTGAAATTTGGCACTTTGATCATTTGCTTATTGTTTTATTTCCTCAAGGAAGTTCCAGGTGTACAAAATATTGTGTGGTTAGGACACATTTCGGTAGCTAGGTAAGTGCAAGGAGATGGGGCACCAAAAAGTTGCCACCATCTCCAAAATTAAAGAAAAATGTGAGCGCGTTATAGCACGCTCGCATTTTGCTTTGTATAAAAGCAAAAAAACCACATTTATGCTCATTCCGTCATGACTATTCTCCTCACAGCAGCAAAGAAACAACCAAAAATGTGATCACATTGAAGAAGAGGCCATTAAATCAAGTGTAATAGAGAAAACAAGAAATTCACAATGCCACCTCACCGCCAAAGACATTATCATGCAAATTTGGAGGCTCTGGCATAGGAAGAAGGTAGGGTTTGACTGATTTTGATAGTTTGAGAATAATTTTTGAGTTTTACAATGTTTGATTTATTTTTATATTGCGTTTATAGTTATTGGAGAAGGAGAAAACCTAAATCTAGTTGAGGAGGGTGAAAACAACCCCAAAACCATCCAAACCCTCCAAACCCTCAAAACCCACCTTCACCTTCTTTTCATGTAAGGGATAATCAAGAACACTACCTAGGGATAATAGAAGAAAACAAGAAACATCTTCAAACTATTATTCAAACCCTAAACAATCCAAGTGGAACCACTAATTGTAGGAGGGCACTTGCAAAATCACTACAGGAGATTGTTTCCCACATAGATTTGGTGACAAAACAAATCACCGAATTCCAATACTATAGGGAGAGGAGTCAGCAATATTATGTCAATAAGTTGTCATATGAACAAGTCAAGAATGAAAAAATTACAAAATCTTGATTATGTGCACATTTTATTAATCCCAAAATTGGCCAAAAATTAGAAGAAAGTTGCAAACGGTTTCCTATACATTGGTGTAGGAATGAAGAAATATCCTGAAACTTTTGGGATAGATGGTACATGGTCTTCGATGAGCACCCATGAAACAATGATGAGGTACCACAATATTTCTTGAGGAAACTCTATTGCGAGTTCATCCTCAACAAGATTTTAAATTATTTTGACATTTGTGAGTTCCAAGGTAGAGGTGGTGGCTCTTCCCAAGATAGACCCGGGGCTCAGCGAGATGAAGACCATGTGCCTATACCCCAAACGAGGCTAGAACATAGGTCACTCTCTTTGTCTTTGAAGAAGAGTGTTGAGCTAGAGACTTTACATTCATTGACTACTCTCACCCAAACTCTATCACAACATGCTGATGATTTTACCCAGGCTGATGAGGGTGAGAGTAGTAGGTGTCATGTGTCCCCACATTTGTGTAGTACATGTGGGAGCCTATGTGATTATGGGACACAGGAGGCATGACAGGACTCTGCGACACAGGGGTGGGACATATTAGATGATCTTGTTCTTAGTGACGATCTCTTACAACATACATTTGGTATTGACTCTTAGGTAATTTGTTACAAGTTTCATCTTGATTTAGTATATTGTTATATGAAATTTGTAATTAATTTTATATGATTATCTATACTATAAGTCAAATATGATGTATGTAATTGTTTGCACAATCAAATTCCAAGGTCAGAGTCTTCATCCTGCCTCTATTAGCCATCCATTGGTAGGTTATGAGAGGAGGTCAAGTCAGCAGGTATGTAATTTATCACATAATCATAATTATTGTAGATATGTCAATGGTAATATTATTTTGTGACAATTTAATGATTTCAATAGTCACCGGCACCTCCACGGTTTCCTTGGTCCCCTGGACGCCAAACCACCACTTTAACGGAGGTAAATTTAACCATTTCTAATCATTATGCATTTTTAAAATAATGTTATGTATTTATTTTGTTTGAATAATCTTGAACTTGACTTCTAGATGCTGAATACAGTGGAGACTCCTCCTGATCTTCGTGAGTCAGCACAGATAGGCATTGCTGCAGCCATGATGTCTGCAAATCCTTTGACTAAGGTATGAGCCAATAACATGAAAATATCATAATTTTGTATTTCTTGTTTTATCTCATGTCATTTGATGTACATATATGATATTTATGTTTAGTCAATTTTACTTCTTTATGCTTCTCACAGGAGGTCACAACTCTAGTCCATCAAACTATAGATGAAGAGAGAGACAAGATGATGGAGAGTGATCATTGGTTGGTGGTAAGTGATCAATTACATATGTGATGTTATATATTTCATACATTTTCTATACTAATGTGCATATATTAATAGGTGTAGCTGGATGAACTTTAT
Source organism: Cunninghamia lanceolata (assembly GCA_027924645.1). Taxonomy (NCBI): domain Eukaryota; kingdom Viridiplantae; phylum Streptophyta; class Pinopsida; order Cupressales; family Cupressaceae; genus Cunninghamia; species Cunninghamia lanceolata. The sequence goes on along the minus strand of BSBN01000263.1, from coordinate 4,449,301 downwards.
TCGAAGAGGTCTACTCGACGACAGAGAGAGGATGTGTCACTGACTGACTCTCCATCTTCACAGTCAAAGAAGGGCCGCTGATTATTTCCTAAAATTCCATAGGAAACTAGTTTTTGGGACATTTTTTGTATGCTTAGATGGCTTTGTATACATACTTTTGTATGTTAATCCGATGTATATTTTTGTATATTTACATGTATGGCTTTGTTTGGACATGCCTATATGGCTTTTTATATAAACTAGATGTTATGTTCATGACATTATGTATATGACAGTTTATATTAAATATTTAATATGATAATCAATTATTGTTATAGGAATTTGGTTTCACAAGTGCCAATTGTATTTTCTTGAAAGTTTATAAATCATTTTCAAATAATCCATTTTGTGCATATCTTGCAATCATTGAATTATTTGGGATTGTGCATTTCTTTGAGGCATCATTTTAAATAGTTCACATGCCTTGTCTATGCTTCCATACTTTCCATACATGTCTACAAGGGAAACTTTGCAAATACAATACATGTGACAAAATTCCTATATCATTTATGCTTTGATGGTTGTCCACACCATGTTCCCTAGATCCCATTATAGCATAGGCAAGGAGGAAGTTGGTTAAGGTTGTGCAATTTGGTTTTAGATGTGCCAAAATTTGCGATAATGGTTGAAATTTATTTTTGTGAATTTGGTTGAGAGTTTTTAAAGCCTTATGAAAAATCCATTTTGTGCATATCTTGCAATCATTGCATTCCATGAGACAACATTTCTTTGAGGCATTGTGTCAAACAGTTCATGTTTGTTGTATATGCTTCCACACAAGTTGCATACATGTCTCGCAGGGTACTTACAACTATGACATTTGACAAAATTCCTATATCCTTTATGCTTTTGATGGATGTCTATACTGTGCTCTAAACATACCATTTCTAAGGTTTTGGAATTTGTCTTTACACTTGCCAATTGCATTTTCTTGGAACTTTCTAAAGGATTATTAGAAAATCCATTTTGTTCATATCTTGCAATCATTGTATTCCATGAGGCAACATTTCTTTGAGGCATCATGCCAAATAGTTCACGTGCCTTGTCTATGCTTCCACACTTTGCATACATGTCTCTGAGGGAAGTTGCAACTACAACATCTAACAAAATTCCCATATGTTTTATCCTTTTGATGGATGTCCATTTTGGCATAGGCAAGGAGGATACTGGCTAAGGTTGTGGAATTTTGCTTTACACCTACCAATTAAATTTGCTTGAAAGTTTCTAATGCCTTATCAAAAAATCTATTTTGTTCATATCTTGCAATCATTGTATTAAATGAGGTGACATTTCTTAGGGGCATCATGCTAAACAGTTCACTTACCTTGTCTATTCTTCCACACTTTGCATACATGTCTACAAGGGCAGCTGCAATTACAACATGCAACAAAATTCCTATATCCTTTATGCATTGATGGATGTCGATAAGTCATTCCAAACATTCTATATTAGTGTACAGATAGGGAGGATGTTGGAAAAGGTTGTGGAATTTGGCTTTACACGTGCCAACTACATTTACTTGAAAGTTTCTAAAGTCTTTTCAACAAATCCATTTCACCCATATCTTGCAATCATTGTATTCCATGAGACAACATTTATTTGAGGCATCATGTCAAACAGTTCATGTTCGTCAAGTATATGCTTCCACACTTTGCATACATGTCTTGTAGGGTACTTACAACTACAACATTTGACAAATTCCTATATGCTTTATGCTTTGATGGATATCTATACTATGTTCCAAAGATACCATTTCAAAGGTTTTGGAATTTGGCTTTACACCCGCCAATTTCATTTGCTCAAAAGTTTCCAAAGCCTTATAAAAAAATCCATTTTGTTCATATCTTGAAATCATTGCATTCAATGAGGCGACATTTCTTTGGGGCATCATGCCAAACAGTTTATGTGCCTTGTCTATGCTTCCACACTTTGTGTAGACACCCAAAATTGACTCATTATCATTAATATCAAACATTGCATTACACATCATCTGCATTTGTCTAAATACTTGAACAATATCCCTAACACATTTATTTCTTCTATTAAATAAATAAATTTATATTTATTTAATTAATTCATTAGCTATTTCCTCTAAGCTATAATTAAACAATCTTTAATTATTTAATTATCTTCATTCTTCTATTTTTAATTAAATAAATTTTATTTATTTAATTAAAAATTCCTTTCATAAACCCACTTTCCAATTAATTAAATAAATTTTGTTTATTTATTAATTTCTCTTATCATTTATCTCATGAGCCGACATGTGTGTCTCTTTCACTTAAAAAAGAGAAGTGGTACTACGTCTTTTATTTAATATCTTTTACATGTAGTACTTTTTATGTATACAGTCACACATAAGCCCTATCTTCCCTCCACTTGTCATCTTCACATTCACCTATGTCTATGATTCAATCTTAGCCATTCACATAGCCATCGAATCTCCACCGTTGATTGATTTTGGTTGAGTTCTATATAAACACCCTTTCATTCCATACTACATCTATCCAACATTCATATAGCATCTACATTATCATCATGAGCATATTGAGCATTTGAGTATTCATAGCATCCATTGAGCTTATCACCATTATCATTTATCCATCATGGCAGCTTTTATCTTCATAATTATTCATTGTTAAAGAAGCAATCCACATCATAAACAAGAAATCACACAATCTAGGTGATATTGTGCTTGAATTGCATGCTTTTGATTTCATTTGGATTAGATTCTTTGATGATGGCAGGGTTAGGTTTTCATGGCTATGCTTGATCTTATTAACCTAATTTTTTACCTATCACATTTTGGCACACTTGGTGGGACCCACGTCCTTGATTAACTTTGCTATTTGAAGTTGTTTTTATGAAGATCAGATTTTTTGAGTGCTTACGGCAAGTTCCAGTCACTGTCTGAATATACACATCGCTTCTGAGCAGAAACCTGCCGCCTTTAACATTTTCTAGATAGCTTATGAGAGAACAGTAGTCACTTTCTGTCTGTTTTGCATCACTTATATGCTAACAGTGGTCACTTATGCCTTTATCTAAATCACTTTTAATCTGACAGTGGTCACTTTTAGCCAATTGAATCACTTATTGCAAAGCTAGGGTTTTTGTTGCATTCTATTTTTCTTACAGATCTGAGTCGCTTATGATCCGTAACCAGTCGCTTCTTGTTGTTTCACATCACTTGTGAGCTTTATCAATCTGCATCTAGCACTCTCGGCATTGCTTATGATCTGTAACATTTCACCTGTTGTAGAATACAATTCACTTTTGACCAACAACGAATCACCTCTGGTAAGTTGTGTCGTTTTCAATCTTTATCATTTGCATTTTATTTTTCTTGGCTACTAATTGGGTATTTGTTCAGCATCTTATCGATTGTCCAAGAAAAGGAGGTTAACAAACTACTAACATATCTGTTGCAGCTTCGATCAGTCCAAGACTTGTGGTTTTTCACTAAATTAGGAACCTTTGGGCTTGGTGCTTAAAATGAATCATTGTTTGCTTCGTGCTTGATTTATCTTTTTTGATTGCTTGCATGTGATTGATTGTGACCCAAATTTAATAACAAAAGTATCCTCTCCCCTTTCCTATCAAATGGATCTTGGGTGCATGAGAACTTGTTATTATCTTTAGAGGGCATGCCTTCCCGATGTGAGAAGGGATATGACCCAAGCGATAACGGGCTAAAGCCAAGTCCTTCTAAACCTCTATATAAGAAAAGTGTTTGTGTCGAAAGCCACAAACAATGGGTGTTGTTGTGTTATACCAATAACCAACCTCCCCAAAACCCTCCAAGGCATAACCCTTGAAGGCTGGTAGACTCCATAATGGAGAGTAGCGCTGCCGCATGTATAGCCACCCAAACGGATGCCCTTATTAGCAACTTTGTGTAATAGCCAAAAACCTTCTATTTGTTGATGCAAAAGGTGGGACCTTTGAAGCCGCCCTAATTCACGTGGTTCTTAGAAGAGATAGAAAGGACAATCCTAAGGTTTGGTGAGGGACATGCCTTTTGGGAAACCTAGATCTTGGTATGCGTGAGAAGTGTGTGCCGTGGAGAGGAGTCAGTGCTACCAAGATCTTGAAGCTATCTTCTTTGAATAAGCACGGCTAGGGGATTCAACAAATACAGTCCTTTCCTAGCCTAGGTTGTACAAGTTTGCAATTGTTGTGAGTGTGAGTGACTGCAATTATTGTTTTCTTGTCAAAAAACCACAAATCAGACATATTACCTGACAGACACAGTCACTTTTGAGCTTAAACTGCCCGCATACAGACAACTGAGTCACCTTTAAACAACAATCAGCCGCTTTATGCCCAAACTGAGTTGCTTTTAAACAACAGTCAGCCGCTTTATGCCCAAACTAGATCACTTTTAAACAACAGTCAGCCACTTTTTTCCTAAATCAGATCACTTTTAAACAACAGTCTGTCACCTCTGGTCTAAACTATGTCACTTCTGATCAGCAGTAAATCACTTTTGAGTCAATATTAATCACCTGTGGAAAATTGGCTCACCTCTGGTTAATACTATAACCTGCTATCAGAACCAAAATGAGCTCATATTTAAGCTACTACCAGTTTCCTTTGGCATTTTCTGAATCGTATTTGAGCTATTACTTGTCACCTATGGTCTAATACCAGCAAATCTTAGTGACTTAGTAGAATTAGCCACAAATCCAGCTTGCTCAGTCTCAGCATTAGCTTCCAGACCTGTCTCTGATCATTAGCAAATACCTGGACTTTGTCTTCTGCTCTGAGCTTACCAACCAATCCAATTTAATAAGCTTTTCATCTTCTTGAGATCCCAAACCAACAAACCGAACATCAAATCAATCAATTCGATCAATTAGCAAAACATCATGTCCTGACTTTAGCTTCAACAACATCAACAACATAGCAACCCTTAGCAAACAACTTTTCCCTTGAGTGTATGAGATATTCTCTAGGGAATTCCAACCAACAACAAAGCAACCAAGCAACCCAACAACAAAGCAAATAGCCAACCAAACAAATCAGCAACCAAGCAAACCAACAACATAGCAACCAACAAACTATCATCTTTTTGGGTCTCAAAACCTTGATAAGCTAAAGTTTAATTTTTAACATCATTCATCATGCCTCAAACTAGGAGTCAATATAGAGCTGAAATGGAAGCCAAAATGCAAGCTGAAATGGAAGCCAAATTGGAAGCTGAGATGGAAGCTAAGATGCAACAATCTAGATCAACACCTCTTAGAGATGTGACTCAATTTATGACTGGTATGCCTCCTCATATGTTTATGCCTCATGGGTATACCATTGGAGAGTCATCTTCACAAAAAGTGCAACCTCAAACATTTTTGGAGACTTTTGAGGAACAATCCCAAGAAGACTTATCAGAATTCAGCATACACATGTGTGGGATCAAGTTGAGAGACTTGTCTTATCTGAGCCTAATCGCTACTTCTTGCAACTTGCTCGTATGGGCACTAAATTACCAAGAGATTTTGACATATCTGCTATTAGAGAGCATGATCCAAATACTCCTGTTGTTGTTGCAAAGGGACCACCCACTATAGTCACACCATCTCCTATCATATCACAAACTCCATCTTCCAACACATCTCTTTCACTACCTATTGTTACTTCATTTGATCCACCATGCTTGCAGTACACTCTAGAACCTTTAATAATGCCAACCAATGTGCTCCCTTTCATTTCACAAAATTTGAACATTCGACCTGTCCATGTTCCTCAACATACTCCTTCTCCTACCATGACCGTTTCCATGCCTCAAGTAACACAGGCTGTCCATGTGGCCCAAGTGTAAATGCCCCAAACATCACAAGCTATCCCCATATCCCATAGTGTACAAGCTTCCCAAACTATCCCAACAACACCAATGGTCCAAGCTTCACAACCATCGCAACCCGCTATATCCCATGTGGATACCACATCTCATATACCTATTGCTAATATTCTTTCCGCTATCTCCACTAATCTGTCCAATAAATCATATAATCCCAATGTTAGTCTTATTGACATGAGTGACCCTCCTATTATTTCTCAAGCCACTCCTAGAACTACGGTCACTTATGTTGAGAAGCATCCATTCCATCATCTTCTTACAATCCTTCACAAACCATCAATCCATCTTATGTTACCCAAGGCTTGCCTATTGTTACCCAACACATGACACATATCAATCCTTATGGCCAAAATACAAACCCAACTGTCTATCCTTCTTTCACATCCACTAATCCTTCCATTACTTACCATGTCACAAACCCAAATCCAAATTTACAACCATTACCTAGTGTCAATCCATCTGCCACTTCTCATGTGATGCCAAATTTTGGTGCCAATTCATCACAATATACCCAACCACCGCTTGTGTCTCAAGGACAACACTCCTCAACCACATATGGGTCACATACCAATCCTTTGACATATGTTGTGACTATGAAACCTCAACAAATGGTCATGACTTCATATATCCCACAACAACAACCTCAATATACATCATACCATGTTTCACCCCCTTTGCAACAATAGCAATTATCTCCAGCGTATGTTCAACAAATGATCAACCAAGTGGTAGGACAAGGCAAGAAGACATTTTCCTTAGAAAACATATGCGCTTATCCATTTGACAAGCACTTCATATGACACCTTTTCCGCCACACTTTGAAATTCCATAGTTTGACAAGTACAAATGAAAAGGAAATCTAGAAGACCATCTTAGAGCATTCTTTGTGGCATGTCTCGATGTTTCTCATGATGATACATATCTTTTGAGATTATTTCCTCGAAGCTTAGCAAGACAAGCTCTTGAATGGTTCTCTCATTTACCTCCAGGAATTAAATCTTTTTTGGACTTAGAAAATAAGTTTCGATCACACTTTGCTTTTAACATTGAACATGAAGTAAACATGAATGACCTTGTCAACAATAAACAGTGCAATGGTGAAGCCTTTTCTTCATTCACTCAACGATGGTGTAATATGGATAGCAAACTATCATGGGAAATACCTGAGAAGCAATAGTTCGATATCTTTGTTCAAAATCTTCATCTCGAGTTGTCATTCCAACTACAATTGCAAAGTGCTAGCACCTTTGATGAACTTGTTTGCAAAGGAACCATCATTGAACGAGCTTTAATTTCTAAAGGAACTATTAAGATCTTTCACGATAACAAAGACTATCCTCAAAACTCCAATGATAAATCTTGCTTTTGGAATAAAAATAAGAATGTTGTCAACGATGGTGTTTTGGACGCAAAGAACATACAAACTATGAAAGATCCCATCAACATTCAAGCTGCTTCTACAACAACACAACCTTTTCAATAAACGTGACAACGACAAACTTCAAATCCGCGTCGATAATTTACACCATTAGTGGAACCTATGGAGGTTGTCTTTCGAAAGCTTCTCCAAGCAGGCAATATTATGCTACTGGATGCACTGCCCAATGGTGAACTGCTCTTCAAAGCTCCTTGGTAAAAGAAAATGAGTACTGCGATTACCATAGAGTTAAAGGACACAAAACAAATGGTTGTATGCACTTAAAACATGTTATCCAAGAATGCATCGATCAAGGTTTAATCAAAATTACAACTTCAACAACTCAACCTACACAACAATCAACATCAAACTATGATCTAGATGCTTTCAAGAATCCACTTCCATCTCCTAACAAATCAAGTAACCCTCATGCCAGGAATGCCATTTAGTACAGCTATGAATCATCTTCTATTGGCCGCATTGACCATGCTCGCATTTCTACCATTACTATCCAAGGCAAAGCACTTGACTGTGTTGTAACCACTTGAAGAGGTCAAGTCACCATTCAAGGAGCACCTATCCATCCTCCTCAACCATTCTCTAACTATAATATTCTGGATCACCTTGGCAAAACACCTACGCACATAACCATTCTTGAGTTACTTCGCATATCCCCTGCTCACAAAGCTATCCTTGACAAAGCCTTACAAGAATCTTCGGTGCCCAATGATATTGATATCACACAATTCCAATCTATGGTCACTAGCATTGCAGCCCCTTGTCATTTAATCTTTTCTGACAAAGATCTTCAGCCCTCGATTCACCCTTCACACAATGAAGCCCTCCACATTGAAGTGTTTGTTAAACAATGCCATATCAAATGAATCTTGGTAGATGGTGGAGCCGGTCTTAATATATGTTCTTTGAAATTAATAAAACAATTGGGATATTCTGAGAGAGATGTTGACACCTCCAAGGTTATTACTATCAGAGCATATGATGATGCTGAGCGAGATACTGAAGGGATTATTTTCTTGCCTATCCAAGTTGGGCCGGTCACTACTAAAACCCGTTGTCAGGTTCTTGATATTGACCTTCCTTATAACATCATCCTTGGTTGTCCATGGATACATGCCCTCAAGGCAGTTCCTTCCACATACCATCAATGTCTTAAATTTCCACACAACGGTGTTGAGATTACTATCCATGCTGATCCCAATCCATTTGAATTTTGTCATGCCTTTCAAGATAAATATCAGAGTCTGAACCACAATCCTATCAACACCAAGGCATATCCATCTTCATCCTATATAGACCCATCCGACCTACTCAAGCCATCATCTAGCAAAGCTATTTTCAACCTCCATATCAGGTACACTAAACATGGCCCTGGTGAATACACATTGCAAGAATCTTGTTGTGTTGGCATCCTTCCCTTATCTCCCAAATCTTATGGTAAACCTTCTACATCCAAGTCAACTTCATCTCCTGCTGTTATCAAAGCCCCACCCATAGTATTCATTAAAGGTGGATTCCTGGATGATGAAGACATTGATGATATCGACTCTTGGATATTCTTTGATGAAAATGACCAAGTCCAACTGGAAGTGGAGAGATATAACAATGGGTTCCACATCATAAAGAACATGGGCTACAAAGGACATGGTGGATTGGGATCATGGGAACAAGGACCTATCGAACCCATTATTGTGTCTAAGAAGTTTAATAAGCAAGGTCTTGGTTATCAACTGGAGGTACCACGACCCAAAGACATTAAGTGTATTTCTAATATTGATGTTGGACCCTCCTCAGTAGGATAGACTTCTAGTTTGGATACTATCGATCACTCCTCCCTTCATATTATTGACCTTTTCTAAGAAAACTCCATCTTCATGATTTCCACAACTTCCTCTAGCCACAACCATTCCTTCATTACCCTTTCACTTGTATATCCTGACCTCGTCGATTGGGACCAACAGGGGGCACCGATATTAGATACATTTGAAAATGATGAAGCTATTGCAGAATTCATGGGCTTACAACAAGGCATTCCATTGGGTGATCAAAAAGTAGGTTTCATGATGGATCTACCTAAACTAGCATATTTTGGCAGAAGTATCAAATCCTTCAATTGCAAAAATGAAATAAACAAAATCAAACAAAATAGGTCACTAGGTGAAAACTGAAACATGCCTCTTGACCGTGAAAAAGTAAAAATAAAGGACATATCCAAAGGTGAAAACCTCTCTGAGGCACCTGAGGATGGGAGATTTGATCTTCATGTTGCCACTGATTATCATGAGAAATCAACTGTGCTAGTTGAACAATCACAAGACATTAACTTGGGTACAAAATAGAATCCAAAGATCACTTTTTTGGCAGCATCACTATCAGAGCAAGAAAGAAGAGACTTCATAGCATTTTTTATGAAAAGAGCTATAAATTTTGCATGGACTTATCCTGACATGTCAGGTCTAGATCCATCACTTGTGGTACATCATCTCCTAATGCAAAACTTGTTAAACAAAAATTGTGCAAAATGCATCCACAGGTAGCTTTATTGGTCATGGCAAAGATTTAGAAACTGTTAGCAGCAAAGTTCATAAAGCCTATTGATTATCTAGAATGGGTTTAAAACTTGGTACCTGTAGCAAAACCTGATGGACGAGTTCGCTATTGCATAGACTTTAGAAATCTTAATAAAGCATGTCCTAAGGATGACCTTCCATTACCAAGCATAGACAACATTATAGATCTTATAGCTGGACATGAAATGCTATCTTTGATGGATGGATTTTTAGGGTATAACCAAATCATAATAGCAGAGGAAGATCAAGATAAAACATCTTTTATTTGTCCATGGGGCACATACTACTAGGTTGTAATGCCTTTTGGTCTCAAGAACGCTGGAGATACTTATCAACGAGCCATGACAGTTATTTTTCATGACCTTTTTCATACTATCATGGAAGACTATGTTGATGATAGCCTAGGAAAATCTAAGACAAGAGAAGGACATCTACAGGTATTAGCACAAATCTTTGATCGATTAGAAAAGTATCAAGTCAGACTGAACCCAAAGAAATGTGTATTTGGTGTAACATCTAGAAAACTATTGGGATACATTGTGTCTCGACGAGGGATAGAAGTAGTTCCAGCTAAAGTAAAAGCTATCATGGAATTGCCTCCACCAGCAAATCTCAAGCAGCTCCGCAGTCTACAAGGAAGGTTACAGTCCATCCGCAGATTTATCTCACAACTAGCAGATAAATGTCATCCTTTTCAACATCTTCTTCGTAAGGGTGAACCTTTTAAGTGGGATGAAAAGTGTCAACAGACCTTTGATAAAATAAAGGAATATCTGGCAACACCTCCTGTGTTAGTACCTCCTGTGCTTAACCGCCCATTATTGCTCTATATATCATCAACAATAGCAACATTGGGTGCCCTTCTAGCTCAACATGATGATTTAGGAAAAGAACAAACCATCTACTACATCAGCAGAACTCTTGTGGGATATGAACTTAATTATTCATCTATGGAAAAAGCATGTTTAGCATTATTGTTTGCTTCCCAAAAGTTGCGACACTATATGTTGAACCAAACAGCAAAGCTCATATCTAATGTGGATCCACTCAAATATCTTCTTTCTAAAGTAATGCTCACACGAAGATTAGCAAAATGGGTCATGATCTTAAGTGAATTTGACATACAATATGTGGATCGAAAAGCCATCAAAGGACAAGTCATCGCTGATCAATTAGCTGCAGCACCCATCACAGATATTCACCCAATGTATCTAGAATTCCCTGATGAAGGGTTGTTCCATTTAACTTCCCCAACATGGTCGCAGCTATATTTTGATGGATCTTACACACAACATGGATCAGGAGCAGGGATATTGCTTGCTACCCCTCAAGGAGATTGTATACCCAAATTATATAGAATTGCATTTCTGTGTACCAATAACATAGCAGAGTATGAAGCTTTAATCACAGGATTACGCATGTCAGTACAATGGGCTATCAAATAGTTACAAGTCTTTGGCAATTCTCAACTGGTTATCAAACAGGTTTTAGATGAATATCAAACAAAACATGAGAAGCTTCTTCCATACAAGCTAATGGTTGATGATTTTAAAAAGTATTTTGACAATATCACCTTTGAACAAATCCCAAGATTACAGAATAGAGCAGTAGATGCCATGGCTATGATTAGGTCTCTTCTAGACATGCCATCTAATACACATAAATGTGAGTTCTTGGTTGAATATCTTTTGATTCTAGCATTTGAAGTACCACAGTCTGAGCTTATATGTGAAATTGTTGGTCTCAATTTACCGTGGTATGAGGATTTATATGAGTATCACCATAATCAAACCTTTCCACTTTAATTATCTAACACCCAATGCAAAACCTTTATCCATTGAGCCTCTCATTATACTATTTTGGGAGACACCCTTTATCGTCAGAGTCTTGATGGTACCCTTCTTAGGTGTCTTGATTTTGAGGAAGCAAAAGTGGCCTTACGTGATGTACATGAAGGTGTTTGTGGCTCGCATTCTGCTGGCCTTGGCCTTGTTAAGAAACTTCTACGAGCAAGATACTATTAGCCAACCATGGAAAAAGATGCACAACAATTTGTGAAAAGATGTCTACAATGTCAGAAACATGGAGATTTAATACATGCACCAGCACATGAGCTTCAGCCTATCATTACTCCATGGCCTTTTTCATAGTGGGGACTTGATCTCATAGGTAAAATCCATCCTACATCATCAAATGGTCATAAGTTCATTATCACCACCACTGAATATTTCATAAAGTGGGTGGAAGCCATACTAATGGCTTATATCACTGACAAGCAAATATCCAAGTTTATTCTACACTATATCATTTGCTGCTATGGAGTTCCTCAAGCTATTGTCATAGATAATGGTCACCCCTTTAAGAATCAAGAGGTTAGAGATCTTTGTAGAAAGTTCCATATCCAACATTGATTCTCTACCCCTTACTATCCTCAGAGCAATGGCCAAGCTGAGGCTTCTAACAAAACAATCATCAAAATTCTCAAAAAGACAGTCAATGAAGCTCATCAGGATTGGCATTTACAACTCCATCCTGTATTATGCGCATATAGAACAAGTATCAGAACTCCCACTGGAGCTATACCTTATGCTCTTGTGTATGACACTGAAGCTATTTTACCTATTGAGGTTGAGATCCCCTCACTACGAATATCCTTACAACATACTATCTCAGAGGAAGAATATCAAGTATCCAGACTCCATGATCTTGAGCTTCTAGATGAACGGCACCTTATAGCACTCAACCATCTCCAAGTCTATCAAAATCATCTATGCCACAGCTACAACAAAAAAATCAGAGAACGCAGATTTCAAGTTGGAGATCTTGTCCTTAAAGAGAATCAAAGGAATCAACAACAACGTGATAAGTAGGGCAAGTTTGAACCAAATTGGCTTGGCCTTTCATCATCACAACAGTTTATGGATCAAGTGCATATACTCTTTTAACACCTAAAGGCATTCCATTGGACGAACCAGTCAACAACATTCATCTCAAGAAGATTTATCCTTGAATCTCAGCTATCCTAAAAAAAAAAATCCATCCAATAGTGAAAACCACTTTGTGGCGCTTTGGATAACAAAAAAATAATATAAGATAAATAATCTGTCCTCTGGTGAAAACCTGGTAAACAGGTGCCTTGGATAAGTACCATAGTGAAAACCTGGCAAACATGCGCTATGTGTAGTGACCAGCCTCCATTATCTGCTTGGTTTGTTTGATCACCAATCTTCCTAGCATATTTTGCCATCCTATCCCACATAATCCATATCATAATCCACATGTCATCGCAATAAATAGCTTTTCCATCTTCACCTCTGTCAATGCTAGCTATCATACTTGAGACATTGTTGCGATAACTATTTCTTTTGGCACCTTAGCATCTTGACCGCACGCATTCTCCATCATCGCTCCTTCATAATAAACCTCATCCTACATTGGGGGCATTTTTTGAGTCTTATTTGGAAGTGGATACCGCTATCTCTAGCACATAACACATCAAACACTTTAGCTCACAACACAACAAACTTTCAACTTCAACCATAGCATTCATCCAACGACAAACATGGAAAACAACTTGCAACCAGGATTCGTATCTTTGTAATCAATTCATGCTCATCCAACATCCAAAAATAGCAAAACATCGCCAACACAAACATTCAAGCAATCAGTTGATTCTTTCAACATCACTCACCAGCGTAATAAGTAAGAACTACATCCCAGCTCTATCGTTAAAGGCTTAATCCCATGGATATAGGGTATGTAGGCAATCTAAGATGCAAAGGAAGCACTGTTATTCAAGCTAAGACGACAGCCCCTTCTTTTCATCATCTATCTTTCATCTTTCTTCTAATCATCCTTAAATCTTTCATCTCACATTCTTTTATTTTTCATCACACACATCATCAATAAAACTTAGAACTACATATTCATCATGTCTCATCTTCATCATAAACGTGCCTTGATCCCATGGATACAGGGTATGTAGGTAGTCTGGAATACAAAGGAAATTTCTAGTACTCAAGCATAGATGATCCACTCCATATTCTCCTCATCTTCTATTTTTTTCTCTTTGATCAGCTCAAGCCGAAAGCAAACTATGTGTATACTGCAAGCTCTAACACTTTAACCAATCAAGAATAAGCCAGAAGCTATTTGACCACATGCCTTCAACCAACATTTGCTATAGCAATTTATCAACATCTTTATCCTTCAACAGGATACAACTTTCCTCTCGACAAGGTACCAGCTTAAACCCATCTAAGAGCACCTAAATTTGACAAGAGAACGTGATGACAGTATCTTTTTTTTATCTTTTGATTTATCTTTTGTCCCTTTTCTATGCCTAGTCAAGACTGCCTTGATCTATCTATATCTTGGTATGTTGCGATGAAGTAAGGAATGGGGCATTGTCATATTGCTTTCGTATGTCGTGTTTGTGGGATGATCTTATTCTCTTCCTAAGCATATTGGTATCTTGTATGTGTTGGGATTAGCATCTTACATATCAATATCTCTAGCATCTGAGAAGCTAAATAGTCTCTTATGCACTTGAGACTATTCTATGTCAAGACTAGCTCCATACATATAACCAGCAAGCTATCACTATGCATAGTGGAGATAAGCTCAAACCATTTCTTGTAGCATTAAAGTCCATCTCGAAACACTAGTTGTTATTCATATCTTGTGCATGTTGGCTCAACATCTTGACCTCATGTGTTCAGACAAGATTGTACCATGCTAGTTTTTGCATTGGATATCTCGACACCTTGGTCTTCTATACCCTGGTGCATAACATCCACATACTATATCAAACATAAGGATTGCATTTCTTTTCATTTTTGAGCAATTACTTAAAAAGCTACCCATTGTACCATCTATTCATCCTATTATTTGTCTATATCATCCTCAACCAAGATCAATCTTTTTCATCGTCCTTCTTCCACATCTCTCATCCTGCAAAACAAGTGTGTTAGACATACATAAGTCTATCATATATTATCTCATTACCATCTATCTATATGCATAAGTCCATATCATATCATTACCATTTACACATTTGCATTATCATACATTTCCATTCATATCATTTGCATAAACATCCATACATAATCCATGAAAATATAAATACAACATGCATAACCATCATAATACCAATAGTACATCCATTACATCATCATGTAGATAAGCAATATGCCATCATATATATCTATACATATGTCAATATACAGGTGTCTACATATACAAGCTGAGCCATAAAGAATGTATGTACAATCGGCTCTAGGCCTCATCATGATACAACATAAACAAGGTAGCTCTAGTGACTACTGGCAGCTCCCTCGCCCTGACCATCACCACTAGGTCATGCACCTGTCCCCCTATCTCTTGGTGGCCCCATCACTGAAGCTACAGATCGATATCCACCTGTCCTCCATGAACCTGAAGCTCCTGATCTGCTCCTAAAGCTAGGCTGCCTCTGCTCTGCTGGCACAACCCCATAGTATAAAAACCTATAATACTCCGCCACACCCTGTACTCTTCGTAGCTCTGCCTGTACCTGTGTCAACTGTGTGGCCAAATACATCATAGCCCCATCTGTACCCAATGCAGTCACTAGTCTATCTCGCTCACCAGTCATCCCTTGTAGCTGTTGCAAAGTCGTATCCCTCTCTGCCTGCAGACCATCTCTCTCCACCCTCATCACATGCATCTGCTATATAGCAGTATCTCGCTCTGTCTAGCTACATCTCTCTCTCTCCTATCACTCTAGCAAGTGCACCATCATCCTGCCCATCCCCAGCCTGCACTCTCACCTGTAACTGAGCCTGGTATGTCTAAGCCTGAGCCCTAGCATGTCGCAAGCCAATCACCACCTGGTGTCTATCCAACTCCACTCTCCTCAATCTCATCTGAGCCCACTGCCTCCATCTCCTCTCCTCTCTAATCCTCCTCCGTAGCTACTAAATCCCAACATCATCACCTCCTAATATATGTCCCTGAGGCTGTGCAAGTATCTGAGGTTGTCCCTGCACCTATCCCTGTATCTATATCTCTGGTGCTGCTGGTACAATAGCCTGCGCTAGTGGAGCCTGTCGTTGCCTCCTCCTGGCTGGTCTCTCCATCTCTATCTCTCCTATCTCTCCAACCCGCATCAGTCGCGTCGATCTCGCTATCACCCAGTATGCATCATAATCCGGTAGCTTGCCTGGATCTACAGGACCTTGTCCCCACTGCCATACAACTGGTTGTAGCTCCTCTCTCTCTGCCAAAACCATGTCAACCATTACCTCTAGCCCCCAATCAAACACCTCTTGTCTAGTCCTCCCAAAAATGGCATCACCAACTGGTACTGCCTGTGGTAACCTAAACTATCTCAAAACCCTCTCAGGAAAGTAGTGCTCTATAATGTATATCCCATGTCCAAAAATATATCTCGCCTTCCTAGCATAGTGATGTAGAGGCATCCACACTAAAACCTTGACATACAGCATGTATGTCTAACACCCTTCATCATCATCATCATATTTCCCTTAACACTGTCAGCATCATCATATTTTCTCTTGCTGACCGATATCCTCCTGCAGACAAACCTTCGACTCTTCGTCTGTCAGCAGCATCATCATATTCGGATATCGGCAGCATCATCACATTCGGCAAGTGCAAACATCCTCCTGACGTTCACTGTTCATCTTGCCTCCAAACGCTTTCTTCAGCATCATGATGTTCAACATCATGTTCATCAGCAGGATATAAAATATCTGGTTCCTCTCATATATCCTGATGACGACAACCTCATGCACCTTTCCTTCGATGCTTACGTCACCCCGATATCCTAATGACGATTATCCTGATGACGATGACGTCACATGCAGCTCCTTCAATATCCTGCTGCCCCGATATCCTGATGACGATTATCCTAATGACGATGACGTCATATGCAGCTCCTCCAATATCCTGCTGTCAGCCAAACATAACATTATCGGCCCGTGATGGTTTTATCAACCCGATCGACTAACTTATGCCGATATACTCTTCCTCGGCAACACCTTGTGATGATCACCCCAATGCACATTCACTTTATGCAATCGACAGCATCATGCTCATCTCCACCTACTCGGATGACACCCGAAGTAACTGCAGGATATACCCAGAAATATCCTGATGATGCCGTTGTGACGAATTTCCAACCTTAGCGAATTTCGATCCGCCGAACCTCCTGGGATGACCCGTTCCGCTTCCTGGATAACTTTCCAGACTCTAACAACCAGCATGACCTAGCACATACCCATGCTAGGGTTCTCAACACCTCTCGACTGCAATCCTGTAAACATGCATGCAAACAAACAGAAAAAGCAAACTAAATCCTAAACTACTGTACACAGCCATTCCACCGATTCGACGAATCAACCGGTGGAATGGATCAGCGAATCCATGAAGCCACCAGAACAGCAAATCGATTTCACAATGGAGATCAAACAGAAAATGAACACAAACAGGATCTTTATTGATTTCAAAAGATGCAATACAGTACTCTGTCTCACTCTCTGTTTCTCCTCTTCAATGCAATACTATGTCTAAAACCAACCGATCCTCATGCATAAATAGGATCTGCTTGCGAGTACTACCACCCGATTCCCAGTGGCTGGGAGCTTCCAAGCGGCTGGGAGGATCCAACCGAACATACAACATAACAGCTGTCCTAACAACCTACCTAAAAATAGTAAAGTATGGTCAACATGACCTTATTACATGCATTGGTCTTATACGACCTTCTTGGAAACATTAACAAGACTCAAAACAAACTAACTGCCTCATGGAGGCCAGCTGTCAGGTAGGTGCTCCTGCACCATACTCCCCAACAGAAAAGAACTCATGTCCCATGAGTTTGGTTGTGGAAGAATCCCACCTTTACACTTTGCCTTTGCAATATTCTGACCTGTTCCAGCTTTATCCTCTGCTGTCTCTTGGCTGCTCCAAGACTTCTGAACTGTAACTTGCTTTCTTGCAAGTAAATCCTCACACCTGTCAATGTAGGCCCTTCTCTCACATACCTTGTGTTTGTCAGGTTGTCTGACCAAAACCTCTGTCTGAACTGCCTCTTGAACTTCTGTAATGTTCAACTCTATCTTCCTTTCAACCTTTATAGGACGAACAATAGTCCCAACTATGACAACATCCTTGTCATTCCTCTTAACTGGTTGCTATTTGCAAACCTGTTGCTGAACCTGCTGTTGACCTCTGTCAGCCAAAACTGAAACTGTCTTCAAACTGTTGTCCTTAACAACTTCTTCCCCTACAGTGTCCTCAACTGCCTTTATGCCTGCTCCTATAGGCTTCTGCACAAATTCCTTCTTTCCCACTAAAATGATTTTTGCTGCCTTCTATACTACAGCTGCTTCCTGTAATGGCATCAACATAATAGTTTTCCCATCTTTCTTGATGGTGTAGGTATTAGCATACCCATCATTAAGTACCCTCCTGTCAAATTACCATGGTCTACCCAACAGTAGGTGACAACATTCCATGGGCAAAATGTCACACAAAACTCTATCATGATATGCTCCAATCTGAAAATCAACATATGCCTGTTCATAGACAAAAAGTGATTGACTATCACTCACCCAAGATGCCTTGTAAGGGTGTTGGTGTGGAATCCTTTCCAAATTTAGTTTATCCACCATTTCCTGAGATACCATGTTATCTGTTGAACCAGTATCAATGACAACCTTACATACCTTACCTTTGCTCTTACATGTGGTCTTGAAAAGAGCTCTTCTTTGCATCATATCCTTTGATGTCTGCAAACTAATTCTCCTCAGCATCAATGCTTCTCCCTCCTCAGGATATCCATAACTGTCAGGAACTCTATCTTGATAAGTGTTTAAACTTTGCACACTTTGCTCTACTTTCTCTTCTTGCACAAGTTGTACTCCCTTGTCATTCGTTCTATCATTTCTGGATGATGAACCTTTGCTTTCTGGACTTTTGAAAAATAGATGACCAAACTCACCACAGGTATAACACTTTCCTGAAAATGTAGTAGAACCTCTACCACTTCCAAATCTGCCTCTATTACCTTTCCATCCACCTCTGAAATCAGACTGTCCCTGTCCTTTACCAGTGTCTTCTTGACCCTCATTGGTTTGCCTTGTTGTAGGGGCTAATCCTCTTCCCCTCATATTGCTGCCTCTTCCTCTCATGGACTTATCTTGTCTCCTATTCATCTTTTCTTCAATCCTGATTGCCATTTGGTAACAATCCTCCACACTCTTAGGGTTAGCTAAAACTAACTCATCCTGTATGTTCAATCTCAAACCAGCCAAGTACCTAGCCACCTTTTCTACCTCATTCTCATGATGACCAGATCTCATACTCAACTTATAAAACTCCTCAGTATATGCCTTCACATCCATTTCCTTCTGCCTTAAAAATTGCAGCTTCTTAAACATCTAAATTTCATAATCCTTGGGCAAGAATTTACCTTTGATCCTTGCTACCATTTTATCCCATGAAGCGATCTTTGACCTTCCTTGTTTCCTTCTCTCGGATTGTACATAATCCCACCATACCAAAGCATGACCTCCTAACTTGGTCTTTGCAATCTTTACCTTCTGATCCTCAGCAACATCTTCACATTCAAAGTGATTATCAAGTGCAGCAATCCAATCCAGTAACTCATCTTCATTCAAACTTCCATTATACTTGGAAACATCAACCTTTACCTTAGGTTTATCACTCTGTACTGCCTTTAACAGTTTTGCAAATCTCTGGTCTTCAGCATCCAGATCTTCAGCTACCTCTTCATACTCTTCAACAGCATCTTCATCTTCTTCTGATTCACTGTCGTCCACTTCCCTCTTTTTGTTCTTCTCCAAGGCTACAAGCCTGGCTTGAAGTGCTTCAGCAAGCTCCTTCATCTTCCTCATCTCTCTGGCATGTTTTTCCTTCATCTCTTGCAATTCCCTTGCAGTACCATTACCTTTTGGAGGCATTTTGTCAACCTCTCACTTCTCTACCTCTGTCCTTTCGGTGACAGAATCAACTCTACCTCTGCCCTTTCAGTGACAGAATCAACACACAACAACCCAGACCTTTTGCTGAGCTCTGATACCACTATGATGCAGAGGCATCCACACTAAAACCTTGACATACAGCATGTATGTCTAACACCCTTCATCATCATCATCATATTTCCCTTAACACTGTCAGCATCATCATATTTTCTCTTGCTGACCGATATCCTCCTGCAGACAAACCTTCGACTCTTCGTCTGTCAGCAGCATCATCATATTCGGCTATCGGCAGCATCATCACATTCGGCAAGCGTAAACATCCTCTTGACATTCACTGTTCATCTTGCCACCAAACGCTTTCTTCAGCATCATGATGTTCAACATCATGTTCATCAGCAGGATATAAAATATCCAGTTCCTCTCATATATCCTGATGACGACAACCTCATGCACCTTTCCTTCGATGCTTACGTCACCCCGATATCCTGATGACGATGACATCACATGCAGCTCCTTCAATATCCTGCTGCCCCGATATCCTGATGACGATTATCCTGATGACGATGACGTCATATGCAGCTCCTCCAATATCCTGCTGTCGGCCAAACATAACATTATCGGCCCGTGATGGTTTTATCAACCCGATCGACTAACTTATGCCGATATACTCTTCCTCGGCAACACCTTGTGATGATCACCCCAATGCACATTCACTTTATGCAATCGACAGCATCATGCTCATCTCCACCTACTCAGATGACGCCCGAAGTAACTGCAGGATATACCCAGAAATATCCTGATGATGCCGTTGTGATGAATTTCCAACCTTAGCAAATTTCGATCCGCCGAACCTCCTGGGATGACCCGTTCTGCTTCCTGGATAACTTTCTAGACTCTAACAACCAGCATGACCTAACACATACCCATGCTAGGGTTCGCAACACCTCTCGACTGCGATCCTGCAAACATGCATGCAAACAAACAGAAAAAGCAAACTAAATCCTAAACTACTGTACACAGCCATTCCACCGATTCGACGAATCAACCGGTGGAATGGATCAGCAAATCCATGAAGCCACCAGAACAACAAATCGATTTCACAATGGAGATCAAACAGAAAATGAACACAAACAGGATCTTTATTGATTTCAAAAGATGCAATACAGTACTCTGTCTCACTCTCTGTTTCTCCTCTTCAATGCAATACTATGTCTAAAACCAACCAATCCTCATGCATAAATAGGATCTGCTTGCGAGTACTACCACCTGATTCCCAGCGGTTGGGAGCTTCCAAGCGGCTGGGAGGATCCAACCGAACATACAACATAACAGTTGTCCTAACAACCTACCTAAAAATAGTAAAGTATGGTCAACATGACCTTATTACATGCATTGGTCTTATACGACCTTCTTGGAAACATTAACAAGACTCAAAACAAACTAATTGCCTCATGGAGGCCAGCTGTCAGGTAGGTGCTCCTGCACCACATAGACAAGCTCAATATCCTCCTCATCCCATCTCTCACATCCCAGCCATTACCTCCATATAAATCTATCTACCTCATACAACATCCTCCGCCAGTACACTAGTCCTCTATGCTGCCGGTATGTCAAAGCTCGTCTATACATTCTAGCATAAGGCTCTCGTGTTGCTCTAGCCACCCATCCCTCTGGTCTCATCACTGGAATATGCTCATAAGCCCACACATGCAAAACTGTAACTCCTGCAGACATACTCACCCCAAACATATATGCACAATCATGCAGGAAATGATAGAACTGTCCAAGCACACACTCTGTCCATGCATATCTCATCCCATAGGAGAACATCCCCTCCATCACTGTCCCCCTTCGTACTGGAAACTCTCTCACTCATCTATCTCCGACTAGCCATTTGATAATCGCTACTACCACTCGCTGCAGTCTGTCACATAACTCCTCCATCCTCACCATAGGAATCTCTGAGCCCTCTACTCTAATGTCTGGTGTCCTGAACAATCTCCTAAATGTAGCTAGACCCATATCAGGATCATAACCTACTTGATCCCCATCTATAAGAATCTGCAAAATCTAGAACACATCCTTTAGTGTGATCGTTGCCTCTCCTATCGGCAACAAGAAAGAACTATGCTCACTCATCCATCGCTCCACCATCACCATCATCAATCCTCGATGTGCCTACACCGGCTCCAATCTAGACACATGCTCTAACCTGAGGATCTCTAGCACTAGCCACTCCTCTACATCCAGCAATCTCACCAACCGTAAATCCCTAGGGTGTGGCTCTCGTGATAACAAAGGCAGTAGTATATCTTACATCATTTCATTCATCATGTTAGTTCCTTGCGCTACATACAACTGCTATAAAATTGGATCATTTACTGCTATACTAGCTTTTATCTACTGTAAGCGACTCATTTTTTCCATATGCGCCTATCTGTTGATCGCATGTGACCTATTTTACTACATGCACTTATTTCTCACCCATATGTGACCTATTTTACCTATGTGACTCCTTATTGACTAAGTGCAAGCTATATTTCTATATGTGTATATCTTTTGCCTATAAGCAATCTATATCCTACAAGCAAGCATATTTTCTTTACATGTGAGCTGAACGTATGCATGTGCCTAGTTTTAGCCCATAAGCGACTTGCTTTTATTTATATGCGTATTTTTCCTATGTTTGCTTAGCTGACTAAAAGCGGCCTTTTATTTCCATATGCGACCAAGCCATGCCTAAAAGTGACCTTAACTACCTTAAGTGACTTATTTCTCTTCCTAAGTGACCTGAACTGCCTATCCTAAGACCTAGTCACTTATGGTGACATGTGTGCATTTATGACGCTTCTAGCCTATCAAAATCATGTTTTTTAAAAAAGTTTCAATACATACCGGTACGCCTGCTCCCTCTGGTCATCCATGTGTCCTAACTTGCTCGGCATGGTGATCTTTGTGTGGAATCACTATCCAGATAGCTCTCCAACTCTCATCGCACACCAACTCTAAGGAGCTCTAGATCTCTATAAGCAAATGAACACAACTGAGCACAAATGAGCCTATTTGCCCTTGCAGAACCTACTTATAGCCCTATCCAAACCCTATTTCTTCTATGCCCAAGCCTCTTTTCTTCTGCCTCATCCCATTTTTTTCCCATCCAACCCCTTTTTCTTCGTGTCAACCTTGTGTCTTAGCTTTTTCTTCTATCGCGAGCCACCCCAATCCTTCCAGGTTAGCCTAGCTTACCTCTCGAGGGGGCATCACCTGTCAGTTACATTGGGGCATAACCTTGTTTATCAAATGAATATCATATTTTCTTTGACACAACGCTCTATTGAACATTGTATCAAAGAGAGGCAAAATGTAGACACCCAAAATTGACTCATTATCATTAATATCAAACATTGCATTACACATCATCTGCATTTGTCTAACACACTTGAATAATATCCCTAACACATCTATTTCTTCTATTAATTAAATAAATTTATATTTATTTAATTAATTCATTAGCTATTTCCTCTAAGCTATAGTTAAACAATCTTTAATTATTTAATTATCTTATTTCTATCTATTTTTAATTAAATAAATCTTATTTATTTAATTAAATATTCCTTTCATAAACCCACTTTCCAATTAATTAAATAAATTTTGTTTATTTAATTAATTTCTCTTATCATTTATCTCATGATCCGACATGTGTGCCTCTTTCATTTAAAAAAGATAAGTGGTACTACATCTTTTATTTAATATCTTTTACATGTAGTACTTTTTATGTATATGGTCAAACATAGGCCCTATCTTCCCTCCACTTGTCATCTTCACATTCACCTATGTCTATGATTCAATCTTAGCCATTCACATAGCCACCGAATCTCCATCATTGATTGATTTTGATTGAGTTCTATATAAACACCCTTTCATTCCATACTACATCTATCCAGCATTAATATAGCGTCTACATTATCATCCTGAGCATATTGAGCACTTGAGTATTCATAGCATCCATTGAGCTTATCATCATTATCATTTATCCATCATGGCAACTTTTATCTTCATAATTGTTAATTGTTGAAGAAGCAATCCACATCATAAACAAGGAATCATACAATTTAGGTGATATTGTGCTTGAATTGCATGCTTTTGATTTCATTTGGATTAGATTCTTTGATGATGGTAGGGTTAGGTTTTCATGGCTATGCTTGATCTTATTAACTTGATTTTTTACCTATCACACTTTGCATACATATCTACAAGGGCAACTGCAATTACAAGAGTCCTTAAAAATGATGATGATGAGCCTCATCATGATTATTCTGTTGCTTCACATCCAAATGTACAAATATCATGCACCTCCCCTTGTGGTGAAAGACTAGCTTGATTTATACCCATTTTCTCAACCAACTCTGCAACTTGTTCTTCATGTTCATGGCTATTTTAGGTTTGATAAAACTCATTTTTATGAGGCCTAGGTTGTCCTAGACATGCATTAGGTTCAGAACTTCTAAAAAATCAATCTGTTGTTCATTTTATCGACCCATGGAAAAAGTTATAATTGTTGTCCCAAAGTCTAGAGGAAGACATGTGAAGACAACAATCATGACTTGAATGAAGCCCTTTGTAAGTAGTTCCAAATTGGGCATGGATTTTACCTTCTTGGACCATGGTAGATGTTGTGATGACTGTTTTTAAGCTTCAAACCCCCATGATGACAATCCCCCATATAGTCGATCAAGGTAACCACCATCATGTAGTAACAAAGGACAATTAGGAAATTTTGAAATATTGTTGTGTCATGCATACAAATCATCATGAATAGGTGCATAAGGAATGTCCTAGCCCAAGACACTAAAGAGGACTATTAAAATGATGAAAGACCATGTTGAGACAATCATGATGTCAAGGCATGAAGAGTTGAAACAAGGTGGAAACATGATGAATTTGGAGTCTCTTTGATTGAACTAACTGATATACCTACACATGCATGGATACAATGGTCAATCATGATAGAAAAATATGTTAAAACTAAAAATAGATGATCACATGGATCTTTTACCTGATTTCTTAGGCTTATATGTTACTGCTACACCATTTTCAAGGTCCTAGTTGGCTAGATTAGTAAGAGGAAACCATGGAAAGGCCATGAATATATTTGAGTGATGCAAGAAATAGAAGCTATGATGTAGAATAATAGATGTACAAATCTCTCCCAACTCAAGATCAACCTTGTTACAACATCATATTATTGTTTTATGCATGAGGAAGGATAAAATGGGTGTAGCCCTTAAGATCCCTAAGACAGAAAAACTGCCAAACTTTGATAGAGGTTTTCTCAGAATTCATGGTAGATGGGAACATTCTATTTGGACCTACAGGTGCACATAGGGTCCATCCACAATAACCTCTCTCACTTTAGTTCAACTCTAGTCCATTTGACCGTGCCAAAATCAAATGCATTCTTGCAAAATGCTTTAGTTTCATGCAGTGGAAAGGTGCTAGGAGTGACATTTTGTATTCCATAGCTTGTGGGGCTGAACAGACTTCACCAATGCACTGGGGTGGGCAGGTAAATGCTAGTGGAGGTATCATTTTGTGTGCCAAGCATCGCAGTCATTTGGGGTAGCAGCGTATCAGCAAAGTCCCTTAAGATCCCTAAGATGAAAAAACTGCCAAACTTTGACGGAGCAATTCTTGGAATTCGTGGCAGTTGGGAACATTTTGTTTGGACCTACAAGTGCATGTGGTGTTCATCCACAATAACCTCTCTCAGTTTCGTTCAACTCTAGTATATTTGACCGTGTCGGAATCAAACGCATTCTTGCAAAATGCTTCAGTTTCATGCAGTGGAAAGGTGTTAGGAGTGACATTTTGCATTCCATAGCTTATGGGGCTGAACGAACTTCACCAATGCATTGGGGTGGGTGGGTAAATGCCAAGGGAGGTCTTGTTTTGTGTGCCAAGCACCCCATTCATTTGGGACAGCAGGCTACCAATAAAGTCCCTTAAGATCCCTAAGATGAAAAAACTGCCAAACTTTGATGGAGCTATTCTTAAAATTTGTGGCACCTAGGAATGTTTCGTTTGGACCTATAGGTGCATGTGGGATCTGTCTACAATAACCTCTCTCCATTTCGGTCAACTCTAGTCTATTTGACCGTGCCAGAATCAAACACATTCTTGCAAAATGCTTTAGTTTCATGCAATGGAAAGGTTGCCAGGTGCCATATTTTTTGTTCTTCTCATCATGGGGCTAAATGGACTACACCAACATGTTGGGGTGGGTGGGAAAACTATAGGGAAGGTCTCGTTTCATGTGCCAAGCGTCTCAGTCATTTGGGGTTGTAAGCTACCGACAAAGTAGAAAGTTACTAACACTAAAATTTTGCATTTCATAGGGCTTGGGGGCAAAATGACTATGCCAGCATGTCTGGGTGGGTGGGTAAATGCTAGAGGATGTCTCATTTCATGTGCCAAGTGTCTTAGTCATTCCGGGCTACAAGCTATCGACAAACTCGAAAGGTGCTAGGAGTGACATTTTGCATCCCATAGTTCATGGGGCCGAATAGACTTCGCCAACATGTCAGGTGGGCGGGTAAATACTAGGGGAGGTCTCGTTTTGTGTTCCAAGCACCCTAGTCATTCGGGGCAGCAAGCTACAGGCAAAGTCCCTTAAGATCCCTAAGATGAAAAAATAGCCAAACTTTGATAGGGCAGTTCTTGGAATTCATGGTAGCTAGAAACATTCTATTTGGACCTACAGGTGCATATGGGGTCCATCTACAATAGCCTCTCTCAGTTTTGTTCAACTCATGTTTGTTTGATCATGCCATAATCAAACACATTCTTGCAAAATGCTTCAATTTCATGCAGTGGAAAGGTTGCCATGTGTAATTTTTTTATCTTCTCATTGTGGGGGTGAACCAACTGTGCTAACACATCAGGGTTTGTGGGTAAATTCTAGGGGAGGTCTTTTTTTCATGCGCCAAGTGTCTCAGTCGTTCCGGGCTGCAAGCTACCGGCAAACTTGAAAGGTGTTAGGTGTTAGTAGCTTGCAGGCCAGAACAACTGGTATGCTTGGCACACAAAACGAGACCTTCCCTACCATTTACTCACCCACCCCAACGTGTTGGCATAGACCGTTCGGTCCCATGATGAGCAGAACAAAAAATGTGGCACCTGGCAACCTTTCCATTGCATGAAACTGAAGCATTTTGCAAGAATGTGTTTGATTCTGGCACGATCAAATGGATAGGAATTGAACGAAACTGGGAGAGGTTATTGTAGACAAACTCCACATGCACCTATAGGTCTAAACAGAATGTTCCCATCTACCATGAATTCTGAGAACTGCCCCATCAAAATTTGGCATTTTTTCCATCTTAGGGATCTTAAGGGACTTTATCGATAGCCTGCTGCCCTGAATGACTATGGCACTTGGCACACAAAACGAGACCTCCTCTAGCATTTACCTACCCACCCCAACACCTTGGCAAGGTCTGTTTGGTCCCACGAGCTATGGAATGCAAAATGTCACTCCTAGCACCTTTCCACTACATGAAACTAAAGCATTTTGTAAGAATGCATTTGATTTCGGCACAGTCAAATGGACTGGAGTTGACCAAAACTGAGAGAGGTTATTGTGGATGGACCCCATGTGCACCTATAGGTCCAAATGAAATGTTCCCAGATGCCATGAATTCCAAGAACTACTCCATCAAAGTTTGGCATTTTTTTCATCTTAGGGATCTTAAGTGACTTTGCCGATAGCCTACTACCCCAAATGACTGGGGTGCTTGGCACATGAAATTAGACCTCCCTTGGCATTTACCCATCCACGCCAATGTGTTGGCAAAGTTCGTTTGGCCCCATGAGCTATGGAATGCAAAATGTCACTCCTAGCACCTTTCCACTACATGAAACTAAAGCATTTTGCAAGAATGTGTTTGATTCTGACACGGTCAAATATACTAGAGTTGAACGAAATTGAGAGAGGTTATTATGGATGGACCTGACATGCACCTGTAGGTCCAAATAGAATGTTCCCAGCTACCATGAATTCCAAGAACTGCTCCGTCAAAGTTTGGTAGTTTTTTCGTCTTAGGGATCTTAAGGGACTTTATCGATAGCCTGCTACCCCGAACGACTGCGATACTTGGCACATGAAATGAGACCTCCCTTGGCATTTAACCACCCACCTTGATGTGTTGGTGAAGTCCATTCAGCCCCATGAGCTATGGAATGCAAAATGTCACTCTTAGCACCTTTTCACTGCATGAAACTGAAGCATTTTGCAAGAATGTGTTTGATTTCAACACGGTCAAATGGACTGGAGTTGAATGAAACTAAGAGAGGTTATTGTGGACAGACCCCATATGCACCTGTAGGTCTAAACAAAATGTTCCCAGCTGCCATGAATTCTGATAAAACCTCTATCAAAGTTTGGCAGTTTTTTTATCTTATGGATCTTAAGGGCTACACCCATTTTATCCTTCCTCATGCATAAAACAATAATATGATGTTGTAACAAGGTTGATCTTGAGTTGGGAGAGATTTGTAAATCCATTATTCTACATCATAGCTTCTATTTCTTACATCACTCAAATATTTTCAAGGCCTTTCCATGGTTTCCTCTTACTAATACACCATATTTTGTGATCAACATCAACATCATGAGGACACTGAAGAAATCCTTGACACATGAAGACACTGAGAACACTGAAGACATGGAGGACAAGGAAGCATGAATACATGAACAAACTCCTGTCATGAGGAAGAACCACAACCCAATCCAACTCCTTAAAGCATGACATGTTATGATGAAGAACCACAACCAAATCCAATGATCCAATGACATAAGCAACTATGTCCTACTATTGTAACATGATAAACATGAATGTTATGAACTAACATTCAAACCTTGTTACATCAATCTTGATATGACATGAGTGAAACATGAGTGAACAAGATTAAGACCAATTAGGATCAACTTTATCCATTACTTAGATCTAACCCCATGAAGCATAACATGATGATGATGCAAACATCAAATGTATACCATAGAAAACAAATCAAACGAAACATGAGGCCTTCACTGCCCATAGTTCATACCACTGCTCAAGGATAATTTATCATCATATTAAATATTTAATATAAACTGTCATATACATAATATCATGAACATAACATCTAGTTTACATACAAAGCCATATAGGCATGTCCAAACAAAGCCATACAAGCATATATACAAAAATATACATCAGTAACATACAAAAGTATGTACATACATTGGTAACATACAAAAGTATGTCCCAAAACTAGTTTCCTATGGACTTTTATGAAATAATTGGTGTCCCTTTCTTGATCATGAAGATTGAGAGCCAATCCATGACTCATCCTCTCTCTGTCATCGAGTAGACCTCTTCGATAGTTCAAGATCATGCAGGTCCACCTGTTAATACAATCAAACAATATGCACATTACTATAACCAAATGTACATGAAATATATAACATCACATATGCAATCAATCACTTACCACCATCTGATGATCACTCTCCATCATCTTTTCTTGAGATTCTTTGTCCGTAATTGGATGGACTAGAGTTGTGACCTCCTGTGAGAAGCATCAAAAAACAAAATTGACTAAACATAAATATACTGGAGGGAAGCAATACATACTACTATTTATATACAAAAAAAAGTACAAGTAACCATCTAGGAAAGTTTTATGCATACTTACAAATTAATCCAACGAACCATCTGGGTCTTCTCTACTCTTTATTGTGTCAAGTATTACCTCATGGTCAGAGTCATGTACCTTCCACAAGGTCTTGTTCAAAGGTCTACCTCGATATTGTATCAAATGAACATTGGTTGCCACAACAACGTTGGAGTAATGAAGAATCTTCTGATGCATGTCAAAGTCCTCATATAGCCAAACATTAACACTCTTATGTGGGTACCTTCTAAGCCATGTTCCAGTAACAACCACTTAGCCTGTAGGGTATTTGATGTTTTCTCCATCTGTAACTGGGGCCTCCAATTTCTTTTTAGCCTCAACACAACAACACAAGTAATAATTTGTTCCCTCTTTGTTATCTTCATCTGCAATAACTACATAAACATGCCCTACAATGATATGTGCAACAAATTAGGTGAAATTAGTCAACATTACAAAAATACTACAAAGTTTAAGATAACATTAGGAATTTCAAATTTAACTATGCAAGTAGATATATTACCTAGTTGAACTAGATCTGATATGTGGTCAAAGTCAACTGATGATTCCATATTTGTCATTTCCAATGTCGTCGGGGGTCTATATATGTCAAGTGGGCTAAGATAACTTAACTGACATTCATCAACCCACTCCTTTGACTCACACTCATTCCATTCTTGAATTATACATGAAGAACAAAAGCATGCCATCTTCCACGTATGGATACTCCTTGAACCTACAATTGAGCTTTTGAAAGAGTGTAGCTCACTTGATCCTGTCAGTGTATAATAGTCCTCATATGGTGCAATGTTAGTATCATCTATCAACCAAAAGAATCTATAAACTGAAGACTCACCTTCATTACCTGGACTCATCAAAGCATTACACCATTGGATGATTGATTTTGCATCTGTCAAGTTTACATTGTCTTTATACTTTAACTCTTCTCGTGCTATGGCTCTTTTGATACATGATCATGCACCATCATACTCCCCCTTTCCATGCTCGACCTCACAAAAGTTCCACATATGTTGAACACCTGTAATATTATGCCTCCTGCTCAACTAATAGAAATTTTGTGAGTTATTGAATTATGATGCCCAGTTATCCGACCATATGATATGCTGACTAAACGATATGCCCCTTCTAGCCAAATCATTGTAGAACACATGAAAGAAACCTTGCACGAACTCCGTGGAATGTGTGCGAACATCACTTATATAAAAATGATACTCCCTTATGATCTTTCTATCATCCTCTATACTATCATCCGCATGAATGAATGTGATGTGCACAAATATAGAAACTTGTGTCAATTTTTAATATTGAGATTGCACCTCACACTGTGGCTGTAGACTATAGTTCTCTACAAAGTCGACGACTAAAACAATGCTACCAACTAGAAATGTGTTCTTGCATAACTTGAATTGCAAGTCCAACCATCGAGTTCTATGGGCATGTCTTACATACTCATACGCTATACTGTCATGAAATATAGACATAAATTGATACGCTAGAATCTTTTGAATAACATATTCACACCTCTTTGCTTCTTTACCATCTTTTGTATTGTATGCCACTATTTTATACTTTCCAAACTCTACTAGTTCATTTCTAATTGCATGTGTTCTTTCCATATGTTCACATATTTGCATACGTTGCAAGCTACCGCAATTCTAACATGTGTCATCCAAGCCTAATTTCCTGTAGAATATTTGACCTTCCTCTCTATCACATAAAATTATTGATATGAGGTCTCTTGAAGTAGTTGGTGGGGCACGTATGCCACAATCCTATAAAACATTGTTAGTATGGAAATCTAAACATATAGACCAATAAACATCAAAATGGTTAGAAAATTCAATACGTTCTACAACAACAAGTAGTGCGTGTGTGATTTATTTTGACAAAGAAAGGTTTTGGCATTTTAAAATATCTTTGATAAATTTTAATTTGAGGATACTTCTCTAGAAATTTACCAAAAAATTGTGTTTGAGTCATATCCAAAAAATGCTTTGGATGTGGCTCACGGTTTCAACTGCCTATTCTCCTTCTTACCACATCCCTTTGATTTAGAGATACCCTTGTGTAATTCTTCCAAAAGTCTTCAATTAGTGATCTCAAAGCTTCAACAACAACTTTGTCTTTCTATGGGAGTCTCCCAAAGAATGCCCACAATTCATTAGTGTTTGGATCCTCAACTCTTTGATGTCTTCCAATGGCTCTCATTAGATTTTTTCTATTTATTTTCAATGCTTGACTTGTCTTTCTAATGAGGTGAGATTTTTTTGTTTGTTGGCTTACAATTGTCGATGTAATGACATGTCATGTGACATTACTATCCTTGGTGCGTGAGGTGGAACCCACACTCTCATACGCACTCATTAGATTCTTGACAGTTGATTTTTCACTTGAGGCATTCGATGTTCTTAGGCCAAGAATCTTCATAGTGGGCCTAAATTTGAGATTTCTCATCAATTTAACAAACAGTTGACATCTTCCAGTTTCATTTAAATTCTCAATGAATAATTTCCATATCTTATTCGCATATATTTGGCAAGTGCACATGGGAATCTTATCTTGCATGGGCTCCAATACATTCTCATCAATATCAATTATAAACTTAGGCTTCCTATGCAAAATTCTAGGAGGCATTTTAATTGGTAAAGTAGACTCAACATTAGGAATTTCTTTAATATTTACTTGAGATGGGATAGATAACATACCTTTGATTGGAGGTCATAAGGATGAAAATGACATACCTTCAACTTGAGGTGTGAATGATGGTGTGCCACCAACTTGAGAAGAAAATGCAGATGTACCTTCTACTTCACTTGTGAAAGATGGAGTGTCTCCAATTTGAGAAGATAATGCTGGTGTTCCTTCAACTTGAACTGTAGACAATGGAGTGCCTCCAACTTGGAGATTCACTTTCCTCATTGTATAGAGGTTTTGCATTCATTCCCTTTGTGCCACCAATTCCATCTCTCTCTTAGCTTCATTAGACGTGTCATTTTCTTCTTCAATTGGCAATGGTGGAATGCCTTCTTGTATGGTTGAAAATTTCCTACTTTCCCAAATTCGCCTCATTCTTTCTCTTTTCCTCTAATTCTCAGCTTCACGCTCTTCTAGTGTTAGAGTCTTTGCTCATTTCCTTAGCATGATGATGATTTCTACAAGCATGATGAATAAGACAATGATAATTAGAAATTTTATAATGACAATGAATAGCATAGTTAGAATGAATAACAAGGTTCTACAAACTTCTGAATAAGACACCTCATATCAAGATAACTTGAACATACATAAGTCATGGAGTATGCATTTAAACACACATATAAGTCATGTAGTATACACTTGAACATACAAATTCATGGAGTATACACTCAAATACATGAAGTCATAAATGATGCAGAAACAACACTTTTAGACTTAGATTTGATGAACTTCCAATTGCTACCCCAACACTATCATGCACAATCATTTTAGGACAGTCATAATAAAACTTTTCTAACCCTTGAAGAATGATCTAAAATTCATTGTTCATGCCTGTAGGATCTTCTAAGACCCCTTCCCAACAAGGAATATACACAACCAACACTTTTAGACTTAGATTTGATGAACTTCGAATTGCTGCCCCAACACTATCATGCACAATCATTTAGGACAGTCATCCCACTTTGTCAAATAATGGCCAAGAAAGCTTCAAAACTCCTTGATCAGGTCTAAAATTCATGATATACACTTGAATACATGTCATAGAGTATACACTTGAATACAAATACAAAGTCATAGAGTATACACTTGAATACCTAATCATGAAGTATACACCTGAATGGAAAGAGGACATTTAGGGAAGAAATTTAATACACTTGAATTATGTGATATCAAACAAGGTATACTGATCACCAACTTCCAAACAAATCAACTTGCAAGTCCTAATAACTCTATGATCATTGATGTCCTTCAACAGCTCATTTATGCCTACTAGCCCTCCAAAAGGGGTATTTTGAACATAACTTTCAAACAAGGACTCAAACCCATAACTTATTCACCATTTTGAATACCCACTAAGGCGTTATTTAACATATCTCACTTCCACATAGGGTTGTTTTAGAACTTCATGTCCCAAAATTGACTGTTCTTACTACTACAAAGGTTAATTAACCCTATTTTCCAAAGCAAGTACTCAAAATCCTTCACCCAAACTTCCCACACCTACTCTATCACCCTTTTCAAGTTTCCAATAGACAAAATCAATAATTTTTGTTCAAAGATAGGCCTTCTACATCACCTAACCACAATACCCTGACTCTAGGTTTGTTTTAGGCTAGTTTCCATGAGGGTTTATTGAAAATATATCTTCTACACCCTGCCACACCTTACCAATGGTTCAAACACCTTAGGTTAGACCTACACATGCTTCCAAAACTCTCCTTTATCCCTTGTCAACACTGTTTCATCAAACTCTCACTCAAAACCACCATTCTCAAGCCAAATTTCACACAAAACCCTTGGGGCAGCCTCCAAAACCCCACCAAATCACCTTCTTTACTGCCATCTAATACCATCTAATTGGACCCATCCCACCAAGTTACAGGATCCACAGTAAGTGGAATGGTTCATTATAACATTTTATGTAATCAAATTCCTCAAAAATAGTTTTCCCGGGCTGCTACAAAAAAATGACTCAAACTACCACCAAATTCAATGTGAAAAGCTCAAACTAGGTTTAAATTAATGTTAACTCAGTCCTCTACCAAATTCATAAGGTTTTAGAACATTTAGCCCCTATACAGAACCATACCAGGTCTAGGAACAGTCAATTTGTAGAGAAAAATACAAAAAATAGGGGTCTTTGTTATTGATATTCACTTCAAAACATTCTTCCTCCCTTACAACATAAATTGACTATCCTAATAGTCTTAAACCAGTCCAAAAACTTTGTGATAGTCAAAAGAGAATTAACCCTTGAAGATAACCTTCTAGATACTTGTGACAAAATATCAAAGACATTTTAAGTAATGCATAAATTAAAAACAACTTCATGATGGTCATGACTATGATAGTGGACTGTTATATAGACTTGTGACTATCCTACACTCATGAAAACCTCATTTTTAGTGTTTTATCTCCTTATAACTCCATTTGTATCATCTTGTGTCATGATTCTTGTATGTCCATATATTTGTAGATAAATCTGTTCTCTAAAATTTTGTTATGTTGATGAAGTATAATACATAATCTCCGTCATATTTTTTATGGATTGAGTGGTATCAAAGTGAGTTGTAACAATTTGTCAAATAGGTTGTGGTGCTCATTTCCTCCATTTTTGTAAGAAAACTATCATTTCATGCTTTGGTGAGCTGTTAAGCCTAGTGCAAAGTGTTGTTTTTAGTACAAGGGAGGGCTGCATATAGGGTATTTGTGAAGTTGCCAATGGCAACAAATTTACCACCTAGCCATCCTTAACTAATCCATGATTGCAAATGGATGTATTTTGGCTTCTATTGACTAAAAGTTCAACTTATTTATGTATTTTGGCTTCTATTGACTAAAATTTCAAATTATTTATGTATTTTGGCTTCTATTGACTAAAACTTCAACTTATTTATGTATTTTGGCTTCTATTGACTAAAAGTTCCACATCCTCCAACCTTCTCCAAGAGAATTCATACTATGAAACATGCATGGAGAAGTTATCAAAAGGACACCTAACAATTATGTCTAAATAATCAATAAAGACAAGTAGGATTGTCATAATAGGGGGCATAGGATAGTATAAGATTCAAGCCATTGCATGGTTCTATTAAATGATTTGAATTATGCATGTATTAAGGAATAAATCCTTCTATATCATCCTACGACAAAAATTAAGAGTCTTCCAAAATCAATTTTGCCTCCATTGATTATGAATATGAGTATGACAAACAATTGTTCACTAAAAGTATTTTATGAAGTATTTGATAATGTTTTCTCTTGTATAGCTGAAAATAGGTGAAATAAAGGCATGAAGGGCTGAAACAAGGTGGAAACATGAGGAATTTGGAATCTGTTTGACTAAACTAACTGATATACCTAGATAATTAATATCTTAGAACATAAACAACATAAACAACATAAAGACATAGAGACATTTACAGACATAAAGAACATAAGAACATATATATGTGAATTAAAATGGACATAAATTGAACATACCTTAGAATACCCCTATTGCAGTTGACCAATTCTCTAAAAGATGGCTTCAAAATCCTCAAATTCTTCTTTTTCGCAAGTTTGATTATGAATTCTATATAATTCTAGAATAGGATTAGTGAAATTTATGGAAAAAACAAACATATATCATCAAATGCAATCTATATATCAATGGTAATTAGCTTTGAAACAATATCACACATGAAACATGAAACTTTTAGATTAAATAATCAAATTTTCTCCAAAAACATGCAAAATTAGTTCTTCTACGTTGAAAAAACAAAAAAGGTGGTGGATTGATATAAAAATGATTCTCAATTAGTCAAACAACATGAAAAGCATTTTCTTGTCCAATATACTCGTGAAAAGCAGGAATAACAGTCATGTGGGGTCTGAAACACGGATCCCACATGCTTTTTTACTATTTTCCATGCTTCCCAAAATGTGCTCGCATTATAACACGAGCGTGTTCTGGGAAGCATGAAAACATAAAGATTCACGCATGCAAAAATCATAACCTTCTAAATGTTGGTGCCAAAATCATGGTCTAGGATGTCATGCTCTCACATAAATTATATTGTAACTATGCATATAGTGCATCAAATAGGTAATCAAGTGATGGTCCAAGAGTATCCCTAGACTCAAATATCCATGTGGTTCATGAAATAGAACATTTTAAAACAAGGAGGGACAAATGTAACCTTGTATCTACATGGGAGTCTCTCTCTCTCTTCATTTCTCTATCCTATATATAGACAAGGATTGAGAGACATGGAGAGATAGAGAGGGACATGGAGATAGAGACGGGGAGAGGGAGAGATGGGGATTGAGATAGAGAAAGGGGTCTATAGAGGGAGAAAGATAGAGATACATATATAGAGAGAGGGGAGATATAGGGAGATAGATCTAGCAAGGGAGAGATGGTTAGGGAAATACAGAGAGAGACGTAGAGAGGGGTATATTAAGAGATGGGCTTATGAGGATATATAGATTGATAGGGAAAGAGATCAAGAGATGTCTAGAGATTTATAGGGAGAGAGATTTCAAGAGGTAGAGGGATGGGGAGAGAAATAGAGAGGAGGAGAGAGAGGTAGCGAGGGATAGATTAAGAGATAGGGATCCATATGTCCAGAGAGATAGAGATAGGGATTGCTATTCTCCCCTCTACCTAAACCTCTAAACCATAAACCCTAAACCCTAACCCTTAACTCCTAAACCCTAAAATCAAGAAACCCTAAACCCCTAAACCCCTAACCCCTGAACCATAAAACCTGGATGCAACCCTAAACCTCTATCTCCCTATCTCTCCCAATCTCTATTGGTCCCCTCGCTCTATCTCTCTCTAAACCATAAACCCTAACCCCTAAACTCAAGCAACCCTAAACCTCTAAACCCTAAACCCCTAAAGCCTAAATAATTCCCCTAAACCCTAAACCCTATTTACTTGAGCAACCCTAAGCTC
This sequence comes from Cunninghamia lanceolata, assembly GCA_027924645.1. NCBI lineage: Eukaryota > Viridiplantae > Streptophyta > Pinopsida > Cupressales > Cupressaceae > Cunninghamia > Cunninghamia lanceolata. The sequence goes on along the minus strand of BSBN01000263.1, from coordinate 4,412,010 downwards.
ATGTAAACCTCAAATAGTGAAGGAGGGAGAGATAGAAATGTAGAGTTGGAGAGAGGGGATCAAAAGAGATCTAGCAAGATAGAGAGATAGGGAGAGAGAGAGAGATAGAGAGGTAGGTATAGTTAGAGAGAGGGATAGAGGAGATAGAGATATCTCTCCCAGGCTCAGTCTCCTCTATATCTCCCTATTAACCTCTCTACCTAAACCATAAACCTAAACCTCTAAACCTTAACCCCTAACCCCTAAACCATAAAACCTGGAAGCAACCCTAAACCTCTATCTCCCTATCTCTCCCAATCCCTATTGGTCCTCTTGCTCTATCTCTCTCTAAACCCTAAACCCTAACCCCTAAACTCAAGCAACCCTAAACCCTAAACTTGAGCATCCCTAAACCCCTAAAAACTAAATAATTCCCCTAAACCCTTACCCTAAACCCTATTTACTTGAGCAACCCTAACTCATGTAAACCTCAAATAGTGAGGGAGAGAGAGATAGAAAGGGAGAGTTAGAGAGAGGGGATTGAAAGAGATCTAGCAAGATAGAGAGATAGGGAGAGAGAGATAGAGAGGTAGGTATAGTTAGAGAGAGGGATAAAGGAGACAAAGATATCTCTCCTAGGCTCGATCTCCTCTATATCTCCTTATTCACCTCTCTACCTAAACCATAAACCTAAACCTCTAAACCTTAACCCCTAACTCCTAAACCATAAATAATGCCCCTAACCCCTAACCCCTAACCCCTAAACCCTAAACCCTAAAAATGAACAACCCTAAACCCCTAACCACTACACCATAAAACCTGGAAGCAACCCTAAACCTCTATCTCCCTATCTCTCCCAATCTCTATTGGTCCCCTCGCTCTATCTCTATCTAAACCCTAAACTCTAACCCCTAAACTCAAGAAACCCTAAAACCTAAACCCTAAACCCTAAACTCAAGCATCCCTAAACCCTAAAGCCTAAATAATTTGATGCAGAGTGGAACGCAACGGAGGCAACCTAACAGGAAGGAGCTGCCAACAAAACAAACAGCATGATAAACTTCTCTATCGGCTGAACCTCATCATCATATTTCCTAACAACACCAACTGCATCATCATATTTCAACAGCATCATCATATTTCTGATGATCGCAAATATCCTCCGGTTGCACTGTTCATCGGGTGCCAAACACAAGCGGCATCATCATGATATTCAATGTCACCTTCGTCAGCAGGATATCCAAATATCCGGTTGTCCAAATATCCTGATGACGTTCCACTTCAACAACTTGCCTTCGATGCTTCACTGCCTGACGATACAAGCAACAGCATCATGATATTGTTCATCCGGTTCTTCGAAACCTCCTGATGATGCTAATACAACTTCCTGCCTACGCCGATACCTTTCCACTTAGCGACAACAGGATAAACCCGCATAGAGGGATTTCTTAATATCCTGATGACGATGACGTCATATCCTGATGACGATGACGTCACACATCATCCTGATGAACTCTTCAACACTTAGTCAAAAAAACTCAACTTTCACACCCGCATCCGTTAGTGATATGCGGATGATGACCTTCCCCGAGAGATGATCCTGACTGCGATATATACACTGAGTATATATCCAACTCAAAACATCATGATGCACCTGCAACATGCAAATTTCACCAACTTCATGACCCGATCCTGATGGCGATGGATTCGCAGATGATGTTGCGGCTCGTTCCGACTGGAAACGCACATGCAGACTCCTGTGTATCCTTCCACTGCATGAAACACTCACAACCGCATAATTTCACAAAGATCATGTGACGACCGGGCTGGATCACCTTCAAACCAAAATCTAAGCAAACTTATCTTCTAGACCTAGCACATGAGGATGCTAGGCTGCTTTACAGCATGCTCCTAACAGATCTCCTGAACAATGCAATGCATAAACAGAAAACACAAATGCAATCTAAGCTATGATACAGGACCATTCCACCGATTTGCAGGATCAACCGGTGGAAGGGTTGAAAGTGGTCATTAGCTTGCAAAACAGAAAGGAAATCAACACAGATGCAAACAGATAATGCAAAAGACGAGATCTTATTCAATTGAAATTCAATGTCCTGAATACAGCTTCACAATGTCTGAACTGCTCTCCTGAATCTCAACTCAACACCAGTACATCAATATCAAAAACTATATATCTAAACCCTACAGATCGAAGGTATATATAACAAATCCTTCGAGTACTACTAACATCACTTCCCAGCGGCTGGGAGCTTCCAAGCGGCTGGGAGAGAGGACAGTTCAGACTCTCTTATCCCGATCTCTAACCGCCTACACATACTCCTATGCTGAACTATTACAAAGCATCGGTCACAGTGGACCTTATTACATGATAAGTCAAACATACTAAAAATAGATTATCCCGTCAGCATGATGATAACTATCCTACATCCTGATCATGTATGTCATCATGCGGACCTATATCCTGATCATGTGCGGGTGCTCCTGCACCATACTCCCCAAAAGAAGAAATCTCAAGTCCACTTGAGATGAGAGTATCAAGGTCGGCACCATGTTTCTGTATCTGTTCGGCAGTCATCCATACTGCTTCAGAAGTCGGCTGTCCCTTCCAAGAGATGAGGTACTCCAAGTACTTCTTGTTCCTGGTCTGTTTGACCACTCTAGTGTCCAAAATCTGCTGTATCTATGGAGGATCATGTGGAGGAATGTCTTCAGCAACTGTATCCTGTAGGATATCCTGATCTCCATCTGGATTAGCCTTGTATGAAGTTAAGTCACATACATTGAAGATAGGAGATAAACCAAGATCAGGTGGTAGTTGGATCTTATAAGCATTCTGTCCATGCTTTTGCACAATCGGACATGGTCCAACTTTCTTTTGCATGAGCTTAGTATACTTCCCCTTAGGGAGCCTGTCTTTCTTCAAGTGAACCCAAACCAAATCTCCAACAGCAAAGTGAACATCCTTCTTCTTCTTGTCAGCATACTCCTTATATTTCAAAGTGGTTTGCTGGAGTTGGGTCTTAACCTGATCATGAACTTCTTTGATTGCTTCAGCAAAAGCTTCGCCATCTGCACTAACAGGATCTGCTGTAGGTAGTTCTCGCAACTCCAAAATACCTCTGGGATGCATTCCATACACTACCTGAAAAGGTGATTTTCCTGTGCTCCTGTTGACAGTATCATTATATGAAAACTCAGCTTGAGACAGAATATTGTCCCACTTCTCTCCATGCTGTTTTGTCAAGCATCTAAGTAGATTCCCTAAGGAACGGTTCACAACCTCAGTTTGTCCATCCGTTTGAGGATGATATGCAGAGGAAAATGATAAATTGGTTCCCAGCTTCCTCCATAGGGTTCTCCAGAAATGACCCACAAACTTCACATCTCTGTCTGAAACTATGCTCAAAGGCAACCCATGAATTCTGACAACTTCCCTGAAGAATAAATCTGCAATATATGAGGCATCTGCAGTGGTCTTGCATGGCAAGAAATGTGCCATCTTACTGAACCTGTCCACTACAACAAAGACACTGTCAAATCCTCTCCTGGTCCTTGGCAAACCTAAAACAAAATCCATACTGATACTTTCCCATGGTCTGGAAGGTATGGGTAAGGGCTGGTATAACCCTGCATTAGTTGACCTGCCTTTAGCCTTCTGACAAATTACACAGGTTTCTACAAATTTCCTGACATCTGACTGCAACTTAGGCCAGAAATAATGCCTCCTGACCAGATCAAGAGTCTTGTCTAGACCAAAATGACCTGCCATTGCTCCACAATGTTTCTCCTTGATTATATTCAACCTCATAGAACATCTGGGAATACACAACTGTCCACCCTTGAACAGCAATCCATCTTGGATCAGGTATTTAGAGAACTCAGCATGGTATTTCTCCCCAAAAGAAGTACAGACCTGATATATTTCTCCAAAATCTTCATCAGACTCATACATGGTCTTGAGTGAGTCAATGCCAACACTCTCTAACTGAATCTGATTTACTGTGAGAACTCTCCTGCTTAAAGCATCTGCAACTTTGTTCTTAACCCCTTTCTTATGCTTCAAGGTAAAAGTGAAAGCCTGTAGTGTTTCTACCCACTTCATGTGTCTGTGGTTCAGCTTCTCCTGACTGTTGATGAAACTCAAAGCTTGATTATCTGTGAAGACTATGAACTCCTTTGGCATTAGGTAATGCCTCCATTTCTTTAGGGACTGAACTAGAGCATACATTTCCAGATCATATGATGAATACCTTTTCTTAGCATCATTGAGCTTTTCACTGAAAAATGCAATTGGTCTACCCTCTTGACTGAGTACTGCTCCAATGGCCATGTGACTGGCATCACACTCTACCTGAAAGATCTTATTGAAATCTGGAAGTGCAAGGACTGGCTGCTGTGCCACCTTCCTCTTCAATGCCTCAAAGGAATCATCTGCTCCTTGAGTCCAAACAAACCTGCACTTCTGTCCTCCTTTGATGGTATCCAACATGGGTGCACAAATATGACTGAACCCTCTGATGAACTTTCTGTAGAAGGTTGCTAACCCATGGAAACTTCTGACTTCATTCATGGTCTGTGGAGTTGGCCAATTCAAAATGGCACTCACCTTCTCCTTATCCATCTGCAGCTTTCCTTGTGAGATGACAAAACCTAAATAGGTGATCTCCTGTTTCATGAACAAACACTTGTCCAAGTTTATCATCAGCTTCTCTTCATGTAACCTCTTGAGAACCAGCTCTATATGCCTGAGATGTTCTTCTCTGGTGTTACTGAAAATCAGAATGTCATCTAAATAGACTATGACAAACTTACCAATGAATTCCTTCAGAACCTCATTCATCAGCCTCATGAAAGTACTAGGGGCATTAGACAAACCAAAAGGCATAACCTTCCATTCATACAAACCTTCATTTGTTTTGAATGCTGTCTTCCACTCATCACCTGGTCTAATCCTTATCTGATGGTATCCACTCTTCAAGTCTATTTTAGTAAAGTACTTAGCATTTCCCAAACAATCAAGTAAGTCCTCAATTCTGGGGATTGGAAACCTATACCTGATTGTGATCTTGTTGATGGCTCTGGAATCTGTGCAAAGCCTCCAAGTGCCTTCCTTCTTAGGTGCTAGTACAGCTGGTACTGCACATGGGCTCAAACTCTTTCCAATCAGACCTGAATTCATCAATTCTTCAATCTGCCTGGCTACTTCTGCATTCTGCTCTGGGGTAAGCTTATAAGCTGCTTTATTTGGGAGTGTAGACCCTGGAATCAAGTCTATGCAATGACTGATATCTCTGATAGGTGGTAGGGATCTTGGCATTCCCTCTGAGATAACACCTTTGTACTTATCCAATAACTCTTGGACAGCTGGGTCTATCAACCTTGGCTTCTTCTCCTTCTTGGCTTCTTGCTGTTGTTTCTTATTCACACTCATACAGGGGATTAGGGCATATGCAACTGCATCTTCTGCTGCCACTTCTTTCATAAACTGTTTGCCTTCCATCAGCATGACCTTCACTTCTTTGCCTTTAGACTTCTCCTCTTTCTCCTTCAATGGGAGTAGTGTTACATCTTTACCATCTTTAGTGATTTTGTAGGTGTTTTTAACACCATCATGCTGTGCCTTCAGATCATATTGCCATGGTCTACCAAACAAAAGGTTGCAAGCATCCATCTTGGTGATATCAAACAACAACTTATCCTTATATCCACCAATCTGGAATTCTACCCAAGCCTGCTCTTCTACAGTTGTCTGCTGACCTTGAGTAAGCCATGAGACTTTATATGGAGATGGATGAGGCAATCTCCTAAGCTTCAGCTTCACCACCATTTCTTCAGACACAAAGTTCTCAGTAGAACCAGAATCAATCAAAACTTTACAAGCCTTACCTCCTGCTTTGCAAGTGGTTCTGAAAAGGGACTTCCTCTGAGGGGCTTCTTTATCAGGTACCTTCATGGTAGTTACTGTTCTTCTCATCATCAGGGACTCTCCACTTTCTGGATATCCATAATTCTCAGGACCATTCACACTCTGAAAATCATTAGAACTTGTCCTACTTTGATTATCAGGTTCATTGACCAGATTTGTCCTCCTTTCTCCTGCTGAGCTTGTGGCCTTGTCTGGACATCTGCTGGCTATATGGCCTTCTTTGTTACAGTTGTAACACCTGATGGATCCTCTGCCCTGGGATCTTCCTCTGTAAGGTCTTCTACCTCTGAAGTTTCCTTGCTGACTGAAATTCTCTCTCTGACTCTAGCTATTGTTGCCCTTGCTATTGTCTTGACTAGACTCTCCTTGATATCCCTGTCCTTGTCCTCTGCCTCTGAAAGGACTTCTTCCACCTCTTTGTTGTCTTCCTCTTCCTCTGTTGTTCTGATCTTGCTTTCTCTTCAACTTTTCTTCCACCTTCAGTGCCAACTGAAAACTTTTCTGCACTGTATCTGGGTTATGCAGACTCAGATCTTCCTGAATATTAAACCTCAGTCCATTAAGGTATCTGGCTACCTTTTCTTCTTCACTTTCTTTCACCTTGGTCTTCATACAGAGTTTCATGAACTCTTCTGTATATGAGCTGACATCTAGCTCCTTCTGCTTCAGGTTCTGCTTCCTCTTGTGTAACTGGATACTGTAATCCAAAGGGATATAAGCCTCCTTTACCAACTCCATCATCTTCTTCCATGTGGCAACTCTACGTTTTCCCTCCTGCACTCTATCATCCTGAACAAAGTTCCACCATGTCAAGGCAGCTTCTTTCATCTTTGACTGTGCTATCTTCACTCTCTGCTGTTCTGGTATCTCCTCTGTCACAAAGAAATTGTTCAGACAATCTATCCATTCCATTACTGAATCAGGGTCCATCTTACCTGTAAACACTGGTAAGTCCAGCTTCACATCCATGGTTCTCCTCTCCATGGCCTTGAGGGCGTTCAACAGCGGTCTCTGGTCTGCAGGAACGACCTCCTCGCTCCAATTAGGGATATCCTCTTCTTCCCTATCATCTTCTCTACCAGAACCTACTCTGCTCCTCAACTTTGCTAATTCATCTTTCAACTCCTGATTCTGAGCTTTCACGGCCTTGCTTTCTGCAATCTGTTTCTTCACCAGAACTGCCAACTCAGCGTTGGTCATCTTTGTTGGAAACTCAGATGTTCCTTCTTCGTCTGACATCCTGCTTATCTTTTCCAAAAGATCCTAACCTTTGCTCTGATACCACTATGATGCAGAGTGGAACGCAACGGAGGCAACCTAACAGGAAGGAGCTGCCAACAAAACAAACAGGATGATAAACTTCTCTATCGGCTGAACCTCATCATCATATTTCCTAACAACACCAACTGCATCATCATATTTCAACAGCATCATCATATTTCTGATGATCGCAAATATCCTCCGGTTGCACTGTTCATCGGGTGCCAAACACAAGCGGCATCATCATGATATTCAATGTCACCTTCGTCAGCAGGATATCCAAATATCCGGTTGTCCAAATATCCTGATGACGTTCCACTTCAACAACTTGCCTTCGATGCTTCACTGCCCGACGATACAAGCAACAACATCATGATATTGTTCATCCGATTCTTCGAAACCTCCTGATGATGCTAATACAACTTCCTGCCTACGCCGATACCTTTCCACTTAGCGACAACAGGATAAACCCGCATAGAGGGATTTCTTAATATCCTGATGACGATGACGTCATATCCTGATGACGATGACGTCACACATCATCCTGATGAACTCTTCAACACTTAGTCAAAAAAACTCAACTTTCACACCCGCATCCGTTAGCGATATGCGGATGATGACCTTCCCCGAGAGATGATCCTGACTGCGATATATACACTGAGTATATATCCAACTCAAAACATCATGATGCACCTGCAACATGCAAATTTCACCAACTTCATGACCCGATCCTGATGGCGATGGATTCGCAGATGATGTTGCGGCTCGTTCCGACTGGAAACGCACATGCAGACTCCTGTGTATCCTTCCACTGCATGAAACACTCACAACCGCATAATTTCACAAAGATCATGTGACGACCGGGCTGGATCACCTTCAAACCAAAATCTAAGCAAACTTATCTTCTAGATCTAGCACATGAGGATGCTAGGCTGCTTTACAGCATGCTCCTAACAGATCTCCTGAACAATGCAATGCATAAACAGAAAACACAAATGCAATCTAAGCTATGATACAGGACCATTCCACCGATTTGCAGGATCAACCGGTGGAAGGGTTGAAAGTGGTCATTAGCTTGCAAAACGGAAAGGAAATCAACACAGATGCAAACAGATAATGCAAAAGACGAGATCTTATTCAATTGAAATTCAATGTCCTGAATACAGCTTCACAATGTCTGAACTGCTCTCCTGAATCTCAACTCAACACCAGTACATCAATATCAAAAACTATATATCTAAACCCTACAGGTCGAAGGTATATATAACAAATCCTTCGAGTACTACTAACATCACTTCCCAGCGGCTGGGAGCTTCCAAGCGGCTGGGAGAGAGGACAGCTCAGACTCTCTTATCCCGATCTCTAACCGCCTACACATACTCCTATGCTGAACTATTACAAAGCATCGGTCACAGTGGACCTTATTACATGATAAGTCAAACATACTAAAAATAGATTATCCCGTCAGCATGATGATAACTATCCTACATCCTGATCATGTATGTCATCATGCGGACCTATATCCTGATCATGTGCGGGTGCTCCTGCACCATAATTCCCCTAAACCCTATTTACTTGAGCAACCCTAAACTCATGTAAACCTCAAATAGTGAGGGAGGGAGAGATAGAAATGTAGAGTTAGAGAGAGGGGATCGAAAGAGATCTAGCAAGATAGAGAGACAAGGAGAGAGAGAGAGATAGAGAGGTAGGTATATTTAGAGAGAGGGATAGAGGAGAGAGATATCTCTCCCAGGCTCGATCTCCTCTATATCTCCCTATTCACCTCTCTACCTAAACCATAAACCTTAACCCCTAACCCATAAACCATAAATAATGCCCCTAAACCCTAACCCCTAACCCCTAAACCCTAAAAATGAGCAACCCTAAACCCCTAAACCCCTAACCCTTAAACCATAAAACCTAGAGGCAACCTTGAACCTCTATCTCCCTATCTCTCCCAATCTCTTTTGGTTCCCTCTCTCTATCTCTCTCTAAACCCTAAACCCTAATCCCTAAACCCTAAATCCCTAAAGCCTAAATAATTCCCCTAAACCCTAAACCCTATTTACTTAAGCAACCCTAAACTCATGTAAACCTCAAATAGTGAGGGAGGGAAAGATAGAAAGGTAGAGTTAGAGAGAGGGGATTGAAAGAGATCTAGCAAGATAGAGAGACAGGGGGAGAGAGACAGAGACAGAGACAGAGACAGAGATAGAGAGACAGAGAGAGAGGTAGGTATAGTTAGAGAGAGGGATAGAGGAGACAGAGATATCTCTCCCAGGCTCGGTCTCCTCTATATCTCCCTATTCACCTCTCTACCTAAACCATAAACCTAAACCTCTAAACCTTAACCCCTAACCCATAAAACATAAACCCTAAACCATAAATAATGCCCCTAACCCCTAACCCCTAACCCCTATGTTGGTAGGTGGTGACTGATCAAAAAACATTTTTTAGGGCCAACATAAAAAATCCTATTTTTATGATCGACATAAGAAAACCCTAATTTTTTGTAACCGACAAAAAGGCTTGATAAAAGCGGCCAAGGGTTAGGGTTTTGATATATTGTATTGTAGCATTTGCAATGGTATTGAGTTGCAGGGATTGCTGATTGTAATCAGTTTGATTTATTGGATAATAATATTGGACTCTCTGTTTGGTGGATGTAGCCCGGGTTTGGGTGAACCACGTTAAAACTTGTCTCTCATTGTCATTATTTCTATGTATTTCCATTCCTCTGTTTAATCTTTATTTGCATTTAATTGATATCATCTGCTAGCTAACCCTAACAAGTGGTATCAGAGCGGGTTGTGTTCGATTATCGTCTGCAGGAAGGTCTCATGGTTGAGTGGGAGTCTCACGGTTGAGTGGGAGCAATGGTGGATGAGGGTAAATTGAAGGTCGATAAATTTAATGGGAAGAACTATCAGTTATGGAAGATGCCGTTGGAAGGAGTAGCCAAGAAACTGGTAATAATGTCTGATGAGGATTGGAATCTTCTTGACAGAAAGGCACTGGGAACCATTCGGTTGTGCCTGGCACCATCGGTGGCATTCAATATAACATAAGCGAAGACAACAGATGGTCTGATGAAAGCTTTGGCTAAATTGTATGAAAAACCCTTAGCCTCAAATAAGGTATTTCTCATGAAGCGTTTGTTTAATTTGAAAATAGTTGAAGGTGGATCTGTGATAAGTCATTTAAATGAATTTAATACGATTGTCAGTCAATTGACCTCTGTAAATTTAAAATTCGATGAAGAAGTTAGAGCTCTCTTGATATTATGTTCATTGCCTGAAAGCTGGGATAGTTTGGTAATGGCGGTTAGTAACTCTGTTTCTGGTTCAAATACCCTGAAATTTGATGATGTTATTGGTGTTATTCTGAGTGAGGAAATTTGTAAGAAAAGCTCAGGTGGATCCACATCAGGCAGTGTTTTGAATGCACAAAGCAGGGGCAGATCAAAGGAGAGAGGAAAAGGTTCTGGAGGTCATGGGAAGTTGTGAGGAAAATCAAAGGATAAGAGATCCCAATCCAGAGGACAGAAGGATTGTTGGTACTGAGGGAAACCAAGTCATCTGAAGAAAGATTGCTAGTCTCAGAAAAATAAAGGAGACAAACAAGAAGGCAATAAGGAAGCAAATGTGGTAAGTAATAAATCTGAAGATGATGCCTTGATTCTTTCCCTAGATAATGCTGATGATTCATGGGTTTTAGATTCAGGGGCCTCATTTCATGCTACGCCCCATAGAAGTTATTTTCTTGATTATGTCTAAGGGGATTTTGGGCTGGTTTATTTGGGAGATAACGAACCCTGTCAGATTGTTGGAAAGGGAAGAATCAAGATTAAGTTGCAGAATGGGAATCATTGGCTACTACAATAGGTAAGGCATGTTCCAAGGCTCAGTAGGAATTTAATTTAAGTAGGGCAACTAACTGAACAAGGTTGCACTGTTACATTTACTGATAAAAATTGGAAGGTTTCAAAAGGTGCCTTAGTAGTAGCAAAAGGTGTGAAAGTAGGCACCTTATATCTTTGTACAGGTCATACTATTCCTTCTACTTTAGATGTTACAGAGGAAAAACAAACAGGTTTAGGAACAGTTGCTGCAGGTTCACAGGAAGAGACTGGAAAAGTTGCTGCAGGTTCTGAGACAACACTATGGCATAACAGACTTGGGCATATGAGTGAGAAAGGTATGAAGGTACTTCATTCTAAGAAAGATTTACCAAGTCTGAAATGTATTAATATGGATTTCTGTGAAAGTTGTGTGTATGGAAAACAAAAGAGAGTCAATTTTTTCAGAGATGGGAAGCAAAAGAAAAATGAAAAATTAGAGCTTGTGCATACAGATGTATGGGGACCAGCTCAGGTATCTTCTCTCGGTGGCTCTCGGTATTATGTTACATTCATAGATGATGCAACTAGGAAGGTCTGGATTTATTTCCTTAGACAGAAATCTGATGTATTTGAAACTTTTAAGAAATGGAGAAGCTTGGTTGAGAATGAGACAGGTAAAAGATTAAAATGTCTCAGATCTGATAATGGTGGTGAGTATTGCAGCAAAGAATTTGAGGATTATTGTTCCTTTAATGGAATTCGTAGGCAGAAAATGGTTCCAGGGACTCCACAGGAAAATGGAGTGGCTGAACGCATGAATAGGACAATAATGGAGCGTGCAAGGACCATGAGATTACATGCTAGGCTGCCTTTAAACATGTGGGCAGAGGTTGTCAACACCGCTATATATTTATTTAATAGAGGTCCTTCAGTTCCTTTGGGCTGTGGTATTCCAAAGGAAGCATGGACAGGTAAGAAGGTGAGTTATTCTTTTCTCAAAACCTTCGGATGTGAAGCATTTGCACATGTAAATTCTGAAAATAGAACCAAGTTGGATGCAAAATCAAAAAAGTGTACCTTTGTTGGATATGGCATTGATGAATTTGGTTATAGGCTTTGAGATTTTGAAAATCAAAAAATTGTGAGAAACAGGGATGTCATATTCAATGAGAAGATGTTGTACAAAGATCAGTTGCAGCAGCATGAGAAGAAAGCAAAAGATTATGTGGTGCTAGATGATACTCCAGATAGTGGTGTTCTAGTGGTTCCTCATGCTCCGCTACAACAACCAGAAATACCACAAACTCCAATGAATGTTAGACGGTCAACAAGGCTAAGTAGACCTCCTGAAAGGTTTTCTCCCTCTTTGTATTCTATTTTGTTAACAGATACTAGTGAACCAGAAGGGTATGATGAATCTATGCAGGTGGATACACAGGTTCAGTGGGAGCTTGCAATGAAAGAAGAAATGGACTCCTTGCTAAAAAATTAGACTTGGGAATTTTGTAAGTTACCTGCAGGAAAAAGGCTTTACCAAACAAATGGGTTTACAGGCTGAAAGAGGAAGATGTAGGTAAGAAAAGATTTAAGGCCAGGTTAGTTGTAAAAGGATTTGCACAGAAACAGGGCATTGATTTTGATGAGATATTTTCTCCGATTGTCAAGATGACTTCTATTTGTACTGTTTTAAGTATTATGGCTGCTGAAGATTTGCATTTGGAATAGCTAGATGTGAAAACTACCTTTCTCCATGGTGATTTGGAGGAGGAGATATACATGGCACTACCACAAGGATTTGAGGTCAAAGGTAAGGAGAAACAAGTGTGCAGATTGAAGAAGAGTTTGTATGGCCTGAAACAAGCACCTCGACAATGGTATTTGAAATTTGATAGTTTTATGGCTAAGCAAGGCTACAACAGGGGTAATTCTAACCATTGTGTTTATTTTAAGAGGTTGGATAATGACAACTACATTATTTTATGTTTATATGTTGATGACATGCTTGTATCTGGGTCTAACATGGATCACATCAGAGAGTTAAAACATCAATTAGCACAGTCATTTGATATGAAGGATTTGGGGGTAGCAAAACAAATCCTTGGTATGAAAATTTGTAGAGATAGGAAGAACAGAAAATTGACTCTATCTCAGGCTGCTTATGTTGAAAAGGTGTTGCAGAGATTCCATATGGAGAATGCAAAAGCTGTCAGCACACCTTTGCCTAGTCATTTGAAATTGACTAAGGAGATGTGTCCAAAGACATGAGGAGGAAGAAAACATGTCTAAGGTACCATATGATTTAGCTGTAGGAAGTTTAATGTATGCCATGGTATGCACAAGACCGGATATTGTACATGCTATCGGAGTCGTTAGCAGGTATATGAGTCATCCCAGATTTGAGCATTAGAATGCGGTAAAATGGATTCTCATATATTTGAGAGGTACATCTAATAAACACTTATGTTTCGGGGGCTCTAAAACTGATTTAGCAGGTTATGTAGACTTAGATTTGGCAGGGGATATTGATACCAGGTAGAGTACTAGAGGTTATGTATTTACTGTAGGTGGAACATCGGTGAGTTGGATTTCCAGGTTGCAAAAGGTGGTTGCTTTATCCACCACAGAGGCAGAATATGTAGCTACAATAGAGGCAAGCAAGGAGATGATATGGCTGCAATCTTTCATGGAAGAATTGGGTAAACAACAGGCTAACAGTTCTTTGTATACAAACAGTCAGAGTGCCATACATCTTGCAAAGAATTCTGCCTTGCATTCAAAGACCAAACACATACAGTTGAGGTATCACTTTATTCAGTCGGTGTTGGATAATGGATAGTTAAGGCTGGAAAAGATACATACAGATGAAAATCTAGCAGATATGTTTACAAAGGCAGTGACAAGGGAGAAGCTGAGCTCCTCTTCAGCTTCGATTGGTCTTCTAGACTAAAAACAATAAAAACAAAACAGTAGAGTCCAGGGTGCTTATTTCCAGTGGGAGCTACATGTGCAGCGGTGTCATCTAGGCTCAGTCTCCAAGTGGGAGATTGTTTGGTGTGGAGCCTGATCAGTCTCCAAGTGGGAGATTGTTGGTAGGTGGCGACTGATCAGGATAGTACTGTACACTAGCCATGTTTAGGGCCGACATAAAAAATCCTATTTTTATGACCGACATAAGAAAACCCTAATTTTTTGTAACTAACAAAAAGGCTTGATAAGAGCGAATAAGGGTTAGGGTTTTGATATATTGTATTGTAGCATTTGCAGCGGTATTGAGTTGCAGGGATTGCTGATTGTAATCAGTTTGATTTACTGGATAATAATATTGGACTCTCTGTTTGGTGGATGTAGCTTGGGTTTGGGTGAACCATGTTAAAACTTGTCTCTCATTGTTATTATTTCTGTGTATTTCCATTCCTCTATTTAAACTTTATTTGCATTTAATTGATATCTTCTGTCGGCTAACCCTAACACCCTAAACCCTAAAAGTGAGCAACCCTAAACCCCTAAACCATAAAACCTGGAAGCAACCCTAAACCTCTATCTCCCTATCTCTCCCAATCTCTATTGGTCCCCTCTCTCTATCTCTCTCTAAACTCTAAACCCTAACCCCTAAAATCAAGTAGCCATAAACCCCTAACCCCTAAACCCTAAACCCTAAACCCTAAACTTGAGCATCCCTAAACCCCTAAATCCTAAATAATTCCCCTAAACCCTAAACCCTATTTACTGGAGCAACCCTAAACTCATGTAAACCTCAAATAGTGAGGGGGGGAGAGATAGAAAGGTAGAGTTAGAGAGGGGATTGAAAGAGATCTAGCAAGATAGAGAGACAGGGAGAGAGAGAGAGATAGAGAGGTAGGTATAGTTATAGAGAGGGATAGAGGAGACAAAGATATCTCTCCCATGCTTGGTCTCCTCTATATCTCCCTATTCGCCTCTCTACCTAAACCATAAACCTAAACCTCTAAATCTTAACCCCTAACCCCTAAACCATAAACCCTAAACCATAAATAATGCCCCTAAACCCTAATGCCTAACCCCTAAACCCTAAAAATGAGAAACGCTAAACCATTAAACCCCTAAACCCTAAAAATGAGAAACGCTAAACCATTAAACCCCTAAACCCTAAAAATGAGAAACACTAAACCATTAAACCCCTAAACCATAAAACCTAGAAGCAACCCTGAACCTCTATCTCCTTATCTCTCCCAATCTCTATTGGTCCCCTCACTCTATCTCTCTCTAAACCCTAACCCTTAAACTCAAGCAACCCTAAACCCCTAACCCCTAAACCATAAACCCTAAACCTGAAACCCTAAACTTGAGCATCCCTAAACCCCTAAAGCCTAAATAATTCCCCTAAACCCTAAACCCTATTTACTTGAGCAACCCTAAACTCATGTAAACCTCAAATAGTGAGAGAAGGAGAGATAGAAAGGTAAAGTTAGAGAGAGAGGATCGAAAGAGATCTAACAAGATAGAGAGATAGGGAGAGAGAGAGAGAGGGAGAGATAGAGAGGTAGGTATGGTTAGAGAGAGGGATAGAGGAGATAGAGATATCTCTCCCAGGCTC
This sequence comes from Cunninghamia lanceolata, assembly GCA_027924645.1. NCBI lineage: Eukaryota > Viridiplantae > Streptophyta > Pinopsida > Cupressales > Cupressaceae > Cunninghamia > Cunninghamia lanceolata. Next base: position 4,396,407 of record BSBN01000263.1, on the reverse strand, counting down.
GGTCTCCTCTATATCTCCATATTCGCCTCTCTACCTGAACCTCTAAACCTTAACCCCTAAACCATAAACCCTAAACCATAAATAATGCCCCTAAACCCTAAAAATGAGCAACCCTAAACCTCTAAACCCATAACCCCTAAACCATAAAACTTGGAAGCAACCCTAAACCTCTATCTCCCTATCTCTCCCAATCTCTATTGGTCCCCTTGCTCTATCTCTCTCTAAACCCTAACCCCTAAACCGTAAACCCTAAACTCAAGCATCCCTAAACCCCTAAAGCCTAAATAATTCCCCTAAACCCTAAACCCTATTTACTTGAGCAACCCTAAACTCATGTAGACCTCAAATAGTGAGGGAGGGAGAGATAGAAAGGTAGAGTTAGAGAGAGGGGATCGAAAGAGATCTAGCAAGACAGAGAGACAGGGAGAGAGAGAGATAAAGAGGTAGGTATAGTTAGAGAGAGGGATAGAGGAGACATATATATCTCTCCTAGGCTCATTCTCCTTTATATCTCCCTATTCACCTCTCTACCTAAACCATAAACCTAAACCTCTAAACCTTAACCCCTAACCCCTAAACCATAAAACTTGGAAGCAACCTTAAACCTGGAAGATATTTGTTTGGTTGTCTATGTTTTCTTGGGGACCAAGTGTCTCATCATGGGATATTGATGGATAATGAATAGGACTAGCATGAGATGATGGATAGGGGTAATGGGATGATGGATAGGAGTGATGTGGGAACTTACTTGCTCATGGATAAGATCTCAAGATCAAAGATAATATCTTGATCACAAGGAGGATAAGAATGGATAGCGTGATATTAGATATGGATAGGATAAGTGGGGATGCATTGATATTCATTGGATGGGGGACTAAGAGGTGGTGATGGGGTTTCACTAGGAGATGTTGGAGGATTAATGATGGGATCAATTTACAGAGGGGTTGACCATGAGATGGTAAGGGAACCAAGATGAGATTAGATGGCATGTTTGGATTTAGATTAGGATAGGTGGTTGGTGTTTCCACATTCTTTGGACTAGGCTAGATTAGAGTATAGCTATTAGGTTTCTTAGATGGATGTGATGGGTTCTTGGATCCAGGATCAATAATCTTTGGATGTTTGACAACATGGCTACATGATGGGGTTTGACTTGGACTTATGGTAGGAGACTCTTCAATGAAATGGATAGACATAGGAGTGGATGATGGTGTTGGATTGGTATACATGTTATTAGGAGGTTCTTTGTTGGGCTCAAGGATAGGAATTTGCGTACATGATGTTCTTAGATTCCTTGCTAATAGTCCTTGGGTCACATCCTTCATGGCTTCATGGGTTGATGGACTAGGATATGCATATAGTTTATGGATAATGATGTAAGATGTTGTGGGTTGACGGTTAGGATCGAGTGAATGGATATAGGAGGCCTAGATAGATTAGGATTGGGAGTGTTAGAGGGGGATGAAATTGGATCAGTGGATTTGGATGGCTCCATATCTTTGATTTTATTTTTGGATTTTGTAAAAGACTCTTCAAGGAGAAAATTTTTCAAGCATTCATGGGTTGATGGATTAGAGCTTAGAATGTTTGATGGTGGATTAGATAGTGAGTTATATGGTGGATGGATGATAGGGATTGATGGATTAGGAGATGGGTGGACTAATGCATTAGTATTACAAGGATTAGAGGGAAATTATAAAATAATTCCCCTTTAACACTAACCCCTAAATCCTAAACTTGAGCAACCCTAGAAACTCATAAACCCTTAATAATTTAACCCTAAAGGTCTGAGCAACCCTAAACTCATAAACCCTAAATATGCCTCTAAACCTAAGCAAACCTAAACCTCTCTCTCTCCCAAAACCCCAAAACCCTAAATAATACCCCTAAAATATAACCCCTAAACCATAAACCCAAGCAACCCTAAACCCCTAAACCATAAATAATTCCACTAAACCCTAAACTTAAGCAACCCTAAACTCATAAACCCGACCAACCCTCTCTCTCTCTCTCCAAAACAAGAAAACTAGGACTCTCTCTCTCCCCTTATCACCCTATCTCTCCCCTCTCTCTCCCATCCATCTCCCATCCTCTCTCCCTCTTCCTCCCTCTCATCTCACATGTCGACAAAGAATATGGAAACAAGAAAACTAGGACATGCAAAAAGGGATGAGGGTATAAATTGGGATGATGAAATGGAAACAAGATAATTTATGAAATTTCATTGGATGGGAAGAATGATGAGGAGAGGTAGAGAGGGGAGGGAAGTAGAGAGTGAGAGAGAGGATAGGAAGTAGAGACAGGAGGGAAGTAGAGAGTGGGAGAGGACCGTAGGAGGTAGACAGGGGAAGGAAGAAAAGAGAGAGGGTAGGAGGTAGACAGGGGAGGGATGCAGAGACTGAGAGAGGGTAGGAGGTAGACAGGGGAGGGAAGTAGAAAGTGAGAAAGAGGGTAAGAGGTAGAGAGGGAGGGGGAGAAGAGAGTGAGGAAGAAGGTAGGAGGTAGAGAGGCAAAGGAAGCAAAGACTCAAAAAGAGGGTAGGAGGTAGATAGGGGAGGGAAGTAGAGAGTGAGAGAGGTTAGAAGGTAGATAGGGGAGGGAAGAAGAGAGTGAGAGAGAAGGTAGGAGGTAAGCAGAGACTTAGAGAAAGGGTAGGACGTAGAGAGGGGAGAGAAGTAGAGAGTGAGAGAGACGATAGGAAGTGCAGTTGACCTTGTAGACATGTATGTAAAGTGTGTAAGCATAGACAAGGCATGTCAATTATATGACGTAACACCTCAAATAGATGTTCTATAATGGAATGCAATGATTGCAAGATATGCAAAAAATGGATTTGTTGAAAAGGCTTTAGAAACTTTCAAGCAAATGTAATTGGCATGTGTATTGCTAGTTATGCTCATCATAACGCGAGCATGTTATATTTGAAATCACATAACGTGATCACGTTATGCTCATCTTTGTTTGACATGTTTTTATCAATTTTTAGCAAAATCTGGAGATAATCTGGAGCGTGCTCCCCATCAGGATGGCACTTTTTTCAATGAAAACTAAAAAAAAATACCACCATAATCTTAAGCTCTCTATTAGATATCTAAACATATAATTTTTTTCACATTTTGAGTACGTTTAGTGTTTCATCTTGAATTTCTTTTGTTAGTGTGTCTAGTTTTTGTCAAAAACCAGTGTCTAGTATTTTTGACTTTTTTTTAACCGTTCATCAAAAATTGAAATAAGTTATATTCTTAGAAACTAGACTCCATTCTACAAGAATTAAAAAAAAATGATTTTCGATTAGTTTTCAAACATTTTAGAGGGGGACACGCTCAAATTTCTATTTTTCAAGATGTGTCCACTTTAAAAATTACTAAAAAATCAATTATTCATTAAAAATTTATCAGAAAAATCAGGGATAAACTACATGGTGCTACCTAATTTCTCACCAGAGCAATTATTGAAATACTAAAAAAAAGTTAACATTTTAGGGGGAGCACACCAGATGCTATGTTATGTTTTTTTGAGAAAAAACAAGACCAATTTGTGTGCTCCCCCTTTTTGAACCCCTTAATCTCAACCATTTTTAGAAAAAATTAGTAGTTTAGAAACTCGATTTGGAGCACTACAACTCTTGTTTTCGTTCCATCTTCAAATTTTGAGTGTAGCTATCTTCAATTTCTCATCCAATATCAATGTTTTCTGATTTCAGAAAAAAAGTGGCAACTTAAGACCCCATTTTGGTCCCTCATCTTTGTGCACTTACCCGGCCACCTAGATTAGAGATCAGTTGAGAAGAATTGGGGACATTCAAGCTCAAAATGCTGCACTCAGGAGTTACTTTAAAGTATTTCAGGAGAAGATGAATGCTATGGAAATGATCCCTAAGAAAGTTGTGGAGAAATACAAAGAAAATATACTCTTTATGGTAAGCAAAGATGGATGTTACATGGAGGTAGTAGAACCTAGGATAGTCTGGATTCCAGAAATGGAATATGAAGTATCTAAAGATATCATTGTAGGTCTTGCAAACCTAATGCTGAGCAAGCCTAAATACACCTCTAAAGAAAGACTTGGAACCTATGAAGAAAAATATATTGAGGTGCATCTTAAACACAAAGAGAGAGATCAAGAAGAATGTTGAAGAAATGAAGTCTAGAGTTGAGGAGATGTTGGCACAAAAGGGGCCTACGGAGAAATCCAAGAGTATATCTAAACCTAAAGGGGATTTATTAGGAATCAAAAGGTCAACAAGGACCTCTAATCTCTTTATTGTTGCTCCTAATACCTCTGGAAGCATGCCTGTAGCCAGTCTTGAGAAGAATGAAGCAGTCAATGTTTCTGAACCTACAAAGAAGAAAAGATAATCCCTTGCCTCTGAAGAAGAGACACAAATCAAAAGGACAAAGATTGATATTCTTATAGAAGAAGAAGAAGATATTGAGGAAGAAAAATATGGCTTTATCTTCAAGAGAAGAGAAGTCAAATCTGATGAACCTTCAGGAAAAAGAAAGAAAAGAAAGGAAAGAGAAGTTGCAGACAAGGGAAAAAGCAAGAAAAGGAAATCAGAGAAATCATGTCTTCCCCCTCTGCAATTGGAAGCCACAATTAATGCTATAACTGAGTATGGAAATCTGAATTAGGTATCTGAGTTGTATGACAAAATAATAGCAGAAGATCAATCAATCATTGAAATGACTATTATCAGATACATGTACGCTTTCAATGTTGCATTAATAGAAATAATTGACAGTCTACCTGATAGTCTTGCTGATGTAATGACAAAGAGGAGAGACGATGCAATGAACAAGGACATTGAAATGAAGAATAAGGCTCTTGAGAAGGTTTGTCCTACAATTTCAGAACAAGACAAGATTAAGGCTATACAGAGGTTAGCTAAGGAATTCAGGACAAAAAGAAGAATAAACACTTTGATGTCAAATGACAAAGATGAAATAGAGAGATTAAAAAGGAACACATTTAAAATAATTGCAAATGTTCATGAAGAACTACAAATTGCTACAATTGAAGAATGGTCTTCTGAAGAAGATGGAAATGATGAAAATTAGACTGAAAAAAATAAAGAAAAAGGTGAAATAGGTACATAACCACATGTGTTAACTGAAGAAAATTTGCCATCATCTTCACTAGAAATGAATGGATAAGGTCTAAATGTGGTTAGTTCTTAGGAGAACACAAAAATCACTAATGAACAGAAGGAGTCTCCAAAAGAAAAGATAGATGGAGATAAGGAAGAGCAAAGGGAGGATAGTACAGATCAAGCTAGAAACATCGTGCATAATCCCTCTGCTCTAGAGAATGTTGGAGAAGAGGAAGCACATGATGGAAGTCATCCTCCGAAAACCTCTGATTCTAAAGTGATATCTGAAGAGGAGAAGAAGGATAAGGTTGGTGAAACCTCTAGAGTCTCTCCAGTAGAATCTATCAGAAAATTTTTGGTGAAACAAAGACAATCTCAAATGTTGTCTTCACCACAACTACTACAGGTGCAATCCTTCGATGGACAGATTAACCTGTCCAGCATATCTCCCTTGCAAAAGCTTCAGTTGGGAACAATTTTTCAGGTGTCTGCATAGGAAGAAATCCTACAGTCTCACATAGAAGGAAATGAGCTTATGGAAGAGGCCTTAGAAATTTTTGAAAAGATACTACCTGATACTAAGAGAGATGTCTCTCTGGCCCCTGCATTGCAAATGAAGAAACTATTGGAGGTAGTCAACAATCATTTTGAGTCTTTTGAAGAAGTAGATGAGAAGAAAGTAAGAGAGGAAATAGATAATAATAGGTTAGTAGAATTGACAGATAAATGCTTCAAGGCACACATTTTGCTAGAAAATAGTATAAAGAGTATTCATAATGATTTAAGTGATGCAATGCATTATATCAATTCTGTCTATCCTGGCCCATAACTACTAAAGAAATCAAAGACAAAATTGAAGGCCTTGAAACACAATTGCTAAAAATCTCCAGAACCTATGATCTCTTGAAAGATACAAATGTAGATCAAAGAGCAGAAGTAGAGAAGACTCATGCCATAATAAAGAAATTATAAAGCCAAAAGGAGTTGATAAAAGATCAAATGGGTTAGATGAGAGAGATAGTAATCTTTAAAATGGCTTCTTTGATTGGTATGTTAAAAGATGCTGATAAGGTTGGAAAGATGATTGATGCCCCCGTAACAGTGGATAAAGAGAAGAATTACTCTTGCAAATGAATGGACAGATACAAATATTATACTCTATAAAGGTATGTTGGGACTCAGCTGTGATCCAGCTAAAGAATATCTACAAAGACATCTTTCCTAAAAATCAATAAGTTTCTCATTTTCTGATTTCTTGTACATATGCAGATGCTTAGAAGGAAACATTTTTGATATTTTCGTATAGAAACAAGATAGCTAGGGGAAGTGCCATGTAAGGGAAAGTTAAAGAAGTTTTTGAAATAGTCCCTTTTCCATTGATGTCAAAGGAGGAGAGAGAGCAATGTGAAAAAGATGCTTTGGGAGAGAAAGATGTGTAAAAGAAAGGGGGAGAGCAAGTTTGCGACAGAGGTCAGTCTTGATGGTTTTTCATATCATATTTTGCCATCAATGATAAAGGGGGAGATTGTTGCAAGTATGTACAGTTGTTGCAAGTAGTGTTGTCATTGATGTCAACATGTTAGTCAGGTGTTGTCATTAGTGTCAACTAGTTGAGCAGAGATAAGGACAAAGGTTGGCTTCAAAGAGTAAAGATATAGTGGTCCATAGAATAGCAAAGATAGTAATTCAAAACAAATGAAGGTTTGTATGAATGGAAGGTTATGCCTTTTGGTTTGTCTAATGCCCCTAGTACTTTCATGAGGCTGATGAATGAGGTTCTGAAGGAATTCATTGGTAAGTTTGTCATAGTCTATTTAGATGACATTCTGATTTTCAGTAACACCAGAGAAGAACATCTCAGGCATATAGAGCTGGTTCTCAAGAGGCTACATGAAGAGAAGCTGATGATCAACTTGGACAAGTGTTTGTTCATGAAACAGGAGATCACCTATTTAGGTTTTGTCATCTCACAAGGCAAGCTGCAGATGGATAAGGAGAAGGTGAGTGCCATTTTGAATTGGCCAACTCCACAGACCATGAATGAAGTCAGAAGTTTCTACAAATTTCCTGACATCTGACTGCAACTTAGGCCAGAAATAATGCCTCCTGACCAGATCAAGAGTCTTGTCTAGACCAAAATGACCTGCCATTGCTCCACAATGGTCTGTGGAGTTGGCCAATTCAAAATGGCACTCACCTTCTCCTTATCCATCTGCAGCTTGCCTTGTGAGATGACAAAACCTAAATAGGTGATCTCCTGTTTCATGAACAAACACTTGTCCAAGTTTATCATCAGCTTCTCTTCATGTAGCCTCTTGAGAACCAGCTCTATATGCCTGAGATGTTCTTCTCTGGTGTTACTGAAAATCAGAATGTCATCTAAATAGACTATGACAAACTTACCAATGAATTCCTTCAGAACCTCATTCATCAGCCTCATGAAAGTACTAGGGGCATTAGACAAACCAAAAGGCATAACCTTCCATTCATACAAACCTTCATTTGTTTTGAATGCTGTCTTCCACTCATCACCTGGTCTAATCCTGATCTGATGGTATCCACTCTTCAAGTCTATTTTAGTAAAGTACTTAGCATTTCCCAAACAATCAAGTAAATCCTCAATTCTGGGGATTGGAAACCTATACCTGATTGTGATCTTGTTGATGGCTCTGGAATCTGTGCAAAGCCTCCAAGTGCCTTCCTTCTTAGGTGCTAGTACAGCTGGTACTGCACATGGACTCAGACTCTTCCCAATCAGACCTGAATTCATCAATTCTTCAATCTGCCTGGCTACTTCTGCATTCTGTTCTGGAGTAAGCTTATAAGCTGCTTTATTTGGAAGTGTAGACCCTGGAATCAAGTCTATGCAATGACTGATATCTCTGATAGGTGGTAGGGATCTTGGCATTCCCTCTGAGATAACACCTTTGTACTTATCCAATAACTCTTGGACAGCTGGGTCTATCAACCTTGGCTTCTTCTCCTGCTTGGCTTCTTGCTGTTGTTTCTTATTCACACTCATACAGGGGATTAGGGCATATGCAACTGCACCTTCTGCTGCTACTTCTTTCATAAACTGTTTGCCTTCCATCAGCATGACCTTCACTTCTTTTCCTTTAGACTTCTCCTCTTTCTCCTTCAATGGGAGTAGTGTTACATCTTTACCATCTTTAGTGATTTTGTAGGTGTTTTTAACACCATCATGCTGTGCCTTCAGATCATATTGCCATGGTCTACCAAACAAAAGGTTGCAAGCATCCATCTTGGTGATATCAAACAACAACTTATCTTTATATCCACCAATCTGGAATTCTACCCAAGCCTGCTCTTCTACAGTTGTCTGCTGACCTTGAGTAAGCCATGAGACTTTATATGGAGATGGATGAGGCAATCTCCTAAGCTTCAGCTTCACCACCATTTCTTCAGACACAAAGTTCTCAGTAGAACCAGAATCAATCAAAACTTTACAAGCCTTACCTCCTGCTTTGCAAGTGGTTCTGAAAAGGGACTTCCTCTGAGGGGCTTCTTTATCAGGTACCTTCATGGTAGTTACTGTTCTTCTCATCATCAGGGACTCTCCACTTTCTGGATATCCATAATTCTCAGGACCATTCACACTCTGAAAATCATTAGAACTTGTCCTACTCTGATTATCAGGTTCATTGACCAGATTTGTCCTCCTTTCACCTGCTGAGCTTGTGGCCTTATCTGGACATCTGCTGGCTATATGGCCTTCTTTGTTACAGTTGTAACACCTGATGGATCCTCTGCCCTGGGATCTTCCTATGTAAGGTCTTCTACCTCTGAAGTTTCCTTGCTGACTGAAATTCTCTCTCTGACTCTGGCTATTGTTGCCCTTGCTATTGTCTTGACTAGACTCTCCTTGATATCCCTGTCCTTGTCCTCTGCCTCTGAAAGGACTTCTTCCACCTCTTTGTTGTCTTCCTCTTCCTCTGTTGTTCTGATCTTGCTTTCTCTTCAGCTTTTCTTCCACCTTCAGTGCCAACTGAAAACTTTTCTGCACTGTATCTGGGTTATGCAGACTCAGATCTTCCTGAATATTAAACCTCAGTCCATTAAGGTATCTGGCTACCTTTTCTTCTTCACTTTCTTTCACCTTGGTCTTCATACAGAGTTTCATGAACTCTTCTGTATATGAGCTGACATCTAGCTCCTTCTGCTTCAGGTTCTGCTTCCTCTTGTGTAACTGGATACTGTAATCCAAAGGGATATAAGCCTCCTTTACCAACTCCATCATCTTCTTCCATGTGGCAACTCTACGTTTTCCCTCCTGCACTCTATCATCCTGAACAAAGTTCCACCATGTCAAGGCAGCTTCTTTCATCTTTGACTGTGCTATCTTCACTCTCTGCTGTTCTGGTATCTCCTCTATCACAAAGAAATTGTTCAGACAGTCTATCCATTCCATTACCGAATCAGGGTCCATCTTACCTGTAAACACTGGCAAGTCCAGCTTCACATCCATGGTTCTCCTCTCCATGGCCTTGAGGGCGTTCAACAGCGGTCTCTGGTCTGCAGGAACGACCTCCTCGCTCCAATTAGGGATATCCTCTTCTTCCCTATCATCTTCTCTACCAGAACCTACTCTGCTCCTCAACTTTGCTAATTCATCTTTCAACTCCTGATTCTGAGCCTTTACGGCCCTGCTTTCTGCAATCTGCTTCTTCACCAGAACTGCCAACTCAGCGTTGGTCATCTTTGTTGGGAACTCAGATGTTCCTTCTTCGTCTGACATCCTGCTTATCTTTTCCAAAAGATCCTAACCTTCGCTCTGATACCACTATGATGCAGAGTGAAAACGCAACGGAGGCAACCTAACAGGAAGGAGCTGCCAACAAAACAAACAGCATGATAAACTTCTCTATCGGCTGAACCTCATCATCATATTTCCTGACAACACCAACTGCATCATCATATTTCAACAGCATCATCATATTTCTGATGATCGCAAATATCCTCCTGTCGATTACTATTTACCTCCTTCGACTGTCGCCTATCATCATCATGATAAACAACGGGCGCGAACCTCCTCCGGTTGCACTGTTCATCGGGTGCCAAATACAAGCGGCATCATCATGATATTCAATATCACCTTCGTCAGCAGGATATCCAAATATCCGGTTGTCCAAATATCCTGATGACGTTCCACTTCAACAACTTGCCTTCGATGCTTCACTGCCCGACGATACAAGCAACAGCATCATGATATTAAACATCCGGTTCCTCGAAACCTCCTGATGATGCTAATACAACTTCCTGCCTACGCCGATACCTTTCCACATAGCGACAACAGGATAAACTCGCATAGAGGGATTTCTGAATATCCTGATGACGATGACGTCATATCCTGATGACGATGACGTCACACATCATCCTGATGAACTCTTCAACACTTAGCCAAAAAAACTCAACTTTCACACCCGCATCCATTAGCGATATGCGGATGATGACCTTCCCCGAGAGATGATCCTGACTGCGATATATACACTGAGTATATATCCAACTCAAAACATCATGATGCACCTGCAACATGCAAATTTCACCAACTTCATGACCCGATCCTGATGGCGATGAATTCGCAGATGATGATGCGGCTCGTTCCGACTGGAAACGCACATGCAGACTCCTGTGTATCCTTCCACTGCATGAAACACTCACAACCGCATAATTTCACAAAGATCATGTGACGACCGGGCCGGATCACCTCCAAACCAAAATCTAACCGTTTATCTTCTAGACCTAGCACATGAGGATGCTAGGCTGATTTACAGCATGCTTCTAACAGATCTCCTGAACAATGCAATGCATAAACAGAAAACACAAATGCAATCTAAGCTATGATACAGGACCATTCCACCGATTTGCAGGATCAACCGGTGGAAGGGTTGAAAGTGGTCATTAGCTTGCAAAACGGAAAGGAAATCAACCCAGATGCAAACAGATAAAAGACGAGATCTTATTCAATTGAAATTCAATGTCCTGAATACAGCTTCACAATGCCTAAACTGCTCTCCTGAATATCTACTCAACACCAGTACATCAATATCAAAACTATATCAAAAACTATCTGTCTAAACCCTACAGATCGAAGGTATATATAACAAATCCTTCGAGTACTACTAACATCACTTCCCAGCGGCTGGGAGCTTCCAAGCGGCTGGGAGAGAGGACAGCTCAGACTCTCTTATCCCGATCTCTAACTGCCTCTAACTGCCTACACATACTCCTATGTTGAACTATTACATAGCATCGGTCCAGTGGACCTTATTACATGATAAAGTCAACCATACTAAAAATAGCCTACTACCCTGTCATCATGCGGATAACTATCCGATATCCTGATCATGTATGTCATCATGCGGACCTATATCCTGATCATGTGCGGGTGCTCCTGCACCAGTAATAACAAAGGATAATGGTATAGTGATATGAAAAGTGATAACCAGGTATAAGGACAAGGAGATAGGTGTGCAAATCAGGTTGATTGATAATTTTGCAAGAGGGTTTGATCCTCTTCCTCACAAGATGACTTTACTCTTCATAGAAGACTACTATGCAAGAAGATTTGATCTGGTAAGAAGACATGTTATGAATTTTGGCTAAGTGTTAGTCTGGAAAAATTAAGCTACAGAGTTTCAGTAATTTGGTCCGCATTGGTTCGCTATTGAAGATTGTATTCTGCAATTCCAACATAGGGTTATTGGTCATTGGATACGCCTAAATCTAGAATTTTTCTTACTTATGATCTTCAGTGTGAAAGATGTGAACAACAAAAGTCTAGACTATTAATAGAATACAGTTGGTTCTGGAGCAGAGCATGTAAGTAAATGGATTCGCATTTCTCTGGTCTTTGTAGTTGTAAGGTGTTGATAGTGAATTTTTAGAGAGTCCAAATCCAAAGTTTCAGATTCTGAAGTCCTTTAGAATGAGAGTTAGTGTTGGCAGAGTATCACACTCTGTATAGATAGTGCATTGATAGTGCCAGTGACGATTTGAGGTACTCTACATTTCACGGCAAGTGAATGGTTTGCTGTGTGGATTTGAGGATAAGATTATGAATGGTTGTAGCATGTATATTCCAAGTTTCAAGCAATTTGGAGGTCCACATACGGTTTTGTGAAATAATGTAGATATTTCATATTATGGTTATCTTGCCTAGTGGAGCCAACCTGAAGGTGTTGATGTTGTGTGGAGGATAATTATGTGTTGAGGAGTTAAGTGGGAGCTATTTTAGGTCCATGACAACCTATCACAAAGTTTGAATCTTGGCGTGAAGCGTATGTGTGAAGATTTGGAACCGACAAGTAATATATGACATGTTTTGCATGATACATCCAATTAGGCTGACCTAATTGATGTTGTTGTGAAAGAAGCGGATATATATGAAGGATTGTTTTTTATGTTTTAAATAGTATGAGATAGTGATGTAATTTGTGTGATGTGATAGGTGCTTATAAATGTGAATTGAGTGAATACAGAGTAGTGTAGTATTTCAGAACAGTGTGATGTAATTTGTGCTTCATTGGAACTGTACTCCATGCATATGTTAGATGCAATTATAACAGTTCAAATCTTAGTTGTGAGCCACTTCTTCTATCTCTTTCTTTCAGGACAGTGAGTCCTTTGGCAGTGAGCATTCTTGGACAGTGAGTCCACCTATTGTATCAACCTTAACTGGTTGCCTTATTAATATATATTGTGAGCTAATCCTCACCGTGGTTTCTCCCTTTTTGGGTTTTCCATGGAAAAATCTTGGTGTTCATGTGTTATGAATTATGGTTGTTTATTTTATGCTTAATTTCCTTCACTGCAATTGTTTATGCTAAATGGATTAATCTTTTGAATGGTAAATGGTTTAAGAGAATACTGATTCACCCCCCCTCTCAGTATTCTGGGTGTTCAACATAAGTGACATGAATTTTTAAGTTGATTTATCTATGTAGTTCATAACTGTCTATTTGCTTCATAAATTTACTGCAAGTGAAATTTTGAGTCAAAATATTTTACAATAATTTGATTGTAGATTGAGTTTAAGTCTACTAAAACAATGCTAGATGCCTAGTTAGATTTAATATTAAATTAGATTTGTTTGTTTGTTTTTGAACTCTTAGAACTTACTGGTCAAGTCACTTTGAGGTGATGATGAATTATCATTTCCTCTTAGGAAGCTTAGAGGAAAATACTTGTGATTTTTTTCTTCCCTTTGTGATGCCATTCATAATAATGTCAAACCTTGTTAGATTGTCTTTACTTTTATAAGACATTATGAATGGGGTTCCATCACACTTGCTTTTTTTATTAATTCTCATTGCCTTGAGTGGTGTGTTCTTATTTTGTTACATGTGCAACAATGTTGAGTGTACATAATTCACTAATTATGGGTAATCCTACAATAATGAGTCCCACTTTTTGGCCAAGATGGACATTGATATCAACATTTTTAACTAAATCATCACTTTCTGAGACCTATAGCAACTAAACCATTAAGAATTTGGAGATGATGTAAACTAGTGATTTGTGTGTAGGTTCTAAATATATTTTTTTAATTTTTTTTTAAAATAAATCATAAATCTTTCACATCTCCTTTAATAACTAGTTTTTAATAGTAAACAACATTTTCTGAAAGTAGCGTTTATGTTGTCCAACATAACTTTTTTTATACAAAGGATAAAATTCTAATTTTTAAAATATAAATTTTTAACATCAATATCTAGTGCATGGATATTTTTCATAATTTTTTGTTACATATTTTTTTAATTAATTTTTGAAGTCAGAGTAACTATAATTTGGATATAGGTGTATGTCGTCAAGCATAACTTGTTGTGTATATATCGAAATTCAAATTTTCTTTTTTATGGTGAAACAAGGACATCAATACTTAGTGCACAAATATTTTTCAGAATTTTTTTTCTCTATTTTTTATTTTTCTGCGTTTGTGGAATAGAGACATTGATGTTCAATGAAAAACCTAGGTTCACTAGAAAATAGAAAATAAATACAAAATCAAATGAAACATATTCAAAATCATACTTTTGGAAAACTTATACTAAGGGATCCATATTTACAAAATATAATTTCTAAATGACTTCATTTGATCCCCCAAAAGGTGAAGCAAAATTTGTTTGTCAGCATTTTGATAGGTACGGAGGAGACTCCATCGAGGGTTTGATTTAAGACTAGGGGGGTTCTTTCCAAGGGAATTTGACCTAATGGGGTTTTATCGAACCCTTCAATTAAACCCCTTTAGATGGAACCCCTCAAGGCTTAAATTATTCATTTAAAAAAAAAATATGTGATTTTAGACAAAAATCAGGATGTCCGATAAGTGGGACACACTATTGTGACAACATCCTAATGTGAGTAGTGTAACCGTTAGTATCTAGTGTTGTAAATAAAAAAAGTTAGTTGCTTTGTGTTTATGCCTATTTGTACATGTATGTATGGGTGGGCATGACAGAAAGTAACTCTATTATGCTATTTTGAATTTGTATCATTGCTAGAAAAGTTAAAGAGCAAGCAATGAGCTTCATATGGATGTTGGGTTGAATGGTAGCTGGTACCATGAGAATGATTGTAGCATGCACTAAAAATAAAAATATTATGTGTGGTGTTTATTTATGAAGAAACATTAGTCATTCTAATGAACTAGTGAGTTATTTGAGCCTTATAACTATCTCAACGATTGATGGTTAGATAGCATCATGTGACAATAATATGCAATATCAAATTTGAAGATGCTCAATAACTTTCTTCTCTCAAATCCATACAAAACTTTTCATCATGAGCATGACACCAAAGCCTCAAAATCAAATGATATTTCTAGAATCATGGACTAGAATGTATTCAAGTTGATAGAATTTCAAAGACTTTATTGTGATAGATTGTTTCAATGCAACACATTTTAGGAGGTAAATGCAACACTTTATTGTAATTTGGTTGTCATACTGTTATGCCCTTACTTCTATAGTGTATATGGTTATGAATAGTCAGCTTGTGGCTATCTTAACTCTTAATTAAGTCATATTATCATTTGCTTCTCCTTCTTCTTCTTCTTCTTCTTCTTCTTCTTCTTCTTCTTTGTCTGCTGCTTCTTCTTCTTCTGTTTCTTCTTCTTCTTCTTTTGCTTCTTCATCATCATCATCATCATCATCATCTGCACAGGATTTTAGCGAATTTTTTAAAGATTTTTAAAGGGTTTTTGAAGACAATATTAAAGAAGATACAGTCCGATTTCAGAGGAATTGAAGACTATTGGAGGTATCCCCCTCGAAATGGATTAGGAGGTTGCCCCCTCGAAGTGGCATATTATTATCAAGTATTTAAAGCATATTTTCTATTATATTTAGATATTGTGCAAGTTGTTTCATTACACATACTTGATCTTTATTCTTGAGAGCCTGCACATAAAGAAATATTAATTTTTTTATTAAGAGGAAAAGCTATTGAAGCTCAAAAATAAAGTTAAGTACACTCCATGAATTATAATAACTTTGATGGGTATTTTATGTTTATCGACAATTCCAAGAAAATCCTTTGTAGTTTATGTATCACTTATTGATGCACGATTAATATTATCTACTTTGATTGTCCATCATGCACATAAATCTAGATTGCAACATACATCTAATATTTGTTCAACAAAATGCATAGAACATAACCACAAAATTAATTCAAATTGTAATATAAGGCAATGGCTTCAAAATTATGTTTGTAAAAAATATAGAGATAAAGAGGAACCTCTTAATCTTTAAGTTTTAACCGATCAACATAACTGAAGTGAAGCAATAATGCATATCACTAAAGCAAATAATTTTCATCTTTATGGATAATTTGTTGTATTTGTTTGTAATGTGCAAAGAGAAATGGATTTATTTCAGATTTTATGGTAGATATTTTAAATATATACGTGTATACAGACATGCATACATTTACAAAGTCGTCTGGTCCAAATTAGGTAGCAATAAAATACAAACATGTCTCATTCCACATATTTACAAAACCACCTTATATTCAATTTCATCAATATTTCACATCTCACCTCCTTTGATGATTATATTATAATTGCACATTAACATTACATAGGATATATTAATGACATTTATGTATTTTAATGTAGTTATAATATACATTGTGTTTTTTTTTTTTTAATGCCTTGGTCAACCTTTTTTGTAATATATGTTTGCATTATACACAAGATATTGCAATTGTATATGAGCATGACATTAAAAATTAATGTATCCATTATTTTGAAATAACTAATTCCTTAATAGAAAATTAAATAAATTAAAATTCTTGAGGTTGATACTTTCTTGACCATTTTTGGTGTCTTTCCAAATAATTATCTATATTGATAAATCATAATACATTGAAAGTCACTTAAATTATTTCACCCATGAGATTGTTATAAACCAGTAAAAACACTTAAAGGTGTTACTGGATAACCGATATACACATGTAAATAGAATTGCCGCTAAACACATATAACAAATAACTTTAACCAAAAAAACATAAATACACAATATTTAACTAACAAAACTATTTATATATATACCCATCCATATCATATAACACTTTTAAATACTTTTATTAATAAAATAATATAATAAACACTTTTTCATCCAATTTTTTTTTAAAAAAATTCAAAGATGAATCTCCTATTTGACAGATTCAATTTCTTTAATTTAAAATATTATTATTCAAAAATTCAACTCATATCATACAATTGGCATCATGTTAGTTGCCGACCAACATAATTTTGCACGGCCAAAAAGTTTTGAGAATACTTTTATGGCCAAGACTTTTTTAGACGGAAAAAAGAAGCTGCCGTATTAATTATCAATTACATAAACATCCAAGACTCGCAAAGAAAATTTGTCTATATAATTCTGGAACTTTCCCAAACCTCATGTCTTGTCATGGGCCACCGTCACGAAACAGAAACTATAGTTTTCTAATGGTGGGCCGTTGTAACCTTAAAACGGTTCCACTGTAAAGCGTTACTCTTGTAATTCCGTAATGAAGGCGAATCTTCTTTTTATGATGCCAAACATGTAACCTTGTGGGGACACTCCCCTTGTTTACTTGGACCCAAAGGGACTAAGATAAAGGAGGGTCTTTGGCTTTCTTAGTTTATTGTTAGGGGTTATGTTCTCTACTTTGTTGGTTTGACTTTCGGGCGTGATCCCATCTTCTCTGATTTTAGGATATCGTTAAATATTTTAATTTAGTTTTAATATATGGTCTTTTCATCACACATTATATTTTGACTCCTTTAAATTTAATTAGTCAGTAATATGAGTCGAAAAGGGATTGTTTGCATGTGTTTTGATTTTGGGGTACTATATATTTGTAATGGATAAAAGTATATATTTGGATTTTCATGCTTCTATTTTACGTTACTTTTCACGAATGTCGTAAGTAGACATTGATAGCATTCAATTTGACTTATTTGGCATATAAACCAGTTCTTACCTATAACCCATCGATGAATTATCACTACATTTTACCTTATCCTTGACCAATCCACATTTTGATACCATGCCACCATGGTCTAAGCTGCACTATGGAACCTAGTCTAATCTAATTCAAATTCATCATTTTGTGCTCTAAAGCCAATGCTTTCAAAAAAATAGCCATTATCTTGTTGGCTTGTTTGCCAAAAAGTTCAAGTTAGCATCTATGGATATTGTAGACACTAAAATTTGTCCATGTCCTTACCATGACCTAGTCGACACTTTACTAGGGGCATCATAAGCCATTTTGTCCTAATCCTACTCACAATTCCAACTTAATCACCTTTCCAATTAACTAAATAAATCCCATTTGTTTAGTTAATAATACCCCTTCACATGTCTCACATAATTCAAATTAAAAATTTGAATTATTCCCTCACCTCTCATCACATTGCGACACATGTCACATGTCTCATCTTCCACTTAATCCCTTCACCTATCAAAATAATTTAAATAATCTTTTATTTAAATTAGATTCGTTTTATCACAATCAAACACTTGTCCACTTTCCTTTTGTCTCATGTGGGGTAGTACATCTTGCATTTAATACAAGTCACATGTGCAAGCTAATTCAAATAAAATATTTGATTTATATTCCTTCCAATCTCCTTCGCACACTTGTCACATGACTACGCTTTCTTGAGGTGCAAGGAAACCTAATCAATCCTAGCCATCCATAGCATCTAAACCCTAATTGATCTTGCCCATCCATTCAAACTAGGTCTTTCCTATAAACCTAGCCTCCTCTAAGCTATTTGAGGGGGATGCAATCACATTTCATATTGTTATGCTGCCAAAATCCTGAGCAACCAACATTCAACCATATTCATCAACATCTCCCTTGCATCCATTTCCATCTCCATCTTGCATCTTTCTTCATATTGCATCCATCATCTTGCAGGTATCGATCAAGCCATCATCTTGCACAATCATTTGAGATGTATTAAAGGTTTGGATTTGGTAATGTATGTTTTTGTTTCATCATTTCAGCGAATCCAAATTTTTAATATACATTTTGACACGCTTGGTGGTTGTAACCCTCGTTTTTGTAAGTTTTTTGTGGTCACATTTTCAAGGTTTTAATATTTTTTGTTTGAGTTTTGCAAGTGACATATTGCAGGAGACCTCCTAGCTCAATTCTAACTACGCCATTGAATTCGGAAGACCCAAAAACCCTAAGAAGCATATAAAATTTGCCCTATTTTGCTTCTAAAATTTTTTAGAATTTTTTTAGGGTTGTAGATCCGTACCGTATAGATTTGCAGAGCCCTCTGTGTCTACTAATCTGGGTCCATGTTTTTATTGTAGGCACAAGTTTCATGTTGATATTAATGGTTTCATGTTTATTCATGTTTGTCGAGCTTCCTTGTTTTATTGACCTATACATTGTATTTACTGTAAACCCTAATTGCTAAGACTTCAGTCAGCGGATCCAATTCTTAATCCTTCGTCGCATTCAAACTACTAATTTTAAACTCCATTGCACCCCTGTTTTAAGCCTATCGTCACTTGAAAATCAAACTTCCACCGCTCTTATCTACAGTCAAAACCTTAGAAAGTCCCTGTCACCACCTAGAAATCTATTGTCGCCTCCTCCTAAGCCATTTCTGTTGTCATCGCTTCCTCCCTAAACATTTAGTCATCATCAATTCTGTTGACATACATTGCTCACCACCACTCATGGTATCTCTACCTTGCTCGGCTATGTCTTCTCTAGTCAACCTTTGATTTCCTCTGCCCATTGACATTCGCCACCATTTGCTTTCTGCTAAGCCCTAACATTCCATCGCCACCACTTTTAAGATTCCCGCCAACCACTACTCACCATCCACGTTACCTCTGGCTAGTCGCTACCCTTTATTTTCACTGTTGCTTCCTTTAATCCAACGTAGCCACTGGTTTTTATCCATTAATCCTTCGTGGTGACCTGCACTTCGAAATCTCCTCCTATTGTTAACTTTCCTGCCTTGACCGCTGACTCTATCACATTGACTGACCTCCCTACATTAACCATCAACTAAAGCTTCTTTTGGCAATAAGCTCTCATCCCCTGGTCGCTATCCTGTGAAAAGCTCATTCACTCTCAATTTCATTGACTGTGTCCCGATCTCATTGATTGTGTCTTCAATATACTAGCTGACCTCCACTAGTGTCGCCACCGTCTCTTCCATCTAAATCTTTCATCGGCTACAAAGCCCTACTCCACCACCATCACCTTATTCTACTCACAAACCTCCTATCTACCGCTTAAATCACCTTTAACTGTTGTCTCCCCTTGATGGTGAATTCTAAATGATTAGGTAAGGTTTTAACAGTCACAGATAGTTCAGCACCTCAATAGTGATCGCCACAGGCTTATTAACATTTTAAATAGCTGAGGTTTTAACACTGGTTTATTAACATTTTAAATAGCCTGGTATCCACATTTTAATGAAACCCTAATGGCGTTGGGTGTGGCCATATGGTGAGTTGGCCTTTTGGTCATTTGGCTCCAACACGGGCAGTCAGCGGTTAGACCTATTGGCAGCAGGTCATATAGGGAGTTAGGAGAAGGGGCTAAACCATCGGCCCCCTTTTACTTTTTTTTTAATTTCTTTTTTTATTTTTTGGCTTTGGTTTAGCCACGGTCATATGGATGACCATTGGCTAATCTACCCTTAAACACAACTGTAACCTCCCGCTCTAATCACCAAGCACAAAATTGTCAGCATGTGACCGATGCTAGTCAAAACCATTAGCATTTAACATTAATAGTCAGGGGTTTGTTTGTATCTCCTACATGCATAAATAGGGCATTTTTTTCTTTTTGCCATAACTTTCGCGTACGAAGGTGGATTTTCGTAACATTGGACTCGTTGGAAAGATGGGAGGACAAACTACACAGTGGTGAAAACTAGATTACGTGACTATACCTTTTTTATGCCTTTTTTTTGTAGTCAAAGTCAAATCTCTTTTAAAACTTCAAACACACATAACTTTTGCAATTTTGATCGAATTTTCGTGAATTGTTTTTTAAAAGTGCGTAGAATTTCGTATAGAATATGTTCATGCAACTTATTTTTTTGTATCAGTTCATTTTCATAAGATTTTATCAGACTCTCGATTTTTGCATAATGATCTCCTTGGCTAGTCTACTTGCTTCTTTCTTGATTTTGTGGCTTGCAGGTGACCTTACGGGGCTGGAACAACATCAAGATTAGCATACACAACATCTTGGACAATGAATTAATCAGGTGTACATATTCCATCTCTTATCTCTTAATCTTGTTTGCATCATACGTTTCGATTTGGGCTTAAAACGAACAACTTGTTTGCAATCACACATAAAAAATTGGGCATAAAATCAATAAGTGTCTTATTTGGACTTGGGCTTTAAAAAGAACCAGTGCTTGAATTGTTTGGTGAATTTGCATGCGATTAGGGGTGTGTATATTCTTCTCATGTGCTTTGTGCGATCTTGAGAATCAAAAACATCTCTTATCTATTCATTTTGATTTCTTAAGGGTTAATTTACAAGTGTGAGTGTGAGTCAAGTGTGTGTGTGTGTATGCTCTCTCCTTGCACTACAAGGTGATCTTGGAAATCAAAAACACCTCACTTGGTTCGCTTTTTTTTACCCTTCTTAGGAGGCCTGCTTGGAGACACACCACTCCAAGGGAAGACCTCAATCAAGGCTGAATCAAAAGACACCCTCATTGGGAGTTGGAATCTTGTCACTCTTGGCTAAGCCCCAAAGAACTTTATACCTTTGGGAAGTGAAGGTGAAGGGTGGGTTACCCCTTTCTCCTGGCTGTGTGGCAGGATTTCACTTTCAAATTCCTAGTCAACCTCGTGTAAACATAGCCCAAAACCTAATTGGCCATACCCTATTTCAAACTAGACATTAGGCTTGTTGTTGTGTCTTCAAGTGTGTGCTTAATCATAACATTTAAACCTTGAAAGACAAATTCATCATCTTGTTTGGTGTGTGTGTTCATCCATTTGCTTGTGAAATCTTGTGTTTGATATTACCCTAATCAAACTTCAAATAAACTTCAAATAAACACTTGCCACATCATCTTCAACCAACTTGTCATAACACATATCTTAGACCACCTAATCCACATCATCCAATCCTAATCACCTAATTCATCAATTCATTTTAACTCACCCCCATCCTAAACAAAATCCTAATCATATCCAAGTCATCATCCCATCACATCAACATCATCCTAGTCATTACACATCATCCAATCATTCCAAGCCAAATCACATCCCAACTACATTCATCCCAATCCAAATCCAAATAAACCCAATCAAAAATCAAGACCTTAGTTGATCATCATCAACCGATATCCAAACTTGCTTGAGATCATTAGTCTATCTTAAGTAAGTCATCCAATTAAATCAATCCAATCAACCCTCTATTACTTAAGTGTCATTAGTCTACCTAAGTATAGAGAATCAATCCAATCAACCCCCTATTACTTAAGTGTAATTAGTCTACCTTAAGTATAGAAAGCCATCCATCAAAAAACAAAACAAATCAAATCATCCTAAGGTCTTGAAATTTGATCCCAATCACTCCACCTCATCACCTACATTTCTCATTTAAACCACTTTCATCCTAATCCATTCATCCTAATCACCTCAATCCAAGTCACCCCACCTTGTTATCCCACATCACCCTTACCATTACCCTAAATCATTCTAGTCACCTAACCTAATAATTCCACCATCATTCATCCTAATTCCTTCAAGTCATCCAATCTCATCATCCTAGTCATCTTTGACATCCTAATCATCATCACCATAGTCCTCATCATGCAAGTAAAAGCCTAATCATTTCTAGCCATTACACATCATCAAATATTCATCCAAATCACTCCACATCTCCCACTTGTAACCATGGACATGGCATTTCTAAACAAAACCTATGAGAATAATCCTTATGGAACCAAAAGAATGCTTAATCAACTTAGGTGGTTGTATAGAAAGGAAGAAGACCCTGTGTCACCACAACACCAACAATTCCAACAACATCAAGTCCTAGGTCAATATCAACAATCCCACATTCAATCACAAGCACATAATCCAAACACTAATGCCACCACATCCATACCACAAATCACCCTCACTATTCCTAACAACACCACAAACACAAGTGCTTCCATAAGCATACCATCCAATGATCTTAACTCCATTGCCTTCATATCACAGTTACTTTCTCAACAAACTTCCAACATCAACCTAATTCCACAACAATCCACCTCACAAAACCTTTCACCTACAAATCCTATCATGCCACCTCATCACCAAACCTATCCACATGGCAATCAAATGTCCTTACAAGAACAACATGCAAGTCCAAATGGCCCTATGTACATGAACCAAGCAAGCCCAAGTTCACTTTTGCAACAAACATCATTGATAGACTTAAGTCATCTTGTGCAAGACCTAAAATCCTTTAACAAGGGATAAACCAACCTAGCAAGTGCCTCCTTTGAGTCACCCTCACCATCCAATCATATGCCAACACATGAGCCAACTAGTCCTATCCTAACACCTTTATCAATCCCTTCATCGCCTTCATCATCTTCATCTCCATGTTCCACTGATCCTTCATTAAAAGATTCGATGGAGATACTTTTAGATAAATTGGTCCAATAAAATTTGATTGAGCTATACTCGTTCAAAGCATATTCTCCATCTATGTTTAAACCTTGTTGGTATAAAGATGATGCATATTGTACATACCATAGGTATAGGGGCCATTCCATATCCACTTGTGTCTAATTTCAAAGATTGGTCAAGAACCTAGAAGATTGTGGTAAGATTTTCTTGGATAAAACCAATCCCTCTAATTTCATTATCTTTCCATCTAGCCCAAGTCCCAATCCATCTAATCCTATTATCCATCCAACAAACCCTAATCCTAAGCCTTCAACTTCCACTATTATCATCCATCCATTATATTGTCCATTCACCCATACCCTTGCAAAGTATGTGATCCATTGGCTACTAGTAAGGAATAAAACATTGCCATGTCATCAAACACCTATTCTTGAGCCTCCCCATGAGCCGTTAAACACTTTTTCTAGTCTTCTAGCCCCATCATGTGATCTACAAGCTATCAAGCTTATTAAAGAGCCTTCCACTTCCATTCAAGAAAACCAAGAGTTATGTCAAGAGCATGATCCTAAGCATGAAGAAACAATACCCCCTAAATCTAATCAAGATCAAATCATCCTCATCCAATGTATCCAAAACATGTACCTTTTTTATGATCAAGATGATACCTATGAAGAAGTTATCCATGAGCACCTTGATCCTATCCATAATCCTATAATCCATGAGCAAGACATCCAAATTGCTCCTAGTCATCCGCCATCTAGCCCAATCCATGATCCTACACCTTCCACAAGTGTCATGATGAGACATGTGCCTCCAAAGAAAACATAGAGGATCAAACAAATAATTTGGATCCCAATAAACATAATCAAGATCCTAATGATCCTTCATCCACATCCACTATTGATCTCATTTCAAATCCACCATCATATCCACTTGGTCTATCCACTTTCATTCATGAGTGTTCCTCCTTAGAACACCAACAACCATTATCCATTTTACCTTCTCCATCCACTAATCAACTCAGGTCTAGTGTCCAACCTACACCTAGTCCTATAGTCAATCACATGCTCCAAAACATGAATTACCAAGGTAAAGGCTTAGGCTTTCATGAACAAGGAATTTTGGAGCCAATCCATGTCAATGTCCCCCCACACTCATATGGCCTTGGATATACACCCCAAGGTCAACAATCTAACGATGTTGGTACTTCCTCCACAGTTCCTAAATCCACTTCCATCATAAACCCCATTATATTCCTACAACATATGTTGCCATTCCACCTCCCTCATCCTACAAATGTCAAAAGCATGTGACCATTCACCTTCCACCATCCACTTTACCTCCACTCCTTCCAAATCCTAATATCCCTCCATCTTCTTTGCCACCATTCCTACCAACACCCCATTACCCAATCATTCATAAATACCTTAAATATCCTAATTATGACCAACAAGTGCACGTATTGTATAAACACAGAGCTTCCACTCATTTCATCTGCCACATGGGATTCAAAAATAAACATTTGGATGCCTCCATTCAAAAAGCCACAAATCCTAAGGGTCCTAATGCCTTAGGAAATCAATCCAAGAATTCAAAGCAAGGTACATTAAAAAATCCATCCAAATCCATACCTCCAAAAGCAAAGTCAAAAACTAAAATGATATGGGTCCCTAAAAACAATCAGTCAAGTCAAAAGAGGCATCCACCTCTCAAAAATCCCAACCACCCCCCTCCATTCAAAAATGCCATTCCATTCAAACATTTCAAACATCCCACATGAAAAGCAAAAATCAGAAAAATACTAAGTCCATGTGGGTTCCAAAAGTCCTAAATCATTGATCTCCTAAGAAAACATCACCATTGCTTCCTACACCACCATCCAATCAAAACCTTCCATGTTTAACATAGTGTGTGCAGCCGTTGGTCATGATTCCTTTACATACCTCAATCACTCCATCATTCACTCATTATCCTACATATCTCCCTCATCACCTTCCTATGGTCCATTCTTTTGCATAAGTCCATTATAATCCATATCATAATCCACTATCTACCTTATCCATCTCACTTTCACGCAATCACCCTACCAACATCTTGAGCATAATGACTTGACATGGTCCATTTGTGATGGCATCTTTCTCTAATGGGACTATAACATTACATGGAACTAGACACTTGAGTCCCACCCATCCATATCCCCCCCTTTCCCATTCAAAAATCAAAAAATCAAAAAAGTAAAGAGAAATCCCTTCATCCAACAGTGAAAACCTAGTAAACAGGCACCTTGGATAAGTACCATGATGAAAACTTGGTAAACAGATGTCATATGTAGGTTGATCTTCTATGTCACTTACACTTGGGGGCACCTTGTCTCATCCAAATTATCTATCCCATTATATCATTTTCCATCCTATCATGTCCTATACTATCTTATCCTACCATCCTTATCCATTACACCCACCTACATATACCTATCATATTGAGTCCATCCATCCACCCTTCCTCTTTTGATCTTGATAAAGATATGGGGACAACAATGTTGAAACATGTTTTGGATATCTCTTGATGTACCTCATCCCATCCAACCCATCCTATCATTATCCTCTTGCCATTCCCATTTTCCCATCCTTTCCAAATGAACCCTATCATCTAAGTCATAAGCTTTGTCATGTCAAATCCTATCATCCTCTTGCCTTAAGCATTGTCCTAAAAAATCCTAAGTCTACTACCTAGACCAGGGCATGTTATTCCTATGCAACATAGTCCTTGGAGATCACATCCTTTCTCTCTTACACATACATCCATTCCATTCCATAGCCTATCCTTTTATCCTATCCATTTATTATAATCCTTTCATCCATCCACTATCATCTATCCTTTTGTCCAATCCCATTCATTCCCTTGCACCTAGACTTGGTTTTTTCCCTTGCCATTGGTATCTAACACAAAGGCTACCCCAATTGTAAATCCATTGACGTTCAAAAATACAAAAAAATCAAATATTCCCAAAAATCCAAAAAATCAAATATTCCCAAAAATCCAAAAAGGTTAAATATTCCCAAAAAAACCAAAAAAAAAACAAATATTCAACAAAAATCAAAACAATCCATCAAAACAAATCTAATCAATCAATCAAATCATTAAAATCAAATCAAATGATCCATCATATCAAAACAATCCATCACATCAAATCCATCAAAACAAATCCAATCAAATCATCAAATCAAGCCAATCTATCAATCATCTAATTATCAAAAGCAAATCAAATAACATCATTTAATCAATCCCAATCAAACAATAACCCGATCAATCAATCCACCTTTCATCATCATCATAAAAAAAACACAAATCAGAACTACATCTCATCTTTATCGTTAAGTGCCTTGATCCCATGGATATAGGGTATGTAGGCAATCTAGGATACGAAGGAAGTACTCAAATTCAGGCACAGGTGATAGACCTCTTCCATCTTTAATCTTTCTTCTAATCTTCAATCAATCGTCCAATCAAATCAATTCTTCCAACCCATTCATCAATCAACCCAATCACATTCCTTCATATCAATCTAATCAATTCACTTCAATCAAATCATTCAAGAAATAACTCAAATCCAAGTCATCATCAATCAATACCAGTCAAGCTAATCAATTGTGTCAAATTATCCAATTGCATCCTTGGCCTTGATCCTAATCTTGTCATAAACCAAATCAATTAATTATCATCATCATCATCAATGGGATATATCCTTCCTGCATCCTTGCGTTGATCTAGGGATATATCGTTCCCCACAATGACAACACTATCTATCAAAAATCATCAATCACTTAATCAATCATTGGTTTACAACTTAACAGGGGCAATACCTTGTTTGTTTTTGGTATCATTTGTGCATGCTTACTTTCTTTCTTGTGTGTGTTATCATTTTTCAACTTGCATTTGCATCAAATCCGAATCAACCCAGCTAATATTCATATCTTGTATCTAGACAAGGTTGTATTATGCTGGGGCATGAGACACATCATCACCTTGGTTCTTATACCTTGGTGCATAACGTCTCGTGCTATATCAAACATCATGGTTGCTCACTTTATTGCAGCATAATGCATCCATCCCTTCTTCTATCCATTCCTTTATCTTTTGCCATTCCTTTCATTTTGAGAGCATACCCATGTTTGTCCAACTTGCCTATCCCCTTGAGGGGGCATCATCATCCTATCCTTTTCCTCTATTCCATACTATCCTTTTCCTCTATCCATTTCCTTAGCTTCTTTGAAATGATGTTACTCGACATAAATCACATCATCTCAAAGAGGGACAAAATGTAGACACTAAAATTTGTCCATGTCCTTACCATGACCTAGTCGACACTTTACTAGGGGCATCATAAGCCATTTTGTCCTAATCCTACTCACAATTCCAACTTAATCACCTTTCCAATTAAATAAATAAATCCCATTTGTTTAGTTAATAATACCCCTTCACATGTCTCATATAATTCAAATTAAAAATTTGAATTATTCCCTCACCTCTCATCACATTGCGACACATGTCACATGTCTCATCTTCCACTTAATCCCTTCACATGTCAAACTAATTTAAATAATCTTTTATTTAAATTAGATTCCTTTTATCACAATCGAACACTTGTCCACTTTCCTTTTGTCTCATGTGGGGTAGTACATCTTGCATTTAATACAAGTCACATGTGCAAGCTAATTCAAATAAAATATTTAAATTAGATTCCTTTCATTCTCCTTCGCACACTTGTCACATGACTACGCTTTCTTGAGGTGCAAGGAAACCTAATCAATCCTAGCCATCCATAGCATCTAAACCCTAATTGATCTTGTCCATCCTTTCAAACTAGGTCTTTCCTATAAACCTAGCCTCCTCTAAGCCATTTGAGGGGGATGCAATCACATTTCATACTGTTATGCTGCTAAAATCCTGAGCAACCAACATTCAACCATATCCATCAACCTCTCCCTTGCATCCATTTCCATCTCCATCTTGCATCTTTCTTCATATTGCATCCATCATCTTGCAGGTATCGATCAAGTCATCATCTTGCGCATATCATTCGAGGTGTATTGAAGGTTTGGGTTTGGTGATGTATGTATTTGTTTCATCATTTCAGCTAATCCAAAATTTTAATAAACAAATATATATTAAGGACATCCCTTAAGTCATCATCAAGCAACTAGACATTGCCAAGTGGTAGCAAGAATCAATTAAAAAAAATATTCGAGTTAGAGCACTCAATGCTAGATTCCACATTTAAGCACTACATCATTTCATAAGTCCACAAGATATGTACTTGCATAGCTTGCTTGGCATGATTGTGACATCTTGTTCTCTTCTAAGGACTTGACTATTATTAAGACAAGGCTAGGGCCTTCCCTCAATCTTGAATTCAGTCCCACTATGCTTCTAAGCACAACCAAAAACTTAGAAGTATGTGTAGAAGTTAAAGGTGAGAAAAGTCAATAGATCAATATCAATAGACAATTGAGTCACACCACCTAGACTAGATCATATATCATAACCTAGTCTAGGAACAGGTTGCATGACGATTCTTGGTAGAAATACAAGTTTAATGGAGATGGTCCACATGATATCAATAGTAGAACAATAAACTTAACACTTGAATCCAACATAAGAGAGTAAAAACATAAATTGATTGTACAAATAATAGTAGAACAACATATAATAAGCAAAGTCATTTTAAGGAGATGACCTCCCAAGTCTTCTAATAAGAATGGAATTCCCAATCTATAACTCTACAATTACTTACTACCTCCTCTATATATGCCTCCACCTACTAACATAATCGAGGGGTAAACCACTAATCCCAACATATGTTGACTAAGACTACGATTATTGAAGACCTGGAAATCATGCAAGACAATAACATCAAGACAAAACAATACAAAAATACCTTAACCCTTGTACAAATTTAGACTTCTGATGGGATGGAATGGAGTGCACCCAAGCTCCATTGGATTTGTCCTGTTGATGCTACAATGTGGACTTCTCATGCAACCAACATAACTTAGATGAAATGAAAGCAAAATATGATAATAGAGATAGAAAATAATAGAAATGTGTGCGTGTGAAGATTTGTTGGGGGCTTTGATTTGAAATGAGAGATTAAATTTATAGATAGAGAGGGAATCAAATGGATGGCTAAGATTAGAAGGGTGAAGTGTGAGGTGGACGGATAGGATTAAAAGTTGAAGTTAGTGGTGATGGCGCTTATTTAATGAGGATGACAGGTGACTAAAATAAGGATAGGAGTGGAGGAAACAAGATTTTTAAATTGATTTTGGAGAAGTGCTTATGATGCACATTTAAGGAGGTTAAAATAGGGATGTGAGTGGGACAAGTAATTTAAATAATAAAATTATTTAAATTATGCGAGATATGTGGGATTTAAATAAATATTTAATTTATTTAAATTGGATGATGGAGGAAAATGAGATTAAATAAATAAGATTTATTTAATTTGGTCTAAGAGGAGGATAAAAGAGATTAGCTAAATAAATATAATTTATTTAACTAATGAGAATGATGTAAGGGGTCATAGAGCAAGATGTGTCGCAAGATGTTGCAAGGTGATGCAAGATAATGTCAAAAGGTAATGTTGTAAGACATGGTCAATTTTAGGTGTCTACATTTTGCCACTCTTTGAGATGGTGTGACTAAGAGAAGTAACATAATTTCAAAGAATAAAAGGTATGGATGGAGGGAAAATGATGCCCCATCCACTTGAAGGAGTGACGAGGAGGAATGGATGTAAGGATTGGATGCCCCTTCAAGAAGATAGGTAGGTTAGAAGAACACGAGTATGCTTTTGAAATGGATGAAAGGGGTTCGATAAGGCAATGAATACAAGAGAAAGGGTGGATAAGGTTAAGGGTTAGGAATGGATAGTTAAAATGAATTTTTAAGTTAAAATAAATAGGTGAAATAGATAGTGGACAAAGATAGGTTGAGAGGTGAATAATGGTCTAGAATAGGATTTGGAAATGAATAAGTTATAGTCATAATCGATATGGTGGATAGAGAGGATATAGTTATGCTGGTATAATATGTAGAGCAGCCCTAGTTTGATATAGCAAGAGGATATTATGCAGCAAGGTATAAGGGACCAGGGTGACTTTGTATCCTTTACACGGACTTGCCCAATGTAATACAACCTTGTCTAAACTCATAGATATGAATATTAGTTGTAGTAAGAAGAACTTGATATAAATCCAAGATAAAATGATAACACACACAAGCAAGAAAGCAAACATGTATAAATGATTCAAAAACAAACAAGATAATTTCCCCTGTCAAGTTGTAAACTGATGATTGATTGATTGATGATGATTGGATCAAGGATAGTGTTGTCATTGTGGGGAACAATATATTCCTAGATCAACACAAGAATGCAGGAATGATATATCCCATTGATGATGATGATGATTGATTGATTGGGTTGATAGAAAGATTGGAACAAAACCAAGGATGTGATTGGATGATTTGGGTAGATTACTTTGACTAGATTGGTATGGATTAAGGATGACTTGCATTTGGATTTTATTTCTTGGATTTTTTTGGATATTTGATTTTTTGGAGTTTTGAAAATGTTTTAATTTTTTTAGATATTTTTTGGGATATTTGATGTTTATGGGATGACATTGGATTGTAGTTTGGATAGCCTAGATGCTAGATACCAATGACAAGGGAAAATCATGAATAGGTAGACGGATGGGCAATAGTGGATAATATATGGGAAATACATAAAGGATAGATGGACATAAGAATTTAGGATGTGATCTCCAAGGAATATGTTGCATAGGAATAGTATGCCCCATTCTAGGTGTAATGCTTAGGATTTTACATGACAAAGCTTATGAAGATAGGATGATAGGATTGGTTGGGAAAAGATTGGATATATCAAGAGATGTCCTAAGCATTTTTTAACATTTTTCCCCTATCTTTATCAAGATCCAAGGAGGAAGGGAAGATGGGCATGTGGATAGGTAAATGGCATAGGTAGGTATGAAGATATGATGGATGAAAATGGTAGGATAAGAGGAAAATAATAGGACAGGATAGATGAGAGAACATGCCCCCAAGTGTAAGACATATAGATAAGGAATCTACACATGATGCATGTTTACCAGGTTTTCATCATGGTAATTATCCAAGGTGCCACCAAGGTGGTTTTCACCATTGGACGAAGGGATTTCTCTTTACTATTTTGATTTTTTTATTTTTGGATTTTTGGATGGGATAGGCGAATATGGATAGGAGGAATTTGGAAGAGGATGGGGACTCAAGCATCTAGTTCCATGAAAGATGATAATGTCCCATTATAGAGGGATGTTGTACATGGATCATGTCAAGTGTCATTTTTCACATGGATGTTGGTAGAGGATTGCATGAGAGGGAGATGGAGTAGGTAGATAGTGAGTTATGCAGGGAAGGATAGTGGATTATGATGCAGATTATGCAAAAGCATGGACCATAGGGATATGATGGGGGAAATATACGGGATAATAGATAGAAGATGGGGAGATGGAGGTATGTGGGAATGTTGTGGGAATCAAGATCAACATTTGCACATATCGAATTGGATTTTGAAGCTTTTGAATGGAAGGAGTTGGGATTAATGGAGATGTTTGCTTAGGGGATGGTCGATTTAGTAATTTTGGGACCCAAATGGTCTTAGGAATTGTAGGATTTTGTGATAGGGAATGTGTTTTTTGGGATTTTTTAATTGTGGATTCTTTATTTAGATCAAGTGTTTTTTGCTTGGGGGCCCAAACCATTTTAGTTTTGGACTTTCCATTTGGGGGTGCGGGCTTGAGTAGCCTTTTGGATGAATTTTTCTTTGATTCTTTGCATTGGTGCCCTATGACATGATGATCTTTAGGATTTTTTTCTTTATGTAAGGAGGCATCCAAATTTATATTTTTGAATCCCATGGGGGTTTTGATAGCTTCATGTTTAGTTGATGTGTGCATTCATTGATCGTGATTAGGAATTTTAGGGGTTTTAAGGGAATAAGATGTGTGGATGGAGGGATTAGTGGACTTGTGGATAAAAGAATAAGGGGATGTGAAGATGGGGCTATTAGGCATTGGGAGGAGTGGAGGAAGAGTGGATGGAGGAACGTGTATGGTCACATGCTTTTGAGATTTGTGTGATGATGGAGGAGGGATAACAACATATGTTTTGGTGGTGTGATGGGATGCATGGGGTTTGGGATGGAAAGAAGTGGATTTGGAAGACATGGAGGCGGTACCACCATCTTTAGATTATTTTCCTTGGGATACATAACCAAGGCCATATGATCATGGAGGGACTTTGACATGGATGGGATCCAAAATACCTTGTTCATGAAGGCCTAAGCCTTTGCCATGATAATTCATGTTTTGGACCATGTGATGTGCAATGGGATGGCTATTGTTTAGGACACAAGACACGAGTCCATATTAGATGGGGAGGGTGGAGTGGTGGATAAAAGTTGTTCCTCTTGTACAAGAGAGTCACCACGGATGAAGGTGTTGGGTCCAAGAGGATAGGATGATGGATTTGGAATGGGATCAATAGAGGATGTTGGAGGATCATGAGGATCTTGATCAACATTATTCTTAGTAAGAAGTTGACTGTCTATATTTTCTTGGGGACCATGTGTCTCATCAAGGGAAGTGGATGTTGTTGGATTATGGATATGACTAGTTGGAGGATAGATAGGAGTAGTGTTGGTGAGATTATGGATGGGTGGAGTCATAATCTCTTGATCATGGATAGGATATTGGTCATAGATAATATCTTGATCATAGAAAAGATATAGGTTATGGATAGGTTGATCATATAATGGAATGGAATTAGGGATGGGATTAGATAGGGTGTTTAGCTCTTAATTTGGATGAGGGGTTGATGTTTCCACATGCTTTAGACTAGACTCTTGACATAGCTCTTAGTTTGCTTGAAATCATGCAAGACAAATAACATCAAGATAAAATAATACACAAATACCTTAACCCTTTCACAAATTTAGACTTCTAATAGGATGAAATTTATATCTAGGAACCAATAATAGAGATAATATGTGCCTACTCAACTAACACATTTAACTATACAATTCTAGAATTAAGGGAGTAACACCAATCCTTTGTCAAAATGTTTAGTTGGTCAACTACAAGGTCAACCATCTATTAAGCACATGCATATAAGCATCAAATCTCTTTTCAATTACTGTAGTTGCAACAATCTTTTATCTAGATGTGATTTGGTATTGGTTAAATTTGATCATTTAACTAGATCTAGATTAGTGTATAAGAATTGAATAGTGTAGAAGAATTTATAGACATGATATTTTCATAGTATATGTGGTTGAATTTGAATGCTTCTAGTAGAAAAATGTGTGAGTTTTTGTGTCAACATTTGGGATCACTCTCTATTCAATCCATCATTAGGAGAGGAAAAAACATGAAATAGATTGCAAAACTATGCTATTTAAAAAGGAGGGGAAGGAGAGGAGTAGAAATTGAGAGCCCTAAAGAGTGATAAACTTTTAAAACCAAAATTCAAAATGAAGAAAGAAAGTGAAGAAATTAAAACTAAAAACTTATTAAGAGAAATAATAAATTATTGTTATAATAATGATACTATAATAAAACTTATGTCAAAATATTATTATAATCATTAGTATTATTAGAATAATAATAATAATAAAATATAATATTTATAAAATCTTTAAAATTATTATAATTTGTTATAATTATATTATAGTATAATTATTATATTGTAAATATAATATATATAATAATAATTATTCTTTAGGTGGAAAATTTGATTTGTTAATGTTCTAGTGTTTAGATGTTTAAATCCACCTCTCCACTATACATTCAAGGATCTAGGGTCAAGTGATGAGCACTATCATACCCTAGATCACTTACAAATGTAGGGAAACTTGGATTAGGGAATTTAATTATTAATTTTCCTTCTCTTATGCCCAATTAACAATTAAAACCCTAATTATGCAAATACAACAATAAATTGATGAATGACGGAAAAAGATCTTGCAAATAGGAGTAAAATATCAAATCACAGAATACCTATTTTCGGGGTTCCAAAGCAGACCAGTTGGGGACACTGGAGCGGATGCCCAA
The DNA here is from genome assembly GCA_027924645.1 of Cunninghamia lanceolata. NCBI lineage: Eukaryota > Viridiplantae > Streptophyta > Pinopsida > Cupressales > Cupressaceae > Cunninghamia > Cunninghamia lanceolata. Next base: position 4,361,998 of record BSBN01000263.1, on the reverse strand, counting down.
GTCCAAGGTACCAGTTTCTTCATAGGATATGGACCTCCTTCCAACACTGATCAGCCCTGTAACTTCTGTTTCCCAAACATTGAATGCAGAGGACACTAGAGCGAGCACCCAAGTCCTGGAAGTGCTCCTGTGTCCTACTTTTCTTCAGATCCAGAATCCTTGATGCCTGCCAATCCTTCCTACAACTCCACTTTTCCCAAATGCGATACCTGTAACTGGTAATCACAAGACTTGGTTTGGGGGTTGTGGTGTTTAGAGGCTTGCCTCAGTCAAGCCCCAGAGGACACTTAAGTCTCCGAACACCATTGTCAGATAAAGAGTGCCTATCCTTGTGAGGTAGAGGCAAAACCCAAAGGAATCAATGATGAAAACACAATATTATGTCACCTTGTAGTGAAACTCTCATGGGAGGAAGATGCTCTTCATGCCATGAGGAAGTTGATGCTCAAATCTGTAAATATCAATACACAAAACACACAAGTCTGCTCTTGCCACACAATGAAAGCCTTGAATCACCTTGAGAATACTTGAACATCACAATTGCCATCTAATTGAAATCTAGTTTACAAATGAATGCCTTTTTATATGCAACTACAAACACTCCTGCCAAGATTTTCATAATTCAAACTTACCGTGTCGACAAAGGGACCTAATAACGGTCACAAACTAACACCCAAAAATTAGGGCTACCCTAAAATAGGGTAGGACTAGGGCATGGGCACCCAAGTCCTCCCCCCTATTTTAGGCAGGGTATAGCTCAAGGGGTCCACCTAGGTCCAATTTGCCAAGGAACCTAGGTCTCATTCCATCAGGATACCAAAATATGAACTAAATTATCCTAAATGCATGCTAAAGACCTGGGAGCTAAACCTAATGTGGGAAAAGCCCCCAAGGGGACATTTTCTGATATTACAATTAGCCCCCACTTTAATGTATGTATAAATGTGAGGCCAATACATGCATTAAAGTAAGGTCACAAACACAACAAACACATCGAACACAGAGAAGACACACCAATCACATAGAAGATAGTAACAGGCATGTCAAACATGGAGAAGACAATTACAGTCACGTAGAACATAGAGAAGACAGTCAATGCATAGAAGACACATTAATGCATGGAAGACAGAAATGATATCTTTTCTTTTCTTTTTCTCATATATATGAAATTCAAATGCAAGTACTGCAAACAAAACAAATCTCCCATAATGCAGAAAGCACTCATTGCGCTGGTCTTTAGACTACATATATGGGGAAACACACACACAAGACACGCAAAACCTCCCAAAATGCAGGATGCACTCATTGAGCAAGTCTTAAGACTACATATGGGGCAACAAACACGCCACACAAAACAAGCATGCCAGAACACACACACTTGAAGACACGGAGAAAACATGGTAGACAAGCAATGGAGTGTACCTATTTCTAAGTCCAACACCATCTTAGGCACATTACAGGCACACATCAATGATTGGGCTTCACCATAAAAATCACTGAAAACACGTTTAAGGGTTGAGTTATTCACATAACCACTCCCTGCCTCCATAGAGGACTTTTGAAAATGATAGGATGATGTAATCTGCTCCAAGAAATACACCATCCCCACCTCCATAGAGGTCTTAAGAAAAGGATATATGTGATATCCCAACTTTGCAGAGGGCTTACATGATTGATTGATTGATTACAAACAAACTTAGGATGTAGGATGTACTCATCGAGCAAGTCTTTAGACTGCACATGAGGACAAGCAAATAGCTAACATCTACAACAGACAACTTACCTTATTTATGCCCCCAACTTAAGGTGGTTGATATCAGGTATCGATATCAAGCACGTTAAGGTAGGAATAAAACACACAAGGGAACACTAACTTTTGCAAAGCCCATGCCCCCCAGAGGTGACATGTACTTCACGATCACCAAATGTTCCCACAAACACATCCCTGCAAGAAACATGTTAGTGTCTACAACATCATGATAAATAACAACATCAATGCATATGATTAACCACACAAAGAGCCAAGGTTATACAATGAATTTAGAGTTCAAGGATAACCGTGAGGCTATATCACGAAGCTCTCTGAATCGAGTACCGCCAAGGCTAGATTCAAAGATGAACAAAGGTGCATAGAGCAGCAGTATTGTTAAGGTTTGTAAATGTGATAGAAACATCATGAAATTCACTATGCGGAAAGCACAAGTGCTTCCACTAGCCAAGTGTCAGATAAGATATACAACCCCATCGTCATATTAGGAACTAAGTCCATTTTTTGATTGCTCTTGAAAGGGACACTAGGTCTGTATCAGTATAAATGTTTGTCGTCATCCGCCCACTAGATGGAAACACTAGAGGAAGGGAAACAATAAATAAGAGAGGAGAAATAAGTGTCTTAGTGACAATCATATAGGAGGGTGCCCCCAAGTCACCAACCACAACGCTATGTACGTGAGACACAACACACAACAATGAAATCAAAGAGAGAGGAAATATAGAAGAATGATTATACAAATAGAAGGTCACAACAAAGGTAATCTCCTAGTATCCTGAACCTTACGGGAGAATCTGAGGTCATCCCAGGAGACCTAAACAACATATAACACATCACGGGGGATGTACATCATGGGAGAAATAAAGTGGTGCAGGAGCACATTCTCTGTAGTGCAGGGTCATCTTTTCTTTTGTTTTCTCATAAGGCTCTTAAGCCATTTCATTTTGTAATAAGGGTCAATTTGGTCCCATGAATGTAATTGTGCAAGGCACACATGTAGTTTTGCTTGTATGAAGGGTAAACCAACGGCTAACTGATTTGAAAATCAGTTTGCACGGTTGGAGGGGATAACTGCTGTCTCTACATCTTCTTTAGAGGCAGGTTGTATGTCACACGGAGCAGAGAGAGAAGTGTGTATTACAACAAGTTCTTTTTGATAACTGAATAAAGAGAGTTCTGGGTATGATCTGTGTTGATTTTCTTGGTTGTTCTTAGTGATTTGATATCTTTATCCTGATTTTGTAAATGGAACCCTAACCGGATGCTATCTGTCAATCCATAGTGACTCTATAGTGTGCAGATGGTGTAAAACCCACGGTTCCACAGTGGCTGGTTCGTAACCTAGGAGTAGGGTTTTGATTCATACATGGAGACCCTTTCCTCTGTCCGCTGAAGCCCTGTGTAGTATCAGTGTGATGGGGGAAAGACTTTTCACGTTTGTTGTTGTTAAATTCTTGCCCAGGAAGCCAGCGAGCTCAGTCAAGTTTGACTAGACATCGTCATGTGGCTAGTCGGGAAATCGGAGTGAAATTGGATAGTTTTGATGTGGGATCAGACTGCTACAAGTGATCGAGGGTTTGATATATGAAACGACCAAATTCCATTGTTCTGTCGAAAGGAATCCGAGTTCGGCGTCACATAACAGTTGGGAGTCTATCGGTGTGAGATCAAGTGTCGGAATAGCTTTTTGAAGGACCACCGATAGATTATGTCTAACCGATGAAACTGACATCGGCGTGAAATACTCTCCGTCTTGTCGAAGATTGGTATAGTGTCGGAGACACATACCATTGTTATTCACATCGGTGAGAGTAATGATATCGGGCTAAGGAAAATACATTCAGCCGACGGTATAAAGTTTCACCGATCGGTGAGACATCCTCGGAGTTTCGCTGATAAAGAGTATCGGTGTGAGGAACCTTGTCGGGGGAAGCCGAAGAAGTCACGGCGACCGTTAGAGTCTCGCCGATAGAAGTTCATCAAAAGGAGTTCTAGAAGTCTCAGCGACAAAGGACTCGTCGGAATGAGGTGAACCATCGGGGCCACGAACCGGAGTCTTACCGAAGTAAGAAGTCTTACCGACAGCTTCTTGGTGATAAGCACATCAGTGTGAGATACAATATCGGTAGAGAAGAGAAAAGTTCCACCGACGATCAAGTCAGACCGATGGAGAAGCGGGAGTTAGACACTCATCGGTGTGACCGATAGCGTCGGCAGAAGATTCAAGGAGCCCGCCGATAGAATAGTGTCTTGCCGATAGGCAAGAGGGGGATTGCTTCGGTGAGAAAAGTTAAAGGTCTTGCCGATAGTGAAGACATAGTCAAATCTTCATTCGCTTCTGCTGGCACTCTGCATCAAATTGGTATCAGAGCCAATATTCTGAATCATAGCCATGTATGTCAGACGAAGAATTGGAGATAGAAACAGAGGCTAGCACAATGCCTCCCAAGACGATGAGTAAAGCAGCCATCCAGAAAATGGTGGAAGAAATGCTCGAAGAGAGACTAAAGGAAGAAAGATCCAAAGAGAAGGATGGAAGCACTTCTGAGTCAGAGGAGGATGAAGAAGGAGAAACTGGGGAGAATCCTCAAGGAGAAGGTATGACTGCTGATCAAAAGGCATTTCTGAACACACTCAAGGGTCATGGAGATAGTGGTGATCCGAAAATGGATGTTCCCACGTTCAATGGGAAACTGGATGGAGATACTCTGGTGGACTGGATTGAAGCCATAAGTAATTACTTTGACTTCAAAGAGTATAGTGACAGTAAGAAAGTAAAGTTTGCAAAGACCAGACTGAGAGGTTCTGCATTGGTTTGGTGGAACTACACTCAATGTGAAAGGGAGAAGGTTGGAAAGAGTCCAATCACCAAGTGGAGCAGAATCGTGGCCATGCTGAGAACCAAATTTCTACCATGTGATTATGATCTGCAGACTATCAGAAAGTTTAATCATCTTAGGCAGAAAGATATGGACGTGGCTACATACACTGAAGAATTCCATAGATTGAGCATGAGAGCCAATCACAGAGAAGAAGAAAAAGAGATGGTGGCCAGGTACCTGGATGGACTGAGGTACAATATACAGGATGAGTTCAGTATGGTGGTTCCCAAGACTGTGGATGAATGTTTTTAGTTAGCCTCTAGGGCAGAGGATAAACTGAAAAGGAAAGGTGATCAAAATAACAGAGGAAGAGGTGGCAGGAACAATAGAGGAAGAGGTAATTTTGGCAGAAGACAGCCAAACAAAGGTGAAAGTTCCAGTCAACAAGAATCACGTTCTGATACAGAACAAAAAGGTGGTGGTTTCGGAGGTTGGAGAAGACTTAATGGCAGAGGAAGAGGTGGTGGTGCAGGCAGAGGACGTGGAGTCTTCACTGGAAGATGTTACAACTGCAATCAAGTAGGCCACACTGCAAGTAAGTGCCCTGAGAAGGCATCTAGATCTCATGATGGTGGGAGAAGGAACCAACTATTGCAGAAGGATGATTGTCAAAGTGTAAACTCACCAATTGGTAGTGCTGCACCAGTGCTTGAAGGAGAGAATATGATGATTAAGAGGACCCTCGTGAAGATGCCATTGAAGCAGGAGCCCCCACAAAGGAAGAATCTCTTCAGAACCCAAGGAATAGCATATGGTAAGCTCTATAAAATCATTGTTGATTCAGGTTCTACTGAAAATGTAGTGTCTACTGAAATGGTAGAAAAGTGTAAACTGAAAAGATTACCCCATCTTAATCCTCACAAAATATCTTGGTTGAATAAGAATCAGAACTATTTGGTGGAAGAACAAACTTGGGTAGAGTTTGAACTAGGTGATTATAGGGATAAGGTGCTATGTGAAATTATTCCTATGGATGCTTGTCACCTTCTTCTTGGACGACCTTGGCAGTATGATGTGAAGGCACAGCATGATGGTGAAAAGAATACATATATGATCACCAAGAATGGTCAGAAATTTCAGATGGATCCCTTACCAGAGCAGGTTGGAGAGAAGAGCAACGACAACAGTGTCATGTTAGTGAGTGGCAAAGAGTTCCTACAACTCATGAAGGAGAAGGATACCCAAGGGTATGCACTGATGATGAAGCCTGTATCCAATCAGCAAAGCAAACAGCAGAAGGAGATTCCATTGGAAGTGCAACAATTACTGGATAAGTACCAAGATCTTGTGGTAGAGGATACTCCTAACTCCTTACCACCTATGAGGGACATAAGTCATCAGATTGAATTGATTCCTGGAGCCACATTACCCAATAAAGCTGCCTACAAGTTGACACCACAGTAGAATGAAGAAGTAGGTAGACAGATTCAAGAACTTTTAGAGAAAGGTTTGATTAGGAAAAGTCTTAGTCCATGTGCAGTCCCTAGTGTACTTGCTCCTAAGAAAGATGGCAAATGGAGATTATGCACTGATTCAAGGGCTATCAATAAGATCACCATAAGGTATAGATTTCCTATGCCAAGAATTGAGGATCTGTTGGACTATCTTGGTGGTTCATGTTACTATTCCAAGATTGATTTGAAATCTGGTTATCACTAGATCAGAATAAGGCAGGGAGATGAATGGAAGACTGCTTTCAAAACAAATGAAGGACTCTATGAGTGGCTTGTCATGCCATTTGGTCTCAGTAATGCTCCAAGCACATTCATGCGGTTGATGAATGAGGTACTTGTAGAATTTATTGGAAAATTTGTTATTGTTTATCTTGATGACATATTGATTTTTAGCAGGACCAAAGAAGAGCATGTGAAGCATCTTGGACAGGTGTTAAAGAAATTGCATGAGAGTAAGTTGATGATCAACTTGGATAAATGTGATTTTATGAAAACTGAACTAGTGTATCTTGGATTTGTGATTTCCAATGGCTGTTTGAAAATGGATCCTACAAAAGTTGAGGCTATTCTCAATTGGCCTACTCCTAAGACAGTAGGAGATGTAAGAATTTTTCATGGTTTGGCAACTTTTTACAGGAAGTTCATTAAAGGGTTCAGTCACATAAGTGCTCCTATTCTCAATACCATCAAGGGTGGAGTGAAGTGTAAATTTCAATGGATAAAACAAGCAGATGATAGTTTTGAACTGTTGAAACAGAAAGTGGCCAAGTTACCTACGTTGGTACTCCCTGATTTTGACAAAGTATTTGTTGTGGAATGTGATGCAAGCCAACAGGCTATAGGTGATGTTCTTAGTCAGGAAGGACATCCAGTAGCATTCTTTTCAGAGAAGTTGAATGAGGCCAAACAGAGGTATTCTACCTATGACCTAGAGTTGTATGCAATGGTGCAAGCTCTGAAAAAATGGAGACATTATTTACTGCCAAAAGAGTTCATTGTTTTTACTGACAACCATGCTCTTAGCTTCCTAAATAGTCAAGAAAAGTTGAATCATAGGCACATCAAGTGGATGGAACAATTGCAGGCCTATACCTTCACTATTAAGCATAAGAAAGGTGTTGCCAACAAAGTGGCAGATGCTTTGAGCAGAAGGACACTGGTCATACAGGAAGTACAAATGGAACATATGGGTCTAGAATGTCTGAAGGAGTTGTACAAGGATGATGCAAATTTCAAGGCTGCCTATGAAGTGTGTGCAAGTTTGGCTAACACTTTTCATGGTGAGTATTCTGATTTTGTGCTGCAAGAAGGGCTCCTATTTAAAGGTAGTTTGTTGTGTGTTCCTAAATGTTCAATGAGGGACAATATCATCAAGGAGAAGCACAATGGAGCCTTAGGAGGACATTTTGGGTTGGACAAGACTTTGGAACAAGTCACCAGGTTCTATTATTGGCCCAAGGTACAGACAGATGTGAGGAGATATGTTGCAAGCTGTACCATATGTCAAAAGGCCAAAGGTATGTCTTCTAATGCTGGTTTGTACCAACCACTGTCCATTCCCACCAGACCTTGGGAAAGCATTAGTATGGAATTTGTGCTTGGTCTTCCTAGGACAGCAAGGGGTGTAGACAGTGTTTTTGTCATTGTGGATAGATTCAGTAAGATGGCTCATTTTGTGCCATGCAAATGCACAAATGATGCATCTCATATTGCTGGTCTCTTTTTTAGAGAGGTGGTCAGAATTCATGGTTTACCCCTATCAATTGTTACTGATAGAGACTCCAAATTTGTTGGTCATTTTTGGAGGACCCTATGGAGAAAATTGGGCACTCAGTTGTCTTTTTCATCAGCCTACCATCCCCAGACTGATGGTTAGACTAAGGTTGTTAATAGGTCCTTGGGAAACCTTTTGAGATGCCTTACCAAACAACATGGATTGGCATGGAATTTAGTGATCAGTCAAGCTGAATATGCTTATAATGATTCAAGAAACAGAAGTACTGGGAAAAGCCCTTTTGAAATAGTTTATGGTTTCCACCCAAGAGGACCACTTGAACTCAAAGACCTCCAAGGATGGGATAAACGGAGTGCTCTAGGAGAAGACTTTGCTGCTACCATGAAAACAGTACATGATCAGGTCAAGCTTCAGTTGGAGAAAACTGTCTCCAAGTACAAGGATAGGGCAGATCTGAAGCGAAGGGAGGTACAGTTCAAGGTAGGAGATTTGGTGATGGCCTACCTCAGAAAGGAAAGATTGCCTAAGGGGCAACCAACCAAATTGTTGATGAAGAAGATAGGACCTTGTAAGGTAGTGCATAAATTTGGTCCAAATGCATATGAGATAGAATTACCATCTGGCCTTGGTATCTCTCCCATTTTCAATGTTGCAGACCTGTTCCCTTTTAGACCTCCATTACATGCTGAAGATGGCTCAGATGCTGTGATTGAAGATGAAGACTGGATCAGAGATTTACCTCCAAGTAAACCTTTGCAATTGGAATGCATTTTGGATTCCAAAATTGTCAAGAAGACAAGAAAAGGGGTATACAAAGACTACTTGGTCAAGTGGCAGGATCTTCCTGATTCAGAGGCAACCTGGATGAGTGAAGCCGATATTCTAAAGCATGGGACGACACTTCAGCAGTTAGCAACTCAAGGGACTTGAGTTTTTCCTGCAGGGGGAGTATGGTGCAGGAGCACATTCTCTATAGTGCAGGGTCATCTTTTCTTTTGTTTTCTCATAAGGCTCTTAAGCCATTTCATTTTGTAATAAGGGTCAATTTGGTCCCATGAATGTAATTGTGCAAGGCACACATGTAGTTTTGCTTGTATGAAGGGTAAACCAATGGCTAACTGATTTGAAAATCAGTTTGCACGGTTGGAGGGGATAACTGCTGTCTCTACATCTTCTTTAGAGGCAGGTTGTATGTCACACGGAGCAGAGAGAGAAGTGTGTATTACAACAAGTTCTTTTTGATAACTGAATAAAGAGAGTTCTAGGTATGATCTGTGTTGATTTTCTTGGTTGTTCTTAGTGATTTGATATCTTTATCCTGATTTTGTAAATGGAACCCTAACCGGATGCTATCTGTCAATCCATAGTGACTCTGTAGTGTGCAGACGGTGTAAAACCCACGGTTCCACAGTGGCTGGTTCGTAACCTAGGAGTAGGGTTTTGATTCATACATGGAGACCCTTTCCTCTGTCCGCTGAAGCCCTGTGTGGTATCAGTGTGATGGGGGAAAGACTTTTCACGTTTGTTGTTGTTAAATTCTTGCCCAGGAAGCCAGCGAACTCAGTCAAGTTCGGCTAGACATCGTCATGTGGCTAGTCGGGAAATCGAAGTGAAATTGGATAGTTTTGATGTGGGATCAGATTGCTACAAGTGATCGAGGGTTTGATATATGAAACGGCCAAATTCCATTGTTCTGTCGAAAGGAATCTGAGTTCGGTGTCACATAACAGTTGGGAGTCTATCGGCATGAGATCAAGTGTCGGAATAGCTTTTTGAAGGACCACCGATAGATTATGTCTAACTGATGAAACTGACATCGGCGTGAAATACTCTCCATCTTGTCGAAGATTGGTATAGTGTCGGAGACACATACCATTGTTATTCGCATCGGTGAGAGTAATGATATCGGGCTAAGGAAAATACATTCAGCCGACGGTATAAAGTTTCACCGATCGGTGAGACATCCTCGGAGTTTCACCAATAAAGAGTATCGGTGTGAGGAACCTTGTCGGGGGAAGCCGAAGAAGTCATGGCGACCGTTAGAGTCCCACCGATAGAAGTTCATTGGAAGGAGTTCTAGAAGTCTCAGCGACAAAGGACTCGTCGGAATGAGGTGAACCATCGGGGCCACGAACCGGAGTCTTACCGAAGTAAGAAGTCTTACCGACAGCTTCTTGGTGATAAGCACATCGGTGTGAGATACAATATCGGTAGAGAAGAGAAAAGTCCCACCGACGATCAAGTCAGACCGATGGAGAAGCGGGAGTTAGACACTCATCGGTGTGACCGATAGCGTCGGTAGAAGATTCAAGGAGCCCGCCGATAGAATAGTGTCTTGCCGATAGGCAAGAGGGGGATTGCTTCGGTGAGAAAAGTAAAAGGTCTTGCCGATAGTGAAGACATAGTCAAATCTTCATTCACTTCTGCTGGCACTCTGCATCATAAAGGGTTAGAGATACTTACCTATAAGGCCCTGGTAGGCTAGCGGGTATCGCGAATCTTGATCTTTATCTTAATGGTTAAGGCATTATCACTTCGTCTCTCTTCCATATGTTCATGAGTTTGTGAGGGTAATCATGTAGGAAAGGTTTCTCTTAATGATGGTTGAGAGGGGATGTTGCCATTGTTTGTGTCAGCTATAGGAGCATTTGAAATGCCATTTAAATTAGCTTGTGGAGGCATCTGAAAGATACCCATTTCCATCCCTATATAGAGTGTTGGAATGGATTAAACCAAAGGGATAGCTTGTTCTTCCATAGCATGTAGGATTTCATTGCTTTCCAGTGTATGCGATGGTTCATGATCTATTTTCTGGTTTATCATGTAATTGAGAAGTTCTTGAACATTAGGTGGCAAATTATCATTAAATTCAAGAAAATGGTCACAAAGAGAATCTGCATCATCCAGAGCTTCATCCTGATTAGGGAGAGTGCGAAGGGATGGCAAAGTAGTGTGGATAAATATATCAATGATATATTTTTCTTGTGCCAATATATCCTCACCAAGTGGGGCTATGTTGGGACAAGTCTCTTTGTTTGATAAATCATCCATTGCTATGTCATTCTCATAGGTCTCAGAAAGGATTTTCATTATATCATCATGAAACAAAGGGAGGGTGGGAGTAAAGTTATCATCACTATGTTCCTCATGATTGTTCTCAGCTGTAAAAGTTTTGAGATTCTCCATGATTGAAGGAAAAACATCTACAGTTTCACAAAAGTTATCAAAGTAGGCTATTGATTGAAGGATATCACATGTAGCACCATTGGTTATGTCAATGCCATAGATGTATGCGATTTGATGCAAGTGTAGACACCCAAAATTGACTCATTATCATTAGCATCAAATATTGCATTAGCTATCATCTGCATTTGTCTAACACACTTGAGCAATGTCCCTAACACTTATTTCTTCTATTAATTAAATAAATTTATATTTATTTAATTAATTCATTAGCTATTTCTTCTAAGCTATAATTAAACAATCTTTAATTATTTAATTATCTTCTTTCTATCTATTTTTAATTAAATAAATCTTATTTATTTAATTAAAAATCCTTCATAAGCCCACTTTCCAATTAATTAAATAAATTTTATTGATTTAATTAATTCCTCTTATCATTTATCTCATGAGCCGACATGTGTGCCTCTTTAATTTAAAAAAAGATAAGTGGTACTACATCTTTTATTTAATATCTTTCACATATAGTACTTTTTATGTATATGGTCACACATAAGCCTTATCTTTCCTCCACTTGCTATCTACACATTCACCTATTATCATCTTTTAATCTTAGCCATTCACAAAGCCACCAAATCTCCACCATTGATTGATTTTGGTTGAGTTCTATATAAACACCCTCTCATTCCATACTACATGGATCCATCATTCATATAGCATCTACATTATCATCTTAAACATATTGAGCATTTTAGCATCCATTGAGCATATTATCATTATCATCCATCCATCATGGCAGCTTTTACCTTCATAATTGTTCATTGTTGAAGAAGCAATCGACATCATAAACAAGGAATCATACAATCTAGGTGATATTGTTCTTGAATTGCATGCTTTTGATTTCACTTGGATTAGATTCTTTGATGATGGTAGGGTTAGGTTTTCATGGCTATGCTTGATCTTATTAACCTAATTTTTTACCTATCACATTTTGGCATGCCGATGGGACTCACGTCCTTGATTAACTTTGCTATTTGAAGTTGTTTTTGTGAAGATCAAATTTTTTGAGTGCTTACAGCAAGTTCCAGCCGCTTCTGAGTGAAAATCAGTCGCTATTTGAGTATACACATCACTTTTCAGCTGAAACCTACCTCTTTTAGCATTCCTGGGATCGCTTATGAGAAATAGTAGTTTCTTATTGCCTGTTTTGCACCACTTACAAGATAACAGTGGTTGCTTATGCTTATTTGAATCAATTTTAACTTAAGAGTGATCGCCTTTAGCCATCTGGATCACTTTCTACAAAACCAAGTTTTTGTTATATTCTATTTTTTTGCAGATCTGAGTCACTTATGACCCATAATCAGTCCCCTGTTGCTTTTTCGTATCGCTTATGAGATTTATCATTCCACATCTGATATTACTGGCATCACTTCTGATTTGTAACATTTCGCTTACAGCAGAATACAGTTCGCTTGTGATCAACAGTTGATTGCCTCTGGTAAACTGTGTCATTTTCAGTCCTTATCATTTGTAGTTTGGTCTTCTTGGCTACTAATTGGGTATTTGTGCAGCATCTTATCGATTTTCCAAGAAAAGGAGGTTATCAAACTACTAACATGTCTATTGCAGCTTCGATCGGTCCAAGACTTGTAGTTTTTCACTAATTTAGGAACATTTGGGCTTGGTGCTTAAAAAGAATCATTGCTTGCTCCGTGCTTGATTTATCTTTCTTGATTGCTTGCATGTGCTTTATTGTAACCCAAATTTAATAGAAAAGGTATCCTCTCCCCTTTCCTATCAAATGGATCTTGGGTGTATGAGAACTTGTTATTATCTCTAGAGGGCCTGCCTTCCTGGTGTGAGAAGGGGTACAACCCAAGTGGTAATGGGCTAAAGCCAAGTCCTTTTGAGCCTCTATATAAGAAAAGTGTTTGTGTCGAAAGCCACAAAAAAATGAATGTTGTTGTGTTATACTGACAACCAACCTCCCCCAAAACCCTCCAAGGCATAACCCTTAAAGGATGGGAGACTCCATAATAGAGAGTAGCGCTGCCGCACGTATAGCTACCTGAATGGATGCCCTTATTAGCAACTTTATGTAGTAGCCAAAAACCTTCTATTTGTTGACACAAAAGGTGGGACCTTTGAAGCCGCCCTGATTCAAATGGTTCTTAGAAGAGATAACAAGGACAATCCTAAGGTTTGGTGGGGGGACAAGCCTTGGGAAACCCATATCTTGGTATGCGTGAGAAGTGTGTGCCGCGGAGAGGAGCCAATGCTACCAAGATCCTAAAGCTATCTACTTTGAATAAGAATGGCCAGGGGACTCAACAAATATAGTCCTTTCCTAGCCTAGGTTGTACAAGTTTGTGATTTTTTTGAGCGTTAGTGATTGCAATTACTATTTTCTTGTCAAAAACACAATTCAAACATATTTTCCTGATAGACACAGTCACCTTTGAGCTTAAACTACTAGCATACATACAATCAAATCACTTCTAAACAACAGTCAGTCACCTTTTGCCTAAACTGAATCACTTTTAAACAACAGTCAGTCATCTCTGGTCTAAACTGCATCGCCTTTGATTAACAGTAAATCACTTCTAAATCAATACTAATTGCCTATACCAAATTGGCTTGCCTCTGGTTAACGCTGTAGCCTATTACCCGAACCAAAACCAGATCGTATTTAAGTTATTACTAGTTGCTTATGACCTTTTCTAAGTCGCATCTGAGATATTACCTATCGCATGTGGTCAATTATCAGCAAATCTTAGTGACTCAGCCGAATCAATTACACTTCCAGCTTGCTTAGCCTCATCATTAGCTTTCAGCCTTATCTCTGATCATTAGCAGATACCTGGACTTTGTCTCCTACTTTGAGCTTACCAACCAATTGGACTTTGTGAACTTTTCATCTTTTTGAGATCCCAAACCCACAAACTAAACATCAATCAACCAATCAATCAAACTGATCAATCAACAAAACATCATCTTTTGGCTTTAGATTTAGCAACATCAGCAAAACAACAATATTAGCAAACAACTTTTCCCTTGATTGTGTGAGCTATTTTCTAGGGAAGTCCAACCAACAACAAAGAAACTAAGCAATCTAACAACAAAGAAAAATAGCAAACCAACAACCAACCACCAGCAACCAAACAATCAGCAAACCATCATCTTTTGGGTCTTAAAACCTTGACAAGCTAAAGTTCAATTTTCAACATCAACCATCATGCCTCAAACTAGGAGTCAATATAGAGCTTAAATGGAAGCCAAATTGTGAGCTGAGATGGAAGCCAACATGCAACAATCTAGACCAAACCCTCTTAGAGACGTGACTCAATTTATGATCGGTATGCCTCCTCACATGTTTGTGCCCCATGGGTACACCATTGGAGAGTTATCCTCACAATAAATGCAACCTCAAATATTTTTAGAGACTTATGAAGAATAATCCCAAGAAGACTTATCAGAATTTTGAGATACACATGTATGGGATCAATTCGAGAGACTTGTTTTATCTGATCCTAACTGCTACTTCTTGCAATTAGCACATATGGGAGCTAAATTACCAAGAGATTTTGACATATCCACTATTAGAGAGCATGATCCAAATACTCCTATTGTTGTTGCAAAGGGACCATCCACTATAGTCACACCATCCCATACCATTTTACAAACTCCATCTTCCAACCCATCTCTTTCATTGCCTGTTGTTACTTCATTCTATCCACCACACTCGGAGTACACTTTAGAACCTTTGATAACTCCAACTAATGTACTCCCTTTTCTTTTGCAAAATCTAAACATTCCACCTTTCCATGTTTTCCAACATACTCCTTCTCCCACCATGATCATTTCTATGCCTCAAGTAACACAAGCTGTCCATATTGCCCAAGTGTAAACTTCTCAAACATCACAAGCTATCCCCATATCCCATATTCTGCAAGCTTCCCAAGCTATCCAAACAACACCAACGGTCCAAGCTTCACAACCGTCGCAATCCGCTACCCCCATTGCATCACATATGGACACCACATCCCATATTTCTATCACTGCTAATATGATCTCCACTATCTTCACTAATCCATCTAATAGATCATATAATCCCAATGTTAGTCTTATTGACACGAGTGACCTGCCTATTGTTTCTCAAGCTAATCCTAGCACTACAGTCTCTTATCTTGATCAACTTACATCTGTTCTGCCATCTTCTCATAATCCTTCACAAACCATCAATCCATCTTATACTACCCAAGGTTTGCCTATTGTCACCCAACACATGACATATACCAATCCCCATGTTGTCCAAAATACAAACCCAAATGTCCATCTTTCTTCCGCATCCACCAATCCTTCCATCACTTACCATGTCACAAATCCAACTCCAAACTCACAACCATTAACTAACACCAATCCATCTTCCACTTCCCATGTGATGCAAAACCTTGGTGCTAATTCGTCGCAATATAGCCAACCACCGCTTGTGTCTCAAGGACAGCAATCTTCAACCACATATGTGTCGCATACCAATCCTTTGACATACATTGTGAGTACGTAACCTCAACAAACGGTCATGGCTTCATATATTCCACAATAGCAATCTCAATATACATCATACCATTCTTCACCTCCCAACCAACCACCCCCTTTGCAACAAGAACAATTATCTCTAGCAGATGTGCAACAAATGATTAACCAAGCGGTAGGACAAAGCAAGAAGACATTTTCCTTAGAAAACATATGCACTTATCCATTCAAAAAGTCACTTCATATGACACCTTTTCCGCCACACTTTGAAATTCCACAATTTGACAAGTACAAAGGAAAAGGAAATCCAAAAGACCATCTTAGAGCATTCTTTGTGGCATGTCTCGATGTTGCTCACAACGATACATATCTTCTGAGACTATTTCCCAAAGCTTACTGGGACAAGCTCTTGAATGGTTCTTTCATTTACATCTGGGAATTAAGTCTTTGTAGAGTTAGCAAATAAATTTTGATCACACTTTTCTTTTAACATTGAACATGAAGTGAACATGAATGACCTTGTCAACAATAAACAACGCAATGGTGAAGCCTTGTCTTCATTTACTCAATGATGGCATAATATGGCTAGAAAACTATCATGGGAAATACCTGAGAAGCAACAACTCGATATATTTGTTCAAAATCTTCATCCTGAGCTGTCATTCCAACTACAATTGCAAAGTGCTAGCACATTTGATGAACTTGTTTCCAAAGGAACCATCATTGAGCAAGCTTTAATTGCTAAAGGCACTATCAAGATTTTTCATGATAACAAAGACTATCCTCAAAACTCCAATGATAAGTCTCACTTTTGGAAAAAGAACAAGAATGTTGTCAACGATGGTGTTGTAGACACAAAGAACATACAAACTATGAAAGGTCCCATCAACATTCAAGATTCTTCTACAACAACTCAACCTTTTCAATGCACTTAACAACGAAAAACTTCAAATCCTCACTGACAATTTACACCATTAGCGGAACCTATGGAAGTTGTCTTTCGAAAGCTTCTCCAAGTGGGCAATATTATATTATCAGATGCACCACCTAATGGTGAACTCTCTTCAAAGATCCTTGGTATAAAGAAAATGAGTATTGCAATTACCATAGAGTTAAAGGACACAAAACAAATGGTTGTATGCGCTTAAAGCATGTTATCCAAGATTGCATCGATCAAGGTTTAATCAAAACTACACCTCCAACAACTCAACCTGCACAACAACCAACATTGAATTATGATCTAGATGCTTTCAAGAATCCACTTTCATCTCATGGCAAACCAAGTAACCCTCATGCTGGGAATGCCATTTAGTACAACTATGAAGCATCCACTATTGGCTGCATTGACCATGCTAACATTTCTACTATTACCATCCAAGGCAAAGCACCTGACTACACTGTAACTACTCAAAGAGGTCGTGTTACCATCCAAGGAGCACATGTCCATCCTCCTCAAACATCCTCTAGCTATAATATCCTTGATCACCTTGGCAAAACACCTACACATATTTCCATTCTTGAGTTGCTTCGCATATCCCTTGCTCACAAAGCTATCCTTGACAAAGCCTTACAAGAATCTTTGGTACCCAACGATATTGATATCACACAATTCCAATCTATGGTCACTAGCATTGTAGCCCCTTGTCATTTAACCTTTTCTGATAAAGATCTTCATCCCTCCATTCATCCTTCACATAAGGAAGCCCTCCACATCGAAGTGTTTGTCAAAAAATGCTGCATCAAACGAATCTTAGTGGATGGTGGAGCTAGTCTTAATATATGTTCCTTGAAATTAATAGAACAATTGGGATATTCTGAGAAAGATGTTGACACTTCCAAGGTCATTACTATCAGAGCATATGATGATGCAGAGAGAGATATGGAAGGGATTATTTACTTGCCTGTTCAAGTTGGGCTAGTCACTACTGAAACCCATTGTCAAGTCCTTGATATTGAGCTTCCTTATAACATCATCCTTGGCCATCCATGGATCCATGCCCTTAAAGTAGTTCCTTCTACATACCATCAATGTCTTAAATTTCCACATAATGGTGTTGAGATTATTATCCATGTTGATCCCAATCCATTTGAATTTTGTCGTACCTTTCAAGCTAAATATCAAAGGCATAACTGCATTCCTATCAATACTGAAGCATATCCATCTTCATCATATGTAGATCCATCTGACCTACTCAAGCCATCATCTAGCAAAGCCGCTTCCAATCTTCATATCAAGTACACTGAACATGGCTCGGGTGAGTACATATTGCAAGAACCCTGTTGTGTTGGAACTCTTCCCTTATCTCCCAAATCTCATGGCAAACCTTCTACATCCAAGACACCTTCATCTGCAGCTGTCATAAATGCCCCACCCACAATATTCATTAAAGGTGGATTCCTGGATGATGAAGACATTGACGATATTGACTCTTGGATATTCTTTGATGAGAATGACCAAGTCCAACCTGAAGTGGAGAGATATAACAATGGGTTCTACATCATAAAAAACATGGGCTACAAAGGACATGGTGGATTGAGATCACAGGAACAAGGACCTATTGAACCTATTGTTGTGTCTAAGAAGTTTAATAAGCAAGGCCTTAGCTATCAGCCAGAGGTACCATGTTCCAAAGACATTAAGTGTATTTCTAATATGGACGCTAGACCTTCCTTAGTAGGAGAGACTTCTAGTTCAAATACCATCAATGACTCCTCCCTTTATATTACCGATCTTTTTCACGAAAATTCCATTTTCATGATTTCCACAACCTCCTCTAGCCATAACCATTCATCCATTCCCCTTTCACTCATATATCCTGACCTCGTCAATTGGGACCAACAGGGGGCACCAATATTAGATACATTTGAGAATGATGAAGCTATTGTAGAATTCATGGGCTTATGACAAGGCATTCCATTGGGTGATCACAAAGTAGGTTTCATGATGGATCTACCTAAACTAGCATATTTTGGTGGAAGTATCAAATCCTTCGGTCACAAAAGTGAAATAAACAAAATCAAACAAAATAGGTCACTAGGTGAAAACTAAAAGGTGCCTCTTGACCATGAAAAAGTAAAAATAAAGGATGTATTCGAAGGTGAAAACCTCTTCGAGGCACCTGAGGATGGGAGATTTGATCTTCTTGTTGCTACTGACTGTCATGAGAAATCAATAGTGCTAGTTGAACAATCACAAGACATGAACTTGGGTACAGAGTAGAATCCAAAGATCAATTTTTTGGTAGCATCACTATCAGAGGAAGAAAGAAGAGACTTCACAACATTTTTTATAAAAAGAGCTATAAATTTTGCATGGACTTATGCTGACATGCTAGGTCTAGATCCATCACTTGTGGTACATCATCTAGTAGTATCTCCTAATGAAAAACCTGTCAAACAAAAAATGCAAAAAATGCATCTGCAAGTAGCTCTATTGGTTAAGGCAGAGATTCAGAAGCTGTTAGAAGAAAATTTCATAAATCCTATTGATTATCTAGAATGGGTTTCAAACTTGGCACCTGTAGCAAAATTTGATGGACGAGTTCATTGTTGCATAGATTTTAGAGATCTTAACAAAGCATGTCCTAAGGATGAATTTCCACTACCAAGAATAGACAATATTGTAGATCTCATAGTTGGACATGAAATTCTATCTTTGATGGATGGATTCTCGGGATATAACCAAATTAGAATAGTAGAGGAAGATCAAGATAAAACACCATTCATTTGTCCATGGGGCACATACTGTTGGGTTGTAATGCCCTTTGGCCTCAAGAACACTGGAGCTACTTATCAACGAGCCATGACAGTTAATTTCCATGACCTTTTTCACACTATCATGGAAGACTATGTTGATGATATCCTAGGAAAATCCAAGACAAGAGAAGGACATCTACATGTATTAGCACAAATTTTTGATCAACTAGAGAAATATCAAGTTAGACTGAACCCAAAGAAATGTGTATTTGGTGTAACATTTGGAAAATTTTTGGGATACATTGTGTCTCGACGAGGGATAGAAGTAGACCTAGCTAAAGTAAAAGATATAATGGAAATGCCTCCCCTAGCAAATCTTAAGCAGCTTCATAGTCTACAAGGAAGGTTACAGTCCATTCGTAGATTTATCTCACAACTAGTAGACAAATGTCATCCTTTCCAACATCTTCTTTGCAAGGGTGAACTTTTTAAGTGGGATTAAAAGAGTCAACAGGCCTTCGAAAAAATAAAGGAATATCTGGAAACACCTCCTGTGTTAGTACCTCCTATGCTTGATCGCCCATTATTGCTCTACATATCATCAACAACAATAGCATTGGGTGCCCTTCTAGTTCAGCATGATGGTTCAGGGAAAGAACAAGCCATCTACTACATTAGTAGAACTCTTGTGGGATATGAACTTAATTATTCATCTATGGAAAAATCATGTTTAGCATTAGTGTTTGCTTCCCAAAAGTTGTGACATTATATGTTGAACCAAACAACAAAGCTCATATCTAATGTTGATCCACTCAAATATCTTCTCTCCAAAGCAATCCTCACGAGAAGATTAGCAAAATGGGTTATGATCTTAAGTGAATTTGACATACAATATGTGGATTGAAAAACCATAAAAGGACAAGTCATCGCTGATCAATTAGCTGCAACACCCATCACAGATATTCATCCAATATATCTAGAATTCCTTGATGAAGGATTATTCAACTTAACTTCACCAACATTGTGGCAACTATATTTTGATGGATCTTACACACAACATGGATCAGGAGTAGGGATATTGTTTGTTACCCCTTAAGGAGATTGTATACCCAAATCATATAGAATTGCATTTCCATGTACCAATAACATAGCAGAGTATGAAGCTTTAATCATAGGATTATGCATGGTAGTACAATGGGATATCAAATAGTTATAAGTCTTTGGTGACTCTCAGCTAGTTATCAAACAAGTCCTAGATGAATATCAAACAAAAGATGAGAAGCTTCTTCCATACAAGGTAATGGTTGATGATTTTAAAAAGTACTTTGACAATATCACTTTTGAACAAATCCCAAGGCTATAGAATAGAGTAGTAGATGCCATGGCTATGATTGGATCCCTTCTAGACATGCCATCTAATACACATAAATGTGAGTTTCTGGTTGAACATCTTCTGATTCCAGCATTTGAAGTACCGCAGTCTGAGCTTATATGTGAAATTGTTGGTCCCAATTCACCGTGGTACGAGGACTTATATGAGTATCTTTGCAATCAAACCTTTCTAGTCCAACTATCTAACAACCAATGCAAAACATTTATCCATCGAGCCTCTTGTTACACTATCTTAGGAGACACCCTTTATCACTAGAGTCTTGATGGTATCATTCTTAGATGTCTTGATTCTGAGGAAGCAAAAGTGGCCCTACGCGATGTACATGAAGGTGTCTACAGCTTGCATTCTACTGGCCCTGGCCTTGTTAAGAAACTTCTACGAGCTAGATACTATTGGCCAACCGTGGAAAAAGATGCACAAAAATTTGCAAAGAGATGTCTACAATGTCAAAAACATGGAGATTTAATACATGCACTAGCACATGAGCTTCAGCCTATCACTACTCCATGGCCCTTCTCATAGTGGGGACTTGATCTCATAGGTAAAATCCATTCTACTTCGTTAAAGGTCATAAGTTCATTATCACCGCCACTGAATATTTCATAAAGTGGGTGGAAGCTATACCAATGACTTATATTACTAGCAAGCAAATATCCAAGTTCATCCTACACTATATCATTTGCTGCTATGGAGTTCCTCAAGCTATTGTCATTGATAATGGTCATCCCTTCAAGAACCAAGAGGTTAGAGATCTTTGCAACAAGTTCCATATCCAACATCGATTCTCTACACCTTATTATCCTCAGAGCAATGGCCAAGATGAGGCTTCTAACAAAACAATCAACAAGATTCTCAAAAAGATAGTCAATGAAGCTAGTCGTGATTGGCATTTACAACTTCATCCTACATTATGGGCATATAGAACAAGTGTTAGAACTCCCACTGGAGCTACACCTTATGCTCTTGTATATGGCACTGAAGTTATCTTACCTATTGAGGTCGAGATCCCCTCACTGCGAGTATCTCTATAGCACATCATCTCAGAAGAAGAATATTGAGTATCCAGGCTCCATGATCTTGAGTTACTAGATGAATGACATCTCACAACACTCAACCATATCCAAGTCTATCAAAATCATCTATGCCGTAGCTACAACAAAAAAATTAGAGAACACAGATTTCAAGTTGGAGATCTTGTCCTTAAAGAGAATCAAAGGAATCAACAACATCGTGAGAAACAAGGTAAGTTTGAACCAAATTGGCTTGGTCCTTTTATCATCATAACAATTTATGGATTAGGTGCATACACTCTCTCAACACCTGAAGGCATTCCATTGGATGAACCAGTCAACAACATCCATATCAAGAAGTTTTATCCATGAATCTCAGCTATCCCTAAAAAAAAAATTCTATCCAATAGTGAAAACCACTTTGTGGTGCTTTGGATAACAAAAAAAAAATAATAGTACAAGATAAATAATCTATCCTCTGGTGAAAACCTGGTAAACAGGCACCATGGATAAGTACCATAGTGAAAACCTGGCAAACATGCACTATGTGTAGTGACCAGGTCCCATCATCTGCTTAGTTTGTTTGATTACCACTCTTCCTAGCATATGTTGCCATCTTCTCCTACATAATCCATATCATAATCCACATTTCACCTTGTGCAAATATCATAACCCATTTCTCCATAATAAAAGCTTTTCCATCTTCGCCTCTGTCAATGCTAGCTATCATACTTTGGACATTGTTGGGGTGACTATATCATTTGGCATCCTTAGCATCTTGTCTGCACATGCCCTCCATTGTCACTTCTCCACAATAAACCTCATCCCAAATTGGGGGCACTTGTTAAGCCTTATTTGGAAGTGGGTACCACCGGCTCTAGCTCATAACACATCGAACACCTAAGCTCCTAACACAACAAACTTTCTATTAGATTTAGGACAGGCAACTGAGAGGGGCGGGTGAATCAGTTGTCCAAAACTTTTCTTCCTATCAAACACTTAAATCCACTTTGCAATTCAATAGCATAATAATAAATCAATCATTGAAACATAATACATTAAATTAAGAGCAACAACACATCAACACATAAGACACCAAGATTTTGATGTGGAAAACCCGGTTAAGGGAAAAACCGTGGGGTGATTAACCCAAGATTGTATTCTCTGTTAGAAGAATAGAAAGAACAAAATGGCACATGCCAATTAGGGCTCACTACCTGAGCACACTACTCATAAGAGGCCCACTGCCTACAAGAGACACACTATCTACAAAATAATAAGTATCACATACATGAACTGGAGAATAGCATCTTCAATATGCTTGAATTAGTACCATTTAAGCCCAATACTTCTACTCTGCCTTTCGCTCTCCTCCATGCTACCACACTCTCATCCCACTAGATTATTTTTTTGAAATGACTTTACAATTTCTTATTTATACAAGATATTGACTTAGGAATGATCATCTATGTCAGAAAACATTATAGAGCACATACATAAATAAAATATGACTAATAACAAAAAGACTTCACGCAGATCAACACACTGTCGGCCACACAGATCTGAGACTTCAATCTTCTTTTAGGAACATGCCAAACTTCTCATAACATCTTCAAGATCATCCGCAGGATGTGTAACTCATCTGGTTGGCCAGACTTAGGAAGAACACCATCATCCGAAAGTTATTCTTCAATTGTGAGCTCAAACTCCAATGCAGACCACCAACACAAACTGGACATGATCCAAAGACCTCCACAAGCTAGCCTAAATCACCAAGAACATCCACACTACATCTGCTTACTAAAATCCTTCTCTCCTTCATCTGGAACCTCAAGAACACAGTCTGTCATCACTGACACAATGGAATAGATGCTTATGAACCTCTAGATCATGAACCATTTGAGTTGTCACTCCACATGGACTTACTAAACACTCCACCAAATCCGCAGAACATGATAATGCATTTTCAGATCTCACCAAACCTATCTATATCACTCTGTCACCTCTGAACACTTGTCAGAAGTGGTTTTACTTAAGTGGCCATAACATCTTCAGATCTTCATGCAGACCTCTAAAATCTTTACTGGATCATCTCAAGATACATATCTACAAACCCTTTGAACTGCATCCTCTGATCTTTATCTTAGCTGGGATCTTTAGCTCATTGTCTTCACTATTCTTCTCTGTTCCTGATTAGAACTAATTTTCTCAATATCCTCATCACATAGCTCATCCAATCCTTATCATTAATGCAACAGGAGTATGTTGACATTAATGACAACACTGGTTAGGCCCATACTTGCAAAAATCTCCCCCTTTGTCATTGATGGCAACATATTATGTGAAAAACTATTTTGACTATCAAGACAAGAACTTTTCTTTACTGACACAACTGCCCCTATCACCTAGAACCATTCACATGTCTTCTCTTCCTTTGCTACCACCCCTTTGATCAATAACCACTTGTTTTTCACATGTCTTCTCTCCCCCTTTGACATCAATGGCAAAGGGAAATATACTTGCAACTTCTTCAGAATCATATCAGCTACTCCCCCTGAGTAACAGCTCCCTATCATCAATCTGGACAACAAGATATGACTGTGATATCCACTGGACTGATGCACATTAGTGCACCTTAGTTCATCACTGGAAGGGCAATAACCCCTAACTTCTTCTTGAGATACTCAAAAGAGTCCTTAGGTAGAGGTTTAGTAAAGATGTCTACAATCTGATCCTTGGAAGGCACAAACTCCAATCTGACTTCATTCTTGTTCACTTGCTCTCTCAAAAAGTGAAACTTGATGGATATATGTTTAGTCTTTGAATGCAATACTGGATTCTTAGATATATTTATTGCACTTGAATTATCACAGAAGATTGTGATAGGCTCCTCATACTCCACTCTTATGTCTCTTAGCATTTGCTTCATCCATAAAACTTGAGTACAACTACCTGCTGCTGCAATATATTCTACTTCTGCAGTGGACAGAGATATTGCCTCTTGTTTCTTTCTTAGCCAAGAAACCAATCTCTTCTCCAAAAAGAATGCTCCACCACTGGTACTCTTTCGGTCATCCACATCTCCTGCCCAATCCACATTTGTATATGCATGAAGAGAGAAATCATGATCTCCGGGATACCACAATCCATACTCAACTATCCATTTTAGATATCTAAAAATCCTCTTGATTGCCATGACATGAGATTCTCTAGGATCAGCTTAAAATCTAGCAACAAGACCAACAACATTCATAATGTGAGGTCTAGTTTGAGTGAGATACAACAATCCTCCAATCATTGACCTATACTTTTTCTGATCAGCCTTAGGAGAGTCATAATCTTTTCTCAATTTACATTTGGTTGCCATGGGAGTATTCATTGGTTTTGAGTCTTCCATCCCAAATTTCTTCAACAATTCTTTCACATATTTGGTCTGAGAAATGAAGATTCCTTTCTTTGTTTGAATGATTTGCAGACCTAAGAAGAAATTCATTTCCCCAAGCATGGACATCTCAAATTCACTTTTCATTTGATTTGCAAAAGTTTTACACATACTATCTCTTCCTCCAAAAATTATATCATCAACAAACACTTCAACAATCAAGATGTTTTCATGATCAATTTTGAAATACAAATTACTGTCAACAGTATCTTTATTGAAACCAATCTTCAAAAGATGTTTATCCAATCTTTCATACCAGGCTCTCGGGGCTTGCTTCAGTCCATACAGTGCTTTCTTCAACTTGCAGACCATATCACCATGATCAGACAATTAAAACCCATCTTGTTGCTCAATGTATACTTCTTCTTCCAAGTCACCATTCAGGAAGGTAGACTTGACATCCATCTGATATACTTTGAAATCCTTGAAAGCAGCAAAAGCAAGAAATAGTCTAACTGCTTCAATTCTTGCCACCAGAGCAAAATTTTCTTCAAAATCAACTCCTATTTGAGAATAACCCTTACAGACCAATCTGGCTTTATTTCTGATTACTTCACCAACTTCATTTAGTTTGTTCCGGAAGACCCATTTGGTTCCAATCACATTCTTGTTTCTAGGTCTGGGAACAAGATCCCAAGTGTGATTTTTCTAAATTTGCATCAGCTCTTCCTCCATTGCTTTAGTCTAGTTTTCATCATTGCAAGCTTCATTCACTGTCTTAGGTTCAATCTTTGAAATTAGACAATACTCTTTTGAATCTTGAGCAATCCTTCTTCTTGTTTGTACACCTTTGCTTTTATCACCTATGATCTAATCTTCAAAGTGGTTCAGTCTTACATACCTGGGAACTTTGGGAGTTTCTTGCACATTTGATTCTTGATCAGGCTCATTAAAACTCATTTGTTCTTCTTGATTTACCGGATTAGTTTGAATCTAAATTTCGGAAGAGCCTTGGGCTCCTTGAATCAGAGCACCATTCTGATCATCTTCATCATATTCATAAAACCTTGAGAGTTTTTCAATTCCTTCATCGACCTTCACATTTGTACTTTCTATAATCTTTCTCAGTCTCTTGTTATAACACCGCTATGCTTTGCTTTGAGTAGAGTAACCCAAGAATATTTCTTCATCACTTCTAGCATCAAACTTGCCTAGATCTTCATCTCTTTTAATGTAATATTTGTTACCAAAGACTCTGAAATACCTCACAATAGGAGTGATGCCAAACCAAAGTTCATAAGGAGTCTTACCAGTATTGCTTCTGATTTGTACTCGATTGAGAGTATAGACTGCAGTGCTAATAGCTTCTCTCCAATAGATCTAAGGAACATTTGCTTCCATCATCATTGTCCTAGATGCTTCCTGGATGGTCTGGTTATTTCTTTCCACTACTCCATTCTACTGTGGTGTCCTAGGAGCAGACAATTGTCTCTTTATTCCATGTTTCTCATAGAATTCTATGAACTCACCGGATGTGAATTCTCCACCTCTATCAGACCTCAGACATTTTAATTTTAATCTGATTTCATTCTCTACCATAGCCTTGAATATTTTGAATTTCTCAAGAGCTTATGATTTCTCTTTCAAAAAAGTTACCCACATCATCCGGGAGTAGTCATCAATTAATAACATGAAGTATCTATTACTTTGCACACTTCTGATTCTTGACAGACCACATAAATCAGTATGAACTAAGTCTAATAATCTGGTAGAAGATTGTTCCTTTCTTTTGAATGAGACTATGTTTTGTTTACCCAATTGACATTCTTTGCACAAACTATTTGTAGGTTTCACCAATTTTAGAAGATCTCTTATAGCCTGAGTATTGTTTATCTTGATGATATTAAAATTCACATGACACATCCTCCTATGCCATAACCAACTCTGATCAATTTGCACAAATAGATAACTTTTACCAGTACCAACTAAATGGAAGATATTACCTTTTGTTTGAGTACTGGATGCAATCTCTATTCCAGAACTTTCAAAGATCTTGCATTTTCTATTTTTGAATCAGAGATCATAGCCTTTGTCCACCAACTATCCAACACTGAGAAGATTGTGCTTCAATCCTTCAACATACAGTACATTACCGGTTTTGTTCCTTCCATCAAAAGAAATAGTTCCTCTACCTCTGATTCTACCAGTAGAATTATCACCAAAATTTACCACTCCTCCTTCATACCTTTCCAAATCTATGAACTTATTTTTGTCACCTATCATATGGTGAGAGCATCCACTATCAATGACCCAATCATCTTTTTCTTCAACTTGGGCAGCCAAAGCTCTTTCTACAACTTTATGATTGACAGATTCAGAGGGCATTGGTTCTTATTCCTTGATGGCAATAAACACCCAATCACTTCTAGATTTGTTTCCTGTCTTTGATTCATCATCTGTTACTCCTTCATTATCATCTTATTCATGAACATAGTAACAATTCTTTTGGAACCTTGATCTGTTAGGATTTGGCCTTGAAAATCTTTCTAGACATCTTGAGGCAAAATGACCAATCTTATTGGAGTTAAAACATTTAAAAGGCAATTTTCCTTCATACTTACCGGATCCTCTTGGCAGTCTTTTTGCAATAAGGGCTTCAAGTCGAGTAGTTTTTGTTTCTTCTTCTTCCAGGTCTTTTCTTTCTTTTTCATACCATGATAGTTTCCTTGAAGAGTTCTCTCCTGGATCAAACCTTTGTTTACCTTTTATAGAGGCACTAGCTTTGAATGTAGATTCAGTCTTGGGGGGCATCTCCAAACTCAGTCAATTCAAATGCAACCAATTGATCTCTTGTGATAGTTGTATGGGTTCTGAATTCTTCAATGGCAGCAACCTTGATTTTATAAGAAGCAAGAAGGGATCTGAGAACTTTGCCAACAATCTCATCTTCATCCAAGACTCCACCAACACATCTAATGCCACAAATAAGCTCATTTACTCTTGGCATAAAAGTAGTGATATTTTCATCTTCTCTCATCTTCAGATTTTCAAATTTCCCTTTCAGACTCTATAGCCTTGCACATTTAACATACTTGTCTCCTTCATGCAGAAGTTCCAGTTTTTCCCAAATCTCAAAAGTAGTTTGTAGATCAACAACATTTGAAAGCTCTGAATCAGACAAGGCACTTAGAAGAGCTTTTTTAGTCTGCAGATTATTTTCAGCATCTGTGATTTCACTTGGGGATTTCGAGCCACCCTGTGGAGGAGTATACTTCATTGAAGCCATGGTCCAGTACTGCATTCCCATACATTGCAAGTGACATTTCATGTGACTTTTCCAGAGATTAAAATTGGTTCCTTCAAACTTCAGACTATCCTTCTTGTAGGATGACATCTTGGATCTCCTCAAGTGGTTAAGCTCTTTTAGAGGAACTTAGCTCTGATACCAATTGTTAGATTAGGGACAGACAACTGAGAGGGGGGGTGAATCAGTTGTCTAAAACGTTTCTTCCAATTAAACACTTAAATCCACTTTGCAATTCAGCAACATAATAATAAATCAATCATTGAAACATAATGCATTAAATTAAGAGCAACAACACATCAACACATAAGACACCAAGATTTTGACGTGGAAAACCTGGTTAAGGGAAAAACCACGAGGTGATTAACCCAAGATTATATTCTCTATTAGAAGAATAGAAAGAACAAAATGGCACATGCCAATTAGGGCTCACTGCCCGAGCACACTGCTCACAAGAGGCCCACTGTCTACAAAATAATAAGTATCACATACATGAACTGGAGAATAGCATCTTCACTATGCTTGAATCAGTTCCATTTAAGCCCAATACTTCTACTCTACCTTTCACTCTCCTCCTTGCTCCCACACTCTCATCCCACTAGATTCCTTTTTTGAAATGACTTTACAATTCTTTATTTATACAAGACATCGACTTAGGAATGATCATCTAAGTTGGCAAACATTACAGAGCACATACATAAATATAATATGACTAATAACAAAAAGACTTCACGTGGATCAACACACTGTCGACCACATAGATTTGAGACTTCAATCTTCTTTTAGGAACATGCCAAACTTCTCATAACATCTTCAAGATCATCTGCAGGATGTGTAACTCATCCGATCGACCAGACTTAGGAAGAACACCATCATCCGAAAGTTATTCTTCAATTGCAAGCTCAAACTCCAATGCGGACCACCAACACAAACTGGACATGATCCAAACACCTCCGCAAGCTAGCCTAAATCACCAAGAACATCCACACTACATCTGCTTACTGAAATCCTTCTCTTCTTCATCTGGAACCTCAAGAACACAGTCTGTCATCACTGACACAATGGAATAGATGCTTACAGACCTCCAGATCATGAACCATTTGAGTTGTCACTCCACATGGACTTACTAAACACTCCACCAAATCCGCAGAATAGGATAATGCATTTTCGGATCTCACCGGACCTATCTGTATCACTTTGTCACCTCTGAACACCTGTCAGAACCGGTCTTACTTAAGTGGCCATTACTTCTTTAGATCTTCATGCGGACCTCTAAAATCTTTACTAGATCATCTCAAGACACATATATACAAACCCTTTGAACCGTATCCTCTGATCTTTATCTTATCTAGGATCTTTAGCTCACTATCTTCACTGTTCTTCTCTGTTCCTGATTAGAACTAATTTTCTCAATATCCTCATCACACAGCTCATCCAATCCTTATCATTAATGCAATAGGAGTATGTTGACATCAATGACAACACTAGTTAGGTCCATACTTGCAACACTTTCAACTTCAACCATAGAATGCATCCAATGTCAAACATAGCAAACATTTGCAACCAGGCTTCATATCTTCACAACCAATTCAACCTCATCAAAAAAACATCAAAACATCGTAAAAAATCTACGCAATAATTTTGATCCTTTCAACATCCGTCATCAACATAATAAGCAAGAACTACATTTCCAGCTCTATCATTAAAGCCTTGATCCCATGGATACAGGGTATGTAGGCAATCTGAGATGCGAAGGAAGCACTTTGATTCAGGCAAAGACGATAGCTCTCTTTTCATCATTCATCTTCCATCTTTCTTCTAATCATACTCTAATCTTTAATCTCCCTTTCTTCTATCTTTCATCACTTACATCATCAATAAACCCAGAACTACATATTCATCATGTCTCATCATCATCGTAAATGTGCTTTGATCCCGTGGATATAGGGTATGTAGGCAGTCTAGAATATGAAGGAAGTTTCCAGTACTCAAGCACAAATGATCCACACCATCTTCTTCATCTTCTTTCATCTTTCATCTTCCATCTTCTTCTCTTTGATCAGCTTAAATAGGAAGCATACTATGTGTATACTCCAAGCTCAAGCACTTTAATCAATCAGAGTAAGCCAGAAGCTATTTGTTCGCATGCCTTAAGCCAACATTTGCTATAGCATTTTATCAACATATTTAGCCTTCAACAAGATGCAACTTTCCTCTCAACAAGGCACCAACTTAAATCCATCTAAGAGCACCTAAATTTGGCAAGAGAACGTGATGACAGTATCTTTTGTTTTATCTTTGGATTTATCTTTTGTCCTTTTTCTATGCCTAATCAAGACTGCCTTGATTTATCATATTTTGGTATGTTGTGATGAAGTAAGGAATGGGGCATGATCATATTGCTTTCGTATGTTGTGTCTGTGGGATGATCTTATCCTCTTCATATGCATATTGGTATCTTGTACGTGTTGGGACTAGCATCTTACATATCAATATCTCTAGCATCTGAGAAGCTAAACAATCTCTTATGCACATGAGACTATTCTATGTCAAGACTAGCTCCATACATATAACTAGCAAGGTGTCAGTATGTGTAGTGGAGATGAGCTCAAACCATTGCTTGTAGCATCAAAGTCCATCTTGGAACACTAGCTACTATTTATATCTTGTGTATGTTGGTTCAACATCTTGACCTCATGCGTTCAGACAAGATTGTAGTATGCTAGTTTTGCATTGGATATCTCGACACCTTGGTCTTCTATACCCTGGTGCATAAAATCCACATGCTATATCAAACATAAGGATTGCATTTCTTTTCATTCTTGAGCAGTTACTTTAAAAGATGTCATATCATCTATCCATTCTATCATATTCCTATATAATCGTCAACCAAGATCGATCAACCACACTCTATTTCTTCTATGCCAAAGCCTATTTTCTTCTGAACCATCCCATTTTTCATCCCGCCCAACCCCCATTTTCTTCATGTCAACCTTGTTTCCTAGATTTTCCTCTTATCGCAAGCCAACCCAGCCCTTCTTGGTTAGCTTGGTTTACCTCTCAAGGGGGCATCACCTACCAGTTACACTGGGGTATAATTTTCATTCTCAAGCGAATTATCATATCTTCTTTGACACAACGCTCTAACGAACATTGTATCAAAGAGGAGCAAAATGTAGACACCCAAAATTGACTCGTTATCATTAGCATCAAATATTGCATTAGCTATCATCTGCATTTGTCTAACACACATGAGCAATGTCCCTAACACTTATTTCTTCTATTAATTAAATAAATTTATATTTATTTAATTAATTCATTAGCTATTTTTTCTAAGCTATAATTAAACAATCTTTAATTATTTAATTATCTTATTTCTATCTATTTTTAATTAAATAAATCTTATTTATCTAATTAAAAATCCTTCATAAGCCCACTTTCCAATTAATTAAATTAATTTTATTTATTTAATTAATTTCTCTTATCATTTATCTCATGAGCCGACATGTGTGCCTCTTTCATATCACATGTAGTACTTTTTATGTATACGGTCACACATAAGCCTTATCTTCCCTCCAGTTGTCATCTACACATTCACCTATTATCATCTTTTAATCTTAGCCATTCACATAGCCACCAAATCTCCACCGTTGATTGATTTTGGTTGAGTTCTATATAAACACCCTCTCATTCCATACTACATGGATCCAACATTCATATAACATCTACATTATCATCTTAAGCATATTGAACATTTTAGCATCCATCGAGTATATTATCATTATCATCCATCCATCATGGCAGCTTTTACCTTCATAATTTTTCATTGTTGAAGAATCAATCCACATCATAAACAAGGAATCATACAATCTAGGTGATATTGTTCTTGAATTGCATGCTTTTGATTTCACTTGGATTAGATTATTTGATGATGGTAGGGTTAGGTTTTCATGGCTATGCTTGATCTTATTAACCTGATTTTTTACCTATCACAACAAGACTTGTGGATATTTGTTAGTGAACTTGCAATAATTATCATATTTCACAATGTACTCATATAAGTCTTCTAAATATGTATCCTTAGGAGAATCCATGAATGCAAAATATATACAAAAATGCTTGATCATTTGTACTTTTTCAATACAAATGAATGAGACAAAGGGTGTTGTAAGGATTTTAGTCAAGGGCAGCAAGTTATATCTCTGATATCAGTCCAAAACAACAATAAGATCACTCTCAACACACTCTTGATGCAAATCCAAGATAATGCCAAGTCAAAATATAGTGAAAATATGTCAAAATAGATACTTTTTTCACCAAAATTTAATGCAAGAGAGCATAACAAAGAGTTTTGTGAGGAAAGTGATGATCAACATAAAATAATATCAGTAATAACAACCACTTAGTGCCAAAATACCCAACATAACATGCTTTTAGTGCCACTTAAGATAAAACCCTAGTGAAAATATAGCAAATATAGGCTATTTTTCACAGTTTTTCAATTCCAAGACCTAGAAAAAGGGGTGTTGTAAGGAATTTTAGGAGGTACAACAAATAATATCAATAATATCAGTCACCTCAATCCATAAAATTGATCACAACACGCTTGGAGTGCAAACTAGGTCAAACCCTAGGACAAAAATAGCGAAAATGTGTAGTTTTTTCACCAAATTTCCACTACAAGAGCCCGTTAAAAGGGTGTTGTGAAGCTGTTTATGAGGGGAAGAAAATTATTACCCTGATAAAAGAAAAATAATTCTAAAATAACTTTCACAACACACCTATGGTGCAAGTTTATAAAGTCGATAAGGCCAAATTTAGTGAAAATCATTATTTTTGAAGCCCTAGGTTTGAGATCTTGGGAAAAAATGCTATATGAATGTTTTGAAGTCTAATTTTTTCTAGAAATTATATACTCTTAGATCTAAAAATGATTTTCAATCTTGATCACACAAAATGTCAATGCAAATTTAATGAAAATGCATCAAAATTGCTAGTTATTGTTAAAATTTTCTATGCAAAAATGCAAGTATTTTAAATCTAAATACAAATTTACACTAAAATGCAAAACTACAGCCAAATGTTAATTTTAATGAGCCTCTAAAATCATTAGAAAAATATGAGAAAAATATTTTGCCTACTAACCCTAGATTTTGGAATTACTAGGTTATATAAAATTGTCAAAATTTCCACAAAACCCTAGCAAATAAATAATGAAAATGTAATACAAATATCTGAATTTTTGTATTTTTCTGTAGTTTATATCATATCTGATGCAAAAATCATTAATTAGGAAAATTTAGATAGAATTGATGCAATTTAGTAAGCCCAACACTGCAAATTTTTTGATTTTTTCAAAATTTTCAATTTTTTTGAATTTTTCTCAATGCAATAAAATGAATGAATATATGAATGAATGAAATCAATCCAAATATGAAGACACACTCTCAGCAAGTTGCAATTTAAGTCCAAAAACATGGGTTCACCAAAATGTTTAGGTGGAAAATTGGATTTGTTGATGTTCTAGTGTTTAGATGTTTAAATCTGCCTCTGCACTATACATTCAAGGATCTAGGGTCGAGTGATGAGCACTATCATACCCTAGATCACTTACAAATATAGGGAAACTTGGATTAGGGAATTTAATTATTAATTTTCCTTCTCTTATGCCCAATTAACCATTAAAACCCTAATTATGCAAATACGACAACAAATTGATGAATGATGGAAAAAGCTCTTGCAGACATGAGTAAAATATCAAACATAGAATATCTATTTTTGGGGTTCCGAAGAAGAATAGTCAGGCACACTGGAGCGGGCTCCCAAGTCTAAGGTACTAGTTTCTTTGCTGGATCTAGACCTCCTTTCGACACTGATCAGCCTTGTAACTTTTGTTTCCCAAAACTCGGATGCGGAGGTCACTAGAGCGAGCACCCAAGTCCTGGAAGCGTTCCTGTGTCCTGCTTTTCTTTAGATCTAGAATCCTTAATGCCTGCCAATCCTTCCTGCAACTCCACTTTTCCCAAATGCGACACCTATAACCTACAATCACAATACTTGGTTTGGGGGTTGTGGTGTTTAGAGGCTTGCCTCAGTCAAGCCCCGGAGGACACTTAAGTCTCCAAACACCGTTGTCAGATAAAGAGAGCGCACCCTTGTGAGGTAGAGGCAAAAACCAAAGGAATCAATGATGAAAACACAATATTATGTCACCTTGTAGTGAAGCTCTCATGGGAGGAAGATGCTTTTCATGCCATGAGGAAGTTGATGCCTAAATCTACAAATATCAACACACAAAACACACAAGTCTACTCTTGCCACACGATGAAAGCCTTGAATCACTTTGAGAATACTTGAACATCACAATTGCCATCTAATTGAAATCTAGTTTACAAATGAATTCCTAAACATGTTTTAATATGCAACTACAAACACTCCCGCTAAGATTTTCGTAATTCAAACTTACCATGTCGGCA
This sequence comes from Cunninghamia lanceolata, assembly GCA_027924645.1. Taxonomy (NCBI): domain Eukaryota; kingdom Viridiplantae; phylum Streptophyta; class Pinopsida; order Cupressales; family Cupressaceae; genus Cunninghamia; species Cunninghamia lanceolata. The sequence goes on along the minus strand of BSBN01000263.1, from coordinate 4,327,179 downwards.
AAGGGACCTAATAATGGTCACAAACTGACACTCAAAAATTGGAGCTGCCCCAAAATAGGGCAAGACTAGGGTGTGGGCGCCTAAGTCCTCCCCCCTATTTTGGGTAGGGTACAACTCAAGGGGTCCACCTAGGTCCAATTTGCCATGGAACCTAGGTCTCATTCCATTGGGATGCCAAAATATGAACTAAAATGTCCTAAATGCATGCTAAAGACCCGGGAGCTAAACCTTACGAGGGAAAAGCCCCCAAGGGGACATTTTTTGACGTTACAATTATATTGTTATTTTTTGGTACATAAATTATGGTCATGGGGACTGCTCCCATTTCTATTAAACTCAAAAGATAAAGGTATTATATTGAAACATTTTGGATTAATACAAAAAATTAGATTATCAACTATTACAGGGGTCATAAACAAAATGCCCCAATTTACATGAGTTTCTACATATAATTATGCCTATACAATCTAATAGCTATAACATATCACTACATTAGTTATCTTCTTCCTTTGATCCATTGGTAAACAAAGATATCATCCACTCAATGCTTGTTTCCCCACTTAATCCCGTGGCTTGCTTCAAAAAGTCTACTACATTTTTAGCCTTTCTCCTCCTCCTAGCTTCCATTGTAGGATTACAGGTTAGATGAATGGTTTTCATGAAGTGGAGCCATTGGTCGACAAAGAGCTATTATCAATTGGCAGACCCAAGCCTAGAGCTATCATTTGCAACATTCATTTAAATTATTGAGCACATATTTCTTTACCATCACATTAGCCATTGAGCACACCATCTCCTTCTCACCCAAGCCCAATAGCATGACCACAAACATGGATGAAATATTAAAGTTCACCCCTATACCTATTGTCTATGACCAAGAACTCCTCACTTGATAGTCATTGAATGACATATAACAATAGTCTTGAGTAGGATTTAAACATCTTTTAAGATGTAGTTCCAAGATAATACCTAAAAAGTTCATCTAGTGTGAATCATCAGTTAGTCTAACACATGTATCCATTTTGTTCTTGTATCCGGTGGTGGGTGGTTATGTGTTTTATAGACAAATTGTTTCAAGTTTGTTCCTCGCACATCATTCCATCTCATAACGACAAGGGTTATATCATTTATCTTCGACAATTGATTTGCATATGTTGAAATCTTTCTCCAGCTTATCTATAGCCAAATCTACCAAGATATTATTACATTGTACTCCACATTCTCCAACAAGTATTCCTTATGATGGGTGGCATCGATGATATAGTTTAGGATTAATTTGGGAAGGTAATTCTTCCCAATCTGGTGTAGTCATGGATGGAGGGTCCAGAGAATGGACTATCCAACCATGCAGCTAGAGTAAACACAATAGAAACAAAACAAGATTAGAATGCAATAGAAGATTCATATGCTCAATATATCAGACAATTATAATGCTTATATTCCAGCAACATGCGGGCTGCAATCAAAGGGCTCATAGGCCTACTTTCTAGGTTACAACATATGTGAAAGATATAGCATTGAAATGCCTTCTAGAAATAATCTATCTATTTTATGATATCAACTACTACCTTCCTAATGCATCTAAGAGATGTATATATATCATCCTTGAGTTCAAAGAATCCTCCGCGTTGGCCTTAAGAGATCTCAAACTCCAATGAATGATGAAACATGCAGGTTGGTCTACAACTCTTGGTAATGCTCCACAAATGAATGAAACTGGATGTGGTTCTCAATGAAGCTCTCTTTGGTCCCAAATTACCTTGTGTGATGTTCCATTTAGCTCCACAAGTCACAAAATTACTCTGCAAACCTTCTGTTCTCATGTTGATTGATGAATGCTCTGTTCTTTGAAAGATGATGAATTTTTGATAGCGATATATTTTTGCAGATGAATCCAAATCACCTGGAATCTAAGTATGATGTAGCTGACATGGCATAGAGGCTAATTCCTGCTCTATAAGCTCTAATATGAAGGTGAGGTGGGATGCAGTAGAAAATGCTAAACTACAAATGAGTGAACTTCAACTAAAATTTAAGAAAAGAAAAGAAAGAAAATATTTTTGGTTGATGCAAGATTGCTCTTCAACCTGGGATGTTCTTGCATCAGACACCCAAAGTTGTTGAAAAGTGAGTCCCTCACTTTGCTATGGCTAGAGGAAAACCAAGGCAGTCTACCTCATCCTGATAAATCCATGATGGATCTTCTTCCGGTCTTCCTTTCCACTTAACCAAATACTCTTTGTACTTCTTGCCTCTAGTGTTACACCCAATTATGCTATCCAAAATCTACTCTATCTACTTTGGTTGTTGTTGTGGTAACTGATCCTTCAATCCCTCTTCAATGCTATCACTTGATTCTCCCTCATGATACTGATATAGATTTGCAATGTTCAATATAGGTGATATACCAAATGCCTCCAATAGCTCCACTTCATATGCATTCCCTGAATCAAAATTCTTAAGAATCTTACATGGTCCAAATTTCCTCATTTTTAGTTTGTTGTACGTTCCCATTGAAAATCTCTCCTTTCTTAGATATACCATAACTTCATCTCCAACAAAAAATTCCTTATGTCTCCTCTTCTCATCTATTTGTTCCTTATACTTACTATTCATCTCCTCCAAATGCTCCCTGACCCGACCGAGTATGTAGTGTCTCCATGTATCCTACAAATTCTTCTTCTTATGCACTTCTTTTGTTATCCATATTGATGTTTCTTAGCTTTTCTACTCCTCTAGGGTTTATTCCTGTCACAACTTAAAATGGTGTCTTCCCTATACTTCTACTCACTGAGTGATTGTATGCAAACTCTACTTGTGATAGAATTAGGTTCTAATTTCCTACCTTTTCTCCTACTAAACATCTCAACAGGTTACCCAAACTCCTATTTGCTACTTCTATTTGTCCATTGATCTGTGGGTGAAATGTTGAAATGGAATTTAGGTCTGTCTTTATCTTCTTCCACAATGTCCTCCAAAAATATCCAATGAATCTTATATCCCTTTTTGAAACTATGCTCTTAGGTAATCCATGCAATCTCACAATCTCCTTGAAAAATAGGTCAGCAACATGTACAACATTATTTGTCTTCTTACAAGGAATGAAATGAGCCATCTTTAAAAATCTGTCCACTACTACAAATATATAATCATATCCTCTCTATGTTTTGGGCAAACCTAATATGAAATCCATGCTTGTATCTTCCCAAGGTCTCTTTGGTATTACCAAAGATTTGTACAATCTAGTATTCTGGCTACTCCCTTTTGCAACTTGACAAACTCTGCAACTCTAAACAAATGTCCTTGCATCCTTATATATCTGAGGCAAAAAGTAATGTTCACTTACCAAGGCTACTATCTTGTCAATTCCAAAATGTCCTGCTAGTTGACCACTGTGCTTCTCCTTGATCAAATTATCTCTCATTGAACTCCTAGGTATACACAACTGATTTCCTTTGAACAACATATCCTCCTAAATGAAATAGTCCAACCACTTACTTCTCTCTATCACAACAGGTTCCTTACATGCCTTCCATGCTTCCGCAAAATCAAGGTCCTCTTCATACAGATGCTTAAGTTCCTTAAAACCTAATACTTCTACCCTCATCTCTATCAACAGTTTCCTTCTTCTACTCAATGCATCTACAACTTTGTTTGACTTCCCACTCCTATGCTTCAATACAAATGTGTAACACTGGATGAACTCTACCCATTTCATATGTCTCTGATTCAACTTACCTTGACAATTCAAATATTGCAAAGCTTGATGGTTAGTGTACAACACAAATTCCTTTGGCAATAAGTAATGTCTCCACTTTTTTAAGGCTTGTATTATGGCATAGAACTCCTGATCATTAATTGAATATCTTCTCCTTGCATCATTCAACTTCTCACTGAAATATGCTACTGGTCTCCCTTCTTGACTTAACACTGCTCATATTGCATTCCCACTGGCATCACAATCTACTTGAAATGCTTTACCAAAATCTGGTAGTGCTAATATTGGTTGCTCTGTCACCTTCTACTTCAATATGTCAAAACTCTTATTTTCTCCTGATGTCCACTTAAATTCCTTCTTGTTACTTCTCATTGTCTCTGTCATTGGTGTGCATACAATACTAAAATTTCTGACAAACTTTTGGTAGAAACTTGCTAGTCCATGAAATGATCTTACCTCTCCAATGTTCACTAGTGTTGTTCACTCAACAATTGCTCTAACTTTCTTAGGGTCCATCTTCAATCCTTCCATAGAAATCACAAATCCCAAGTATACCAATTCTTCCTTCATGAATCTACACTTCTTGATGTTAATTAACAATTTCTCTACTCTCAACCTCTGAAATACTTGTCTAATATGCCACAAATGTTCCTCCTTTGTCTTACTAAAAATCAGAATATCATCCAAGTATACAATAACAAACTTACCCAAGAATTTCTTCAAAACCTCATTCATCAATCTCATGAAAGTTCTTGGTGCATTAGTTAATCCAAAAGGTATGACTAACCACTCATACAATCCCTCATTTGTCTTAAATGCAGTCTTCCACTCATCTCCTTCTCTAATCCTGATCTGATGGTATCCACTCTTCGAGTCTATCTTTGTGAAATATTTTGCTCCACTCAAAAAGTCTATAATGTCATCCATCCTTGGCAATGGAAATCTAAATTTAACTATGATCTTATTGATTGTTCTTGAGTCTATACACGTCCTCCATTCTCCATCTTTCTTCGGTGTTAGTACTGTAGGTACCACACATGGGCTCAAACTTTCTCTGATCAATCCTTTCCTTAACAACTCCTGTATTTGTCTATTCAGGTCCGCATTTTCCACTGGTATCATCTGGTGTGCCTCTTTGTTAGGCAAACTAGCTCTTGGTATAAGGTCCATATGATGATTGATACTCTAGATCAGTGGTAATCCTTTGGGTACATTCTTTGAAATGATATCCTTATACTCTGTCAACAATTCAGTTATCTCCTCTGATAATGGTTCTTATTCTTTTACAGTAGTGGTTTTTGCACTCAGGGTACCACACTTCTTTGGAATCAAAGCAAAACACATGTTCTCATGTCTCAATCCTTCCAAAAATTTCCTTCCATCCACCAAATAGATTATAGAATTCCCACATACTCACTTTTAGGTTCATCTTCCAAAGGTATCAAGATATGTTTCTTTCCATTTGATGTTATTGTGTAAGTATTCTTCCTCCCATCATGTATTACCTTTCTATCATACTGCCATGGTCTCCCCAACAATATATGACATACATCCATTAGCATAATATCATACAATACCTCATCAACATAAGATCCTACATGAAATTTTACCAAACATTGTTCACTCACTAGTACCTTGTGCTCATCTTGAATTCATGCTATCTTGTAGGGCTTTAGATGTTTCAATCTCTCCAGGTTTAGCTTCGTTAGCATCTCTTCTAAAACCAAGTTGTCTGTACTACCACTATCAATGATAAACTTACAACATTTACCTCCTGATTTGCATCTTGTCCAGAACAAACTTTTCCTTTGAGGTAGTTCCTCAATTGTTTTTGCTTGAAATAAGGCTCTCCTCAAGACAAATGATTCTCTTTTCTTTAGCTTTCCCACTAAACTAGGTGATCCAACTGGTTCTTCCTCCACATACGTTGCTCTTGCACTATTCTCAGTCCTCTTGCTAGTACTTCCTTGATGACATTCAAATGCTCTGTGTCCTTTGCCTCCACACTTGATACAGGTTCCCTTAAATGATCTCTTGTCAAACCATCTTTCATCTCTTTGGTATCCTTCATTGCCATAATAATTATGACTTCCTCTATTGTTGTGGTAGAAATTTCTATCATCTCTCCCTTTGTAGTATGAATTATTGTCCTTTTCTTCTTTGTGGTATGAGCTACTCTCCTTGTTCTACTCTACACATGATAATTCCCCTTCGAAATATGTTCTACCTCTTTGAAATTTGCCTCCTCTACCTCTCTACCTTTGCTAATGTCTCTTGTTCAGCTTTTCTTCAACTTTCAATGCAAACTGATATGCTTCTTCTACTGTTCTCATCCTTACCAAACTTAGTTCTTCTTGAATGTTCATTCTCAATCCATTTATGTACCTCACCACTTTCTCCTTACTTGCTTCACTATGTCCAATCCTTATGATCATCTTATGAAATTCTTTAGTGTATTCCTTTACATATTTCTCCTTCTGTCTTAAGTTTTGCAATCTCTTTAATAATTCCAACTCATAGTTAGCATGTATGAATTGATTCTTCAACTTTGTCACCATCCTATCCCATTTTATGATTTTATCTTTTCCTCTCCTATTCCTTTCCAATTACACTTCTTTCCACCAAATAGCAGCATGTCCTTTCAACTTAGTTTTTGCAAATCTCACTCTCTCCAGATCTTTAATTTCCTCATATTCAAAGTATTCTTCTAGGTCATTTATCTAGTCAATCAATTCCTCAGGGTTTAAATTGTTGGTATAGTTTGATACTTCCATTCTTTGTCTCTTACCCATCTTAGAAATAGCCTTCAACACCTTTACCTGATCTGATTCTTCTTCTTCTAGGGTTTCTTCATTTTGGTTGGCTAATTGAAATTCTTCATCATCACTTTCATCTTCATGTCTAGGGTTTAGTCCTCTTCTTCTATCTTCTTCTACAACATCCAATCTAACTTTCATTGTTCTCATCATCTCTATCATCTCTTCCATTCTTCTATCAACATTGGCCATAGCAGGCATCCTCCTTAGAGGTATCTCTTCCTAGGATCTGGAACAATTGCCTCAATTCGGTGATCTAACTACAAGGTAGCAATTGCCTAACAATCGGTGCTCTGTTGACAATGTTACCCTTTTTTCCCCTATCTAGAGCTAAATAGCTAACCTGGTATTTTCCTTGAAAATCCCTTTGAAAAGGTCCCTATAAAGAAAAGTGCCAAATTTCCCAGAAGCCTTGCCTAAAAAACCTTACCATTGGAAAGAGCTAGAAAAAATAGGCAGGTTTGCTTTTTACAGCACCCTGAAATTTGACCTAACAAAGAAGTTATTCATGGTCAAAGTTTTAGTCAACATATAGTTCAAACGGGCATTTGGCGGGCTTGCAAAATTCCATCGGCCTTTAAAAATGATCGCCACAGAACATGCCATGTGTCAATGGCGGAGAGTAGCCCCTCAAAGTTTCAATATTGCCACGGAGCTTGCCACGTGTCAGCTTCCGCCAGAGTTTCACATCGCAGTTTTTAAAAGTTTCAAGGAGTGCGCGAAAGGCACCACGTGGAGGCACCCGAGAGACACAGAAAAAGTAACTCAAGAGCCCCACAGATAGAGATAGGTGGCAGCCTCCGCTTATGTTTCTAAAAAGTTTTGCGAGCCCCTTTTTTAAAGTTTCTCAGTGCGCGGAAGCTGACAAGTGTCAGCGGCGGAGAGTTCCTATATTGTTTCTCAGAGTCATGCGGAACTTTCCATATGTCGCTTTCCGCTGGAGTCTCTTCTATGTTTCTATGATGGGGCGGAAAGTGCCACGTGTTTCTTATGGTTGCTGTGGAAGCTGACAAGTGTTAGCTTCCGCAGTGAGTTTCTATTTGTTTTGGTGCTAAGCTAAGAGAAGAGGTGGGCCCCTGTAATGTTTCTAGAGTGAAGCAGAACTCGCCACGTGTCTGCTTCCACGTGAATCTTAGGTGGGTCTCAAAAAGTTTCTATCTTGTTTCTCTCTACACAGAAGGTGCCAAGTGGTGGGCTCCACCCAAGTTTCAAGGGGCCCCTTTATATGTTCTAAGTGTGCGTGGAGGGCGCCATGTGTCAGCTGCAGGGGGTCTCATATGTTTCTCAAAAGATAAGCAGACAATGCCACGTGTCGGCTTCCACGTAGGTTTCCGGTAGGGGCTTCTCAAGGGGAAAGTGATACCAGACGGACCCGACAGGAAAATGAAATGCAGCTAAGGGTGATTTTTCAGGTCCACAGCTTGTATGTTCACGTAGACAGAAAGGGAGATGCGATTGGTGGGGTCCGCAATATGCAAGTACTTTTGTATGCCAAGCAGTTATATAAGGCTCAACATACAACCCAGACCCGATGATGTTTTCTAATAGTTTCATAAGGAGCTTTGGGTCCACAGCTTGCATATCAAGTTTGTATATGCTGATATACAAACAGAAGACACAAATGTAGAAACGATATATATAGGCGGTTGACCAAAACTTTGACCGCCTGTATCTCCTTTGTCTTAGCGAATTTTCACATGCTGTAAGAGGCAAAGTTGTATGTTTTCATCCCCTCTTTCATTTGGCAGGCTTTTCAGGAGGTTTGTCACTTTTCAACAGATGAAGATTTTTTGGGGCATTCATTATGGCAAACATAGCAAGTAGCTTGCATTAATGGCAAAATATCCTGCCACCGCTTCATTTCCAGTCTATTCTCCGCCACCTAATTGTCGAGAACTATCAGAAGCAGCTGTCAGCATTCAATGCTAGGTTATCCTCCATCATTTATGAGGATCAGATTGATGACGCGGCTGTTTGCATTGAAGACTCAAAATATCTCCCACCTGCCCCTGTTCTAGATCTTTTGCGCCATTACTCTTGGCAGGTGGACGTCCCTTCAGGAAGATATTTCTGATTACAGCTCCCTGAGTGGATTTTGTAACCGACCTAGGTTAGTATTTTGTAGTGCTATATAAGCTGAGGCTTATGATGTAAAAAGTGTTGGAAATTTTTTGGAAACATTCTATTCTCCCTATTTCCAAACAGAACTTTTCATGCTATAACCTTGCCTTTCTTTAGATATATGAAAGCTATCATGCCTTTTGCTGATTTTTCTATCTCTGTGTGAATTTGCATATGGTTGTCTGTGAATATTTCTTGTTCCTCTCAATCATCTTGTTCCTTACCTTTGTTAGAATCATCTATTCTATGTATATCTGCTTGCTGTATCTTATTATATTGTGCATACTTCAGTCTTTGCAAAGGTTCTTTAGAACTGTCTGGTGCATCGCCCTTTCATGTTTTTAAGTATTGTTGCTTTATCTTTTATTTTAGCACATCTCTTCCTCTTTTCACCCCAAAATATAGTAGTTTTAGGTGACAACTAGACAAGGAAGCTGACCTTCTCCGGAGGTTTGATCTCATTTAGCAAAGTCCCACACTTAGAGATCAATCCCATTCAAGCAGGGTGCAATTTCATGTGACAACAGACAAACACAAGTAGATTGCCTTAGGTTAGCAATCTATTCACCACAAGATCTTCTGGAATGCCCTCACTCCTAAAGGATTCATAAACTTAGCTCTGATACCACTTGGTGCAGTCATGGATGGATGGTTTAGAGAATGGACTATCCAACCATGCAGCTAGAGTAAACACAATGGAAACAACACAAGAATAAAATGCAATGAAAGATTCATATGCTCAATATATAGGAAAATTGCAATGCTTATATGTCGGCAACATGCAGGTTGTAATCAAAGGGCTCACAAGCCTACTTTTCAGGTTACAACATATGTGAAAGATATGGCATTGAAATGACTTCCAAAAATAATCTAACTATCTATCTTATGATATCAACTACTACCTTCCTAATTCATCTAAGAGATGTATATATATCATCCTCAAGCTCAAAGAATCCTCTGCATTAGCCTTAAGAGATCTCAAACTCCAATGGATGATGAAACATGTAGGTCGGCCTACAACTCTTGGTAATGCTCCATAAATGAATGAAACTTGATGTGGTTCTCAACGATGGCCTATCTGGTCCCAAATTGCCTTGTGTGATGTTCCATTTAGCTCCACAAGTCATAGAATTACTTCACAAACCTTCTATTCTCATGTTGATTGATGATTGCTCTGTTATGTGAAAGTTGATGAATTTTTGCTAGCGCTATCTTTCCACAGATGAATCCAAATCACCTAGAATCTGAGTATGATGTAGCTGACATGGCATAGAGGCTAATTCTTGCTCCATGAGCTCTAATATGAAGATGCAGTAGAAAATGTTAAACTGCAAATGATTGAACTACAATTGAAGTTCAAGAAAAGAATAGAAAGCAAATATTTTTGGTTGATGCAAGATTGCTCTTCAACCTGGGATGCTTCTACATCAAAATCATTAATAAAGGTTTTAACTTTCTTGTCCTTAGACAGATCTAATAAATAATCCACACTTGTATTGGCTTTTCTATAAGTATGTTGAGCCATGAAGGAGTTGAGAGAGTTGATATATGGCTAGACTTGCAATAAAATGTTATTGATTTTCCAATTTCCATTTACCAATTGAGTTTATAATGATCATCAAATCACCTTTGATTTTAACATTCCGTAAGATGAATTGGTGACATATTTGAAGGTACGACACTAGTGCCTATGCCTCAACTTCATTATTCATTTCTTCTTTGATTTTTATTGATGCAACAACAATTAAATTTCCTTTTGAATATCTCATGATACCACCTACTCTAGATAGGCTCGGATTACCTCTAGAGGCTTTGTTAAAGTTTAGTTTAACCCAACCACATGGGGGTGATTGTCATTTCATTTCTTTTCTTAACTTTTTTGTGGAATTAACTCCATCGAACTCATGAATAGGGGGCTCTTAGCCTGAGCCATTTGTTGGTTACCTCACAATCTCCTGATGAGAAAACTTTATTTTTGGTTGATTGTATTGTAGCTCTACTGTTTACTACTTAGAAAATGGAAATTTCATGTTTGTTGAGGAAGGATTCCAATGATATTGCTGAGGTTTGGAAAGTTCATTAGTTTCTCTCCTTCTAGATCTCCTAGATCACAAACATGGACATAAAATCCAAAGGATTGATAATGTCGATTATTTTTGTATGATTGGCCATGACAAAAAAAGTTCTTTAATATCATTTATATTAAAATATGGAAGAGCATGAAATTATAGAGTTAATATGCCATGAATCATATATAGATAATATGCAAATGATATTATAGTGAATTCATGTTTCAATTGGTATTTTCTTTCATTACATTGCATTAGCTTTATAGCCATTATTTACCTGCATACAACTTCCTTACGGGAATGTAACTTCCTAAGGATAACTAATTTATTTAAACTATAAACTAACTATAAATGTAAACCTTATTATTCTAACACCCCCCCTTTAGGTTTACATGTAATAAAATCAACATTCCCCCCTTATTACATTATCTCGAACAAAGGATGGAACATTGCAAGAACTAAACACAGTAGCCCTTCTGGAGACTTTGATGAATGAGCTTCACCAATCCTCCTCACTCACCTAGGAAACACTAGACTGACGACATTGATCTCCTAAATGTAGAACCTCCACAATACTTGTGAATCGAGACACACTCAACTATTCATAAGCAAATCACCAACCTCCACTGTGAATCGAGACTCACTCAACTATTCACAGTACAAACTCCAACCAACTGCAGATCGTGACTAACTCCAAAATACACAGTAACACACCTTCATTTGTGGATCAAGACCAACTCCAAAATCCACAACCAAGTACTAACATTCACTGCCAAGAAATGCCAAGCACTATCGAGCACTACCAAACACTGCCAAGCCCTATTAAGCACTGCCAAGGCCCCCCTCGTTCCATGAAGGGACACAAATGAAAAAGGTGTTTCTCATGTAGTGAATCATCCCTGAGTGAGAAGCTAGCTCAGGATGACAAAGGATCCTTCTACTTCCATTGCCTCCTGCCTCCAATTGAACCTGTTTAATTCTTAGTAAATATACTCCTCATTGTCATTTTGAAGCAAGTCTTGATCATGGATTGAAAATTAGATCTTTCTTTCTCAATTTTAGAAGAAGTCAAAGAATTATCTATTTTTAACTTGCCACCAATAAGATCTCTAGAACATAGTAGGCAATTCAATAAAATGTGTCCTCTTTGATTACAATAGTAGCATTTGAAAGTTTTATTCTTCTCTGTTGAATTTCTATGCTTTTTTACAAATAAGGTAGTTTCCTCAAAAATTGAATGATCTTTAGTAACTCTACTTTCTTCATCAATCAAAGAAGAAATCACAGTTTCCAAACTGGGATTAATTTTGTTTAATGTAAAAACAATATGATCTAAACTTGAAGGCATACCATTCAGTACTATTGCTTTAGCATCATCATTATCAACTGTAGATTTTACACCTGCAAGTTGATTAAGATGTGAGCGAAATGTGCTAATATGTTGTACAACAATTTCACCCTCTTTCATCTTTAACCCAAAAAGTTTTTGTTTGAGTGTCATCTTGGCGCTTGAAGTTTCTGAGCCAAATAAAGAATTAAGACCATCCCATATTTCTTTTGAAGCTTTTGAAAGATCAATATGATGCAAATATGCATCAAACAATCCAAGACCAATCAATTTTGTGGCTTTACAATCTTTGGACATCCATTTCACTGCTTCATCAATATCTTGTGGTTTTTTTATTTTTCCACTCTCAATATCCCACAAATATTTTTCTATTAAAACAAGTTGTACCTTGACTTTCCATGTATGAAAATCATGACCCTCAAATTTAGAAAGAGCATATGATTTCTCCATTTATCACTTCTATTATCAAAAGACATAAAATCTTCTATCTCCAATAAAAACCTTTAGTTTAACTCTCCATTAAACCTTATATCCCTAAAGCATTCATTTATTTCAACGATGTGATTGCACCCTTATTTCTCCAAATTCCTTATATAATTAAAAGTAAATAATTTAAATACTTTGAATTCCCTTTACCTTACTAAAACTTTAACTACTTATATCCCCCTAAAACAAACTATTTACCAACCAAATCAATTCATCAATTGATAATGTTTACAATACTTTTGATTAAAATTTAGGGTTTATTACTCAAACCTTTTTCCACAAGCTTTCTTTTACCACTAAAAATGGATCTCCTTCTCATTCAGGGGGTAAACTACATGGCAGCAATATTTTTTTGGATAGATTTATACTGCTCCCTTCCAATAGACTCATTCTCTATAATGGAAAGATAGGTGAGTGATGCACATATGATGTATAACTGTCCCACTGTATGTTCACCGCCTACTCAAATAGCTCTACAATGGTTTGGGTGTTGCAAACCTGCCACACCACTATCCATGCTCCATCACACATTTAAACATAGGTTTCTCAACGCTGACATAAATCACCACTCTAACTACATTACGGTTGTACTGATAGTAGGCATAGATATTTATATGCTTTCCTTCTTTCTAAAATGCTTTGGCACCTCCACATTCTCAATTTTCTCATAGAAATAACTTGAAGACTTTACACACAGGCACGAAAAATATTGCACTCTGATACCATATTAAAATATGGAAAAGCATGAAATTGCTGAGTTAATATGCCATGAATCATATATAGATAATATGCAAATGATATTATATTGAATTCATGTTTCAATTGGTATTTGATTTCATTACATTGCATTGGATTTATAGCCATTATTTACCTGCATACAACTTCCTTATGGGAATGTAACTTCCCAAGGCCAACTAATTTATTTAAACTATAAACTAACTATAAATGTAAACCATATTATTCTAACAATTTAGAAGTGTTGAGATCCATCCTAGCCTAGCACATAACCATTGGCAACTTTTTTTTGCAAACGGGCATTTGAGTAATAAATGGTTTACACTTTCTTCCTCCCACTCACACATAACACACCTAGATGGACCAATATACCCCACTTTTTTAAATCTATTTGTAGTTAATGTATTTTTATGTAGTGCAACCCAAGCAAAGATGTTAGCCTTTGGAAGACAACATTTTTTCCAAAATAAGTGACTTAGCCATTCTTCATTTGCTATGTGTTGATCCTCCACCAAATAGCATAGTTTGACTATATATTCCCTAGTTTTGGCACAATACCATTTTATTATGTCATCCCCATTTGAAATGAAGATATTTTGTTGTCGTAATATTTCCAATAGAAGTTGTTGCAGTCTCTCAGAGGTCCCAAGGGTCTCAGTATCCTTCCAACACCATTAGATTGGATTCCATCATTATTGTTTGGGGAAAGGAAATCAATAACCTTGGATCCCCAGATGTCATTTGTTAACTATTACAATTCAAGGAGCTTTAAATTAGATCTTAGAGTTGGTAAACCATTCCATGAATTGTCCCCAAAATTGGTTGATTTCTTGTTTCGGATCTCCCACATTATGTGTTTGGTTATGATTTCTTTACTTGTCAAAATAAAATTTCACATGCTTGAACCATGTGGTGGGTTTGAGATTGTTAATATCCTTTTTGGATTTATCAAATCCAAGTATTTGTTTTGAAGTATTTTAGCCCATTTGAGATGTAATTTTCTATAAAGGTTCCATATTATCTTAGCACCCAAAGCCCTATTTTGGATGGTGAGGGAACTAATTCTAGTCCCACAAACATCCTTAGCTCGACAAACCTTATCCTAGACAATCGATGGGATTTTATTTTCTTCTTGTTTAGGGTGAAAATTGATAGTTTGTTTAAGCTAGGTTAAATACTACCATTTCACTGCTAAGCATTGGGAGGACAAGGATTGAGCTTGTGAACAAGATTCTAATCACTTTGTCTATCCCTTACACTTGCGTGGTTATAGGGCCTAAGGCCCTAATCAAGATTTTATCAAGTACTTTCCTCTTAGCCAAGTAAAATCCTAATTATGCCTTAAATCAGAAATATATAGAAATTGATGAAGCAACAGACAAAATTGATCACATAAGTGCAAAAGGAGGGTTTTAGAGACAACGTACTCAGATTCTGAGGGTTGCATGGACTAGGGCACCTGCTCCAATGTCCCAAAAGTCCCTGAACAAGACAATCTTCTGCATAGGGTGTCTGAGACTGCTGAAAGGCTTCCAGATCCTAGGATAAACCCTTGGTTGGACTAGGGTGCCCATTCCAATGTCTTGCAAGTCTCAGAATCTAAAAATTTGAAAGTTTGTCACAATTGTACTCGCAATATCATTCTTTCTATTACTTCTTTTCACCAGAACCTGCAAAACATGATTTGCACCTACAAAAGAAGGAAATTGTTACGGCTATATAGGAGCTTGCCTCAGTCAAGCCCCGTCTTCGGTATTTCTACCTCAACAATAGCCAAAGGAAAAGATCTGTAGAAGTGTGTGCAAGACTAACAATGTGTGTATGCATAAAAATCAAACCATAGATGTCTCACTCAAGGGAAGATCAACAACTTGCTTTGCATTAATAAACACATACAACTTCACCTCAAGGAGATGAGATAAATGAAGACTTGCATGAACAAGAAGGCAAATTAGCAATGTCCACGGAGGATCTCCAAGCTTGTTGTTGGAGGCTTCAACCCTTCTCTCGATCATGCAAAGGGTGTACAAACTCTAGGAAGAACAAGATAGACTCAAGATCTTGATTCCTAATCTTCATCCATTGTCTCCAAGATAGCAAATAAAGAATACTTCGAAGAGCTTCAACAAGTCACTAATCTCCAATGGCAATTGCAGTAGAGTTTTGGCATCAAGCTTGCATAAGAATTGTGTGTGATAAAATGATTTTCAAATGTCTTTTTATATCTAGCTTTAGGGAATTCAAATTTCAAAATAACGTCTCGATATCGCATGAAAACTAAGAATTTGAAAACAGAATCCTGAGGCACTCGGTAGGAATTGACACCCCGCCAAAATTCAAAATCTTGTGAAACATGGGAGGACTAGGGCACGAGCGTCCAAGTCCAAGCCCCCAATTTTAGCTCAAATCTGCATTTTTGGGGGTCCAAGGGACCCAAGTCTCAAATCTCTCTCCAGGTTCTATCAGTAAGTTACCTCAAAAAGTGAATAAACTGCTCCTAGACTAAGTCAATCAAGGTTTCAGGAAGGCTGAAAAAGAAAAGGTTGAGAGGTCACCAAGAGTGAGGAGTTAAATGGAGGGAAATTGTACCATTCCATACAGGAGGACAATTTTTGATGTTGCATTTAGCCCCCAGTTTAGTGGCCATATGACACTATGTGCATATGCAACTAAAGGAAAGTAAATACATCAATCATGAAAAGGATACCCAAAAGGATACTGTAGAGGAAGCTGAATCATTGTCACTGAGAAGGAAGAAGCCCCCAAGTCTACAATCCTGCAAGACCACAAATTCAGGAACTGCAACCTACAGAGGAACACTTGTTAGAGAAATCATAATCAAATCAACCTACAACCACCACCAATGAGTTAGTACAAAAATGCTAAGGGGGTTGAGTGATGAGGCCAGGAGGAAATTGAGGGAGATATATGCTCCCCCTTGTTTATGCTTCCTTAGTCTAAGAGTAGAAACATAGAGATATCCACGCACGTCAATTTCAAGGGGAATGTGTTGTGAGGGTCATTTGAAGAAACAATGCTCAAATGTAACACATTGGGAAAGAAAGAGAGCGGAACCCAAATTCCAATGCAACAAACGACACTGAAATCAGAGTTTGATAGCTCAAGAAAAGGGCTCAAGGGTGAAAGAGCACACTTTTGCACCTCATTAGGGATAGGAATTCTCACTCACTTACTTTATGTAAAAGTGAGTTGTCACTTATCACTTAACTCATTCTTGTTTCTTGTCATTGCAGAGAGAGAAGGAGAATAGGAGAACAACCATGCCGAGGTGACGTCCATACCATCCACCATGACTGGAGATGCTTTGAGCCTAAGTGGTAGAGAGATGCTTTGAGGCCGAGGTAGGGTCCTGATTCTATCCTTCTGTCATCTTTTGTTGTACTTTTTCTTTCATGTTTATCGATGTCAATGCCATGAAGGGAAGGTGGACAGGGTTCCCAGACAGGGGTGCCCAAGTCCACCTAGGATGCCAGAGTCTCTCTAGGGTGCCCTAGTCCCACAGGGGCGCCATTGTCCCTCTGGGGTGTCCTAGTCTTCCTGGGGCACCCTAGTCCACAGGGGACACATGCCCTAGGCTCAGGCACTCTATTCAGATTTTGATAGCTTATTTTGGTTTCTAGTAGGGATTCTGATACTCTTGCTTTCTTTCTGATCTGCAGGATGTCCCTAAGATGTGTAAGCACATAGGTGGTCATCTGATGACACTTCTGTGAGAGTGTGCTAGTGATTTGACTACCGCAAAGAGAGAGCATTTACAAACGGTGGACCTATGGTGGGTGTTCGAGATGCCCACAATCAGATTCCACTATGTGATGCTTATGGTACTGATGGAGAGATGGGATGCAGATACATCCATATTCTACTTATCGACTGGTGAGATTACCATCACACTGGAGGACGTATTCAGGATCCTTCGACTATTGATCTAAGGAGAGACAGTGAGGGTTGCCGGACATCGATCAGCAGAGTATACTCGTGAGAGTTAGCTATACTTCTTGGGTCACACTATTTCTCAGGTAGAGTGAGGACATATTCAGCTTCGTTTACTAGAGCAGGGATGTAGAGACATTCCCTTACTACAGAGGATCATGATTGTCACAGTTGCATTAGCCATTGCACTAGATGGATGAGGCACACACCTTCACAAGGGTCTCATTCATACTATCAGAGTGATGGAGGAGCATCAGACTATCTACGCATGGGGCGTAGTATGCTTGCACACCTATATCGTGACTTAGGGTGATATGTCCACTACGAGATGTAGAGTTTGATGATCTGCACATTATTACAGGTTTGGGCCTTTGAGCACATCAGGTGCACACAGCCAATGGGTTATCCCATAGAGGCAGCGTTTACCCATCCACGCATCTATGCCTACCCACTAGTCAGGTGTTGGAGGCATGACAATCTATTATACTGGAGAGTAGTATTTGATAGATTATAGCTTGGTGACATCATCTGGAGACTGTATCACGGCTACATCAGATGGCCTGGTGAGCAGAGGTAGTTAGCTTAGATGCAGAGGGATCAGCTGATGGCCGGTCACCTTGATCATGTTGTAGCTTGGTTCTACTTTGATAGGGTGGCACGATAGTTTAGATAGGTACAAGATGTTCCTGTAGTTCATTTGAGTTATGCACATGCAGCTTGGAGTGCAGTCAAAGCCAATACTATCCGACGACCGACTATAGCAGATGTACCACTTAGTGATGATGAGGGTCCTAAGGATGCAAAATGAGTATCAGGCGTAGATGATGTCAAGTGTAACTGAGCATATCAGACCTGGTGGCACACAGCATGGCCTTCACCTATCTTTCCACCTAGGTACCCTACACGGGATGCCCGACCTTGGCTTGATCACACTAGTGACACAAGGGTGGAGGATGACGTCAGTGACTTTGTGGGATACTACAATCTCGAGGAGGGTATGGAGGAGGATGAGGATGAGTTTGAGGAGGTCCCATCGTAGTACGTCTTCAAAGCGAGATCACAATAGAGCTAGTAGGAGACAGACACTGACGAGGAGACTGGGTCAAGACCACAATCTAAGGCTCATGGTCCTACTCCCACAGACAATGCGAGGCCTAGTCAGATAGAGTGAGGGGAGAGTACTAGGTCTGTGCCCCTAGCTACAGATCAGACAACAGAGATCGTCACATGGTCAGTGATCTGAGATCCATCCTAGCGAGATGGAGATCTAGGTAAGGTTGTATTTATTAGTTTATGTTTTGTATAGTTTATTATTTGTAATTTTTTATATGAGAGTCTAACATCTATCTCTTCCTCTATTTTGTAGTTGGGACTAATGAATGGCAAGACTTTGTGAGTCATGTCATCAGAGACATAGTACTGATAGATGCCTTAGAGCAACATGTGTGGGTGGGTTATTTGCCATGATCATCCACTAGGTAGCACACTGAGTTATTTATGCCTGTCATCAGATACAGGATTGCTACAGAGGCCATGCTAGAGCAGTGTATATGAGAGAGAAAGAGGAGTTTTGATAGAGAGATGAGCACGCCAAGGTTGAGATCAAGGTACAGCAAGAGTAGATGCTAGTGGTTCCTATAGTGGAGGGAGAGCCAATTGTCAATGAGTTCTTACTGTGGGAGGTCCAGCAGGCAAGAGTTGATAGAGATAGGGTTCAGGCCAAGAGAGACTGGTACTAGAGGATGTACAGGAGGCACATGAGCAGATGATAGAGATGAGAGGTGAGATCAGGGGGTTACAATCGTGAAGCATCTCTAGGAGTCATTCATGATCCGTAGCCACACATGATTAGGCTTCTATCACTCGCACACCATGAGGGCCTAAGGGTACTGGCAATCGAGGCTCAACTATATGATTTAGACTTAGGCACTACGACATCCCATTTTGTTTTGAGGGATAGTCAACTTAGATGTATTCATGAAACTGATATATATATATAAATATATTGTTTTACTTCTTTTTATCTATGTGTAATGGCTTTTGATCTATCACGTGTGATTTTTTGTAAAAATGTAACTAGTGATGATGTCTAAATGCTATAATTAATGCTATTGTGATATACTATCAATTCTAACAAGAACATGTAGTAACAAGCACAATGATTAATTATTTTACACATAACTTTAACTTCCATTCTATATTCAGTTAATACCAAAGTGATCTAAGCATGACTACTTAAACATGATACAACAATGATCAACTGAATAGAGATATAATACAAAATGAATTAAGACAAAACAACACTATCTTGTCAAAATTGAAGCTATTCTATGTGCTAAATTAGCTTAGGAACATTTAACATTAGATCTTTAAGCATAAAATCTTTTGAGGTGCACCGCATTAATGGGTTCCTTAAGCAGCAAACCTTGCTCATCAGCTAATTTATACGCACCAGATCCAAAGGCCTTAGTAATTATATATGGTCCAAGCCAATTAGGGCTAAACTTACCTTTCTCACCAAGTGGTGCATTTACATTGCGTTGATTTTCATATAGAACCAAGTTCCCAACATTAAATGAACATTGTATGACTTGCGCATTGTAGGCTCGTTGTATTCCTTTTTGATAAGCCTTGAGATGTTCAAGAGCGTTAATATGTCTTTCATCAAGCATCTCAAGTTCCTGTAATCTTTTCTCTCATTCTATGTTATCCTCCATGATGTCTCTTAGGGAAATTTGTAAGGAAGGAATTTCTAACTCCAAGGGCATTATTGCGTCTGTGCCAGAGACAAGATTATACGGTGTGTTACTTGTAGTTGTTTGAATACTTGTTCTGTAAGCCCATATTGCATAGGATAACTGTGTATGCCAATGTTTTTGATGTTTATTAATAGTTTTCCTTAGGATCTATCCAATAACCTTGTTTGAAGCTTCTTCTTGGCTGTTTGATTGAGGGTAATAAGGCATAAAGAAGCGATGTTGTATATGATATTTTTTGAGGAACTTTTTCACATCCTTTTTCTTAAATGGTGTACCATTATCTGAAACCAAGGAGGAAGGTATTCCAAATCAAGAAATTATGTTATCTTGTATGAATCGACAAATTACATTAGCGGTCATGGATCGCAAAGGGACTGCTTTGACCCATTTTGTAAAATAATCGGTAGTAGTGATTATGAATGTATGTCCTTGAGAGGAGGGTGGGGAAATTTTTCCAATGAGATCCAAGCCCCAGATAGAGAATGGCCATGGTGACACCTGGGCACGAAGCTCTTGAGCAAGAGCATGGATTAGGTGTTTATGTTGTTGACATTGCGGGCATCTCTTGATGTAAGCAAAGGATTCTTGTTCCATATGCTGCCAATAGTACCCCATACGTAACAATTTTTGCACCAATGATTTTCCACCAAAATGGCCTCCACAGGCACCAAAGTGAGCTTCTTCTAAAGCTATCAGAATCTCTGCATTACTTAAACATCGGAGTAAAACACCATTATAACTTCGTCGGTACAAGACATTTGATAATGTAATGTATCACACTACTAGTTTGCGTAAACGGAGTTGGGGATTCTTAGATGTCAAGTCTGGAATGGTTCCATCATGTAAATAGTTGAATATGTAGGAGAACCATTCATCAGTGTATGTGTTACCATAGAGCTCTAAATTCGCAACTATAGGGCTTTCAATTATTAGAGTCTTTTGATTATGAACAACAAAGGTAAATTCCTTGGGAGAACCATCAGGGGATATAAGGGAAGCTACACTTTCCATTGCATCCGTGTGCTGGTTATCTTTCCAAGGAATAATATCAATCGTATATGATTTGAATTTTTTTTAAAAGAGATAATGCAAACCCTCAATATTTAGAAAGCTTATCATGCTTAGTTTGATGCAATCTCATGATTTGTTTAACAATCAACTAAGAATCACCATATATTGTAATGTTCTTGATATTAAGAGCCAAGGCTGCATGAAGTCCAGTAATAAGAGCTTCGTATTCATCTATATTGTTTGTGCATAAGAAATCTAAGCTATAAGATAAGGGAATCAACTTACCAACGGGAGGTATTAATATACCACCAGCCTCGAAGCCAGTTCGACATTTTGATCCGTCAAAGTATAACTCCCATTTTTCATCCATAGAGATTGTTAAAATTTATTCATTAGGAAAAGCATCGACATTTTGTATAGAAAAGGGTGAGGGAGCTTTAGCTAACTAATCATCTATTACTTGCCCTTTAATTGCATTTTGTGAAATAAATTTGAGATCAAATTATATTAACAACATAACCCATTTAACAAGACGACCTAATAAATCTATTCTTGCAAAGAGATGTTTCAAAGGGTCAAATTTTACCATTACATGCACTTCAACATTTAAGAGGTAATGTCTAAGCTTTTGAGTGGCAAACACTAAAGCTAGGCAATGTTTTTCTATGACTATGTATCATACTTCATAATCGAGCAAAGTATGACTGATGTAATATACATCACATTCTTTGCCTTCATCATTATGTTGTGCTAACAAAGCTGCTAGGGCATTGTTAGATGCTGAGATGTATAATAGAAATGGTTTATTAGAAACAACAGGTTGTAAAAAAGGCAGATTAGCTAAGTAATCGTTTAAATCATCAAAAGCTTTCTAACATTCAGAATTCCATTAGAAGTGAGAATCTTTCTTCAGTAGTTACGTAAAGGGGTGATTCTTGTCCATGAGTTGTGAAACAAATTGGTGAATGGCCTGTATCTTTCCTTGCAAACTACAAAGTTGAGATATGTTCTTGGGTATTGACATATTAACAATTGCATCTATCTTTTTCGTGTCAACTTCTATATCTTGATTTGAAACAATGAATCGAAGTAACTTTCCACTATCTACACCAAAAACACACTTATGGGGATTCAATCACATATTATATTTTTGTATGTGCTCAAATATTTGTCAAAGATTTGTCACATGATCCTTACGATGGATAGACTTCGCTAGGATGTCGTCAACATAATCTTCTAGAATATTGTGCATATAATCATGGAATATAAGAGTCATTGCACATTAGTAAGTAGCTCCTACATTCTTAAGTCCAAATGGCATGACTAACCAACAAAATGTACCCCAAGGTGTTATAAATGCTATTTTATACTAATCAAGAGGATTTATAGGGATTTTATCATATCCCAAAAACCCATCCATGAAAGAGAGCAACTCATGTCTAGCTATGGAATCAACTATCATATCGATATTAGGGAGCAGAAAGTCATCTTTCAAAGATGCTACATTTAAATCTCAGAAATCTGTGCACATTCTTATATGACCATGAGGTTTGGCAACGGCAACAATATTCGAGCTGCACGGAGAGTAGTCAATAGGTTGGATAAAGCCAACTTGTAAGAGTTTTTCTATTTCAGTTTTAACAAGCAAATCAATCTTAGGATTCATCTTACAAATCTTTTGTTTGAAAGGCTTACCATTTGGCTTCAACACAATATTATGCGTTACAATCTGAGGATCTATACCAAGCATGTTTGAATAATTCCAAGCGAACAATTCTGAGAATTCACTCAATAATTTAGTCATTTCTTCTTTTTCTTCCGCATCCAAACAATCACCAATAGGGATAACTTTTTCAGGATTATCCTTATCCATAACAACATCAATAGTCTTTCCATTAAGGAGAGTACTATGGTTAGGGGGATTGTAGGATTGTAATTTTTCTTCAAGTTCTTCATTTTGCTCTTTTGTAGCAGTTATTGTACTAGTAGTCTTTCCAAAATATGCATCATTGTTTAAACAATAAGGTAGGCCACATTTATGGTGATAAAGAGGAATACCATCATAAGCACCTAAGAAGTCCATTGTCGCTTCATCCACCATAAACATATCTAATGGAAGTGATCCTGGTGGACAATTGGTGTCAATCATCTCAAGGAATATCAAACTAAGTGTTGATATTGTATTCACATTTAGAGTAGGGCATTTACGGGCTTTGGATTCCTTAAAAGGATTATATCCAATGCCACTTGAGTAATGTTGTGAAGTAGATTCTATAGGGACTTTGATTCATTGTTGATTTATGCCACAACCATTACCTACATAGTCACAATTTTTGTAAAGGATTTGGAATCCTCTACCATAGAGAGAGACTATTTCTTTACACGAAGGCGGAGCTTCATGAGTCTCATAATCAATAGTATAACTTAGAGTATTATCCTTATTTGTCATCAAAGAAGTCTTATGATTATGATTTAAAGCATGCAATGTGATCGATGCAATATTTGATGTTTCAGGGATGAGGTTTTTAAGTTTATACTCTCTTGTGGAGGAAGATACAAAATCTAACAAACCCTAGTCATCACCAACAAATGCATTCGATTGCTTGGGTTCTTGCATAATATTTTTAGAGGTAAGAGGAGCTGACCATTCATCTTTTAGATTGTTTAAACTCTTAGGACCAACAACATGCTTATGCACTTCCATTTGAAAACAATTATCAGGTTCAGGATCTAAATGAATAGTATGCAATTTACCTTTAAATATAAACTTAATCAAACAGTGTAAAGTAGAAGGAACTGCTCCTAATGCATGTATCCAAGGTCTACCAAGAATCAAGTTATAAGATAGAGAACAAGGCATGACATGAATTAAGGTAGGCACCATCACAGGTCTAACTTGTATAGGTAGAGTTATAGTGCCCATGGATTGTCATCCAACATTATCAAAGCCACGGATACTTAATGACTCCAGTTTGATAGCAGATACATCAACCTTCACCTTATGCAATAAATCAATACCACAAACATTAAGGGCTTACCCATTACCAATCATAAATCTCTTAACCAATGTTTTGTTGATCATAATAAAGATAACCAAAGGATCATACTGCTTCTGAACCTCGAGAGATGGTAACTCATGTTGCTAAAATAGAATATCTATTTTTGTTGCATGCATACAATCTAGTAAAGTGGCAACATCATTTGGTTTAATAGTAGGAGGAACAATCATCTTTCGTTAAGATTCTTGTAATATTCCATGATAAGTAGGTGAATTTTGTATAAGTTCCCAAAGAGATATCTTTGTAGGAGTAGCGTGAAGCTTCTCTACAAGATCATAGTCTTTACCACCTTTATATGTTAAACGAGGTGCTTGAGGAAGCATAGGTTGAGAAGCTGGTAAAGATATCAAAACATTCATTTGTTGTGTACTTTGTTTATTATTCCAAGTGTTATATGCATGAGAAACCACATTATGATTAGTTTTTTGTAAGTTTTGTTTCATAATTTATTTTACACAATCATAAATGTGATCAAGAGATTGAGAAGAAGATGAAAGACCTTTAACAACAAGCATAGGTTTAGAGGTTGGTTGAACCACGTTTGTGCATAGAGTAACCACAATTTTTAGTTTTTCAATATCTTCTTTAGATTTGGGAAAATAAATTGCATTTACAAATCTTTGAAATAGTGACGGTTGAGAGGCCATAGTGGAATGTTCAATCAAGATAAAGTCCTCAAGGGCTTCATCTAACATATCGAAGTCATCACAACTAAATGGTTCATCATAAGCATGAAAATCTTGCACAAAATAATATGAAATTCTAACATGCTCTATTTAAACCAAGATTTAAATGCACAATGATGCAAATGAAATACAACATCCAACAATAAATGCTACTTTCCAATCCTTTTAGTGAAAAGATAAAGAATGTAATCCACAATTTAACATATGCAATTTCACTAAAAAGGTTTTTCAATGCAATTATGCTCTAGAAAAACAAATTATTTCAAATCTAAAGTTTTACAAGGATGCAAATTCTTTAAAGCTTAGGTTCACCAAAATGTTTAGGGTGAAAATTGATAGTTTGTTTAAGCTAGGTTAAATACTACCATTTCACTGCTAAGCATTGGGAGGACAAGGATTGAACTTGTGAACAAGCTTCTAATCACTTTGTCTATCCCTTTTACTCGCGTGGTTATAGAACCTAAGGCCCTAATCAAGATTTTATCAAGTACTTTCCTCTTAGCCAAGTAAAACCCTAATTATGCCTTAAATTAGAAATATACAGAAACTGATGAAGCAACAGACAAAACTGATCACAAAAGTGTAGGAGGGTTTCAGAGATAGTGTACCCAGATTCTAAGGGTTGCATGGACTAGGGCGCCTGCTCCAATGTCCCAAAAGTCCCCGAATAGGAAAATATTCTTCACAGGGTGTCTGAGATTGCCGAAAGGCTTCCAAATCTTGGAATAAACTCCTAGTTGGACTAGGGTGCCTGCTCCAATGTGCCGCAAGTCTCAAAATCTAAAAATTTGAAAGTCTGTTGCGATTGTACCTACAATATCCTTCTTCCTGTAGCTTATTTTCGCTATAACCTAGAAAACATGATCTGCACTTACAAAAGATGGAAATTGTTGTAGCTATATAGGAGCTTGCCTCAGTCAAGTCCCATCTTCAGTATTTCTACCTCAACAATAGCCAAAGGAAAAGATTTGTAGAAGTGTGTACAAACCTAACAATGTGTGTATGCATAAAAATCAAACCCTAGATGTCTCAATCAAGGGAAGATCAACAACTTGCTTTGCATTAATAAAGAGATATAACTTCACCTCAAAGAGATGAGATAAATGAAGACTTGCATGAACAAGAAGGTGAACCAACAATGTCTGTAGAGGATCTCCAAGCTTGTTGTTGGAGGCTTCAACCCTTCTCTCGATCATGCAAAGGGTGTACAAACCCTAGGAAGAACAAGATAGACTCAAGATCTTGATTCCTAATCTTCATCCATTGTCTCCAAGATAGCAAATAAAGAATACTTCGAAGAGCTTCAACAAGTCACTGATCTCTAATGGCAATTGCAGTAGAGTTTTGGCATTAAGCTTGCATAAGAATTGTGTGTGATAAAATGATTTTCAAATGTCTTTTTATATCTAGCTTTA
This sequence comes from Cunninghamia lanceolata, assembly GCA_027924645.1. NCBI lineage: Eukaryota > Viridiplantae > Streptophyta > Pinopsida > Cupressales > Cupressaceae > Cunninghamia > Cunninghamia lanceolata. The sequence continues at coordinate 4,301,005 of BSBN01000263.1, read as the reverse complement.
GGGAATTCAAATTCCAAAATAACGTTTTAATATCACTCAAAAACTAAGAATTTGAAAATGGAATCCTGAGGCATTCAGCGAGAACCGACACCCCACCAAAATTCAAAATCCCGTGAAATGGGGGAGGACTAGGGCACAGCCACCCAAGTCCAAGCCCTCAATTTCAGCTTAGATCTGCATTTTGGGGGGTCCAAGGGACCCAAATCTCAAATCTCTTTCTGGGTTCTATCAATAAGTTACCTCAAAAAGTGAATAAACTGCTCCTAGACTAAGTTAATTAGGGTTTTAGGAAGGCTGAAAAAGAAAAGGTTGAGAGGTCACCAAGAGTGGAGCTAAACTGAGGGAAATTGTACCATTCCATATAGGAGGACAATTTCCAACATTACACTTCTAAACGCACTTTCCATAAGAAATGTTTCATTCATTACTCCAATCTACCAATGATCTTAGATGTCATTTTCAAATAAGACATAAGATATATTAGGATAGTAGAAATGACAACTTTCAACATTAGCATTCTCCTATCTAGTAAAAACCATTTTCCTTTCCAATTTGCCATATTGTTTGACCACGATTCTAGAAATGGGTCCCAAATTGGAGATCTTCTACAACCTATTGGAACTTGTAAAATTTACTTGATTTTGATAGTTTTATAAACCTTAAACGGAAAAATCCATTGTAAAGGGTCTTAATCCTTCTGCCACTCATATCCTAAAATTTTAAAAAAAGTTTACTAATGTCCTCATTGGGTCATTTTCCATTGCACGTATGTTGCATCCTTGTATTTCCATCTTGACATGTATATGGGTCAAATACCACATCCCCACAGAGGTTTGTAGTCACCCCTAATACTCCTTAGTAAGTTTGCGGGAGCTTGAGGTGTAGTGTAAATGTTCACCACAATACTGCATCAGTCAGTGGGGGTATGTACAGGATGACAATAAGAAATTAAATAACCATAAGGTAACCCGCAACCCCGTGATAGGTGTACCAAGACATCAAATGTGATGTGTGGTGTAGCGAGATGAATTGAAATGTGAAAGGTATGTCATCTCGTTGCCATGTGGGGGTCTTGATCTATTGTTTCGGGACTACAGTATAGGTTGGCATTGCATTTACTACAAATATGGAATTAATTATATGAAGGACTTTGGACGGTTTGATCTTTTTAGATCAAGGATGCATATTCAAACTCACACACGATGATCAACCATTGCATCTTTCAGTACAAGTTGGTATTAATGGTGAAGTGTCTGAGTTCAGGACCTGATATATTTGGAATTTGGTGCCATTTTGATCAATCACAATAGCTCAGTGTGTTCGGAGATGAAGGGATTCAAGGCTTGGGGGTTCTATAGTTGTTGTATGAATGAATATAAGAATGAATTGACAAAGAAGGAAAAGGATTCCTTGGAGTGCTTGGTTTGGCATTAGAAACATTATTTAGTGACACTTGAAATTCTGAGGGAATTGAGGAACAGTCAAAATTGAGGTGAGAAACAAGTTGATCTCATCATGTCAACTATATCTCCAGTTTCTGTTATCAATAAAACAATCGAAGAAAGATGGAATGTTCCAGAAGTTCCAATGGATGAAGACTAGTGACAAAAAATGTAGGCCAAAAGGTTTATTTTTTAGGGCACAATCATAGCTACTCATTTGATATGTTAAATGTTTTTTATGCTACTTGGATGGAAGCATGTGCCTTAGTTCTATTTTGGGCCTTCTATGATGTTTTATTTTCATAATTATTCTCCTACATCAATTGTATTTGTGTAATATTTTGGTTGGTGTAATTAGAGATAAACAAAAGATAATCAATGTAATGCAAAGTTGTTGTTGCATCCAGGTGGGTAGTTGAAGGGTCTTTTGGAATTGTAACGGTCTGAAACTTGTCACTTCCTTCATCTACCCATAAGAAGGAAACCATGACCATTGAAAGGAGGGAGGATTGGTGTTTGGGGAAAAAGCTATACATTGTAAGAACTTTTTGAAGCAAAGTAATGGAAAGAAGCATTAATGTGGTGCCTAAATTCTGGTTTCAATTGTTTTTTTGAGGTTATTGGTAATAGTTATCTAGTTGTCTCTAATTTGATGTTTTCCTTGTTATTTAAATTAGTGTATCAAGTATATATCTGGTTTAGCAAATTCATGTTTTGTGTGGTTTAATTGATTGGTTTCTTCAAGTAAGAAGAGCCTGGTAATTAATTTCCTTGCACATTTATGTAAGTCATAAACATTAGAGTGCTAAACAATTTGAATTATAACTAGTAGGACACATATCAATCTATATTTTGACTTCGTTACCCAGTGGAAGAAAGGCACTGATCATTTTATCCCCAAAACAATTCCTTGTAAAAGCCTTTCCTGTATATTTTAATGTTCATTTGTAGGAGTAGGAGTAGCAGTTAGTTTTGTATTTTTGTTGTTTATTTCAAACCCTCATGCCAATTTGAAATAGATTGTTAGAGGATGATTTAATTGAAAAAATTGTGATCACACAAACTCTACAAATTTGTATGAGGTTTTCAATCTACTTGATTATCATCAGTTAATCTGAGAGAGTTAACAATCATTGGTGATAAAGGTACACCCACCTAGGCATAGCAAAGCCTAAAGAGTAGGGAATTCTAACCATCTTGGTTAATTCCATTTGTTGCCCAGATCACTTGTTGAACCTGATTATAAAGATTGGCATACTTTTAGGGTTTGATAATCTGTTGATTTGGGAACCAACAGATTGATGAATCTGTTGGGGAGATAAGTGATTATCATTGGGAAGAGTCAAGAATCAAAGGGTGTAAATCTGAAATTTGGTTCATATATTGAAGTTTTAGACCTGGGTAAAGTTTTGTTGTAGTAGTGGTGAAGAGATATGTGAATGACTCTGTTGTTGGAGAAGAGCCAAAAAAAAAATTCATTCCTCTTTAAAAAAGGTGGTGACTCTATTAAGAAGAACTTGATGAAGAATGCAAAGACATCTCAGAACTACAACATTTCCAGTCAAAAATAAAGGTTAAAGGATGGTACAAATTTCTTGTTGAGGTATGTATTGTAATTCTTATTTGCCCTATACAAATTATGATGCCATGGAAGAATTACAACAACAACAGTTATGCTTTCAGAAGGGGTTATTTGGTCTTGTAATATACAAACCACTTGATTTCAGAAACATTCAGGGTTAACCACATCTCATCCCTTTAAATGTTAAAATTTTTTTGTCAAAATTTAATGGATGTAAATTAGAATCAACAGGTATGCACTTACAATAGTTCATTAATTTAGTGGTGAATTCTTAAATCAGTGAAGAGGATGTTATCATGAAACTTTTTATGAGAACATTAGAAAATGATGCTAAAGATTGGTTTTCCAGCTTGCCTATGCATTGCATAACCTCATGGAATAAACTTGCAAGTAAATTCATGTATCACTTTGAGGAGAAAAATGATGAGTATTTACATATTCAAGAAAGAAGTCAAGGTTCCATCATGAAATTAGAATATTGCATATCCCCCTAGTTGCATTTTTTGGCCTAAGGAGACATGAAGGAGAATATGGATTTTCTCTATTCAAAAGAACATTGAATATCTATATGCAAATACTTGTTAATTTCAGGCTTGATGAATCTGTATGCATCGAGTTGTTCATGAGAATATATGAGCCTAGTTCAGTTTCTTGGCTTGAGTCGTTGAAGCGAGCTACTAGTGATCAGGTGTGTGAATTGGTTTGTGTTATAGAGAGGATCAGGTATGAAAATGCTAGCAATGTTAAATATCATGGTGCTGAAAATGGTGATACCATTAATGGATGTGGGAGAACAATGACACAATGCCACTTGTAGAAGAGCTGTGTAGATGAAAGTTGCAGCTATAGTGTTTTAGATGCAGATGAAGATAAACCTGTGGAGGGACAACTCATGCCCTTGAAAAGGGATTGCAGTGATGAGAAAGATGTTGATAATATGCCATATAGAGATCTCCCCTACTTTGCTAGTAAAAAAGAAGAATATGTCAACAATGGAGTGAGTAAAGAGGTATGTGTATCTGAAGATGACTTCCAAAATGTTTCAAACCTATTGTATGATGAAATGACAAAAGAAAATTAGATGATATCTTGCCAAGCTAATGAAAGTAGAGAGTGTACCAACAATGAGGTGAACAAGGAAGTAAGTTTGCTCGGCAGCAAACAAATATCAGATTTTTTGACAGTTGAATATCAGAGGTATGCAAGAAAGTGTAGTTCAAGATCATTAAGCTCTAATTTTGAAAGCAATGAAGTCATCAATGATGTACATGATGGACAAGTAGGTTTCATATCAACATTGTTATCAGATGTAAGCATGGGATTTGAAGTTTCCTTTGACTCTATAATGTTTGATTGTGTTGATCTTCTTGATCCTTGTATGGGAGGGACTAATGTTGATAACAGAACATCTCATATGGAAGTGAGTCATGATGCAAATGTTAAATTAGATTATATCAATAAGTCAGATATGGATCTATTTTTGAATACATGGGAGTTTAGTGATTCAAATATGTTAAATCTACAAATTGTTGATTCCAATGATAGAGTTTCAAGATCACAACTATGTGAGCAAGCTACATGTGATGATGAAAATGGTACTAATATTTTTAGATCTGACATTGTATTATTTGATAGTGTTAACATTGATGATATTAGATGTCAAATGCAGTATGATTTGTTCTACTTTCTAGTGTAGTTAGAGAACCATAATTTGGTGAATGATAACAAGTGTGATGAAATAAAGTATCACATAGAGTATGGGTCTGGCTTGTTGTCACATGATGATAATTTTTTTTAGATTATGCCTGATTTCCAGATGCATAATAATGTAAAATGCACTGGTAGTATTGAGTATAGTAGGTTGATGAAAGATATTGAGATATTTTGTCAAGCAGATTTCAATAATATTTTCATATTGGATTCAATACAAAGTGATGAAAACTAAGTGTATGACATAGGCAAATAGAGGCTTTTCTTTTCTGGTGGCCTTGTGCCATCATCTATGGTTTGATTTTTCAAACCATACCAGTTCTGGGTGAAGGAGGGGTTTGACTCTGTTACCCAATGTACAAAACACTCGATCTGCTTCCACCAGAGATCTAAATTCTTGCTATGTCCATAAGGGAAATACATCCCCAAGTGGAGCCACTATTGAAACTTATAAAATTTACTTGATTGTACTAGTTTTATAAACCTTAAACCCAAAAATACATTGTAAAGGGTCTTAATCCTTCTACCACTCATATCTTAAAAAAAAGAAAAACCTTTACTAATGTCCTCATTGGGTCATTTTCCATCACACCTATGTTGCATCCTTGTATTTCCATCTTGACATGTATATGGGTCAAATACTGCATCCTTGCGGAGTTTTTTAGTCACCCCTAATAGTCCTTAGTGGGTTTGTGGGAGATTGAGGTGCAGTGTAAATGTTCACCGCAATACTACATGAGTCAGTGGGGTATGTGTGGGATGGTGGTAAGAAATTAAATAACCATAAGGTAACCTGCAACCCCGTGATAGGTGTAGATGGATGGACTAAAATGTGAAAGGTATGTGGTCCCACTGCCCCACGGGGCTCTTGATCTATTGTGGTGGGACTGCAGTATAGGTTGGCATTGCATTTATTGAAAATATAGAATTAATTATATGAAGGACTTTGGACCATTTGATCTTTTTAGATCAATGATGCATATTGAAATTCACACATGATGATCAACCATTGCATCTTTCAGCATGTGTTGGCATTAATGGTGAAGTGACTGAGTTCAGGAGCTGATATATTTGGAATTTGGTGCCATTTCGATCAATCACAATAGCTTAGTGTGTTTAGAGATGAAGGGATTCAAGGCTTGGTGTGGCCTCTGCAACTGTTGTATGAACAAATATAAGAATGAATTGACAAAGGAGAAAAAGGATTCCTTAGAGCGCTTGGTTTGGCATCAGAAACATTATTTAGTGACACCTAAAATTTTGAGGGAATTGAGGAACATCTGAAATCGAGGCGAGAAACAAATTGATCTCATCATGTCAACTATATTTCTATTTTCTATTATCAATAAAACAATCGAAGAAGATAGATGGAATGTTCCAGAAGTTCCAATGGATGAAGATTAGTGATAGAAAATGTAGGCTAGAAGGTTTATTTTTGAGGGCACAATCATAGCTACTCATTTGATATATTAAATGTTTTTTATGCTACTTGGATGGAAGCATGTGCTTCAGTTCTATTTTGGGCCTTTTATGATGTTTTATTTTCATAATTATTCTCCTACACCAATTCTATTTGTGTAATATTTTGGTTGGAATTAGAGATAAACAAAAGATAATCAATGTAATGCAAAGTTGTTGCATTCAAGTGGGTAGTTGAAGGGTCTTTTGAAATTGTAACAGTTTGAAGCTTGTCGCTTCCTTCATCTACCTATAAGAAGGAAACCATGACCATTGAAAGGAGGGGGGATTGGTTTTTGGGGAAAAAGCTATACATTGCAAGAACCTTTTGAAGTAAAGTAATGGAAAGAAAGCATTAATGTGGTGCCCAAATTTTGGTTTGAATTGTTTTGTTGAGGTTATTCGTAACAATTATCTGGTTGTCTCTAATTTGATGTTTTCCTTGTCATTTAAATCAGTGTATCAAGTATATATCTAGTTTATCAAAGCAAATTCATGTTTTGCGTGTTTTATTTGATTGGTTTCTTCAAGTAAGAATTAAATTCATTTGAATAAGTCATAATAACTTGGAGGATTCATTTGGATTAAAAAGAAGAGCCTATATTTAATTTCTTGCATGTTTATGCAAGTCATTGTTATGTCGTAAAATGTCCCCCTAGGACTTTTACCTCCTAAGTTTAGGTCCCAGGTCCCTTGTTTTGTACCTTGCATGTCCATTTTAACTCCCGGAAGAAAATGACCTGAAACCCATGTCACATGGGGCTTGAAGAACATTGTGGCACTTAGTCCTGACCTAAAAAGGGGACCTAGGACATGGGCAACCACGCTCTTGTCCTGGCCTATTTTAGGCAGGACCCAAATTTGAATGTCAGTTATGTGACCGTTAGTTGGGTCCCATGCTGACATCTTAAGTTTGAATTATGAAATTTAAAGTAGGAATGTGTTTAGTTGCATATATATAAGCATGTTTAGGGTTTCATTTGTAAACTAGAAGATGACTATAAACTTTTGGTGCACTTATGATTTGAGAGCATTCAAGATATTCATTGTTACAGAGTAGAGCATTGTTATTGTGTTTATGATTGTAGATTTAGCTTCATCTTCTCATGTGTTAAAGAATCTTCATCTATGTGAGAGCTACACCTCCGAGGTGATATCTATTTATGTTTGAATCATTTATCAATTTGTTTTTGCCTCTATCCTACAGGGATACGTACTCTTTATTTGACAATGGTGTTTAGAATACTTGAATGTCCTTCTGGGGCTTGACTGAGGCAAGCTCCTAAATACCACACTCCTTATGATTGTAGGTTATAGGTATCAGATTTCATGGAGTGGAGTTGCAGAGGAAGGTTGTAGAAGATAAGAATTTCAGATCCGGCGGAAAGAAGTAGTTTGGAGCACTTCTGGGACATGGGTACCTAGGGCAATGTCCTCCAAAGTTGTAGACATGATAATCTTTGTGATAGTGACAATCAACATCTAAAGAAGCCTTGATATCCCGTAGAATAGCCTGCATTGGACTAGGGCACCTAGGGCAGTGTTCTCTGCAACTTCCATGATGGAAACAAATGGAACAATGATTATTAGTGCCAGAAGGAGTCCTAAATTCCTTAAAGAAAATTATACCTTGGACTTGGGCACCTAGGGGCCTAGTGTCCCCGACTATTCTACATCACAAACTTTAAAAAATGGTTAGTAACTAATCCCTGTCTACTATCTTAGTCTGCAAGCATTTGTCATAATTTATTAGTTTGCTTTTGATTTTGCGTAATTAGGGTTTTTGGCATACTTGAACATTAAATTAATACATTACTTAACAATTTCTAAATTTCCACATCGTTCCAAGTGACACACCAACCTGTAGGAGAATCCTCTTGCAAAATTTGTGATTCAATTTGGTTGGATGTCCTTGAATGTTTGTAGTGAAAGGAGGATCTAGCCATTCAATCTCGTCATCCCTCTTTTCCTATAAAACATTTTGGTGAACCCATGTGTTATTTGAATTTTGCATCTTGTTGAGTGTTTTACTTCAGATTTTTATTCATTTCATTTATCATTTTCATATTACATTTGAAAATTTTACAACAAAAAAAGAAAAATTTGAAAAAAATGGCATTTTAGCTTGCATTTTGAAATAATTTGAATTGATTGTAATTAATTTTCATTTAATTTCTGATTTTTAAATTAGATCTAATATAAATTATAGAAATTTATTTTCATTTATTTATCATTTTCATATTACATTTGAAAATTTTACAAAAAAATTGAAAATTTTAAAAAAATTGGCATCTTAGGCTTGCATTTTGACATAATTTGCATTAATTTAATTTAATTTCATTAGATCTGATATAAATTGTAGAAATTCATCTTATTTTAATCATTTGCATTGCATTTTCATGCTTAAATTGTTAAAAATTGCTTGAAATTGTGCATTTTTCATATAATCTAGTTTTCACATTAGCTAGGGTTTGTACTTAAAATCTTGTTTTAGATTTTACTACTCTTTTAAACACTCATTTATGAATGATTTCTAATTTTAGTGTTTCATCATAGTGTCTTTTTGCTTAAATTCATGTCTAGGGTTTGAAAACCTTGCATTTTCACTTGATTTTGCCTTGTCATCTACTTAGAATTGCATTATAGGTGTGTTGTGAAGGATGTTGCTGAATTATTGGACTTATATATAGCTTATTATTCTCTTCCCCTTATCATTTTCCTTACAACACTTCATCTTTTAAGCATTTGCATTGAAAATTTTGAAAAAAGTGGAAATTTGAGCATTTTTAGGCACATAAGCAAACATAAATTGGTGTTGCTTAATTACATTCACCCTACTTATCTTTCATTTCAGATATTGAATTCATATTAAAGTATCCATTCAATTATCATTTAAAAATTGGGCTTTATTTCATTAAATTGTGTGAAAATTGGCATCTTTTTAATTACATAGTGTGTATTTCAACACTAGTTGTTCACACACTTCATTCACATCTTTTGATCAAAACCTCTAGAATCATCAATTGGGCCTTGTTGTGTTGTACTCTTTCCTCCTACCCACTGTGATTGTTGTGGACTTGATGTGTCTTTTAGTACCCATTTCCCTCAAACAAGTGCTTTGGTGCAAAATAGTCTCACTTATTTTGCCTTGTTGATCATTGTGAAATTTGTGTGTATTTGAACTCTTTCAAATTAGCATTATGGATACTTCTTGTTTTTCATCTTTTTCATCTTTGTTTACATACATCATAGAAATTGATAAATTTTCTAAATTTACTCATGAATATCCTCAAGTCTTGAAACAAATAGCATGCATATATGATGTTGATATTTCTATGTGTTCCACATATGAAATCCTTTGCTATATATATGATTTTGATAGCTTCACAAATATCATGGGAATATATTCTCTAATATTAGATGATCTCACTAAATTCATAGCCAATAATACATTTAGTAGTGATGACTTCAATATGTCAGATGAACCCTTAGATGACATTATCTCTATTGAACATTCCACTACAACTCCTATTGCTAAAACATGTGATGGTAACTTAGTTCTAACTCCCAAAGTTGTTCCCACTAATGAGGACACTTTGGAAAAAGAGGATGAATTCATTGACACATCCCTTAACATCATACCACCATATCTCCATTCCAATGCTCTCTCTGGCCAAGATGAAGCATTCGTGAATGAAGAACCCCCTCTAACAAATAAAATTCCATGGATAGATAATGAGAATTCACCTAACAATATTAAAAATTCTATCTCTACCATAGTGCATGAAGCCTTTCTGGATCATCTCATTGATTTTCCTCCTTTAGTTGATCATTCACACACCTTGGATATCACTAAGGAAGAGAAGACCCTTCATCTCCCTCCTTTGATTGGATACTCAAGTCATTTGGATATCACTAAGGATTTAAAAACATTGACTACATCTCCTTTGGCTGCATATTCTTTGAGCATCACTAAAGATACAAACTTTAACAATTATCCTCACAACACCTTACCTTCCCTTCATTCCTATGCTTTCCCTCCAAAAGATGCAAAATGAGTGAATGAAGAAAGGTCTCTCACATTAAATCCCTTATGGATGGATGTGAAGATCACTCAAAACAAATTACTTCTTCCACCTCCTAAGAGGATAGTGAATAAGTATACTAATACTAATACAATATCAACAAGTTCAAGACTAAACATGATATATCCTAAGATGAGAGACATGGATTATCCACCAGGAAGTATCCTATTGAATCATATAAGTATTTCTCCTTCCTTAAGCCACACTCCTTGTAATACCTATTCTAGTTGATTTCAAGGGTGATCTTATCCTAGATATATATGTTCTTAATATTGGGTTGTATCAGGTAAGTATTTCTAACCCTTTTCTCTCTCGTGTTGTGTTCCTCCGTGATGCATTGTGTGTTGTTTAGGCCTCCTAGGATGACCCTTGACACTCTTGTAAGGTCAAGGATACTATGAGACCACCTCTATTGTGACCATTCTTCTATATTTCTCCTCTCTATTTTATTGTTGTGTGTCATTCCTTGGGGGCATAGTGTTGTGGTTGGTGACTTGGGGGCACCCTCCTACATGAAAACCCTAAAGCACTTGTTCTCCCCTCTTGATTTATTGTTTACCTTCTTCTAGTGATTCTACCTAGTTGGCAAATGACGAAAAATAAATAAGACTGATAAGGACCACGTGTCCCTTCAGCGAGTAAGCAAAAATGGACCTAGTCCATACATGATGATGGGGTTGATACATATATTATCTGATGCTTGGCTAGTAGAATAAGTCCATGTGATATTTTGATGATGTCTAATATTTGCTAACAAACCATAATAATATTTCTTCTCCATGCACTTTTTTTTATCTTGGGTCTTGCCTTAGTTACACTCGGTTGTGAGATCTCTGCAGTATAGCCCCACGGTTATACTCAGTTTCCAAATCTGTAGTATAACCTTGGCTCTTGATGTGATTATGTTTATGCATTTATCATGTGATGTGGTTATTATCTTAGAGAAATATTTCTAACCTCTCTTCTTGCAAGAAATTGTGTGTTTGTGGGAACATTTGGTGATCGTAAAGTACATGTTACCTCTGGGGGCATGGGATTTGTGAAAGCTCTTGTTCCCTTCTGTGTTTTTTTCCTACCTTAACATGCTTGATATTGGTACATGATATCAACCACCTTAAGGTGGGGGCATATAAAGGTAAGTTGTCTGATGATTTTGGTACTACTGAAGTGTGTTTGTAAGCCCTCTATGGAGGTAGGATGTTATATCTCAACGTGAGTACACATCTTTATTTTATATTGCAATGAGAAAGCCCTTTGCGGAGGTGGGATATCATGCATATCCTTTTATTTTAAGCCCTCTATGGAGGTAGGATATCATCCATATCCTTTTATTTTAAGCCCTCTACGGAGGCAGGATATTGTGCATATCCTTTTATTTTAAGACCTCTACGGAGGTGGGGATGGTGTATCTCTTGAGCTAGTGCACAACCTTTTTATTTCAAAAGTCCTCCGAGTAAGCGAGGTTGGTGTATCCTCCCTTAAGTGTGTCTTTGGCAGTTGTTGTGGCATAAGCCTAACTATCAAGTGTGCCTATAATGTGCCTGAGATGGTGGGAACTTAGCAATAAGTTCCTTCCATCACCTTGTTTTCCATGTTTTAGATGTATAGTATGTCTTTGGCATGCTATACGGTGCTTGTGTTTTCCATGTGTCTTCCACGTGTTTGTTCCCAAGTTTAGTCCAAAGAGTGTGGCGAAATGTCCCTCCTATGCTTTGGGATTTGTATGGTGTGTTTGTCCCAGGTGTAGTCTAAATATGTGTGGTGATGAGTCCCTCCCTACATCTTAGGTTTTGTATGGCATGTTTATTCTCAAGCGTAGTATAAAGCTATGTGGTGATGAGTTCCTCCCTACGCTTTGAGATTTGTATTGCATGTTTGTTGCCCCATATGTAGTCAAAAGAGCGTGGTGAAGTGCCCCTCCTACATTTTGGGTGGTGTGTTGCATTTTTACTTTCCATGTATTTGCATCTGCATTAATTTATATACGAGAAGAAAAATAAATAATCACTGCATTCACTGTATTTATTGTGTTTTGTGTGTCTTCAATACTATCTTTTCTATGTTTTGTATGACTGTAACTATCTTCTCCATGTTTTGTGTTCTTGATATTATTTTCACTATGTTTGGCATGTCTGTAATGTGTTTTCTCTAATGTCTACCTGAGACTGGGGGCTAGAAATAGTTCCTCAATCTTTGTGTATGCATTAGCTTGAAGTGTCTAGTGTGTTTTCTGTGTTTTGACCATACTTTAATGCATGTATGGGTCTTGCATTTATACATACATTAAACTAGGGGCTAAAATGTTATGTCATAAAATGTCCCCTTAGGAATTTTACCTCCTAAGTTTATGGTGTAGTCACGGTAGGAGGGTTCACAAAATGAACTGTCCAGACCATGCAACAAGAGTAAACACAATGGAAACAACTAAAAGATATGAAACAAATGCAGATTTAGTAATTCAGTATATCATAGAATTTAAATACAAATTGGCCAGCAACATGCAGGCTTATAATTAGGGCTCAAAGGCCTGACTATAGAATATCAGAATATGCACAAGAAATAGCTTTGAAGCTCCTTCGCAAATAATCCAAACTATCAAAACTATCACTATGTGAATCACTATTCTCCTAGGCATCTATTACATCCTTATGTATCATATCTGATACAAAAGATTCCTTCGCATCAGCCAAGGAAGATCACAAACTCCAATGAAGAGTTGTAACGTGTGTACATGGATAGGTTGGCCTAAATGAGTAGAACTCCTCTGCAAATGAATGGAATGATGTGCGGATCTCAAGGAAGGTTAGCCATGAACCAAACAACATGGAATGATGTGTCATTAAGCTTTGAAGGTTGTGAAATGCTCCATAGGTCTTCTTCTCTAGCTAATTGTCTGAGACTATCAGGATGATCTGCTCTAAGAAAACAAATGATCTTCTGATAGCGATAACTTTTTGGTACTTGACCAAATGCTCTAAGATTTAGATATGTTGTGCATGAATGTCTCTAGATACTAAATCTAGCTCCACAAGGTTTGAAATCCAACTATGGTAGAATACAGACCAAAATACAAAAAATTCTACTGACTGAATTGCCTGAACTGAATTGAAAAATGAAAGGAAACAAATTGAACTACAAACAAATTGAAATGCAAATGTTTTTAGAATACAAGATTGCTCTTGAACCAGGGATGCTCCTGCATCAGACATCCAAGGTTATTGAAAAAAGTGAGTCCCTCACTTTGCTAGGGCTAGAGGAAAACCAAGACGTCCACCTCAGCTTGAGAAATCCATGATGAATCTTCTTCCAGTCTACCTTTCCATTTCACAAGGTATTCTTTGTATTGTCTTCCTCTTGTGCTGCATTGAACTCTGCTATCCAAAATGTCTTCAATCTTCTTTGGTGCTTTTTATGGTAACTATTTTGTGAAGTCTTCTGCCATGCTATAACTGAACTTTGCTTCATGATACTGATATAGGTCTGCAATGTTGAAAATAGGTGATATACCCAATGTCTCTGGTAGTTCACTTCATATGCATTTCTTGAATCAAATTTTCTGAGTATCCTACAAGGTCCAAACTTCTTCATCTTCAACTTGTTATATGTTCCAACTGGAAATCTTTCTTTTCTCAAGTATACCATCACTTCATCTCCAACTAAAAATTCCTTCTATCTTCTCTTCTCATCTTCTTTCTCCTTATACTTGTTGTTCATATCCTCCAAATGCTTCTTCACCTGATTATGCACTGTCTCCATATGTTCTACAAATTCTTCTACTTCTGCACTTCTCTTTTCTGTTGTGTTGATATCTCTCAATTCTGCAACTCCTCTAGGGTTTACTCTGGTAACAATCTCAAAATATGTTCTTTCAATACTTTTATTCACTAAATTATTATATGCAAACTCTGCTTGCGAAAGAATCAAATCCTAACTTCCTGTCTTCTCTCTGACCAAACATCTCTACAAATTTCCTAAACTCCTATTCACTACCTCTATTTGTCCATTAGTTTGTAAATGAAATGTTGAATTGAACTTTGAATCTATCTTCATCTTCTTCCAAAGTGTCTTCCAAAATTATCCAAGAAATCTTGTATCTCTGTCAGAAATTATACTCTTAGGTAATCCATGCAATCTCACAATCTCTTTGAAAAATAGGTCAGCTACATGTACTGCATCAGTTGTCTTCTTACAAGGTATGAAATGTGCCATCTTTGAAAATCTATCTACCACTACAAATATTGAATCATGTCCTCTCTATGTCTTAGGCAATCCCATTAGAAAATCCATACTTATGTCTTCCCAAGGTCTCTCTGGTACTGTCAAAGGTTTATACAATCTAGTATTCTGACTACTCCCTTTTGCAACTTGACAAAATCTAGAAATTTACACAAATTTCCTAACATCCTTATGTATTTGAAGCCAAAAATAATTTTCACTTACCAAAGCCACTATCTTATCAATGCCAAAATGTCCTGCCAATCCACAACTATGTTTCTCTTTGATCAAATTGTCTCTCATTGAACTTCTAGGTATGCATAGCTAATTTCCCTTGAACAACATATCTTCCTAAATGAAATAATCCAACCACTTACTCCTATCTGTCACAACAGGTTCCTTACATGCTTTCCAAGGTTCTGTAAAATTAGTACCTCCCTCATATAGGTTCTTCAATTTAGCAAATCCTATCACTTCAATTCTCATCTTTGTCAACAAGTTTCTTCTCCTACTCAATGCATCTGCAACTTTGTTTAATTTTCCACTCCTATGCTTCAATAGAAATGTATAACTCTACATGAACTCTACCCATCTCATATATCTTTGATTCAACTTTTCTTGACTATTCAAATATTGCAAGTCTTGATGATCTGTATACAACACAAAATCCTTAGGCAACAAGTAATGTCTCCACTTCTTCAAGGCTTGAATTATGGCATAGAACTCTTGATCATAAATTGAATATCTTCTCCTTGCATCATTCAACTTCTCATTGAAATATGCTACTAGTCTACCTTCTTAACTTAATACTGCTCCAATTGCATTTCCACTTGCATCACAATCCACTTGAAATACCTTCTTGAAATCTGGTAATGCCAGAACATGTTGCTCTGTCACCTTCTGCTTCAACAACTTAAAACTTTTATCTTCTCCAGATGTCCACTTGAAATCTTTTCTATCACCTTTCATTGTCTCTGTCATAGGGTTACAAACTAAACTAAATTTTTTGATGAACTTTCGGTAGAAACTAGCCAATCCATGAAATGATCTAACTTCTCCAATACTCTCTGGTGTAGGCCATTCAACAATTGCTCTCACTTTCTCAGGGTCCATCTTCAATCCTTCCATAGAAATCACAAATCCCAAATATACTAGTTCTTCCTTCATGAAACTACATTTCTTGATGTTTATCAGTAATTTCTCCTCTCTTAGTCTCTATAAAACTTGTCTTAGGTGTTGCAAATGTTCCTCCTTTTTCTTACTAAAAATCAGAATGTCATCTAGGTATACAATAACAAACTTACCCAATAATTTCTTCAAAACCTCATTCATCAATCTAATGAAAGTACTAGGTGCATTTGTCAATCCAAAAGGCATCACTAACCACTCATAAAATCCTTCATTTGTCTTAAAAGTAGTCTTCCAATCATCTCCTTCTCTGATTCTAATCTAATGGTATCCACTCTTCAAATCTATCTTTGTGAAATATCTTGCTCCACTCAAACAATCCATGATATCATCCATCCTGGGTAAATGAAATCTATACTTAACTGGGATCTTGTTTATTGCTCTAGCGTTTGTACACATTCTCTATTCTCCATCTTTCTTTGGTGCTAACATTACACATACTACACAAGGGCTCAAACTTTCTCTAATCAAACCTTTCCTCAAAAACTCTTGTATCTACCTATTTAGTTCTTCATTCTCTACTGGTGTCATTCTATGTGCTGCTTTGTTAGGCAAAGTAGCTCCTGATATAAGATCCATGTGATGATTGATACTCCTGATAGGTGGCAATCCTTTAGGTACATTATTTGATATGATGTCTTCATACTCTGTTAGCAACTCTGTTACCTCCTCCAGTTGTGATTCTTCAGTCTCCTTCTTCAAAGTTTCAGGCTTCTTAGGAATCAAAGCATAACACATGTTTTCATGTCTCAAACCATCCAAGAACTTCCTTCCATCTACCAAACAGATTCTAGCATTTCCACATACTTCACTCTTAGGATCATGTTCCAAAGGGATCAAAGTAATTCTCTTTCAATTTGCTGTTATAGTGTATGTATTCTTTCTCCCATCATGTGTAGCTTTTCTATCATACTACCAAGGTCTACCCAACAAAATATGACATACATCCATAATCATAATATCACACAAGACTTCATCATGATAAGATCCAATATGAAATTTCACCAAAAATTGCTCACTTACCAATACCTTATGATCATCCTGAATCTAGCACTATTTGATAGGGCTTAGGGTGTTTCAATTTTTCCAATTTCAGCTTAAGCACCATCTCCTCTAAAACTAGGTTATCTGAACTACCACTATCAATGACAACTTTACAACATTTACCTCCCAATTTGCATCTTGTTCTAAACAAACTCTTCCTCTATGGTGGTTCCTCATTTGTTTCTTCTTGAAATAGTGCTCTCCTCATCACATGTGATTCTCCTTTCTTAGGTTTGCCAACTAAACTCAGTGATCCAACAGGTTCTTCTTCTACATAGGTTGCTCCTCCATTGTTCTCTGTCTTGTTGCTTGTACTCCCTTGATTACATTCAAATGCTCTATATCCTTCACCTCCACACTTGAAACAAGTGCCTCTGAATGTTCTCTTATCAAATCCTCTTCCCTCTCTTCTATATACTTCATTTTGGTATGAATTATAATTACCTCTATGATGAAAATTTCTGTCATTGCTCTGATATGAATTGTTATCTCTGTCCTCCTTAAATGGCCTATCTAGCTTGTTCTACTCTGGCTATGATCTCTCTCCTCTAGAAAATGTTCTACCTCTCTAAAATTTGCCTTCTCTACCTCTCTATCTTTGATCATGTCTCTTATTCAATTTGTCTTCAACTTTCAGGACAAACTGATATGCTTCCTCCGAAGATGTCATCCTCACTAAATTTAGTTCTTCTTGAATATTCAATCTCAGTCCATTAATGTATCTAGCCACTTTCTCCTTGCTTGCTACACCATGTCCTATCCTTATGACCATCTTATGAAATTCTTTAGTATACTCCATAGATTTCTCCTTTTGTCTCAGGTTTTGTAATCTCTTCAATAATTCCAACTCATAGTCAGCAGGTATAAACTAATTCTTCAATTTTGTGACCATCCTATCCCATTTTGTAATATTTTCTTTTCCTCTTCTATTTCTATTCAACTGAACTTCCTTCCACCATACAGCAACATGTCCTTTCAACTTGGTCTTTACAAATTCACCTTCTCTGGATCTTCAAATTTTTCATACTAATGCAGAGGAAATACTAATTCACCAATTAATGTAACAATGAGATACTAATCCATTCAAATTTGCAACACAACACTTAAACAAGCCTCTAAAAGAAGGCTGAAAATAAAATGGAACAACAAATAGAAGAAGAGAAATATGCACAATAATATTTATTCAATCTGAAATTTCATTACAAAATATGGAAGCATATGAGCTTTTGAGAGATACATTCCACACTTGCAACAATTTTTTGTTTTCATCAATCTGGACTTATACTGGCAGCATCTAGCTATGCAAATATCTTCATCCAAAGCCCACAAACCCTATTGAAAACAAACCAAATTAAAATAACAAACACACATAGAACACTATGCAAGAGGGAAGCAAATTAATTTGAAACACATAAAATAGAAGAGAAATGTGCAATATGTATTATATTAAAAATCTGAAAATGAGATACATAAACATGGAGCTCATATGCTCTCATACAACATGGGCTTCAAACATACAAAAAACATCTACAACTCAACATTCTAGCTTCATTCTAGTAGCATCTAGATATGCAAACACATATTCTCTAAAAGCCCCCTTTCACCAAATAAGCAACCCTCAATATGTAGAAATTGTGTGAGAAGAAAACCATTATTGGTTTCTCAAAACAACCTCTCCAAATCCACAAGAAAAATCTGTCACTTCCAACCTGTCATGGCTCCCTCAATTTTTGGGATTTTTTAAAATGGTTTATAGGTTTTGTGCTCCTTTCCATCTTTCCAGAACATTTTAAATAATCCCAAAAATTGAGGGATCCATGACAAGTTGGAAGTGACAGGTTTTTCTTGTTGATTTGGAGAGGTTGTTTTTAGAAACCAATAATGGTTTTCTTCTCACACAATTTCTACATATCTAGGATTGCTCATTTGGTGAAAGGGGGCTTTTGGAGAATATGTGTTTACATATCCAGATGCTGTTGGAATGAAGCTGGAATGTTGAGTTGTAGATTCTTTTTGTATGTTTGAAGCCCAGGTTGTATGAGAGCATATGAGCTCCATGTTTATGTATCTCATTTTCAGATTTTTAATATAATACATATTGCAGATTTCTCTTCTATTTTATGTGTTTCAAATTAATTTTCTTCCCTCTTGCATAGTGTTCTATGTGTGTTTGTGATCAGATTTGAATGGGAGAGTATCCCCTCTACATCACATACTCAAAGTATTCTTCCATGTTATTTATCCAGTCGATCAACTCTTTAGGGTTCAAATTGATAGTGTAGTTCAGTACATCAACTCTAGGTCTCTTCCCAATCTTTGAAATAGCTCACAACATCTTTACTTAAGCTGATTCTTCTTCTTCATCACCTCCTAGGGTTTCACCAATTTGTTCAACAAATTGAAATTCCTCTTCATCATTACTTTCAACATTAAGTCTCGGTGTTATTCCTCTTTGCCTATCTTCCTCAACAACATCCAATCAAATTATCATCATTTTCATCATTTCCATCATCTCATCCATTCTACTAGCCATTGTTCTAACAGTAGGGATTCTCCTCGGTAGCATTCTTCCTAGGATCAAGTGCAAACTACCTCAAGTTCGGCGATCAGGCTACAAGGTGACAATTGCCTCACAATTGACGATCAGTTGCAACACAAGTAACCTACCTTGCATTCAATGCTTTGTCCACAACAAGATCTTATGGAATTCCTTTGCCCACTTTGCTTAATTCTCTCCCAAAGATTTGAACTTTTGCTCTAACACCACTTGGTGCAGTCACAATAGGAGGGTTTACAGAATGAACTGTTCAGACTGTGCAACAAGAGTAAACACAATGGAAACAAGTCAAAGATTTGAAACAAATGTAGATTCAGTCATTCAATATATCATATAATTTAAATACAAATTGGCTGGCAACATGCAGGCTTACAATTAGGGCTCAAAGGCCTAACTACAAAATATCAAAATATGCACAAGATATAGCTTTGAAGCTCCTTTTCAAAGAATCCAAACTATCAAAACTATCACTATGTGAATTACTGCTCTCCTAGGAATCTATTACATCCATATATATCATATCCAGTAGAAAAGATTCCTCTACATCAGCCAAGGAAGATCACAATCTCCAATGAAGAGCTGTAATGTGTGTACATGGATAGGTCGGCCCTAAATGAGTAGAACTCCTCCGTAAATGAATGGAATGATGTGCGGATCTTGAGGAAGGTCAGCCACAAACCAAACAACATGGAATGATGTGTCATTAGGCTTTAAAGGTTGTGAAATGCTTCACAGGTCTTCTCCTCTAGCTGATTGTCTGAGACTGTCAGGATGCTCTGCTCTAAGAAAATAGATGATCTTCTGATAGCAATAACTTTCTGATACTTGATCCAAATGCTACGAGATTTAGATATGTTGTGCATGAATGTCTCTAGATACTAAGTCCAGCTCTACAAGGTCTAAAATGCAACTGCGATAGAATGCCGACCAAAATACAGAAACTGCTACTAACTAAACTGCCTAAACTAAACTGAAAAATGAAAGGAAATAAATTGAACTACAAACAAACTGAAATACAAATGTTTTTGGTTGATGCAAGATTTCTCTTGAACTACAGATGCTCCTGCATCAATTTAGCTCCCAGGTCCCTTGTTTTTTACCTTGCATGTTCATTTTAACTCCTGAAAGAAAATGGCCTGAAACCCATTTCACATGAGGCTTGAGGGACATTGTGGCACTTAGTCCTAACCTAAAAAGGGGACCTGGGACATGGGCTCTCACACCCTTGTCCTACCCTATTTTAGGTAGGACCCAAATTTGAATGTCAGTTATGTGACCGTTATTTAGGTCCCATGCTGACATCCTAAGTTTGAATTATGAAATTTAAGGCAGGAATGTGTTTAGTTGCATATATAAGCATGTTTAGGGTTTCATTTGTAAACTAGAAGATGATTATGAACTTTTGGTGCACTTATGATTTGATAGCATTCAAGATATTCATTGTTGCAGGGAAAAGCATTGTTATTGTGTTTGTGATTGTAAATTTAGCTTCATCTTCTCATGTTTTGAAGAATCTTCATCTATGTGAGAGCTACACCTCTGAGGTGATATCTAATTGTGTTTGAATCATTTATCAATTTGTTTGTACCTCTATCCCATAGGGATACACACTCTTTATCTAACAACGGTGTTTAGAAGACTTGAATGTCCTTTTGAGGCTTGACTGAGGTAAGATCCTAAACACCACAACCCCTAACCACACTCCTTGTGATTACAAGTTACAGGTATTAGATTTCACGGAGTGGAGCTGCATAGGAAGGTTGCAGAAGATAAGAATTCTAGATATGGCAGAAAGAAGTAGTTTGGAGCACTTTCGAGACATGGGCACCTAGGACAATGTCCTCCAAAGTTGCAGACATGGGAATCTTTGTGACAGTGACAATCAACATCTAAAGAAGCCCTGACATCTTGAAGAATAGCCTACCTTGGACTAGGACGCCTAGGGTAGTGTCCTTTGCATCTTCCATGATGGAAACAAACAGAACAATGATTATTAGTGCTAGAAGGAGTCTTGTATTCCCTGAAGAAAATTGTACCTTGGACTTGGGTGCCTAGGGAAATGTCCCTGACTATTCTGCATCACAAACTTTGAAAAATAGTCAGTAACTAATCCCTGTCTACTATCTTAGTCTTAGAGCATTTTTGTCATAATTTATTAGTTTACTTCCAATTTTGCATAATTAGGGTTTTTGGCATACTTGAACATTAAATTAATACATTAATTAATAATTTCTATATTTCCACATTGTTCCAAGTGACACACTAACCTATAGGAGAATCCTCTTGCAAAAGTTGTGATTCAATTCGGTTGGATGTCCTTGAATGTTTGTAGTGAAAGGAGGATCTAGCCATTCAACCTCGTTGTCCCTCTTTTCCTATAAAATAGTCATAAACATCAGAGTGCCAAACAATTTGAATTATAACTAGTAGGAGGACACATCAATCTATATTTTGACTTTGTTACCCAGTGGAAGAAAGGCACTGTTCATTTTATCCCCAAAACAATTCCTTGTAAAAGCTTTTCCTATATATTTTAATGTTCAATTGTAGGAGTAGGACTAGTAGTTAGTTTTGTATTTTTGTTGTCTATTTCAAACCCTCATGCCAATGTGAAATAGATTGTTAGAGGATGATTTAATTGAAAAAATTGTGATCACACAAACTCTACAAATTTGTATGAGGTTTTCAATTTGCTTGATTATCATTAGTTAATCCTAGAGAGTTAACAATCATTAGTGATAAAGGTACACCCACCTAGGTATAACAGAGCCTAAAGAGCAGGGAATTCTAATGATCTTGGTTAATTTCATTCATTGGCTAGATCACTTGTTGAACTTGATTATAAAGATTGACATACTTTAGGGTTTGATAATCTGTTGATTTGGGATAATATCTATTAGTGTAAATAGTGTCTTTATCTAACTAGTTAGTTTCTAGTCTACATAGTCAAAGCCCTATTCACACATAAGATTAAGTTTACTTCACCTTTTAGAAAGTTGTCTCACCTCATGTGGTGAAGACACGTGTCCTTATACATATGAGACACCTCTTTCATTTTGTCTTTCCACTTTCCCTCACACATGTCATATGAGTTAGACAAGTGTTGTATACTTGTAGGGGTAGTTAGTAGTTGATTCCTACCTTCCTATCTCCTCCTCCTTGCCTATTTATGTAAAGCTTATCTTTGTATTTTACACACTCTAATTTGTATATGATAGATATGTTATGGTGCTCCATTTTTCACTTGTCGAAGGTTATGCTATTTGTGCTTGTTGATGTTGGCTGCTCAAACATGGGATCAGAGTCGTGCTTGCACATTCCTTCCTGAATCGGTGACTCCTAAACTTATCCCTATCATCATAGTGTCGTAGAGACAAGCAGACATCACCATTGCATCCAGAAGGCCCGAGATAGTTAAGGTGACCCTTCAAACAACAACTTTTGGTAAATTAATTTTTTTGCAAAAAAGTTTTACCCCTTGCCCTAGGGTACTATATGGTCATATGACCCAATATGTACTTGTACAAATTTATTGTAAAAAAATTGAATTTTTGTTCGTAGAGGCACTTTGGCCTCTACAATTTTTGTATTTTTTGGGTCAAAATCACTTTTTTGAGTGAAGGTATTTCATTGGTTCTTTGGTATATTCAGCCTTTGCCCTATACCAAGTCAACCCCTAGCCCTTCGTTTCACATGATTTTTAGCCTCTGATCTAATTTTTTGTGCATTTTCTTCGCCACTATTTGAGGTTTCCTTATTTTCTAATTCAAAGTTTTGGATCTGGCCATAGAAGTTTATTTTGGGTCTCCATCGATTGAGAGTTTCAGATCTTTTTTGGGTGGTCTCATCTTTTTTGTTTTCACACTAGGCCGATCATTGGTGTTTTTACCCCTTGGCATTCTTATTCAGGTTGCTTGTCTTGGATTTGGCCACTGGTTGCACACCCCATTAGGCTTTGAATGCTAGATCAAGGGGTTTCAAAGCTTCTTTGGGCATTTTATCTGTAGAATCTATGGCCTTCACACTTTCTGTGAGACCCAAGATGAAGTCTTCAACAAAAGATTGCAAGCAACCTCTACATCAATGGGTTCATTTTTGTTGCAAGGGATCTCCTCAAAGAAAACACAAACTGTGATGTGATTAGGGTCAAAGTAGTGTTTGTTAATGCATCATCATTTAATTTTATTAATCCGGAGGTGTCTGGAGCAATCTGCGATAAGACTCTTTGATATGGGGGGATTTGGTTGAATGGTTTGTGGATGGAACTTGGTTCATCAATCTTGCAGAAATGAAAGGTCTTACAGAAATGAAAATCTATCTATTTTCTTTGGAAATAAATACACATGCAATGAAAGAAACTATTTTACCTTGCTAGAAAATAAACACACTTTGTTGGAAATAAACACACTTGCAATGAAAGAAACTATTCTAGCTTGCTAGAAAATAAACACACTTGTAGTGAAAGAAATAATTCTAGCTTGCTAGAAAATAAACACACTTGCTGGAAAAGTAAATAAAAATAAACTACCTCTACTTGTTAAGATACAACAATGAAACACTCTAAATATGACAAAGCTGCTGAATAACAAGTCTATTTTAGAACTTATAAAATGATCCTACAGGGAACAACTTAACTAACAATCACACATAAGCGAACCACACATCACATGAACACAAGTACAAAGCTAACTGAACAGAAGATATAACAAAACTAAACAAACATGAAAATACCAAGAGATCTCCAAAATGGGGAAGAGGGCCCTACTTTCCTAGCTGGAGACGATCCTCTTTGCTCAACTAACTCTTTCAGAAGAATTCCCCCTTCATTTGCATTCGATCATAGTCCAAAGAATGGACAGAAGTACATGCCTGAAAACAAGGAGTTTTCCTACTGCTGGAAAAATAATCTGGTGAACAACTATCTAAGAAAAACTAGAACTAACTTAGAGAGATGATTTGCTCCTATTTATACATTCGAGCTTTGTTGAAAGGAAATAACTAGCAACAATTCTAACTACAATGAACTGGGCTTGAAGCTAGTTACTAATTTATTACATTGATGATTCCTTTGTGAATTACTGAAGATCAGGGATTTGCATCAACTTGGATGTTGGTGAACTTGAGTGATTTCCTAAAATGGCGTGGCGTTTGGTGACAATGACTTCAATTAGAATTGATGAAAGGAAGCTAGGTGTGCGGAAATTGCTTCCTACACTAATCTAGTGAGGAGAGATGGGTGTAAATTTTTTTAACCTTTACAATTATAGTGTTATTAACCCAACAATAGAGATATTGTAGCAATACACAACATAAGAATGTAAGATATAAAAAGAGAGAGACAAGATATAATGTGGGGAAAACCCTTACAGGTGAAAAACCACACACTCCAAAACCTACACAATGTATTATCTAAACAACAAGGTTTACAACACACTTGCAATGCAAGTCTTTACAAGAGTCTTCGACACACGTATCTGGAGATAATCTAGAAACATAATAGTACTTGTCAATCACATAATACATCTCCTCTCAAAGCACTTGTTAAATAGAAGTTTTCAAGGAAAAAATGAAATTTCCTTGAGATGGGCGTCCAACTTGGCCTCATGGCCTAAAACCCATGCCTAGGGACACTTGTCCAACACTACAGCATGGTCATGACACTTGTCATATCACCCCATCCCAATATGGTTGCCTATTCCCAAGTTAGGCAATGACAGATGCTCTTATGCATCTTATGACTATCATAGAATCTGTCATACTGATAGTACTTACAGCTGTAAGAGAATCTATCATACACTGACTAAAAATAGCATATTCTCTTACAACATGTCATAACTCTCCTTGGGGCACCCAAAGATGCCTTCTTCCAAGATGCCTTATGACACATGTCTTCACTTGTCATAGTACATTCCATTTACGACTCTTATGCGTCATAGATTCTGTCATAGGAATCTGTCATAACCGTTTCGGTCAAGATTCACTTACACACTAGTCAAAGTGCCGACACATGGAAAAATACATCTACCACTAAGTGGGATGCCTATCTCCTCATGTGAGGACAAAATTACATGTGGTCACCTTCTACGTAGGATGACACATCACTGTGCCAACTCCCATAATTACGCAATAGGCAATAAATAAATACAATACAATAAATAAATGCAAGGAATTACCAAGTTTGAGACACTTTAATTCCCAACATTCTCCCACTTGTCAAACACCTTGTAAGAGCCAATGGAAATAACAAGATTTAGTTGTCATAGGCTGAGAGGCCCATAGACTCCAAACACCATCTGAACTTCTCTGTGGCCACTGGTTTCGTCAATGCATCTACAATATTCTTCAAAGTATCTACCTTCTCCAAATTCACCTTCCCATCCTCTACCATGTCTTGCATGAAATGAAACTGTACATCAATATGCTTTGTTCTGGCATGGAAAGTTGGATTCTTTGCTAGGCAAATCGCACTCTGACTGTCACAACAAATTGTAATTTGTCCTACATCAACACCAATATCTAAACACAATCTCTTAAGCCAAATGCCTTCCTTGCAAGCATGATGCCATATACTCAGCTTCTATTGTAAACAAAGTTACCATAGGTTGCTGCTTGCTCATCTAACTAATTGCACCACCGAACATAGTAAACACTGGTGGATCTCCTGCTGTCAATGTCACCTGCCCAATCAGAATCCATGAATCCATGAATACAAACTGAATGTAGAGGTCCTATAGGATTACCATGATAGCATATAGAATACTTGGAAGTACCCCTCAAATATTTGAACACTTGCTTTATTGCATCCCAATGTACCCATCTAGGATTAGCCATAAATCAACTAAGGACTCCCACTACTTGGGCAATGTCTAGTCTTGTGCAGACCATAGCATACATCAAACTACTAATAACACTAGCATAAGGTACTCTTCTCATGTCCTCCACCTCACTAGGAGATTTTGGACAATCATTAACATATAACTTTGTCCCCAATGAAACAGGAACACACAATGGTCTACAATTTGCCATGCTGAACCTATCCAACATGGTCTCCACATACTTACTCTGGCTTAACCAAAGTTTTATGTTAGCTCTGTCTCTTCTAATTTCCATTCCCAGAATGTACTTGGCTACCCCTAGATTTTTCATCTCAAACTATGCTGACAACTAAGACTTCAAATCAGAAATCATATTCTTACCATTCCCAATTAACAACATATCATCAACATACAATGCAATAATGAGAATGTGATCATTATCAAATTTATAATACACACAATGATCTGATTTCAATCTCAAAAATCTAACTGACAACACAAAGGCATCAAACTTCAAGTACCACATCCTAGGAGACTGCTTCAAACCATACAAAGACTTTTTCAACTTGCAAACCAAATTTTCTTTACCTTTCTCTATGTAATGCTCTAGTTGTGACATGTAAATCTCTTCCTCCAAATCAACATGAAGGAATGTTGTATTCACATCCATCTAATCCACCTCTAGAAGTCATAAGCTACTGCAAGAGATAACAAGAACCAAATAGATGTCAGCTTTGCAACAAGAGAGAAAATTTCACCATAATCAATTCCCTCCACTTGTGAGTACCCCTTCACAACCAATCTAGCCGTGTACTTTTCAACATTGCCATCTACACTGAATTTCTTCTTGAACACCCATTTGCATCCAATAGATTTCCATCCTTCAGGAAAAGGCACCAAGTCCCATGTTTTATTCTTCTCCAAAGAAGCCATCTCATCTTCCATGGCCTCCTTCTAAGAACATGCATCTTTCATGCCCATAGCCTTTGTCACAGTTCTAGGCTCATCAGTGTTAGTAAGCAAAGAAAAAGTACAACTAGAATCAAGAAATGAATAACCAAACCTATTAGGTTGCTTCCTTGTTTGTGTAGACCTCCTCAATGGCTAAGGTTGGGGTTCTACTTCTTCTTCTAAACTTTTAGATCTGCTAGAGCTCTCCTCATCATCAAGTCTCACAAGGTGTGTCAGTTCAATCTTCTCAAGGGTAGAAGAAAAGTGAACCACATCCTCTTCCTTTTCTGTTTCTTTTGGCTGTAGAACAATGGGAGAAGGTGTTATCTCTCTAAAAATAACACTTCTTCTATACAACACTTTTTCAGCCATAGGATCCCAAAGCTTGTATCCTTTCACACCGACACCATAGCCAATGAAAATACACTTAACAACCTTGTTCTCCAATTTAGACTATTTCTCCGTAGGCACATGTGCATATGCCTCACAACCAAAAACATGAAGATGTCTAACTAAAAGCTTCTTACTAGACTACACCTCCATGGGTGTCTTACCAATAAGAGATGATGTAGGAGACCTATTTACCAGGTAGCAAGTAGTGGCTACAACTTCAGCCCAAAAATTTTGTTCAAGGCTTTCTCCACTAAGCATACTCCTAGCCTTTTCCATCAGTGTCTTGTTCATCCTCTCTGCCACTCCATTTTATTGTGGGGTGTATGGAGTTGTCTTATATCTTTCAATCCCTTTCTTTTTATGGAACTTATTGAACTCTACCAAACAAAACTCACCACCGTTATCAGTTCTCAAACACTTAATCTTTTTACTAGTCTGATTCTCAACAAAAGATTTAAACTCTTTGAACCGACTAAAGTCTTCAGACTTGCTTATGAGAAAATAAATCCATGTCCTTCTACTGTAATCATCTATGAAAGATACAAAATATATAGATTTGGAAAGTGAAGGAACACTAATAGGACCAAACACATCAGAATGAATAAGGTCCAACACACCAGAAGACTTGTGAGAACTAGAGTAAAATTGAACATAGTTTTGTTTTCCATATATACAATGTTCATAAAAGTCAAACTTGAGATTACAATCATTTAACCACTCAATGAGGTTTTTATTTTCAGGGTTCAAAGACCCTTCTCACTAATGTGGCCAAATCTCTTATTCCATAACATTGTCTTTTTAGTAGGAAGTTTAACTTCCAAAGCATGAGCACCCTTGGGTACCCAAGATGTACTACCATCAAAATTTGTTACAACAAATTTCTTCATTGCTAGTTCAGATGGTGGGGACGAAGTGACTGTAACTCTTTTCTTTGAGTCAGAAGATCTATTGCACTGTGAAGTGCATGCCTCTAGCTAAAATAGAGTACCTCTCTGAGTACCCCTCGTAAGCAGCATAGACCGTCTAGTCATCTTACATCCATCCTTTGAAAAGACAACCTGCACACCTACATCATTCAACTTACTTATAGAAAGAAGGTTCCATACCAAGCCTAGAATGTGCATGACCCCAGTGATCCCCTTCACTCATCCATCAGGGAATCGGATTAAGACTCTTCCATGACCAACAATCTTCAGATGAGAATCGTCACCCAGGTTCACTCTTCCACCATCGAACTCTTCATATTTTGTAAACCAACTTCAATGCGAGGTCATGTGGAATGATACACTAGAATCAATCAACCACACATCATCAGATGTATGGGTGGCCAGGGCTACGATGAATGCATCACCATCATCTTGTGACTTGTCAGAATCTAAGTCTTAGACATTCTTCTTCTTCTTTTCTTTTCTTCTTTGCATTCCTTTCAGAAATGCCCAGTTTTTCCATAGTTCCAATGGAGAGCCTTGGACTTTCCAGGAGATTTGGATATACCCTTCTTAGCTTTCTTGTCCTTCTTCCCTTTCTCTTTGGGTCTTCCACGAACCGCAAGAGCCTCTTTGGCTGCTTCAGAAGAATTTCTCCACATTTCTTCATATAACAGTGAAGATACCACTTCATCCATTTTGAAAGTAGATGTGGTGCTCCCAATAGCCATAACAAGATGATCCCATGAGTCTGGCAAAGAACAAAGCAAGGTCATACAATGATCCTCCTCCTCCATCTTCACACCAACGGATGTGAACTGTGCAACTAACATGTTGAAAGCATTCAGGTGATCTGCAATAGATCCTCCATCCTCCATCCTCAGAGAATACAGCTTCTTTCTCAGAAAAATCTTGTTGACCAAGGATTTGGCCTAATAAACATCTCCCGGCTTCTTCCAAAGATCTTTCGTGGTCTTCTCCTCATGGACATTTAACAAGACAGAGTCAGCTAGACTGAGTCTTATGAGACCCTTAGCCATCTAATCTTTGAGATCCAAATCAGCTTGTGCCATTGCAGTTGGTTTTACACTGGAAACAGTTTCCCATAGGTGTCGATCAACAAGCATGTCTTCCATCTTAAGTTTCCATAACTCAAAATTTGTGCTGTTAAACTTCTCTACCTCTAATCTTCTGGATGTGCATACCATCTCTTTCCTGCAACAAGATTATAGAATACTCTGCACAGACTCCCACTCAATCTAAGATTAGCTCAAAAAACTCCTACCCAACAACTAGGACCAAAGGTGATCATGCTCTGATACCAACTGAAAGGAAGCTAGGTGTGCAGAAATTGCTTCTTACACTAATCTAATGAGGAGAGATGAGTGCAATTTTTTTAACCTTTACAATTACAGTGTTATTAACCCAATAATAGAGATATTGCAGCAATACACAACACAAGAATGTAAGATAGAAGAAGAGAGACACAAGACATAATGTGGGGAAAACCCTTACAGGTGAGAAACCCCACACTCTAAAACCTGCATAGTATATTATCTAAACAACAAGGTTTACAATGCACTTGCAATGCAAGTCTTTACAGGAGTCTTCAACACTCATATCTAGAGACAATCCAGTAGCATAATAGTACCTATCAATCACATAATACATCTCCTCTCAAAGTACCTGCTTAAATAGAAGTTTTGAAGGCAAAAATGAACTTTCCTTGAGATGGGTGTCCAACTTGGCCTCATAGCCCAAAACCCATGCCTAGGGACACTTGTCCAACACTATAGCATGGTCATGACACTTGTCATATCACTCCATCCCAATATGGTTGCCTATTCCTAAGTTGGGCAATGATAGATGCCCTTACTCATCTTAAGACCATCATAGAATCCGTCATACTGATAGTACTTACAGTTGTAAGATAATCTATCATACACTGACTAAAAATAGCATATTCTCTTACAATATGTCATAACTCTCCTTGGGGTGCCCAAAGATGCCTTCTTCCAAGATGCCTTGTGACACATGTATTTACCTGTCATAGTATATTCCATTTATGACTCTTATGGATCATAGATTCTATCATAGGAATCTATCATAACTATTTTGGGTAAGATTCACTTACACACTAGTCAAAGTGCCGACACATGGCACAACACAAGAATGTAAGATGGAAGAAGAGAGACACAAGACATAATGTGGGGAAAACCCTTACAGGTGAGAAACCCCACTCTCCAAAACCTGCACAGCATATTATCTAAACAACAAGGTTTACAATGCACTTGCAATGCAAGTCTTTACAGGAGTCTTCAACACTCGTATCTAGAGACAATCTGGTAGCATAACAGTACCTATCAATCACATAATACATCTCCTCTCAAAGCACCTTCTTAAATAGAAGTTTTGAAGGCAAAAATGAACTTTCCTTGAGATGGGTGTCCAACTTGGCCTCATAGCCCAAAACCCTTGCCTAGGGACACTTGTCCAACACTGCAGCATGGTCATGACACTTGTCATATCACTCCATCCCAATATGGTTGCCTATTCCTAAGTTGGGCAATGACAAATGCCCTTACTCATCTTAAGACCATCATAGAATCCGTCATACTGATAGTACTTACAGCTGTAAGATAATCTATCATACACTGACTAAAAATAGCATATTCTCTTACAATATGTTATAACTCTCCTTAGGGTGCCCAAAGATGCCTTCTTCCAAGATGCCTTGTGACACATGTATTTACCTGTCATAGTACATTCCATTTATGACTCTTACACATCATAGATTCCATCATAGGAATCTATCATAACCGTTTCAGGCAAGATTCACTTACACACTAGTCAAAGTGCCGACACATGGCCAAATAACTCTACCACTAAGTGGGATGCCTATCTCCTCATGTGAGGACAAAATTACATGTGGTCACCTTCCACGTAGGATGACACATCACCGTGCCAACTCCCACAAGATGACAAAATAGGATTTGTATCCTAATTACACAATAGGCAATAAATAAATACATTACAATAAATAAATGCAAGAAATTACCAAGGTTGAGACACCTTAATTCCCAACAACTGATGCCAATTAGCAGATACTTCGGTTAGTCACTGAAATGGAGTGACGTGGAGATTTATATTATAACAGTTGCCTTAATTGGGGCATGGGTCATGTTTGCATTACTGGGCCTTTTGGTAGCCATAGGATTGGCCGGTAATAGTCATCAACTCGAGGGGAGGATGACTCTATTGGAGGGTAATGGCATCTAGAGCTGTTTGGAATTTAGGTTCTTCATAGAAAAAGGGGGGATGTGGAGACCATTGGAAGTCTTACTAGCATAATCCTCATGCAAACACAAACCACTTGTACCATAATTCATAAGATATGCATTTCAAAAATGTAATTCAAGTAGAAAAGTTAAGAGATTTCATCAAAGGAAATGAAAACCAAACATGTGCATAAGCCATCCAAAAGACAAACATAATTATAATAATACATAAATATATATGCCATAGTGTTTTGTTAAAGTCTTTTAGAATAGGAAATATAATGAAATAGATGAGTCATATATTTGACTCATCATGATGCTCTACATATGAAGTGCCTAATTGGGAGTTTTCTACTTGATGTGGTAGATTATTCATTCACACTATCATTGAACTCTTTGCTGGTTGCCAATTTTTGCCAAACTTCTTCGAAAGCATCACTACTTTGGAGCTCGAGCTCTTACATTTGTTGCAGGCCACTACACATTGTTTTTTGGTTCTTGATTTTCATCATTTTGTCGTCAGCACCCATTGCACCCTCAAATTGGGCTTTGTTCACCCCATCTATTTTCAAGAGTCATGTTTGGACTCATTCACTCATGCCACCTCTTCACATCAGTTGCAAGTCATTCACTCAACCGCCAAAGGCTACACTGCCAATACTTGGTGTGTGAGGCTGTAGTCTTTCAAATCAATCATAGCTCATTTAGTACATAGTTTTATGTTAACTGCAAGCATTTATTGTAAACTATAATATGCATTGTAATAGTCTACCACATTTATAACTGTTAACTTTCATTCCTAGTAGTTTAGTGTTAGTGGTTAATACTTACAATTATTGTATTCTTTAAACCACTAGTAGCTTTGTAAGACATGAATGTAACATTTCTTGCTAACTGCTAATGTTAGCATTATATGTAACTCCTAGCAGTGACATAAACCACTCTAGCACCAAATTCTAACCAGTAGCAGTTAGTTAACCGTCAATGTAAACTTTTTGTGCCAAGGTTAGTTTTAGGTAGACCTATCATGCCCAAGTTTTTTTACATGAGCATAACACACAATCACACTCGAAACTTACAAAATTACCAACTATACTATACTCAAATACAAAAAATAGTATTAATAAAACAATTGTTAAGTAATAATAAAATTACATTAAGTAAATATATTAAATGAAATAGTAATTAAAACATATTTATAACTATATATACATATATCTATTAAGTTCTCATAAAGTAATATATTTGGGGAATTTATTTTCAGCTATAATATTATATCATATTATATATAGTCACATATAGTAAATTCAATTAATATTATATGAGGCATAAATACATAATATATAGTTTATAAATAGATATATTTTTAAGAAACATATATATAACTCAAACCCTGAACTTATATATATATATATATATATATATATATATATATATATATATATATATATATATATATATATATATATTAACAATGTATGATCTATATAAATATAAAATTTATGATCTTAATAAACCATGTGATTAGACCCACAATCCTATTAGACATAACTACAAATTTTAATATATTGTATACTTTAATATTAAATTTATTATTATCATTTTATCATATTATATGTAACAATTCTAATAACACGACTTATATTTAATTCCTCATACTTTACTCCCACTTATCATCTTCCTTATTCTCTCACACATAATTCTTATCCTCCCCCCTTATCTCTCCCTTTCCTCTTCCTTATATAGCCTCTTAATACCTTTTCATAGTGTCTTTACTTTATGTCCTTTCATAAACACTCTTAATTATCTTCTTCCCACAAATTCACCATTTCCTTTATAATATTTATCCTTATTATATCTTATTTAGGTGTGTTAAGGTGTGTTTAATTCTATTTAAGGCCTCTATAATGGATATATGGGTCTAGAAATGACCCAAATGACATGTGTGATGCCTCACAACCTTCTATATCCTACCAACATTCTCCCTAGGCCTAAAACAAGATCACAATACTTAAGTCTAATTACTAAGAGAACTCGATTATAATCACAATATAACTCATTATATAAATTCATGAATTAATAATTTCAGAAGTTGGTCTATCAAATGCATAAGAAATTGTTAGTAAATATTAGGCCTTACATTCTCCTCCCGTAAGAATAAGCTTCCTCCTGGAAGTCCTTGAGAGGAGAGGATGTAACATCGCAATTGTGTTCCAATACATCAAAAATATATAGTCTAATAACACAAGGTACCATACACCACTGATAATAAGACAAGTGTACCAAAACTCCAATGTTCATATCAAAAGTCAACATAAAGTCTCATACTTGAACCATCGAATTCGCTTTATTATCACTTACCATAAAAACATGTTCTTCAATTATCAATAAAAACTAAGAATATTATGAAAAACTAAAGATCTACACAACTCATCATATACATTGCAAGAATGCAATTTTCTGATTGATAATACTTGTTTCTCACATAACTCAACACTTATAAAACATTAATTCACATGAAACACATTACAAAACTCATGCCCAAATTTTTTTACATGAGCATAACGCAAAATCACACTAAAAAATTACAAAATTACCAACTGTACTATACTCGAATACATAAAATAGTATTAAATAAAACAACTGTTAAGTAACAATAAAATTACATTGAGTAAATATACTGAATGAAATAGTAATTAAAATAGATTTATAACTATATGTATATTAACAATGTGTCATGCCCGTATCCCCTGCGCGGACACGACACAAGAACACGCGTGTCATGACCACATTCGCCATGTGGTCATGACATGAACTATGAAAAAATTTTCTCGTTATCCTTAAGAAGCCCCTCGCACGCGTCTGCGTACTCGGTGGCAATACGCACAGGCGTAGACATGTCGACGTACCGTGAAGGTGGAGGCCATCAAGGGGGTATGCGACATGTAGGGTGTGGCTTATAGGGTTAGACTAAATTAACCTGAACCCTAAGTTTCCTAGGTGAAGGTGAATTTGCCTACAATGAATCCTAATTAAACTTGTAATGACAAGTGATTAATCATGATGACCAGACGACACGTGACTAAGTTGGGATGGTGGATTAAAATTAAATAACACAACGCATAAATAAACCCTAAAAATCTAGTGAAATTCTGGCAGCATAACGCGTTAATGACGAGGGTGTAAATTCATTACACTATCGCTTAACTTGGTTACGTAGTTACCCTGTTCTGGTTATTCTCTCTATTTACCTGGTAAACCAGGTCACTTACATAGGATTATCCATCATTGCTTGGTGACGTTTACTAGGTTTAAGCTTAGAATGATTTCAGAGTTGAAAATAATTTGTCTCCTTAAATCTTGGTTGGACGTATTCTCTTCTTACAGGTTTAGTTTGGCCAACCACTTACGAAAAGCAAGGGATGTCAAATTTAATTAACATAAGGTAAAAAGACTTCGTTAGGATTATTACTCTTGTTTGTTGTTATATTTTTTTTTGTAAATGACTCAACTCTGATTCACAATTTTATTCTTCGATTTTGAATATATATGAATACATATTCACCCTTATAAATTTAATTGTTGTTATAAAATATTGAAAGGAAAATTATAACCCCTACTTAATTTTTCTCTAAAAGGCTCCCTTTTTTTTTGTATCTAGAGATAGATAACACAAATAGAGATATACATTTATATTATAAAAATAATTATACCAATCAAGTATATTTATCATTTAAATGAAATTACCTATTTGTTAACAACGATATTATATATATATATATATATATATATATATATATATATATATATATATATATATCCTCATTGGTTCTAATAATATAAAAATATATAACAAAAATATATAATTCACTTATTTTAATATTATATATTTATATATAATATAATTCGTTAGTTTAGATATTATATCTATATATATATAATATAAATCATTTGTTTTAATATAATATATTAAGTCTCTCCTTATACAACCAAGAATATGAATGTATTCCATACTTCATTCTCTACCTCACTCCAAACCCTAAGTCAACTAGGTGAAGAGGAAACGCTAGCAACGATCCTTATTTTAACTCCAAGTGAAGAATAAGAAACAAAGAAAAAGAATAACTATCACAATTGATTTTTAGAAAAAAACAAAATTTAAAGTCCTCAAAGAGTAAATAAAAGCAAAAGTGAAGGAAAGAGGTTTTGAAAATAAAAACCAAAATCTACTTCCTCACATATACTTCCCATTAAAATATGAAATCCTAAATAAATAAATAGCAACATCAAATTACTATTTTAATTGTTATCCCCACTACCGTAATTTCCATCTACAACATGTTATCACACAAATAATACCTAATCTGCTTATTTCTTTTCTTTTGTATTTTGCCTTATGTTCTGTAGAGTAGGGTTTGAAAGAGGCCATGGAGGCCATGGAATGAGCTTCCATTTCCTCACACGAAGGTAAATACCAGGGCACTGTTACTATTGAGTCTCCTTTTTTTTTTTGTTTACATCGAACAAGCGTACATATATAGAAATATATATGTATCCTCATTGTTTACCATTTCAATACTGTGTTATCCCTTTTTATTTTGTATTCACAGAGTAACATGAATGGAGATCGGCGATGGTCCAGAGAGTGGCAGCGTGATATAGGGGCTACGATAGGAGAATAGGGTGCCACTGTGGAGGGCAACTGTGAGGGGGCGGAGTTGTGGCGGAGGAGGCAAAACTTTTAGTGTAGGCGGCATGTAGAGTGGTGCAGAGGCAGGGGTCGTAGCTACAGCAAGGGTTTGGGGGAATGGAGGTTTAATGGCCTGCGGGCCACGGCTGGCTGCATATAATACAGAGGGGGCGGGGTTGTGCGTAGAGTGGTTTGGTGGGGGTGTGGGGAGGGGCGAAGCCCCACCCACATCCCAAGTGGTGGGGTGTGGGTGGGGCTCTGCCCCTCCCCACACCTACCATTTGTTAAGTTCGGTGGGGGTTAAAACCCCCACCTCTATTGTATACACACTCTTTTTTATTTACTGTGTTATGTTATACACACAGCAAGCTCCGAAAATCAGATTTTTTACAATTTTATGTTAACAACATTTAAATATATATATATATGTATGTATGTATGTATATATTTCTATTGCACAAGCATATTAAAAAAAATACAATGGGTATATCACAATTTTATTAACCAGAACAAAATGATCATGTAACACAGAATTATATTTATATTTGTCAATACTTGTTAAGGCAAAAATCACAGAAATATTCTTTCATCTTGCATAAATTTTCAAATGCACATTTTTTTTTCAGCTATATAAGTCAATATTATAGAGTAATCAACAAGATCCACACAGAAATTTAACTCTTATATATATATATATATATATATATATATATATATATATATTTTGTAATTAAATGGCAAATTTAAATGATTCAGTTTGAAATAAGGAAGCATAAAATTTACAAGAATAAAAGAGATTGATTTTTTTCTTTCTTTTCCTTACTCAAATGAATGATTACAAAATAAAGACAAATGCCTCTACTTTCCCTAATAACAAAACTGCAACTTTAAGCAACTCACAATAACAAGTTCATCATTTTCATAAGACTTGCAATGAAATAATTATTACAATCAAATTAGAACAACATCCAAATCACCACTCTACAACTAGGAGTACAAGCATTTAGGGAATCATATTACCCTTTTTTTAAACAGTTTTTTTTTTTTTCTTTTCTCTCACACAAACGATAAAATGAAACAACTGCAATTTCACAACTAACAACATGGAAGAGAGGATATACTCCCAACTTCCCAAATTTACAAATTTTACAACTTTAGAGAGAAAGATCTCTCCTCAAGGAGATCAACCCCAAATAAACTTTAAGAGACCAACCTCTCTTTACAAGTATAAGGAATGAACATTCTCCCTAAACAAGGAAACTCCACCAATTCTCCACATTAAGCTCCAAGAGGACCCTGTAAGAGTCACAACCAAAGAAACACTCCAGCTACTTCCAAAAAGCTCTCCTCCCTACCATAGACCCGCAAGTGGGTCACCCCCGAGCTAGGGAGGTAGGGATTCCACATAGGGTTTCATTCCACAACAACAATCACACACTAAGCACAAACACCCCACAGGATTAACACAATTCTCAACTCATAACAATGAGTTTGGTGAGGGTAGGGAATGGACCCCTCAACTTAAAAGGGCTCCCAAATGAAAGGAAAATCTCAACTCCTGACCTCAAGCCAAAATCCCAGAATACCATAATCCACAAGAATCACAAACAAATTGCATGGCACTCTTGCCATTCAGATTTCTCCTCCTCAAATAATAATAAGCCCTCGAGGCATAAACACATACTGTGGGAGAGACCTCAAGGAGGTTCCTTTCCCCTACCCATACAAGTTGAGCATTACCTCCATTGGAGGTGCTCTCACCATAACACCCATCCCAACATCACAATGCAAATATCACAATGCAAACAACACACAACCAAAGTCTAAAACAGTGAACATCATGTAAGCAAGGTAAGAAGCAAGTTAAGAGGCCTACCTTCAAGGCCCTGACAATGGAAGTAGAATTTGGTGAAGAGCTCCAAGCCTTCCCAAGCCTTCCAACTTTCAAAATTTCTCCAACCTTCCCTAACTCCTCCAAACTAGAAGGGAAAACTAAAATTTGCAAGGACTCCCAATTGCAAGGGAAAAAAAAGCTAGAAAAGAAGAACCCCCACTCCTCTACAAGAGGAGCTATTATAGGCCATAATTTTGGCCTTGAGAAATAAGAAGGTGACATTTGTCAGCATCTCCTCCCTCCTCCAAAGACACTTGTAAGAGTGAGAAGGTAAGAGGATGAAAAATGTCCTCCTCTCACTCCACCTCCATCTCCACCTCATCCACTTGTGCTTCCACACAAGTGGGAGGGGGACAAATGGTGAGTTGGATTCCCACTCACACCTCAAGAAGACAAGGGTCTTGAGTGGTGCTCCCACTCACTTGGGAGTTTGGGAGGACTCTTGGAGACCTCTGAAGTCTTCCTTGGGAATGATTCCCAAAACTTAGGGATGGGAGATGAGTTCTTCCCAAGGCAAGGCCCATCCTCTATCTTCCCTCTTTTCTAAATTCGTCACTTTTACTCAACCATGGTTTAGGGTGACCTAAGTTGAGTCAAAACTAGGGTTAGATAGTCCAAGTTGACCCTAGACTCATGGTTGACCACCTAGGGTAACTTTTGGGACCCTAGGGTTCATGAAAAGGGTTAAAAATCCACATTTAAATGGCCCAAAAAAATAATATAAATACCAAGTGGCATAAATCAAATAAAATTTACAACACTTAGTGTTAATCAAAAATAAGAAAAAATAAAGGGTACTAAGGCTAAAAATAATTAAAATTAAACCAATCACAATAAATCATCATTCAAAAACAAACATGATCCTTATCCCTCTTGGGAATGGATCGACTTTACAGGGGATAACATGGTGTGAATCCTACCTCTGATTTCTCATGGGTAGGGAATGTAAAACCTGCACATCTCTATCAATTGTCAGTCCTGTCATGAAAAGTCATAGCTGAAGCAACTGAAATTAACTTCACGCAATCGAAATAAACATCAATACACAACTCCAAATTAAACTGCATTTTCCATCACATGTCAAATAGTTCACATCACATAAATAACTAGAATCTCATAACAAAATAACATCTAATATATATCCCATACATCGAACCACAACATATCATCCACTATGACCGAATCAAATCACATATATCAAATTAGTGAGATAAAACATCAAGTCTGCATAATGTAACATAGTCACTAAGGTCTGATAGTGTCATCTACTAAATAGCATAATGATCAAAATATGGGAGGTGAAATAATTGGCCTCACACAATGTATGATCTATATAAATATAAAATTTGTGATCATAATAAACCATGTGATTAGACCAAGAATCCTATTAGACATAACTACAAATTTTAAAATATTGTATACTTTAATATTAAATTTATTTTTATCATTTTATCATATTATATGTAACAATTCTAATAACACGACTTATATTTAATTCCTCATACTTTACTCCCACTTATCATCTTCCTTATTCTCTCACACATAATTCTTATCCTCCTCCCTTATCTCTCCCTTTCCTCTTCCTTATATAGCCTCTTAATACCTTTTCATAGTGTCTTTACTTTATGTCCTTTCATAAACACACTTAATTATCTTCTTCCCACAAATTCACCCTTTTCTTTATGATATTTATCCTTATTATATCTTATTTAGGTGTGTTAGGGTGTGTTTAAGTCTATTTAAGGCCTATATAATGGATATATGGGTCTAGAAATGACCCAAATAACATGTGTGATGCCTCACAATCTTCTATATCCTACCTGTTACAAATATGTCCCTAATCAGTGTTGTCATTGATGTCAACATATCCTTATTGTCATTGGTGTCAACTGTATCCTATTTTGTTGCCTGTATTGTTGCTTGTTTAGAAGACTGAAATGTTGAGGATATTGAGAAAATTAATGAAGATAAATGTATGCAGACCATATGGCTATGTAGAGAATTGTCTGAAGTAGATCTAATTAAGATTTGATAGGTTCGCATAAAGATTTGAAGAAGTTATGGCCATCTGAGTAGAACCAGGTTCTGTAGTGTTCAAAAGAGATAGAGTGACAAGAAATTGGTCCAGATTGCTCCGCAAATGAAACACTATGATCTACGGATCTAGAGACATGTTTGGGAAGTTAGTTTTTGTCATCAACTCAAGTGGTTTGTGGTTTGGAGGTCCATAAGCAATCTCTCAAGTGTGACAATCATGGCAGATAGTGTTCTTAAGGTATCAGATGAAGATACAAGTGATTCTATTGATTTGGAGAAGTATGGATGTTTTTGCTGAATTTAATGTGATTGTGGAGGTCTCTGGATCATGTGCCTATTGTGTTGGAGGTCCACATTAAAGATTGAGCTTGTTATTGAAGATTTTGTCCTTGGTGTTGTTGTTCTTCCCAGTCTTGGCTGACCAGATGATTCAAGCGTGTTGTGGATGATCTAAGAGAAATTCTCTAGAGTGTGACGTGTTGCTGGAAGAAGATTCAAGTCTCAGCTATGTTTGGCTGACAGTATAGTGATCCACATAAAGTCAAGCCAACCTTAATGTTCATTCCAAGGTTGATGAATCATATAAATACTTGTTGATGAATTGTGGAAAGTTGTCCTTGTGTGGAAATGATAAAATCATAACAAAGGTATAGAGGTAGAGTAGAAGTTTTTGTGATCTTTCAAAGAGACTAACTCAGGCATGATGAAGATGCTATTTTTCAATTAAATCT
This sequence comes from Cunninghamia lanceolata, assembly GCA_027924645.1. Classification (NCBI taxonomy): domain Eukaryota; kingdom Viridiplantae; phylum Streptophyta; class Pinopsida; order Cupressales; family Cupressaceae; genus Cunninghamia; species Cunninghamia lanceolata. The sequence goes on along the minus strand of BSBN01000263.1, from coordinate 4,260,009 downwards.
TTCTATAAAAACAAATTCCTCTATGCAGTGAGCCTCTCTGAGCAGTGAGCTCTAGGCAATGTGCCCAAAGCCAAGTGCCTTCCCATTTCTTTCAAGTACTTTTAACAGGGTAAGAATCTTGTGGGTTAACCCCCACCATGGTTTTCCCTTAACCAGGTTTCCATGTTAAAAATATTGGTGTCAAGTGTGTTCATTTTGTTTCTTCTCATGTGTTGTTGATTCATGATTTAATGTTTACATCATTAAACTATTTGGAAGTTGTGAAAGAAGATTAAAATTAGAAAAGGTTAAATTGTGGGACAACTAATTCACCCCCCTCTCTCAGTTATCCGGCGTAATTCTAACAATTGGTATTAGAGCTAGTTCCTCTAAAAGAAGATTGACCACTTGAGGAGATCCAAGATGTTGACTTACAAGAAGGAAAGTATGAGATTTGATGGAACAAATTACTCACTTTGGAAGGTGCACATGTAGTGTCATTTGGAATGTATGGGTGATGTCTTTTGGTTGATAACTAAGAATGAGTATAAGATTCCAAAGAATGGTAATAAAATAGGTCATTTTGCCTCAAGGTGTCTAGAGAGGGGTTCAAAGCCAAAATCTAATAGACCTAGAGTTCAAAAGAAATGCTACTATGTCTAAGAAGCTGGTGAAGAAGGAGTCACAAATGATGAATCTGATCATGGAGGTTCCACTAAAAGTGATTGGGTGTTCATTGCTATCAAAGAAGAAGATTTGGTGCCTACTAAATCTACTAGCTGTGCAAATGTGGAATGTGCCTTGGCTTCTCAGGTTGTAGAAAAAGATGAATGGGTAATTAACAATGGATGTTCTCATCATATGACTGGTGATAAAAGTAAGTTTGTAAGCTTTGAAAAATATGAAGGTGGAATTGTGAAATTTGGAGACAACTCAGCTGGTAGGATCCGTGGTAGAGGATCCATCTCTTTTGATGGTAAGAATAACACCAATGATGTTCTGTATGTGGAAGGATTGAAGCATAATCTTCTTAGTGTTGGACAATTGGTTGACAAGGGTTATGATCTCCGATTCAAAGATGGAAAATGCAAAATCTTGGAAAGCTCCAGAATTGAAATTGCATCCGACACTCAGACTAGAGGTAACATCTTTCATTTAAGTAGTTCTGGGAAAATTTGTTTGATTGCTTAGATTGATCAGAGTTGGTTATGGCATAGGAGAATGTGTCATGTGAATTTTGATAACATTGTCAAGATAAGTTCTACTCAGGCTATGAGAGATCTTCCAAAACTTGTGAAACCTACTGATACCATGTGTAGAGAATGTCAATTGGGTAAACAAAACAAAACTTCATTCAAGAGTACAGAATAATTTTCAAGAGGACAACTGGAACTTGTGCATACTAATCTATGTGGTCCTGCTAGAATTAGGAGTGTGCAAGGAGACAGATATTTTATGTTGCTGATTGATGATTACTCTCGGATGATGTGGGTAACCTTCTTGAAAGAGGAATCAGAAGCTCTTGACAAATTCAAGGTGTTCAAAGTTATGGTGTAAAATGAGATTGGTGAGAAAATAAAGTGTCTAAGATCCGACATAGGTGGAGAGTTTACCTCCGGTGAGTTTGATTCACTCTGGGAAAAGCATGGAATAAAAAGATAGTTATCTGCTCCTAGGACTCCTCAGCATAATGGAGTTGTGGAAAGAAAGAACTGAACCATTCAAGAAGCTGCTAGGACCATGATGATGGAAGAAAATGTTCCTCAAGTCTATTGGAGAGAAGCTATGAGTACTGCTATCTACACTCTTAACTGGGTGCAAATTAAAGGCAATTCTGGTAAGACCCCTTATGAACTATGGTTTGGTCATCCTCCTACTGTAAAATATTTTAGAGTCTTTGGTAGTAAGTACTATATCAAAAGAGATGATGATCTAGGCAAGTTTGATGCAAGAAGTGATGAAGGAATATTTATGGGTTACTCTACTCAAAGCAAGGCATACTGATGCTTTAACAAGAGATTGAAAAAGATTGTTGAAAGTGCAAATGCTAGAGTTGATGAGAGCAAAGAAGGACATTCTAGGTCTTGTGGATATGATTTAGATGATCAAGATGAAAGTCAAAGTCTAGGAAGGCAAGTTCAAACCCAGACTCAGATCTAGATTGATTTGGAAAATCCAGTGACTCAAGATGATAATGCAAATGTTGAGGAACAAGCTCAAGAAACAAAGGTTCAACCTAATCCCAAAACTCCTAGGTATGTAAGACTAAATCATCCTAAAGATCGGATCATAGGAGATAGAAATAATGGTGTTCAAACTAGGAGAAGAATTGCTGAAGATCAAGAGGAGATTTGTTTGATTTCAAATATTGAACCAAAATCAATAAGTGAAGATTGCAATGATGAAAATTGGGTAAAATCTATGGAAGAAGAATTAATGCAAATTGACAAGAATCACACTTGGGATCTTGTTCCTAGACCTGAAGACAAAAATGTGATTGGAACTAAATGGGTTTTCTGAAATAAACTAAATGAAGATGGTGAAGTTGTAAGAAACAAAGAAAGGTTGGTATGTAAAGGATATTCTCAAGTGGAAGGAATTGATTTTGAAGAAACAATTTCTTCAGTGGCAAGAATAGAGGCAGTCAGACTATTTCTTGCATTTGTTGCTTATAAAGATTTTAAGGTTTATCAGATGGATGTCAAGTCAACATTCTTGAATGGAGAATTGGAAGAAGTCTACATTGAGAAACTAGAAGGATTTCAATTATCTGATCAGAGAAATATGGTATACAGGTTGAGGAAAGCATTGTATGGACTCAAACAAGCCCCAAGAGCCTAGTATGCAAGATTAGATAAGTATCTGCTAAAGCTAGGATATATAAAAGGTACTGTTGACATTAATCTTTACTTCAAGATTGATTATGAGCACATTCTGATTATTGAGGTATTTGTTGATGATATCATTTTTGTTGGAAATGAGAGTATGTGCAAAACATTTGCTGATTAGATGCAAAGTGAATTTGAGATGTCCATGTTTGGTGAAATGGATTTCTTCATAGGTCTATAAATCATTCAGTTAGATAAAGGTATCTTCATATCTCAATCTAAGTATGTGAGAGAATTGTTGGAAAAGTTTGGAATGGAAGATTCAAAGCCGCTGGGTACACCCATGGTAACCGGATGCAAGTTGAGTAAAGATGATGACTCTCCTAAGGCAAATCAGAAAAGATATAGATCAATGATTAGAGGACTACTCTATCTGACTTAGACTAGACCTAATATCATGAATGTAGTTAGACTTGTTGCTAGATTTCAAGCTGATCCTAGAGAATCCCATGTTGTAGCAGTCAAAAGAATTTTTAGATATCTCAAAGGGACACTTGATTATGGCTTATGGTATCCAAAGGATAATAACTTTACTCTTCATGCATACAAAGATGTTGATTGGGTAGGAGATGTGGATGACAGGAAAAGTACTAGTGGTGGTGCATTTTTATTAGGAAGGACATTGGTTTCTTGGATGAGCAAAAAGCAAGAGGCAATATCTCTGTCTACTGCAGAGGCAGAGTTTATAGCAGCAGAAAATAATTGTACTCAAGTTCTATGGATGAAGCAAATGTTAAACGACATCAGAATTGTATTTGAGGAGCTCGTTACAATCTTCTGTGATAATTCAAGTGCAATAAGCATCTCAAAGAATCTAGTGTTGCATTCAAAGACAAAGCATATATCAATCAAGTTTTACTTCTTGAGAGAGAAGGTTAATGAGAATGAAGTCAGATTGGAGTTTGTTTCTTAAAAGGATCAGATTGTGGATATTTTCACTAAGCCTCTACCCAAGGATACTTTTGAGTATCTCAGAGAGAAGTTAGGGGTTATTACCGCTCCTGATCAGAACTAAGATGCACCAGGGTGCATCAATCTGGTGCAATTCACAGTCATATTTTGTGATCTGGATTGATGTTAAGGAGGTACTACTTAGGGGGAGTAGTTAGTATGCATTTTGGAGATCAGTCTAAAACAAAAAAGGGGAGAAAAGAGTGCAAATATGTGCCCTTTTCCATTGATGTCAAAGGGGGAGAGAATTCATGTGAAAAACTAGTTGTTGATGAAAGGGGGACCAGTGAAGAAAGTAGTTGCAAAAGTTATAAGAAAAAGGGGGAGAAGTACTTGTCTTAATGGTTGAATTAGTTTTTCACATCATATGTTGCCATCAATGACAAAGGGGGAGATTGTTGCAAATATGTGCCTAATTGGTGTTTTCATTGATGTCAACATATCCTTGTTGTCATTGGTGTCAACTGTATCATATTTTATTGCATGTATTGTTACATGTTTAGAAGACTAAAATGTTGAGGATATTGAGAAAATTAATGAAGATAAATGTATGCGGACCATATAGTTGTGTAGAGGATTGTTTGAAGTAGCTCCAGTTAAGATTTGATAGGTCCGCATCAAGATTTGAAGAAGTTATGGCCATCTGAGTAGAACCAGGTTCTGCAGTGTTTAGAAGAGACAGAGTTGTTGGAATTAGGCTGGACAACTGAGAGGGGGGGTGAATTAGTTGTCCCACAAATTTAACCTTTTCAAATTTTAATCTTCTTTCAAAACTTACAAATAGATTAATGATGTAGACATTAAAGTATGAATCAACAACACATGAGCAAAAATAAAATGAACACACTTGACACCAAGATTTTTAACGTGCAAACCCAGTTAAGGGAAAACCAAGGTGGGGATTAACCCACACAATTCGTACCCTATTAAAAGTACTTGAAATAAATGGGAAGGCACTTGCCTTTGGGCACACTGCCCAAAGATCACTGCTCAAAGAGGCTCACTGCCTACATGAATTTGTTTTTACAGATAGATTTAACTGGAAAATAGCATCCTCATCATGCCTGGTTTAATCTCTTTGAAAGCTCACAAAAACTTCTGCTCTATCCCCAAACACTTTTTCACTATCTCTTCATCCTTTACTACTCTTGTTCTTCTAGTTCTCCTCTCTTCTGCTCTACCTCTATACCTTTCTTATGATTTTATCATTTTCGCACAAGGACAACATTCCACAATTCATCAACAAGTATTTATATGCTTCATGAACCTTGGAATGAACATCAAGGTCGGATTGAATTGATGCGGATCACTATATTGTTGGCCAAATATAGCTGAGACTTGAATCTTCTTCCAACAACATGTCACTCTCCCGAGAATTGCTCTTAGATCATCCGCAACACGCTTGAATCATCTGGTCAGCCAAGACTGGGAAGAACAATAACACCACGGAAGAAATAGTTAGTAACGAGCTCAATCTTTAATGCGGACCTCTAATACAATAGACACATGATCCAGAGACCTCCACAAGCACATTGAATTCAACAATAACATCTACACTACTCCAAATCAACAGAATCACTTGCATCTTCATTCGGTACCTTAAGAACACTGTCTGTCATGACTGTCACACTAGAAAGATTACTTGCAGACCTCCAAACCACAGACCACTTGAGTTGATGACACAAACTAACTTCCCATACATGTCTCTAGATCCACAGATCATATTGTTTCATTTGCGGAGTGATCCAGACCAATTTCTTGTCACTCTGTCTCTTCTAAACATTGTAGAACCTAGTTTTACTTAGATGGCAATAACTTCTTCAAATCTTTATGCAGACCTCTCAAATCTTAACTGGAGCTACTTTAGACAATTCTCTACACAACCATATGGTCTGCATACATTTATCTTCATTAATTTTCTCAAAATCCTAAACATTTCAGTCTTCTAAATAGGCAACAAAATAGGATACAGTTGACATCAATGACAACACCGATTAGTCACATATTTGCAAAAATCTCCCCCTTTGTCATTGATGGCAACATATGATGTGAAAAACTAATTTAACCATCAAGACAAGAACTTCTCCCACTTTTTCTTGTCACTTCTAAAACTACATTCTTCACTTCTCCCCCTTTCATCAACAACTAGTTTTTCACATGACTTCTCTCCCCCTTTGACATCAATGGCAAAGGGCACATATTTGTAATCTTTTCTCCCCCTTTTTCTTTCAGACTGATCTCCAAAATGCATACTGACTACTCCCCTTGAGTAGTACCTTCTTAACATCAATCCGGATCACAAGATATGACTGTGCATTCCACCAGACTGATGCACCCTAGTGCATCTTAGTTTTGATCAGGAGGGATAATAACCCCTAACCTCTCTCTGAGATACTCAAAAGTATCCTTGGGTAGAGGCTTAGTGAAAATATCTGTAATCTGATCCTTTGAAGAAACAAACTCCAATTTGACTCCATTCTCATTAACCTTCTCTCTCAAGAAGTGAAACTTGATTGATATATGCTTTGTCTTTGAATGCAACACTGGATTCTTTGAGATGCTTATTACACTTGAATTATCATAGAAGATTGTAACGGGCTCATCAAACACAATTCTGATGTCTTTCAACATTTGCTTCATCCACATAACTTGAGTACAATTGTTTACTGCTGCTATATACTTTGCCTCTGTAGTAGATAGAGATATTGCCTCTTTCTTTTTGCTCATCCAAGAAACCAATCTCCTTCCCAAGAATAATGCACCTCCACTAGTACTTTTCCTGTCATCCACATCTCTTACCCTATCAACATCTATGTATGCATGAAGAGTAAAGTTATTATCCTTTGGATACCATAAGCCATAATCAAGTGTCCCTTTGAGATATCTAAAAATTCTTTTGACTGCTACAACATGGGATTCTCTAGGATTAGCTTGAAATCTAGCAACAAGTCCAACTGCATTCATGATATCAGGTTTGGTCTGAGTTAGATAGAGAAATCCTCCAATCATTGATCTATATCTTTTCTTATTTGCCTTAGGGGAGTCATCATCTTTAGTCAACTTGCATCTAGTTACCGTGGGTGTACCCATTGGCTTTGAATCTTCCATTCCAAACTTTTTCAACAATTCTCTGACATACTTAGATTGAGATATGAAGACACCTTTATTTAACTGAATGATTTGCAAACCTAAGAAGAAACTTATTTCACCAAATATGGACATCTCAAATTCACTCTGCATCTGATCAACAAATGTTTTGCACATACTCTCATTTCCACCAAAAATGATATCATCAACAAATACCTCAACAATCAGAATGTGCTCATGATCAATCTTGAAGTAAAGATTATTGTCAGCAGTACCTTTTCTATATCCTAGATTTAGCAGATACTTATCTAATCTTGAATACTAGGCTCTTGGGGCTTGTTTGAGTCCATACAATGCTTTCCTCAACCTATAGATCATATTTCTCTGATTAGATAATTGAAATCCTTCTAGTTGCTCAATGTAGACTTCTTCCAATTCTCCATTCAGGAATGCTGACTTGACATCCATCTGATAGACCTTGAAATCTTTATAAGGAGCAAATGCAATAAATAGTCTGACTTCCTCAATTCTTGCCACTAGAGCAAATGTTTCTTCAGAATCAATTGCTTCCACCTGAGAATATCCTTTGCATACTGGCCTTGCTTTGTTTCTTACAACTTCACCATCTTCATTCAGTTTATTTCGAAAGACCCATTTAGTTCCAATCACATTTTTATCTTTAAGTCTAGGAACAAGATCCCAAGTGTGATTTTTTCAATTTGCATTAATTCTTCTTCCATAGCTTTTACCCAATTTTCATCATTGCAAGCTTCACTTACTAATTTTAGTTCAATCTTTGAAATCAAACAAATCTCCTCTTGATCTTCAGCAATTCTTCTCCTAGTATGAACACCATTATTTCTATATCCTATGATCTAATCTTCAAGATGATTCATTCTTACATACTAGGAGTTTTGGTATTTGCTTGAACCTCTGTTTCTTGAGCTTGTTCCTCAACATCTGCACTATCCTCTTGAGTCACTGGATTTTTTGGATCAATCTGGATCTGAGTCTGGGTTTGAAATTGCCTTCCTTGACTTTGACTTTCATCTTGATCATCTGAATCATATCTGCAAGACTTGGAATGTCCTTCTTTGCTCTCATCAACTCTAACATTTGTACTTTCAACAATCTTTTTCAATCTCTTGTTAAAGCACCAGTATGCCTTGCTTTGAGTAGAGTAACCCAAAAATATTCCTTCATCACTTCTTGCATCAAACTTGTCTAGATCCTTATCTCTTTTGATATAGCATTTACTACCAAATACTTTGAAATATTTCACAGGAGTATGACGAAACCATAGTTCATAAGGGGTCTTACTAGAATTGCCTTTGATCTACACTCGGTTAAGAGTGTAGACAATAGTACTCATAGCTTCTCTCCAATAGACTTGAGGAACATTTTCTTCCATCATCATGGTCCACCAAGCTTCTTGAATGGTCTAGTTCTTTCTTTCCACAGCTCCACTCTACTGAGGAATCCTAGGAGCAGATAACTATATTTTTATTCCATGCTTTTCATAGAATGAATCAAACTCACCAGAGGTAAACTCTCCACCTCTATCGGATCTCAGACACTTTCTTTTCTCACCAATCTCATTTTCCACCATAACCTTGAGCACCTTGAACTTGTCAAGAGCTTTTGATTTTTCTTTCAAGAAGGTTACCCACATCATTTGGGAGTAATGATCAATTAGCAACATAAAATATCTATCTCCTTGCACACTCCTAATTCTAGCAAGACCACATAGATCAGTATGCACAAGTTCCATCCGTCCACTAAAAAATTGTTCTTTACTTTTGAATGAAGTTTTGTTCTGCTTACCCAATTGACATTTTCTACACATGCTAGCAGTAGGTTTCACAAGTTTTGGAAGATCTCTCACAGCCTGAGTAGAAATTATCTTGACAATGTTATCAAAATTCACATGACAAATTCTCATATGCCATAACCAACTCTGATCAATCTAAGCAATCAAACAACTTTTTCCAGAACTACTTAAATGAAAGATGTTACCTCTAGTCTAAGTACTAGATGCAATTTTAGTTCCAGAGCTTTCCAAGATTCTACATTTTCCATCCTTGAATCAGAGATCATAACCCTTGTCAACCAACTATCTAACACTAAGAAGATTATTCTTCAATCCTTCCACATACAAAACATCATTAGTGTTATTCTTACCATCAAAAGAGATGGATCCTCTACCACGGATTCTACCAGCTAAGTTGTCTCCAAATTTCACAATTCCACCTTCATATTTTTCAAAGCTTACAAACTTACTTTTATCACCAATCATATGATGAGAACATCCACTGTCAATTACCCATTCATCTTTTTCTACAACCTGAGCAGCTAAGGCACTTTCCACATTTGTATAGCTAGCAGATTCAGTAGGCACCAGATCTTCTTCTTTGATAGCAATGAACACCCAATCACTTTTAGTGGAACCTCCATGATCAGATTCATCATCTGTGACTCCTTCACCATCTTCTTGGACATAGCAACATTATCTAAACTCTAGGTGTATTAGAGTTTGGCTTTGAACCCCTCTTCGAACACCTTGAGGCAAAATGACCAATCTTATTACAAGTAAAACATTTGAATGGAAACTTTCCTTCATACTTACCAGATCCTCTTGGCAATCTTTTGGGAAAAAGGGCTTCAAGCTCATCGAACTCAGTTTCATCATCTTCAAGATCCTTCCTTGTCTTGTTGAATCTATTTGATCTTCTTGAAGATCTTTCACTCAGATCATATCTTTGTTTTCCGTGAATACTAGTTTGAAATGTAGATTTAGACTTAGGAAGAGAATCACCAAACTCACTCATTTCAAATGCTGAAAGCTTTCCAACCAACTGATCCCTTGTAACAGTTGTCACAATCTTGATCTCTTCAATGGCAATAGCTTTATGCTTGTATGCCAGAGGTAAGGATCTGAGCACTTTTGGCAACAATCTCTGATTCATCCAATACTCCACTAGCACTCTTGATACCAGTCACAAGTTTATTTACCTTCTGCAAGTACGAAGTAATGTTTTTATCTTCACTCATCATCAACCTTTCATATTTACCTTTCAGGCTCTGTAGCTTGGCACATTTGACATGTTTATCACCTTCATATAGAGTTTCAACTTATTCAAGATTTCATGAGTAGTTTTGAATTCCAGGACATTTGTCATTTCTATATCATTTAGGCACTCAACAATGCTTCTTTAGCTTGAATATTGTATTCATCTTCCTTGAGTTCATCTAGAGTTGTACGACCATTCTTTAGAATCTTATACTCATTCTTAGTTATCAACCAAAAGACATCACCCATACATTACAAATGACACTGCATGCACACCTTCTAAAGCGAGTAATTTGTTTCATCAAATCTCAGATTTTCCTTCTTGTAAGTCGACATCTTGGATCTCCACAAGTGGTCAAGCTTCTTTTAGAGGAACCAATTTTGATACCAATTGTTGGAATTAGGCCAAACAACTAAGAGGGGGGGTGAATCAGTTGTCCCACAAATTTAACTTTTTTAGATTTTAATCTTCTTTCACAACTTACAAATAGATTAATGATGTAGACATTAAAGTATGAATCAACAACACATGAGTAGAAACAAAATGAACACACTTGACACCAAGATTTTTAACATGGAAATCTGGTTAAGGGAAAACCATGGTGGGGGTTAACCCACAAGATTCGTACCCTATTCAAAGTACTTGAAAGAAATGGGAAGGCACTTGCCTTCGGGCACACTGCCCAGAGCTCATTGCTCAAGGAGGCTCACTACCTACATGAATTTTCTTTTATAGAAAGATTTAATTGAGAAATAGTATATTCATTATGCCTGGTTTAGTCTCTTTGAAAGCTCACAAAAACTTCTGCTTTGCCCCCAAATACTTCTTCACTATCTCTTCATCCTTTACTACTCTTGTTCTTCTACTTCTCATCTCTTTTTCTCTGCCTCTGTACCTTTCTTATGATTTTATCATTTTCACACAAGGACAACTTTCCACAATTCATAAACAAGTATTTATATTCTTCATCAACCTTGGAATGAACATCAAGGTTAGCTTGACTTGACGCAGATCACTATACTGTTGGCCAAACATAGCTGAGACTTGAATCTTCTTCCAACAATATGTCACGCTCTAGAGAATTGCTCTTAGATCATCCGCAACACGCTTGAATCATCTGATCAGCTAAGACTGGGAAGAACAACAACACCAAGGAAGAAATCTTTAGTAACGAGCTCAATCTTCAAGGTGGACCTCCAACACAGCAAGCACATGATCCAAAGACCTCCATAAGCACATTAAATTCAGCAATAACATCCACACTACTCCAAATCAACAGAATCACTTGCATCTTCATTCGGTACCTTAAGAACACTGTTTGCCATGACTGTCACACTAGAAAGATTGCTTGCGTACCTCCAAACCATGGACCAATTGAGTTGATGACACAAATTGACTTCCCAAACATGTCTCTAGATCTGCAGATCATAGTGTTTCATTTGGGGAGCGATCCGGACCAATTTCTTGTTGCTCTGTCTCTTCTGAACACTACAGAACCTAGTTTTACTCAGACAACCATAACTTCTTCAAATATTTATGTGGACCTCTCAAATGTTAACTGGATCTACTTCAGACAATCCTCTACATAGACATATGGTCCACATACATTTATCTTCATTAATTTTCTCAATATCCTCAGCATTTCATTCTTCTAAATAGGCAACAATACATGCAACAAAATAGGATATAGTTGACACCAATGACAACAAGGATATGTTGACATCAACAACAACACCAATTAGTCACATATTTGCAACAAGAGTGAAAAGAAATTGGTCTAGATTGCTTAGCAAATGAAACACTATGATCTGCAGGTCTAGAGACATGTTTGGGAAGTCAATTTGTGTCATCAACTCAAGTGGTCCATGGTTTGGAGGTCCGCAAGCAATCTATCTAGTGTGATAGTCATGGTAGACATTGTTCTTAAGGTACCAAATGAAGATGCAAGTGATTCTATTGATTTGGAGTAGTGTAGATGTTATTGCTGAATTCAATGTGCTTGTGGAGGTCTCTGGATCATGTGCTTGCTGTGTTGGAGGTCCGCATTGAAGATTGAGTTCGTTGTTGAAGATTTATTCCTTGGTGTTGTTGTTCTTCCTAGTCTTGGCCGATTGGATGATTCAAGCGTGTTGCGGATGATCTAAGAGAAATTCTCTGGAGTGTGACATGTTGTTGGAAGAAAATTCAAGTCTCTACTATGTTTGGCTGATAGTATAGTGATCCACGTCAAGTCAAGTTGACCTTGATGTTCATTCCAAGGTTGATGAAGCATATAAATACTTGATGAATTGTGGAAAGTTGTCCTTGTGCAAAAATGATAAAATCATAAGAAAGGTACAGAGGCAGAGTAGAAGAGAGAAGCAAAAGAACAAGAGCAGTAAATGATGAAGAGATAGTGAAGAAGTGTTTGGGGGTAGAGCAAAAGTTTTTGTGAGCTTTCAAAGAGACTGAACAAGCATGATGAAGATGCTATTTCTCAGTTAAATCTTTATGTAAAAACAAATTCCTATAGGTAGTGAGCCTCTTTGAGCAATGAGCTCTGGACAATGAGCCCGAAGGTAAGTGCATTCCCATTTCTTTCAAGTAGTTTTAACAGCGTACAAATCTTATGGGTTAACCCCCACCGTGGTTTTCCCTTAATCGGGTTTCCACGTTAAAAATCTTGGTGTCAATTGTGTTCATTTTGTTTCTTCTCATGTGTTGTTGATTCATGCTTTAATGTTTACATCATTAATCTATTTGTAAGTTGTGAAAGAAGATTAAAATCAGAAAAGGTTAAATTGTGGGACAACTGATTCACCCCCCCTCTCAGTTGTCCGACCTAATTCCAACACTACCAGCATTCTCCCTAGGCCTAAAACAAGATCATAATACTTAAGTCTAATTACTAAGAGAACTTGATTATAATCACAATATAACTCATTATATAAATTCATGAATTAATAATGTTAGAAGCTGGTCTATCAAATGGACAAGAAATTGTTAGTAAATATTAGGCCTTACAAGACCTCCACGGTTTGCCCAAGTGCTCGAATAGGGCATTTTTTTCATTTTGTGACAACTTTCTCCCATGAAGGAAGATTTTCACAAAATTATAGTCAATGGAAAGGTGTTTCACTATACTTCACTATGGTGAAGTCAATTTTTTTTTTGCCTTTTTTGACTTTTTAAAACTTCGAAGCCATTGTAAGTGGAAAATTATGACAGGGCATAACTTTTTCCTATGATATCAAAATTTCACAAATTGTTTTTGAAAGTGCTCATAATTTCACAAGGAATTCAAAATTGTAAACAAATTTAAGATTTAGACAATGCATATTTTGTAATAATCACCGTACATTATAAATGGTTGAATTTGCATCCAATTTTCAACAAGTTATAATTTTTCTTGTGTTTCTTTCTGAGGGGGCTTCTAAATCAGTCATCATCATATCAGGGGGGAAACTTTCATTTTTGCTTTGATAGTGCTTAAATTTGATCATGTATATTGCTTTGGATGACACACATACTCCCTTCCATTCAAGTATTCTCAATAAACCTCGTAATAAATGGAAGATCAAATGTGGATATTGTGGGCTAAAATGACATACAATAGAAGAATGTCATCATTGTAAAATTGATGAACTAAGACAACAACTTCTTCATGCATATCAAATTTCTATTGATCATTATAAATCACTTGTAGAAAAGTCTTGTCTCACAAAGCCAACTTGTGAGACACCACCATTAGTTGGGTATGTACATTTTAGTTAGATGACTTACATTGAGATATCATCTACACCATTATCACCTATTACTACATCTAAATCCAAAATTGATATCTCCATGGCTTCCAATGATTCTACGAACTAGGACATTGATATCATTTTTCCAGATCTGCCACATTGGGATGCATATCTACCTGACATTTCATGTCTTTTCGTAGATTCCTACATTGTAGATTTTGGAGACACCAATGAGGACATTCATCTTCTATTCAATGTCAGATTTGATGAATTTGCATCACCATATTCATCTTCGGATATTATTGTTCTTTCCTTGGCTACATCAACTTCTTGTTGATAACTGAGAGGGGGGGGGTGAATCAGTTATCCTAATTATTTCTTCTTTTGAACTTTCTTATTAATCAATGCAGCATTGAATCAAACAAACAAACATTACCATGAAATGAAAAACACATGACACAGTATTTTTGACGTGGAAACCCTGTTAAGGGAGAAAACCACGGGGTGATTAACCCAAAGATTATTCTCTGTTAGAAGAATAAGGAATTACAAAATGGCACTTGCCAATTAGGGCTCACTGCCCGAGCACACTGCTCACAAAGAGGCCCACTACCTACAAGGAGACACACTGTCTACAAAGTGATAAGAATCACAGTCTTGAACTGATTGGAAGCATCTTCATATGCTGGAGTTCAGTTCTGGTTAGGCTCAATACACTGATCTGCTGCACTTCATCTTTCCTCTGTTCTTTATTCTGCTATCCTTTCACATACCGGATCCTTTTTTTACTGCTTCTGCTCTATTCTGCACTTATTCACAACTAAATCCATCCTCTATATATATCCGCACAAGTAATTTCATCACCTTTCTAGTCGGCATCCGGAACAGTCTAGTTTCTTACAAACTCTGTTCTGTCGGCTGAATCCTTGCTCACCAAGCAATGCGGATCAAGCATATACTTGTAGATATCATTAATCATGTCGGCCAAACATGATTCATACCTTCACAACCTTTACCATTAATAGTAACACATCCGGAAAATAGTCTGATACTCTGTCAGTCAGTTCTTCCTCTGTTCTCACTGTCTCTCAGGAATTCGGTACTCAACTATTCATATCTTTTTCTTTGTTCATCACCGGAGGCTAAATCCTTGGAATATACTACTCAAGGTAGTCCTCTTGACTTCCCCAAATCCGCACTGCACCAAGACACTTCCTCTGAGAGATCCGGACCAATCTGTCAGACCTTGCCACATGCTCTGTTCTTGTTCACCGGACCACAACAATCTTCATTCTGACTTCCGGTAGAGACACACCATGACTTGCGGATATGTGGGATGACCTTTGTTGCCATCAATGACAACAACCATGAATCCATATAGTGTCTCTTGCCAACAATCTCCCCCTTTGGCATTGATGGCAACACTTAGTGAAAAATGACTAAGTGTTTACACTATGCTCCCCCTTGGCTGATGCTCTATCTTTATATACAATTTCTGGAACTCCCCCTTAGTTGGATTCCTCATTTTTCACTGCTCCTCACTCCCCCTTTGACATCAATGGCAAAGGGTAGGGTCCGCACACCAAAATTTTCAAAAATTTTCTATACATAGCCGCATATTTACATACTCACATATACTGAAGAATGTCTACAAAGGATGTCTTCAATTGGATCAGTTCTGTAGCCCAACTTTGCTTCATTCTATCCAAAATTGAAATGTGACCACTCAACAAAAATACAAAAGCTTCTGCCCTCTTGAGATCTGTCGGATCATTTGTTTGGGCGGTGGTCTGAGCATCACTAATGACCTCATGCATAGTTTCTAACTTAGGGATTATAATCCTTCTAAGTTCTCCCATCCGGTTAGTGATATTCTTCCTTTCCTTCTCAAGGTTCTTTATTTCACTCAAGACTGCAATAGTCTAACATTCTTGATTTACTATGGAGGAAGAGAGAGGATCAAAACTTTGAGATAAACTTTGTAGTTTGTCCTGTTCCTCTTTTATTTTCTTATCAATTGCTGCTGTTGCCTTTGACCAGGATATACAAAATTTGTAAATGTCACCGCCATCCTTAAGAGCATTTTCTAAGCTCTTTATTCCAATACTCATATTTCTCCTATCGTTAGAGATTAATCCTAATACTTTTGAAAATCTTTTATCCAAAAATTCCTTCCGGACCTTTTCTTCAGCTGATTTTTCTAGAGATTCAAAATGTGTACTAACACTGCTGACTAAGGTTTTGAGATTACCGGAAGAGGAGGCTGTGGGATCCTTTTGAAAAGATGGCATGATCTTTTCTAGCACTCCAGATGCTACCTCCATAAGCTCACAGTCTTCCATGTGAGATTTCAGCAGTTTCTCTTTGACTTTCTCATTTGTAAATGAGGCTATTTTCATTGTTTGCACCGGTGACAAAGAGTCAAAATCTAATGGTCCTTTTAGCAGGTCCGGTTCATCAATTTCTATAATGGCTTTTGTCAAGAATTCTTGAACAGTTTGTGCAGTGTCTCTTGCCGGAGACAGATGTTTCTTCTCTTCTGCAGTTTTGTCCTTTTGAATCTTTTCTCCTTCCTTACTCTTACCACTTTCAGTTGTGGTTTTCTCTGTTGGGGTCTTCTCTTTCTCTGCATCCTTGGTGCTGTCAACCTCTTTTTCTTTAACTGCTGCTTCTTTCTCCTGTAGTTTCTCTTCTTCTTGGGATCCGGAGACTGTAGGGGAAACCAGAGGAGAGATGTTAGTCTGTTCAAGGGCCACTTCTTCCGGAGCAGATGATTCCAAGTCCACAGCTGTTTCTGCACCTAAGTCCTCTACAACAGGAAGATTGAACCTTTTGAAGGCCTTCCGGAGGATCTCTTCTGTCTCTTTGGCCACCTTGTCAGTCTCACCAAGCATGAGTTGATTCATCCTAGCTTTACTTCTGAACTCATCTTTGCAATCTTTGAATATTATGTTCATTGTCTTGGGATCAATTTGAGGATATAGCTGAATAGCTATCTGCTCCCGGATCTCAAGATCTTTTGCATGAGCATTATTCTTTCTTATTTCTAATTCCTTTTCTAGGCTTTTAGGAATTAGAGATATGATCTCAATGAAAGCCTTATTGTATATGTTCAGATACTTGATTGTGGCTTCCTGCAGAATCTTTTGGTCAGCCTCATTGTAGTCATCATAAAATTTAGTCATTGGTTGAAGGTTTCCATCCACCGTAACCGACTTGATTACACTCTCTAGAGACAGAGTGAGCTTTTCAACAAATACCTCTGCCATTTCATCCTTGTCTTGGCCTGTGGAGGGTTTACCAGATCCTTTCTTCTTCTGCTTCTTTATTTCTTTTACTCCCTCATCTGACTCAGTTTCCTCTTCATCCTTTTGGCTTTCATAAGCCCTTGTGGCTTTTGTCTTAGATCTTTTACCGATGCCTGGACTTCCGGTATTGAACTTTTGGTTGTGGGAGGTGCAGATCTTTTTTATGATCTGGTCCGGGTGGAAGTTTCAACCGGAGCACTTTCTTTATTTTTCTTTTCTTCCTCAGCCTTTCTCCTCTTTTCCCGGCTGGCATCAAGTGCCTCTTTTGAGATGCCTAGGCCTTGAGCAATATGCTCTACTTCTTTTCTCACCTTCCTCTTTATCTCAGGTTCCCTGAGTTCTACATGGATCTTTACACTCAGCTCCTCAAAGGTTCCAAACCTTTCTACCTTTGGATCTTTGGGCTGACTTAGCATGTGTTGAACATGCAGGTCCACTATTTGTTCATCCACTTCATACTCCATGGGCATGATCCATACAGTTCTTGGTTCTACTGCCTCCATTAGACACTGATCTGTTTCTACCATGAAGCATACTGTGTCTTTGTACTTTTCAACAAGGGATTGGGGTATTCTTTCTCTTGCATGCATCATGCTTTGGAAGTTCTTGAAATATCCCCATAGAGCTGTGTTTCTTGCTTTAGCATCCCCAAGTCCATGCAAATAGTCTCTGATTTGGATGGCAACCGGTCTGTCATTCTGCCATATCCATCCACTGGATCCGGGAAGTTCATTCATGTAGTAAAAGAAGAGACAAAGGATCAGATTGCCATACTTGAAGGAGTTTTTCTTGTCCTTCTTAATCTTCTACAGATTTTCAAAAAGTTGGTTTACAAGAAGCTCACACAAGTCATAGTCTGCATTCTCCTTTAACATTTGATAAGCTGTGTAGATTGCAGTTCCCGGTACTGAATTTTCCCTACTGGAGTGATAGATTTTGTAACCAATTATCATAGATGCAAATTTGACATCCGGTTCAGTGATGTCATCAACTGTCATAGCTCTCTTGTCAAACTTGGATCCGGTTGCATCACTAACTGTCTGATTTTTGACAGACTTGAGAATAGGTAATCCACCGGATGAATGCAGACCGGTTACAGCCCTAATTGCATCTTTGGTAATCTTGAAGGGCTTGTTCAACCATAGGAAGTTGTCATGTACTCTACTTAGTACATACCGGACCCATTCATCTTCTTCAAAACAGGGGAAATGAATGCATTGTGCAAAGTGTTTGTCCCGGATGGCTTTGTACTGAGGTTTGATCTCGAAGGAGTCATCTATCAATTGTTTGTGATAGATATCCATCAGTTTTGATTCTCTAAAGTCTTCAAAATTTGCATGGATGTAAACCCTAATGTCTTCCATATGCAATACACCATGTGGAACACTAGAGAAGACTCCTAGTGGATCTACCTCCAAGGATTTGTAAGGATGTTTCTTGAATGTGGGGCGAGGTCTATCAGAGATCTTAACTATATTCGGAGTAGCCATTCTTCAAAGATTTGCAGTGAGATAATGAAAACGAAGAATACCTTATGCGCCTTCGGTTTGCACGGAGTGGTTGGATTGATTTCTTTATGCAATGACTTCGGCAGGAGATCTTTGGTGTGCTTGATGAATCTTGTTGCAGAGCTCCACTTTTCGCTTCTTCTTGAGTGCAGAATGAGCAAATGATTTTTGAGAAATCCCTTATATTTCTCCGCAAACCCTAATATCTGATGGCAATAAATGCTCGACCTATATTATTCCGGTTTGCCTTATCCGGATAGCTTGGAGTATCCCGCATCAGTCCTGATCTGTGAACATCATCCGGATCTTTCAATCATGAATAAATCAAGGTGACACATTACAAGAACATCCCAAACATTCTGTCCAGTCTGCAGAGTAAAATAATGTACTTCCAGATCTCTCCGGACCCTTTTGTAGTCCTCTGTCATTCTGGAGCATCTCTCGGAACAGGTCTTTACTTGATCAATCACAACTTCTTTATATCTTCATGCGGACCTCTGAAATCTTGTCTGGATCATCTCAGGACTGGTATCTTCAAACCCTTTACTCTGCATCTTGTGTCACATCCAGCACCACTTGATTGGCTGGGGGAACAAGATTTTCTTTGAGTCTCCCCCTGAGCCAGAGCTCACTTTTTAATTTTCGGAAGAAATATCAGCACCAGAGTCTGGTGCGGATCCAACCTCTACATTCTCTGAACTTTTCTTCACCCAAATCTTGCTCATCTGATTCCTAACTTCATCCACATTCATCTTTTGTTTACCCTTGTCTTGATTCTGATTATACACCGGACCTCTTTTGTTCTGATTCTTGCTTCTGCAGACTTCAGCATTATGACCGGACCTATTACAGATTTGGCAAATAACATTTCTTTGCATATTTGACTGATAACCTCTTGATCTGCATTAATTAGCCATATGACCTACTCTATTGCATGTAAAGCATCTACCTTTGAATGATTTGTTTACTTGCATATTTCTGCATTCATGGGATTTGTGTCCATACCTTTTGCAGTTAAAGCACTATCCAGAGAAGGATGAATTAACCTGATTCATTCTCTTTCTGCACTCATTAGCTTTGTGACCAAAGTGGTTGCAGCTGTGGCAGTATCCATTGAAAGATGGATATCTTTGAGCATTGGGCTGTCTTACCGGAGGTCTTCTAGGCCTATTCCTTGGATTTTCTGATCCAAAATTCTTTTGACCGGATCCGGAGCTTTCTCCTTTCTCATATCCCAAACCATACTTGTCATCTGTCCTCTTTTGACTTCCAAGAAGTACTTCAAGTTGGGCAGAACTTATCTTGAATTTTTCTTTATATTCATTTGCTGTTTGAAGATCTCTTTTGAGAGAGGCAGTTTGATCCTCAAGTTTTTCTTCATTATCTTTGGCATCTTCAAGATCAGATTCAAGATGTCTAATAATCCTGTCCATCTGGTGGCATTCTTCTAATTTTTCTTTAAGAGATTGTCTTAGATTGTCTTCAGCTTTTCTTTTTTCTTCAATCTCTTGAGTAAACTTTATAGTTCCTGATTCCATTTCATGTCTTAACATAATGACTTCTTTTGATAACTTTTCACATAACTTGGTTTGCTCAGTCAATTCTTCATTTGTATTGCTTTCTTCACTTTGTCTTGCCAATTGTTGGAGCAGCTCCTTTCTCTTTTTCATAGAGAGACTTAATTTGTCCTTTAATTCTCTCATGAATTCATCAGCCTGTTTGAGTCTTTCCTTTAATTCATTGACTTCAAAATTTGACTGTTCAAGATCCTCAAGGGCAGTCTTGAGTTGCTCCCTTAAACCATATGCATCCATTTGAACTCCCAGATCTTCCTCAAGCTGTTAGGCTCTATTAGGAGGAACCTTGCTCTGATACCAATTGTTGATAACTGAGAGGGGGGGGTGAATCAGTTATCCTAATTATTTCTTCTTTTGAACTTTCTTATTAATCAATGCAGCATTGAATCAAACAAACAAACATTACCATGAAATGAAAAACACATGACACAGTATTTTTGACGTGGAAACCCTGTTAAGGGAGAAAACCACGGGGTGATTAACCCAAAGATTATTCTCTGTTAGAAGAATAAGGAATTACAAAATGGCACTTGCCAATTAGGGCTCACTGCCTGAGCACACTGCTCACAAAGAGGCCCACTGCCTACAAGGAGACACACTGTCTACAAAGTGATAAGAATCATAGTCTTAAACTGATTGGAAGCATCTTCATATGCTGGAGTTCAGTTCCGGTTAGGCTCAGTACACTGATCTGCTGCACTTCATCTTTCCTCTGTTCTTTATTCTGCTATCCTTTCACATACCGAATCCTTTTTTTACTGCTTCTACTCTGTTCTGCACTTATTTGCATATACCCTCACACCATCACTATCTTCACAACTAAATCCATCCTCTATATATATCCGCACAAGTAATTTCATCACCTTTCTAGTCGGCATCCGGAACAGTCTAGTTTCTTACAAACTCTGTTCTGTCGGCTGAATCCTTGCTCACCAAGCAATGCGGATCAAGCATATACTTGTAGATATCATTAATCATGTCAGCCAAACATGATTCATGCCTTCACAACCTTTACCATTAACAGTAACACATCCAGAAAATAGTCTGATACTCTGTCAGTCAGTTCTTCCTCTGTTCTCACTGTCTCTCAGGAATCCGGTACTCAACTATTCATATCTTTTTCTTTGTTCATCACCGGAGGCTAAATCCTTGGAATATACTACTCAAGGTAGTCCTCTTGACTTCCCCAAATCCGCACTGCACCAAGACACTTCCTCTGAGAGATCCGGACCAATCTGTCGGACCTTGCCACATGCTCTGTTCTTGTTCACCGGACCACAACAATCTTCATTCTGACTTCCAGTAGAGACACACCATGACTTGCGGATATGTGGGATGACCTTTGTTGCCATCAATGACAACAACCATGAATCCATATAGTGTCTCTTGCCAACACTTCTATAGTGCCAAATTCTGTAGATATTTATGAGTCCACATATTCAACTCCGTCATCATATATTTTGACATCCTTTGTAGTAGTATCAGATTCTTCTGGGTCTAGTTATCGCCATACATCCATGGTTCCTATTCTTAAAACTTTTATAGTACTTGATTCATTCTATTAGCATTTGTCACATAATAGCATTATCTTGGAGATCCTTGAGCATCCTTTGAAGACATCATGTGCATCTTTGAATCATGTGCAAAATTCAAAGACCTTCATACTTCTTCCTATATGTTCCTATTTGGAATGACAAGATCACTTGCACACTTTTGAAGTTTGATTTCTTCCTAAGGGGAGAAATGTAGTTCAACATTCATGGATCATCTTCAGAATCTGGTGTCAAGCTTCTACCAACACTATAGGAGGTATTTTAAAGGGAGGTTGCATGGTTAGTCTTATCTTAGTTTTGGGAGGATCCATCTCTTCGCATGGAGTTCATTCCTTCACATTTTCTAGGGAGGTCACATCAACCTTCTTATATTTTCTCTTATATGGAGGGAACCTATATTGGACATTCATGATACAAGTAGTCCATGGGGGGTCATCATGAGTCCTTTCTATGTTCTTATTCTTATTCACTTGTATAATTCTATTTGTATCATTTCTCTTTTGGAGGAAAGTTTTTTCTCATAGGGTTTTCTTTCTTTCTCCACTTTATGAGAAATTCATTTGTACATGGGTACCTAACATGGCCTAGTAGTCAGGACCCATCATCATCATTTTATTCTCCCTAAGTTACACTTAAGGGGGGTGTTAGTGTAAATAGTGGCTTTATCTAAATAGTTAGTTTCTAGTATACATAGTCAAATTCCTATTCACACATAAGCTTAAGTTTACTTAGCTTTTTAGAAATTTGTCTCGCCTCATGTGTCGAAGACACATGTCCTCATACATATGAGACATCTCTTTCATTTTGGATTTCTACTTTCCCTCACACATGTTATGTGAGTTAGACAAGTGTTGCATACTTGTAGGGGTAGTTAGTAGTTGATTCCTACCTTCCTACATCCTCCTCCTTGCCTATTTATGCAAGGCCCCTCTTTGTATTTTATATACTCTCATTTGTATATGATAGGTATGTTATTGTGCTCCATTTTTTACTTGTGGAAGGTTATGTTATTTGTTCTTTCTGATCTTGGCTTCTCCAACAATATCTACTTGGAAATGTTCCTACTTTGAATCCCAACTTTTTTGCTACTTCTGCTTGTTTTTGTAGGCAAGTGTGAATTTATTTTTCTATTTAGTGGTATTAACTTCCTGACTTGAAACCATGGTATAATTTTTTAATATTTTATTTATGATGCTTCCTTAATGAGGGCTTTTCTAGACAACATTATATCATCTAAAAGCTATAGATGAGTGATGAGATCAACATTATCAATCACCTTTATTCCTTTCCATAATCCAAAGTCTCCCATAGACCATATTGTTCTTCCAAGAACCTTAGCCATTATTATAAAAATAAAAGGAAAGATTGGGTCTCCTTGTCTAAGCTCTTGGGAGATAGTTGTTTGGGTGGAAAAGAGTGTTGGAATACAATCGATCACTGAGAGGGGGGGTGAATTAGTGATATAATAAAAACTTTTTCATTCATCAACCCAATAGTTGTAAAAGCAATTAATACCAACATGCCAAAGATAGAAAACAATAGGATCATACAAATGAAACCACGACACAAGTATTTAAGTGGAAAACCCTAAACACGAAAAAAACACTGTCTAAGCTCATCAAAATTACCATTAGGTCTCACTAACCAAAATCTCACCGATTACACTTTTACATATGATTTAAGAGTACCAACTCCAAACATTTAGGAGCACCAACTCTAGCCAAATCAGGAGCACCAACTTCGGCCACAAAACAAGTAAACATATAGAGTACTACTCTATTTACATCGATATCATTAGTTATAGATGAATTCTATAACTCACTTACTCAAACACCTCTATGTGTAGATATTTAGAAATAATAACACACTCTTCCTTCACTATTTATTCAAAGAATGAATCCTCAAACACCATCATCCATTCAACAAAAAATGTACTACTTTGTTTATATTAGAATCATAGATCCATCACCACTCTACTTTCTTTAGAAACATACTCTTTTTGATCAACTATACAAAGTATGTTTCTTTCAAAATTCTAATAGCCATTAAGCATTGAGAAAACAAAAACACTGCAATATTCACTTACATAGCATGTCGAGTGATGCAAAAACATTGTCATCCAATAGTACCTAAAAGAAACACTATCATAGCCTTGTCAAGTTCAGACCTCTCAAATCAATATGTACACTTCAAATTTACCTTTACAAATCCATTTCTCAAATTACTTTGTACCATACAATCAACTTCTATATACAACTCTCATACATGTTTGTATTCATTTCTTTTTCCAATGATGACACCAAGGATTCAAATGCTACTTCTACAAACACCATTATAAACTGCTACAAGCATCTATCTCTATCCATTCACATCTTTCCTCTTTACAATTACCTCAATTTTAAATAATATTACAAGAATTTTCATCAAAAAACCAACCCCCACATAAAGAGTTACACTTAATTTATCATAATACAAAACCTCATAGTACCATGAGATCACTTTATTCTAGTTTGAATCTGCCAAACCCTCCATTTCAAAGATAATTACAAAAAAAATCAAAAACTACCACAACCAAAAATATGGCTATATGCCCATCAAAAGGCATTCACAGAGGATGTCCATTGCGTTTTGAAAATAGTTTAAATAAACACCATTGATTTTGATCTATGCACCTTCGAAGAATTCAATAATAATCATCGATTAAGTTTTGGTGCTCGAATAAACAGGGCATATTGGATGGAACCAGTTTCCTTAGGCCGGGGGGGCTGTCAACTCATGAGTTCAATGGCCTTAAGATGTCACTTAAGTGACTACTTACTGTAGACACCTAAAATTGGCCCAGGTCAAATTATCTTAATTCATATTTTCTTCTGTCAATTAAATAAATATTACAAGTTTATTTGATTGGTTCATTATTCTACAATTAAATAAAATTAGTTTATTTAATTAAAATCCCTAAATTCTTCTAATGTCTCAAATTCTAAATCCACCTCACAAAATCCACCTCATCAATCCACCTCACCATGTTGCACATATAATTAAATATTCTTAATATTTAATTAGCTAATGTCCCCCATTATTCTCCACTAAATTGAATTCTAAATTCAATGTCCCCCATTATTCTCCACCAAATTGAATTCTAAATTCAATGTTCCCCATTATCCTCCACCATGAATTCTTAATCCAATTGTCATAATCCATTATCCTCCACCATGGATTCTTAATTTAATTGTCATAACTCACTATCCTCTACTCTGAATTTTTAATTCATCCATTATGAATTAAAGATTCAGAATTAATGAGGGCCATTGATCTCATCAGTTGATCCTCACCCTCCATTCTATTTTCAGAAAATCTATAAATAGAACTCTCTTCTAAGCAATTAGAGAGACTTCTTCTTACTATGCCCAAATTCCTCTATCATCTTCTTCTTCTTCTCAATTCTCTTCATACCATCGTAATGCATGAATCATTCTAGCCATTTCTACTTGTCATCTTGAGGAATCGAAGCAAGGGAGCAAGCTCCCTGAGGGCCCATTTTTATCATTTAGGATCAAGAAAGAATAGGCGAGCAATGGAAGCCACAGGGTAATAGGTTTCGTTGTTTCTATACTTCGTTTGTTTATTCCTATTATTTTCATATTTCCATTGATGTATTGGGTTTGTCTTTATCATCATTGATATTTCCTTAATTTTCCCATTCACATTTTGGCACGCCCGGTGATCTAACCCCATCTTGTTTGTGAGTATTTGTCTTGAGTTTTTGTTGCAGATACAGGTGTTTCAACGCATATTCGGGCATCAACTCTCACAAGCAGCCTCCTACATGCACATCGAGCTCACCGTTGGGTCCAAACGACCTCAGAGGTAAGAAATAACATATCATTTGTCTAAGTTGCTATTTGATTTTTTTTGAAATTTTTTTTA
This sequence comes from Cunninghamia lanceolata, assembly GCA_027924645.1. NCBI lineage: Eukaryota > Viridiplantae > Streptophyta > Pinopsida > Cupressales > Cupressaceae > Cunninghamia > Cunninghamia lanceolata. Next base: position 4,234,435 of record BSBN01000263.1, on the reverse strand, counting down.
CATCTCGGCATATTTTTGCAATAAAAAATAAAAAAATAAAAAATAAAAACACAAATTGCATTATATTTTATTTGCCTATTGGTTCTTTTTAACATTTTTTGTTCTTAGTAAAAAAAAAAAAATCACAATACTTTTCTTTTTAACAGCTTTTGTGTTAGTTTTAAAAAAAATAAAAAATAAAAATAAAATAAAATAAAATAAAAAATAAAAATATAAAAACAAAAAAAAATAAAAAATAAAAACAACAGGCAAGGCCCGCAAGGGCCGCAGCCCCTACCGACCCCCATCCCCCATTCTTCTCCTGCCATCCCCCTGCGTACCCAAACTCCCCTAACGCCTGCGCACCCCCCCAAACTCCCCTACCCCCGGCCATCCCTGCTACCCCAAACCCTCCTGCCATAGCTCCCCTAACCCCTGCGCACCCCCCTCTACCCCCGATCCCCCTGCCCTATGCCTAACGCCCCTCACCCCTGTGCGTACCCCCCGATCCCGCCTCCCGCACGTCGCCCGACCCCATTCCACCTCCCCTGCGTGACCAACATCCCGCCTCCCGCGCTCCGCCTCCCATGCCCAGCTCCCCTCCGCCTCCCTGCTATGTGCCTCCCAACACTGCCGCTCCGCCGCCTCTAGCCCGACCAACATCCCACCTCCCGCGCTCCGCCTCCCACACCCAGCTCCCCTCCGCCTACCTACTGCTCCGCCCAACAACCACCGCCTGCCCACCAACTCTGCCGCCCCTCCACCTCTAAAAATATTAACCAAACAAAAAAAAAAAACCCCCATTCTAAAAAAAAAAAAAAAAAAAACTACCTCTAAAAACAATAACCAAATTTTAAAAAAAAAAACCATAATAAAAAATAAATACAAAATTAAACAAAAAAATAATTTTATAAAAAAAAAACAAAAATATATAAAAATCAAACCAAAACAATAATTTTTTTTAAAAAATAAAAATAAAAATAAAAAATTAACACAAAAAACTAATTTATAACAAAACATTAAAAAAAAAACAAAAATAAATAAAAATCAAAACAAGGGGGGGAGTTTATTTTTTTTTCCCACTTAGTGAAATAGGCCTTTTTTTTCAAATTTTCACAACTTTCACATACGACATCAAAATCGCACAAATTTAGACTTTCCAGAAAGCTGACGAGATGACCTTTGCAGTGGTGAAGACATTTTTAGGTGACGATATCTTTTACCAATATTTTTTTTGCAATCAAAATCAAACATACTTGCACAACGCGTTTGGTCATTTTGTTTACCTTTTGCTGCCTTGTGAGTTTTTGTGGAACTAACTGCCTTGTTGCAGCTTCTTATCACTCACACAGAGCAAATCAATTTTCTAACATGTTCATGCAGGATGAGTGTTGAAGAAATCTTGATTTATTGCACTAAGTCTTAGAAACATATTGCCTTCTTCAGGGATAATTGAACAAATCATTTCAGCAATCTAAGTCTTAGGAACACACTGCTTTTCTTAAGGGACAATGGACATGTATGTGAAAACACCTCAATTCTCTAAGGGACAATAGACATGTATGTGAAAACACCTCAATTTTCTTAAGGGACAATGGACATGTATGTGAAAACACCTCAATTTTTCTAAGGGACAATGGACATGAATGCCAAACACTTCAATTTCATAAGGGACAATTGACAACTACAAACGTGTGTGTGCCTAGTTTAGTTGCACCTTATTTTTCTTATAACAGGACAATTGAACCTTTGTTTGATGTGCTTGCTCTTACCTTTTCGTCCATCATTTAGAAGGGCCTGCTTTTGGATTGCACTTCATCCAAAAGGGACAACCCTAAGCGGAGTTTTCCTTTGAACCGCTATATAAGAGGGATAAGGCGAAAGCCAAGTCCTAACCGACGTCAGCCTTACCTTGTGGTGCCAAATTGAAAAGAGGTGTACTAGCTCTTTATGGAAACAATTTTCACATTGAGCGAAGTATTTGATACTCTTAGTAGGATTGGTTAAAGCTTTTAGTAGCTTGTCACATTGCTCGTAAGGCATTGGTCCCTCAAAGTTACTAAGAACCATTCTAGATAGAGACTACCTGACCTACCTCTGAACATTGCAGTAATCATCAGTGCAAGGGGAATCGATTTAAGCCCTTAAGATACTCACCATTGGCTCCCTTGAGAAGAGATAGTATTCCCTTGGCCATAAAGCTCTTGTGGCCTACTTGAGCTTTCCAAGGGGAGGGTGAGATATCCCTACCTATCATCTCTCGCAAAGATACAAAATATCTGACACTTTTATGGAATGATATTTTTAATGACAGAGTATTAAGCTGTGAGCTGATCTACTGCAATGAAACCTTGTCTCTAGGATAAAAAGTGCTTGATGGTTGTTTGCAAATTGTCTCATACCTGTGGAAACATTGGGCTTTTTTGTGAGCCTTGAATATACACTATTTGTTGTGTCAGTCCGTCTTTGTCGACTTTGTTTGCTATGTTTTCTCTTGCCAAGAAAACAAATCCAAGCAGAAATAAACCAGATCTATCAAAATTTTGCCTTTTTCAAACATCAAACACTACTTCAGTGCCTCTGCTAGAATAGCAACTCACCTTTGGTATAACAGTAGCTCACCTTTGGTATAACAGTACCTCGCCTCTGGCTAAACTACTTCAGCACCCTTGGTATAACAGTAGCTCACTTTTGGTAATTGTAGCTCGCCTTTGGCACAACAGTATCTGACCTTTGGTAGCTCAATCCATCACCTTTGGTATTACAGTAGTATGCTTTTGATTGCACAGTCCTGCGACTCTGGTCAAATAGTATAGCACCTTTGGTCCAGTAAATTGTGCATCAGAGCTTGTCTTTTCCAAATCACAAGCCAAATCTCAACAGTCCTTTTGTCCTAGTGTATTCCATGGTACTAACTAAGCTCTAGCAAACTATGAAGTCCAAACAAGTTGTCCCTACGAAGCGCACATCATCTCCTCACACACCGACATCTAGTTTCTTAAATTTTAAATGGCACACCAAAAAAGAATCAGAGGAGTTTTGGGAAAAATATTTGCTAGATTTATACAGCAACAAAAAAGCTAGAAAGAAAACAAAATCCATGCATTCATTACCTCATTCATCTACCTATTCCACTACGAAGGATGTGATCCATTGGCTACTAGCTAGGCATAAACTACCTCCATGTCAAACACCAATTCATGACCTTCCCAAAGAGTCTCCAAATAGGTCAAATCCTACAACCCCTTCATGTCATCCGCAACCCCTTGAGCTTCTCAATGAGCCTTCTACCATGCACCAGAGTCAAGGTCTGTCACCCCCTCATGTTGTTGACCACGACCCCATCCAAGCGCCTTCCACTTCCATTCAAGCAACCTAAAAGGTATGTCAAAGGTTTAATCCTAAGAATGTGGAAACATCAAGCCCTAGTCCAACTCAAGATCAAATCACTTTTATGCAACCCATCCATAATATGTATCTTTTCCATGATCAAGATGATAGCCATAATGATGAATCTATCCATGAGCCACTTGATCCTATCCATCTCCCAACAACCATTCACGAGCACGCTATCCAAATGCAACCCATCCATAATCTGTATCTTTTCCATGATCAAGTTGATACCTATGAAGAAGCTATCCATGAGCCACTTGATTCTATCCATCTCCCAACAACCATTCACGAGCACGCTATCCAAATTCAACCTATCCATAATATATACCTTTTCCATGATCAAGTTGATTCCTATGAAGACGCTATCTATGAGCACCTTGATCCTATCCATAATCCTATATCCATCCATGAGCAAGATATCCAAATTACTCCTAGTCACCTATCATCTAGCCCTATCCATAATGAGCAAACATCCACTTCCCTTGATGAGACACTTGCCTCCCAAGCAAGTGTAGAAGATCAAACTTGTAATGATTCTTCACCATCCATTGTTGACCAAACTACAAATCCTCCACCATATATCCTTGGTCTTACTACCTTCATGCCTGAATGTTCTTTCTTAGAACACCAGCAACCATTATCCACTATCTCGCCTTCTCCATCCAATAAAGAACTTGGGTCTAGTGTTCCACCTACACATAATCCCGTTGTCCACCGTATACTCCAGCATATGAACTATCAAGGTAAAGGCTTAGGCCTTCATGAACAAGGTATTTTGGAACCTATCCATGTCAACGTGCCTCCACCTTCATACGGCCTTGGATACATACCCCAAGGTGCACAAACTCAAGATATTGGTACTTCCTCCACTCCTCCTAAGTCTACCACTTTCCATCGCAAACCCTATCATATCCCCAAAACATATGTCGCCATTCCAACTCCATCATCCTACAATTGTCAAAAGCATGTGACCATACACCTTCCACCATCCAATCTACCTCCGCTACTTCCAAATCCTCACACCCCTCTGTGTTGTTTACCACCCCTTCTTCCAACACCTTATCCATCCATCTATAAATCCTCTAAATATCCCACTCATGGCCGACAAATGCACATATTATCTAAACAAGGAGTTGTCACCAATCTCACTTCTCCCATCCCATGAGGATTCAATGACAAATATGTGGATGCCTCTAACTATAAAGTCCAAAATCCTAAGCATCCTCATGACCTAGGATATAAAAGCCAAGAATCAAAAAATTATCCATATCAAATGCTGCATGCACCCATATACCTCAATGCCAAATTCAAAAAGGTGTGGGTCCCCAAGCAACAAATGCTTCCTCCAAAAGATGCACAAAAGCTGCATACACCCAAACCCATACCTTCACAGGTACTATCTAAAAACAAAATGGTTTGGGTACCTGTTGGTTTTTCTTCTGAATCAGCATTAGGGTTTGCCAGTTCTAATGCACAGGCAGATTCATCCAACTGAATACAGGAGGTTGCGTGAGCTCCTCCCCTTCACTTCTGGTTCTGCCGCACCAAGGGGGGTATCCCTATAACTCAAGATGTAACCTTGACTAGCTCAAAGATAGAAAGATCGAACTTAACAACAACAGGCAGAATACTCTCATGTATGGACCAAGATCTGTATGATAGATCACAAGATGGGCAACGTTCTTGGACATATATGTCTGATTAGGTATGAGAGCATGTAGGGGTTCCTACTTCTAATCCTACAACTAACAGGTGGAAGGATGAGATGGTTTGAAATGGTGTTTGGATGCAAACCTGGACCTGGTGTATAACCTCAACACAGAGCTAGATTGGTGCCTATCCAAGGCTTGGAGTCGGTAGACATACACCTGTGAATGATCAGCATGAATAGCTAAAACTAGATTTCAGGGGGATACACATGATACCTGCCTTACAGATATCTCCCAATACAGAGTGTTAAGCTGTCTATACTTATGGCATCCCTATTGCAGTAAGAAAGATACATGCAAAACTGGAGACAGAATCAGCATAACACGTGCAAACATAGCATTATTCATATAAGATTAACCATGAAATCAGTGGATTCATGCCAAATCGTACAATAGGAGATACATAAACTCACAAGTTTAGCTGCACAGAGCAACCAAAACCAGTTGTATCTTATTACAGAGCCAAAATGTCCAGTTTTCAACAACCTGAAAAATGGTAATACAGTCTACTTATAACAGCCAGAAAGTGTACCACAGCAATTAATTACATGGTTGACCAAAAATCCCGCCAGATACACAGTATCAGAAAAAATGGCGCTCAACGCATTACCAGATTGGCGCCCAAACATGAATGCAGTAGGTGGGGAGGAGACAGGAAGAAATCTAGAGCCTTGCGCCGCCGCCTAGGGATCCACATCTTCAATCGGGTACTAGATCTGTCCACACCATCGCCCATACCTCTGTAACAATCGCCATTAATGGCGCACTAACCCGCGGCCTTGGGAAATGCAGAATACTGTGCGTCGCAACCGTTTCCCGCCAAGATACATCGTCATGATATTTGAAAATATGCAGGGTCGAATTATCCCACATGCACCCTGCAGCAACCTCCTCATCACCTTATATACTAGGTCGCGAGCATATATGATGTCGGTGCTTTTGCTCCCGACGACACTAGTATAAGCCTTCATCATCATCCTCCAACAGCATGATATCCTGTTGCTTGAAATATCACCCTGACGTCAGCATCATCATCGCAATATCACCTACATGATAAAGGCCTTCATCGGCACAACCTGATGCATCGGAGGAAGATCCTCCTGCTTAGCCGATACCAAATGTCTGGCCGATGAACATCCTGATGACGTCACCGTCATATCCTGCTGACGTCATCAGCATATCTGCCTATCGCGCACCTCCTAATATTCGGATGACATCATCATCATGTTTGCAAATATCGGGGGATCTCCACAAGATGATCAGTGTTAGAAATATGACCCCCCGGACCTTGATGACGTCATCATCATATCGACATCAGGATGATATTCGGAAGATAACCAGATATTTGGAAATATCATCTTGATGCACAAATATCATGCTGCACTGTAGCTCCACTATAAGATCGGGGTGATAGATGAATATGCCAGATATTTGAAAAGATCACCCCCCACTAGATAATGCACGAAGCCGACAGGCGGATATCTCCCTTCGGAAATATCATGATGCAGACAGGTAGAAAAACGGATATCACCCTGACATAAGAATGACGTCAGTATCATCAGGATGATAAAACAACGAACATGAAGTGATAAAACAACATCAGGATGATCTTGACTAAGATCACCCGATGTTCAAATATGATGACCCTGATGAAGATCGGGTCATACTTAGGACTTTGCAGCAACATCATCAGGATGATCTTAAGTAAGATCACCTGATGTTAGAATATCACCCCAGCGAAAGATCATGCTGACAGAAAATATGATGACCCTCGTAAGCAACATCAGGGTGATGTCTGGAAACATGATGATGATGACCTCCTCCAAAGAAAATATGATGCTGATGTTAAAACATGCTGAGGAGTCCCAAAGACTTAGAACCTTTTTTGGATTTTTTGGGAAGGTGCCTGCATGCTTATATGCTTGAAAACTGACTGCTCATGCAGGCACCAACAGTGGCTCTGTCTGGGGACGTGCAGGTGCAAGACTGCAGCGAGAACCCCAGATCTCTGGGATGCAGACCAGTCCCTTATCCATTGGGCACAGAGTCAAATACTGCACTGACCTGCATCACCAAACAGACTTGATGGCCTAAGGCCACCAAGAAAAGAAAAACATGTATCTCCCTTTGTCAAATATCTTGTTTTCATCTGCATGCACTGGGTCAAGCTTGGAGATACTACAGAGATCCACCCACAAACAAATCTTGTCATCTGCATACTCAACCCTCTAATTTGGCTTGTCATTGTCACCCCTATGCAGACAACCTTCAGCATCATGTGACATGTAGGTGTAGAATGTATCAAGCAATGCATACTCAAATGGAATATAACACATGTTATCGTTTGTATCAGCATTATGCATTGCAAAATGATCTCCTAGCTGGACTAAAAACTGAAAACACTCAAAGTCCACCATGCAGCTAGGAAGATCAGAGCTCATTTCATATGCTGGCCTTTCAAAAGAAAAGCTTTCAAATTCACAATTGTGCACATCATGTACACAACCAATAGCAGCACCAAACTGGAAAAGATCAGGCTCTGGCCTCTTTTTACAATTTGGCACATCTTTACAATCACTTACCTGATGTATGTTGGTCTCTCTTTCATCAGGATGAGAAACAGAATCCAAGTCAAAAATAGTGTCAAGATCCTCACCATACTCAGACAGATCCTTATCGCCATATGTGTCATAAATGGGTGACCCAAGTGCATCAGTTTCATCATAGTATGCCATTTGTTCATGGGCAGCAGAGCACACATCTTCATCACCAATGGATTCACTCTGTGGAGGAGTATCAGCTTGTGCGTCATAAGCAAAACAGCCATCAAATGAAATACAATCATGCTCTGAACTAGCACTTGTTTCAATCCCTGACTGCTCTTCATGATCTCCATGTGTTTGAAAAGAAGGCAATGGGTCACACATAGGACTGCTTCTCTGTTTGCTTATATCTTCTCTGTCTTGAGTACAATACTCACAATTGTCTCCACAGGTCCATTCCAAAAATTGCTCATTGCTGTCCACAACCTCATTGTTGTTTTCATGGTCAGATGCCTCATCATTGCAATGGGAATCCTCATTAGTCCTTTCGCTGGCATCCTCAACATTCATCTTTTCATTTTCACATGATGCCTTAATTACTTGGTCATTTACAGCCTCACAACCATTTCTCACACCAAGGCCTGGGGACAGGGATTTTAGCAGGTGCACATTTCTAATTTTTTCTACCTTTTCTATGAACTTGTATGCCATCTGCATACCTGTCACCTTGAAATCCCTCAGTATTGCACTAAAGCCCTCCTCAAAAGCTTCAAAGAATATGCCAACACAGGCTGAAATATCAGGTCTGAAACTTTCAGGGACATGTGAAAGGGCTACTGCAAACCTATGACTGAAAACAACTCATGGCTCTTCATCTTGTTTTCTGATTCTCATCAATTCTGCAACAAGATCAGCCGGTTCTTTTGCAAATTCTTCCTTGAAACAGTCAGCAAGCTCATCCCAACAGGCAAAGGATCCTTTTGAAAAGCTCAAATACCAGTCTTTTGCTTTTGCATCAAAGGTCCTAACAAAAAACCTCATCCACATATCCTCATCTCTAAATGAATGTTTTCCCATGAAACTATGAAAATTTTGGATATGTGCATTCCCATCACATACACTGTGACCACTAAATCTAGGCATCTGACAGTATATCCTAGCAGGCATAGTTTCTACTTTATAATCCACCCATGACAAATCCAGTTGGTCATACAAAGGATCAAAAGGGCTGAGAAGAGGTTTAGCCTTCTGACTGGCAGACATAACAGGGTTATTGCTTTTTAACCGGGCAAGCTCAGCCTCTAAGAATATCAACCTATTTCTTATCTCTTCTATTCTTTTATTCAACATTTCACCACTGAGTATGGGATAATTCATACTTGGATTCATAAAAATCTTACTCTTAGACATCCTTTGTTTGCCTAAGACCTAAGGCTTCCCCTGGCATCTAACTTATGCAGTAAAATAGCAAATATAAAGGGGAAGGAACAAGATACCTTTTCTCATACAGATGCTGAAATATGAACAGCACATTTTTGTCACATCACATACATCCATCTTTCATGTGCATTCAGATCTTTTTTGCAGAGTCGCCACCTCTCCAGAGAGGGCAAAATTTTCAATAGCTGAAAGCTACTTTTCCAGGTTCATTCCACCAGCAGAGCATCATTTTGTTGGTGACTCGGATGGGTCACAAGATATAACCCTTTCTCAAATTTCTTCCCCAGCGGAGTCGCCATTTTCTGTTGGTTTTTCTTTTGAATCAGCATTAGGGTTTGCCAGTTCTAATGCACAGGCAGATTCAACCAACTGAATACAGGAGGGTGCGTGAGCTCCTCCCCTTCACTTCTGGTTCTGCTGCACCAAGGGGGGTATCCCTATAACTCAAGATGTAACCTAGACTAGCTCAAAGATAGAAAGATCTAACTTGACAACAACAGGTAGAATACACTCATGTATGGACCAAGATCTGTATGATAGATCACAAGATGGGCAACGTTCTTGGACATATATGTCTGGTTAGGTATGAGAGCATGCAGGGGTTCCTACTTCTAATCCTACAACTAACAAGTGGAAGGATGAGATGGTTTGAAATGGTGTTTGGATGCAAACCTGGACCTGGTGTATAACCTCAACACAGAGCTAGATTGGTGCCTATCCAGGGCTTGGAGTCGGTAGACATACACCTGTGAATGATCAACATGAATAGTTAAAACTAGATTTCAGGGGGATACACATGATACCTGCCTTACAGATATCTCCCAATACAGAGTGTTAAGCTGTCTATACTTATGGCATCCCTATTGCAGTAAGAAAGATACATGCAAAACTGGAGACAGAATCAGCATAACACATGCAAACATAGCATTATTCATATAAGATTAACCATGAAATCAGTGGATTCATGCCAAATCGTACAACAGGAGATACATAAACTCACAAGTTTAGCTGCACAAAGCAACAAAAACCAGTTGTATCTTATTACAGAGCCAAAATGTCTAGTTTTCAACAACCTGAAAAATGGTAACACAGTCTGCTTATAACAGCCAGAAAGTGTACCACAGCAATTAATTACATGGTTGACCAAAAATCCCGCCAGATACACAGTATCAGAAAAAATGGCGCTCAACGCATTACCAGATTGGCGCCCAAACATGAATGCAGTAGGTGGCGAGGAGACAGGAAGAAATCTTGAGCCTTGCGCCGCCGCCTAGGGATCCACATCTTCAATCAGGTACTAGATCCGTCCACACCATCGCCCATACCTCTGCAACAATCGCCATTAATGGTGCACCAACCCACGGCCTTGGGAAATGCTGAATACTGTGCGTCGCAACCATTTCCCGCCAAGATACATCGTCATGATATTTGAAAATATGCAGGGTCGAATTATCCCACATGCACCTCGCAGCAACCTCCTCATCACCTTATATACTAGGTCGCGAGCATATATGATGTCGGTGCTTTTGCTCCCGACGACACTAGTATAAGCCTTCATCATCATCCTCCAACAACATGATATCCTGTTGCTTGAAATATCACCCTGACGTCAGCATCATCATCGTAATATCACCTACATGATAATCGCCTTCATCGGCACAACCTGATGCATCGGAGGAAGATCCTCCTGCTTAGCCGATACCAAATGTCTGGCCGATGAACATCTTGATGACGTCACCGTCATATCTTATTGACATCATCAGCATATCTACCTATCGCGCACCTCCTAATATCTGGATGACGTCATCATCATGTTTGCAAATATCGGGGGATCTCCACAAGATGATCAGTGTTAGAAATATGACCCCCCCGGACCTTGATGACGTCATCATCATATCGACATCAGGATGATATTCGGAAGATAACTGGATATTTGGGAATATCATCCTGATGCACAAATATCATGCTGCACTGTAGCTCCACTATAAGATCGGGGTGATAGATGAATATGCCAGATATTTGAAAAGATCACCCCCCACTAGATAATGCACGAAGCCGATAGGCGGATATCTCCCTTCGGAAATATCATGATGCAGACAGGTAGAAAAACGGATATCACCCTGACATAAGAATGACGTCAGCATCATCAGGATGATAAAACAACGAACATGAATTGATAAAACAACATCAGGATGATCTTGACTAAGATCACCTGATGTTCAAATATGATGACCCCGATGAAGATCGGGTCATACTTAGGACTTTGCAGCAAAATCATCAGGATGATCTTAAGTAAGATCACCCGATGTTAGAATATCACCCCAGCGAAAGATCATGCTGACAGAAAATATGATGACCCTCGTAAGCAACATCAGGGTGATGTCTGGAAACATGATGATGATGACCTCCTCCAAAGAAAATATGATGCTGATGTTAAAACATGCTGAGGAGGCCCAAAGACTTAGAACCTTTTTTGGATTTTTTGGGAAGGTGCCTGCATGCTTATATGCTTGAAAACTGACTGCTCATGCAGGCACCAACAGTACCTAAGAAACAATCCCTAAAGTTACATGAGGCATCCACCTCTCAAGAATCTCAACCATCTACTTTCTCCCATTCCATCGAAAAGTCTCAAATTCTTCCATCCCATATGGCAAACAAAAATTAGACAAATACTAAGTCTATGTGGGTCCATAAAATCCTAAATCATTCATCCACCAAGCAAAAAACTCCATTGCTTCCTACACTACTTGCCCATCACCAGCTTCAATGTTTACCACGGTATGTGCAACCGTTGGTCATGATTCCCTTCCATTCCACAACACTTCCGTATAATTCCATCTCCCCTCCCTTCCACTACTATCCTACACATCTTCCTCATCCTATGCCTATGGTCCATGCTTTTGCATAAGCCTTCCCTCCATATTCTGCATCATAATCCACTATCTACCTATGCCATATCACTTTCATACGATCCCCTACCAACATCTATGAACACACAAGACATGGTCCATTCGACAGTATATGTCTAGTAGGACTATCCCCTTTCATGAAACTATATACTTAAGTCTTTCCATATCCACCTTCCCCAATCTAAATATTCAAAAAAAAAAAAGAGGAAAAAGTAAAGAAAAATCCCTTCATCCAATGGTGAAAACCAAGCAAACAGGTGCCTTGGATAAGTACAATGATGAAAACCTGGCAAATAGGCATCATGTGTAAAGCTAATTTTCTATGTCACTCACACTTGGGGGCACCTTGTCTCATCGGCATATCACTCTTCTCCTACCAGTTTCCTTTCATACCCTTTCCTATCCTATCCTCTATCCATTACATACCTATCCTGTCCTGTCCATCCATCCAAACTTCCCTCCTCTATTCTTTGGTCTTGATAAGATTGGGGGGCACAATGTTGACAAATGTTTTGAATGGCTCTTGACATACCTTATCCCTCCAAACCATGCCAATCATTCATTATCCGCTCATCCTCCTCTCGTCATTAGCATTGCCATGAAAAATCCTACGTACTCTACCTGCAATGGGGCATGTTATACTTATGCGACATAGTCCTTGGAGATCACATCCTTGTTCTCCCCTATCCAACCCCATCACCTTCACCTCTAGACTTGGTGTTCCCTTGTTATTGGTATCTAGCGCAAAGGCTATCCAAACGAAATCCAATGAAACCATCATAATAAATCATACCTTTCCAAACATCCAAAAATCCAAAAACATCGCAAAATCAAAAAATCAAAAACATCACAAAATCAAAAAATCCAAAACCATCACAACAAAAATCAAAATATTAAAATATCCGCAAAATCCCAACAACAACTATTATCACAATGCTTCAATCTTTTCTCCTTTTCCGTAGATAACCCCCTTTAACGGACACATCGCTCCTATGATAAGGCTGTTATCTTCTCAACACTTTCCACTAGGGTTTACCCTGAACTCCACTGCCTCTATGCCGTCACGTAGGCAAGGCCGTTTAGCAATGAGCCCCCGAGGCACTAGGTCAGTCCCTTAGGGTCCATCTCACCAATAAGGATTGTGATACCTTTCCCTAGACAAGAGCACGTAGCAAAGCATGCTCCTCAAAAACAACAACATCATGACTTAAAACATCAACCTATCCAAAAACAAAGCAGCCCACCATACTGAAACATTTATGCTAAATCTCATATCAATTATGGAAAGAAAAAAAAGACACATCTAATGCAAGAATGTTTTGTGTTGGTTAGATTAAGAGTCTTGATTTATGCTATCATGCCTTTCTATGCTACTTGAGGATCGCAAAAGCTAGAGATGCTATGATGGGAGCATGCTTAATTTCTTTGTCTACTGCTTGTGGATTAAACTTTAGTAATGTGATGATTTCTATCTAACAACATGATCGGTAAAAGATCATCGAGGACTCTGAGATCTAAACATGAAAAGGGGCAAATCCTTGTCTGTTGAAAAATGCAAGAAGTACTCAAGTCATCTAGATTCAATTTTGGCTAGATGCTTGTATTGACTTGCTAAATCAAAATCCATGTAAGTAATACTTAGGTCATCTCGGTCTAATTATACCTAGATGCTTGTATTTTCTTACAACATAATAAAGCCCAATGATGAAAGTGCTTCAAAATACTTGCTATATCAAGGTGACAAATATCCATCTCCATATCCATACCGTATCCAATTACGCCTCACATCTGTACTCATACCCATATCCATACCATATCTAGTTGCAATTCTATCCTTCATCTATGTCAATCAAGTCAAATCCATCTTGTCAAATGATCCAATCACAATCAATGGTCTTGATCCTTGTCTGGTCGTAAACCAACTCAATCAATTAATCAATTAATTGTCTTATATGGGATGTTGCATTGTCGAAATCAGACCAACACACGCGTCTTCCACGACATGTTTCATTTTCTGAAACCAGACACTATCCTTCGTGTTGCTCTAGGGATCCATCATTCCCCGCCATGACAACACTATCATATCCAATGTCTTAGACAGGATGTTATATTGTCGAAACCAGACCAACACACGCGTCTTATTCGACATATCATTCCTGAAACCAGACATCATCAATCCATATCATTGGTTTACCGCTTGACAGGGGCAATACCTTGTTTGTGCTTGTATCATTTGTGCATACTTGTTTACTTGCTTGTGTGTGTTATCTTTTTATCTTGCATTCCATATCATTCATCCCTTTCTTCTACATTCAACCATTTCATTTCCTGTCGACATATCTTATCATGAGATTTTTCATCTCACGCCTACCGCCTTCTCCCCGTCTAATCTCCCGAGGGGGCATCCTATCGTCATAACCTGTACCAGGGCCAAACTGGGGCATATATCATTATCAAACTATTCTTATTCTTTGAAACAACGTGATAAAACACATTGCTTCAAAGAGGGGCAAAATGTAGACACCTAAAATTGGCCCGGGTCGAATTATCTTAATTCATATTTTCTTCTACCAATTAAATAAATATTATAAGTTTATATGATTGGTTCATTATCCTACAATTAAATAAAATCAGTTTATTTAATTAAAATCCCTAAATTCTTCTAATGTCTCAAATCCTAAATCCACCTCACAAAATCCACCTCATTAATCCACCTCATCCTTCCACATCATCCCTTCCACCTCACCGTGTTGCACATATAATTAAATATTCTTAATATTTAATTAGCTAATGTCCCCCATTATTCTCCACCAAATTGAATTCTAAATTCAATGTCCCCCATTATTCTCCACCAAATTGAATTCTAAATTCAATGTTCCCCATTATCCTCCACCATGAATTCTTAATCCAATTGTCATAATCCATTATCCTCCACCATGGATTCTTAATTCAATTGTCATAACTCACTATCCTCTACTCTGAATTTTTAATTCATCCATTATGAATTAGAGATTTAGAATTAATGAGGGCCATTGATCTCATCAGTTGATCTTCACCCTCCATTCTATTTTCAGAAAATCTATAAATAGAACTCTCTTCTAAGCAATTAGAGAGACTTCTTCTTGCATCCTTACTATGCCCAAATTCCTCTATCATCATCTTCTTCTTCTCAATTCTCTTCATACCATCGTAATGCAGGAATCATTCTAGCCATTTCTACTTGTCATCTTAAGGAATCGAAGCAAGGAAGCAAGCTCCCTGAGGGCCCATCTTTATCATTCAGGATCAAGAAAGAATAGGCGAGCAATGGAAGCCGCAGGGTAACAGGTTTCGTTGTTTCTATACTTCGTTTGTTTATTCCTATTATTTTCATATTTCCATTGATGTATTGGGTTTGTATTTATCATTATTGATAGTTTCCTAATTTTCCCTTTCACACTTACTGGTGATACCAAGCCACCATTCAAATATAAGAAAAGTGCAACCCATCACCATCGTAGTTTAAACACTTATATATTAGGGTGTTTTAGGTCTTTAGGGTTTAGGACTTCAAACCCTAATATGCATATTCTATATCTTCAAAAGTTTA
The DNA here is from genome assembly GCA_027924645.1 of Cunninghamia lanceolata. Classification (NCBI taxonomy): domain Eukaryota; kingdom Viridiplantae; phylum Streptophyta; class Pinopsida; order Cupressales; family Cupressaceae; genus Cunninghamia; species Cunninghamia lanceolata. Next base: position 4,218,870 of record BSBN01000263.1, on the reverse strand, counting down.
TCAAACCCTAATTTTTATCATTCATCATTGACATGAAGTACCACTGATCCTTAACCTATCCCAATGACCTTTGTTGTAGGGAAAGATGAAGACCCTTTCATCTAAAAAAACTTTGCTTTGGGGAGCATTAGTGTTTTTGGTGCAGGGCACCTAGGAGCACCTTGGTTCCTAAAGGTATTTTGATGCATTTTGAGAAGTTATGTTTTTTTTGTTTAATGTGTTTTGTAATAAGTCTTTTAGCCATTGTTGTTTGGTCCATTTTGTATGGTCAAGAGGTTTGGCATGACTATATAAACCTCAACTCCTTCTTAGTCCATTTGGACCCTTGTTGTGCCAATTAGGCCTAGAAGGTCTAAGGATTGGTTTTGAGTTTTTTTTTGGTTGTTTTAGTGTTTTAGTATGTTGGAAGGAGTGTGTTGATCATTTGGACTCCATTGGACAAGCCAAACAAATCAACCTCCTTGTGTTAATGCAAAACACCATAGTTGTCAAAGGTGTTATGTGTTGGGTCGGTTCAAAAAAACCACTTTGGGTGGTTGAATTCTATTGTAGAAGTTGGAAACTGACTTGGATGGGTTAATATAGTGGATATATGACTCCAGTACGGAGGAAGAGATTTTGTATGCAATTTTGGGCACAAAAATCAAGAATTTTACTATTTTTCTGAAAAAAATGTGTTGCTGTATAGACTGTACAGACTTAACTCTTGGTCTAATGTACTTTTTCTGAAAGCACTTGGAGTCAGGGTTCTAATGCAACTAGTTTGAGGTCCTGAAGTGGTCGAGATCAAAAGTTATTGATTTTTCTTTCAAAACAGGTCTAGAAACCCTGTTTTCTAGGGCAGCCATAGAAATCCGGCCCTAGAATGCATTCCCACTGGTGAAAATTCACAAAAATTGGTGAAATGCAGGCTAGGGATATGTACTATAAGATTCCAAAATATTTTTGTTAGGAAATGCAGTCTTCTATTTTTAATTTGATGCCCTAGGTCAAGTATTACCATGTATTTGGCCTGTTTTATGCTATTTGCTGTTGTAGGTGACAGAATCCAGGCAAGGTGAATGAAAGAATGGTGGTTTTGTGTTGTATAGACATGGGATAAGCATTCCAAATTCCTACCCCTGACCTATGAACACAATTTGAACCCTTTGCTTTGTAACCCAGGCCTAAAGTGATCAATTAGGCCTAGAGACCTAGTGGGGGTTTTGAACTGCTCGAGTAGAGTTGGGATTGAAGATTTGGAGGTTTGTTAGAGTCCCATAGAGGGTGTCCAAAATCACCATTTGTTTGCCTAGTCCTTTGGGAATTTGTCATTTGGTGTGAAGAAAACTCGTTTAGGAGGGCTAGTAGCCTCACTAGGCCTAGTCAAGGTTAGAGAGTTGAAAGAAGTTGGTGATCAAACCAAGTGTTGGTAAGGTGTTTTCAGACCTGCATGAAGGTGTAGACATAGCCTTGAGAGTTGGACAAGAGCCTAAGTAACAAATCCTTCATTTACCCTTGAATGTGCCTTTGATTGTGTTGGATTGAAGAAGTGAAGTGGGTGAGTGGGCTAAAGAGAACAAACTTTCTTTGTGTTGTGCTTCCCTTGTGCCACTCTACATCAGATGTCCACAACTTTAACCTTTTCTACTTTTAATCTTCTTTCACAACTTATAAAAAAATTAATGATGTAAACATTAAAGCATGTATTAACAACACATGAGCAAAAACACAATTAACACACTTGACACCAAGATTTTTAATGTGGAAACCCGGTTAAGGGAAAACCACATTGGGGGTTAACCCACAAGATTAGTACCTTGTTAAAAGTACTAAAAAGAAATGGGAAGGGCACTTGCCTTTTAGTGCACTATCCAAAGCTCACTTCTCAAAGAGACTCACTACCTACAGGAGGCTCACTATCTATAGAAGGCTCATTGCCTACAAGATTTTATGTTTAATACAAAAAGAATGAACTGAGAAATAACATCTTCTTCATGCCTAGTTCAGTCCCATAGAAAGCTCACAAAACTTGTGTTCTTCCCCCAAACACTTCTTCACTATCTCTTCATACCTTATAGCTCTTATTCCTCTGCTCCTCCTCTTCTCTGCTTTGCCTCTGTACCTTTCTTAGGATTTTATCATTTTTGCACACGGACAACTTTCCACAACTCATCGACAAGTATTTATACGCTTCATCAACCTTGGAATGAACAAAAAGGTCAGCTTAACTTAATTTGAATCACTTATACTGTCAGCCAAACATAGCTAGGACTTGAATCTTCTTCGATCAACACGCTACGCTCCAGAGAATTGCTCTTAGATCATCCGCAACATGCTTGAAACATCTAGTCAGCCAAGACTGGGAAGAATAGCAACACAAAGGAAGAAATCTGCAACAAGGAGCTCAATCTTCAAAGTGGACCTCCAACACAGTAAGCACACAATCTAGAGACCTCCACAAGCACATTGAATTTAACAATAACATCCGCACTTCTCCAAATCATCAGAATCACTTGTAGCTTCATCTGGTACTTCAAGAACACTATCTGCCATGACTGTCACACTAGAAAGATTGCTTGCAGACCTCCAAATCATGAACCACTTGAGTTGAGGATACACACTGACTTCCCAAACATGTGTCTAGATCTACAGGTCATAAGTTTTCATTGCAGAGAAATCCAAACCAATTTCTTGTCACTCTGTCTCTTTTGAACACTGCAAAACCTGGTTCTACTTAGATAGCCATAGATTCTTCAAATCTTCATGTGGATCTCTCAAATCTTAACTGGAACTACTTCAGACAATCCTCTACATAGTGATATGGTCTGTGTACTTTGATCTTCATTCCTATGGAAATGCAGAGCAATCTACTTCATTGATATGTTGACATCAATGACAACACATCCTAGGCACATATTTGCAACAATCTCCCCCTTTGTCATTGATGGCAACATATGATGTGAAAAACCAATTCAACCATCAAGACAAGGATTTCTCCCCCTTTCTCTTATCACTTCTGCAACCACTTTCTTCATTGCTCCCCCTTTCATCAGCAACTAGTTTTTCACATGACTTCTCTCCCCCTTTGACATCAATGGCAAAGGGCACATATTTGTAATCTTTTCACCCACTTTTTGTTTTAGACTGATCTCCAAAATTTGCATACTGACTACTTCCCCTGAGTAGTATATCCTTAACATCAATCTAGATCACAAGATATGATTGTGAATTCCACCAGACTGATGCACACTAGTGCATCTTAGTTCTGAACAGGAGGGGTAATAACCCCTAGCTTCCCTCTAAGATACTCAAAAGTATCCTTAGATAGAGGCTTGGTGAATATATCTTCAATCTAATCCTTTGAAGAAACAAACTTCATTCTCACTTACCTTCTCTCTCAAGAAATGAAACTTGATGGACATGTGCTTTGTCTTTGAATGCAACACTGGATTCTTTGAGATGTTTATTGCACTTGAATTATCACAAAAGATTGTAATAGGCTCTTCAAACACAATTTTGATATCCTTCAACATTTGCTTCATCCATAAACTTGAGTACAATTGATTGCTACTACTATATACTCTGCCTTTGCAGTAGACAAAGATATTGCCTCCTGCTTTTTACTCAACCAAGAAACCAATCTCCTTACCAAGAAGAATGCACCACCACTAGTCCTTTTCCTGTCATCCACATCTCTTGCCCAATCAGCTTCTATATATGCATGAAGAGTGAAGTCATTATCCTTTGGATACCGTAAGCCATAATCAGATGTTCCCTTTAGATATCTAAAAATTCTTTTGACTACTACAACATGGGATTCCCTAGGATCAACTTGAAATCTAGCAACAAGTCTAACTGCATTCATAATGTCAGGTCTGGTTTGAGTTAAATAAAGCAGTCCTCCAATCATTGATCTATACCTTTTCTAATTTTCCTTAGGTGAATCATCATCTTTACTCAACTTGCATCTGGTTACCATAGGAGTACTTACTAGTTTTGAGTCCTCCATTCCAAACTTTTTCAACAATTCTCTCACATACTTAGACTAAGATATGAAGATACCTTTATCCGACTGAGTGATTTGTAGACCTAAAAAAAAATTCATTTCACCAAACATGGTCATCTCAAATTCACTTTGCATCTAATCAGAAAATTTCTTACACATGCTTCCATTTCCACCAAAAATGATATCATCAACAAATACCTCAACAATTAAGATGTGCTCATGATCAATCTTGAAATAAAGATTACTGTCAGCTGTGCCTTTGTTAAATCCTAGCTTTAGTAGATACTTCTCTAATCTTGCATACCAGGTTCTTAGGGCTTGTTTAAGTCCATACAAAGCTTTCCTCAATCTGCAGACCATATCTTCTTGATTAGACAACTGGAATCCTTCCAGTTGCTCAATGTAAACTTCTTCCTCTAATTCTCCATTCAGGAATGCTGACTTGACATCCATCTAGTAAACTTTGAAATCTTTGAAAGCAGCAAATGTAAGAAATAATCTAACTATGTCAATTCTTGCCACCAGAGCAAATGTTTCTTCAAAATCAATTCCTTCTACTTGAGAATATCCTTTGCATACCAATCTTGCTTTGTTTCTCGCAACTTCACCATTTGCATTCAGTTTATTCTGGAAGACCCATTTGGTTCCAATTACATTTTTGTTTTTAGGTCTAGGAACAAGATCCCAAGTATGATTCTTTTCAATTTGCATTAATTCTTCTTCCATTGCTTTAAACCAATTTTCTGTTGATAACTGAGAGGGGGGGTGAATCAGTTATCCTAATTATTTCTACTTTCTGAACTTTCTTATTAATCAATGCAACATTAATTCAAATAAGCAAACATAACCATGAAATGGAAATACACAAGACACAATATTTTGACGTGGAAACCCTGTTAAGGGAGAAAACCACGGGGTGATTAACCCAAGATTGTATTCTCTGTTAGAAGAATGGAAATACAAAAATGGTACTTGCCAATTAGGGCTTATTGCCCAAGCACACTGCTCACAAGAGGCACACTGCCTACAAGAGACACACTATCTATAGATTATAAAAAGTGTAATACAATACTTGAATTGATAAGGAACATCAACATATGCTGAAGTTCAGTTCTGGTTAGGCTCAGTACACTGATCTGCTGCACTTCATCTTTCCTCTTCTTTTGTGTTGCTCTCCTTTCACATACCAGACCTTCCTTTCTGCTTTTTCTCTGCTTACTACTTTTTTTCGCACACCACACAAAAACCACAACACCTCTCACAACTAAATCCATCTTATATATATATATACGCATAAGTGATTTCATCACCTTTCTAGTCGGCACCCAGAATAGTCAATATTTTCCACAAACTTTGATCTGTCGGCTGAATCCTTGCTTACCAAGTAATGCGGATCAAGCATATACTTGTAGAAGTCATCAATCATGTCAGTCAAACATAACTTAAGCCTTAAGAACCTTTTCCATCACCTGTAACACATCCGGAATGATGTCTGATGTTCTGCCAGTCAGTTCTTTCTCTGTCCATACTGCCAATCAGGAACCCGATACTCAAGTATTCATATCTTTTTCTTCATCTACCACCGGAGGCTAAATCATTGGAATCTATTAGTCGAGGTAGTCCTCTTGACTTCCCCAAATTTGCACTTCATCAAGATACTTCCTCTAAGAGATCCGGACCTGACTGTCAGACCTCGCCACATGCTCTGTTCTTACTTATCGGACCACAATATTCTTCACTCCGACTTCCAGTATAGACACATCATGTCTTGTGGATGTTGTTGTGATGTTCACAACACGCCCCATTATGCTCCTTAGCAAAATGGGGACCCCTGCTGATGTTTGCTTTTTGCTTCTGCTTGTGTTTTTCTGCTTTCTGGCAGTCTGGTAAAAATGAAGGTCAGGTGCATCATCATCATGATTTTTTTGCTTAAGGTAGGTCATCATCATGAGGTCAGTTTGTCAAGGTTCATATTTTATTGCTGTGACCTCATATTTAGAAAGAGCTCGAAATTTCATGTAGGTTTGCCTTTTACTTCACTTGAAAATTCGTCCATATGTGGAAGTTATGCACGGTCAAAGTTTTGGTCAAACCTGATATTCGCAGGAGGATCATCATATTTTTATATCCTAAGTCATGTTGACAGGATCATCATGATCTTGGTCTATCACCCGATAAAAATCATGCAGTCGCAATATCCGGACGTCAATCTTAGGTGGTAGTGCCCTTTACCCGTCAAATGGCCTTAGGCGCATCGTTAGCATCATGATTTCTTTTAGGAGGGTCATATTTTATAACTCGGTTTTGCTGTATAAGGGACATCATCATCATATTTGACCCCCCCCCGATAAAATCCTGAGGTTCAAATATCATGATGACATCAACTTTAAGTCAAGGTAAGTTCCCCCGTCGAGTGGTCCTTTGTATCGCGAGCATCATCATGATATTTCAACATTACCTAATCTTATAATATCATGCTGATCACCCTGACTTAGCAAATCCACCTTCGGAATATTTACATATGCATGCTATAAACCTATCGCAAGGTCATCATCATGGTATTTGCTGAAGTTCGAAATATGATGATGACGACTTCATATCACTCTGATCTTTCACGAGGGTCATTCGCTGAAATTCGCTAAGTGGAGACATCATCATCATATATTTTTTATCCTGTCATATCGTCAAGATCATCATGATCTTGTTTGTCTACCTGACATTTCGCAAAGGTCCTCCTGCCGATGAAATACAACCTTTTGCAAGTATCCTGATGATCATCATCATCACATTTTCCCTTCGGCAGGATTTTTCCCAAACATGATCCGGTTGGCGAAATATCATGATGACGTCATGTTTTAAGTTTAACAAAGGACCCGAACATGATGATGACGTCATCCCGATCTGATAAACGAAGAAGCTAATACCCTGATGATCATCATCATCATTTTTTTCTTTCAACAGGATATTTTCCAAAACACGATCTGGTTCGCGAAATATGATGATGATGTCTTATTCTAAGTTCGACAAAAGCAAATATCCTGATGGTGATCATCATCATGCTGATCTTTTGAGAGGGTTACCTTGGCCGCCAAAGGATCATATTACGTTCATCATCCTGATCATGCTCCTTAGGTGACCCGATATCACAATTAGCCCCCTGATCTTAACCGGATATGACAATGACGTCATCCTTAGCATTTCAATGAAGCCCGAATATCATGATGACGTCACCATCATTTTCCTTTCCTCGGTAGCATGATTATATTCATATCCTCCTATTCTTCTTCAACATGATGATGATGATGATGTTGTTCTTTTCTCCAATATGCAGAAGCGAAATATCATGATGATGAAGTATGTCGGCCAACATGTTTTTTTTTACGCACCGACAGCGATGATCATGCCGATGGGCGGGAAATGAGGCGGTGGAGTTTTAAAGTGTTTTTTTTTGGCGCCTCTGGCATTTTTCGGTCAGCTATGGTTGACCCGTGAACTTTGGGCAGTCTGAGCACATTTTGGACGCGTTTTGAAGAGGATTCTAGATCCGATTTTCTCAATCTTGCACTATCACCTGATTTTAAACGCTTATTTTATTTTCATGCTGTTTTTATGATAAATGTGAAACTTATTGCTTGTCTTGTCTTGCAGGTTTGCAGTTGAGGAAGCAGCTGGAAAGTCAACACAGTGACCTCATGGAGGCAGAAGATCTGATCTCAGGAGCAAGAAGATAGGGATAAAGTGCAAAAAGTCAAGGCCATTCAAGTAAAGAAGAAGGTTGCAGCTAAGAGTATTATCACAACAGACAAACAGAAGTTATTACCCAGCTGCCAGAACTTCTCAGAAGGGGCAATATTTCGCCCAGATTTGACAACTGCTCAGAGATATTTTTGAGAGCTGGTTCACCTGCATTTATTGCTGTAACTAGAGGTTTGAACCAGGGGTTCAGTTAGGTTTTTTGCTGTAGTGAGGACAATCAGAAGGTCTTTATATTGTGCCTCTCTACACTGTAATACTTTACAACAGAGGCTACACACAGGGATTTTAGGATTTTGCCAGAATTGTAGAGCCTTTCTGGGCATAGTTTAGAGGTAGAAGAAGGAGGTCGCCTGTTTGTCTGTAGTAAGGTGCGCGTGGAATGTCTGGCTGCCTTACTGTATCTGTAAAGCTTGTAAGTTCTCTGTAGTATGATCAATGAAACTAAGAGTCATTCTTACATTGTAAATCATGTATGACTATTCGTTTCTAATACAATAGAATCTGGAGTTCTGCATCTATCTTCTGAGTGTTCTCCTGCCCTTCTTTGTGTTTTGAAATATCTTCTTTGAGAGCTTGCAATTTTAAATGTATGTTTGTGAAAATGCTCAGAACTTACATTTAGGGTTTTTACTGTGGATTTGATCAAATTACTGTGGTATTTACATAGTGCATAACAGAAACAATTAGATCCTTCGGTAGATTAAATGAGGTATAGATTAGATCTTTCTAACTTTTCCCAACCCATCTGAAATATTTAGCTGAAAACGAAGAAATCTAAAGGAAATTGTCTCAAATTTGAAGAAGCATGATAACAGAGCTATAAGTAGACAGTTTTCATAAATAGATAAAGAAGAAAGCTGCAAAAATCCAAGAAAACCATCTAAAACTTGCAGCCCAGTAACACTTGTATGCAAATGAACAGAATACTCGTTGAAATCTATGACCTCTTTGCATATTCTTAGTCTAGTAAACCACAAAACAAACCTAAACTACGTAAGGCCCCTTGAACATTACAGCTTCACATTGACCAACTGAACTTGACCAACCGAACCATTGTAGACTTGGGATTAGTTGAATCACCAAATGATTCCTTCTTGTCTTTCAAGTATAGTTTCAGTTCATTATATGTGAATTTTAACTTATTGTTATGATTGCATCAAAACAGTCATCAACAGTTTTCTGGCACTTTTCAGAGGGCAGAAGGCTGTATATTTCAATCATCAACAGTTTTTTGGCACTAGAAGGAGGGCTAGAAGGCTGTATATTTCAATCATCAACAGTTTTTTGGCGCTAGAAGGAGGGCCAGAAGGCTGTATATTTCAATCATCAACAGTTTTCTGGCACTTTTCAGAGGGCAGAAGGCTGTATATTTCAATCATCAACAGTTTTCTGGCGCTAGAAGGAGGGCCTGATTTGGTTTAGGGTTGAAATTTTCTAAGTTTAAATGTTATATTCTGAGATATGTTAGATCTCATAAAATTTCAAAGGCCTAAAAAGTTGAAAGAAGGTCCCATTTTTTTTAATGGACTCATATAGGGACAGTTTTCAAGTTGACATTCCTTCATTTCAGAAAGCTTTGAATAACCAGCTTTATCCTAGAAATTTATATAGCTATGGTTTATTTGGAAGGTGTAGGATACATAAGTCCACAGAGCATGGTGAGCTTAATTGTCTAGCTTTCCTTACAAGATTAGATTTACATTTGAAAGGACTAATCTCTCTCTCAGATGTGTATAAGGCTGAAAGTTGGCAGGGAAGTGAGGAGATTATTGAGCGACAGAAGGATGCAGCATCAACGGTCATTAAATGTGCAGAGGATACAAAGATGGAACCAATGCTAGGAATAAAGGATAGTAAGATCTCTCTCCAGAAATCATGTGATGGTAAGAAAAAAAATCTGTCTTTTCGTCAGGATCCGGCTGTGATTAAAGTTACTGAAAAGTATAAATATCCTAAAAAATGCAGAGAAGGAATCACAGCTCATGTCCCTTTTCTAGATAATAAGCAAAAAGGATTTAATGAAAAAGAAAAGGAAAGTGAGGTTCATCTTGATACATTTGATAAATATATGGAACTACTAAGGAATATTTGTCAAGAAGAAGCCTCTGGGTCTGACCTGAAAAGTTTTAACGAACATGATTTGGCAAAGAAATGTAAACAAGCATTGGCAGAATTAAGATGCACTAAAACTGATAAGATCCCTACTGTAGAAACTAGTGAAGTCATAGAAAAGAAAGTAAATCCTAGTGTTACAACTGACTTCTTTGAATTAAATGATCAAAATCAAGATTGTTGCAGGTCAATAAGATTAGACTCTTCACTGAACGATAAATGTGAGTTATATGATGAACAATTCTTGAAAGAAGAGGATACAGAGGATCATGGAGCTGCTGTACACAATCAGACATCACCCCCATGCTATGTTGAAAATAAAACAGGGGAGTACTCCTGTCAGTCAAAAGATGTCGTCCCACCTTTACTCTCAAGTGATTTAGAAATGATTAATTTCTGTATATCAGATGATGATGAAGATACTTACTTAAGTGCTGATGTGCAGGAAACTAATGAGAACATTGAGAGGTCTGCTAAATTTGAGGATAAACTGAACATCCAGAATGAAGGAACAAGGCTGGATGAAGATGAAGATATGATACATCTAGAGTCATTCATCTTTCAACTTGAAAAAGGACTAGACATAGAGCTGGGCAATGAAAATGCAGAGCTAAATGAAGAGCCAGCTATCAATAAGCAAGTGTGTTCCACAGAGCTAAAGGCACATCAGGTTGTCTCTTTCCTTTCCTTAGTAAATAATGATAAATGCTATTTTGATTATGGAAATTCAAGAGATAGGACATGCTTATGGATTAATCATAACTCTGATGAGCTGCCTTAGTTACTAGTCATTAAGAGCTATTCTGATAAACACAATGAATCTAGAATATTAGAATTTTTTTCAGAATTCAAAGATAAATCTACTATGATGAGGACCATAACTAGTACCTTGTTACTCCTGCACAACCTGAAGAAATATGCAAGTAGGGGTGTTTTTGGGTCTTTTTCCTGGGTTTCTGATTACCTCGTAGAGGCTTGTATATAGTCTGGTAGGGTAGTTGTTTTGTTTTGTGTTCTTCTTTTGCTGTTCTTTTAGGTTAGTTGTTTGTATAGCTTGTCTTTTGTTCATTTTTGCTTTTGTTTCTTTCTGTTTGTACAGTTTTTTTTCTTTTGCTGTGTTGTTTGTACAGCCTATTTGTTTGGTTTGTTTGTTGTCTCCTCAGCAGGGATCTTTATTTTACTGTAGAGTATTAAGGAGTAAAACTAGCAACCATTCAAAACAGTATATAATTTAGGATATTCAGGTTAACCATTTGCAATTTACACATAACCTGTCACTGTCATGAATGTAGAGAGTTGTTCATCTTCTGAAGTTTTGTATTCAATAAATGTGATTGAGAATTCGAAGCAGGTTTCTCACGATGACACACCTAAAATCCTTGGGTTTGTTGAACCTACCAGTGTAGATATTAGGTGAAAAATCAGAGGTCACCCTTGCTACCATTACAATTCTCAGCTTAATTTCAGCAAGTGTCCACTCCTTGCATCATGAAGTTACAAATTGCTATATCTTATGAAATCTTTCAAAATTAGAAAACCAAAAAATAAATAAATAAATAAATAAAGCGGATTATACTAAAAATCTAGATTAAGCCATCTAAGTAACTCTACCAGGGCTATGGACGCTTGCTGGCAGTGGGGCTCTACTTAGGAGAATTGTAACGATAACCTTGCCGGGGCTATAGACGCTCGCTGGCAGCAAGGCTCTATCCGGTCGACTATGAGGGAATATCCTCACCTACGTAGGCTAATGTCAGTCACTGGTTTGTTCAACCGATCTTCAAGATGAGGATAATTAAGCACATGCACACAACTAAACTGAAAATGGAAATTCATGCATCTTTATTGAATACTTTGAGTCTCAAGCTGAATAGCAATTTGCAGGAAAGATAGTTGGAAGTTATGAGTTCATTTCATCTAGTTTCCTTGAACACTCTGAATTTAATTGTTTTGTTTTGGTTGCTAGTTGTTGTGATGTTCACAACACGCCCCATTATGCTCCTTAGCAAAATGGGGACCCCTGCTGATGTTTGCTTTTTGCTTCTGCTTGTGTTTTTCTGCTTTCTGGCGGTCTGGTAAAAATGAAGGTCAGGTGCATCATCATCATGATTTTTTTGCTTAAGGTAGGTCATCATCATGAGGTCAGTTTGTCAAGGTTCATATTTTATTGCTATGACCTCATATTTAGAAAGAGCTCGAAATTTCATGCAGGTTTGCCTTTTACTTCACTTGAAAATTCGTCCATATGTGGAAGTTATGCACGGTCAAAGTTTTGGTCAAACCTGATATTCGCAGGAGGATCATCATATTTTTATATCCTAAGTCATGTTGACAGGATCATCATGATCTTGGTCTATCACCCGATAAAAATCATGCAGTTGCAATATCTGGACGTCAATCTTAGGTGGTAGTGCCCTTTACCCGTCAAATGGCCTTAGGCGCATCATTAGCATCATGATTTCTTTTAGGAGGGTCATATTTTATAACTCGGTTTTGCTGTATAAGGGACATCATCATCATATTTGACCCCCCCCCCTGATAAAATCCTGAGGTTCAAATATCATGATGACATCAACTTTAAGTTAAGGTAAGTTCCCCCGTCGAGTGGTCCTTTGTATCGCGAGCATCATCATGATATTTCAACATTACCTAATCTTATAATATCATGCTGATCACCCTGACTTAGCAAATCCACCTTCGGCATATTTACATACGCATGCTATAAACCTATCGCAAGGTCATCATCATGGTATTTGCTGAAGTTCGAAATATGATGATGACGACTTCATATCACCCTGATCTTTCACGAGGGTCATTCGCTAAAATTCGCTAAGTGGAGACATCATCATCATATATTTTTTATCCTGTCATATCGTCAAGATCATCATGATCTTGTTTGTCTACCTGACATTTCACAAAGGTCCTCCTGCCGATGAAATACAACCTTTTGCAAGTATCCTAATGATCATCATCATCACATTTTCCCTTCGGCAGGATTTTTCCCAAACATGATCCGGTTGGCGAAATATCATGATGACGTCATGTTTTAAGTTTAACAAAGGACCCGAACATGATGATGACATCATCCCGATCTGATAAACGAAGAAGCTAATACCCTGATGATCATCATCATCATTTTTTTCTTTCAACAGGATATTTTCCAAAACACGATCTGGTTTGCGAAATATGATGATGATGTCTTATTCTAAGTTCGACAAAAGCAAATATCCTGATGGTGATCATCATCATGCTGATCTTTCGAGAGGGTTACCTTGGCCGCCAAAGGATCATATTACGTTCATCATCCTGATCATGCTCCTTAGGTGACCTGATATCACAATTAGCCCCCTGATCTTAACCGGATATGACGATGACGTCATCCTTAGCATTTCAATGAAGCCCGAATATCATGATGACGTCACCATCATTTTCCTTTCCTGGGCAACATGATTATATTCATATCCTCCTATTCTTCTTCAACATGATGATGATGATGATGTTGTTCTTTTCTCCAATATGCAAAAGCGAAATATCATGATGATGAAGTATGTCGGCCAACATGTTTTTTTTGACGCACCGACAGCGATGATCATGCCGATGGGCGGGAAATGAGGCGGTGGAGTTTTAAAGTGTTTTTTTTTGGCGCCTCTGGCATTTTTCGGTCAACGATGGTTGACCCGTGAACTTTGGGCAGTCTGAGCGCATTTTGGACGCGTTTTGAAGAGGATTCTGGATCCGATTTTCTCAATCTTGCGCTGTCACCTGGATTTAAACGCTTATTTTATTTTCATGCTGTTTTTATGATAAATGTGAAACTTATTGCTTGTCTTGTCTTGCAAGCTTGCAATTGAGGAAGTAGCTGGAAAGTCAACACAGTGACCTCATGGAGGCAGAAGATCTGATCTCAGGAGCAAGAAGATAGGGATAAAGTGCAAAAAGTCAAGGCCATTCAAGTAAAGAAGAAGGTTGCAGCTGAGAGTATTATCACAACAGACAAACAGAAGTTATTACCCAGCTGCCGGAACTTCTCAGAAGGGGCAATATTTCGCCCAGATTTGACAACTGCTCAGAGATATTTTTGAGAGCTGGTTCACCTGCATTTATTGCTGTAACTAGAGGTTTGAACCAGGGGTTCAGTTAGGTTTTTTGCTGTAGTGAGGACAATCAGAAGGTCTTTATATTGTGCCTCTCTACACTGTAATACTTTACAACAGGGGCTACACACAGGGATTTTAGGATTTTGCCAGAATTGTAGAGCCTTTCTGGGCATAGTTTAGAGGTAGAAGAAGGAGGTCGCCTGTTTGTCTGCAGTAAGGTGCGCGTGGAATGTCTGGCTGCCTTACTGTATCTGTAAAGCTTGTAAGTTCTCTGTAGTATGATCAATGAAACTAAGAGTCATTCTTACATTGTAAATCATGTATGACTATTCGTTTCTAATACAATAGAATCTGGAGTTCTGCATCTATCTTCTGAGTGTTCTCCTGCCCTTCTTTGTGTTTTGAAATATCTTCTTTGAGAGCTTGCAATTTTAAATGTATGTTTGTGAAAATGCTCAGAACTTACATTTAGGGTTTTTACTGTGGATTTGATCAAATTATTGTGGTATTTACATAGTGCATAACAGAAACAATTAGATCCTTCGGTAGATTAAATGAGGTATAGATTAGATCTTTCTAACTTTTCCCAACCCATCTGAAATATTTAGCTGAAAATGAAGAAATCTAAAGGAAATTGTCTCAAATTTGAAGAAGCATGATAACAGAGCTATAAGTAGACAGTTTTCATAAATAGATAAAGAAGAAAGCTGCAAAAATCTAAGAAAACCATCTAAAACTTGCAGCCCAGTAACACTTGTATGCAAATGAACAGAATACTCGTTGAAATCTATGACCTCTTTGCATATTCTTAGTCCAGTAAACCACAAAACAAACCTAAACTACGTAAGGCCCCTTGAACATTACAGCTTCACATTGACCAACTGAACTTGACCAACCGAACCATTGTAGACTTGGGATTAGTTGAATCACCAAATGATTCCTTCTTGTCTTTCAAGTATAGTTTCAGTTCATTATATGTGAATTTTAACTTATTGTTATGATTGCATCAAAACAGTCATCAATAGTTTTCTGGCACTTTTCAGAGGGCAGAAGGCTGTATATTTCAATCATCAACAGTTTTTTGGCGCTAGAAGGAGGGCTAGAAGGCTGTATATTTCAATCATCAACAGATGTGTGGGATGAACTTTGTTGCCATCAATGACAACAATCATGAATCCATATAGTGTCTCTTGCCAACAATCTCCCCCTTTGGCAATGATGGCAACACTTAGTGAAAAATGACTAAGTGTATACATTATGCTCCCCCTTGGCTGATGCTCTATTTTTATATACATTTTTTGAAGCTCCCCCTTAGTTGGATTCCTCATTTTTACTGCTCTTCACTCCCCCTTTGACATCAATGGCAAAGGGTGGGGTCCGCACACCAAAAAGATTTCTCAAAAACACTTCTATACTTAGCCGCATAAGTATTTATACATGCTATATTTTACATAAACTAAAGGACATTTGCAAAAGATGTCTTCAACTGGACAAATTTAGTTGCCCAACTCTGCTTCATTCTGTCCAAAATTGTGATGTTACCACTCAATAGGAATGCATAAGCTTCAACCTTTTTCAGATCTGTCAGATCATTTGTTCTGGTTGTAGTTAGAGCATCACTTAAGGCCTCATGCATGGCCTCCAACTTAGGGATAATTATTCCTCTAAGTTCATTCAACCTGTTGATTCTATTTTTCTTCTCTTCCTCAAGCTTTTTAATTTCATTCAAAACTGCAATCGTTTGACATTATTGATTTATTATGGATGTGGAAAGTGGATCAAAATTTTGAGAAAGTTTAGTTAGTTTGTCCTCCTGTTCTTTCACTTTCTTCTCAATCTCCACTGTTGCTTTAGACCAGGATATACAAAATTTGTATACATCTCCTCCGTCGTTGAGAGCAGTTTCCAAGCTCTTTATCCCAATATCCATTACTCTCCTATCATTTGCTATCAGCCCTTGCAACTCAGAGAATCCCTTGTCCAGAAACTCTTTCCTAACCTTCTCCTCAGCTAATTTCTCTAGAAAATTGAAATGTGTACTAATGCTATTAATCAGAGATTTGAGATTACCGGATGAGGATGCTATGGGATCCTTCCGAAACGATGGCATAATCTTTTCTAGCACTCCAGAAGTAGCTTCTATCAACTCATAGTCTTCCATGTGAGACTTCAAGAGTTTTTCTTTAGCTTTTGCATTAGCAAATGAAGCTATATTCATTGTCTGTACCAGAGAAAGAGAATCAAAATTAAATGGTCCTTGCAAAAGCTCCGGTTCATCAATCTCCATTGTCTCTTTGTTCAAGAATTCTCGGACAGTTTTTGCAGTGTCTCTTGCTGGAGACAGATTTTTCTTCTCTTCTGTATTCTTAGAATTGTCATCTTCTTTTTCCTTCACTTCTTTTTCTTTATCCTCTATTCTTTCTTTTCCTTTGGATCTGGAGACTGTAGGGGAAACCGGAGGAGAGATGTTTGTTTGTTCATGGGCCACCTCTTCTAGAGCAGAGGATTCTAAGCCCTTATCTTCACCAGTGTCCATTAGTTCTTCCATCATTTCCTCAGTGGATTCCTTTTGCCAAAACTAATGGCTGAATTCTATGATGATTACAATGAAGCAGACCAAAAGATCTTGCAGGAAGTAGCAGTTAAGTATCTGAACATATATAACAAGGCTTTCATTGAAATTATATCTCTTATTCCCAAAAGCCTAGAAAAAGAGTTAGAAATAAGAAAGTTCTTCCATCATTTCCTCAGTGGATTTCTTTCAGTTTTGATGGCCTTGAGCTTTTGGTAGTGGTGGTGTAGATCTCTTTGATGATCTGGTCTCGGTGGAAGATTTTACCAGAACACTTTCCTCACTTTTCTTTTCTGCCCTTTTCTTCTCTTCCTCAGCCCTTTCCATCTTTTCCCTATTGGCATCAAGTGCCTCCTTTGATATGCCAAAGCCTTTTGCAACATCTTCAACTTCTTTTCTTACCTTCCTCTTGATCTCTGGTTGTCTGAGTTCCACGTGAATCTTTACACTTAGCTCCTTAAAGGTTCCAAACCTTTCTGCCTTGGGATCTTTTGGCTGACTTAACATGTGTTTAATATGTAGCTCAACAATTTTCTCATCAACTTCATACCCCATCGGCATGATCCATACTATTCTTGGTTCCACTGCCTCCATAAGGCATTGATCAGTTTCTACCATGAAGCAAACAGTATCCTTATACTTTTCAACTAGAGCTTGGGGGATTCTCTCTCTTGCTTGCATCATACTCTGAAAGTTCTTGAAATAGCCCCAGAGTTCTGTATTATGTGCCTTAACATCACCAAGTCCATGCAAATAATCCCTGATTTGTATGGCAAACGGTCTGTCATTTTGCCAAATCCAGCCACTAGATCTGGGTAGCTCATTCATATAATTGAAGAACAAACATAGTATCAAGCTACCATATTTGAAGGAATTCTTCTTGTCTTTCTTTATCTTCTGCAGATTTTCTAGAAGTTGGTTCAGAAGGAGCTCACAGAGATCATAGTCAGCATTCTTTCTTAACATTTCATAGGCAGTATATATTACAGTTCTAGGTACTAAGTTTTCCCTGCTAGAGTGATATATTTTATATTTGATGATCATGGATGCAAACTTGATATCTGGATCAGTGATATCCTCAATTGTCATTGCCCTCTTATTAAACTTTGATCTGGTAGCCTCAGTCACTGTTTGATTTTTGACAGATTTTAGAACAGGTATCCCACCGGATGAGTGCAATCCAGTAACTGCCCTGATGGCATCTTTTGTGAGCTTGAATGGTCTATTCAACCATATGAAGCTATCATGTATTCTACTCAATACGTACCGGACCCATTCATCTTCCAGAAAATAGGGGAAATGAATGTACTGTGCAAAATGCTTATCCCCGATGGCTTTATACTGAGGTGTGATCTCAAAAGAGTCATCTGTTAACTTCTTGTGATAGATATCCATCAATTTAGACTCTCCAAATTCTTCAATGTTTGCATGAATGTAAACCCTAATATCTTCTTTATGCAGGACACCATGCAGAACACTGGAAAAGGCTCCTAGGGGATCTACTTCCAAGGATTTGTAGGGATGTTTCTTGAATTTGGGTCGAGGCCTATTAGTGATCTTCACAATATTCAGAGTAGACATTTTTGAAAAAGATTTGCAGAGAAGAATGGAAAAATACCTTTTACATCTTTCAGTTTCAGGGAGTTAGCTAGATCGATTTCTGGATGAGTTGACTTCTGCAAATGATCTTGGATGAGCTTGAGGAATTTTGTTACAGAGCTTCTCTTTTTGTTTCTTCTTGAATGCAAAATGAATAAATGTTTAATGAGGAAACCCTTATATTACTCCGCAAACCCTAATGTTAGGTTGCAATAAATGATCGATCTAGGTCATTTCGGTCTGTCTTATTCGGATGACTTGAAGAACTGGATCAATCTTGATCTTAAACATCTTGCGAATTTTCCAAATCTTAACCATAGTTTATTTGGATGTTTCTCTTATGAATCCTTTAATCCGCAACTCTTTTTGTGCCAGTTCCAGCACCAATTAGTTGGCTGGGGGAACAAGGTTTTCTTTGTGTCTCCCCCTGAGCCAGAGCTCACCTTTTTAATTTCTAGAAGGAATATTAGCACCAGAGTCTGGTGCGGATCCATCCCCTTCATTCTCTATACTTTTCTTCACCCAAATCTTGTTCATCTTCCTTTGAACTTCATCTGTATTCACTTTTTGTTTTCCCTTATCTTGATTCTGATTATGATATACAAGACCTCTTTTGTCCTGATTCTTGCTTCTACAAAATTTTGCAATATGACTGGATCTATTGCAAATTTGGTAAACAACATCTCTTTGCATATTTGATTGATATCCTTTTGATCTGCATTGATTAGCCATATGACCTATTCTATTGCATGCAAAGCATCTACCATTGAATGACTTGTTTATTTGCATATTTCTACATTCATGAGATTTGTGACCATACCTTTTGCAGTTGAAACACTGTCTAGAGAAGGATGAATTAGTCTGATTCATTCTCTTTCTGCACTGATTAGCTTTATGACAAAGTTATTGTAGTTGTGGTAGTATCCATTGAAGGATGAATATCTTTGAGCATTAGGCTGCCTTACTAGAGGTCTTCTAGGCCTGTTGCTTGGATTATCTGATCCAAAATTCTTTTGACCAGATCCAGAGCTTTCTCCTTTCTCATATCCCAAACCAAACTTGTCATCTACCCTCTTTTGACTTTCAAGAAGAACTTCAAGTTGAGCAGAACTTATCTATTCATTTGCTGTTTGAAGATCCCTTTAAAGAGAGACAATTTGATCCTCAAGTTTTGCTTCATTATCTTTAGCATCTTCAAGATCAGATTCAAGGTGTCTGATTATTCTATCCACCTTATGGCAGTCTTCTAATTTCTCCTTGAGAGATTGTCTTAGATCATCTTCAGTCTTTCTTTTCTCTTCAATTTCTTGGGTAAACTTCATAACTCCTAATTCCATCTCATGTCTTACCATGATGATCTCTTTTGATAACTTTTCACACAACTTGGTTTCCTCCTTCAGATCTCCACTTGTATCATTGGCTTCACTTTAATTTGCCAATTGCTGAAGGTGCTCTTTTCTCTTTTTCATAGAGAGACTCAGTTTCCCTTTTAGTTCATTTATGAAATCATCAGCCTGTTTGAGTCTTTCCTTCAATTCATTGACTTCAGAATTTGACTGCTCAAGATCATCTAGGGCAGACTTAAGTTGCTCCCTCATACCATACACATCCATTTGAATTCCCAGATCTTCCTCAAGCTGTTAGGCTCTGTTGGGAGGAATTTGGCTTTGATACCAATTGTTGATAACTGAGAGGGGGGGTGAATCAGTTATCCTAATTATTTCTGCTTTCTGAACTTTCTTATTAATCAATGCAACATTAATTCAAATAAGCAAACATAACCATAAAATGGAAATACACATGACACAATATTTTGACGTGGAAACCCTATTAAGGGAGAAAACCATGGGCTGATTAACCCAAGATTGTATTCTCTGTTAGAAGAATGGAAATACAAAAATGGCACTTGGCAATTAGGGCTTACTGCCTGAGCACACTACTCACAAGAGGCACACTGCCTACAAGAGACACACTGTCTACAATTTATAAAAAAGTGTAATACAATACTTGAACTGATAAGGAGCATCAACATATGCTGAAGTTTAGTTTCAGTTAGGCTCAGTACACTAATCTGCTACACTTCATCTTTCCTCTTCTTTTGTGCTGCTCTCCTTTCACATACTGGACCTTCCTTTCTACTTTTTCTCTACTTACTGCTTTTGTTTGCACACCACACAAAAACCACAACACCTCTCACAACTAAATTCATCTTATATATATATATATATGCATAAGTGATTTCATCACCTTTCTAGTCGGCACTCGGAATAGTCAATATTTTCCACAAACTCTGATCTGTCAGCTGAATCCTTGCTTACCAAGTAATGCAGATCAAGCATATACTTGTAGAAGTCATCAATCATGTCAGCCAAACATAACTTAAGCCTTAAGAACCTTTTCCATCATCTGTAACACATCCAGAATGATGTCTGATGTTCTACCAGTCAGTTCTTCCTCTGTCCATACTGCCAATCGGGAACCTGATACTCAAGTATTCATATCTTTTTCTTCATCTACCACTGGAGGCTAAATCCTTGGAATCTATCAGTCAAGGTAGTCCTATTGACTTCCCCAAATCTGTACTTCACCAAGATACTTCCTCTGAGAGATCCGGACCTGACTGTCGGACCTTGCCACATGCTCTGTTCTTGCTTACCGGACCACAACATTCTTCACTCTGACTTCCGGTATAGACACATCATGTCTTGCGGATGTGTGGGATGAACTTTGTTGCCATCAATGACAACAATCATGAATCCATATAGTGTCTCTTGCCAACATTTTCATCATTACAAGCTTCATTCACTATTTTTGGTTCAATCTTTGAAATCAAACAATACTCTACTTGATCTTTAGCAATTCTTATTCTAGTTTGAACACATTTATTCTTGTCTCCTATGATTTGATCTTCAGAATGATTCAACCTTACATACCTAGGGGTTTTGGGAGTTTCTTGAACTTCTGATTCTTGAGCTCGTTCCTCAACATTTGCACTAACTTCTTGAGTCACTGGATTTTTTTAATCAATTTGGATCTGAGTCTGGGTTTGAACTTGCATTCCTTGACTTTAACTTTCATCTTGATCATCTGAATCATATCCACAAGGCCTGGAATGTCTTTCTTTGCTCTCATCAACCTTGACATTAGCACTTTCAACAATCTTTTTCAATCTCTTGTTGAAGCACCGGTATGCCTTGCTTTGAGTAGAGTACCCCAGAAATATTCCTTCATCACTTCTTGCATAAAACTTACCTAGATCCTCATCTCTTTTGATATAGTATTTACTACCAAAAACTTTGAAATATTTCATAGCAGGAGGATGACCAAACCATAGTTCATAAGGTGTCTTACCAAAATTGCCTTTAATCTACACCCGGTTAAGAGTGTAGATAGCAGTACTCACAGCTTCTCTCCAATAGACTTGTGGAACATTTGCTTCCATCATCATGGTCATAGAAGCTTCTTGAATGGTCTGGTTCTTTCTTTCTACAACTCCATTCTGCTGAGGAGTCCTAGGAGCAGATAACTATCTTTTTTATTCCATGCTTTTGATAGAATGTATCAAACTCATCGGAGGTAAACTCTCCACCTTTGTCGGATCTCAGACACTCTATCTTCACACCAATCTCATTCTCCACCATGATCTTGAACACCTTGAATTTATCAAGATCTTCTAATTTTTCTTTCAAGAAACTTACCCACATCATCTGAGAGTAATCATCAATCAACAACATAAAATATATGTCTCCTTGCACACTTCTAATTCTACTAGGACCACATACATTAGTATGCACAAGATCCAACAGTGCACTTGAAAATTATTATTTACTCTTGAATGAAGTTCTGTTCTATTTACCCAATTGACATTTTCTACACATGCTATTAGCAAGTTTCACAGGTTTTGGAAGATCTCTCACAGCTTGAGTAGAACTTATCTTGACAATATTATCAAAATTCACATGACACATTCTCCTATGCCATAACCAACTCTGATCAATTTGAGCAATCAAACAACTTTTTCTAGTACCACTTAAATGAAAGATGTTACCTTTGGTTTGTGTACCTGATGCAATCACAATTCCAGAGCTTGCTAAGATTTTGCATTTTCCATCCTTGAATCGTAGATCATACCCTTTGTCAACCAACTGTCCAACACTGAGAAGATTATGATTCAATCCTTCTACATACAGAACATCATTAGTGTTATTCTTACCATCAAAAGAGATGGATCCTTTACCACAAATTCTACCAACTGAATTATCTCCAAACTTCACAATTCCACCTTCATATTTTTCCAAACTTATAAATTTATTTTTATCATCAGTCATATGATGAGAACATCCACTATCAATTATCCATTCATCTTTTTCTTCAACTTGAGAAGCTAAGGCACTTTCCACATTTATATTGCTAGTAGATTCAGTAGTCACCGGATCTTCTTCTTTGATAGCAATAAAAACCCATTCATTTCCAGAATTACTTCCCATATTAGATTCATCATCAGTGACTCCTTCTTTAGCTTCTTGGACATAGTAACATTTCTTTTGAGCCCTTGATCTATTAGGGTTTGGCTTTGAAACCCTCTCTAGACACCTTGAGGCAAAATGACCAATCTTATTACAAGCAAAACATTTGAAAGGCAACTTTCCTTCATACTTACCGGATCCTCTTGGTAATCTTTTGTCAATAAGGGCTTCAAGTTCTACAACCTCAGTTTCATCATATTCAAGATCCTTTGTTGCCTTCTCAAATCTGTTTGATCTTCCTAAAGAGCTTTCACCTGAATCATATCTTTGTTTTCCATAAACACTGGCCTTAAATGTAGATTCAGACTTAGGAAGAGAATCACCAAACTCATTCATTTCAAATGCTGAAAGCTTACCAACCAAATGATCCCTTGTAATAGTTGTCATAGTCCTAATTTCTTCAATGGCAACAAATTTATGTTTGTATGCTGCTGGTAAGGCTATGAGCACTTTGGCAACAATATCTGATTCTTGTAATATTTCACCAGCACTCCTGATATTGGTCACAAGTTCATTCACCTTCTACATGTAGGAAGTAATGTTTTCATCTTCACTCATCATCAACCTTTCATATTTACCCTTTAGGCTCTATAGCTTGGCACATTTGACATATTTATCACCTTCATACAGAGTTTCCAACTTTTTCCAAATTTCATGAGCAGTTTTTAATTCCAAGACATTTGTCATTTCTGTATCAGTCAGGGTGCTCAACAATGCTTCTTTAGCTCAAATATTGTATTTAGCTTCCTTGAGTTCATCTAGAGTTGAAGGGCCATTCTTTAGAATCTTATACTCATCCTTAGTTATCAACCAAAATGCATCACCCATACATTACAAAAGACACTACATGCGCACCTTCCAAAGGGAATAATTTGTTCCATCAAATCTCAGACTTTCCTTCTTGTAAGTCAACATCTTGGATCTCCTCAAGTGGTCAAGCTTCTTTTAGAGGAATTGGCTTTGATACCAATTGTTGGAATTAGCTTGGACAACTGAGAGGGGGGGTGAATCAGTTGTCCACAACTTTAACCTTTTCTACTTTTAATCTTCTTTCACAACTTATAAATAGATTAATGATGTAAACATTAAAGCATGTATTAACAACACATGAGCAGAAACACAATTAACACACTTGACACCAAGATTTTTAACATAGAAACCTGACTAAGGGAAAACCACGGTGGGGGTTAACCCACAAGATTCATACCTTGTTAAAAGTACTTAAAAGAAATGGGAAGGCACTTACCTTCAAGCATACTACTCAAAGAGGCTCACTGCCTACAAGATTTCATGTTTAATACAGAAAGAATGAACTAAGAAATAACATCTTCATTACTGGTTCAGTCCCATAGAAAGCTCACAAAACATTTGCTCTTCACCAAAACACTTCTTCACTATCTCTTCATACCTTACAGCTCTTGTTCCTCTGCTCCTCCTCTTCTCTGCTCTGCCTCTGTACCTTTCTTAGGATTTTATCATTTTGACACACGGACAACTTTCCACAACTCATCCACAAGTATTTATATGCTTCATCAACCTTAGAATGAACATCAAGGTCAGCTTGACTTAATGTGAATCACTTATACTGTCAGCCAAACATAGCTGGGACTTGAATCTTCTTCAATCAACATGCTACGCTCCAAAGAATTGCTCTTAGATCATCCACAACATGCTTGAAACATCTGGTTGGCCAAGAATGGGAAGAATAGCAACACAAAGGAAGAAATCTTCAACAACAAGCTCAATCTTCAATGCGGACCTCCAACACAATGGGCACACAATCCAGAGACCTCTACAAGAACATTGAATTTAACAATAACATCTGCACTTCTACAAATCATCAGAATCACTTGCATCTTCATCTAGTACCTCAAGAACATTGTCTGCCATGACTGTCACACTAGAAAGATTGCTTACGGACCTCCAAACCATGAACCACTTGAGTTGAGTATACACACTGACTTTCCAAACATTCCTCTAGATCCATAGATCATAAGTTTTCATTGCAGAGCAATCCAGACCAATTTTCTGTCACTTTGTCTCTTCTAAACACTACAAAACCCAGTTCTACTCAAATGGCCATAGATTCTTCAAATCTTCATGTGGACCTCTCAAATCTTAACTGGAGATACTTCAGACAATCTTCTACATAGCCATATGGTCCACGTACTTTGATCTTCATTCCTCTAGAAATATGGAGCAATCTACTTCACTAATTTGCATTATTTCCCCTATTTCTGACAAAGGGATATGTTGACATCAATGACAACACATCCTAGGCACATATTTGCAACAACTGGCTCCCCCATCACGACACTAGCACACCAAATCTCTTACCCCGAAGATGCATAGATCTTAAAAACTGAGGGATTTTCTATCTCCACAATGAATAGTACATGTAGGGAGGCTTTAGAGGTCTAACCTCTTGTACCAGCAAGAAAAAAAGGTTTTTGGCTTCTATAATAAGTGGTTTCTAGTTAGTGTTTTGGGATAATCTATTATCTATACATGCAGCAATTCACTCATTTAAGAGGTCTCCCAACCCTTAGAAAGGGTTTTAATGCATCTCATGGATACTAAGAAAGACTTCTGTCAATATAGAACATCTGCACCAGGTGATTGATGTCTTTCATCACAACCACGATTATTTGTATAGCAGACTGAAATGAAAGTATTGCTTGGGTCATTCCCTCTCACAAATTGGGAGGCAGGCCCTCTAAGGGGTTAAGAACATAAAAGTGATGGGTCTGGCTTCTGATCACCAAGTTTGCACAAGGTGAGAGCATACACCTACCACCTTACAAGTACAACAAACAGTGATTAATTAACCCCTAGTTAATCTATGTGCAAATAGTTATTTGAAAAAGAGATCTAATCAATGAAATCCTTGCAAAACCACTGTTAGTAGTTTGAATTTCCAGTCTTCAACAAATGAACATCAAGTTTCAATTTCAAATCTTTGACATGCGAACCTACTGGCGGTACCAACCTAGGGTTAGGGTTTTGAGCTTGAAAATCTATTGGTCTTTTTATTTAAACCCTCTGATTTCTAAGTCTGGCAGCCTTCACATTTTTATGCATGTATCTTTGTATATGGCTGCTTGTATGTATCTTTGTATGTACAAGTGTAGTTGTACATTGGCGGACCTGAAGAAAGGTTCAATCGGCTTCAGAAAAGTGAATGGTTGTATGCATCGTTGTATGCATATCAGGTTTGTATGTGTCATTCTGGTGCAATTTTGGGCATGCAAGGGTAGACATACAAAGGTTTTATTGGTGTGACATAGTGCATCGGCAACCAAGTCCAAACTCTCTCCGACAGGCTGATGGAGGTACAAACGAAGAACCAAAGGGGATCATCGTTGAGACCTTGCCTATCAGCAGCCAAGCTAAGGGTCCCTCTGATGGTTGATGAGATATACGAGGATGGTCTTGAGTGTGACAATGACCATCGGCATCTCATTCCATGGTCCCACTGATAGGCCGATGAGTTTGTATGTTTGAATATACAAGGCAAATATGAAAGGTCAATATACAATGGAAAAGATACAAGGGGTAGACATACAAAGTTTCATCGAAGCTTTGTCTATCGGTGGCCAAGTCCAACATTTTTCTAACAGGCCGATGAAGATGCTAAAGATACACGTAAGGAAAGAACCAAGGGTGGGGTCCACCAGTTGTATGATATGCGATTGTATCTTTGCACATACAATCACATATGCAAGGGGCATATACATTTCTTAGATGCAAGGCCTAGACCTGAAATGGATATGCAGTTTAGTTGATAAAGGCACAAGTGTTTGTTTGCCTCTTTGTTTGTATGTCTGCGTTGTATGTTTGCACATACAAGGGTCATAAATAAAGGGAAAACATACAATCCGAACCCAACTGGGGAATTGAATGTAGCGAATAATCATTTTGGGGTTTGCGGCTTGTATAATGAAGTGCTTGTATATGCCGATATACAAAAAGAAAAGATTCAAGCCGGACCCATTCTAAGGTTTCATTCTAGTTGATGGTCTCCTTTGAGTTCCACATTGTATGCATGGTCCATTGTATCTCAGATACAAGCATATACAAAGGCATATGCAAGGGGATTTTCGGCATGACAATAATCATCGGTGGCTCAACTCAATGTTTCTTTGATGGTCGATAGGGAGGATGCATTGCTCAGTGATGGGTTCCAGGCTCAACTTGGCGAACCAATTAGGTACTTCCATGTGTCCAAGGTGGTTGTATGTGTATGCATTTGTATATACAAAGATTTGAATATGCAAAGGGTGAAAAGGCAAAATGTATGTTCATGATGTGAAAAGTCAAAGGAGAGAAAGCTACCCATGTGGTGCGATTTCATTGGTCGATGACTTTTCAGCATGGTTTGACGCCGTAGATCTTAGTGGGAGGAAATGAATCGACGGCCCTATTTCAAAATTTCATAGGAGGGATTTCCTGTGTATCTATAGTTGCATTCCAAGTGGAAGAATTTCAAAACACGCAAACTGCTGCATTTCAAAATAGGTAGGTCATCCATAATGATAGATTGTAGAGACATGGGTCGATGGATTGACAGGCCATCTACCATCTTAAAGGAGGAAAATCTTCAGGTGACTGCATGTCTCCCGAGTTCAACTGCTCCTTCCCTCTTCTTCTCCCTAGTGCATTCAATGTTCTTGACACTAGTTTGATGGTGCAGTGTATCTAAGGGCGATTCGAGATGACAGTGTAATTAATGCTGAGTGAACATTCTTGATGTATAAGAGGATTGTGTCACTCATTTTTTTGGTTGTTGAAGACTTGGGCAATTTTTGGAGGAAAAAATGAAAATAGAACACTTCTTGGTTGTTTTGTCTCTTCTGTGAGTTTATGAGTTGCATTTGAATGCATGTTACACATGTTTAGTTTCATGTTGTGTTTATATGAAAAATGCTTCTTTGCATGTGTTTTAGCTATTTATCTCCATGGCTGTATGCATCCCTTCTTTTGAATCTAGTTGCTAAGGGTTACTAAGATTCTAGGATATAGATTTGTGTATTGCATGCTTGATCTCTAATTTCCATTCAAGGAGTGGATTAAACTGTTTTAGGTTAAGTAGGAAGAAGATTGTATGGCAGCATGTATATTTGTAAGTAGAAATAGCTAGATACTCATTCCTGGGTGATGTTTGTAAGGCAAGCACCAACCTAACCCCTTGAAACTTGAATCTCTGTTGAGTTTGTGCAAATCATTCGCATGTATACGTCTAGTTGACTCCTTGCCCTGAGATAGGCACCGGTTTGCCTTTGTGTAGTAGTTATGATCCAAAACCCCCTGTCTTGCATCCAAAACATTAAAAAAAATCATTTCATATGTCTAATCTATTAGTTTGTAGGAGTAGGAATAGGACCCTTGCATACTTTCATCCTCAACCAGTTAGATATGTCCAAGAACATTGCCAAACTTGTGATTTATCATGTAAATCTTGGTCCTAAAATGAGAATATTCTGCCTGTGACTAAAAAGATAAATATTTCTATTGGGTGAGTCAAAGTTAAATCTTTAGCTATAGGGATACCCCCCTTGGTGCGGCAGAACCAGAAGTGAAGAGGAGGTAGCTCAAGCAACCTCTTGTATTTGTTGGCTGAATCTGCCTGTGCATTGGAACTGGCAAACCCTCTGCTGATTCAGAGAGAAACACACCAACAAAGTGGTGACTCCGCTGGGGATGTAATGTCATATCCATAAAATTTTGAGTCTAAAAGATAGAAGTTTCAGACCTAGAAGTGCTTTTGTTACAGAAAACATAAAATTTTTATGTGTGGCTCTGCTGTTGGAGGACCCAGAAAGGAAAGAAATAGATTTTCATATTCATGTTATTTGAAGCTCATTCCTCTGCCAAGGAGGTGGTGACTCTGTACAAAAGGAACCTAAAAAAGAATACAAAGATGTGTTAGATTTTCATAGTTTCAATCAGGGAAAGGATTTTGTAGCAGCTGCAACATATCCAGGTATTTTTATAAGTTTTAAAGGATTCCCTATTTGGTGAAGTAGCATTGGTTAAAAAGGGAAATATTGGTGATAAGATTGCATGCTTTTGTATTTGCTGAGAATGTAGTTTCTATTTTCAAATGAGGTGTGCAATATTGTTGAAAGGACTCATTTAGGGGACTTTAGGCAAGATGAAATAGAAGTTTGTATTTTAAAGGCCTAAGGTCATTGATTGAAAATCTAAGTTGAGAAGAGGGTTGCAAAAACACATAAAGATGTATTATCAGCCCATGCACCCTTGTGAGGTGTCAAATGCAATAATGTATAATAATCAATCCCAACCATATAATAGAAGGAGTCTCAGCATTGACAGATATAAGCCCATCAATTTCAATGGCATTTGTGGTTATCCAAATGCTTTTCCATCTAAAATTAGAAAGTATTTGCCCAAATTCAATGGTATAAAGCGTAAATTAGCTGAGAGACATTTGTAGCAGTTTATAAATATGATAGATGAATTTGAGGTTGACCATGAAGATGTAGTTATGAGATTATTTGTTCAATCTCTAGTTGAAGATGCAAGGGATTGGTTCTCCTATCTTCCATCTTACTCTGTCAGCTTGTGGCAAGAATTCAAATCTGCATTTCTAGAACAATTTGGTGAAAGAATTTCTGAATATGTAGTTATAGGTGACTTTATGTATATCCATATTGAAGAAGATGAGTTGATTCCAACCTTTAACCTCAGATTTATGAAGGCATTGAAAAAAATTCCAGAATGTATGAGACCTAATGATGCATTGTGCTTGGTGGTTTATTTGGGAGCATTTGATAAGAAAACGAGTTATAGATTGAGAGATAATGAGAGATAAGGAGCCCACCACATTGCATCAGGCACACAAGATTGCAATAGGCATTGAAAACAACTAGAGGTATGGAATACAAAAAGGTTATTTCTCTAAAAATTTCTATGACCCTATGGTCCCCAATGTTGATGAAAGATATAATTTAGGTGTTGGAGATGAATGTCAAAGCACTCACACCCCTATTGTCCCAGTTTATGCATCAGTGAAAGGTAATGATGACTTTGCTATAGAGGAGGATGTCTTGATTTGCCCAACAAATGAAGTTGATGGTAATAATTTTTCAAGCGATATTTATATGCCAGTCATCATAAAAGAGCATTCATGTTTAAATGATCTAGTTGTGCAAATTTGTGATCATATGGATCATGAGTCAATATCAGTTTCATCAAGAAGCATTAGAGGGCTAGAAAGTGATATGGATAATTCAGCTTTAGATTGCATTGAAGTAGTAGAAATCTTATATGTGGGGCAATCAGATGATAAATATGATATCCATGATCAGTTCATGGATCAGGTTTGTTCTTCTTATGACTCTAGATTTGGTAATGTTGAAGAAGAGTTGGACTATCATGAAGAAAAAGCAGAGACCTTTGCAATGAGTATGAATCCCCTTTATGATGAGCCTTTAGATGCATTGAATGTTGTGAGTCATGACCTTCATTGGTGCAAGATTAACCCTCTTTTTGAAAATGATGATGAATATGAGGAAATAACTAACATAGGTGCTGCATCAGTTTGTGAAGAAGGGACATATGAACCAAAGGCAGAGATCTTTAGCTCTTGTGAAGATAATATGGATATGCAAACAATCGATAATGAATGTTTAGCATCAGTTGTTTTGGATGTATGCAACAATGGGTGTGTGGATCAAGTTTTGCTTCCAATGTTAATAAGTGATATAAATGATATTGATGGTCTCATATATTTTGAATGCTTTCAGTTTCTCGATCAATTGGATGAGTGCCTGGTAATGTGTAACAACCAGAATGACAGAGGTAACATTGATAGAGGCAAGCTTTCAAAAATGGTGAAGTACGTGATCAACAAGATTTGCTTGTGGGCGGATTATGTTAATGTTTTCAGTTGTGGTTGGGATTATTCATAGTAGAATTGGACATTTGATAAAGGGAAATTCTGGTTTTTCCTTTTTTGTGGCCCTGGGCCGCCAAGTAAATTTTGAAAGATGTGATTTGTGATGCAGGTTGGTGCAGCTCTGACTCTGTGCCCAAAAGATATAGCACTCAGTCTGCATCCCAGAGATCTATGGTTCTCGCCATGCCCACAAGAGGCATGTGTCCCCAGATAGAGCCAATGGTGGTGCCCACCTAGGGTTAGGGTTTTGAGCTTGAAAATCTATTGGTCTTTTTATTTAAACCCTCAGATTTCTAAGTCCATCGGCCTTCACATTTTTATGCATGTATCTTTGTATATGGCAGCTTATATGTGTCTTTGTATGTACAAGTGTAGTTGTACATTGGCGGGCAAGAAGAAAGGCTCAATCAGCTTCAAAAAAGTGAAAAAATGGTTGTATGCATCATTGTATGCATATCGGGTTTGTATATGTCATTTGGGTGTAATTCTAGGCATGCAAGGGTGGACATACAAAGGTTTTATCGATGTGACACAGTGCATCGGTGGCCAATTCCAAACTCTCTCTGACAGGCCAATGGAGGTAAAAATAAAGAACCAAAGGGGATCATCACCGAGACCTTGCCTATCAGCACCTAAGCTAAGGGTCCCTTCGATGGCTAATGAGATATACGAGGATGGTCTTCGGTGTGACAATGACCATCGGTGTCTCATTCTGTGGTCCCATCGATAGGCCGATGAGTTTATATGTTCGAATATACAAGGCAGATATGCAAGGTCAATATACAATGGAAAAGATACAAGGGGCAGACATACAAAGTGTCATCGATGAAGCTTTGTCTATTGGTGGTCAAGTCCAACATTTCTCTGACGGACCGATGAAGATGGTAAAGATACATGCAAGGCAAGAACCAAGGGTGGGGTCCACCAGTTGTATGATAAACAATTGTATCTTTGCACATACAATCACATATGCAAGGGGCATATACATTTCTTAGATGTAAGGCCCGGACCCAAAATGGATATGCAATTTAGTTGATAAAGGCACAAGTGTTTGTTTGCCTCTTTGTTTGTATGTCCGTGTTGTATGTTTACACATACAAGGGTCATATACAAAGGGAAAACATACAATCCAAACCCAGCTGGGGAATTAAATGCAGCAAATAATCATTTTGGGGTCCGCGGCTTGTATAATGAAGTGCTTGTATATGCCAATATGCAAAAGGAAAAGATACAAGCCAGACCTATTCTAAGGTTTCATTCTAGTTCATGGTCTCCTTTAAGTTCTGCATTGTATGCATGGTCGATTGTATCTCAGATACAAGCATATACAAAGGCATATGCAAGGGGATTTTCGATGTGACAATAATCATCGACAGCTCAACTCAATATTTCTCTAATGGCCAATAGGGAGGATGCATTTCTCAGTGATGGGTTCCAAGCTCAACTTGGCGAACCAATTAGGTGCTGCCACGTGTCCAAGGTGGTTGTATGTATATGCATTTGTATATGTTGCAAGTATGGGCCTAACTAGTGTTGTCATTGATGTCAACATGCTCCTGTTGCATTAATGATAAGGATTGGATGAGCTGTGTGTCGAGGATATTGAGAAAATTAGTCTCAATCAGGAATAGTGAAGAACAGTGATGACAATAAGGTAAAATTCCAAGATAGGTTGAGGATTAGAGGATGCAGTTTAAAGGGTTTCTAGAAATGTGTCTCAAGGTGGTCCAGTAGAAATTTTAGAGGTCTGCATGAAGATATGAAGAAGTTGTGGTCACTCAAGTAAAACCAGTTTTGGTGGGTGTTTAGAGGTGATAGAGTGTTACAGAAAGGTCCGGTGAGATCCAGAAATGAATTGTCCTATTCTGCGGATTTGAGGAAGTGTTGAGGACATCTTTGTGGAATGTCAACTCGATTGGTTCATAGTTTGAAGGTCCGCAAGAATCTATTCTTTTGTGACAGTGATGACAGACTATATTGTTGCAAGTATGAGCCTAACAGGTGTTGTCATTGATGTCAACATACTCATGTTGCATTAATGAGAACGATTGGATGAGCTGTGTGCTAAGAATATTGAGAAAATTAGTCTCAATCAGGAATAGTGAAGAACAGTGATGACAAGAAGGTAAAAGTCCACAATAGGTTGAGGACCAGAGAATGTGGTTTAAAGAGTTTGTAGATATAAGTCTTGAGATGCTCCAGTAAAGTTTTCAGAGGTCTGCATGAAGATCTGAAGAAGTTATGGCTGCTCAAGTAGAACCGGTTCTGGCAGGTGTTCAGAGGAGATAGGGTGTCACAGATAGGTCCGATGAGCTCCAGAAGTGCATCATCCCATTCTACAGATTGGAGGGAGTATTGAGGAAGTCCTTGAGAAGTGTCTACTAGATTTTCTCATAGTTTGAAGGTCCAGAAGAGCCTGTTCATTTGCGACAGTGATGACAGACTATGTTCGTGAAGCTCCAGATGAAGGAGAGAAGAATTCTAGTAAGCTGATAAAGTGCGGATGTTCTTGGTGGCTTAGGAAAGGCTGTGGTGATCTTTGGATCATGTCTAGTTCATGTTAGCTGTCTGCATTGAAGTTAGAGTTTGGATTTGATTATTAACCACTGAATGTTGGTGTTCTTCTTGTGACTGGCTGACCGGATGTATTACATGTCTTCCAGAGGATCTATAAGTGTTTGCCGACTTAGATGAGTGTTCCTAAGTCGATGCCTTGTATAAATAAAGGATTGTGAAGTCATTCCAAAGGGTGTCTTGTGGAGATGAGGTTGTGGTAGCGAAGAAGAGAGTGAAAGACAGAGAAGAAGGTTTTGGGCTTTAATGGAATTGATTCAAGCATGGTGAAGATGCTATTCTCCAGTTCATGTATTTGATACTTATTTCTTTGTAGATAGTGTGTCTCTTGTAGGCAGTGAGCCTCTTATGAGCAGTGAGCCCTAATTGGCATGTGCCATTTGTTCTTTCTATTCTTCTAACAAAGAATACTTTCTTGGGTTAATCACCCCGTGCTTTTTCCCTTAATCAGGTTTTCCACGTCAAAATCTTGGTGTCTTATGTGTTGTTGAGTTTTTGCTTTTGATTTGAATGCATTATGTTTCATGTTTAATATACTGCTAATCACCAAGAAGTTTTAAGTGTGTGAATTGGAGAAAGTTTTGGCACAACTGATTCACCCCCCCTCTCAGTTGTGTGCCCTAAATCTAACAATTGGTATCAGAGCCAAGTTCCTCTGAAAGGAGCTTAACCGCTTGAGGAGATCCAGGATGTCGTCCTACAAGAAGGATAGTCTGAAGTTTGATGGAACCAACTTTGCTCACGGAAAGGTTGCATGAAATGTCACTTGCAGTGTATGGGAATGGCATACTAGTCCATGGTTACAAAGGCGTATGTACCTCCACAGGGTGGTCCGACAACCCTAAATGAACTCACAGATGCTGAAAATAATCTGCAGACCAAATAGGCTCTTCTAAGCGCTTTATCTGACTCAGAGCTCTCAAATGTTATTGACCTACCAACTGCATTTGAGATTTGGAATAAACTAGAACTTTTGCATGAAGGAGACCAGTATGTTAAATGTGCAAGGTTATAGAGTCTAACAGGGAAATTTGAAAGGCTGAAGATGAGAGATGATGAAAATATTACTACTTTTATGCCAAGAGTAAATGAGCTAGTTTGTGGAATCAGAAATGTTGGTGGAGTCTTGGATGAGAATGAAATTGTTGGCAAAATCCTCAGATCCCTTCCTGCCTCTTACAAAATCAAGGTTGCTACCATTGATGACTTCAGAGCCCATACAATTGTCACAAGAGACCAATTGGCTGGCAAACTAGCTGCATTTGAAATGACTGAGTTTGGAGATGATCCCCCCAAGACTGAATCTACATTCAAAGCCAGTGCCTCTGTGAAAGGTAAATAAAGATTTGATCCAGGAGAGAACTCATCAAGGAAACTGTCATGGTATGAAAAAGCAAGAAAAGACCTGGAAGAAGAAGAAGTAGAAACTACTCAACTTGAAGCCGTCATTGCAAAGAGACTACCAAGAGGATCTGGTAAGTATGAAGGAAAATTGCCTTTCAAGTGTTTTAACTGCAATAAGATTGGTCATTTTGCCTCACGATGTCTGGAAAGATTATCAAAGCCAAATCCTAACAGATCAAGGTTTCAAAAGAATTGTTACTATGTTTATGAAGAAGATGATAATGAAGGAGTAACAGATGATGAATCAGAGATAGGAAACAAATCCAGAAGTGAATGGGTGTTCATTGCCATCAAGGAAGAAGAATCAATATCCTCTGTATCTGTCAATCATAAAGTTGTAGAAGAGCTCTAGCTGCCCAAGTTGAAGAAAAGGATGATTGGGTCATTGACAGTGGTTGCTCTCACCATATGACAGGTGACAAAAATAAGTTCATAGATTTGGAAAGGTATGAAGGAGGAGTGGTGAAGTTTGGTGATAATTCTGCTGGTAGAATAAGAGGAAGAGGAACTATTTCTTTTGATGGAAGAAACAAAACTGGTAATGTTCTAGATGTTGAAGGCTTGAAGCACAATCTTCTCAGTGTTGGACAGTTGGTGGACAAAGGCTATGATCTTCGGTTCAAGGATGGAAAATGTAAAATCTTTGAAAGTTCCAGAAAAGAGATTGCATCCAGTGCCCAAACTAAAGGTAATATCTTCCACTTGGTTGGTACTAGTAAAAGTTGCTTATTTGTTCAAGTTGATCAGAGTTGGTTATGGCATAGAAGGATGTGTTATGTGAATTTTGATAATATCATCAAGATAAGCAATACTCATATTGGTCTGCAAGGGCTACTCTCAAATAGAAGGAATTGATTTTGAAGAAACTTTTGCTCCGGTGGCAAGAATTGAAGCAGTCAGATTATTTCTTGCCTTTGTTGCCTTCAAGGATTTCAAAGTATATCAAATGGATGTCCAGTCTGCCTTTCTAAATGGTGATTTGGAAGAAGAAGTGTATATAGAGCAACCAGATGGATTTCAATTATCTGATCATGGTGATATGGTCTGCAAATTGAAAAAGGCATTTATGGTTTAAAGCAAGCCCCAAGAGCTTGGTATGAAAGATTGGATAAGCATCTTCTGAAGATTGGATTCAACAAAGGTACTGCTGACAGTAACTTATATTTCAAAATTGATCATGAAAACATCTTGATTATTGAAGTATTTGTTGATATCATCTTTGGAGGAAGAGATAGGATGTGTCAAACTTTTGCAAACCAAATGAAAAGTGAGTTTGAGATGTCTATGCTTGGTGAAATAAATTTCTTCTTGGGTCTACAAATTACTCAAACAAAGAAAGGAATCTTCATTTCTCAGACCAAATATGTGAAAGAATTGTTGAGGAAATTTGGGATGGAAGATTCAAAGCCAATGAATACTCCCATGGCAACCGGATGTAAGTTGAGTAAAGATGATGACTCTCCTAAGGTAGACCAGAAAAAGTATAGATCAATGATTGGTGGATTGTTGTATCTCACTCAAACTAGACCAGATATAATGCAGGTTGTTGGTCTTGTGGCTAGATTCCAGGCTGATCCCAGAGAATCTCATGTCATGGCAATCAAAAGGATTTTTAGATATCTAAAAGGGATAGTTGTGTATGGGTTGTGGTATCCTAGAGATCATGACTTCTCTCTTCATGTATATACAGATGCAGATTGGGCAGGAGATGTGGATGACCAGAAGAGTACCAGTGGTGGAGCATTCTTTTTGGGAAAGAGATTGGTTTCTTGGCTAAGCAAGAAACAAGAGGCAATATCTTTGACTACAACTGAAGCAGAATACATTGTTGCAACAGGTAGTTGCACTCAAGTTTTGTGGATGAAGCAGATGCTAAGAGACATCAAATTATAGTATGAGGAGCCTATCACAATCTTCTGTGATAATTCAAGTGAAATAAACATTTCTAAGAATCCGGTGTTGCATTCTAAGACTAAGCATATATCTATCAAATTTCACTTTCTAAGAGAGCAAGTGAACAAGGATGAAGTCAGATTGGAGTTTCTGCCCTCAAAGGATCAGATTGTAGATATCTTTACTAAACCTCTTCCCAAGGACTCTTTTGAGTATCTCCAAGAGAAGTTAGGGGTTATTGCCCCTCCGGTGATGAACTAGGATGCACTAATGTGCATCAGTTCGGTGGATATCACAGTCATATCTTGTAATCCAGATTGGTGATGGGGAGCTACTACTTAGGGGGAGCAGCTGGTATGATTCTGATGTGTTAGAGTTGCAAGTATAAGCCCTTTGCCATTGGTGTCAAAGGGGAAGAGAAGACATGTGAAAAATAAGTGGTTATTGATCAAAGGGGGAGCAGTAAAGGAAGAAAAGACATGTGAATGGTTGTTGATGATAGGGGGAGTTGTGACAGTAAGGAGAAGTTCTTGTCTTGATGGTTTTTCACATCATATGTTGCCATCAATGACAAAGGGGGAGATTGTTGCAAGTATGGGCCTAACAAGTATTGTCATTGATGTCAACATACTCAAGTTGCATTAATGAGAAGGATTGGATGAGCTATGTGTTGAGAATATTGAGAAAATTAGTCTCAATCAGGAACAGTGAAGAACAGTGATGACAAGAAGGTAAAAGTCCACAATAGGTTGAGGACTAGAGGATGCGGTTTAAAGGGTTTGTAGATATAAGTCTTGAGATGCTCTAATAAAGTTTTCAGAGGTCTGCATGAAGATCTGAAAAAGTTATGGTGGCTCAAGTAGAACCGGTTCTGACAGGTGTTTAGAGGAGACAGGGTGTCACAGATAGGTCCAGTGAGCTACAAAAGTGCATCATCCCATTCTGCGGATTGGAGGGAGTATTGAGGAAGTCCTTGAGAAGTGTCAACTAGATTTTCTCATGGTTTGAAGGTCTGGAAGAGCCTATTCATTTGTGACAGTGATGACAGACTATGTTCTTGAAGCTCCGAATGAAGGAGAGAAGAATTCTAGTAAGCTGATAAAGTACAGATGTTCTTGGTGGCTCAGGAAAGGATGTGGTGATCTTTGGATCATGTCTAGTTCATGTTGGCAGTCCGCATTGAAGTTAGAGTTTGGATTTGATGATTAACCACCGACTGTTGGTGTTCTTCCTGTGACTGGCCGACCGGATGTATTACACATCTTCCAAAGGATCTATAAGTGTTTGCTGACTTAGATGAGTGTTCCTAAATTGATGCCTTGTATAAATAAAGGATTGTGAAGTCATTCCAAAGGGTGTCTTGTGGAGATGAGGGTGTGGTAACAAAGAAGAGAGTGAAAGGTAGAGTAGAAGGTTTTGGTCTTTAATGGAATTGATTCAAGCATGGTGAAGATGCTATTCTCTAGTTCATGTATGTGATACTTATTTCTTTGTAGATAGTGTGTCTCTTGTAGGCAGTGAGCCTCTTGTGAGCAGTGAGCCCTAATTGGCATGTGCCATTTGTTCTTTCTATTCTTCTAACAGAGAATACATTCTTGGGTTAATCACCCCATGGTTTTTTCCTTAACCAGTTTTTCCACGTCAAAATCTTGGTGTCTTATGTCTTGTTGAGTTTCTACTTTTGATTTGAATGCATTATGTTTCATGTTTAATATACTGCTAATCACCAAGAAGTTTTAAGTGTGTGAATTAGAGAAAGTTTTGGCACAACTGATTCACCCCCCTCTCAATTGTGTGCCCTAAATCTAACAATTCTTGAGGTTCCAGATGAAGGAGAGAAGGATTTCATTAAGCAGATGAAGTGTGGATGTTCTTGGTAATTCAGGCAAGCTTGTGGTGGTCTTTGGATCGTGTCCAGTTTGTGTTGGTGGTCAGCATTGGAGTTGGAGCTCGCAATTCAAGAATAACTTCTAGATGATGGTGTTCTTTCTGTGATTGGCCAACTGGATGAGTTACACATCCTGCAAATGTTCTTGTGGATGTTTGCCGACTTAGATGATCTTTCCTTGGTTGATGTCTTGTATAAATGAGGGATTGCGAAGTCATTTCAAAGTTGTTCTTGTGGAGATGAGAATGTGGTAGCGAGGAGGAGAGTGAAAGGCAGAGCAGAAGTATTGGACTTAAATGGAACTGAGTCAAGCATGGTGAAGATGCTATTCTCCAGTTCATGTATGTGATTCTTATTTCTTTGTAGACAGTGTGTCTCTTGTAGGCAGTGAGCCTCTTGTGAGCAGTGTGCTCGAGCAGTGAGCCCTAATTGGCATGTGCCATTTTGTTCCTTCTATTCTTCTAACAGAGAATACATTCTTGGGTTAATCATCCCGTGGTTTTTCCCTTAACCGGGTTTTCCACGTCAAAATCTTGGTGTCTCATGTGTTGATGTGTTTCTACTCTTAATTTGTTGCGTTATGTTCCCTTGATTGATTTATTATTATACTACTAAATTGCAAAGTGGAGTTAAGTGTTTAATTGGAAGAAAGTTTTGCACAATTGACTCACCCCCCCTCTCAGTTGTGTGCCCTAAGTCTAACAATTGGTATCAGAGCTAAGTTCCTCTAAAAAGAGCTTAATCGCTTGAGGAGATCCAGGATGTCATCTTACAAGAAGGATAGTCCAAAGTTTGATGGAACCAATTTTAATCTCTAGAAAGGTCACATGAAATGTCACTTGAGATGTATGGGAATGGCATACTAGACCATGGCTACAACACAGTATGTACCTCCACAGGGTGGTCCAAAAACCCAAAATGAAATCACAGACGCTGAAAATAATCTACGGACTATAGAGGCTCTTCTCAGCGCATTATCTAATTCAGATCTCTCAAATGTTATTGACCTACCAACTGCTTTTGAGATTTGGAAAAAACTAGAACTTATGCATGAAGGAGACAAGTATGTCAAAAGTGCAAGGTTACAAAGTCTGAAAGGAAAATTTAAAAATCTGAAGATGAGAGAAGATGAAAACATCACTACTTTTATGCCAAGAATAAATGAGCTTGTTTGTGGAATTAGAAATGCTGGTGGAATCTTGGATGAAGATGAGATTGTTGGCAAAATTCTCAGATCCCTTCCTGCTTCTTACAAAATCAAGGCTGCTGCCATTGAAGAATTTAGAGCCCATACAACTGTCACAAGAGATCAATTGGCTGGAAAATTGGCTACATTTGAAATGACAGAGTTTGGAGATGACCCCCCAAGACTAAATCTGCATTCAAAGCCAGTGCCTATGTTAAAGGTAAACAAAGGTTTGATCCGGGAGAGAATTCATCAAAGAAGCTGTCATGGTATGAAAAAGCAAGAAAAGATCTAGAAGAAGAAGTAGAAACTGCTCAACTTGAATCCCTTATTGCAAAGAGGTTGCCAAGAGGATCCGGTAAGTATGAAGGAAAATTACCTTTTAAGTGTTTTAACTACAATAAGATTGGTTATTCTGCCTCAAGGTGTTCAGAAAGGTTTTTAAGGTAAAATCCTAACAAGCCAAGGTTCCAAAAGAACTGTTACTATGTACATGAAGATGATGACAATGAAAGAGTAACAGATGATGAATCAGAGACAGGAAACAAATCTGGAAATGAATGGGTGTTCATTGCCATCAAGGAAGAAGATCCAATGTCCTCTGTATCTGTCAGTCATAAGACTGTGGAAAGAGCTCTGGCTGCCCAAGTTGAAGAGAAGGATGATTGGGTCATTGACAGTGGATGCTCTCACCATATGATAGGTGACAAAAATAAGTTTGTAGAGTTGGAAAGGTATGAAGGAGGAGTGATAAAGTTTGGTGATAATTCTGTTGGTAGAATCAGAGGTAGAGGAACTATTTCTCTTGATGGAAGAAATAAAACTGGTAATGTACTGTATGTTGAAGGATTGAAGCACAATTTTCTTAGTGTTGGACAGTTGGTCGACAAAGGCTATGATCTCCGGTTCAAGAATGGAAAATGCAAGATCTTTGAAAGTTTTGGAACATAGATTGCATCCGGTACTCAAAACTAAAGGTAATATCTTTCACTTGGTTGGTACTGGTAAAAGTTGCTTGTTTGTTCAAATTGATCAAAGTTGGTTGTGGCATAGGAGGATGTGTCATGTGAATTTTGATAATATCATCAAGATAAGTAATACTCAGGGTGTAAGAGATCTTCCAAAATTGGTGAAACCTACTAACAACTTGTGCAAAGAATGTCAGTTGGGTAAGCTAAGCAGAGCAACATTCAAAAGTAAGGAACTATCTTCTACCGGATTATTAGACTTAGTTCATACTGATCTTTGTGGTCCGGCAAGAACCATGAGTATTCAAGGTGATAGATACTTCATGCTACTAATTGATGACTATTCCTAGATGATGTGGGTAACCTTTCTAAAAGAGAAATCAGAAGCTCTTGAGAAATTCAAAATATTCAAGGCTATGGTAGAGAATGAAACTAGATTAAAATTGAAGTGTTTGAGGTCTGATAGAGGTGGAGAATTCACATCCGGTGAATTCATAGAGTTCTATGAGAAACATGGAATAAAGAGATACTTGTCTGCTCCTAGGACTCCACAGCAGAATGGAGTAGTGGAGAGAAAGAACCGGACCATACAAGAAGCATCTAGGACCATGATGATGGAAGCAAATGTTCCTCAAATCTATTGGAGAGAAGCTGTTAGCACTGCAGTTTATACTCAATCAAGTTCAAATCAGAAACAATACTAGTAAGACTCCTTATGAACTTTGGTTTGGTATCACTCCTATTGTAAGGTATTTCAGAGTTTTTGGTAGCGAGTGTTACATTAAAAGAGATAAAGATATAGGAAAGTTTGATGCTAGAAGTGATGAAGGAATATTCTTGGGATACTCTACTCAAAGTAAAGCCTACCGATGTTATAACAATAGATTGAGGAACATGATAGAAAGTACAAATGTGAAGGTTGATGAGGGAATTGAGAAACCCTCAAGGTTTTATGAATATGATGAAGATGATCAGAATGGTGTTCTGACTCAAGGAGCCCACGCTTCCTCTGTAAGACAGATTCAAATTAATCTGGTAAATCAGGAAGAAGAGATGAGTTTCAATAAGCTTGATCAAGAATCAGAAGTGCAAGAAATCCCCAAAGTACCCAAGTATGTAAGACTGAACCACTCTGAAGATCAGATCATAGGTGACAAAAATAAAGGAGTACAAACAAGGAGAATTGCTCAAAATTTAGAAGAGTATTGTCTGCTTTCAAAGATTGAACCTAACACAGTGAATGAAGCTTGCAATGATGAAAACTAGACTAAAGCAATGAAGGATGAGTTGATGCAAATTGAGAAAAATCACTCTTGGGATCTTGTTCCTAGACCTAGAAACAAGAATGTGATTGGAACCAAATGGGTCTTCTAGAATAAATTGAATGAAGTTGGTGAAGTAATCAAAAATAAAGCCAGATTGGTCTGCAAGGGTTACTCTCAAATAAAAGGAGTTGATTTTGAAGAAACTTTTGCTCCGGTGGCAAGAATTGAAGTAGTCAGATTATTTCTTGCATTTGCTACCTTCAAGGATTTCAAGGTGTATGAGATGGATGTCAAGTCTGCTTTCCTGAATGGTGACTTGGAAGAAGAAGTGTACATTGAGCAACCAGATGGATTTCAATTGTCAGATCATAGTGATATGGTCTGCAAGTTGAAGAAGGCACTGTATGGACTAAAGCAAGCCCCAAGAGCCTAGTATGAAAGATTGGATAAATATCGTTTGAAGATTGGTTTCAACAAAGGCACTGCTGACAGTAATTTGTATTTCAAAATTGATCATGAAAACATCTTGATTGTTGAAGTATTTGTTGATGATATTCTTTTTGGAGGAAGAGATAGTTTGTGTAAAACTTTTGCAAATCAAATGAAAAGTGAGTTTGAGATGTCCATGCTTGGTGAAATGAATTTCTTCTTGGGTCTACAAATCACTCAAACAAAGAAAGGAATCTTCATTTCTCAGACCAAATATGTGAAAGAATTGTTGAAGAAATTTGGGATGGAAGATTCAAAGCCAATGAAAACTCCCATGTCAACTAGATGTAAGTTAAGAAAAGATGATGACTCTCCTAAGGCAGATCAGACAAAGTATAGGTCAATGATTGGAAGAGTATTGTATCTCACTCAAACTAGACCAGACATTATGCAGGTTGTTAGTCTTGTTGCTAGATTCTAGGCTAATCCTAGAGAATCTCATGCCATGGCAATCAAGAGAATTTTTAGATATCTAAAAGGGATAGTTGAGTATGGTCTGTGGTATCCTAGAGATCATGATTTCTCT
Source organism: Cunninghamia lanceolata (assembly GCA_027924645.1). NCBI lineage: Eukaryota > Viridiplantae > Streptophyta > Pinopsida > Cupressales > Cupressaceae > Cunninghamia > Cunninghamia lanceolata. The sequence continues at coordinate 4,176,106 of BSBN01000263.1, read as the reverse complement.
CTTAATTCATACATAGATGCTGATTGGGAAAGAGATGTGGATGACAGGAAGAGTACCAGTGGTGGAGCATTCTTTTTGGGGAAGAGATTGGTTTCGTGGCTTAGCAAGAAACAAGAGGCAATATCTTTATCTACAATTGAAGCAGAATATATTGCAGCAGCAGGTAGTTGCACTCAAGTTTTATGGATGAAGCAGATGCTAAGAGATGTCAAAGTGGAGTATGAGGAACCTATCACAATCTTCTATGATAATTTAAGTGCAATAAATATATCTAAGAATTTGGTGTTGCATTCAAAGACTAAACACATATCCATCAAGTTTCACTTTTTGAGAGAGCAAGTGGACAAGAATGAAGTTAGATTAGAGTTTGTGCCTTCCAAGGACTAGATTGTAGACATCTTTACTAAACCTCTACCTAAGGACTCTTTTGAGTATCTCAGGGAGAAGTTAGGGGTTATTGCCCCTCCGGTGATGAACTAAGGTGCACTGATGTGCATCAGTCTGGTGGATATCACAGTCACATCTTGTGGTCTGGATTGATGATGGGGAGCTGCTACTTAGGGGGAGCATCAGATATGATTCTGAAGCAGTGGAATTGTAAGTATGTGCCCTTTGCCATTGATGTCAAAGGGGGAGAGAAGACATGTGAAAAACAAGTGGTTGCTGATCAAAGGGGGAGCAGTAAAGGGAGAGAAGACATGTGAATGGGTGTTGCTGATAGGGGGAGTTGTGTCAGTCAGGAGAAGTTCTTGCCTTGATGATTAAAATAGTTTTTCACATCATATGTTACCATCAATGACAAAGGGGGAGATTGTTGCAAGTATGGGCCTAACTAGTGTTGTCATTGATGTCAACATACTCCTGTTGCATTAATGATAAGGATTGGATGAGCTGTGTGCTGAGGATATTGAGAAAATTAGTCTCAATCAGGAACAGTGAAGAATAGTGATGACAATAAGGTAAAAGTCTAAGATAGGTTGAGGATCAGAGGATGTAGTTTAAAGGGTTTGTAGATATGTGTCTCAAGGTGGTCCAGTAGAAATTTCAGAGGTTCGCATGAAGATATGAAGAAGTTGTGGTCGCTCAAGTAAAACCGGTTCTGGTGGGTGTTCAGAGGTGACAAAGTGTTACAGAAAGGTCTGGTGAGATCCGGAAATGCATTGTCCTATTCTACGGATTTGAGGGAGTGTTGAGGACATCTTTGTGGAATGTCAACTCGATTGGTTCATAGTTTGAAGGTCTGCAAGCATCTATTCTTTTGTGATAGTGATGACAGACTGTGTTCTTGAGGTTCCGGATGGAGAGAAGGATTTCAGTAAGCAGATGAAGTGTGGATGTTCTTGGTAATTTAGGCAAGCTTGTGGTGGTCTTTGGATCATGTCCAGTTTGTGTTGGTGGTCCGCATAGGATTTGGAGCTCACAATTGAAGAATAACTTCTGGATGATGGTGTTCTTTCTGTGATTGGCCGACTGGATGAGTTACACATCCTGCGGATGTTCTTGTGGATGTTTTCCAACTTAGATGATCTTTCCTTGGTTGATGTCTTGTATAAATAAGGGATTATGAAGTCATTTCAAAGTTGTTCTTGTGGAGATGAGAATGTGGTAGCGAGGAGGAGAGCGAAAGGCAGAGCAGAAGTTTTGGACTTAAATGGAGCTGATTTAAGCATGGTGAAGATGCTATTCTCCAGTTCATGTATGTGATTCTTATTTCTTTGTAGATAGTGTGTCTCTTGTAGGTAGTGAGCCTCTTGTGAGCAGTGTGCTCAGGCAGTGAGCCCTAATTGGCATGTGCCATTTTGTTCCTTCTATTCTTCTAATAGAGAATACATTCTTGGGTTAATCATCCCGTGGTTTTTCTCTTAACTGGGTTTTCCACGTCAAAATCTTGGTGTCTCATGTGTTGATGTGTTTCTGCTCTTAATTTGTTGCATTATGTTCCCTTGATTGATTTATTATTATACTGCTGAATTGCAAAGTGGAGTTAAGTGTTTAATTGGAAGAAAGATTTGCACAACTGATTCCCCCCCTATTAGTTGTGTGCCCTAATTCTAACAGTATATACAAAGATTTGAATATGCAAATAGTGAAAAGGCAAAATGTATGTTCACGATGTGAAAAGTCAAAGGAGAGAAAGCTACCTGCGTGGCATGATTTCATTGGTCGATGAATTTTTAGCACAGTTTGAGGCCGTAGATCTCGGCAGGAGGAAATGAATCGACGGCCCTATTTCAAATTTTATAGGAGGGATTTCCTGTGTATCTGCAGCTGCATTCCAAGTGGAAGAATTTCAAAACACACAAACTGCTGCATTTCAAAATAGGTAGGTCAGCCATAATGATAGATTGCAGAGACATGGGTCGATGGATTGACATGCCATCTACCATCTTAAAGGAGGAAAATCTTCAGGTGGTTACATGTCTCTCGAGTTCAACTTCTCCTTCCCTCTTCTTCTCCCTAGTGCATTAAATGTTCTTTGCGCCATTTTGATGGTACAATGCATCTAAGGGCGATTCGAGATGACAGTGTAATTAATGCTGAGTGCACATTCTTGATGTATAAGAGGATTGTGTCACTCAATTTTCTAGTTGTTGAAGACTTGGGCAATTTTTGGAGGAAATAATGAAAACATAGCACTTCTTGGCTGTTCTGTCTCTTTTGTGAGTTTATGAGTTGCATTTGAATGCATGTTGCACATGTTCAATTTCATGTTGTGTTTATATGAAAAATGCTTCTTTGCATGTGTTTTAGCTATTTGTCTCCATGGCTGTATGCATCCCTTCTTTTGAATCTGGTTGCTAAGGGTTACTAAGATTCTAGGATATAGATTTATGTATTGCATGCTTGATCTCTAACTTCCATTCAAGGGGTGGATTAAATTGTTTTAGGTTAAGTATGAAGAAGATCGTATGGCCGCATGGATATTTGTAAGTAGAGATAGCTAGATACTCATTCTTGGGTGATGTTTGTAAGGCAAGTACCAACCTAACCCCTTGAAACTTGAATATCTGTTGAGTTTGTGCAAATCATTCACATGTATACGTCTACTTGACTCCTTGCCCTGAGATAGGCACCAGTTTGCCTTTGTGTAGTAGTTATGATCCAAAACCCCCTATCTTGCATCCAAAACATTAAAACAAATCATTTCATATGTCCAATGTATTAGTTTGTAGAAGTAGGAATAGGACCCTTGCATACTTTCATCCTCAACTAGTTAGATATGTCCAAGAACATTGCCAAACTTGTGATTTAACATGCAAATCTTGGTCCTAAAATGAGAGTATTCTGCTTGTGACTAAAAAGTTAAATATTTCTATTGGGTGAGTCAAAGTTAAATCTTTAGCTTTAGGGATACCCCCCTTGGTGCGGCAGAACTAGAAGTGAAGGGCAAGCAGCTCATGCAACCTCCTGTATTTGTTGGCCGAATTTGCCTGTGCATTGGAACTGGCAAACCCTCTACTGATTTGGAGAGAAACACACCAACACCTGCATACCACAAAATTAAAACTAAACTAATGAAAAACTAAAATACATTTATGAACAGAATAATCCTTTTGAGCTTCCTATCCCACAAAAATTAACTCAGAGTTGCACACTTCCAATGCACAAACCACCACAAGTTATTGCATCAGATTGTTTAGTAGGAAAGAAATAAAAAGAGCATTTGCAGTTACTATTGCAAGCTAGCATCAGTTAATGATCATTTATTCTTTAACTCTAGTTTGGAAAATCTACAGATTGACACATTAAACATTGGGCATGAAGATAAATTTTGGTGAAGGGTGTGGTGAGGAATTTAGAAAAGGTTTGAATTGGTTTGAATGTGTGGGAGTGGGAGACAAGATTTGTTTCAGAGCCAATGAGAGCATGGAGATACTTGCATATGATTTAAGCACAAGGTCTTGGAATTAGTTGACTAAGTTTCCTGCAGATTTGAGATATGTGAGCATGTGATGCCTTCCACTAGAACACGAAGTTCACTGTAAACACCAACAAGACAGCTTAAAATCCATGATTATTATATAACATATAAACTAAAACAAAGGTTAGAGTTTCCACAAACTATGATCTAAACATTAATCTAGATAGTTATCAAAGAAAAACTATTAGGGATTTGGCTATCCCGCTGTCATATGTGAGAAATAGTTAAGAAAAAAAACTGCTACTGGTGAAAACGCCTTGCTATTCCACTCCTACTAATGCAGATTAATATTGGCAAAAGGTTTCAACAATATTAGCACTTACACCAATAGGAGGTTCAATGAATATGTCGATAGGAAGAATGGATGACTTTAGATCCTACACTTGCACACTAACAAAAATTTTTATAGTCTGCCTACTTATGTAAAAAGTATTGTACCTGTAGACACCTAAAATTGACTTGCTCTGCAAATCAATTTCTCACCCTTACCAATTATCCCCAAACCTTACCCTATTCTGACAAGCCAAAATCTTTTTTCTATCCAATCCAACCCTATGTTTTAACTTCTTTGAAATGATGTTACTTAGCTGCAACACCATCTCAAAGAGGGGCAAATGTAGACACCTAAAATTGACTTGCTCTGCAAATCAATTTCCCGTACCTCTTACACTAATCTATCCCTCCTATTAATTAAATAAATTCATTTTATGTAATTAATTTATCCCTAACCATCTATCTATCCCTTGAGATCAATTAATTCACTTAATTTATCACTAGACCTTACAACACTATCCTCATCAATTAAATAAATATTCCTAATATTTATTTAGCTAATTTGTGCATCTCCCTAACCCCTATTAATTAGATAAATCATTCTTATCTAATTAATCTATCCTACTGATCAATCTACCCTAGCCTACCTATCCCCTAGACCTAAGTTAATTAAGATAAACACTTAATTAACCTTGCTTAGCCCATCCTCCCACACACCTTTGAATAAAAATCAATCTTTTATTCAAAGGGTCAAATCCTCCTTACCCCTCATTTATCACCCTCTTACACATGTAAGAGTGCATCTTCACATCTCCACATAAAGGTGAATTTTTAATTCACACTCCCCCATGAGTTGAATTAAAAATTCACTTGTCATGTCCAATCTTCCCAAAAATGAATCTTTAATTTATTTTTGTCCTCCACACCTTTCCCCATGTGAATTTAAAATTCAAAAATAATGAGAGCCCTCCAATCACATTGACCAAGATTCAACCCTTGATCTCTCCCATCCACTCCTCTTGTGACACTTGTCACAAGTCTATGGCTTCAATCCTAACCCTAACTCTCATTCATTCCTAGCCCTTGATCTCAACTCTTGATCCTCACCCTCCATCCTCATTTCCAAAACTCTATAAATGAGACCATTCTCTAAGCCATTAGAGAGGGACTTCATCTAGCATCCAACCTTTGCCAAAATCTCTCCAAAATCCTCTCATCCCAACAACATAATGTCAAAATCACTCTAGCCATTCCATCTAATCTCTCAATCTATCATCCAATCCCTTATCTACATTGTGTTGAATGCAAAGAGCAATCCACATTTCAATCAAATTGGGTAAAATCTGAGGAGCTATCGTGTGCAACTCCTTCCCGCTATCTTGGATTTGTGGGTCAAGTGAAGGTATAATCGTTTGTGTTTTGTATTTGATTTATATTTCTACTTTCATTTTGATTCATAGATTACATTGGCACGCCCAGTCTTGGATCTAATCATCAATTTTTGCAGGTTTTGTTGTCAAAATCTTCATTTTCTAACCCTAGTTGTAGCAAGTTTTGCAAGTTTTGGGGGTGAGTTATTGCAGGTTGCACCTTGGGAAAAAACTAACCTCACTGCTGCAATCAAAAGGCTATTTCTGAATTTTTTGATAGTAAATTTGACTATGTTCGGTGACTAAAATTTTTGAAAATTTTTGAATTTTTTTAGGGTACAGTTCGTACCATAAAGATCTGTATCGTACGGATCTATGGCCCCCCACACTGATATGTGCATTGTTTGTTTACTATCATCAACTGGTTTTTTTATGAGAAGGGCATTTGTTTTGCAGGGTTAATGTATTTGTTTTGCAGGTCATTTGTTTAAACCCACCACCGCTTCACCTCCCGATCACTACCCACTTAGTTCTACTAACAGCCACCATCAGTAGTGACCACACTATCCCCAGATTCAAAGACCACCACTACTCTCTTGAAAAAACTATGTCGCCACTGCCTAGACACCCGTCGCCACCACCAGACAACCCTTGCTCAGCCCTTTAGGCTTTGACCTCCACCTGATACCATCATGTCACCGCCAGTTGACCACCCAAAGCCCCGTCGCCACTCTCTGCATACGCTCCTCCAACGCCAACCTCCTCCCGATCGCCATTACCCACAAACCCGCCGACCGCTTCTGTCGAAACCCTAATGCTGACTCCTCTCCACCACCGCTCAACCCTACTGTTGACACCATGACGCCACCATTTCACACGTCATCACTGCTCATTAACCTCTCACCCGCCACCACTAAAAACCTGATTGCCACTATTTAAGTTTCGATCGCCAACCTCTGCTTCAAAATCTTAGTCACCACCCATTCTTTGCCCTTTGCTACTCGTGGTACACCCTTGGCACTTCCTCCAGCACTCTCTGTCACCGCTAAAGTTTCACGGCCACTGTTCAGCCACTATTAACCCTAACGGTCTACTGAAATTCGTTGATCGCCTGGAGCTTACCATCGCCACCAGCTAACATTTTGGGTCTCCTCTTCGAAAACCCTAAATTTAGCATCATTTTGGGTCATGGCTTGGTCGCCATTGATTTCAACCTCTCCCCCCCAATCTCATAGTCGTCATGTTCTTTAGTTAAAACCCTCGATGCATAAGCTTCCACCTTGGGTATTAAACACTGACTATTAGGTGTTAGGTCTTTCAACCATGGTAGTCAAAGGGGCCGAGGGGAGATTTAAACCCTTGGTCAGTGCTTTCAAATGACTCCTGCCTCTCATGCTCAAATTTGGGCTTTGGTTGTAGTTTAGGTCTTGGTCACATTTCTAATCGGCCGTAGCACCATAAGGGGGGAAGGGGGCTAATCTCCCCTTTAGTCTTTTATTTTTTTTTTGCTTGAGTCTAGCCTACGGTCACATGGTAGACCGAGGGCTCAACAAGCCTAAACTACCAAGGTAAGCATTAACTGCCAGGAGAAAATTTTCACATGTGACCAGTAGAGACATAAACCACCATAGTCACCTAACTACTAGGAAAACCATTAAACTGCCTACCTTAGACCGCCGATCCATGTGACCACATCCAACTTAACCACCAACGGTTAACATCAAATAGTTAGCCTCCTTGTGCTTCCTATATACCAAAATAGGCATTTTTTTTCAAACTCACACAACTTTCACATACGGAGTCAAAAATTTGCAAACAAGGACTTGCCGAAAAGATGACGAGATGAACTACACAGTTGTGAGGAAATTTTTAGGTGAGTGTACCATTTTAGCAGCCTTTTTTGTAGTCAAAGTCAAACATGCATGAAAACTTTAAATGCTCATATCTGTGGCAAATTTGATCCTTTTTCAGCGAATGTTTTTTTCAAATTGCATGGAATTTTGTCTACAATCTGTTTATGCATTCATTTTTTCTATATCAGTTTATTTTTCATTAGATTTTATCAGATTATCAATTTTCACATAACAATCTCCTATGCTAGTCTACTTGCTTCATTTTTTATTTTGTGACTTGCAGGTGATCATTCGAGGCTGAAACAACATCAGGATCAGCAAATACAACAATTTGGACAGCAAATTAATTAGATGCACTCATTCTATTGCTCGATTCATCATAATCTTGTTTGCATTACACTTCAATTTGGGATATAAAATGAATCATTGTTTGCAAACACATTTCAATTTCAGTTTCTAAAATGAACATTGTTTGATCACACATCATTGAAATTGGGCATAAAATCAGCCAGTGTCTTCCATTCATATCTTGATTTGGGCATAAAAAGAATCATTGCTTGACTTGTCTTCCTCAAATTTTGATTTTCTAAGGGTCAATTAACAACTACAAGTGTGAATCAAGTGTGCGTGTGTATGCTCTCTCCTTGCACTGCAAGGTGATCTTGGAGATCAAAAACACCTCACTTGGTTTGCTTTTGTTTACCCTTTCCTAGGAGGCCTACTATGGGATTTCATCGCCCCTAGGGATGACCTCATCCGAGGCTGAATCGAAAGACACCCTCATTGAGAGTGAGAATCTTGTCACTCTTGGCTAAGCCCCAAAGAACTTTCTACCTTTGGGAAGTGAAGGTGAAGGGTGGGTTACCCCCTTCTCCCAGCTGTGTGATAGGATTTCACTTTCAATTCTTAGTCAACCTCGTAGAAACATTGCCCAAAAACCTAATTGGCCATACCCCATCAAACTAGACATTAGGGCATGTTGATGTGTCTTGCACATGTGCTTGTTTAATCACCATCATATTCTTCAAATTTTAAATTCAAAATTGCTTGTGTCTTGCATGAGTGAATCATGTTTGTGCATGTGTGATCATTTGATTAAACATTGCCAAATCAAGCTAAACACCAAACACATAAGACAAGTCATTCAATTCATTCTTCCAACACATTCAAATCTAGTCACATTCATCCTAATCACTCATTTTTTGCCACTTCATTCCTAATCACATCCTTGTCACTCTACATCATCAAATCATCATCATTCTATCTAAATCGCTATCTAAAAAACATCATTCTAATCATTACACATCATCATTATCTCCATTCTTGTCAAATCAACCCCAATCCCAATCATCCCTAAGCACATCCTAGTCACATCTCCATCCTTCATCCTCATCCTATCAACATCATCCCAATCATTATCCTAATCATCCCTAATCATATCCAAGTCATCATCACATCATATCAACATCAATCCGAATCAACATCCAAGTCCCCCAACATCGCTATCAAACTCCAAATTCAAATCAACCTAATCATAAATCAAGACCTTAATTGATCATCCAATCAATTCAACCAAATCAATTCTATTACTTAAGTGTCATTAGTCCACCTTAAGTATAGACAATCATCCATCCTTTGAAGCAAATCAAATCATCCTAAGGTCTTGAAATTTGATTCCCAACATCACAATCATCCATTACCATCCATTTTATCTCATATCTCTCCCATAAAATGGATCCTTATGAAGCAATGCAACAATTACAAAGACTTAGAAAAATCTATGAGAACAAGGATCCTAATGCTAAGGAAAAATGCAAAAATGACATTAAGGATATACCCTTACCACACTTCATCATTGGAGAATCCCAAGCCCCTACCCAACCTTCATCATATCAACAAACATCCTACATATCATCCCCATCCACATCATATCAATCTTCATTCTTTCAACCTTCATCATACCTACCTTCATCCTACATATCCACTCCATCAACCTCATATCAACCTTCAACCTCATATCAACCTTCAACCTCATACCAACTTCCATCATATCAACCTTCATCATATCAACCTTTACCCTCATATCAATCTCCATCCCCTTACACATCCATTCCATCATACTTATCCAACCAATCAATACCTCCACCTTATCCATCCCCCAACCTTTGTCATGATAACTTTGATCAAGGGAACACCAATCTATCACACCTTATCTCTGAAATCCAAACATTATATCAACAACCATTTCCCCATACAAATCCCCCATCCTCTAATCCCCATCCTATCAACCTTAATCAATCACCCTAACTACCTTACAATCCATCAATCCCACCCCCGACAACACAATGTTCCTCCAATCTTAATCCATCACCCTTTGTATCTCCCAATCCACCAATCCCTATCACCCATCCACCATCTAATCCACCATCAAATCTTCCAAATCCTAACACCACGACATCCAAAGAATCCTTGTGGGATTTCCTCCAAAGAACATCACCAAACAAAGCAAAGGAATCCCCCAAATCCTCCACCCCTCCAATACCACCATCTAGTCCAACACCTATCCTTTAACCCACCCAAGAACCATCACTACCTAATCCCATCACCCACCTATCCATTCCCAATCCTAATCCCACACCAACCACCATCATTATCCATCCATTATATTTTTCTTCAACCCATACACTCATAAAGAATACCATCCATTGGCTATTAGCAAGGAATCAAACACCCTCATGCAAACCAACATCCACCAAACCTCTTGAACAATCTCCTATCATAACTCAAGAACCATGATGTAGCCATGTTCAAGAGCCCAAAATTCAAGCACCTATCACATCCATCCAAGCATCCACCACATCTATCCAAATCACTTCCACTTCTATCCAAGCACATGAGCTATGTCAAGAATCAAATCCAAAGCATGTTGAAACATCAACCCCTTCTCCTAATCAAGATCTAACCATCCCACCTAATCCCATCCCAGATCCCCTCCCATCTATTGATCAACTTATTGATCCCACCCCTTCTTCTATCACCCCTTTACCATCCCCCACAAATCCTTTACCTCCATCTACCAATCCCATCCCAAATCCACCCTCGTATTCACTTGGACAAAGCACTTTCATCTGTGGTGACTCCCTTGTAGGAGGTGAACAACTTCCATCCACCACCTATCTGTCTCCAACAAATAATGGACTTGTGTCTTGTTTCCAAAGCACCAAACATCCCATTGCATGTTGCATGCTCCAACATATGAACTATCAAGGAAAAGGCTTAGGCCTTCACAAACAAGGCATCTTGGAGCCCATCCACACCACATTCCATCCTTCCTCGCATGGCCTTGGCTATACACCCCAAGAAAAATAATCTAAACATATTGATACCATCCACCCACCTTCCAAAATCCATTCATCCAATGGTGCATCTCATCGCACCCCCAAAGCATATGTCGCCATCCCCCCTCCATCATCCTATCATTTGCAAAAGCATGTGACCATTCATCTTCCTCCATCAAATTTACCTCCACTACTTCCAACTCCAAATATTCCTATTAAATCCACTCTACCTCCTATCCTACCAACGCCAAACATCCCCATCCACAAATCCTCTTATACTCCCATCCTCCCAACTCCTAATATCCCCATCATCAAATCCCCTCATCCATCTATCCAAAAATCCACTTTTTACCCCTCCACCCATAAACCCCCTAAATTTTCTAGTCAAGACCAACAAAAGCACACATCTTTCAACTATGAAGCTTCCCCCAAATCCATGGGATTCAAAAATTTGAATGCCTTGACTCATAAAGCACAAAAGCCTAAAGATGTTATCCCTTCCAAGCAAAATCAAAAATCCAAAAGGCTATCAAAGCCCACACCATCACAAGAAAAAGCAAAAACAAAAATGGTGTGGGTCCCCAAACAAAAAGCACCAAACTCTAATGAGGCACCCACATCCCAATCCACTCCAAACTCCCAAACATCTCGCTCCCCATCTAAAACTCCCATAAATCCTAAGTCTATTTGGGTCCCTAAAACCCCAAATCAACCACCTAAAAATCACCTATCCTGATCCCCATTACTTCCAACTCCACATCCAAAATACAAGCTTCCAAATACATCATGGTGTGTACAACCATTGTTCTTGGTTCCCCTCCACCACTTGATATTCCCACATACCCCCATTTCTCCATCTTTCATCCACTATCCTACATATCTTCCCCATCACATTCCTACGGTCCATGCTATTGCATAATCCACATCATAATCCGCATAGTCCACATCATAATCCGCATAGTCCACACCATAATCCGCATAATCCACATCATAATCCATTCCATCTTTTCCTATCTACCAACATCCATGCAATCATCATCCTATCCAATATGGGACCATCTTCACCTTGCTATGGAAACAGATGCTAGAGTCCCCATTCCATCAAAAAAGCAAAAAAAAAAAATCAAGAAAATAGTAAAGAGAAAAAATCCGTCCAATGGTGAAAACCACTCCTCGTGGCGCCTTCGGCAAGTACCATGATGAAAACCCCTTGTGGGCATCATGCATAATCCCTTCTCCATCCATTTTGTATCCCTACACTTGGGGGCAAAACCATATCCTTCATCCACATCCATAATATCCTTTGCACATCTTATCTCCTATCTTATCTTTATCCTATCATATTCCTATCCACTATCCCCTATTTATCCTATCATATTCCTATCCACCATCCCTATTTACCCTATCATTCCCCATCCATTCTATCCACTATATCCCCCTACTTAGATCTTGATAAAGACAAGGGGCAAAATATCAACAACTTGCTTTGGACACCTCTCGGCATACTCCCTTTCCAAGCATATCCTCCATCCATGTACTACAAAGTCCATCCATTCACACATGAGCCCATCATGCAAAATTCTAAGCATTGGGGCATATGATTCCTTGCAATCTAGCCCTTGGAGAAAATCCTAAAACCCCTCATCCATATATCATGCATACCTATCCTATCCCTCATCTCTATCTTCCATCTATCTAACATGCATCCCTATTGCTTGTCCATGCATCTATCATGAATTAGCTATCCATCATCTTTCATCGCCAATCCCTCTATCCAACTCCATCACTTTCACCTCTAGAGTTGGTGTTCCCTTGTCATTGGTATGTAGCACAAAGGCTATCCAAACGAAATCCAATGCAATAATCATAATAAATCATGCCCTTTCCAAAAAATTAAAAAATCCAAAAACAGTACAAAATCAAAAAAATCCAAAAACAATACAAAATCTAAAAATCCAAAAAAATCAAAATATCCACAAAATCCCAAAAACAATTATCATCACAATCACCCAAATCATTCAACACATCATCTTCCAACATCATCACATCTATCCTCGGTCATCAGACATCACCATCACAAATCAGAACTACATATCATAACCACCTGCATCTTAAGGTGCCTTGATCCCATGGATACAGGGTATGTAGGTAGTTTGGAATACACAGTAAGTTTCCAGTACTCAGGTACATAAGATGCACCCATCCAACCCGCTGAGCTTACACTAGATCCAAGCATCACATCACCTATCAAAGCATCATCCCTTATCAAAAATCATCAACTATCAAATCAGCATCAACCACAACTTGTCACCATCATATCTTGAGCCAATCTTACAACATCAACTAAGCATGATCCAATCATCTATCAATTCATGCCTTAGGATATATCTTTCCTACAATAGGTAGAATCTATCAAATCATTATCCATCTTGGCAAGAGATACAATGGCTACTTGTTTGGTTCGTTGGTCTTTTTGTTTTTGATTTTTATGTTTTGTCCTATTCGAAGATCACATCAAAGCTACCTCGATCTCACTATATTATGGTATGTGGTGAAAACATCTAGAATGGGGCATAGTCTTGCTTTTGTATGATGTGCTTGTGGGTTTATTTCATTACTCCAAGCTAGTATTCATATCTTATAGATCATAGGGTCGGTTCTAGCATATTGATCTCCTTGTGCATCTAAGGTTCATCATACCTTTTGTGTACTAAGGACTTATGCTATGAGTCCCCTTCCCTCATCTAGACAAGGTTGTACTATCTTGGGCATGCATGAGATCATCCCTGTGTCTGTGTGTCTAGTCCATGCAAATGTTGGATAAACATCATCACCCTGGTCTTCTATACCTTGGTGAAAATATCCACTTTGCTATATCAAACCTAGGATTGCTCTAAATCATTTTCAACACAATGATCATCCACCAATCAATCTCCCAAATCATTCTTTCATCTCACCCCTTATCCTCAAACCACTTCTACCAATCTGTTCCATCCATTTCAAGAGCACAACCGTGTTCTTGCAACTCACCCATCCTCTCGAGGGGGCATCACCTCTACCAATTATCCCCAAACCTTACCCTATTCTTACAAGCCAAAATCTTTTTTCTTTCCAATCCAACTCTATGTTTTATCTTCTTTGAAATGGTGTTACTTAGCCACAACACCATCTCAAAGAGGGGCAAATGTAGACATCTAAAATTAACTTGCTTTGCAAATCAATTTCCCATACCTCTTACACTAATCTATCCCTCCTATTAATTAAATAAATTCATTTTATTTAATTAATTTATCCCTAACCATCTGTCTATCCCTTGAGATCAATTAATTCACTTAATTTATCACTAGACCTTACAACACTATCCTCATCAATTAAATAAATATTCCTAATATTTATTTAGCTAATTTGTACATCTCCCTAACCCCTATTAATTAGATAAATCATTCTTATCTAATTAATCTATCCTACTAATCAATCTACCCTAGCCTACCTATCCCCTAGACCTAAGTTAATTAAGCTAAACACTTAATTAACCTTGCTTAGCCCATCCTCCCACACACCTTTGAATAAAAATCAATCTTTTATTCAAAGGGTCAAATCCTCCTTACCCCTCATTTATCACCCTCTTACACATGTAAGAGTACATCTTCACATCTCCACATAAAGGTGAATTTTTAATTCACACTCCCCCATGAGTTGAATTAAAAATTCACTTGCAATCTCCACTCTTCCCAAAAATGAATCTTTAATTCATTTTTGTCCTCCACACCTTTCCCCATGTGAATTTAAAATTCACAAATAATGAGAGCCCTCCAATCCCATTGACCAAGATTCAACCCTTGATCTCTCTCATCCACTCCTCTTGTGACACTTGTCACAAGGCTATGGATTCAATCCTAACCCTAACTCTCATTCATTCCTAGCCCTTGATCTCAAATCTTGATCCTCACCCTCCATCCTCATTTCCAAAACTCTATAAATGAGACCATTCTCTAAGCCATTAGAGAGGGACTTCATCTAGCATCTAACCTCTGCCAAAATCTCTCCAAAATCCTCTCATCCCAACATCATAATGTCAAAATCACTCTAGCCATTTCATCTAATCTCTCAATCTATCATCCAATCCCTTATCTACATTGTGTTGAATGCAAAGAGAAATCCACATTTCAATCAAATTGGGTAAAATCTAAGGAGCTGTCGGGTGCAACTCCTTCTCGCTATCTTAGATTTGTGGGTCAAGTGAAGGTATAATCATTTGTGTTTTGCATTTGATTTATATTTCTACTTTCATTTTGATTCATAGATTACAGTACCACTAGTTAATTCCCAATCCAACTCACTTTCCTCCAGGCTACAGCTATAAGTCAGAGCAACAGGGAGATGCTTGGTCAGTGGGGAAGAGGGTAAGTCAGGATTTGTAGCTGCGGTATTTATGACATGCAGACAGATCACAACCATATTGTTGTAAGTATGGGCCTAACTGGTGTTGTCATTGATGTCAACATACTCCTGTTGCATTAATGATAAGGTTTGGATGAACTGATTGCTGAGGATATTGAGAAAATTGGTCATATCAGGAATACTGAAGAACCATGAAGACAACAAGGTAAAAGTTTAAGATAAGATGAGGATCAGAGAATGTAGTTTAAAGGGTTTGTAGATATGTGGCTCAAGGTGATCCAATAGATATTTTAGAGGTCCACATGAAGATCTAAAGAAGTTGTGGCTGCTCAAGTAAAATCAGTTACGACAGATGTTCAGAGGTGGTAGAGTGACACAGATAGGTCTGGTGAGATCTTGAAATGCATTATCCTATTCTAAAGATTTGGTGGAGTGTTTAGGAAGTCCTTGTGATGTGTCAACTTGATTGGTTCATGGTTTGGAGGTCCGCAAGCATCTATTCCTTTGTGACAGTAATGAAAGACTGTGTTCTTGAGGTTCCAGATGAGGGAGAGAAGGATTTCAGTAAGCAGATGAAGTGTGGATGTTCTTGGTGACTCAGGCAAGCTTGTGGAGATCTTTGGATTGTGTCTAATTTGTGTTGGTGGTCTGCATTGTAGTTTAAGCTCACATTTGATGAATTGCTTCTGGATGAAGGTGTTCTTCTTGAGACTGGCCGATCGGATGAGTTACACATCCTGCGAATGTACTTGTAGATGTTAGCCGACTTAGATGATTATTCCTAAGTCAATGTCTTGTATAAATAAGGAATTGTAAAGTCATTTCAAGGTGTGTCTTGTGGAGATGAGAGTGTGGTAGCAAGGAGGAAAGTGAAAGGCAGAGCAAAAGTATTGGGCTTTAATGGAACTAATTCAAGCATGGTGAAGATGCTATTCTCCAGTTCATGTATGTGATATTTATCATTTTGTAGATAGTGTGTCTCTTGTAGGCAGTGAGCCTCTTGTGAGAAATGTGCTCAGGAAGTGAGCCCTAATTGGCATGTGCCATTTTGTTCTTTCTATTCTTCTAACAGAGAATACAATCTTAGGTTAATCACCCTGTGGTTTTTCCCTTAACTGGGTTTTCACATCAAAATCTTGGTGTCCTGTGTGTTAATATGTTTCTGCTCTTGATTTAATACATTATGTTTCCATGATTGATTTATCATTATGCTGTTGAATTACAAAGTGGATTTAATTGTTTAATTGGAAGAAAGTTTTGGACAACTGATTCACCCCCCCTCTTAGTTGTCTGTCCTGAATCTAACAATTGGTATTAGAGCCAAGTTCCTTTAAAAAGAGCTTAACCACTTGAGGAGATCTAGGATGTCGTCCTACAAGAAGGATAGTCTGAAGTTTGATGGAACCAATTTTAATCTTTGAAAAAGTTGCATGAAGTGTCACTTGCAATTTATGGGAATGCAGTACTGGAACATGGCTTCAACAAAGTATACTCCTCCACAGGGTGGCCCGAAAACCCAAAATGAAATCATAGATGCTGAAAATAATCTGTGGACTATAGAAGCTCTTCTAAGTGCATTATCTAATTCAGAGCTTTCAAATGTTGTTGACCTACCAACTGCTTTTGAGATTTGGGAAAAATTGGAACTTCTGCATGAAGGAGACAAGTGTATTAAATGTGCAAGGTTGCAGAGTCTGAAAGGGAAATTTAAAAATCTGAAGATGAGAGAAGATGAAAATATCACCACTTTTATGCCAAGAGTAAATGAGATTGTCTATGGCATTAGATGTGCTGGTGGAGTCTTGGATGAAGATGAGATTGTTGGCAAAGTTCTCAGATCCCTTCCTGCTTCCTATAAAATCAAAGTTGCTGCCATTGAAGAATTCAGAGCCTATACAACTGTCACAAGAGATCAATTGGTTGGTAAACTAGCTGCATTTGAAATGACCAAGTTTGGAGATGCCCCCCCAAAGACTAAATCAACATTCAAAGCCAGTGCCTCTATAAAAGGTAAACAAAGGTTTGATCTAGGAGAGAACTCTTCAAGGAAACTATCATGATATGAAAAAGCAAGAAAAGAGTTGGAAGAAGAAGAAGATGAAACTACACAACTTGAAGCTCTTATTGCAAAAAGACTGCCAAGAGGATCCGGTAAGTATGAAGGGAAATTGCCTTTTAAGTGTTTTAACTGCAATAGAATTGGTCATTTTGCCTCAAGGTGTCCAGATAGATTTTCAAGGCTAAATCCTAACAAGCCAAGGTTCCAAAAGAATTGTTACTGCGTTCATGAAGATGATGATAATGAAGGAGTAACAGATGATGAATCAGAGACAAGAAAAAAATCCAAAAATGACTGGGTGTTCATTGCCATCAAGGAAGAAGATCCAATGTCCTCTGTATCTATTAATCATAAGACTGTGGAAAGAGCTTTGGCTGCCCAAATTGAAGAAAAGGATGATTGGGTCATTGACAGTGGATGCTCTCACCATATGACAGGTGATAAAAATAAGTTCATAGATTTGGAAAGGTATGAAGGAGGAGTGGTAAAGTTTGGTGATAATTCTGCTAGTAGAATCAGAGGTAGACGAACTATTTCTTTTGATGGAAGGAACAAAACCGGTAATGTACTATATGTTGAAGGATTAAAGCACAATCTTCTCAGTGTTGGACAGTTGGAGGACAAAGGCTATGATCTCAGATTCAAGAATGGAAAATGCAAGATCTTTGAGAGTTCCAGAACAGAGATTGCATTCGGTACCCCAACAGAAGGTAACATCTTCCATTTAGTTGGTACTGGTAAAAGTTGTCTATTTGTGCAAATTGATCAGAGTTGGTTATGGCATAGGAGGATGTGTCATGTGAATTTTGATAATATTATCAAGATAAGCAATACTCATGTAGTAAGAGATCTTCCAAAGTTGGTGAAACCTACAAATAGTTTGTGCAAGGAATGTCAAATGGGTAAACAAAGCAGAGTCTCATTCAAAAGAAAGGAACAATCTTCTACTAGATTATTAGACTTAGTTCATATTGATTTATGTGGTCTGACAAGAATCAGAAGTGTGCAAGGTGATAGATACTTCATGTTACTAATTGATGACTATTCTCGGATGATGTGGGTAACCTTTCTAAAAGAGAAATCATAAGCTCTTGAGAAATTCAAAATATTCAAGGTTATGGTAGAGAATGAAACTAGATTAAAATTGAAATGTCTGAGGTTTGATAGAGGTGGAGAATTCACATCCGGAGAGTTCATAGATTTTTGTGAGAAACAAGGAATAAAGAGACAGTTGCTTGCTCCTAAGACTCCACAATAGAATGGAGTAGTTGAGAGAAAGAACCGGACCATCCAAGAAGCATCTAGGACAATGATGATAGAAGAACATGTTCCTCAAATCTATTGGAGAGAAGCTATCAGCACTGTAGTCTATACTCTCAATCAAGTACAAATTAGAAGCAATACTGGTAAGACTTCTTATGAATTTTGGTTTGGCATCATTCCTACTGTAAGATATTTCAGAGTCTTTGGTAGCAAGTGTTACATTAAAAGAGATGAAAATCTAGGCAAGTTTGATGCTAGAAGTGATGAAGGAATATTCTTGGGTTACTCTACTCAAGGGAAAGCATACTGGTGTTATAACAAGAGACTGAGAAAGATTATAGAAAGTACAAATGTGAAGGTCGATGAAGGAATTGAAAAACCCTCAACATTTTATGAATATGATGAAGATGATCAGAATGGTGTTATGATTCAAGGAGCCCAAGTTCCTTCTAAAATTCAGATTCAAACTAATCCGGTAAATCAGGAAGAAGAGATGAGTTTTAATGAGCCTGATCAAGAATCAGAAGTGCAAGAAACTCCCAAAGTTCCAAGGTATGTAAGACTGAACCACTCCAAGGATTAGATCATAGGTGATAAAAGAAAAAGTGTTTAAACAAGAAGAAGGATTGCTCAAGATTCAGATGACTATTGTCTGATTTCAAAGATTGAACCTAAGACATTGAATGAAGCTTGCAATGATGAAAACTAGACTAAAGCAATGGAGGAAGAACTTATGTAAATTGAGAAAAATCACACTTGGGATCTTATTCCTAGACCTAGAAACAAGAATGTGATTGGAACCAAATGGGTCTTCCAGAACAAATTGAATAAAGTTGGTGAAGTAATAAGAAATAAAGCTAGATTGGTCTGCAAGGGCTACTCTCAAATAGAAGGAGTTGATTTTGAAGAAACTTTTGCTCCGGTGGCAAGAATTGAAGCAGTCAGATTATTTCTTGCAATTTCTACCTTCAAAGATTTTAAAGTGTATCAGATGGATGTCAAGTCTGCCTTCCTGAATGGTGACTTGGAAGAAGAAGTGTACATTGAGCAACCGAATGGATTTCAATTGTCTGATCATGGTGATATGGTCTGCAAGTTGAAGAAAGCACTGTATGGACTGAAGCAAGCCCCAAGAGCCTGGTATGAAAGATTGGATAAAAATCTTTTAAAGATTGGTTTCAACAAAGGTACTACTGACAGTAATTTGTATTTCAAAATTGATCATGAAAATATCTTGATTGTTGAAGTGTTTGTTGATGATATCATTTTTGGAGGAAGAGATAGTATGTGTAAAATCTTTGCAAATCAAATGAAAAGTGAATTTGAGATGTCCATGCTTGGGGAAATGAATTTCTTCTTGGGCCTACAAATCACTCAAACAAAGAAACAAATCTTCATTTCTCAATCCAAATACGTGAAAAATTGTTGAAGAAGTTTGGGATGGAAGACTCAAAGCCAATGAATACTCCCATGGCAATCGGATGCAAATTAAGAAAAGATGATGACTCACCTAAGGCTGATCAGAAAAAGTATAGGTCAATGATTGGAGGGTTGTTGTATCTTACTCAAACTAGACTAGACATTATGTAGGTTGTTGGTCTTGTTGCTAGATTCCAGGCTGATCCTAGAGAATCTCATGTCATGGCAATCAAGAGGATTTTTAGATATTTAAAAGGGATAGTTGAGTATGGATTGTGGTATCCCAGAGATCATGATTTCTCTCTTCATGCATATACAGATGTAGATTGGGTAGGAGATGTGGATGACCAGAAGAGTGCCAGTGGTGGAGCATTCTTTTTAGGGAAGAGATTAGTTTCTTGGCTAAGAAAGAAACAAGAGGCAATATCTCTGTCCACTACAGAAGCAGAATATATTGCAGCAATAGGTAGTTGTACTCAAGTTTTGTGGATGAAGCAAATGCTAAGAGACATAAGAGTAGAGTATGAGGAGCCTATCACAATCTTCTATGATAATTCAAGTGCAATAAATATATCGAAGAATCTAGTGTTGCATTCAAAGACTAAACATATATCCATCAAATTTCACTTTTTGAGAGAGCAAGTGAATAAGAATGAAGTCAGATTGGAGTTTGTGCCATCCAAGGATTAGATTGCAGACATCTTTACTAAACCTCTACCTAAGGACTCTTTTGAGTATCTCAGGGAGAAGTTAGGGGTTATTGCCCCTCCAGTGATGAACTAAGGTACACTAATGTGCATCAGTCTGGTGGATATCACAGTCATATATTGTGGTCTAGATTGATGTTGGGGAGCTGCTACTCAGGGGGAGCAGCTGGTATGGTTCTGAAGTATTGCAGTTGCAAGTATGTGCCCTTTTCCATTGATGTCAAAGGGGGAGAGAAGACATGTGAAAAACAAGTGGTTGCTGGGGGAGCAGGAAAGGAAGAAAAGACATGTGAATGCTTGTTGTTGATAGGGGAAATTGAGACAGTGAGGAGAAGTTCTTGTCTTGATCGTTAAAACAAATTTTCACATTATATGTTGCCATCAATGACAAAGGGGGAGATTATTGCGAGTATGGGCCTAACCGATGTTGTCATTGATGTCAACATACTCCTGTTTCATTAATGATAAGGTTTGTATGAACTGATTGCTAAGGATATTGAGAAAATTGGTCATATCAGGAATAGTGAAGATAGCAAGGTAAAAGTCCAAGATAAAATGAGGATCAGAGAATGCGGTTTAAAGGGTTTGTAGATATGTGTCTCAAGGTGATCCAGTAGAGATTTCAGAGGTCTGCATGAAGATCTAAAGAAGTTGTGGCTGCTCAAGTAAAACCAGTTTCGGTAGATGTTCAAAGGTGACATAGTGACACAGATAGGTCCGGTGAGATCCGAAAATGCACTACCCTATTCTGCAGATTTGGTGGAGTGTTTAGGAAGTCCTTGTGATGTGTCAACTTGATTGGTTCATGGTTTGGAGGTCGACAAGCATCTATTCCTTTGTGACAGTAATGACAAACTATGTTCTTGAGGTTCCAAATGAGGGAGAGAAGGATTTCAGTAAGCAGATGAAGTGTGGATGTTCTTGGTGATTCAAGAAAGCTTGTGGAGATCTTTAGATCATGTCTAGTTCATGTTGGTGGTCCACATTGGCGTTTAAGCTTGCATTTGATGAATTGCTTCTAGATGAAGGTGTTCTTCTTGAGACTGGCTGACCAGATGAGTTACACATCCTGCGGATGTACTTGTAGATGTTTGCCGACTTAGATGATTATTCCTAAGTTGATGTCTTGTATAAATAAGGAATTGTAAAGTCATTTCAAGGTGTGTCTTGTGGAGATGAGAGTGTGGTAGCGAGTAGGAAAGTGAAAGGCAAAGCAAAAGTATTGGGCTTAAATGGAACTGATTCAAGCATGGTGAAGATGCTATTCTCCAGTTCATGTATGTGATATTTATCATTTTGTAGACAGTGTGTCTCTTTTAGGCAGTGAGCCTCTTGTGAGCAATGTGCTCGGGTAGTGAGCCCTAATTGGCATGTGCCATTTTGTTCTTTCTATTCTTCTAACAGAGAATACAATCTTGGGTTAATCACCCCATGGTTTTTCCCTTAACCAGGTCTTCCACGTCAAAATCTTGGTGTCTTATGTGTTAATATGTTTCTACTCTTGATTTAATACATTATGTTTCCATGATTGATTTATCATTATGTTGCTGAATTACAAAGTGGATTTAATTGTTTAATTGGAAGAAAGTTTTGGACAACTGATTCACCCCCCCTCTCAGTTTTCTGTCTTGAATCTAACACATACAAATGCAATGAGAGCCACAATATAATTGAACATGTACTCCATGAATGCTATGTTTTATGCTACCAACTAACACTTAACAATGCTGGGCAGTTTTTATAATTACAATGTTACTAAAGACTAACATTATTAAGCACCGTCAAATATATTAAACGAGTGTTAACAAAAAAATAAAAACCTCCCATGCAAATGTGTTGACACTAATAGGAACACATAAAAGATTAGTTACAAAATGATGAAGAGCAGCAAGGTCACAATTTTACTCTTGGGATTACAAACCCTATGATAAATGATTAATGTTGTTATTATAATATGTTGGAAGCTTATCACAAAACTGATGAAGAACAATCAATCAACATACATTAGCAAAAAAAAAAAGATTACAACAAACCAAAACATCATAAGTGTGCAAGCAATTGAACAAATAATGGATCATCCACCGACAACCATGGTCATTGATCACATTTTAAGCGATATGTTTTAGGTTTTGTGTATGCCACAGAGTTAAAGGTTGGGTTGTAGTTTAAAAGATAACAAGAATTCATAAAACAACACCACACAGATTTGGACAAACAATGGTATGATAGTATTGACAATGACATAACAAGTATTACACACTAGCCTGCCATGTAAAAACCATGATAATGGACTAACAAATTGACATTTAAAAGAAAATGCAATAAATAGTTAGAGCAAAAAAGTGAGACAGTTAGGGTACAAAATTAAGACTAATGAATAATATGCAACCTTTTGAAATTATTTCTTAGAATGACCCAACACAACAAAACCTACAACAAACTCAAAAATTCTTGTAGATCGATCGATTAAGAAGGAGGTTTCACATTAGGTTCACCAATTGTGTAGTATAAAATATGAATTTTAACTCAACCCTAAAATCACATTACATGCCACATTTAAAACTATAGAAAAATAAAAAATTAAATGCAAACATTATGACAAGTTACCAATGGCAAATATGTGGTTGCTCAAGTTTTCTTGTGTATGTTGGAATAGCTTTTTGCATTATCCTTTGCATTTAAGGTCATATCATACCTTTTGTGCATTAGGACTTAAATGTTGTAAGTTTACTTCCTCATATGTTAGACAAGGTTGTATTACACCGGGTGCATTTGACACATCCTCACCTCGGTCTTTATACCATGGTGCATAGCGTCAGGTGCTATATCAAACATCAAGTTGCTCAAAGTTTAATCATCATAACTCCACCTCCTTCCCTTCGTTTCTTTTTTCAAGAGCATATCCATCTCCTTCATCCCTACATATCCTCTTGAGGAGGCATCGTCTATCAATTCTTCATTTTTATGAGCCCCATGTGAGCCCCAGCCTATCCAAAATCTGAATCCAAAAACCTATGGTTTAATCTTCTTTGAAATGACATTGCTTTGCAACATCTTGCTTCACAACATCATCCAAAGAGGGGCAAAATGTAGACATCAAAAATTGATTTAAGTTATCCTTAACCCTAAGATTTAATTAATTTTAATTGATTAATTAAATCTTATCCTTTTACACAATCTCCCATAAATAATAAATTAAATTTAACAAAATTAATTTATTATTTACTTACAAACCTCCCGTAAATAATAAATTAAGCTTAATAAACTTAATTTATTATTTAACCTAAACCTTATCCTAAAACCTATCTGTAAAAATAAAAAATAATAAATTAAAATATATTAATTTACCTACCTCTTCCATTCAACTACCTAGACTACTACCTAAACTTTAAAAATTTGGAGGTATGTGCTTCCCTTGTCATTATAATGTAGAGAAGCCCATCCTTGAGGTATAAATATTCTCAACTCTTAATAACTTCATGGGTTTACAATTGCTTGAGTTTCTCCACAAAATCAAAGAAATGAGCATATTTCCCACCATGGCCCTATTTGGTAAAAGGCTTAAGCTAGGTAACCATGGTCAAGGATAAAAATAGCCTTCAGATAAATAGTTTAGATACCATTCCACCCTATTTATACCCCTATTTTTAACTTGATCACCATATATAATTGTCAAAAAATACTATCCACTTCTAGTTCCATTCCTATTGTAACTTATTTGTGCTTCTGAATAGTAGAGGATGGTTTTAATTATGCACAATAATTTATTTACTCAATAAATAGTTTCCATTTCTTAATTTCTTTAATAAGTATATATAATTCATTATCATAAACCAAATATCCTCTAACTATAGAAGTAAAAATATTTGAATGATAAAAAATAGGTTTATCTCCTTGCAACAAGATGACACCCATAACATACTCACTAGCATTAGTCTCCAATTTAAAGGCTACCACAAGCTAGGAAGAGAAAGGACCAGAGCAAGGTTGATTTTATGTTTAAAAAAGTCAAAATCATCATCTTGTTCCTTATTTGAATTAACTCTTACTCATGGTTGCAATTAGATGTAAAGATGAAACAATAGTTGATAAAATTGAAATGTACTTGTGTATTGCATTGTTTCTACAAAATTCTTCTTTCTATGGAACTCCTTGGTATAGGTCAATTAGTGATGGCTTCCACCTTGGATGGGTCTACTATTATATCAACTCCTCTAACTGTATGCCCCAAGTAGAGAAATAATTATTTGGAAACTTCACATTTACTCATGTTACACAAAATTTGTGTTCCCTTCAAAACTTACAAAACTTGCTTCAAGTGAATTAGATATTCTTCCCAGAGTAGCACTAAAAATTACAATATCATCTAGATAAACTAAGACACATATCTATGAATTCTCTTAGCACAACATTCATCAATCTCAAAAAATATGTTAGTGCATTACAAAACAAAAAGAAGGAATGAATCATTCATGTCTATACCTTGCTTTGTTTTGAATGTGGTCTTCCATGCATCCTTCTCCTTCATTAAAACTTTATGGAAGTATAATTTTAGATCTAACTATGTGAAGTACTTGAAATTTTGTAGATATTCCAATAGATATTCCAACAGATCATCTATATATGGAAAAGGATAGTGATTCTTCATGGTGATCTTGATCATAGGTTGGTAGTCAATTTGCATCCTCTAGAAGCCATACTTATTTCATACCATATCAATTGGAAAACCACATGGTGAAATGCCTGGACATATTGCTTCTTAAATTCACTATTTTCCAAAGGTAATAGATTTTATGTAAGCTAATGTGAGGTAAAGGAAATTTTGAGAGTAATTAAATCTCATGCACTACCTTGTTTCTAGGTGGAAACCCCTTTGGTACTCAAAAAGGTCAACCACCATTGACTAAGTTATTAAGGGAGTATCTAAGAAAATGAGTAGATTATTTGTTTGGAAAAGTCTCATTAGAGTGACATGTGGTAGGTTGACATCATGGTACACTCATAGGATGAAATTAGCTTAGAGTGACTAAGTTAATTTCTAGTCTAGTAATCCTACTTAGTGATAACAACTATGTAATAGTATGCAATAGAGAATTAGGATCTTAGAGAATGCCACATAGTCAAAGTATGAACAATTAATTACAGTAAGAAAATTCATTAGAAAGCTATATAAACTAGTATAATAGACATGCATGTACTAGTAATATCTTACTCAGTGCTCATAGGTCATTTGGCATAACAACTTAGAGATAAGTGACTGACATAAAGGTAAAATATTAGATTGATAGGTCCATGCATAAGATTAAGGAAGCATGCATAGGTATGAGATGCTTTGGAATTTATAGCTACATAGAATGACATTGGCTAAGGAATGCCAATTTTAAGAATATAAATTGATATTATAGTTAGAAATTTAAGAGTGATCCTATATATTACTACACAAGCGACAACAAAACTAGTTATTTAGATTACATACTTCCATTACATAACATTTACTTTAAAACAGTTGATATTTAGATATACAAGCTCATAATATTTACATATTCTTTACTTGCACAAAAGGGGTGATGGACTCACCTCTCTAGCCTAAATGATCCCTTGTTAAATTTTTGTTTTCTCCCATAAAATGTTCTACTTAAATACTGCACAATTAACAATATAGTAACCAAACCTCTTTGTAAAGGGACCAGATAAAATGCCATTCCTAGTAACCAAGCCTCTTTGTTCTTATTTATAGTAAGGAAGTTATATTTAGTAATTCCCACTAAGAACTCTCACAATATTCTCATCAATCCTATAGGATTAACTTGCCCATGACTATGACTTACAGAATGGTCTATAATAGTAATTCTATTAAATTTGAGAATAATAATAAATTCCCCAATCAATGGTTCTAGTCACGTGTAAAGTGAATACATCTATCTTAGAATTAAATTCACACATTTTCTCCTAACACTTATCATTTACAAAATATTACTACCGCAAGGAATCCTATCATATTTAATAAGCATAGTGTTGAAGCTATACTATGTCAATCAATCCATCTACACAACATCCGTTCACTTTATCATAACATACAAATTCAATTTTCCTAACATTATGTAGACACCTAAAAATGTCCTAAACCTGTGAGCACTACTTTTACACCTAATTCATCCTAATTTCACATTCTACTATTAATTAAATATTTTTTAATTATTTAATTAATTCATTTTCTCCTCTTGTGCTTCTAATTAAATAAATTTTATTTATTTAATTATTTAGCTATTTTCTTCTAAATTTTCTCTATAATTAATTAATTAATTATTCACTCTTTCAATGTCCCCTTTACCCACTTAATTTAAATAAATAAATATTTATTTAAATTATAAGCCTTGCCTTAATTAAATAAGTCCCACTTATTTAATTAAATCCTCACATTATCCCCCTCAAATAAATTAAATAAATAGACCCAATTTATTTAATTTAAGGACATTCTACAGCTCACCATATTTTCAAATTAAAAATTATCCCTTGTGCTTTAGTGAGAGGGAAACCCTAATCAATCTACACCCTTCGTTCCATCAAAAGTCAAATATGCAATCACAACCCTTCATTCAAACCCATTCTTCTATAAAATCACCTCTCTAGCCTCATTTTCTCACTTCCCACTAGCATAACTTGAGCTCTATCTCTCTGATTTTACCACTCATTCACTCTTGAGC
This sequence comes from Cunninghamia lanceolata, assembly GCA_027924645.1. NCBI lineage: Eukaryota > Viridiplantae > Streptophyta > Pinopsida > Cupressales > Cupressaceae > Cunninghamia > Cunninghamia lanceolata. The sequence goes on along the minus strand of BSBN01000263.1, from coordinate 4,148,797 downwards.
TTCTCATGACATTTGCAATTCTGCAAGTCTGAGAACAAAGTACAACAAATTCTTGGAGCAACAATAGAGGGAGACACTTGTAGTCTAGGGTTTCATTTCTTTTGTTTGCATTTGCTTGTTTCTTAGGCTATTTGTACTCCATTGAGGAGTTAGGGCATACATAGGACTATTTTCAGGTGTTTGAATGTTTTACCCTTATGAAATTTGGTGAACCTGATGTGAATTGTTTGTACTTTCCCTAAATTTGTGATTTTAGGGTTTTGTAGGACAATATGATGCATTTGCAAGTCTATGCGATGCATCCACAGTTTACTATGACGCATGCGCAGTATGGCCTACTGCATTTGCTAGGGTCTGTGATGCATCAGAAGGGTTCTGTGATGCATTCGCCTATGTACTGGATATAATCTCTTTGTTTTTCTTTATTAGGCTAACCCATTTGGTTTTGTAGGGTTTGATCATGTTTTCTGATGCTTTGTTCACTTTGCTAACCCTATTATCAATTATTTATCTCATTAGGGTTTTTCAAGGCATTAGGGTTTTATGTTTCAAGGGTTTATTTAAACTTGTTTGATCATTTCGAGTATGCCCACATATGTTTGAAAGTCTTACATATTTCTAGATTTGGGGAAATGACTCTATAATCATAGGGTTTCTTATTTGTCAACTAGATGTCATTTTTATCTGTTGTTTGGCTAGTTTTTGTTGTTTTTAATCTACATTTGGTTTTCTAAAGGTTAATGAACTCTTGTTAGTGTGACCAAGTAACATGCGTATGCTCTCTCTTCACATCTTTGTATGACCTTGGAGATCAAAATTTACTTGTGTCACTTTTGTGTAACCCTTTAGATAGGGCCTCCCTTTGAGACACATCCGTACACGAAGAAATCATTGGGGACCTAAAGTAGTTTTTCCCTTAGGCCACTATATAAAAAGATAAGGCAAAAACCAAGTCTAAACTACCATTAGCCTTCACCGTACAATGCCAATCCAAAAGTGCAAGTTACCCACATTTACATGAGGTATTTTTAGTACCACAAGTAGGGTTGGTCAAAGCCTTAAGTGTCTTGTTGGACACTCGTGAAGGTGGTAAGTCCCTAAGTTGTGACTAGAAGATAAACTAGTTAGAAACCCACCCTTGATGATTGACTTTTATTGGCATCACTCTCAGTGCAAGGGATGCATACCACACCTTGAAGTTACTCACCATATGAACTCCCTTGAGATAAGACAAAAATCCTTGGTATAGCATAAGCTACACATAGATTTATGAGGAAAGGGTGATTGGGTTATCCTTCTAGGCCTGGAGGCCCCTATCCATCCTCTCTCAAAATACAAAAGTGTACACAACCTGATAAGTTGAATTATTGACTTCTTTTTATGTTGTTTTTATATGTTTTTAAGACCGCTTCATATGATCCTGCAGATACTTTACGAACATCACCATTACTATATGTTGTTTCTCATATACTTTTCAAAGACTTTAAACCTATGTTGATAATATGGAATATGGTGGTTATATTATCAAGTGAATGATTTAAATTATAAGTATGCATGTAATATAGATATAATTCTATAGTTTAATATGAAAACTATTTTGTGTGCATATGTTTGGAGAATTAACCCTGTGTAGCAAGGATGTGGCATCAAGGAAAGAGCAATTGCAGTGAGTTGTAGGATAGGGGAATTAAGTGAAGTGTAGTTTGAACACCAAAAGTGAAGACATATGGAGGATGAATATGTACCATCATGGATTGGAATAAATGTAGAAAGGAAGACTTGTTCTAAACACAGTCTATGAGTGTTTTTTCATACAAACTGTTTCATGAGAGTTCTTGTTTGAACATGACTTTTCTCTTTTGATCAGTTAGATTAATAAATCAATCATGCAACTTGTATCCTAGTATCTAGGGTTGAATTGATTGAGGATTAGTTAGTAGTTGCATGGAACTCTCTTGATTTTGTATAAGTTAGAGGGAGGAGTTCGTTGCTAAGTTAGTTGCTTCTTACTTTCTAGTTACTTAGTCGTTACTCTATTTTTCAAATATCAATTGTCTAGACATGTTTTGATTTGAATAAAATCTGACAAGATTTTGTTTCTTATATGAATTGAATACATTTTGGTGTTATGAGAGTGCATGAGAATCTAAAGTAGATTTTGTTGCAAGGTGTGACCCTTGGTCTCCTTGTTCAACGCTGTGCTGTAGTGGTTTGCGACAAGGGCTCAACTGCCTCCTATGCTTGTTAAGTCAAGTGGTTGTATCAGGCATTAATAGGTCAATCTTTTGGTGCAACGATAATTAACAATTGGTATCAGAGCCAAGGTCATGGGTTCAAATCCCGTGCTTGCCCTGGGGGGATTGTTGCAAGGTGTGACCCTTTGTCTCCTTGTTTAGCGCTGTGCTACGGTGGTTTGCGACAAGGACTTAACCACCTCCCGTGCTTGTTAAGTCAAGTGGTTGTTTCAGGCATTAATAGGTCGATCTTTTGGTGCAATGACAGCTAACAGATTTGGTTTCCAAATTAAGTGAGATAGTCCCCTGAGCTAGCTACGCAAGGTACTAACCCTCACTTCATATATTTCCTTACTTATTTATGCATTCCTAGTTAAAATTGTTTTTCTATTATTTCATCAGTTGCATTCTAAGACAAGTGAAATATCTTGATTGCTATTTCCAGTAGTTGTGATTCATGAACAAGTGCATATTTTAAGTCCTCCAAAGGTTAGTGTTAGTTCTTTTATCATTTTGAATAATTTAAGTTAATTCTATAATTCCCTGTTGAATATAGTTATCTTCAGCTTACACTGAAGGTACCCGTAGCAACTAGATTCTAAACTATTTTTGTTGTTCTTACATTTCTATGAACTTCAGTAAATTAGGTTAATTAGAATAAGTCTGTATGAGTTAGTTTAGGATAGAAATGAGTCTTCAAGGCATATATAGTGCATGCATCATCATAAGTTTACACTCCTTGGTTGATAATTCAATGTAGGAATGCAATGATAGAGTGGACTATTCAAATAGGTTTACCCTTGAATTTTGTTTAAGTCTACAACGTATTAGTTTTCCTCTACATTTTTGGCGCTGTTTTCGAGGATGGTGCTACCTTCATAGTCTCATTAGTTCTATAATAGAATTAGAATTAATAAATTCATTTTTTGGGAAACCCCAGAATTATACTAACATTGTGTAGGACCACTGAAATATCAAGCTAAAACCACTGTATGCAGAGGCAGAGAGATCACCAAGGTAGATTCCTCCCTTCAACTTCTCAGGATAATGAGGACATAGCTGAATTTATCAATCATATAGTAGAAAGTCCTGAAGAAGAGTTTTGTCTTACATCTTCATCAACACCTTCTACATCTCCATCAACTTCCTCCACATCTATAGAAGGGACATTTAGAACCATGGTAGATGCTGTAGTAGAGGATCCTCTAGGACAAGCAATGTTTGAATTCCCTATCCTAGACCAAGTATGGGCTGCTACTCTAAAAAATATACCACCTTCTGCATTACCTATTTTCTACAGCTTGGTGACTGAAGATCCCGACACTTTCTTGTTTGAGTTTGATGTCTTGTGTAGGAGTTATGACTACACCACTGATCCTTATAGACTCAAGTTGTTCCCTACCACACTAAAAGATGCTACTTTAAGATGGTCTATGGGGTTGGGGAAAGATTGTTGGAAACAAGGCAGATAACTGAGAGGGGGGGTGAATCAGTTATCTCAAAATTTCCTTATTTTTCTTTTCTTTTTATTATCTTAATATTTAGTGTTGTATCAAAACATGAAAGCATATGTAATCATAAGAACATAAATAAAATCAACACACATAACACAAGGATTTTTACGTGGAAACCCTGTTAAGGGAAAAACCACGGGGTGACTAACCCAAGATTGTATTCTCTATTAAAAGAATAAAAGAGTACAAAATGGCACTTGCCAATTAGGGCTTACTACCTGAGCACACGGTTCACAAGAGGCACACTGCCTACAAGAGACTCACTATCTACAAATCTTACAGAAGATAATCAAGTGTTTGAACCAATGAGAAGCATCTACAAATGCAAGAGTCCAGTTCCGATTAGGCACTATATACTGATCTGATGCACTTCATTCTTCCTCTGTTCAATGTTGTTATTCAGTTACATATCAAACTTGAATTATTGTTCACACTTATCCCTTCTTTTCTTCACACTTTATTTCATCATCTTTTCACCACACACACCTACATACTAGAAGCCATTTGGTATATATATCCGCATCAAGGATTTTATCAACTTTCTAGTCGGCAACAAGAACATTCAAGATATTTACAAGTTATTGATCTGTCAGCTGAATCCATGCTTGATTTGTGTTGTGCATCAAAAGCTTAGGCATAGAAGTCATTAATCATGTCAACCAACAATGTATAATCCCAATAATTGCTTGATCAAGACCTTTTACACATCTGGATTCAAGTCTGATACTCTGCCGGTCAATTCTTCCTCTGTCTACTCTGTCTGATTGGAACTCAACACTCAGATGCTCATATCTTTTCCATGATTTATCACCAGAGGCTAAATCTATGGAATAAAGTAGTCATGATACCCTTCTTGATTTGTCCAAGTCCGCAACTTACTAAGTTACACCATCTGAGAGATCCAGACATGATTGTCAGACCTTGTTACATACACTATTCTTGTTTACTGAACCAAAACAATTTTCAATATTACTTCTGGTATAGGCATAATATGTACTGCAAATGTGTGGAATAGACTTTGTTTCCATCAATGACAACACTTATGAAGCCACATAGTGTCTCTTGCCAACAATCTCCTCCTTTGGCATTGATGGCAACACTTAGTGAAAAATAGCTAAGTGTTGTAGTAACTCCCCCTTGGCTGATGCTCTGTCTTTTGCACTATTTTACCGGAGCTCCCCCTTAGCTGGATTCCACATTTTTCACTACTCCTCACTCCCCCTTTGACATCAATGGTAAAGGGCAGAATCTGCATAACAAAATTTTGCAAAAAATGTCCTATACATGGCCACATAACTATATATAAATCATATGTTATACTTACATATACTTAAGTATATCCGCAAAAGTAGTCTTCAATTGTACAAACTCTGTGGCCCAACTCTACTTCATCCTATCCAAAATGAAGATGTGACCACTAAACAAAAATGCATATGCTTCTGCCCTTCTTAAATCTGTTGGATCTCTGGTCCGGGCTGTAGTCTAAGCATCTGTCAAGGCCTCATGCATTGACTCTAGCTTACGGATAATGATGCAGAGTGGCACAAGGGAAGCAACACACAAGGGTTTACTCTATTGTCCTTTGCCCACTCACCCACTTCAAACAGCCTTCAACTAAGCAACCAAAGGCACATTCAAGGGTGTATGAAGGATTTGGTATCCTAGTGATGGCTCCACCTTCTAGGCTTCTCCAACACCTCAGGACAGATCAACAAACACCTTCTATGCAGTTGGTTTGGTCTCCAACTTCCCAAAACTCTTCAACCTATACCTTGACTAGTAAGGTTACTAGCCCTCCAAACTAGGTTTTCTCAACAAAACTTGACAAAATCCCAAAGGTCTAGGCAAACAAATGATGGAATTGAAAACCTTTTAGGGGACCCTAACAAACCTCCAAATCTCCTGCTCCAACTCTACTCCAACAATCCAGAACGCCTACTAGGTCTCTAGGCCTAATTGATCAATTTAGGCTAGGTTACAAAGCAAGTGCTCAAAATTGGGTGCATAGGTCAGGGGCAGGAACTTGGAATGCTTCTACCATGTCCCTACAACACAAATCCATCATTTATTTGCTCACCCTAATAGGATTCTATCATCTACAACCTCAAATAGCATGAAATTGGCCAAATACAATGAAATACTTGACCTAGGGCATCACCTTAAAAATAGAAGACTGCATTTTCTGACAAAAATCTTTTGGAATCTTATTGTACATACCCCTATCCTGCATTTCACCAGTTTTTGCAAATTTTCAACGGTGGAAATGCATTCTAGGGCCGGATTTCTATGGCTGCCCTAGAAAATAGGGTTTCTGGACCTGTTTTGAAAGAAAAATCTATAACTTTTGATCCCGACCACTTCAGGACCTCAAACTAGTTGCATTGGAACCCTGAATCCAAGAGATTTCGGAAAAATATCATTTGTACACGTGAAAAATCCGTACAGTCTGTACACAGCAAGAAAAATAGCGAAAAATAGTCAGTTTTCTTGATTTTTGTGCCCAAATTCCGTACAAAAACTTCCTCCTCCGTAATGGAGTCAGATATTCACCATATTAACCCATCCAAGTTGGTTTACAACTTCTACAAATAGTTTGAATAACCAAAATGAAGTTGCAACCGGTCAATGTGTCATTGACACCATTGACAACACTTGACACTAAGGAGTTTTTGCATTTTCCAAAGGATGGTGATTTGTTTTTCTTGTCCAATGGAATCAAAACATCCTCCATACTCCCAAAACATGATAAAACACACAAACAATAAAAAAAACTCAAAAACCAACCCTTATACCTTCTAGGCCTAAGTGGCATAACAAGGATCCAAGTGGACTAAGCATGATTGAGGTTTATATGGTTACCTCAATCATCTTGACCACACAAAAAGGACCATATACTCATGGCTAAAGCCTTATTACAATCAAAACCACAACTTTCAAAAAAAATGCAAACAAAGTGACTTTAGGAACCAAGGTGCTCCTAGGTGCCCTGCACCATACACCCACTGTCAAAGAGAACTCAAGTCTCTTGAGTTGGAATGCTGTCAAATGTGAAACCTGCCTTCTCAATGTCTGCCCTGCTCATCCAAGTGGCATCCTCCTGAGGTTTGTTTAGCAACTTCACCAAATAGTCATGATAGGTGTGCCTTCTAGTTTGTTTTGCAATCCTCTTGTCCAAAATGCACTCAATCTGAGTTGGAGATGAAGGAATGAGTTCCTGGAGTGTCTGATCAGTTTGATCTTCTTCAAAAATAGTCTGAGGATCAGATCCTTTATAGGGATAAAGGTCTGAAACATTAAAAATTGGAGACAAAGCAATGCCATCCGGAAGTTTGATTTTGTAGGCATTTTCTCCACATTTCTTGAGCACTTCACAAGGCCCAATCTTCTTCATGAGTAGCTTAGTGTGTTTACCTACCGGGAGCCTCTCCTTCTTTAGATGAACCAATACTAAATCACCTTCCTTGAACTGCAAATCCCTTCTTTTTCTGTCAGCAAATTGTTTATATTTCTTAGAAGTGGACAGCAATTTCTGTTGTACTTGTTCATGGACATATTTCATGACTTGAACAAAGTCTTCAGCCAAGGCACTGCTGTTTTCTAGTCCTTTAACCTCTCTTAGTTCCAAAATACCCCTTGGGTGAGTGCCATAAACAATTTGGAAAGGAGACAGGCCGGTGCTTCTATTGACAGTGTCATTGTATGAGAACTCTGCCTGAGCCAAAATTGAATCCCAACTAGCACCCTGCTCCTTGGTTAGGCATCTTAGGAGGTTGCCAAGTGACCTATTAATCACCTCTGTTTGTCCATCAGACTGAGGGTGATAGGCAGATGATAAGGACAAATTTGTACCTAGTCTCTTCCACATTGTCCTCCAGAAGTGTCCAATGAACTTGGGGTCTCTATCTGAGATTATGGACAAAGGTAAACCGTGTAACCTGACTATTTCCTTGAAGAAAAGACCTGCTATGTGTGAGGCATCATGTGTGGTTCTACATGGGATGAAGTGAGCCATTTTTGAGAACCTATCTACAACCACAAAAATGCTGTCATGTCCATTCTTTGTCCTAGGCAAACCAAGTACAAAGTCCATACTTATGGAATCCCAAGGCTTTGAAGGAATAGGTAGAGGAGTGTATAAACCTGCATTTGATGTATGCCCCTTTGCTCTTTGGCAAATTTGACAAGTTTCAACAAACTTCCTTACATCGGTTGGCAATTTTGGCCAAAAATAGTACCTCCTAACCAATTCTAGGGTCTTATCAATACCAAAGTGACCTGACATGCTGCCACAATGCTTTTCCTTTATTATATTCTCTCTAATAGATCCTCTTGGGATACACAACATGCTACCCTTGAAAAGATATCCATCTTGCAACAAAAAATCAGAAAAATCAGTATTATACCTTCCTGTCATGGCCTTGCAAGAGAGGTATGGTTCTTTGAAGTCTTCATCTGCTGTATACTGATCTTTAATGGCATGAATACCTGTACTTTCCAACTGAATAGTTTGCACAACAAGATTTCTCCTACTTAAGGCATCAGCTACCTTATTGGCCACTCCTTTCTTGTGTTTTATGGAGAAGGTGTATGCTTGGATGTACTCCATCCACTTGACATGTCTGTGATTCAACTTTTGCTGCCTGTTCAAGAAGCTTAATGCATGGTTGTTAGTAAAAACTATAAATTCCTTTGGCAATAAGTAGTGTCTCCATTTCCTCAATGACTGAACCATGGCATATAACTCTAGATCATAGGTGGAGTAGTTTTGTTTTGCCTCATTTAACTTCTCACTAAAGAATGCTACAGGCCTCCCATCTTGACTTAGGAGTCCTCCAACAGCCCTCTTACTTGCATCACATTCTACCACAAAGACCTTGTCAAAATTAGGTAGCACTAGGACTGGTTTTTTTGAAATTTTTTTCTTTAACAGTTCAAAGGCTTTGCTGGCCTCATTTGTCCATACAAACACACATTTCTTGCCCCCTTTTATGGTGTCAACAAGTGGAGCACAAATGCCACTAAACCCTCTAATGAACTTTCTATAAAAGCTGCATAAACCATGGAAACTCCTTACCTCTGAGGCTGTTGTAGGTGTTGGCCAATTAAGAATGGCTACAACCTTACTTGGATCCATTTTTAGGTTGCCCTTGGAGATGACAAACCCCAAAAATATCAACTCTTCTTGTAGGAAGACACATTTGTCAAGATTGATTCTCAACTTCTCCTCTTGAAGCCTCCTGAGCACTTGATGGATATGCCTTATGTGGTCTTCCTTGCTGTCACTAAAAATCAGTATATCATCCAAATATACAACAACAAACTTGTTAAGGAAAGGTTTTAGCACTTCATTCATTAATCTCATGAAGGTGCTTGGTGCATTTGACAAGCCAAAAGGCATGACAACCCATTCAAATAGTCCTTCATTGGTTTTGAAGGCAGTTTTCCACTCATCCCCTTCCCTTATCCTGATTTGGTGATAACCACTTTTTAGATCTATCTTGGTAAAATACTTAGCCCTACCCAAGCAATCCATTAAATCTTCTATTCTAGGCATTGGAAATCTATACCGATAGTAATCTTGTTGATGGCCCTGGAATCAGTGCATAGTCTCCATGTTCCTTCCTTCTTAGGTGCAAGCACTGCAGGTACTGCACATGGGCTAATACTCCTCTTGATAAGCCCTCTATCCAACAAGTCTTAGATTTGTCTTGCCACTTCAGCATTTTGCTCTGGAGTCAACTTGTAGGCATCACTGTATGCATCATACAACTTAGTCACCGGCTGCAGGTTCCCATCCATAGTAACTACCTTGATGATGTCATCAACAGAAAGAGTGGGCTTTTCAACAAACTCTTCTTCCTTCTCTTCCTCACTTCTACTAGTAGAGAATTTTTCAGATGTTGTCTTCTTCTTCATTTTCTTGATTTCCTCATCTGATTCTGTTTCTTCATCATCCTTATGGCTTGTATATGTTCTTGAAGCTTTGGTCTTCATTCTCTTTTCACTTTTGCTAGATGTCTTGACTTCTAGTTTGGTAGCCTTTGAACTTTTAGGACTGACAGGTGCAGAGCTCTTGGAAGATCTAGTCTAGGAGGAGGCTTGAACCAAAACATTTCCTTTCTTTGCTTCTTGTCTCTCTTTCTCTGCCTTCTCCATTTTCTCTCTATTTGCATCTACTGCCTCTTTTGATAAGCTAAATCTTTTGGCAATTTCTTCAACTTCCCTTCTTACCTTCCTCTTCATCTCCATCTGTCTTAACTCAACATGTATTTTTACACTTAGCTCTTGAAAGGTGCCAAACCTTTCTGCTTCAATGTCCTTAGGCTAGCTCAGTAGGTGTTGAATATGCAGCTCCAAGATTTTTTCATCGACTTCATTTTCCATAGGCATTATCCATACAGTTCTTGGCTCAACTTCCTCCATTAGACATTGATCAGTGTCAACCATAAAGCAAACTGTGTCCTTATATTTCTCAACTATGGACTAAGGTATTCTCTATCTATCTTGCATCATGCTTTGGAAGTTCTTAAAGTAACCCAGAGGGCTGTGTTTTGGGATTGAGCATCACCAATTCCATACATGTAATCTTTGATCTGAATTGCAACTGGTTTATCATTTTGCCAAACCCAACCACTTGATCCAAGTAGCTCATTCATATAATAGAAGAATAGACACAGTATTAGACAACCATATTTAAAGGAATTCTTCTTATCCTTTCTGATCTTCCCTAGGTTTTCTAACAATTGATTTAGAAGAAGCTCACACAAGTCATAATTTGCATCTTCCCTCAACATCTGATATGCTACATAGATTGTTGTGCCAGACACAGAATTCTCCCTACTCGAATGATAGATTTTGTAGACGATTATCATTGAGGCAAACTTGACATCTGGATCTATGATGTCATCTATGGTCATTGCTCTTTTGTCAAATTTAGATCTGGTGACTTTAGTTACTATTTGGTTCTTCATAGATTTAAGTCTAGGTAAACCACCAGATGAATGCAGTTCGGTCACTGCCCTAATGCCATCTTTAGTTATCTTGAAGGGCCTCATTATCCACATAAAATTATCATGCATCCTGCTTAGGGCATACTGGACCCAATCATCTTCTGCAAAACATGGAAAATGTATGCAATGTCTGAAGTGTTTATCCCAGAAGGCCTTGAATTCAGGTTTGAGCTCAAAGTTCTCATCTATTAGATGTTTGTGATAAATGTCCATCAATTTTGAGTCTCCAAATTCTTTAATGTTAGCATGGATATAAACCCTAACATCTTCTACGTGCAATACTCTGTGCAGGATGCTAGAAAATGCACATAAGGGATCAACTTCTAGAGATTTGTAAGGTTGTTTCTTGAATTTTGCTCTCGTCCTATCAGATATATTGACAACCATTGGAGTAGCCATTTTGCAAGAGATTTAGAGAGATTTTTAGAATGGAAGTACCTTTTCACTCTTTAGGGTTTGAAATAGGAGCCAGAACAAATCATTGGTTGAATTCATTTTTTAGTTGATCTTGAGTGAATTGTAGAATCTTTTTTACAGAGCTCTTCTTTTCTTCTTCATGAGTGCAAGTGTGCAAATAATGAGTGAAAGAACCCTTTTATCCTTGCACAAACCCTAATTTCCTTTTGTAATAAATGCACAACTTAAGTTATCTGGTTGCCCTATTTTGAGAGAGATTTTCTTGAATCACTGTCTGAAGCTTAGAATCATTGTTTGTGAGGATTGACAACATATCTTCTTATCTTCAATGATGTCATGGATCCGAGATCAAAGCATTTCAATTATGAATTATACTGGATCTGTCTATGAAATTCTGATTTGCCAGATAGCTGTTGGAACTAGATTAACTTGAGCGGTTATAAGTCTTACAAGACTCCATGTAGATCTTTCACATTTTGACTAAAGGTTATTTGGAGGTTTTTCTGAGAACCCTTTAATCCGTAGCGTCAGATGTTTACTCAATGTGCCAAATTTAGGCACTAGCTGACTGGCTGGGGGAAATTGTTTTTCTTTGTGACTCCCCCTAAGCCAGAGCTCACCTTTTTAGTTTCCAGAAGGAATATCAGCACTGGATTCCAGTGCGGATCCATCCCCAATATTTTTTGTACTCTTCTTTACCCAAATCTTGCTCATCTCATTTTGAACTTCATCCACATTCACTTTACCTTTGCCCTTATCTTGTTTCTGATTATGTTGTACCGAACCTTTTCTATCCTAATTTCTGCTTTTATAGAATTTGGCAATATGACTGGATCTATTGCAATTGTAACATACAACATTTCTTTGCTTATTTGATTGATATCCTCTTGATCTACATTGATTAGCCATGTGTCCCATTCTATTGCATGCATAGCATCTACCATTGAATGAATTATTTATTTGCATATATCTACATTCATGAGATTTGTGACCATACCTTTTGGAGTTGAAACATTGTCCGGAGAAGGATGGATTATTCTGATTCATTCTCCTCCTGCACTGAGTTGCTTTATGACCAAAATTGTTGCAATTGAAGCAGTATCTATTGAAGGATGGATATCTTTGAGCATTTGGTTGCCTTATCGGAGGTCTTCTAGGCTTGTTTCTTTGATTTCCTAATCTAAAGTTCTTCTAACCGGATCCTGATCTTTCACCTTTGTCATTTCCCAAGCCACACTTATCATCTACCTTCTTTTGGCTTTCAAGAAGCACTTCAAGTTGGGATGATCTTATCTTGAATTTTTCTTTGTATTCATATGCAGTTTGAAGATCTTGTTTAAGAGTGTCTATCTGATTCTCAAGTTGTTCTTCATTGTCTCTAGCTTCTTCAAGATTAGATTCAAGATGCCTGATTATTCTATCCATTTTGTTCTAGTCCTCTATTTTCTCCTTGAGGGTTTGTTTTAGATTATCTTCAATCTTTCTTTTTTCTTCAATTTCTTGGGTGAATCTCATAACTCCTAATTCCATTTCATGCCTTACCATAATGACTTCTTTTGACAACTTCTCACATAGCTTATTTTTCTCATTTAGATCTTCATTAGTATCATTGACTTCACTCTAATTGGCTAATTTTTGAAGTAGTTCCTTTCTCTTTTTCACAGAGATACTAAGTTTTTTATTTTAGCTCATTTATGAATTCATCAGCTTGTTTGAGTCTTTCTCTCAAATTATTGACTTCAGAGTGAGATTGTTCAAGATCATCCAGGGTAGACTAAAGTTGTTCCTTCATACCAAATCCATCCATTGTCATTCCCAGATCTTCCTCAAGATGTTAGGCTTTGTTCAGAGGAACTTAGCTCTAATACCAATTATTGGAAACAAGGCAAATAACTGAGAGGGGGGGTGAATCAGTTATCTCAAAATTTCCTTTCTTTTCATTTCTTTTTGTTATCTTAATATTTAGTGTTGTATCAAAACATGAAAGCATATGTAATCATAAGAATAGAAATAAAATCAACACACATAAGACAAGGATTTTTATGTGGAAACCCTATTAAGGGAAAAACCACGGGGTGACTAACCCAAGATTGTATTCTCTATTAAAAAAATAAAGGAGTACAAAATGACACTTGCCAATTAGGGCTTACTACCCGAGCACACTGCTCACAAGAGGCACACTGCCTACAAGAGACCCATTGTCTACAAATATTATAGAAGATAATCAAGTGTTTGAACTGATGAGAAGTATCTAAAAATGCAGGAGTTTAGTTCTAGTTAGGCACAATATACTGATCCGATGCACTTCATTCTTCCTATGTTCAATGTTGTTATTCAATTACATACCGGACTTGAATTGTTGTTCACACTTATCCCTACTTTTCTTCACACTTTATTTCATCATCTTTTCACCACACACACCTACATACTGGAATCCATTTGGCATATATATCCACATCAAGGATTTTATTAATCAGCAACAAGAACATTCAAGATATTTGCAAGTTGTTGATCTGTCGGCTGAATCCATGCTTGATTTGTGATGTGCATCAAAAGCCTAGGCATAGAAGTCATTAATCATGTCGGCCAACAATGTATAATCCCACAAATTGCTTGATCAAGACCTTTTACACATTCGGATTCAAGTCTGATACTTTCCTGGTCAATTCTTCCTCTGTCTGCTCTGTCTGATTCGAACCCAACACTCAGATGTTCATATAATTTCCATGATTTATCACTAGAGGGTAAATCTATGGAATATAGTAGTCATGATACCCTTCTTGACTTGTCCAAGTCTACAACTTACTAAGTTACACCATCTGAGAGATCCAGACCTGATTGTCAAACGTTGTTACATACTCTGTTCTTATTCACCGCACCAAAACAATCTTCAATTTGACTTCCGGTATAGGCATACTATGTTTTGTAGATGTGTGGAATGGACTTTGTTGCCATCAATGATAACACTTATGAAGCCACACAGTGTCTCTTGCCAACAATCTCCCCCTTTGGCATTAATGGCAACACTTAGTGAAAAATGGCTAAGTGTCGCAGTAACTCCCCCTTGGCTGATGCTCTATCTTTTGCACTATTTTACTAGAGCTCCCCCTTAGCTGGATTCCACATTTTTCACTACTCCTCACTCCCCCTTTGACATCAATGGCAAAGGGTGGAAGCCGCATAACAAAATTTGTAAAAATTATCCTATACATGGCCGCATAAGTATATATAAATCATATGTTATACTTACATATACTTAAGTATGTCCGCAAAAGTAGTCTTCAATTGTACAAACTCTATGGCCCAGCTTTGCTTCATCCTATCCAAAATGGAGATGTTACCACTGAAGAAAAATGCATATGCTTCTGCCCTTCTTAAATCTGTTGGATCACTAGTCTGGGCTGTGGTCTGAGCATCTATCAAGGCCTCATGCATTGCTTCTAGCTTAGGGATAATTATCCCTCTGAGTTCACCCATTCTATTCATTATATTCTTCTTTTCTTTGTTTATCCTCTTTATTTCATTTATGATAACAATAGCCTGGCATTCTTGATTCATTAGAGAGGAGGAAAGAGGGTCAAAATTCTGAACTAGGCTTGACAGTTTTTCTTCTTGTTCTTTTACTTTCACCTCAATATCTTTTGTCACTTTAGGCCAAGTCAGACAAAATTTGAATAGGCCCCCTGTTGATAACTGAGAGGGGGGGGGGTGAATCAGTTATCCTAATTATTTTCCTTTTTGAACTTTCTTATTAATTAATGCAGCATTGAATCAAACACAAAAACATTACCATGAAATAAGAAACACATGACACAGTATTTTTGACGTGGAAACCCTGTTAAGGGAGAAAACCACGGGGTGATTAACCCAAAGATTATTCTCTGTTAGAAGAATAGGGAATTACAAAAATGGCACTTGCCAATTAGGGCTCACTGCCCAAGCACACTGCTCACAAAGAGGCCCACTGCCTACAAGGAGATACACTGTCTACAAAGTGATAAGAATCACAGTCTTGAACTGATTGGAAGCATCTACATATGCTGGAGTTCAGTTCCGGTTAGGCTCAGTACACTGATCTGCTGCACTTCATCTTTCCTCTGTTCTTTATTCTGCTATCCTTTCACATACCGGATCTTTCTTACTACTTCTGCTCTGTTCTGCACTTATTCGCATATACCATCACACAATTCACATCTTCACAACTAAATCCATCCTCTATATATATCCACACAAGTAATTTCATCACTTTTCTAGTCGGCATCCGGAACAGTCTAGTTTCTTACAAACTCTGTTCTGTTGGCTGAATCCTTGCTCACCAAGCAATGCGGATCAAGCATATACTTGTAGATATCATTAATCATGTTAGCCAAACATGATTCATGCCTTCACAACCTTTACTATCAATAGTAACACATCTAGAAAATAGTCTGATACTCTGTCAGTTAGTTCTTCCTCTGTTCTCACTGTCTCTCAGGAATTTGGTACTCAACTATTCATATCTTTTTCCTTGTCCATCACCGGAGGCTAAATCCTTGGAATATACCACTCAAGGTAGTCCTCTTGACTTCCCCAAATCCGCACTGCACCAAGACACTTCCTCTGAGAGATCTGGACCAATCTGTCAGACCTTGCCATATGCTCTGTTCTTGTTCACCGGACCACAACAATCTTCATTCTGACTTCCGGTAGAGACATACCATGACTTGCGGATATGTGGGATGACCTTTGTTGCCATCAATGACAACAACCATGAATCCATATAGTGTCTCTTGCCAACAATCTCCCCCTTTGGCATTGATGGCAACACTTAGTGAAAAATGACTAAGTGTTTACACTATGCTCCCCCTTTGCTGATGCTCTGTCTTTATATACAATTTCTGGAACTCCCCCTTAGTTGGATTCCTCATTTTTCACTGCTCCTCACTCCCCCTTTGACATCAATGGCAAAGGGTAGGGTCCGCACACCAAAATTTTCAAAAATTTTCTATACATAGCCGCATATTTACATACTCACATATACTGAAGAATGTCTGCAAAGGATGTCTTCAATTGGATTAGTTCTGTAGCCCAACTTTGCTTCATTCTATCCAAAATTGAAATGTGACCACTCAACAAAAATGCAAAAGCTTTTGCCCTCTTGAGATCTGTCGGATCATTTGTTTGGGCGGTGGTCTGAGCATCACTGATGGCCTCATGCATAGTTTCTAACTTAGGGATTATAATCCTTCTAAGTTCTCCCATCCGGTTAGTGATATTCTTCCTTTCCTTCTCAAGGTTCTTTATTTCACTCAAGACTGCAATAGTCTGACATTCTTGATTTACTATGGAGGAAGAGAGAGGATTAAAACTTTGAGATAAACTTTGTAGTTTGTCCTGTTCCTCTTTTATTTTCTTATCAATTTCTGCTGTTGCCTTTGACCAGGATATACAAAATTTGTAAATATCACCGCCATCCTTAAGAGCATTTTCTAAGATCTTTATTCCAATACTCATATTTCTCCTATCGTTAGAGATTAATCCTAATACTTCTGAAAATCTTTAATCCAAAAATTCCTTCCGGACCTTTTCTTCAGCTGATTTTTCTAGAGATTCAAAATGTGTACTAACACTGCTGACTAAGGTTTTGAGATTACCGGAAGAGGAGGCTGCCGGATCTATCTGGACCGATGGCATAATCTTCTCAAGCACTCTGGAGGCAGCCTCTATCAACTCACAGTCTTCCATATGAGGCTTTAGTAGTTTCTCTTTGACTTTCTCATTTGCAAATGAGGCTATTTTCATTGTTTGCACCGGTGACAAAGAGTCAAAATCTAATGGTCCTTTTAGCAGGTCCGGTTCATCAATTTCTATAGTGGCTTTTGTCAAGAATTCTTGAACAGTTTGTGCTGTGTCTCTTGCCGGAGACAGATGTTTCTCTGTTGGGGTCTTCTCTTTCTCTGCATCCTTGGTGCTGTCAACCTCTTTTTCTTTGACTGCTGCTTCTTTCTCCTGTAGTTTCTCTTCTTCTTGGGATCTGGAGACTATAGGGGAAACCAGAGGAGAGATGTTAGTCTGTTCAAGGCCCACTTCTTTCAGAGCAGATGATTCCAAGTCCACAGCTGTTTCTGCACCTAAGTCCTCTACAACAGGAAGATTGAACCTTTTGAAGGCCTTCCGGAGGATCTCTTCTGTCTCTTTGGCCACCTTGTCAGTTTCACCAAGCATAAGCTGATTCATCCTTGCTTTGCTTCTGAATTCATCCTTGCAGTCCTTGAATATCATGTTCATTGTTTTGTGATCAATTGAAGGATATAGCTGAATAGCTATCTGTTCCCTGATCTCAAGGTCTTTTGCCATGGCATTGTTTTTTCTTATTTCTAGTTCCATCTCTAGACTCTTTGGAATTTCAGAGATAATCTCAATAAAAGCTTTATTGTAGATGTTCAAGTACCTTATTATAGCTTCCTGCAGGATCTTTTGATCTGCCTCATTGTAGTCATCATAGAATTCAGCCACCGGTTGAAGGTTCCCATCCACAGTGACTGATTTGACTACACTGTCTAGAGACAAGGTGGGCTTTTCAGAAAGTTCTTCTGTCATTTCTTCCTTGTCTCAGCCAGAAGAGGATTTACTGGATTCTTTCTTTTTCTGTTTCTTTATTTCTTTCACTCCCTCATTTGACTCAGTTTCTTCTTCATCCTTTTGGCTTTGATAAGCTCTTGATGCTTTTGTCTTGGATCTCTTACCGGATCCCTAGACTTCTGGTTTTGAGCTTTTGGTTTTGATAGGTGTGGATCCTTTAGATGATCTGGTCCGGGTTGAGGATTCCACCGGAGCACTTTTCTTGCTTTTCTTTTCTGCCTCTTTCTTTTCTTCCTCAGATTTTCTTCTCTTTTCCTGGCTGGCATGAAGTGCCTCTTTTGAGATGCCTAGGCCTTGAGCAATATGCTCAACTTCTTTTCTTACCTTCCTCTTTATCTCCGGTTCCCTGAGTTCTACATGTATCTTTACACTCAGCTCCTCAAAGGTTCCAAACCTTTCTGCCTTTGGATCTTTGGGCTGACTTAGCATGTGTTGAACATGCAGCTCCACTATTTGTTCATCCACTTCATACCCCATGGGCATGATCCATACAGTTCTTGGTTCTACTACCTCCATTAGACACTGATCTGTTTCTACCATGAAGCATACTGTGTCTTTGTACTTTTCAACAAGGGATTGGGGTATTCTTTCTCTTGCATGCATCATGCTTTGGAAGTTCTTGAAGTATCCCCATAGAGCTGTATTTCTTGCTTTAGCATCCCCAAGTCCATGCAAATAGTCTCTGATTTGGATGGCAACCGGTCTATCATTCTGCCATATCCATCCACTGGATCCGGGAAGCTCATTCATGTAGTAAAAGAAGAGACAAAGGATCAGATTGCCATACTTGAAGGAGTTTTTCTTGTCCTTCTTAATCTTCTACAGATTTTCAAAGAGTTGGTTTACAAGAAGCTCACACAAGTCATAGTCTGCATTCTCCTTTAACATTTGATAAGCTGTGTAGATTGCAGTTCCCGGTACTGAATTTTCCCTACTGGAGTGATAGATTTTGTAACCAATTATCATAGATGCAAACTTGACATCCGGTTCAGTGATGTCATCAACTGTCATAGCTCTCTTGTCAAACTTGGATCCGGTTGCATCACTAACTGTCTGATTTTTGACAGACTTGAGAACAGGTAATCCACCGGATGAGTGCAGACCGGTTATAGCCCTAATTGCATCTTTGGTGATCTTGAAGGGCTTGTTCAACCATAGGAAGTTGTCATGTACTCTACTTAGTACATACCGGACCCATTCATCTTCTTCAAAACAGGGGAAATGAATGCACTGTGCAAAGTGTTTGTCCCGGATGGCTTTGTACTGAGGTTTGATCTCAAAGGAGTCATCTATCAATTGTTTGTGATAGATATCCATCAGTTTTGATTCTCCAAAGTCTTCAAGATTCGCATGGATGTAAACCCTAATATCTTCCGTATGCAATACACCATGAGGAACACTGGAGAAGGCTCCTAGTGGATCTACCTCCAATGATTTGTAAGGATGTTTCTTGAATGTGGGGCGAGGTCTATCAGAGATCTTAACTATATTCGGAGTAGCCATTCTTCAAAGATTTGCAGTGAGATAATGAAAATGGAGAATACCTTATGCGCCT
Source organism: Cunninghamia lanceolata (assembly GCA_027924645.1). Lineage (NCBI taxonomy): Eukaryota > Viridiplantae > Streptophyta > Pinopsida > Cupressales > Cupressaceae > Cunninghamia > Cunninghamia lanceolata. The sequence continues at coordinate 4,129,446 of BSBN01000263.1, read as the reverse complement.
TCGGTTTGCACGGAGTGGTTGGATTGATTTCTTTATGCAATGACTTCGGCAGGAGATCTTTGGTGTGCTTGATGAATCTTGTTGCAGAGCTCCACTTTTCGCTTCTTCTTGAGTGCAGAATGAGCAAATGATTTTTGAGAAATCCCTTATATTGCTCCGCAAACCCTAATATCTGTTTGCAATAAATGCTTCACCTATATTATTCTGGTTTGCCTTGTCTGGATAGCTTGGAGTATCCCGGATCAGTCTTGATCTATGAACATCATGCGGATCTTTCAATCATGAATAAATCGAGATGACACATTACAAGAACATCCCAAACATTCTGTCCAGTCCGCAGAGTAAGATAATGTACTTCTGGATTTCTCTGGACCCTTTTGTAGTCCTCTGTCATTCCGGAGCATCTCCCGGAACAGGTCTTTACTTGATCGATCACAACTTCTTTATATCTTTATGCGGACCTCTGAAATCGTGTCTGGATCATCTCAGGACTGGTATCTTCAAACCCTTTACTTCGCATCTTGTGCCACATCCGGCACCACTTGATTGGCTGGGGGAACAGGATTTTCTTTGAGTCTCCCCCTGAGCCAGAGCTCACTTTTTAATTTCTGGAAGAAATATCAGCACCAGAGTCTGGTGCGGATCCAACCTCTACATTCTCTAAACTTTTCTTCACCCAAATCTTGCTCATCTGATTCCTAACTTCATCCGCATTCATCTTTTGTTTACCCTTGTCTTGATTCTGATTATACACCGAACCTCTTTTGTCCTGATTCTTGCTTTTGCAGACTTTAGCATTATGACCGGACCTATTACAGATTTGGCAAATAACATTTCTTTGCATATTTGACTGATAACCTCTTGATCTGCATTGATTAGCCATATGACCTACTCTATTGCATGTAAAGCATCTACCTTTGAATGATTTGTTTACTTGCATATTTCTGCATTCATGGGATTTGTGTCCATACCTTTTGCAGTTAAAGCACTGTTCAGAGAAGGATGAATTAATCTGATTCATTCTCTTTCTGCATTGATTAGCTTTGTGACCAAAGTGGTTGCAGCTGTGGCAGTATCCATTGAAAGATGGATATCTTTGAGCATTGGGTTGTCTTACCGGAGGTCTTCTAGGCCTATTCCTTGGATTTTCTGATCCAAAATTCTTTTGACCGGATCCGGAGCTTTTTCCTTTCTCATATCCCAAACCATACTTGTCATCTATCCTCTTTTGACTTCCAAGAAGTACTTCAAGTTGGGCAGAACTTATCTTGAATTTTTCTTTATATTCATTTGCTATTTGAAGATCTCTTTTGAGAGAGGCAATTTGATCCTCAAGTTTTTCTTCATTATCTTTGGCATCTTCAAGATCAGATTCAAGATGTCTGATAATCCTGTCCATCTGGTGGTATTCTTCTAATTTTTCTTTAAGAGATTGTCTTAGATTGTCTTCAGCTTTTCTTTTTTCTTCAATCTCTTGAGTAAACTTTATGGTTCCTGATTCCATTTCATGTCTTAACATAATGACTTCTTTTGATAACTTTTCACATAACTTGGTTTGCTCAGTCAATTCTTCATTTGTATTGCTTTCTTCACTTTGTCTTGCCAATTGTTGAAGCAGCTCCTTTCTCTTTTTCATAGAGAGACTTAATTTGTCCTTTAATTCTCTCATGAATTCATCAGCCTGTTTGAGTCTTTCCTTTAATTCATTGACTTCAGAATTTGACTGTTCAAGATCCTCAAGGGCAGTCTTGAGTTGCTCCCTTAAACCATATGCATCCATTTGAACTCCCAGATCTTCCTCAAGCTATTAGGCTCTATTAGGAGGAACCTTGCTCTGATACCAATTGTTGATAACTGAGAGGGGGGGGTGAATCAGTTATCCTAATTATTTTCCTTTTTGAACTTTCTTATTAATTAATGCAGCATTGAATCAAACACAAAAACATTACCATGAAATAAGAAACACATGACACAGTATTTTTGACGTGGAAACCCTGTTAAGGGAGAAAACCACGGGGTGATTAACCCAAAGATTATTCTCTGTTAGAAGAATAGGGAATTACAAAAATGGCACTTGCCAATTAGGGCTCACTGCCCGAGCACACTGCTCACAAAGAGGCCCACTGCCTACAAGGAGACACACTGTCTACAAAGTGATAAGAATCACAGTCTTGAACTGATTGGAAGCATCTACATATGCTGGAGTTTAGTTCCGGTTAGGCTCAGTACACTGATCTGCTGCACTTCATCTTTCCTCTGTTCTTTATTCTGCTATCCTTTCACATACCGGATCTTTATTACTACTTCTGCTCTGTTCTGCACTTATTCACATATACCATCACACAATTCACATGTTCACAACTAAATCCATCCTCTATATATATCCGCACAAGTAATTTCATCACTTTTCTAGTCGGCATCTGGAACAGTCTAGTTTCTTACAAACTCTATTCTGTCGGCTGAATCCTTGCTCACCAAAATGCGGATCAAGCATATACTTGTAGATATCATTAATCATGTCGGCCAAACATGATTCATGCCTTCACAACCTTTACTATCAACAGTAACACATCCGGAAAATAGTCTGATACTCTGTCAGTCAGTTCTTCCTCTGTTCTCACTGTCTCTCAGGAATCTGGTACTCAACTATTCATATCTTTTTCCTTGTCCATCACCGAAGGATAAATCCTTGGAATATACCACTCAAGGTAGTCCTCTTGACTTCCCCAAATCCGCACTGCACCAAGACACTTCCTCTGAGAGATCCGGACCAATCTGTCGGACCTTGCCATATGCTCTGTTCTTGTTCACCGGACCACAACAATCTTCATTCTGACTTCCGGTAGAGACACACCATGACTTGCGGATATGTGGGATGACCTTTGTTGCCATCAATGACAACAACCATGAATCCATATAGTGTCTCTTGCCAACACCCCCTTCATCTTTGAGAGCATTTTCAAGGCTCTTTATTCCAATATCTAGAGTCCTCCTATCATTTTCAATAAGTCCTTGCACCTTAGTGAATATTTTTCCCAGAAACTCCTTCCAGACCTTTGCTTCTGCTAATTTCTCTAGAGATTCCAAATGAGTGTTAACAGAATTTACTAAGTTTTTCAAGTTATCGGATGGTGAGGCCAAAGGATCCTTTTGATAGGATGGCATGATCTTCTCTAGCATCCTGGATGCAATCTCCAACAGTTCATAGTCCTCCATGTGAGATTTCAAAAGTTTTTCTTTTGCATTGGCTTGAGCAAAGGATGCTATTTTCATTGTCTAAACAGGAGAGAGAGAGAGAGAACCAAAATTTAGTGTTCCTTGAAATAGCTCAGGTTCATCCAGCTCCATCATTTATCTATTTAAGAAGTTTTTCACTGTCTCTATAGTGTCTCTTGCTAGAAATTGAGACTTCTTTGAAATATCAGAGGAGTCATCATTAGTCTTTTCTTCTTGTTCTTCTTCTTTTCCCTTAACCTCTTCTTCTTGAATCTTCCTCTCCTCTCTTCTACCTTCTCCTTCAGCTTCAGAGTCTGGAATGTCTATAGTGGGATCCAAAGGAGAGATGTCGTCTATGTTTATTGCTTCATGAACTTCCTCTTCTGGAACAGAAGAATCCAAGTCCTCAGACTTCTCTTCATCTATTTTCTTTAATCCTTCTACATCCTTGTTAGAAAGTTCTTCATTGATTACATTTAATCCTTCAACATCCATGGTAGAAGGTTCTTCATCTGTTTCCTCTACAATAGGAAGATTGAATCTCTTCAAGGCATTCTAGAGGATATCTTTTGTTTCATTTGGTACTTAGTCAGTTTCTCCAAGCATGAATTTATTCATTCTCACCTTACTCCAGAACTCATCCTCACAATCCTTGAAAATCATGTCCATTTGTTTTGGAGTGATGGAAGGATAAAGCTGAATCATTATTTGCTCTCAGATTTCTAAGTCTCTAACCATTTCTTCTCTTTTCTCAGCACAAGTAACTTTTCTAGGCTCTTAGGAATTAATGATATAATTTCAATGAAGGCTTTATTGTAGATATTCAAATACCTCATAGTAGCATCTTCTAGAATTCTCTTGTCAGCATCACTGTATGCATCATACAACTTAGTCACCGGCTGCAGGTTCCCATCCACAGTAACTACCTTGATGATGTCATCAACAGAAAGAGTGGGCTTTTCAACAAACTCTTCTTCCTTCTCTTCCTCACTTCTACTAGTAGAGAATTTTTCAGATGTTGTCTTCTTCTTCATTTTCTTGATTTCCTCATCTGATTCTATTTCTTCATCATCCTTATGGCTTGTATATGTTCTTGAAACTTTGGTCTTCATTCTCTTTTCACTTTTGTTAGATGTCTTGACTTTTGGTTTGGTAGCCTTTGAGCTTTTAGGAGTGACAGATGCAGAGCTCTTGGAAGATCTAGTCCGAGAGGAGGCTTGCATTGGAACAGTTCCTTTCTTTGCTTCTTGTCTCTCTTTCTTTGCTTTCTCCATTTTCTCTCTATTTACATCTACTGTCTCTTTTGATAAGCCAAATCTTTTGGCAATTTCTTCAACTTCCCTTCTTACCTTCCTCTTCATCTCCATATGTCTTAACTCAACATGTATGTTTACACTTAGCTCTTGAAAGGTGCCAAACCTTTCTGCTTCAATGTCCTTAGGCTGGCTCAGTAGGTGTTGAATGTTGGTCTCTTACAATGATTTAACAACTAAGCTCTTAAAGCTATAACTTAGAGATTGGACATCTAACCTAAATAGCTATCTTAATCACTATGGAGATGCATTTCACTTTTCAACCTAGGGATGTGAACTTGAAATGGGTCAGTACGATATGTGCACTAAGAACTTCCAAAGTAGCCACGTTCATTCTATAGCTAAGAAAGACATAATGTTGAAGATAAACTGCTAGAAAGGAAATAATAGGAATGCTAAACATCAACCAACAGCTATTCTAAGATCAAGTACATGACATAAAGTAAAAGTTTGGGCAAACAAATAGGAAACTACTCTGTCTACTTTGGCTGCAGGAATAGACATAGAATAGAATTCTAGAGGTTGCAGGAACATTCGATGCCAGATTTAACTAAATGCTTAATAGAAAATGTAACTAAACTGGAGGGTGGAATTCTCACCAAGTGGGCCCCCTTGGATGAGTATTCCCTAAGAGAAATGTAAACTTACAACTTTATTTTATTCATTGGAAAGGATGAGTACAACTGAACAGTATAACTGTATTACCAAAAATTGGATAATGCAAATACAATCTTTGATTAATCAACAATCCCTCAGAAGGAGCATCAGAGTCTTATTTATAGAAGGAAAACTACAAAACTAGCTACCTAGCAAGGCAGTCAACTCCAATAGAATAGGAGGATGCCTCATTATGGAAAACATAGAAAGTGGAAAGGAGGTTACGCATGCAGGGAATCTGGTCAAACGAGTTGCTTCAACGTAGATCTAGCATAATAGTAACTCCTAAATTTGCTCAACAAGTATTTAAGATTAGTTACAAGGTGGTTGTCTTCCCTCCATTTGACATTTGAATGATCACCATGTTTGACTTTTTATGGTAAGCGACCAACCAGCAAAATCTTCCTCTACTTTATGGATGCTGATTATATCTGCATAACAATATTAGTACACACAATAATTGCACATCCATAACAACCTTGGAGTAACATTCATTAACCATATGTAAAATTAACATAGATAGTTCATATAGCATGTTTTTATCATAAAAGAATATAAGAAATGACCTTTGAGGTAATGATATAAAAAGATCAGGATTAAAGTACCAAAGTCCAAGATAACTACAACAAGCGGATAATGAAGTTTAACAAAATTGTGTCATAAACTAGACTCATCACTCTCCCCAACCTAAGACTTTGTTGGTCCTCCAGTAGAGGAAGGGTTATTCTTTTGCTTGGTTAATGCCCTAAAATTAGCAACTACCAATTGTCTTATATCAATTTCTCTGGTGTGTGAGTTAGGATCCCAATAGAACCCTTGCTGCTTATCCGATCTGTTCCATCTCTATCTCTCTTCAGCAATATCATACTAGTAAAATATATAATTTTGCATAGGCCACAATAGGATAGGTGGTTGAAAGATTAAGGGAAGCTAGAATTGCCCCTTTGTCCTCCCAATCTGTATATATCTATCCACTCTTTTACATGCTACAACATAATTCTGTAGAGAGTGAGGCTCTACTTGTTTTAGCTCATCAGACAAACTGTTCCACCTTTGTGTCAAATGTCCCTTCACAGATTCTCCAATAGTGTGTGCAATCTTCTCATATTCTTTGTAAGCTGCTTCTCTTTCAAGAAGGATTTTGTTACCATAGCTTGGCCTATAAAGCATTCTATGCCAATCATTGAAAATGCTTCCTGGATTTCCAGATTTAGCTCTAATGGGCAATGGAGTGCTGAATTCTAATTGCTTATAAGCCCTAAACTGTTGTCCCCAACTAATCTCATTTTGCATCTAGGACATAAATGCCCTCAATTGAACATCCCCAACATGCAACAAGGGGTTCCACTCATGGTCTTGGGACACAACAAAATTATGTAAATAGAATTGACACAACAAATTCTTTATTTATGGAGGAGCAATCCTATAAGCATTGAAAAATTCAAGAGGAGATTCAATAGAAGGCTTCAAACTAGAAACAATCCTTGCTAACTTAAAAGAGAGGTATCTTTACTTTAAATGTAGAGCATAGACTCTTGGGGGAGTCCTGCATTCTAATACCTGAGGCACCAAAATTGCCATATTATCCACTCTCTCTTTTAAAGTTGCAATTTTTGCATTCTTGTCTTTAATCTCTTCATCCTTTAATCTGTGTTTCTCCTTCTTCCATTCTTCTTCTCTCCTCTACATCTCATTCCACAAATTCATGGCTACCATGTGCATTGAAAAATTAGGAGGTCTGTGTATTCCTACCAAAGGCTTTCCTGGCACAGATGGTTGACCTTCATATAGCATAGGCTACAGGGTTTCTGATTGCTCAACCAATTTTGGCTATAGGGTGTCTTGCTGCAGGAACCCCTATTTATCTTCATGTTCTTGTCTCTCAATATGTTCAGCAGCGGCAGCAAGGTCTGCCAGAGTTACATCTGCTACTTCCTCAATTATGTTTTTTTCTACATCATTCACATGCCCCATTGGGGCCTTTATATCCTCAACTGTCACTTCTTCAACCCTAGGGCCTGTCTGCATAGATGCATCAGAGGCAGGCTCAGTAAGTCTTGATTTACTAGGACTCTCATTTTTCTCTTCAACTACAGGAAGAATAGTGTCAACCTTTTGTTTCCTAGAGTGCGGCACCTTCCTTTCTGTGGTTTGCTTTTTGGTTTTACCCTTCTTTATTTCTACCCTTCTCCTCTATGCCCTAGTTTGAATTAAATTGCTAAGAGGAATATCCCCATTGCTAGAATTTGAAGAACTTTCTTTGTCTGCATGCTCTGCTTTAGAAGAGCTAATCTCAATAGCTTGTTTTGTTGTAGGAGGGTTTGCACTGGAAGTTGAAGTTCTTAGAGTAAATTCAATAGAACACACTCTTCTCCTAGTTCTATGATGTTGTGGCACAACCACAAGTCACAAATGGCTTGGTCTTATTTGATTAATATTCAGAAATTCCTCCCAAGTCATATTGGATACATCATGCAAAGACCTTTCGACTAGAAATTTGATCAAACAATGGTGAGAGACAGAATTAGGCCTACCTTTTTGGGTCTTGGCGGCCATGATTGAGAGAAGGTGGTATAACACATTTGGCACATTCATTCTTCTCCCATGCCTCATATGATTCAGCAATTTGAAATGCACAGAATGAAGGTTCGACAGATGAATTTCACAAGTAATGTACTTCACTACATGGATAGCTACCTATTTCCACGGATCAGGAAGAGAGGTTCTTTTGGCTCCCTTCTTGTCTATAGTCAATTGAGGATCACAAGGTTCTATAAATTTGGCCCTAGCTGACCTGGCATCTCTGGAAATAGGGTAATCTTTGCCATCAATGGGTAGACCTATAACTTCTGTAATTCTTTCCTTAGTAGCCAACACCTCCAACCCTATTACCATGGCTTTACCATCAGATAATGTCTAAGCAAATTCTAACGCAACATTTTCATAAAATCCATTTAGCTTCAAGAAATAGTCCATCCATCCACAATTTCTAAATTTAGCCTAGCTAAGTGCATCCTGCAATAATACATCATAGACTATGGGTTCATTCCAAATTAATCCTCCTCCCATTGACTTAGCTTCCTGAATACAATTTCACTGCAAAGCTTTTTTCTGCAAAAAGTTTGAAAACTAACTTCACCTTCCTACAACCCTGTTAAATTTTTAATAACTCATGCTATCTATATTTTCTTTTTGGCTTCTTTTCTCGAAAATGCAAGACAAGGGAGGTACAGGTAGTAATGAATGATCGATGAAGGCTGTCATTTCACACTTGCGAGCCATCACCTCACTCAGGATTCAAATCATTCAATTTTAAAACTTTGCTGACATGCTGGCATAAAGCATATGGATGGACTGACATGTGGACATCATATTAACACTCCCTCCCCAACCTAAATTTGGGCTTGTGTCCACACATGCAGAATGGTGATGTGTGACAGGACAAGGAAGGGAATAATAACATGCTATGAGAAATATCGATATTAATGTACAATAATTAAATGAATGAACCAAAATATAATTAAGAGAGAATTATTAAAGTGTGCACACCTTGATTTGTGGAAGATCGGTTACAAGAATCATGGAGAAAGTACCGGTTAATGCTTAAGAATTTATTGAGCAATGAATGAAAGTGGAGTGGGCTAAAGTGAGATGGAATGATGTGTAATCAATACACGTGATGGAAGAGAGAAGAATGGATATGGTTGGGTGGATGGGAGAAGAACTGAAAGAGTGGACTCCCAGAAATGTGGAATTCTTTATTATGACAAGTGTCGTACCTTGGTTATCCAGAAGGAGGGACACTAGGTCCACCACCTTTGGTTGTAGGAAGTTCAGGAGTTGCATGCTGAGTGAATTGTTGCAGGAATTCTTCTTTGGAGGTTGGCTTGTGATATAACCTGAGTCGATGACCATTGACTAATAGCTTAAATCTGATAGGGTCAATAGTAGTAAGTTGAACAGTACCATTGGAAAAAACTTCAGCAACCTCATATGGTCCTAGCCACCTTGTCTATAATTTTCTTGCATTATCCTGATACCTTGAGTCATAAAGCAAAGCCTAGTCACCAGACTAGAATTTCTTATCTTTAATGTATTTGTCATGCCACATTATTCTCTGATTCTACACCACTTCTATATGATGTTAAGCTACTTTTCTCATCTCATCCAAAGCATTGAGCTGCATGATTCTTTCTTTTTGTGCCCTAGATAGATCCATCCCCAAGTCAAGTGCAATCTGAAGAGTTTTATGTTCAAATTTAATAGGCATCATGGTTGTTTTGCCATATAGTAACTCAAAAGGAGTGAAGCTAGTAGTTGTTTTCCAGGTTGTCCTATAGGCTCAGACAGCTTATGGTAGCCTATTGCCCAATCCTTCATATGGACAACCATAGTTTTGGTCAAAATAGCTTCTATTTCTCTGTTAGTCACCTCAACTTGGCCATTAGCCTGAGGGTGATAAGGAGTAGATTTCTTGTGCCTTATGTTGTACTCCTATACTAGTGTTGCAACTAGAGTTGAGGTGAATTAGGCTCCTTGATCAGTCACTAATTCTCTGGGAATTCCATATCGTGTAAAGATTTCCTCATAGAGAAATTCTGCAACCTTACTATCTCTTCCATGCTTCATGGCCTTAACTTCTACCCATTTAGTTACATAATCACTGCACACTAAGATAAAGGATTTACCACTAGATGGAGGATCAATGGGTCCTACAAAATCTAATCCCCACTTATCAAATGGAGTAATCACAAGTTGAGGATAAAGGGGCATCTCATCAGATTTTGTTGGCCATCCCATCCTTTGACAACTATCACATTTCTTGGTATATCTTGCTGCATCCTTGTAGAGTGTAGGCCAGTAATAACTTGCATTCAAAATCTTCATTATTGTTTGCTTTGCTGCAAAATGTCATATGTTTCATCTTCTCTTACACATCTCCTCATCACATTATTTGGTCCAATGTAGAACAAACATCCAGTAATCCATGAAAAAGGAAAAGATTTTTCAATGAGTACCCTTCTTTCCTTAGGAGAGAAGTGAGGAGGGACTCATCCTATTACCAGGTAATTGGCTGTGTCAGCATACCAGGGTGTTTGCACAGTGAGTGAAAACAAATGTTCATCAGGAAAAGAGTCATCAATGATTTGGTTATCCTCTTATGTAGTCATTCTTGAAAGAAAGTCTGCAACCACATTGGCCTTCCCTAGTTTATCCACAATAGTGATGTCAAATCCCGGCATTAGCAACACCCATCTTGCTAATTGACCATATATGAGAGGTTTGTTCATGAGATACCTAATGGCTGCATGATTTGTGTGCACAAAGATTTGATAACCGATTATGTAGTGCCTAAATTTATTAAGTGCATAGATGACTGCTAGCATTTCCTACTCTGTTACTGTATAGTTGAACACATCACCCTGTAAGTTTTTTCTAATAAAATAAATAGCATGCTCAATGAATCCTTCTTTTTGGCCTAAAACTAATCCTATGGCATAATCTGATGCATCAGTATGAATGTGGAAAGGAAGTTCCCAATTGGGGCCTTTAAGTACAGGAGCATGGGTTAAGGCTATCTTTAAATCAGAAAATGCTTTATCACAGTCTTCATTCCACTGAAATTCAGCATCCTTTGTAAGAAGAGTATATAATCAGGATGCCATTTTGCTGAAATCTTTGATGAAACATCCATAATACCCTGCATGACCCAAGAAGCTTCTGACATCCCTTTTCTTTGCAGGAATGGGTAGATTGATGATGACTTCAATCTTTACTAGGTCTACCTATATTCCTTTTGGAGAAATGTAGTGGCCAAGTAGTACTCCTTCCTACATCATCATGAAGCAATTTGTACTATTTAAGGATACACTGTGGTCTTCACATCTTTCCAACATTTTGCCTAAGTTTGGTAATGCCTCTTCAAAAGTAGTACCATAAGTAATGAAATCATCCATATAGATTTCCATACAATCATGTGAGATATCAGAAAATATGGTAATGACTGCTCTTTGGAAAGTTGCAGGTACATTGCATAAGCCAAATGGAAGTACTAAGTAGGCATATGTCCCCCAAGGACAGGTAAATGTTATTTTCTTTTGATCTTCAGGTGCAATCTGAATCTGATTATAACTGCTGAATCCATCCAAAAAGGAAAAGTACTACTTTCCTGCAAGTGAGTCCAATACTTGGTCTATGAAAGGAAGTGGAAAATGATCCTTTTTGGTGGCAGAATTTAATTTTCTACAATCAATATAGACTCTCCATTTTCCTCCCTTCTTGGGCACAAGAACCAGAGGAGAAACCTATTGGCTATCTAAGATTGGGTAGATAAATCCTGCATCTAATAGCTTCTGCTATTCCTCTTTGACAATTTCTCTTAGTGCATGGTTAGTTCTCCTTTGTGGTAGTCTTACTGGTGTACAATCTTCCTTTATGTAAATCCTATGGGTGCATAATGTAGGATCCAATCCTTTCATGTCATGATAATCCCATGCAAAAGCATTTTTATGTTTCTTTAACAAATTTGTCAAGGACAACTATTGTGCTTGCGTCAAGTTGCTATTAATATTGAGATATCTTTCTTCTGAAATTTCCACTTGAGTTGTGAAGTCAACCATAGTTACTTCATTAATGCTAGGTACCTTAATTTCTTGTGGAAGCAATGTATGTAACATACCTAATGCTGTAGGAAAAATTGGAACAAGTATCCTCGCTGGATCAGTAGAATGAGAGGATGATGCTTCCTCTACTTCACAATGATTTTGAATTATATTAGACAACACCTCCTCCTCTCCTTGAAGCTACAAGAAAGAACTTCTGCCAATCATCATAAGCTGCTCCACAAAATTAGCTTCCTCCACCTCTTCACCAACACAAGGCCAAATAGGATTATCCATCTCATGAGATTGTTGTGTAGGACGGTAAAGAACAAGTGTTTTAGTACTTCCCCCATCAAAGATGGTCATGTCTCCGAACTGGCACCCAATATAAGCATCTATTGTGGCTAACCACAGCCTTCCCAAAATGATGGGGTATCCTCCCAATGTAGCTTTAGGAGAAAGTATCATGAAATCAACTAGATATTCCCATGAGTCCAGGGATACCACAAGATCCTTGACTATCCCATCAGGTTTAACAGTAGAGCTATCAGCAAGCTGTAGGACAGTAGGAGTTGGTTGCATGTTTGCAACATTCAGTTGTTGCAGAATATCCTTTGTCATTACATTTATGGCTGCTCCAAGATCAATCAGACCATTTCTGATTTGGATTCCATTTATAATAACTCCTACCATAGGACTTCTTGGATCATTATATTTGGGAATAGTCACTTTTCCAAGCATGATGTTAGCCAACTGACCCACCACATGAACCATAGTGGGGTCTTTCCTTTTTCTGCCTGGCTTCTTAAGGCATGTTTCTTTAATTTTTTGCCAGATATATGAACATATTTTATGGCTTGAAATAGAGGGATCTTGATAAATACATGTTTAAATTGCTCTAGAATGTCAAAGGTGGGTTCCTCTTCTACTACCTTTTGTTTTATAGTTTCTAACCTTTGTGGAAATGGTGGTTCTTGGGCAGTTTGTTTAACTGTCATTGGTTCAGGATTTTTAGGTACATTTGATTGAATGGGGATTTTGATAGGTTTCACTTCTTCCTCAGAAAGCTTAGTAATAATGGGTCTTGAAGGAGCCTCCAAGGTAGTTCCTGAATGCAAATGTATATCACTTACATTCACAACATATGTAGGGAATTGGTTTGGATCAGCAGAATGTACTGGCAGTTGTTGTGGTCTATTATTTGGGTTAGGTGAGGGTTGAGCTGGTAATTGAGTAGGTTTAGGTGTATTTGAATTGGAGCTAGCAGGTGGAGGCATTATAGAAGACTGTTGGGGCTGAGGAGGTGACTGCATGTAATTAGTGGTTTGATTTGGCCATTGTTGTCGTCCTCTCCATTGAGATGTTTGCTGCCAATTTCCTGGATGACTACCAATTTCCTGGAGGCTGCTGCCAATGGGGTGTAGAGTTTTGGTAATTTAGCCATGTATTTTGAGGGTTGTTCCAAGGCTAAGGTGGATATCCTCCATGACTAGATGGGAATGGTTGTTGGCATTGGTTACCAGATGCATAAGTATTAAAATGTGGTCTAGCATATGATAATGGATCTAGTGACATACCTTGTCTTAGAGCCCATGGCCTCCTTTGTGCAACATAGAAGACTTGATACTCTTCAACTTGTATTGGCTTGAACACAGGTGGAATCTGCTTACTGTCAAGGCTAGCTATCATGTTGCATCTGCGGTCCCTCTTCTTTTGTCTATAATGAGGACAATATTATGCCAACATTACCTTAGCATCTTCATGCTTCTTCTTTGCTTGGATTGTGTCCAACTGGGTGGCCATATTATTTATAATATCTTGCTTAAAATTAGATAGCAAGTGGCTTATCTCCATCCTTAAAACTCCATTGGTAGAGATTTTTCCCATAAGGGAATGGTAACCTCTTCCTTTCTTCATGGCTGCTCAAGAATAATTTTGGCACAACTTCTTGATATCATCCCAAGACACTTGGGTAATATCTCCTCCTCCCATTAAATCCAAGACATCTGTGAAATGCTCACTTATTCCCCTGAGGAAGAGCAGTTTTTGAGAGTTCTCATTGAGTGCATGATTGGGAGACTTTTGTAAACAAAACAAGAACCTTGACATGTAATCCTCCAAACTTTCATCTTCTTTCTGCTACATTCTAAAAATATCATTTCCTCTCATATCCACACTCCTACAGTAGTCTTTATATTTCTAAAGAAATTTATCTTTCATTTCTTCCTAGGTATTGATAACATCACTACCTAGACTCATAAACCACCTTAATGTAGCCTCTTTCATGGTAGTAGGAAACAACTTAAGTTTATGAGCATCAGTAGTGTAGTCATAGCTTCTGCAGAGGATATCAAATTCAAACAAGAAGGTGTCTAGGTCCTCTATTGCAAGTCAATAGAACTTGGGGAGAGCTAAACCATGTATGTTCTTTAGATTATCCACTTCATTTTGATGAGCAATCAGAAATGGAAACATTGGTTGATTAGGTATGTTTTGGGCAGCCATGACTGCTTGACCTATTATCAAGGCAAATGGATTTTCAACTAGGTTTGGGGTATTCTGTTCTTCAGAGGATATTTCAGAACTATTCAAATTAGGGAATGCATCAAGGAAAGGATTTACTTCTACTTCTTTTGCTAGGTAATTTGAATCATTAGGAAGGAATCTCCCTAAAACATCTCTTCTCCTACCTCTATGCATGCAAGATACTCAGTATCAACCACCTCTCATACAAAAAATGTTGATGGGTTGTAGATGGTTTCTTCCTGACTAAAACACATTTTAAGGGAAAAACTGCAAGGAATAATACTAAAGATGACTCCAAAGATCTTCTTAGTTTGACACCATCCCTGGCAACGATGCCAACAAATGTTGGTCTCTTATAATGATTTAACAATTGAGCTCTTAAAGCTGTAACTCAGAGATTGGACATCTAACCTGAATAGCTGTCTTAATCACTATGGAGATGCATTTCACTTGTCAACCTAGGGACATGAACTTGAAATGGGTCAGCATGGTATGTGTAGTAAGAACATCCAAAGTAGCCACGTTCATTCTATAGCTAAGAAAGACATAATGTTGAAGATAAACTGCTAGAAAGGAAATAACAGGAATGCTAAACATCAACCAATAGCTATTCTAAGATCAAGTACATGATAGAAAGTAAAAGTTTGGGCAAACAAATAGGAAACTACTCTGTCTACTTTGGCTGTAGGAACAGACATAGAATAGAATTCTAGTGGCTGTAGGAACATTCAATGCTTTGGCTGCATTTCTCCTTCTTCCATTCTTCTTCTCTCCTCTACATCTCATTCCACAAATTCATGGCTACCATGTGCATTGAAAAATTAGGTCTTTGTATTCCTACCAAAGGCTTTCCTGGCACAGATGGTTGACCTGATATAGCATAGGCTGTAGGGTTTCTAATTTCTTAGCCAATTCTGGCTACAAAGTGTCTTACTATAGGAACCCCTATTTGTCTTCATGTTCCTATCTCTCAATATGTTCAGTAGTGGCAGCAAGGTCTGCCAGAGCTACATCTGCTGCTTCATCAATTATGTTTTTTTCTACATCATTCACATGCCCCATTAGGGCCTTTGTATCCTTAGCTGTCACTTCTTTAACCCTAGGGCTTGTCTGTGTAGACGCGCCGGAGGCAAGCTCAGTAGGTCTTGATTTACTAGAAGGACTCTCATGTTTCTTTTCAGCTACAGGAAGAATAGAGTCAGCCTTCTATTTCCTAAAGTGTGGCACCTTCCTTTCTGCGGTTTTCTTTTTGCTTTTACCCTTCTTTATTTCTGCCCTTCTCCTCTATGCCCTAGTTTGAATTAAATTGCTAAGAGGAATATCCTCATCATCAGAATCTAAAGAACTTTCTTGGTCTGCATGCTCTGCTTCAGAATAGCTAATCTCAATAGCTTGTTTTGCTATAGAAGGGTTTGCACTGGAAGTTGAAGTTCCTAGAGTAGCTTCAACAAAACACACTCTTCTCCTAGTTCTATGATGTTACGGCACAACCATAGGTTGCAAATTGCTTGGTCTTATTTGATCAATATTCAGAAATTCCTCCTAAGTCATATCAAACACATTATGCAGACACCTTTCAACTAGTAATTTGATCAAACAATGGTGAGAGATAGAATTAGGCCTACCTTTTTGCATCTCAGTGGCCATGGTTGAGAGAAGGTGGTATAGCACATTTGGTACATTCATTCTTCTCCCATGCCTCATATGATTCAGTAATTTGAAATGCAAAGAATGAAGGTTTGACAAATGACCTTCACAAGTAATCTACTTCACCACATGGACAGCTACCTATTTCCACGGCTCAAGCAGAGAGGTTCTTTTGGCTCCCTGCTTGTCTATAGTCAATTAAGGATCACCAGGTTCTTTAAATTTGGCCCTAGCTGACCTGGCATCTCTAGCAATAGGATAATCTTTTCCATCAATAGGCAGACTTATAACTTCTGCAATTCTTTCCTTAGTAGCCAACACCTCCAACCCTCTTACCATGGCTTTACCATAAGACAATGTCTGAGCAAATTCTAATGCAACATTTTCATAAAAACCATTTAACTTCAAGAAATAGTCCTGTATACGCCTAAAAATGACATGATTCATCCTAAATAAATATTCTAAATATTTATTCCATTCTTCTATCAATTAAATAAATATTCTAAATTTATTTAATCGATTCACTGTTCCATAATTAAATAAATTCAATTTATTTAATTAAAATTCTTCTAAGTGTCCTACACAATTAAATAATCATAAATTATTTAATTAATCCTAATTCCTCTATCCTAAGTTCTAAATTCAAAAATCCACCTCACCTTTACACCTCACCTTTTCCACCTCACCTTGTCCACCTCATCAGGTTGCACATGTAATTAAATATATTTAATATTTAATTACCTATTTTTCTCTCACCCACATGGCCTATTTCTTCTCAAATCAGAAGTTAGTTAACTAATCAATCAAATCTGTTAACTAATTAGTCATTTGAGTTCACTGGTCAATCTATTCTGTTGACTCCTCAATCAACCCAGTTCACTGGTCAATCAATTCAGTCAATCCCATAATCCACTCTTCTAACTGATCAATCAAGTCTGTTAACTGTTCAGTCAATGGAGTTAACTCTCCAATCAATTTTGTCACATCTCCTCTTTCATGATGGAGCTGGGACACTTGTTACATTTCTACTGGTTGCACATTCCTCAACCATCCTCAGCCGTTGATCTTCATATCTCCTCTCAACCGTTGATTCCCATTCTTCCAAGTCTATAAATGAAGCTTCATCCCTCCACTCTATTCATCCAGGCTTTTGACATCGATACTCTGCAGAAATATCACCAGCGCACCTTTGGCACCCTTTTGTCATCCACAAGCTTGAGATCACATAGTTGCATTGGAGCTCATCTTCATTGCATATCACCATAGCCGTTCACTGTCGACTTCCTACAAACAGCTAAAAAGATTGCACTCTCTAAGAGCTCATCTCATCTGCAAAAGGACGATCTGTGATAGGCAAACAACAGAAGTTTCGAAACGGGAGAGGTTTGCACTATGTTTGTTCATTGCTTCGTTTATTGAATCCTTCTTGTTCTATTCTGTTGATGTTTGGGTCTTGTTTAATTCATTTGATTGATCACCATTTTACCCTTCTGCCTTCTTCTCGTCCAATCTCCCGAGGGGGCATCCTGTCGTTAAACTTGTACCAGGGGCAAACTGGGGCATGTATCATCATCAGACTATCAACTTCTTTGAAGCAACGCTGTAAATTGCATTGCATCAAAGAGGGGCAAAATGTATACGCCTAAAAATGACATGATTCATCCTAAATAAATATTCTAAATATTTATTCCATTCTTCTATCAATTAAATAAATATTCTAGATTTATTTAATCGATTCACTGTTCCATAATTAAATAAAATCTATTTATTTAATTAAAATTCTTCTAAATGTCCTACACAATTAAATAATCATAAATTATTTAATTAATCTAAATTCCTTTATCCTAAGTTCTAAATTAAAAAATCCACCTCACCTTTACACCTCACCTTTTCCACCTCACCTTGTCCACATCATCAAGTTGCACATGTAATTAAATATATTTAATATTTAATTACCTTATTTTCTCTCACCCACATGGCCTATTTCTTCTCAAATCAGAAGTTAGTTAACTAATCAATCAAATCTGTTAACTAATTAGTCATTTGAGTTCACTGGTCAATCTATTCTGTTGACTCCTCAATCAACCCAGTTCACTGGTCAATCAATTCAGTCAATCCCATAATCCACTCTTCTAACTGATCAATCAAGTCTGTTAACTGTTCAGTCAATGGAGTTAACTCTCCAATCAATTTTGTCACATCTCCTCTTTCAAGATGGAGCTGGGACACTTGTCACATTTCTACTGGTTGCACATTCCTCAACCATCCTCAACCATTGATCTTCATATCTCCTCTCAACCATTGATTCCCATTCTTCCAAGTCTATAAATGAAGCTTCATCCCTCCACTCTATTCATCTAGGCTTTTGACATCGTTACTCTGCAGAAATATCACCAGCGCGCCTTTGGCACCCTTTTGTCATCCACAAGCTTAAGATCACATAGTTGCATTGGAGCTCATCTTCATTGCATATCACCATAGCCGTTCACCGTCGACTTCCTACAAACAGCTAAAAAGATTGCACTCTCTGAGGGCTCATCTCATCTGCAAAAGGACGATCTGTGATAGGCGAACAACAGAAGTTTTGAAACGGGAGAGGTTTGCACTATGTTTGTTCATTGCTTCGTTTATTGAATCCTTCTTGTTTCACTATTCTGTTGATGTTTGGGTCTTGTTTAATTCATTTGATTGATCACCATTTTACCCTTACATTTTTGGCGCCCACCATTCAATTTTATGTTTTTTACAAATTTTTGTAGTAAAAATTTGTGTTTCTCTAAACCCCATTGTTGAGTTTTGTAAGGATCTATCAAAAGGTGACCTCCTAGGCTGAAACTGACATCACCAACGTGCTCAGAAGGGTCGAAAACCTTAGAATCACCTGTTAATTCACAAAAATTAGAGACTGTGATTTTTTTGAGGGTGCATCCTTTTATCCAGCGGTCCAAAGGGTGCTTCCGCAGGGTGCATTGCTTTATCCAGCGGTCCGAAGGGTGCTTCCGCATCCTTTTATCCAATTGTCCGAAGAGTTTTTTTTTGTAGGGTGCATCCTTTTATCCAGTGGTCCAAAGGGTGCTTCCACAAGGTGCATCGCTTTATCCAGCGGTCCAAAGGGTGCTTCCGCAGGGTGCATCACTTTATCCAGCGGTCCGAAGGGTGCTTCCATGTCCTTTTATCCAACTGTCCGAAGAGGTTTTTGCAGGGTGCATCCTTTTATCCAGCGGTCCGAAGAGTGCTTCTACAGGGTGCATCCTTTTATCTAGCGGTCCAAAGGGTGCTTCCATAGGGTGCATCGATTTATCCAGCGGTCCAAAGGGTGCTCCCGCATCCTTTTATCCAACTGTCCTAATAGCTTTTTCGCAAGGTACATCCTTTTATCCAGCGGTCCGAAGGGTGCTCCCACAAGGTGCATAGTTTTATCCAGTGGTCCGAAGGGTGCTTCTTCATCCTTTTATCCAATGGTCCAAAGGGTGCTTCTGTAGGGTGCATTGTTTTATCCAGCAATCCTCTATCCTGCCTTCTTCTACATGTCATAAGGGTGGTATCTTTTTCTTTTTGCCATAATAGGAGCATACGAACTCGTAATCTCACAAATAAACACTCGTTGGAAAGGTAATTCTGTGAACTTCACAATGGAGTAGGTTTGATCAAGTGATTTTATTATTTTGTCAGCTATTTTTACAGTCAAAGTTCAGCTATCTTTCCAAGCTTAAATCTAACATTTCTTCTTGAAAACTAATGATTTATCTGTGCAGCTTGACTTAAACACTTGTCAAAGAAAGGAGGAAAGAAACTTCTGATATATCTTCTATAGGGTTGAGAGCTGGATAGTTTTATTTTCCTTAACACACACATCATAGTTTAACTAGGGGGAAAGTAAAACAACTTGCATACAATTTTCATCTAGTACTAATTAGGAAGGAGTAACCCATTGTTCATGCAACTTGCATACAATTTTCATCTAGTTCTAATTAGGAAGGAGTAACCCATTGTTCATGCAACTTGCATTCAAATCCTCACCTAGTTCTAATTAGGGAGGAAGTAACTGGATTATTTCTTGCTTGCATTGCAAACACCTTCCAAGTTATTGCTATCTAAAGATTAAAATTGAACTCATCAATGATCTTGAAGTTAAAATGAACCATTGCTATATCGTGAGACCTGAATTTCAAAGTTAACAATCTTGTGCTACGCGGTTTAAGAATTGAACTCACTACTACTTTTTGAAGTTAAAATGAACCATTGCTATATCGTGAGACCTGAATTTCAAAGTTAACAAACTCATGCTACGCGGTTTAAGAATTGAACTCACTACTGCTTTCTGGGATTTAAAACTGAACCACTGCTATATTGCTGAATCACTTCAAAGTTTTGTTTGAGTAGATTAGCCCATTTAGTTTTTCACTTTTAACTAGGGTGGATTAATCAGTGTATTCTGTGCTTGCGAATGACAATAGGCTTATGCTCTCCCCTCTTCTGGGTGATCAGAGTGCCAGACTTGTCATTCTATCTGTTTAACCTTTAAGAGGGGCCTGCCCTTGGATGCACGCTTGTCCAAGTGGGAATGACCCTGAGTGGTAACAGCCTAACGCCAAGCCCTACCAAGCCACTTAAAATAAATTGTGCTTGAGGTGAAAACTTCCTGCAACAAGTGCTATTATGTTACACCGACGGCCAACCTCCCCCAAAACCCTCTTAGGCGCAACCCTATGAGGTTGGGAGACTCCATAATGGAGAGTAGCGTCGCGGCACGTATAACCACTTGAATGGTTGCTCGAATTAAATACCTCTTGTTTTAGTAGCCCAAATCCCTTGTAATCCATTTCTCGCCTAGGATTTTGTGCTTGCTTTTGTCCAAAATAGAGTCAAAAAAATTATAAAAACAATGAAAAACTACAAAATATTCTTTGTGCTTGCTGTGTTTTCTTGCTATTGAATTCATAATATCAGATCAGGAAGACCTTTTCTAGCCAAAAAATACCAAAAACAGAAGAAAAACTAAAAATTTTGCAAAAACTTCAGAGCTGCGCATTTACACATTTTTGCTGCGCATTTACAGACTTGCTGCACTTTTATAATGACTTGCTACGCATATACTCTTTTTACTGCGCATATATGCACTGTTGCTGCGCATATATAATTCACCAGATCGGCGCATTTACTGCGACTTACAGCGCATTTGTCCATTTCTGCTGCACATCTGTTTCTGCGCATATGCGACAGTGAGCACTTGCCCTATTTTTGAGGAGAAATTTTCACCTGATCAACACACCCATTTCAGCCTAGTTTCACTTTTCGAGATCAGAGTCAACCTTGTAGTCATTCTCCATCCATTTCACCCAACTCTTTCTCTTTCGTCCATTGTCCCACTCACTTTCGGTCCACATCACTCTTGTCCCAAAGTCAGCCTATCCCATATCGATTCGGCATAAGGCCTTCTTCGTTTCATTAGTGAATTCACATAAGCCTAGTAGGTCACAGTACCTTTGCTAGTAGTCTTGTTGAACAACTAAGCCCTACACAGTAAGACTGGTATCGACTACCCTTGCTAGTGGCTAGAGTCTTGTGTCAACCGTCTTACTTGAAGTCATTAAGCGAGAGAATCCTTTGTCCAAGTCTTATCCTAGGTATCCCATTCATTATAGTCTCGGTCGGCACCTTGCCCAAATTTCTCATCCTGGTCCACTTCACCCCACCCCGCATTGCATGGTTCTTACTCGATCCCAGTACAACAGACAAATTGAAATGGCCGACTCATCTGATCACCTTCTCCCACCACGTGATGGTGAAGAAGAGATCTCTCATGAAGAATGAGTGGCGCACATGCAAGATAGAAAATTCCAACGCGTCGTAGAGAAGATGATCCTTGAAGACCCCCATAAGTATTTCCATCATCTTGCTAGTCTCAGAATCAAACTCCCCGCAGACTTTGACATTAGCTCCATCATGGAAAATGCAAACAATGATCATGAGAGGGGCACAAATGACACAGTCCCACATGTGCATGAGGGAGGTACAAATGACACGGTTCCCCATACAAATGAGAGAGGAAAGCAACCCGTAGATCCAACTACTCCTATGACAGACGTGAGACAACAAATCGAAAGTCTAAAGCTCGAGATATCCAACCTTAAGACCGGTACAAGTTCTAAGAACTACTCTTTGGAAGATATAGCACCATACCCCTTTGACAGAAATTTGATCATGAAACCATTCCCCTATCAGTTCGGAGTTCTAAAATTTGACAAATATAAAGGGAAGGGGGACCCTAGAGATCATATCAGGGAATTCACTGCAGCATGTTTAGAAGTAGCTCACAACGAGACCTACTTAATGAGACTATTCCCGCGATCTTTAGGTGGTCAAGCTATGGAGTGGTTCTCGCGTCTCCCACCAGGAATTAAAACTTTTGATGAACTTGTCAATAAATTTATAACGCACTTCTCTTACAACATAGAACACGAGGTATCTATGCTAGATCTATGCAACACCAAATAGAAGGGTGGTGAGTCATTCGCCGCCTTCCTACAACGATGGAGACAGCTAGCTAGTAAGTGTTCTTACGATATGCCTAAGAAGCAGCTATTGGAAATGTTTGTCCACAATCTAAACACTGATCTTAGCTATCAGATTCAGATACAATGCCCTACCTCGTTCGCCAAAGTCATTGAAATGGGCCTCTTCATTGAAAAAGCTATGATCACTAAAGGAACTCTCAAGCTCTACAAGGACACACCTCCTTCCAATTACACAACAGATAAATCAAAGTTTTGGACCAAGAACAAGAATGTGGTCAATGATGGCGTAGTGGATGCCAAGGTGGCAGCCCCTAAGCAACAACCCATATTCACTCTTAAGGGAGAAGCAAATACCGGTGCACTCAAAAAACCACCCCCTCGGGAACCTAGACCTTGGTTCAATTCAAATCCAAGGAGAAAATTCACGCCGTTGGGGGAATCTCAAGAGTCTGCTCTCAGGAAGTTGTTGGCTAACAATGAAATTTCTCTACCGCCAACAAGTGACTATGAGCCTATCGTCAAACCTCCCTATTGGAAGGACACAGATTATTGTGAGTATCATCGAGGACGGGGGCACACGACTAACAATTGCATCCGCCTCAAGAATGTCATATAGGATATACTGGATCAAAATCAGGGAGGGACACAATAGCATACCTCCAATGAATCTCATGTGGCCTACCGGGATCCTCTTCTAAACTACAACCGACCGTATAACAATAATCGCAACAATGGCCACAACAGCAACAATGGTCACAACGGCAACAACTCCAATGGCCATAACAATAATGACAACAATCGCAACAGGCCAAACTAGAACAGTGGGTCGAGTAATGCTAACTATGCAAGCTTTCCCTTTGAGTACACCATTAACTGCATTTCTGAGCATGTTCCGCAAGTCAACGTCATATCCCCCAACCAACAACCAGGACCTAACAGAATTGGTTGTAGTATAATTACCCGCAGTGGTAGAGTCACGATCAACACCACTCCTCCAAGGTCATCACCATCTCCGTCCAACTCCCGCCCATATAATGTCATCGACCAATTGCAAAAAACTCCGGCTCACATTTCTATATTAGAGCTCTTGCGTCTATCTCCTTCTCATAAGGAGATTCTTGAGAAAGCCTTAGTGGAAACTACTGTCCCCACTAACCTAGCCCAAGAAAAGTTTCAAACCATGGTGGGTAATTTGACATCCTCCACTTCCATCTCATTTACAGAGCAAGATGACCTTTCCATATCTCAACCCCACAACACTCTTCTACACATTGTCGCATTCGTGCACAAGCACCGCATCAAGAGGGTTCTCATTGATGGGGGCGCCAGTCTAAATATTTGCACGTTGAAGCTAGTCCTTGCACTGGGGTTCTCTGAACAGGCAGTAGATCCAAGATGGAAAATTACTATCAAAGCCTATGACGAGGAGGAACGAACCACAAAGGGCACGGTTGTCCTACCCATTCAAGTGGGACCGGTAATTAAAGATGTGGTGTGCCAAGTCCTTGATCGGGAGCTTGCTTACAATATTCTACTAGGGAGACCATGGATCCATGCCATGAAGGCTGTCCCCTCCACCTACCATCAATGCATAAAGTTCCCACACGATGGCAAGCAGGTCACCATACAAGGCGACCTCGACCCCTACCAACATTGCAATTCATTCCAAGCAAAATCTGAATGCGTCATTCCCAACAATAGAGCCTACATTTCCCCTACTCCGCAACAAGACCATACTGCCGAGGCTTCCTCCTCGAGGCCCAAACCGCTGAAACTTACCATAAAAGAAAATGGCATGGGGGAGTACTCCATTGAGCACAACCTCAACCTTGCCACCATGCCTTTGTCTCCTCGCTCCTTTGGCAAACCCAAGCATCAACCTAGGCATTTTCCAAAGCCATCTGCTCCTCCTACAACTCCTGCAAATCCCTTTGTAAAATGGGGGACCTTATCTGATGAGACAGAGGAGCGAGATCTCCTACAATGGCTTTATGCTGAAGAGGAAAACACACCCCAAGAGCCGCTTAGACTCCCTACAGAACTCTATGGACAGGGTGAAACCATTTTGCACAGGATGGGATACGAAGGACAAGGCCCCATAGGCCTCAGAAAAGAAGGAATCGTTGAACCTATCCAACCTTCTTCACCCTCTTCGGCCAGAAACACAACTGGCCTAGAGTACAAAGGTAAAGGTAAAGCCAAAGAAAATGCCTGCCTAGTGGAGACAATTCAAACACTCCAAGTGGATAGTGACACAGATTCAGATGAGTCAAATGAGTATGAGTGGGACGAGCTAACAGAGCACTCCTACGATGACAAGGAGATTGACACCATCCAAACTCTCAGCCCCTACCATGAGGGACAGACGCAACGGGACAGACCACTGGAGTCTGATTTGCCCCTCCCCGAGATTATGGCTATCGAGGAAAGTTTCGATTCCATTGCGATAAACAACCTGGAAGAAAGTACCACCCAGAACACTACCCCCGCCAGTGCCCATAACATTTCCATTCACAACATTAATGAATCAGATCTCTCATCCGACTCCCTTCCCCTCTTACACCCTGAGCTTATTGACTGGGATCTGCAAGGAATCCCTCAATTAGATATGTTCCAGAATGATGATGCTTACATTGACTATATGGAACTTAGAGATCACTAACCAAAAGGAGATCATAAAGCTGGTTTCGCTATCGAACTCAATACAGTGGCTTACTTCGGGGAGGGTGCCAAGCCTTCTAGTCGCGAAAATATCAAAATAAAAAATGGATCTGACGGTGAAAACTGCCGGGCGGCAGTGTCAGATCATAAAACAGTAAAAAGAAAGGACGTATTAGAAGGTGAAAACCCAACTGTGGCACCTGAGGATGGAACGCTTGACACCCTCCCTAGCAATATGTATCAGGAACGGTCACAGATTGTGGTGGAGCCAACAGAGCCAGTGAATATTGGAACCGAAGAATAGCCTAAGATTATCCACTTCGCAAAATCTCTCACACCACCTGAGAAAACCAGGTTTGTACCATTCTTTAAGAAGAAGAGAGGTAGCTTTGCTTGGTCATATGCTGACATGCCAGGTTTAGACCCGAACCTGATTCTGCATCATTTGCCATTGGATCCAGGGGTGAAGCCCGTAAAGCAGAAATTGAGAAAGATGCATCCCCATATAGCCCTTTTGGTCAAGGAAGAACTCAAGAAATTGCTAGATGTGGGGTTCATCAGAGCCATAGATTACCCTGAATGGATATCTAATATTGTGCCGGTGTCTAAACCAGATGGCAGGGTTCGACTATGCAACGATTTTAGAGAATTAAACAAAGCATGCTGCAAGGATGACTTTCCATTGCCTAACATCGATATCATAGTCGACCTTACTGCAGGGCATACAATGCTGTCACTCATGGACGGATTCTCCGGGTATAACCAAATCAAAATAGCACCGGAGGACCAGCACAAAATAGCTTTCACTTGTCCATGGGGTACCTTTTGCTGGAATGTCATGCCGTTTGGGCTGAAAAATGCAGGTGCTACATATCAGCAGGCCATGACAACCATATTCCATGACATGATGCATGTGACCATGGAGGATTATGTTGACGATATATTAGCCAAATCTCTCACAAGGGACTCACACCTAGATAGCCTAGAGAAAGTCTTTCAACAGTTGGATCAATTCCAAGTCAAACTGAATCCGAAGAAGTGTGTGTTTGGGGTAACATTGGGCAAGCTGCTAGGCTTCATTGTGTCAGCAAACGACATAGAAGTAGACCCGGCCAAGGTCAAAGCAATAATGGACATGCCACCGCCCAAGACTCTAACACAGTTGAGATCCTTACAGGGCAAGCTGCAGGCCATCCGAAGGTTCATCTCACAGTTGGCAGACAAGTGCCAACCTTTCAGCCACCTCCTACATAAGAATATTCCTTTTAAATGGGATGAGCGGTGTGAAGAGGCATTCAACAAGCTAAAGGAGTACCTTATGAACCCTCCTATACTCATGCCTCCGATCCAAGGAAAACCTTTGATTCTCTACATTTCTGCTACACCTACTGCTCTTGGGGCTCTCCTAGCGCAGCAAGACTATGAGAACAAGGAAAGAGCTGTATACTACATCAGTCGAACCTTAGTGGGCTACGAGTTACAATACTCACAGGTAGAACGATCATGCCTTGCGGTGGTTTTTGCTTCACAAAAACTCTGACACTACATGTTGGCACATCCTGTCAAACTCATTGCCAAAATTGACCCACTAAAGTATCTTCTCAGCAAAGCAGCTCTCACAGGTCGACTAGCAAAGTGGGTTATGCTTCTTTGTGAATATGATATAGAATATGTGGATAAAAAAGCCATCAAAGGGAAAATCATAGCTGACCAACTGGCCGAGGCACCATTACAGGACACTTCACCAATGCAGTTTGAGTTTCCCGATGAGTCTTTATTCACTCTGTCAACAGCTCCTTGGAAACTCTACTTCGACGGGTCTTACACCAACCACAGATCGGGGGCAAGTATCCTGTTTATTACTGCCCAAGGCAACACAATTCCAAAGTCCTATAGGTTGTTATTTCCATGCACTAACAATATAGCGGAATATGAAGCCTTGGTAATTGGTCTCAAGATGGCCACTGAGTGGAAAATCCAAGCACTATGTGTCTACGGTGATTCTCAGCTTATCATAAATCAGGTCAACGATGAATATCAAACCAAAGATGAGAAGCTCATCCCATACAAACGGATGGTCGACGACCTCAAGGAACACTTTGGGACCATCTCCTTTGAATAAATACCCAGGATCGAGAACAAAGCAGTAGATGCAATGGCTACCATAGCCTCTCTTCTTGAAATACCTGAATACGAGTCACGGTATGAGTTCTTAGTAGAAACCATTCGGCAACCAGCTTATGATCTCCTCAAAACCCACTCCATTTGCCTCCTAGTAGAATCTGATTCACCTTGGTACGGTAAGACCTACACGTACCTCAAGGACAATATTCTTCCACCTGACCTCTCTTCCAACCAAAAGCGAACTTTCATCCGACAAGCCTCCCGTTACACCATCATAGCTAATACCCTTTACCGACATGGTCTGGATGGTACTTTACTCCGTTGTCTAGAACAAGAAGAATCCGTAACTGCCTTGCGAGATGTACATGAAGGGATCTGTGGAACACACTCCAGCGGTCCTTCCTTAGCTAAGAAACTCATGCGTTTAGGTTATTATTGGCCCAATATGGAAATGGATTCCTGTCAGTTCGTCATAAAGTGCAAATAGTGCCAAATACATGGGAACCTGATTCATGCACCTGCTTAGGAGTTGAGACCTTTAATGATGCCTTGGCCCTTTTGCCAGTGGGGACTTGACCTTGTGGGAAAGATTCATCCACCTTCTTCCAATGGCCATAAATTCATCATAACCACCATTGAGTACTTCACAAAGTGGATTGAAGCTGTTCCCCTAACCATCGTCACAGGAAAGCAAATTTCCTCGTTCATTCTGAATTACATTATCTGCCGATATGGCATCCCCTCATCCATCATAATGGATAATGGGAGACCTTTCAAAAATCAGGATGTCTAGGAACTTTGTGCGTGTTTCAAAATCCAACATCGTTTCTCCACTCCATACTACCCCCAAGGTAACAGCCAAGCTGAGGCATCGAATAAAACCATTCTGAAAATCCTAAAGAAGACTGTTAATGAAGCTGGTCGTGATTGGCACGTCCAACTCAATCCCACTCTGTGGGCCTACAGAACTAGTATATGCACTCCCACAAGTGCTACACCCTACGCCCTTGTCTATGGTTCTGAAGCCATCCTTCCCATTGAGGTCGAACTCCCATCCCTCAGGGTGTCGTTGAAAGGTCTCATATCAGATGAAGAATACAGAGTCTCCAGGCTACAAGAACTAGAGCTGCTAGAGGAAAGGCGCCAGAAAGCTTTTGACCATCTCAAAGCCTATCAACAGATGATGTCAAGAAGCTACAACCATAAGGTTAGACCAAGATGCTTCAAGGTTGGGGACCTAGTTCTAAAAGAGAACCCTTGCAATCAACAGGACAGAGAAAAGAAAGGTAAGTTCGAGCCTAACTGGCTTGGGCCCTATGTGATTGTGGCTACTTACGGATCGGGGGCATATTAGTTGGCCACTTCAGAGGGTGAGTTATTTGATGATCCAATCAACAGCATGCACCTTCACCGGTTCTATACCTAGGAGAACCCCAGTGCAAAGGGGCACCATGAAATCAAAAAAAACAAAAAAAATTGAAAAGAGAAAATACAAAAAAATTAGAAAAAATCGAAAGGCATACAAAAAAAGTCGTCCTTTGGTGAAAACCTGGCAAACAGGCATCATGTTTACTTTCTAGCTTCTCGTGCAAATAAAAGCAAGTGATGAAAACCTGGTAAATAGGCATTACTTGTGATAAACCGCCTTCTCCATCTTTGAGAATCCAATCACCTTGAGTCCATCCTTCCTTTGCTCATTTTCCATTCGACCCATATCTACCCCACAATAAACACTCGACAGTTACCTATCATGGCTTGATACTCTCCTTGTGGCCTTGTCAACCAGGGTTTTGTCCCATACTGTCTCCTTCGTGTGAGCCTAGTATAGTGTCTCTCATCGGTGTCCATGGTCCAAGTCTGTGAACTACGTTGCCTCTGCGTCGTCACGTAGGCAAGGCCATTATTCTAATGCGCCCCCAAGGCTTCCATTTCTTCCCTTTGTCCCATTCGTCCCCTTTCTTGTCTTCATTCTTGTTGTCTCTCTTCTAGTCCATCCATGGTCCATTAGGGTTTACCCTGAACTACGTTGCCTCTGCGTCGTCACGTAGGCAAGGCCATTTAGCAATGAGCCCCTGAGGCACTAGGTCAGTCCCTTAGGGTCCGTCTCCCCAATAAGGATTGAGCAATCTTCTCACCAAGCAAGAAAATGCAAGAAGAACCCGCACCTCAAGCAGAAATCTTGACTATAAGCATCTTAACCTATCCAACGCAAAGCAAATACCCAAGGTCTTCTAAATGATTTTATGCAAATTAAGGCTAGAGCTAAACACATATCAACACAAATATGCTTTGTAGATCAGAAACATGGTTAACAGTTCGAGTCCTGATTTTTGCTATCATACCCTCCTATGCTACTCAAGGATGCCAAAAGCTAGAGATGCTATGATGGGGGCATGATTATTTTCTTTGTTTGCTATTTGGGGATTAAACTTTAGTAATGTGAAGCCTTGTCTTAGGATGTGATCGGCAAAAGATCATCGAGGACATCAAAGGTCTAACATGAACGGGGGCAATCCTTGCTTGTTGAAATGCAAGAGGTACTCAAGTCATCTAGATTCAATTTTGACTAGATGCTTGTATTAACTTGCTAAATCATAATCCATGTAAGCGATACTCAGGTCATCTCGATTCAATTATACCTAGATGCTTGTATTCACTTACAACATTTCAGAAAAGTACCACAAAAAAAAAAATGCCCAATGATGAAATAAAGCACTCCAATAGCAAAGCATCCATCCTATATCCATTTATACATCCATACCATACCCCATGCAATAAAGATCCAACAATGCAGAGTATCAATGTTTACAAAAGCTTGTGAGTCCTTCTATCGAGTCTTTCTTCGATCAATCATATTTCTATCTATCATCATATCTTTCATCCTTGGCCAGTCAGTTTGAGCAATGATCCAAATGCAAGCTCCATCCTTAATCCATACCAATCAAGTCAAGTCAATCTTGCACAAATGATCCAATCACAATCAGTGGTCTTGATCCTTGTCTGGTCGTAAACCAACTCGATCAGTTAATCAATCAATTGTCTTATACAAGATGTTGCATTGTCAAAATCAGACCAATACACGCGTCTTACACGACATGCTTCATTTCCTGGAACCAGACACTATCCTTCATGTTGCTCTAGGGATCTATCATTCCCCGCCATGACAACACGCCTATCGTGTTGGTCTAGGGATATATTGTTCCCCACCATGACAACACTGTCGTATATCATTATCAGTATATCATTGGTTTACCGCTTGACAGGGGCAATACCTTGTTTGTTCTTGTGTCATTTGTGTATACTTGCTTGCTTGCTTGTGTGTGTCATCATTCCATCTTGCATCGCGTATCATTTGACACTTTCTTCACCCATTTTCTTCAAACTCAACCTTCTTCATCGTGAGATTGTCCGTCTCACGCCTTCTACCTTCTTCTCGTCCAATCTCCCGAGGGGGCATCCTGTCGTTAAACTTGTACCAGGGGCAAACTGGGGCATGTATCATCATCAAACTATCAACTTCTTTGAAGCAACGCTGTAAACTGCATTGCATCAAAGAGGGGCAAAATGTATACGCCTAAAAATGACATGATTCATCCTAAATAAATATTCTAAATATTTATTCCATTCTTCTATCAATTAAATAAATATTCTAAATTTATTTAATCGATTCACTGTTCCATAATTAAATAAATTCAATTTATTTAATTAAAATTCTTCTAAGTGTCCTACACAATTAAATAATCATAAATTATTTAATTAATCCTAATTCCTCTATCCTAAGTTCTAAATTCAAAAATCCACCTCACCTTTACACCTCACCTTTTCCACCTCACCTTGTCCACCTCATCAGGTTGCACATGTAATTAAATATATTTAATATTTAATTACCTATTTTTGTCTCACCCACATGGCCTATTTCTTCTCAAATCATAAGTTAGTTAACTAATCAATCAAATCTGTTAACTAATTAGTCATTTGAGTTCACTGGTTAATCTATTCTGTTGACTCCTCAATCAACCCAGTTCACTGGTCAATAAATTCAGTCAATCCCATAATCCACTCTTCTAACTGATCAATCAAGTCTGTTAACTGTTCAGTCAATGGAGTTAACTCTCCAATCAATTTTGTCACATCTCCTCTTTCATGATGGAGCTGGGACACTTGTCACATTTCTACTGGTTGCACATTCCTCAACCATCCTCAACCGTTGATCTTCATATCTCCTCTCAACCATTGATTCCCATTCTTCCAAGTCCATAAATGAAGCTTCATCCCTCCACTCTATTCATCCAGGCTTTTGACATCGTTACTTTGCAGAAATATCACCAGCGCGCCTTTGGCACCCTTTTGTCATCCACAAGCTTGAGATCACATAGTTGCATTGGAGCTCATCTTCATTGCATGTCACCATAGCCGTTCACCGTCGACTTCCTACAAATAGCTAAAAAGATTGCACTCTCTGAGGGCTCATCTCATCTGCAAAAGGACGATCTATGATAGGTGAACAACAGAAGTTTTGAAACGGGAGAGGTTTGCACTATGTTTGTTCATTGCTTCGTTTATTGAATCCTTCTTGTTTCACTATTCTGTTGATGTTTGGGTCTTGTTTAATTCATTTGATTGATCACCATTTTACCCTTACAAGTCCATCCATCCACAATTTCTAAATTCAGCCTGGCTAAGTGCATCCTACAATAATACATCATGGACTATGGGTTCATTCCGAATTAATCCTCCTCCCTGTTAGTGCCTGAATTGACTGGTAGTTTTCTGAGCATTTTTCATTCAGGCACTCTCCCTAAGTATCCAAAAAATGTTCTAAGTGTTGGACCTCCTCAGCGTTTTTCAGCTGCAGCATCATATTTTTCTGAGGAGGAGGTCGTCATCATCATTTTGTTTCGATGAAGGTCATCATCATCTTGTTCTCCGTCGACCGGTTTCTCAACGTCATCATCATATTTCACTGTCGGGTGATGTTTGGGTTTTATCCTGATGATGCTGACGAGCTACAGTGCGCCCTGATCTGCTTGCGAGGGTGATTCTTCAAAGTCTCCGGTGATCTTCCATTTATCACCGTGTGTAGGCATGATGATGATGTTACTTATTCTTTGAGTTGCTCGACCTAACTTGTTTTATCCTAAGGGTCGTCGTCATCATCATCATATTTCCTTTTATCACCGTGTTGCTTGCGGGAGTCATCATATCATCTGCATCATGATATCTCGCCGGGGTGATATTTCTATCATCGGGTGATCTTGGTTATGATCATCCTGATGATGTTGTTGAAGAGTTCTAAGTGCGACCCGATGTTCACTAGGGTCATCATATTTTGAACGTCAGGATGATCTTAGTCAATATCATCCTGATGATGTTGTATCACCTTGTTCTTTGTTTCTCATCTTGATGATGCTGACGTCATCCTTGTATCAGGGTGATATCTTTCTTTCTGCCTATCTACATCATGATATTTCCGAAGG
This sequence comes from Cunninghamia lanceolata, assembly GCA_027924645.1. Lineage (NCBI taxonomy): Eukaryota > Viridiplantae > Streptophyta > Pinopsida > Cupressales > Cupressaceae > Cunninghamia > Cunninghamia lanceolata. The sequence continues at coordinate 4,096,705 of BSBN01000263.1, read as the reverse complement.
AGGGGGTGATATTTTCATATCACCCGGATATATGTTTGTTCGAGCATCATGATGATGCTGATATCAAGGAGATATCCGCCTGCCGGCTTCGCGCATTATCTACTGGGGGTGATCTTTTCAAGCAGCATCATCATATTCAGTTATCGCCCCGATCTTATAGTGGAGCTACAGTGCAACCTGATATTTGAACATCAGGAGGATATTTCCAAATATCCGGTTGTCTTCCGAATATCATGATGATGTTAATATGATGATGACGTCATCAAGGTCCGGGGGGGTCATATTTCTAACACTGATCATCTTATGATGATCCCCTGATATTTGCAAACATGATGATGACGTCATCCGGATATGAAGAGGTGCGCAGTAGGCAGATATGATGATGACGTCAGCAGGATATGATGATGACGTCAGCAGGATGTTCATCGGCCAGACTTTTGTTATAAGCTCAGTAGGAGGATGTTCCTCCGATGGATCCGGTTGTGCGGGTGAAGGCGAATATCATGAAGGTTATATTTCAAATATCATGATGACGTCAGGGTGATATTTCGGGCAACAGGATATCATGTTGCTGGAGGATGATGATGATGAAGTCTTATACTGGTGTCGTCAGGAGCAAAAGCGCCGACATGATATATGCTCATGACCTAGTATATAAAGTGTTTATGAGGTTGCTGCGGGGTGCATGTGGGATAATGTTATCCTGCATATTCAAAATATCATGATGATGAACCTCGGCGGGAAGTGGTTGCGATCGACTGTTTGATGTTCTTCCCGAGGCCGCGGGTTGGTGCGCCATCAATGGCGATTGTTGCAGAGGTATGGGCGATGGCGTGGGCTGATGTAGTACCTGATTGAAGATCTGGATCCCTAGGCGGTGGCGCAAGGCTCGAGAAATCTTCCTGTCTCCTCCCCTACCTGCTGCATTCAAGTTTGGGCGCCAATCTGGTAGTGTTTGAGCGCCATTTCTATGATACTATATATCTAGCGGGAGTTTTGGTCAACCTGGTAGTTAATGCTGAAAGCACCTTCCTGCTATATAATGCAGATGGTGTCATTCATTCAAGGTTGTTGAAAGTTGTGGATTTTTGGCTCTGTAATCCAAAACCAGCTGATCTGGTTGCTCTGTACAGCTTGATCTTGTGAGTTTATGTATCTCCTGTTGTAGGACTTGGCATGAATCCACTGATTTCATGATTGATCTTGTATGAGTAATGCTATCTTAGCATGTGTTGTGTTAATTCTGTCTCCAGTATTGCATGTATCCTTCTTCTGGATCTGGATGTTTGCTTATGTTTAGATTCTAGAGCATAGAATTCCTATGTTGAATGTCTGATCTTTTAACCTCTGCTCAAGGGGCAGATTAAACTGTTTTCAGGTTGAACATTGGGAAGGGTATACTGCAGTAGGGATGCCATAAGTAGAGATAACTCAACACTCTTCATTGGGAGATATCTGTAAGGCAGATATCATGTGTATCCCCCTGAAATCCAGTTTTAGCTATTTATGCTGATCATTCATAGGTGTATGTCTACCAACTCCAAGCCCTGGATAGGCACCAATCATGCTGTGTTCTTGTGTTATACACCATGTCCAGCTTTGCATCCAAATTCATATCAAAACATTTCATACCTCCACCTGTTAGTTGTAGGAGTAGGATTAGGAACCCCCTGCATGCTCTCATACCCAACCAGACATCATGTCCAAGAATGTTGCCAGCCTTGTGATCTATCATGCAGATCTTGGTCCATACATGAGAGTATTCTGCCTGTTGTTGTCAAGTTAGATCTTTCTATCTTTGAGCTAGTCAAGGTTACATCTTGAGTTATAGGGATACCCCCCTTGGTGCGGCAGAACCAGAAGTGAAGGGGAGGAGCTCACGCAACCTCCTGTATTCAGTTGGCCTGAATCTGCCTGTGCATTAGAAGTGGCAAACCCTAATGCTGATCCAGAAAAAATGTCAACACTCCCATTGACTTAGCTGCCTGAAAACAATCGCACTACAAAGTTTTTTTCTGCAAAAAGTTTGAAAACTAACTTCACCTTCCTGCAACCCTGTTAAATTTTTAATAATGCATGCTGTCTGTATTTTCTTTTTGGCTTCTTTTCTTGGAAATGCAAGACAAGGGTGGTACAGGCAGTAATGAATGATCGATGAAGGCTGCCATTTCACACTTGCGAGCTGTCACCTCACTCAGGATTCAAATCATTCAATTTTAAAACTTTGCTAACATGCTGGCATAAAGCATATGGATGGACTAACACGTGGACATCATATTAACACTCCCTCCCCAACCTAAATTTGGGCATGTGTCCACACATGTGGAATGGTGATGCGTGACAGGACAAGGAAGGGAATAATGACATGCTATGAGAAATATCGATATTAATGTACAATAATTAAATGAATGAACCAAAAGATAATTAAGAGAGAATTATTGAAGTGTGAGCACCTTGATTTGTGGAAGATTGGTTACAAAAAGCATGGAGAAAGTACTGGTTAATGCTTAAGAATTTATTGAGCAATGAATGAAATTGGAGTGGGCTGAAGCAAGATGGAATGAAGTGTAATCAATACACGTGATGGAAGAGAGAAGAATGGATATGGTTGGGTGGATGGGCGAAGAAGTGAAAGAGTGGACTCTCAGAAATGTGGAAGTCTTTATTATGACAAGTGTTGTACCTTTCGTTAGCCAGAAGGAGGGACACTAGGTCCACTACCTTTGGTTGCAGGAAGTTCAGGAGTTGCATGCTGAGTGAATTATTGCTGGAATTATTATTTGGAGGCTAGCTTGTGATATAACCTGAGTCGATGACCATTGACTAATAGCTTAAATTTGATAGGGTCAATAGTAGTAAGTTGAACAACACCATTAGAAAAAACTTCAGCAACCTCATATGGTCCTAGCCACCTTGTCTATAATTTTCCTGTGTTATTCGGATACCTTGAGGCATAAAGAAAAGCCTAGTCACCAAGTTGGAATTTCTTATCTTTGATGTATTTGTCATGCCACATTATTCTTTGATTCTGCACCACTTCTGTATGATGTAAAGCTTCTTTCATCATCTCATCCAAAGCATTGAGTTGCATGATTCTTTCTTTTTGTGCCCTAGATAGATCCATCCCCAAGTCAAGTGCAATCTGAAGAGTTTTATGTTCAAATTCAATAGGCAACATGGTTGTTTTGCCATACAGTAACTCAAAAGGAGTGAAGCCAGTAGTTGTTTTTCAGGTTGTCCTATAGGCCCAGACAGCTTCTGGCAGCCTGTTTTCCCAATCCTTCCTATGGACAGCCACAATTTTTGTCAAAATAGCTTCTATTTCTCTGTTAGTCACCTCAACTTGGCCATTAGCTTGAGGGTGATAAGGAATAGATTTCTTGTGCCTTACTTGTGCCTTATGTTGTACTCCTATACTAGTGTTGCAACTAGAGTTGAGGTGAATTGAGCTCCTTGATCAGTCACTAATTCTCTGGGAATTCCATATCATGTAAAGATTTCCTCATAGAGAAATTTTGCAACCTTACTATCTCTTGGATGCTTCATGGCCTTAACTTCTACCCATTTAGTTACATAATCAGTGCATACTAAGATATAGGATTTACCATTAGATGGAGGATCAATGGGTCCTACAAAATCTAATCCCCACTTATCAAATGGAGTAATCACAAGCTGAGGATAAAGGGGCATCTCATCAGATTTTGTTGGCCATCCCATCCTTTGACAACTATCACATTTATTGGTATATCTTGCTGCATCCTTGTAGAGTGTAGGCCAGGTATAACTTGCATTCAAAATCTTCATTGTTGTTCACTTTGCTGCAAAATGTCCTCCATAAGGTTCATTATGACAGGCATGCAAAATGTCATATGTTTCATCTTCTCTTACACATCTCCTCATGACATTGTCTGGTCCAATGTAGAACAAACATCCAACAATCCATGAAAAAGGAAAAGATTTTTCAATGAGTACCCTTCTTTCCTTAGAAGAGAAGTGAGGAGGGACTCTTCCTGTTACTAGGTAATTGGCTGTGTCAGCATACTAGGGTGTTTGCACAGTGAGTGAAAACAAATGTTTATCAGGAAAAGAGTCATCAATGACTTGGTTATCCTCTGATGTAGTCATTCTTGAAAGTGTGAGGGTGAAATGTGGATTAATCAATTTTATACTATAAACCCAAACATCAACGAAATATGAGGGAAAAGGAGATTTAAATAACAAACAGATGATACTTACAACCTTTTACCTTTCATCTTCCATTGTTCACCTATCTATTCTTGATATTGATAATAATGAAGCCCTCAGAAGTGTATGCTCCCTTGCTTGTTGAAGATGATAAGAATAGAATGGCTATGATACTTTGTGTGATTGAAGATGAGCTTCACCACACTATTCATGGATGATAAGTCATATGGAGATGGTTGTGCCAAAAGCGCGCTAGTGTTTCTGCAGCATAAATTTACTCAAGTGATGGATATGTGAAATAGAAGAAGAGGGTTGTATTTATAGAGTTGTGTGAGGGAGGATAAATGGTTGAGAAGAAATAAGAAGATCAATGGAGGAGGATGGTTGAGGAACGTGCAACCAATAGAAGAAAGACATGTGTCATTCAAAAAGAAGTTTTGTTGAGTTAAATGCTTTCTTGATGAGGATGAGTTTTGTTTTTCTTAAATTAGAATTTATTTTTCTAATTTAAGAGTAAAGTTGCTTTAAAGTTGCTTTAGCTCAACTTTTGCTTTTGTATGACAAGAGGAATTTATTTTTAGAAGATATGAAGATTTTTAGAAGATAAAAAAGCATAATTAAATAAATAGATTTATTTATTATTTTGTAGATAATTTGGAGGAATAAAATAAAATATTAAATATATTTTTTTTTTGTGGAGATTTAAGATTTAATTTAAATAAAATTATATTTTATTTAAATTTAGAAGAATAAAAGATTTTAATTAAATAATCAAAATTATTTAATTATTTTAGAAGAATGAAGTTGATGTAGGTGAATTAAATAAATGTAATTTATTTAATTAAATGAGAGGAAGTGAATCAAATAAATAAATTTATTTATTTATTTATTGATAGAGGAATGTGAAGATGAAATAAATATTTAAAATATTTATTTAAGTAGAGTCATGTCATTTTTAGGTGTATACATTTTGCCGCTCTTTGATGCAATGTGTTTTATCACATTGTTTCAAAGAATAAGAATTTTTGATAGTGATACATGCCCCAATTTGCCCCTGGTACAAGTTTGACGACAGGATGCTCCCTTGGGAGATTGGACGGGAAGAAGGTAGAAGGCGTGAGACGGACAATCTCATGAAGAAGAAGGTAAAAAATAGGTTAGGATGGAGAAAAATGGGATATGGTTCAGAGAAACAGACATGGAGAGTAATCACAGTTGTCATACAGTCAGATATGGTTCACTTGCTATAAATAGGAGCTAGGTCCACAAGTTCTATTCATTTGCACACTTGTCCTTAGTTGATTGGTCTTTTGAGAGCTTAGGAGAGCATGGTAGCTAGAGAGATGGATATTCCGTGCGAGGAGCACCGGTTTGAGCAAGTCTGACGGTTCAATCAAGCAGTGGAGGCAGGACCACTAGTATGTAGTTCATCAAAACTCACTAAAAGTCATTTATTAGGGCAATAAATGCTTAGGAAAACTAACTAGGACAGATGCGCCAAACTACCTATCGGTGCATATACACTCTGAAATAGCGCATATGTTGTGAAGTAACGTATTTGAGAGATTCTATGGCACATTTGGTAGTTTGGCACATGTATGCTCTGAATTTGTGCATCTATTGCTAAGCTACGCATGTGACATGAGAAGTAGCGCATGTGCCAGAATGGTGCATACACGTCAAGGGGTGGCACATTCACATTGAAGAGGCACATATGATATGGATTGGTGCATTTATTACCTAGATCAGTACATTTGCACTAGGAAAATCAGTTGACTTAATGAAATTAACTCAATTGGCACCTTGATCGATGCGTCAATTGATAAGCGATCTCTGAGATTGCCGAGAATCTAGTCAAGAGATGATATGTTGTTTTGATTAATTTGATATGCCAAGTCAATGATAGGATAGTTTGATTGCTTTGAGTAGGTTTGTTTAGATATGGATTTCTTTGACATTATGCTTTGCTTAATTGTAGGAGGATATCTGGGATACCCTTATGTCACGAGAGCAGTTCTCGTTGCCATTGTTACAGTGGTACATGTTTACTAAGATAGATCATGAGGCTTTGGGTGCTATGGGTCTGCATTATGTTTGTTTCATACCTGAGGTTCACGTGAACTAGGCCATGTTGACTGCAATGGTGGAGTGATTCCACAGTGAGGATGGCACATTCCATCTTCCTACGGGGGAGATGGCGATCACGCTTGAGGATGTGTATTAGATTCTGCACCTCCCAATTCAAGGAGAGTTGGTCGAGTATGAGTCATAGCGGGACGTTGGCTTGGCGGAGTGCAGACGCATGTTTGATGACCTAGGGTTGCTGGAGCAGGTGATTTCATGGCAGGACATACATGACTGCTATGACTACTTTCCAGGCATAGTGGCAGGATTGATTGGTGGCATAGTATGCCCCAATAGGAGGTCACACAGCTTCTCGATTGGCTAGGGGAGGGTGTTAGAGAGCATGATTACAGATGGGACCCGGTATGCATGGGGTGTGTGCATGCTTGCACACCTATACAGAGATATGCACTAGGTGGTGTACCATAGAGGAGCTAGCTTGTCAGCAGGTGTGTCTCTCTTGCAGTTTTGGTTGTGGGAGCACATAGCTATCACATGGTCGATATGTCTATTTCACAGGAAGAGGGGTGAGCCCTACAGTTATGGCTATGCAGGTGTGATTTCCCAGCACAAGCTAGGGAAGCTGGAGTACTGGAGACACATGTTTGATAACTTGGATGCAATTATCTGGCGCCCATACCTAGACTGCGAGGTATGGGAGGATGAGGCCGATGAGTTACCCTATTGCTTTCAGACTCGATGGTTGATTGGGAGGACCAGGTACATATTAGAGAGATAGATTGTTAGCAGGGTTTAGAGATAGTTTGGCAAAGTACAGGGCAGACCACAAGGACAGGCACATTTCGCGAGGACTCACACAGAGAGATTCAGGTGGGGTCCCATGGCGTCATAAGAGGAGGCCTTGGCAAATTTTCAGCAAATCCCTTATGCAACTTGGCCTATGAGGAGGGAGATAGTGGATGCTGGCATGACACCAGATTATGAGGAGTGGTTTGCTACTCATCCCTTTCCTAGATACTCAGGACTAGGAGAGTTGGCTCCTTGTATCGACGAGGAGGATTCAGATGATGAGGGTATAGCTGGTAGGAGGAGGGGAGGGAGGGGGAGAGGAGATTAGGGGGATGATGGAGGAGATGGAGGAGGAGGTGGTAGACCAAAACAGAGGAGGAGGAGGTCTGGGGAGGGACCTTCAAGTCAGTAGGTAGCTGCACAGCCGTAGGCTGTAGGATAGATATAGGTATTGGTGCCAGCACAGTAGGTGGCACCATAGAGGTAGATGTGACCACCACGGCAAGTGGGACAATAGTAGGTACAGGGACAGGTGCCAGCACAACAGGTGGCACCAGGACAAGGAGAGATAGAGCAGGCACTGCAGCTTGACCTACAATAGCAGGCCATGGTTGCACTACAGAGTCAGGTTAGACATCTGAGGGCCCATTTGAGAGTAGTAGAGTCTCGTAGAGATGCAGATGCAAGACAGATATTAGAGTTGACCAGAGAGAGACACAACCTTAGCTAGCATGCAGGCTATGAGAGCAGAGACAGATGCAGCCGTGACGGCTATGGGCATAGATGGCACATCTAACTTTTTGGTTTCGCAGGTGCAGCAAGCACAGACACAGTTATCCTAAGTATAGAGTGAGCTTACTAGAGCATAGGCTCAAGCCTAGTATTATAGGGGTTTATATCATGGAGCAGTGTTAGCAGACCAACGTGTGCCTAGCTTCAGGAGCCAGTTGGGGGCATCGTAGAGGGTAGGTGGGTCTTAATCTGTGGGATTAGTCAGGGCCCCCTAGCAGTTAGAGGGAGACAGAGGAGAGGCTAGCACAGGGAGCAATGCTCCACAACAGTAGGGTTAGCTAGACCTAGACACTTGTATAGATTTTTGGATCTGAGGGACACATTTTTTTATGGCAGACATAGCCTGTAAATGTATCATTTTTGCCCTGAGACATATATCACCATTTTTGTTGTACATTGTATACAGTTTATGAGATGAATCTGAGAGATGGACAAATGTTTGATATATTATACATTTGGACATGTTTTGATGATTATACAATGATGTAGTTTATTGATGTTCTACATGCATGTGTTTTTATGTTTATATGCTATGGATGCACTCTATCTTATGATGTTTTATATGTGATGCACCCTAGATGGATTTAGAATGATTTGATATGAAAATGCACATGTGACATGGGATGATTATGTAGCTCTATATGGATATGTCTATGTTTTTTATTTTTGATATGATATGTGGATGCGAATGTATGTGGATGACCTAATGCTCTGATTATGTATGCAATTGATTTAATCATGTGAATGACTATCTCATGTGAGATGATATGTTATTTATACTGTGTTTTTGATATGTCCAAATGTACTCAATTGACACAGAGATGATATAGATAGGCAGAAGAGAAGAGAATGAAGAAATACAAGCTTTCATTTGATATACTGCAGGATTTATTTATTGCATGGATTTTTGGATATGGGATGGATGTGGATTGTCATCTTGATATTGCAAGTCTTTGCTTTCATCATTGGGCACTTTTTGGGTATTTTCTCTTTTTGAAATGTTGTAAGGAAATACAAGCATCTAGGTATAATTAGACTGAGATGACCTAAGTATTCGTTACATGGATTTTGATATAGCAAGTTGATACAAGCATCTAGTCAAACTTGAATCTAGATGACCTAAGTACTTCTTGCATTTCAACAAACAAGGATTGCCCCTTTTCATGTTTAGACCTCAGAGTCCTTGATGATCTTTTGCTGATCATGTCGTTAGATAGAAAGCCATCACATTACTAAAGTTTAATCCACAAGCATCAGACCAAGAAAAAAAGATTATGCTCCCATCATAGCATCTCTAGCTTTTGGCATCCTTGAGTAGCATAGGAAGACATAATGACAAAAATCCAAGACTTTGTTAAGTTAACCTATTCACAAAAGCATTCTTGCATTAGATGTGCCTTTTTGCCATAATTGATATAGAATTGGTTGAAGTGTTGCGGTATGGTGCTTTGTTTTGCTTTGGATAGGTTGATGTTATGCGTCAAGATTTTTGTTTTGGGAAGCTTGCTTTGCTATGCGTGCTTGTCTAGTGAAAGGTATCACAATCCTTATTGGTATCCTCTTTAGAACATGTAGCATTCAAGAATCCAATTCTGCAACTAGGTCGAGGAGTTGCCCCCAGTTTTTACCCAAAGGATCAACTTATTATGGGTGAGATGACAAAACAGACATGGAGAGACAGACCCTAAGGGACTGACCTAGTGCCTCGGGGGCTCATTGCTAAATGGCCTTGCCTATGTGATGACATAGAGGCAACGTAGTTCGGGGTAAACCTGATGGACCTAAGACCTAGGTGATAGAAAGTGGTGTGGACTCAGATAGATAGAAGGACTAGATATGGGACAGATGGGATAGTGGAGTGGTTTGAGAATGGCCTTGCCTACGTGATAGCTCAGAGGCAACGTAGTTTGACAATGGTTCAAAGGACTGGTTCGAGATGAACGACATGAAGTCACAATAGATGGAGGAAGTGGTTTGTCATAGATAGAACCTGTTTACTGGTTTTCACCACTTGCTTTTATTTGCATGAAAGCTAAAAGTACACATGATGCCTGTTTGCCAGGTTTTCATCGTGGTACCTATCCTAGGCGCCTATTTTCCAGGTTTTCACCATAGGATGATTTTTTTTCTATTTTCTATTTTTCTAATTTTTTTGTTCTATTTTTTATCATTTTTCAATTTTTTCAATTTTTTTTGTTTTGTTTTTTATCATTTTTTCAATTTTTTTCAATTTTTTCAAGACTCCCTTACATTGGGGTTTTCAAGTGTAGAACTTGCAAAGATGCATGTTGTTGATAGGATCATCGAATAGTTCACCTTTAGATGTAGCCAATTGATATGCTCCTGACCCATAAGCTACAATGATGACATAGGGACCTAGCCAGTTGGGTTCAAACTTTCCTTTCTTTTCACGATCTTACTGATTTCTGGGATTTTCTCTTAGGACTAGATCACCGACTTGGAAGACTCAGGGCTTTACCCTGTGGTTATAACTTTTGGACATCCATTGTTGATAAGCTTTGAGGTGGTTAAAGGCCTATTGCCTTCTTTCTTCGAGCAGCTCTAATTCTTGTAGTCGGGTCACTCTGTACTCTTCATCAGATATGAGGCCTTTTAACGAAACTCACAAGGATGGGATCTCGACTTCAATGGGAAAGATAGCTTCAGATCCGTAGACTAGGGAGTATGGTGTTGCACTTGTGGGTGTGTGGATGCTTGTACGGTAGGCCCATAGTTCAGGATTTAATTAGACATGCCAATCACAACTAGCATCATTGACAATCTTCTTTAGGATTTTTAGGATGGTTTTATTTGATGCCTCAGCCTGGTCGTTGCCTTGGGGGTAATAAGGGGTTGAAAAGCGGTGTTGGATATGGAATTTCTCACATTGTTTCTTGACATCTTGATTTTTGAAAGGTCATCCATTATTCGTGATAATGGATGAAGGGACACCATAGCGACAAATGATATAGTTCAAGATGAAAGAGGCAATCTGCTTGCCTGTGATGTTGGTTAAGGGCATGGATTCAATCCACTTTATAAAGTACTTAGTGGCAGTGATTATGAATTTATGACCACTAGATGAAGAGGGGTGAATCTTTCCCACTAATTCAAGTCCCCACTGACAGAAGGCCAAGGAGTCGTTAACAGTTGTAGCTCCTGTGGTGGTGCGTGTATCAGGTTCCCATGGATTTGGCACTTTTTGCACTTCTTTACAAAATGATAGGAATCTTGTTCCATAGTTGGCTAGTAGTTTCCCATGCGTATGAGTTTCTTAGCAAGGGTAGGGCCACTAGAGTGGGTCCCGCATATACTATCATGTACTTTGCTCAGGGCAATTTGATATTCCTCACTATCGAAACATCTAAGGAGAGTACCATCGAGACCTCTGTGATATAGGGTATTGGCAACAATGGCATACCGGGATGCCTGATAGATAAAGGTTCATTTTTGGTTATTGGAGAGATCGGGTGGGAGGGTATTCTCTTTAAGGTAGGCAAATATTTTTCCATAGAGGGGGGAATCAGTTCCAACAATGTGGAAAATGATATGGGATTCGAGGGTGTCATATGTAGGACAAGACACTGGCTCTACCAAGAACTCGTAACATGATTGATTATCTAGAATATCAAGGAGACATGCGATCATTGCCATGGAGTCAGCAGCTTTGTTCTCAATCCTTGGTATCTGCTCAAAAGAGATCCTAACGAAGTATTCTTTGAAGTCATCTACCATCCGTTTGTAAGGGATCAATTTTTCATCTTTTGTTTGGTAGTCGTCATTTACTTGATTTATGACCAGCTGTGAATCACCATATACCTGAAGTTCTTTGATATTCCATTCAACTGCTAGCTTGATACCAATGACTAGAGCTTCATACTTTGCCACATTATTAGTGCAGGGAAACATTAATCTGTATGATTTAAGAATGGTGTCTCCACTAGGTATGATCAATAAGATACATGCCCCCAATCCGTGCTGAGTGTACGATCCATTGAAGTACATTTTCTAAATTGTTGTGGTTATGTGGAAGATAGATTTGTCTAGAAATTCAAAACTCAGAGGGTTGTCATCTATTTGAGGTGCATCTACCAGTTGATCTGCAAGTACTTGGCCTTTTATGGCTTTCCTATCTACATATTCAATATCGAACTCGCTGAGAAGCATGACCCATTTTGATAATCTACCTATTAAGGCTGCTTTGTTAAGTATTTGAGTGGATCAATCTTTAATACCAATTTGACAGAATGTGACAACATGTAATGTCTCCACTTTTGTGAGGTGAAGACCACAGCTAGACATGCTCTTTCGATTGGTGTGTATTGCAATTCATACCCAACAAGTGTCCGACTGATATAGTAGATGGCTTGTTCTTTCCTGTCATAGTTTTTCTATGCAAGGAGAGTTCCCAGAGCTGTTGGTGTTGCTAAGATATACAGTCGCAGAGGTTTACCCTAAATCAGTGGCATCAATATAGGTGGCTCCATTAGGTATTCTTTTAACTACTGAAATGTCTGCTCACATGAATCATTCCATTTGAAAGGGACATTCTTATGTAGAAGGTGCGAAAATGGGTGGCACTTGTTTGCCAATTGAGAAATGAACCTTCTGATATATTGTAGTTTTCCTTGTAGGGATCTTAGCTAAGTGAGATTCTTAGGGAGTAGTATTTCCATGATGGCCTTCACTTTAGCTGGGTTGACTTCAATTCCATTTGTGGACACTATGTATCCAAGTAGCTTACCCGAGGTAACTCCGAACATGCACTTCTTTGGATTGAGTCGAACATTAAACTTTTCCAGTCTGTTGAAGATTTTGTCTAGCACTGCCAGGTGTCCTTCTCTTGTGAGTGATTTTGCCAAAATGTCATCAACGTAGTCTTCTATTATAGTGTGTATCATGTCGTGGAAAATTGTGGTCATAGCTCTCTGATATGTTGCACCAACATTTTTCAAACCAAATGGCATGACACACCAATAGTAGGTGCCCCAAGGATAGGTGAATGCAGTCTTGTGTTGGTCTTCAGGTGTAATTTTTATCTGGTTATATCTAGAAAAACCATCCATTAGTGACAACATGGTGTGCCCTACCATGAGATCTACAATCATGTCAATATTTGGCAGGGGGAAGTCATCTTTCTAACAAGCTTTGTTTAGGTCCCTGAAGTCATTACATATTCAGACTCTGCCATCTAGTTTGGCAACTGGTACTATGTTTTAAACCCATTTAGGATAGTCTATTGTTCTGATGAATCTGACATCTAACAGTTTCTTTAGCTCTTCTTTCACCATGAGGGCCACATGCAGTTGCATCTTTCTAAGTTTTTGCTTTACTAGTTTAGCTCCTGGAGCTAAAGATAAGTGATGCATTATAAGATTCAAATCTAACCCTGGCATGTCTGCGTAGGTCCAAGCAAAGTTGATTTGTTTTCTCTTGAAGAAGTCAGTAAATGCTAGTTTTTCTTGTTCTGTTAAATCCTTTGCCATGTGGACCATTCTAGGATTATCACATGTGCTGACGTTGATTGGTTCTACTGGTTCTATCAAGATTGAAGATCTCTCCTGATGTGTAAGATTGGGTAGAGGGTCAAGCCTTCCATCCTTCGGTGCCTCAGAGAGGTTTTCACCATTGGATACATCTTTATTTTTACTATTTTCATGATCTAACACTGCCACAGAGTGGTTTTCACCATTAGATCATTCTTTTATTTTGACATTTTTGAGACTGAAAGGCTTGGCACTCTCACCAAAATAGGCTTTCTCATTGATTTCTATAGCATAGCCAGCTCTGTGGTCCCCTGTGGGTATATGATCTCTAAGCTCAAGATAGTCTATGATGGCTTCATCGGTCTCAAAGATATCTAGCTCAGGGGTAGTGCCTTGTAGGTCCCAATCTATGAGTTTGGGGTGCACCAAAGGTAAGGGGCCATTGGGTTGGTCCAGTTCAATGGTGATGATGGTTAGGATAGAGTTGTTAAAGGCACGGACAAAGTCTTCAATGGTACTCTCTATTAGCGGATCCATCAAGGGGGTATCATTCCTTCCTCACGACTTTCACTATCGATATTATGCAGAACACACTCTAGCGGTCTAACCCTTGGACTTTGTCTCTCATTTGCAGGGGTTGGGTCATACTCGTGGACAACATCGATATCCTTTTCATCACAAGATAGTTTCGAGAGACTATCCCACTCATTATCATTTGAATCGGTATCACACCCCCGATGAAGTTGCATTCGCTGAATTAGTTCAACTAGATTACTAGTAGATGTTTCTGGTTGTTTGCCTTTATCCTTATTTTCTCTATTGGTTCTTGATGCTCAAGTGTAACCTAGCCCTGTAGTGTCCTGGGTTGTTAAGGTATGAGTTTGGATGGGTTCAGTGATACCATCCTTTCTTGAGCCGAGTGGACTGCCAAAATGTGAGGGTGAAATGTGGATTAATCAATGTTATAATATAAACCCAAACATCAATGAAATATGAGGGAAAGGGATATTTAAATAACAAATAGATGATACTTACAACCTTTTACCTTTCATCTTCCATTGTTCACCCATCTGTTCTTGATATTGATAATAATGAAGCCCTCAGAAGCGTATGCTCCCTTGCTTGTTGAAGATGATAAGAATAGAATGGCTATGATACTTTATGTGATTGAAGATGAGCTTCACCACACTATTCATGGATGATAAGTCATATGGAGATGGTTGTGCCAAAGGCGCGCTAGTGTTTCTGCAGCATAAGTTTACTCAAGCGATTGATATGTGAAATAGAATAAGAGGGTTGTATTTATAGAGTTGTGTGAGAGAGGATCAATGGTTGAGAAGAAATAAGAAGATCAATGGAGGAGGATGGTTGAGGAACATGCAACCAATAGAAGAAAGACACGTGTCATTCAAAAATAAGTTTTGTTGAGTTAAATTCTTTCTTGATGAGGATGAGTTTTGTTTTTCTTAAATTAGAATTTATTTGTCTAATTTAAGAGTAAAGTTGCTTTAGCTCAGCTTTTGCTTTTGTATGACAAGAGGAATTTATTTTTAGAAGATATGAAGTTTTTTAGAAGATAAAAAAGCATAATTAAATAAATAGATTTATTTAATTATTTTGTAGATAATTTGGAGGAAAAAAATAAAATATTAAATATATTTTATTTATGAGGAGATTTAAGATTTAATTTAAATAAAATTGCATTTTATTTAAATTTGGAAGAATAAAAGATTTTAATTAAATAATTAAAATTATTTAATTATTTTAGAAGAATGAAGTTGATGTAGGTGAATTAAATAAATGTAATTTATTTAATTAAATGAGAGGAAGTGAATCAAATAAATAAATTTATTTATTTATTTATTGATAGAGGAATGTGAAGATGAAATAAATATTTAAAATATTTATTTAAGTAGAGTCATGTCATTTTTAGGTGTATATAGAAAGAAAGTCTACAACCACATTGGCCTTCCATGGCTTATCCACAATAGTGATGTCAAATTCCTACATTAGCAACACCCATCTTGCTAATCGACCAGATATGAGAGGTTTGTTCATGAGATACCTAATGGTTGCATGATTTATGTGCACAAAGATTTGATATCTGGTTATGTAGTGCCTACATTTATTAAGTGCATAGATGGCTACTAGAATTTCCTTCTCTGTTACTATATAGTTGAACTCAACACCCTGTAAGTCTTTTCTAATAAAATAAATAGCATGCTCAATGAATCCTTCTTTCTAGCCTAAAACTGCTCCTATGGCATAATCTAATGCATCAGTATGAATGTGGAAAGGAAGTTCCCAATTGGGGCCTTTAAGTACAAGAGCATGGGTTAAGGCTATCTTTAAATCAAAAAATGCTTTATCACAGTCTTCATTTCACTGAAATTCAGCATCCTTTGTAAGAAGAGTATATAATGGGGATGCCATTTTGCTGAAATCTTTGATGAAACATCTAAAATACTCTGCATGACCCAAGAAGCTTCTGACATCCCTTTGCTTTGTAGGAATGGGCAGATTGATGATGACTTCAATCTTTTCTGGGTCTACCTGTATTCCTTTTGGAGAAATGTAGTGGCCAGGTACTACTCCTTCCTGCATCATCATGAAGCACTTTGCACTATTTAAGGATAGACTGTGGTTTTCACATCTTTCCAACAATTTGCCTAAGTTTGGTAATGCCTCTTCAAAAGTAACACCATAAGTAGTGAAATCATCCATATAGATTTCCATACAATCATGTGAGATATCAGAAAATATGGTAATGACTGCTCTTTGGAAAGTTGCAGGTGAATTGCATAAGCCAAATGGAAGTACTGAGTAGGCATATGTCCCCCAAGGATAGGTAAATGTTGTTTTCTCTTGATCTTCAAGTGCAATCTGAATCTGATTGTAACCACTGAATCCATCCAAAAAGGAAAAGTACTACTTTCCTACAAGTGAGTCCAATACTTGGTCTATGAAAGGAAGGGGAAAATGATCCTTTTTGGTGGTAGAATTTAATTCTCTATAATCAATACAAACTCTCCATTTTCCTCCCTTCTTGGGCATAAGAACTAGAGGAGACACCCATTGGCTATCTGAGATTGGGTAGATAAATCATGCATCTAATAGCTTCTGCAATTCCTCTTTGACAATTTCTCTTAGTGCATGGTTAATTCTCCTTTGTGGTAGTCTTACTGGTGTACAATCTTCCTTTATGTGAATCCTATGGGTGCATAATGTAGGATCCAATCCTTTCCATGATAATCCCATGCAAAAGCATTTTTATGTTTCTTTAAGAAATTTGTCAAGGACAGCTGTTGTGCTTGAGTCAAGTTGCTATTAATATTGAGATATCTTTCTTCTAAAATTTCCACTTGAGTTGTGAAGTCAACCATAGTTACTTCATTAATGCTAGGTACCTTAATTTCTTGTGGAAGCAATTTATGTAACATACCTGATGTTGTAGGAAAAATTAGAACAAGTATCCTTGCTAGATCAGCAGAATGAGAGGATGATGCTTCCTCTACTTCACAATGATTTTGAATTATATTAGACAACACCTCCTCCTCTCCTTGAAGCTGCAGGAAAGAACTTCTGCCAATCATCATAAGTTGCTCCACAGAATTAGCTTCCTCTGCCTCTTCACCAACATGAGGCCAAATAGGATTATCCATATCATGAGATGGCTATGCATGAGGGTAAAGAACAAGTGTTTTAGTACTTCTCCCATCAAAGATGGTCATGTCTCTTGACTAGCACCCAATATAAGCATCTGTTGTGGCTAACCATGGCCTTCCCAAAATGATGGGGTATCCTCCCAATGTAGCTTTAGGAGAAAGTATCATGAAATCAGTTAGATATTCCCATGAGTCCAAGGATACCACAAGATCCTCGACTATCCCATCAGGTTTAACAGTAGAGCTATTAGCAAGCTGCAGGATAGTAAGAGTTGGTCTCATGTTTGCAACATTTAGTTGTTGCAGGATATCCTTTGTCATTACATTTATGGTTGCTCCAAGATCAATTGAAGCATTTCTGATTTGGATTCCATTTATAACAACTCCTACCACAGGACTTCCTAGATCATTATATTTGGGAATAGTCACTTTTCCAAGCATGATGTTATCCAACTATCCCACCATATGAACCATAGTGGGGTCTTTCCTTTTTCTGCCTGGCTTCTTAAGGCACGCTTCTTTAATTGCTTTGGCATATATAGGAACATCTTTTATGGCTTGAAATAGAGGGATCTTGATAAATACATGTTTCAACTACTCTAGAATGTCAAAGGTGGGTTCCTCTTCTACTACCTTTTGTTTCATAGTTTCTAACCTTTATGGAAATGGTGGTTCTTGGGCAGTCTGTTCGACTATCATTGGCTCAAGATTTTTAGGTACATTTGATTGAATGGGGGTTTTGTTAGGTTCCACTTCTTCCTCAGAAAGTTTAGTAATAATGGGTCTTGAAGGGGCTTCCAAGGTAGTTCCTGAACACAGATGTATATCACTTACATTCACATCATATGCAGGGAATTAGTTTGAATCAGTAGAATATATTGGCTATTGTTGTGGTCTATTATTTGGGTTAGGTGAGGGTTGAGCTGGTAACTGAGTAGGTTTAGGTGTATTTGAATTGGAGCTAGCAGGTGGAGGCATTATAGCAGGATACTAGGGATGAGGAGGTGACTACATGTAATTAGTGGTCTGATTTGGCCATTGTTGTCCTCCTCTCCATTGAGATGTTTGCTTCCAATTTCCTGGAGGCTGCTTCCACTGGGGTGCAGGGTTTTGGTAATTTAGCCAAGTATTTTGAGGGTTGTACCAAGGCTGAGGTGGATATCCTCCATAACTAGATGGGAATGGCTATTGCCATTAGTTACTAGATGCATAAGAATTAATATGTGGTCCAGCATATGATAATGGATCTGGTGACATACCTTGTCTTGGAGCCCATGGCCTCCTTTGTGCAACATAGAAGACTTGATCCTCTTCAACTTGTATTGGCTTGAACTCAAGTGGAATCTACTTGCTGTCAAGGCTAGCTACCATCTTGCATCTGTAGTCCCTCTTCTTTTATTTGGAATGAGGACAATATTATGCCAACATTGCCTCAGCCTCTTCATGCTTCTTCTTTGCCTAGAGTGTGTCCAACTAGGTGGCCATATTATTTATAATATCTTGCTTAAAATCAAATAGCAAGTGGCTTATCTCCATCCTTGAAACTCCATTGGTAAAGATTTTTCCCATAAGGGAATGGTAACCTCTTCCTTTCTTCATGGTTGCTCTAGAATAATTCTGGCACAACTTCTTAATATCATTCGAAGACAGTTAGGTAATATCTCCTCCTCCCATTAAATCCAAGGCATCTATGAAATGCTCACTTATTTCCCTAAGGAAGAGTATTTTTTGAGAGTCCTCAGTGAGTGCATGATGGGGAGACTTTTGTAAACAAAACAGGAACCTTGAGATGTAATCCTCCAAACTTTCATCTTCTTTTTGCTGCATTCTGAAAATATCATTTCCTCTCATATCCTGACTCCTACAATAGTCTTTATATTTCTCAAGAAATTTATCTTTCATTTCTTCCCATGTATTGACAACATCACTACCTAGACTCATAAACCACCTTAATGCAGCCTCTTTCATGGTAGTAGGAAACAACTTAAGTTTATGAGCATCTGTAGTGTAGTCATAGCTTCTGCAGGGGATATCAAATTCAAACAAGAAGGTGTCTGGGTCCTCTGTTACAAGTCCATAGAACTTGGGGAGAGTTGGAGCTGGTATGTTCTCAAGATTATCCACTTCATTTTGATGAGCAATTGGAAATGGAAATGTTGGTTGATTAGGTAAGTTTTGGGCAGCCATAACTGCTTGACCTATTATCAAGGCAAATGGATTTTCAACTAGGTTTGGGGTATTTTGTTCTTCAGAGGATATTTTAAAACTATTCAAATCAGGGAATGCATCAAGGAAAGGATTTACTTTTTCTTCTTCTACTAGGTAAGTTGAATCATTAGGAAGGAATCTCCCCAAAGCATCTCTTCTCCTACCTCTATGCATGCAATATACTTAGTATCAGCCACCTCTCACACAAAAAATGTCGATGGGTTGTAGATGGTTTCTTCCTAACTAAAAACACATTTTAAGGGAAAAACTGCAAGGAGTAATAGTAAAGATGACTCCAAAGATCTTCTTAGTTTGACACCATCCTTGACAATGGTGCCAAAAAATGTTGGTCTCTTACAATGATTTAACAATTGAGCTCTTAAAGCTGTAACTCAGAGATTGAACATGTAACCTGAATAGCTGTCTTAATCACTATGGAGATGCATTTCACTTGTCCCCAGGGATGTGAACTTGAAATGGGTCAGCACGGTATGTACACTAAGAACTTCCAAAGTAGCCACGTTCATTCTATAGCTAAGAAAGACATAATACTGAAGATAAACTACTAGAAAGGAAATAATAGGAATGTTGAACATCAACCAACAACTATTCTAAGATCAAGTACATGACAGAAAGTAAAAGTCTGGGCAAACAAATAGGAAACTACTCTGTCTACTTTGGCTGTAGGAACAGACACAGAATAGAATTCTAGTGGCTGTAAGAACATTCAATGCCAGATTTAACTAAATGCTTAATAGAAAATGTAACTAAACTGGAGGGTGGAATTCTCACCAAGTGGGCCCCCTTGGATGAGTATTCCCTAAGACAAATGTAAACTTAGAAATGCAAACTTGCAACTTCATTTTATTTATTGGAAAGGATGAGTACAACTGAACAGTATAATTGCTTTACCAAAAATTGGATAATACAAATACAATCTCTGATTAATCAACAACCCCTCAGAAGGAGCATTAGAGTATTATTTATAGAAGGAAAACTACATAACTAGCTACCTAGCAAGGCGGTCAACTCCAACAGAATAGGAGGATGCCTCATTATGGAAAACATAGAAAGTGGAAAGAAGGTTACGCATGCGGGGAATCTAGTCAAGCGAGTTGCTTCAACGTAGATCTAGCATAACAGTAACTCCTAAATTTGCTCAACAAGTATTTAAGAGTAGTTACAATGCGGTTGTCTTCCCTCCATTTGACATTTGAATGATCACCATGTTTGACTTTTTATGGTAAGCAACCAACCAACAGAATCTTCCTCTACTTTATGGATGCTGAGTATATCTACATAACAATATTAGTACAGACAATAATTGCACATCCGTAACTACCTTGGAGTAACATTCATTAACCATATGTAAAATTAACATAGATAGTTCATATAACATGTTTTTGTCATAAAAGAATATAAGAAATGACTTATGCTCAACAAGTTATAGCTTTGAGGTAATGACATAAAAAGATCAGGATTAAAGTACCAAAGTCCAAGATAACTACAACAAGTGGAAAATAAATTTTAACAAAATTGAGTCATAAACTAGACTCATCATTGAATATGTAGCTCCAAGATTTTTTCATCGACTTCATATCCCATAGGCATTATCCATACAATTCTTGGTTCAACTGCCTCCATTAGACATTGATCAGTGTCAACCATAAAGCAAACTGTGTCCTTGTATTTCTCAACTATGGACTGAGGTATTCTCTCTCTAGCTTGCATCATGCTTTGGAAGTTCTTAAAGTAACCCCAGAGGGCTATGTTTTGGGATTGAGCATCACCAAGTCCATACATGTAATCTCTAATATGAATTGCAACTGATTTATCATTTTGCCAAACCCAGTGACTTGATCTAGGTAGCTCATTCATATAATAGAAAAATAGACACAGTACTAGACAACCATATTTAAAGGAATTCTTCTTATCCTTTTTTATCTTCTACAGGTTTTCCAATAGTCTATTTAGAAGAAGCTCACACAGGTCATAATCTGCATCTTCCCTCAACATCTGATATGCTGCATAGATTGCTATACCAGACACAGAATTCTCCCTGCTCGAATGATAGATTTTGCAGCTGATTATCATTGAGACAAAATTGACATCCGAATTTGTGATGTCATCTATGGTCATTGCTCTTTTGTCAAATTTAGATCTGGTGGCTTTAGTTATTGTTTGGTTCTTCATAGATTTAAGTGCAGGTAACCCACCAGATGAATGCATTCCGGTCACTACCCTAATGGCATCTTTAGTTATCTTGAAGGGCCTCATTAGCCACATGAAATTATCATGCATCCTGCTTAGAACATACCGGACCCAATCATCTTCTGTAAAACATGGAAAATGTATGCAATGTCTAAAGTGTTTGTCCCAAAGAGCTTTGAATTCAGGTTTGAGCTCAAAGTTCTCCTCTATTAGCTATTTATGATAAATGTCCATTAATTTTGAGTCTCCAAATTCCTCAATGTTAGCATGGATATAAACCCTAACATCTTCTACATGCAATACTCCATGGGGAATGCTAGAAAATGCACCCAAGGGATCAACTTCTAGAGATTTGTAAGGGTGTTTCTTGAATTTAGGTCTCGGCCTATCAGATATATTGACAACCATTGGAGTAGCCATTTTGCAAGAGATTCAAAGAGAGATTTTTAGAATGGAATAACCTTTTCACACTTTATGGTTTGAAACAGGAGCTGGAACAAAACGCTGGTTGAATTTATTTTTCAGTTGATCTTGAGTGAATTGTAGAATCTTTGTTGCAGAGCTCTTCTTTTCTTCTTCATGAGTGCAAGTGTGCAAATAATGACTGAAAGAACCCTTTTATCCTTGGGCAAACCCTAATTTTCTTTTGTAATAAATGCACAACTTAAGTTATCCGGTTGCCCTATTTTGAGAGAGATTTTCTTGAATCATTGTCCAAAACTTAGAATCATTATTTGTGAGGATTGACAACATATGTTCTTATCTTCAATCATGCCATGGGTCCGTAGATCAAAGCATTTCAATTCTAAATCATACTGGATCTGTCTATGAAATTCTGATTTGTCGGATAGCTGTTGGAACTGGATTAACTTGAGCGGTTATAAGTCTTGCAAGACTCCATGCGGATCTTTCAAATTTTGACTGAAGATTACTTGGAGGTTTTTCTAAGAACCCTTTAATCCGTAGCATCAGATGTTTACTTAATGTGCCAAATTTGGGCACTAGCTGACTGGCTGGGGGAAATTGTTTTTCTCTGTGACTCCCCCTAAGCCAGAGCTCACCTTTTTAGTTTCCGGAAGGAATATCAGCACCGGATTCGAGTGCGGATCCATCCCCAATATTTTATGTACTCTTCTTTACCCAAATCTTGCTCATCTCACTTTAAACTTCATCCACATTCACTTTACGTTTGCCCTTATCTTGTTTCTGACTATGTTCCACTAGACTTTTTCTATCCTAATTTCTACTTTTATAGAATTTGGCAATATGACTGGATCTATTGCAATTGTAACATACAACATTTATTTGCTTATTTGATTGATATCTTCTTGATCTACATTGATTAGCCATGTGTCCCATTCTATTACATGCATATCATCTACCATTGAATGAATTGTTTATTTACATATTTCTGCATTCATGAGATTTATGACCATACCTTTTAGAGTTGAAACATTGTCCGGAGAAGGATGGATTATTATGATTCATTCTCCTCCTGTACTGAATTGCTTTATGACCAAAAATGTTGCAATTGAAGCAGTATCCATTGAAGGATGGATATCTTTGAGCATTTGGTTGCCTTATCGGAGGTCTTCTAGGCCTATTTCTTTGATTTCCTAATCCAAAGTTCTTCTGACCCGATCTAGAGCTTTCACCTTTCTCATATCCCAAGCCATGCTTATCATCTACCTTCTTTTGGCTTTCAAGAAGCACTTCAAGTTAGGCTGAGCTTATCTTGAATTTTTCTTTGTATTCATTTGTAGTTTGAAGATCTTGTTTAAGAGTGTCTATTTGATTCTCAAGTTGTTCTTCATTGTCTCTAGCTTCTTGAAGATCAGATTCAAGATGCCTGATTATTCTATCCATTTTGTGGCAGTCCTCTATTTTCTCATTGAGGGTTTGTTTTAGATTATCTTCAATCTTTCTTTTTTCTTCAATTTCTTGGGTGAATCTCATAACCCCTGATTCTATTTCATGCCTTACCATAATGACTTCTTTTGATAGTTTCTCACATAGCTTATTTTTCTCATTCAGATCTTCATTAGTATCATTGACTTCACTCTGATTGGCTAATTTTTGAAGTAGTTCCTTTCTCTTTCTCACAGATATACTAAGTTTTTCTTTTAGCTCATTTATGAATTCATTAGCTTGTTTGAGTCTTTCTCTCAAATTATTGACTTTAGAGTGAGATTGTTCAAGATCATCCAAAGCAGACTGAAGTTGTTCCTTCATACCATATGCATCCATTGTGATTCCCAGATCTTCCTCAAGATGTTAGGCTTTGTTCAGAGGAACTTAGCTCTAATACCAATTGTTGTAAACAAGGCAGATAACTGAGAGGGGGGTGAATCAGTTATCTCAAAATTTCCTTGTTTTTCTTTTCTTTTTGTTATCTTAATATTTAGTGTTGTATCAAATCATGAAAGCATATGTAATCATAAGAATAGAAATAAAATCAACACACATAACACAAGGATTTTTACGCTGAAACCCTGTTAAGGGAAAAACCACGAGGTGACTAACCCAAGATTGTATTCTCTATTAAAAGAATAAAGGGGTACAAAATGACACTTGCCAATTAGGGCTTACTGCCCAAGCACACTACTCACAAGAGGCACACTACCTACAAGAGACTCACTATCTACAAATCTCATAGAAGATAATCAAGTGTTTGAACTGATGAGAAGCATCTACAAATGTAGGAGTTCAGTTCCGGTTAGGCACAATATACTGATCCGATGCACTTCATTCTTCCTCTTTTCAATGTTGTTATTCAGTTACATGCCAGACTTGAATTGTTGTTCACACTTATCCCTTCTTTTCTTCACACTTTATTTCATCATCTTTTCACCACACACCTACATATTGGAATCCATCTAGTATATATATCCACATCATGGCTTTTATCAACTTTCTAGTTGGCAACAAGAATATTCAAGATATTTGCAAGTTATGGATCTATCAGCTGAATCCATGCTTGATTTGTGATGTGCAGCAAAATCTTAGGCATAGAAGTCATTAATCATGTCGGCCAACAATGTATAATCCCACAAATTGCTTGATCAAGACCTTTTACACATCCGGATTCAAGTCTGTTACTCTGCTGGTCAATTCCTCCTCTGTCTGCTCTGTCTGATTGGAACCCAACACTCAGATGCTCATATCTTTTCCATGGCTTATCACCAAAGGCTAAATCTCTAGAATACAGTAGTCATGATACCCTTCTTGACTTGTCCAATTCCACAACTTACTGAGTTACACCATCTGAGAGATCTGGACTTGATTGTCAGACCTTGTTACATACTTTGTTCTTGTTCATCAGACCAAAACAATCTTCCATCTGACTTCTGGTATAGGCATACTATATACTGCAGATGTGTGGGATAGACTTTGTTGCCATCAATGACAAACTTATGAAGCCACACAATGTCTCTTGCCAACAAAGATGTCGTCCCAGACTGGGATACCATGAAGACAAAGTTCCTGGAAAAATATAAAGACTACCGTAGAGGACATGATAGGAGAGATGACATCTTCAAGATGTCACAGAAAGAGGATGAGCCATTGGAAGACTATGTTGAAAGATTCTAGTTTTCCTTGAAGAAAAACCCTCAAAATAGATTGTCTGAAGAATCACTGAAACTAGTCTTTTTGAGGGGAGTTAATGATGACTGCATGGATGCCCTCAATCTCATTGGAACAGGGGATATTTCTAAACTTCTCTATGAGGATGTCTATAGAGCTTGCATAAATTATTCTAGAACCTTTTCCAAAAAATGAAGGGGAGAAAGAGCAGCCATCATAGGCAAGGCAACTAATGGGGTTTCAAGAGTGGAAATTAGTAACTTGCTAACCAACATGAAAGAGGACATTATTAGCCATATGGCTACACAACTAGACACTCTTCACATCAAGAAGAAACTGGAAGAGGTAGATGCAATGCTTACTAAATATTGCCCCAATTGTAGATAGAGGAAGGCCAATTATAAATGCAAGAGGGTGGCCAGTATCTAGGAAGAGAAGATTGAAAGGCCAGAATTACAGCCATTTGAAGGAGAAGATGGGAAAATGTTCTTCATAGCTCAAAGGAGACCTTGGCAACAAAGACAAGGTATTCCATATGATCCACTTAATTTTAATTCCCCCTTTCTTGTTGCAAACTAGAATTTCTCTAATTGGAATACTTAACAGTGGCATGGTAATCTGAATGCATGGTAAAACCCACAATGGCCTACTCCACAAGCTGGTTGGAACCAACAATAGCCAAACCCATGACCTCAACAAAATTTCCAAGGTCCGAACTATAACCCCCAATGGCCTACTTAACAGTAACAATGGTAACCTCAATGGAACAAGGGCCAACAATGGTAGTAAAATGCACCTTTTCAACAACCAATGATTCTATCTCAACCATAGCATCTAGCCTTAATGCCACCATCAACACCCAAAAATCCACCTCCTAGACCTACCCAAATCCCTAGCCAACCTGCGCCTAACCCTAACAACAAGCCTGTTTAGTAGGCTTATACTAATGAGGTTATGCAATATCCCACCTATGGGGCGGAAGTGAGTAATGTTCATCTTAGATCAGGGAAGCAACTTGCATGGCCTTCATCTCCCCAAATCACAGAACTTGAAGATGAAGAACCCACTGAAGAAGCCTCAGATAAACACCTTTGGAACCTAAATCAACCCAAGATGCCCAAACTTCCTTACATCATAAGCCTCCTCCTTTCCCTGAGTGCTTGGCCATGCAAAAACAAACAGCCCAAACTGATACTGTCCTTCTCATCCAACTAAAAGATATAAGCATCAAGATTCCTTTAATCCAAGTCATCAAGGATATTCTTATTTACACTAAGACTATTAGGGATCTTTGCATAAAGAAGCTAGGAAGGAAGAGAATAGACCCTCAGACAGTACATGTTTTAAGCAATCTTGCTGATATGATGTTGGGTAATATAACTGTTCCCAAATATACAGATCTGGGTAGTCTAGTGGTGGATGTCAAGATCAATGGGACTCTAATTAAGACTACTATGATAGATTTAGGTGCTGCAATTAATTTCATGACCAAGGAGACAATGCAGACACTCCAATTGAACAACCTTAGGCCTACTTAGATAGTCTTGTAATTAGCTGATAGGTCTATAGTCAAACCTGGAGTCATAAAAGATTTGTTCATTACATTAGATTCTTGGGAATACCCTACTAATTTATAGTGTTGCAGCCAAAGGTTAAATTTTGTTGGTTATCCTCTTATACTAGGTAGACCATGGGTTGCCACTGTTGATGTATTTATAGGTTGCCAGTCTGGTAACATGATCATATCCAATGGAATTGTGACCAAGAAATTGGTTTTATATCCACTAGCCCAACCATACCATTAGCATGAGCAAACCATTTGGCCTAGCCCGGAAGATGAGGACACGCATTCCTTGCAAACCCTAATGACTATTAAATGCAGCCCCTTATTGGATATTCAAGATGAAGATGAATTAATTACTCACGTTATACAAAATGACTGTGGGAGGCACCCACAGTAGCAAGATTGCCTATCATGCTTACAAGACCCTTTAAGCAACATAATACCCAACAATTCCTTAGAGGAGGTATCCCAAATATTTCATGTTTTCCCAACAATGCTTACCCGTATTACCCAATCTTGATTTGTCTTCTATGTAAGAACTATCCAAACAATTAGAAATCAAGCCAGGTAAGATGTTGAATATTAACAATACATTGACTGATGAACAACAACAATCCCTGCATGAAATATTGCATACACACACATCAGCATTTGCCTGGGATTATAGTGGCATGAAAGGCATTGATCCCGCCTTATGCATGCACAAAATATATATTGATGATGGCTATAGACCCATCAGGAAGCAGCAAAGGTGCATGAACCCCGCCTTCAGAGAGATTGTGAAAGTTGAGCTTCAAAAGCTTATGGATGTAAGCTTTATATACCCCATTTCAGATAGTGAATGGGTTTCACCATTGGTCATAGTGCCTAAGAAAGGTGGTAAATGGAGAGTTTGTGTTGATTACAGAGAACTCAATACTGCTACTAGGAAGGATCACTTTCCATTGCCATTTATTGACCAAGTTCTTGACTCTTTGTAGGCAAGAAATTTTTTTCCTTTCTTGATGGCTTTAGTGACTATAACTAGATTAAGATTGCTCCAAAGGATCAAGATAAGACAACATTTACATGCCCTTGGGGGACATATGCATATTCTATCTTACTCATTGGTTTGTGCAATGCTCTAACTACATTTCAAAGAGTCGTCCTCAGTATTTTCTCTAATTTTTCCCATGATAGCATGGAGATTTATATGGATGACTTCACCACATATGGTGACACATATGATGAAGCCTTACATAATTTGGAGAAAGTGTTGAAGAGATGCATAGAGCACAACCTCTCTTTGAGTAATGAAAATGTTGCAAGTATGGGTCTAATCTGTGTTGTCATTGATGTCAACACACTCATGTTGCATTAATGAGAAGGATTAGATGAGCTATGTGTTGAGGATATTGAGAAAATTAGTCTCAATCAGGAATAGTGAAGAATAGTAATGACAAGAAGGTAAAAGTCCAAGATAGGTTGAGGATCAGAGGATACGGTTTAAAGGGTTTGTAGATATAAGTCTTGAGATGCTCCAGTCAAGTTTTCAAAGATCCGCATGAAGATCTAAAGAAATTATGGTCACTCTAGTAGAACCAGTTCTGGCAGGTGTTCAAAGGTGACAGAGTGACACAGATAGGTCCAGTGAGATCCGGAAATGCATTATCTCATTTTGTGGATTTGAGGGAGTGTTGAGGAAGTCCTTATGAAGTGTTAACTCAATTAGTTCGTGGTTTGAAGGTCCAGAAGCTCCTATTCCTTTGTGACAGTGATGACAAACTGTGTTCTTGAAGTTCCAGATGAAGGAAAGAAGAATTCTAGTAAGCAGATGAAATGCGGATGTTCTTGGTGATTCAGGAAAGGTTGTGGTGATCTTTGGATCGTGTCCAGTTCATGTTGGTGGTCTGCATTGAAGTTAGAGTTTGCATTTGAAGAATAACCACCGGATGTTGGTGTTCTTCCTGAGACTGGCCAACCGGATGTATTACACATCTTGCGGATGTTCTTGTAGGTGTTTTCCAACTTAGATGATTGTTCCTAAGTCAATGTCTTGTATAAATAAGGGATTGTGAAGTCATTCCAAAGTGTGTCTTGTGGAGATGAGAGTGTGGTAGTGAAAAGGAGAGTGAAAGGTGGAGCAAAAGTTTTGATCTTAATGGAACTGATTCAAGCATGGTGAAGATGCTATTCTCTAGTTCATGTATGTGATACTTATTTCTTTGTAGACAATGTGTCTCTTATAGGTAGTGATCCTCTTATGAGCAGTGTGCTTGGGCAGTGAGCCCTAATTGGCATGTGCCATTTTGTTCTTTCTATTCTTCTAACAAAGAATACAATCTTGGGTTATCATCCTGTGGTTTTTCCCTTGACCAGGTTTTCCATGTCAAAATCTTGGTGTCTTATGTGTTGATATGTTTCTGCTCTTGATTTGAATGCATTATGGTTTATGATTAATATACAGCTAATCACTAAGAAGACTTAAGTGTTTAAATTGAAGAAAGTTCTGAACAACTGATTCACCCACCTCCCCTCTCAGTTGTGTGCCCTAAGTCTAACAGAAAAGTGTTTTCTGATGATGACACAAGGAATAGTCTTGGGACATTTCATCTCAAGTGCAGGAATCCAAGTTGATCCATAGAAGATTGAAATCATATCTACCTTGCCTATTCTACAAAGACAAAAGGATGTAAGGAGCTTCCTAGGACATGCAGGATATTATAGGAGGTTCATTTAGGATTTTAGCAAGATTGTTGCACCTCTGTTTACTCTACTGACCAAAGACAATGAATTTGAATGGACACCAGATTGTCAGACTTCTTTTGAAAAGCTAAAAACATCATATAGATATAAGCCCCTATTCTCAGAGGTCCAAATTGGACACTACCTTTTAACATCCATATAGATGCATCAGATTTTTCCATGGGGGCAGTCCTAGGCCAACAAGAAGGAAACAAAGAGTATGCCATATACTATGCAAGTAAAAATCTGTAGGGAGCTGATTTAAACTATACTATGACAGAGAAAGAGATGTTGGTAGTTGTTTATGCAATTAACAAATTTAGGCACTACATAACTGGTTACAAAGTATTCATACATATAGATCATGTAGCCATCAGATTTTTGATGAATAAGCCAATAGTGTGTGGAAGACTTATAAGATGGTTATTGTTGTTACAGGAATTTGATATTACAATTGTTGATAAACTAGGAAAGGCTAATGTAGTTGCTGATTTTCTGTCTAGACTACCTACACAATCCTCAGAAGGAGTGGTTGATGATTCTTTTCTTGATGAGCATCTATTTTCTCTAACTATACACACTCCATGGTATGCAGATATAGCCAATTATTTGGTTATAGGGAAGATTCTAGTATACTTCTCTCCAAGGGAGAAGAGGCAGCTAGTTCACAAATGTTTCTCTTACTCTTGGATTTCTAGATTCCTATTTTACACTAGCCCAGACAATATTAAGAGATGTATCAGAGAGGATGAAGTGTTTGATATAATGAAGGCCTGCCATGATGAACCTTGTGGGGGACATTTTGCAACCAAGAGGACAGCCTTCAAAATACTGACAACAAGATATTACTAGCCAACACTTTATAAAGATGATGTCAAGTACACTAGGAGTTGTGATAGATGTCAAAGAATGGGGAGGCCTACAAGAAGTGATGAGATGCCTTTGTAGCCATAAATCTCATTAGCCCCTTTTGATAAGTGGGGACTAGATTTTGTGGGACCTATATCTCCTACATCCAACAACAAAGAATATATCTTGGTATGTACTGATTACTTAACTAAATCGGTTGAAGTTAAAGCCTTACAGTTTGCCAGAGAAGGCAATGTGGCCAAATTCATGTATGAGGACATCTTCACTAGATATGGTGTGCCAAGGGAGATAGTAACTGATCAAGGACCACAATTTAAATATGATTTAATCACCAAACTGGTAGAAGAATATCAGATCAGACATAAGAAATCCACTCCCTACCATCCTCAGACTAATGGTCAGGTGGAAGTCACAAACAGAGAAATTGAGAACATCTTAACAAAGACAGTACAACTTCACATAAGAGATTAGGTTTCTAGGCTCCCAAAAGTTGTTTGGGCATACAAGACTACTTGGAAGACAACTACAGGGTTTACACCTTATGAACTGGTCTATGGCAAGACAACAGTCCTACCTATAGAATTTGAACACAAAACCCTGAGGATAGCAGTGGAACTAGGGATGGATCTGACAATAGCTCAACAGGATAGGCTACAACATTTGAATGCCCTAGATGAAATCTGATTGGAGGCCATCCATCACACAAAGGTCATACAGAAACAAAGACCCAAATGGCATGATAAGTACATCAAGACTAAAGAATTCACTGCTGGTGATTGGGCACTCCTCTATGATTCAAGATACAAGGACTTCAAGGGAAAGCTTTAGTCCCATTGGTTAGCCCCATATGAGATTAAACATGTCTTTCCTAATGGTACAGTTGAATTGTAGACCATTGATGAAGTTCAATTTTCACTGCTAGTAAATGGGCATAGGCTAAAACTGTATAAAAAAGCCACTTCAAAAGGATGAATTTCTTATTTCTTTAGCTGCTTAGTATGGTACTCTTGACACTCCCGATGAAGATGTTGTGACACCAAATGATACACCTTCTGATGCTAAACCATCAACACTGTCCAGTGATGTGGAGGTTGAGTTGTAATACTCAACCCTTGTCACTAAAACTTAATTTTCTTTTCTTTAAACTCACATGCACACATGGTACAATATCCATGGTTACTATAGTTACTTCCACCAGGACTTGTTATCACTCACATAGTAGGGACCTAACTCAGATGGGACCTGATATTGTACATCTGTAATTACACAGTCGGGACCTACGCTGTCGGCACCCGTAGCAACTCGTGTATGCAGCCTTCTTCCACAGTTTGGTGAATAGTACCCAAATTTTCTCGCCCATTCCACATGCCACATTCATTTCAAAATCACTCCACTCTATTACCACAAGTGTCAACTCACAATTATGAGTTGTTCATTTTTTTCACCTTTATGCACCATCACATCATATTTCTACCGCCATATCAACCACCTTACCATTCACCGCATGTATATCAACTCAACTCATTAGTATATGCTCACAAATTCCAAGGTGTGTTAATTGTTTCTTTCCATTCCATATGTGCATTACGTAACTTTTAATCATTAAAACTAGCTTTCTTTTTATATTCATAATTACTTGTAGTTTATTTCATGCATACAAGAATATTATCCACTTTTCCATTTAATCAATACTCCTCATTCCGTATTACTTGACATGTGAAGTGAGGTCACTTCAAAATTTAGTTGGGGGGAGGGGTTTATTTTTTGATTTTCACCATTCATCATCTTTTGCCTTTCAAGAAAACCAGATAAAACCTCCTATGCCATGAACTTACCCTATTTTGCCAAAAAGTGAACCTATTACCTGAAGGAAGTGTTGATGATGATTGTTAGTCATAACAACATGCATAAAAATTTGCACAACAAACCTTTATTATCTTGTAAAGTACGATCAACTTAGGATAAGTTGATGACTCAAAGTCTCCGTTGATCAGGTCATGATCGTCTGACGTTATTCAGAGGTTGATGTGACATGTTATTTTCTATTTGAAGGGGTCTTACATTTGTCTTGATGATCAGTATTGTTCTGTTTCCTATAAATTTACTCCACAGAAAGGTTATTTCTACTCTATTTTCAAAGATAGCTGATATATTTGCAAGTTTGATCAATTCTTCTGGTCATTGATTATCCTAAACATGTTCTTTCTTCTACACTGTATATTCATTCAAACAATGTGTCTATAAGTAGATATGTGCATGAATTTCATGGATACTTGCATGAATTTGCATGATATTTGCCAATTTGACATGCCTTTTCTCTAAATATGCTCTGTATTTTCAATTATCTACAGGATATTAGCATATTTTATGTTATTTTCTTCTGATTCTTTGTTATTTACAATTATGGTGATGATTTGCTATGAAATTGAAAGAGATTTTAAAAGAATGCTCCTAATTTTAGTGAATCTTTAGCTATTGAACCACATACATACAAGATACATTCACGAGGAGAAGGAATCAAACCATATGTCACTAGGATGTTCCACAGCTAGATATGGATGATGCTAACTTCCAAGGACAAGGAATGAAAACAACACATGCAGACTGACAAGCACTGCAAGAGACACGGCTGATCAATGCATGTATCCAGATTTCAAACATAGATTACTCAAGATTTATGATGATTTGTAAGAAAAAATGTCTTCTCTTTCATTCAGTATGCATAACATGTACATTTACAACAACTTTGAATTGAGTCTTGATGTTTCAACAGTCAAATTTCAATTAAGTTTTGAATATTCAAAATATGGCACTCCTGCACCTTTTATAGAATAAGGTGAGGAGGTAGTTACAAATGACCTACAATCAGGATTTGTCAATTAAGATCTATGGTTGATAATCACTCTTTGACTCGGTCAACTTTTTCTCATGGCACAGGTTGCCAGCTGGCAACCATCTGGATGACTCACTATCTTATGAGTTCCCTATGCATATATCTTCTTGGTGAGGCATCTTCATTCATTCTTTGGGTTCTTCCTCCTCATTTTCTTCTTCTTCATCATGGTCATCATCTTCATTACTTTTAGTATCACTATCACCCTGATGTACATCCTCCTGTCTATGGACCTTCATCACCGTCTTGATGTGCTCATAGGCCTGTACTATTTTATCTACCTCCCCTCCATCTTGGATTTTAGCTTTTGTTACTGCATGCTTATGAGATTTGAATTTGGCTTTGATCACTTCCATCTTACCTTTTCTACTGTTTAAAGTCTCATTATAAGTTTCCACCCTGACCCTTATCCTCAAGATCTTATTCATTACTTCTTCCATCAGGTGGGTGAGGGGGTCATCTGCTATCGGCTGGAAATTATCATGCAGAGCTTTGATAGCAAAGTCTGCATCTTGATTTTCAATCTTTCCCTACTTTTCCTTCTAAAGCTTCAAGGATCTCTACTTCGTATGACATCATGTTGTGCAGCTTTATACTTATATCCCTAAGCTTGCCACTGCATTTCTTAAGGATAACACATTCAAACCTGATATCCTCATACCATATATCTATCAACAGTGTAGTGTTATTATTCAACACTTGATTATTCATGAGGATTTGAGGATCGATCCTCTTTATTTCACTTAAAGTAGTAAGGTCCTTTTCTAATTGGAATGACTGTTTCCCTATTTCATTTTGCATTTTGTCTACTTTTCTCTTCAAATTGCTTAAAGAATTCCACCTTTGTAAGGAGGTTCTCAAAACATCCTCATCTCCAGTGAGGGCTAACAGCATCCATTTCTCCATGATCATGGCTTCATGCTTCATGAGGTCTAACTTGGTGACCTCCTCCTGGGATATGATATTCAATGGGACTACCGGATCAACTAGTCTATTATTAGGGTTAATCAACCCCTTTATCTATGAATCCTGTGATAGGTGAAAGTCAGGTGTAGCAGATCAGACATAGTCATGAAACCCTAACCCTACCATCATCAAGGAATCTAACCTAAATGAAATCAAAGAACAATGCAATTCAAGCATAACTTCACCTAGACCGTGTGATTCCTCGTTTAAGAGATGTGGACTGCTTCTTCAACAATGAACAATTGCAATGTTGAAAGCTGCCATGCTTGATGATAAAAGCTCAAGTGAATGCTCAGATGCTCAAGATGATAATGTAGGTGCTGTATGATTGCTAGATGTTTCATATGGAGTGAGAGGGTGTTTATATAGGACTTAGCCAAGATCAATCAACGGTGGAGATTCAGAGGTTATGTGAATGGCTAGGATTGAAAGTTACTAAATTTAGATTCCATTAATTGTGCATGTGAAGGCTTGTAAATAAAAGTTGTTTTACAACACATGATTGACTGGACAAGTGTTGGAATGTGGTAAATGATAAGGGCTTAATTCAAATAAAATATTTGAATTAGTTGGGATATGAGTTGGAAATTAATTAAATAAATAAAATTTATTCAATTAATAGGATAAATGAATAAAATGGGATAAGACATGATGTGGAATTAATTAAATAAATACAATTTATTTAATTAATTGGCTAAGTGAATGAAAATGGGATTTTAATTAAATAAATTAAATTTATTTAATTAATTGGCTAATGGATTAATGGTTTAACAAGGTGTTGCTAGACATGGACAAATTTGGGTGTCTACATTTTGCCTCTCTTTGATACAATGTTCGATAGAATGTTGTGTTAAAGAAGATACGATATGCGTTCGATAAACAAGTTATGCCCCAGTGTAATTGGCAGGTGATGCCCCCTCGAGAGGTAAGCCAGGCTAACCAAGAAGGACTGGGTTGGCTCGCGATAGAAGAAAAAGGCTAAAAGGAAAGCTGACACGAAGAAAATGGGAGCTGGATGGAAGAAAATAGGTTGTGGTATGAGAGAATTAGGGTTTTGAGAAGGACTATAAGTAGGGGCTTCCATGGCAAATAGGCTCATTTGTGCTCATTTGTGCTTAGAAACTTAGAGAAATCCAGAGCTCCAGAGAGTGAGAGTGGCAGAGCTAGCAGGATGGTTATTCCACGCAGAGATCATCGTGCGGAGCGAGTGAGGACACATGGACGACGAGAGCGAGCAGGCGCACTGGTATGTTTCAAACTTTTCCCCAAAAGCGTGTAATTAATAGCCTAAAAGCGTAATTAATGCACACACGTCACCAAAAGTGACTAGGTTAGAGAATAGTCATTATAGGTCGCGTATGGAGGGAAATAGACCGCTTAGAGTAGTGTGGGTCGCTTATGGGCGTAGGTAGGTCGCTTAGGCAAAAATGGGTCGCATCCTGTCGGTGGGAAAAAGCACAACCAAAAAGCGCATACAGAGCAAAACTAGTCGCTTATGGGCAAAGAGCTGTCGCATATAATAGTGTAGCTCGCATAGGACTAGAAACAGCTCGCAGAAGGTAAATAGCGCGCGTATAGGGCTTTAAGGGTCGCTAATGGTAATTGAGCCCGCATATGGTATAAAAGCTAGCGCATATAGGATAAAGCTCGCGGGCAGGCAAAACAGGCGCGCATATAGTATAAAGCCCGCATAGAAAGCAAAGGTTAGCGCATATGGAAATAGAGGTCACTTGTAGGGATATAGTAAACGCATATGGTGAAGAGCACGCATATAGTCAAAACAGGGGCGCATGCGGGAAAGTGGGTCGCTAGTGAGCAGGAAAAGATCGCATGTGGTAAATAGACCACTTATAGTAGGTGTAGGAGAAAATAGCAAATAGGAAAGCAGATGTTGATATGGATGACTAACGGAATGGACTGACAAGGGTAAATGGATGATGCAGGATGTACTACCGCCATTGCTATCACGGGAGCTGCATCCGAGAGATTTACGGTTGGTGAGACGATTGGATGCAGAGGAGCTACTGGTGTTGGAGATCCTAGGCTTGGAGCATGTATCCCAGTTAGAGCCAGTTCAGGCACATCGAGGGCTGATGACAGTGATGGTGGAGTGATGGATGAGCGAGCATAGTTTGTTCTTATTACCGACAGGAGAGGCGACCATTACCTTAGAGGATGTATTCTGAATATTGAGGATTCCGGTAGATGGGGATCATGTAGATTATGATCCGGAGATGGGCCCAGCGGCATTCAGGAGATTGTTTGGCACACCAGACATCGGAGTAGAGGGTTCAGAGATTCCGATGGGGAGGATGGAGGAGCACTGTGACAGATTACAGCGGGTGGTAGTGGCTATCATTAGATGGCTAGTGGGTGATAGGAGAGCTAGAGGGTTTCCCGTAGGATGGGGGACAGTGATGGAGGGCATGTTCTCTTATGGCACGAGATATGCGTGGGTAGAGTGCGTGTTGGGACAGCTCTATCATTACCTGCATGATTATGCGTACATGTTCGGAGCCAGTATGTCAGTAGGGGTGACAGTTTTGCATGTATGGGCATATGAGCACATTCCGGTGACGAGACCAGAGGGATGGGTTGCTAGAGCAGCAGGAGAGCCATTTGCACAGATGTATAGAGGAGCATTGACTTATCGACATCACCGAGGAGTGGTATATTGGCGGCGGAGATTGGATGAGGTAGACAGATTTGTATGGAGGCCCTGGCTAGGATGTGAGCAGTGGGAGGAGGATGCGGAGCTTGTCTATGCTAGACAGGCGAGATACATTTTTGGACGCGGCATGTATATTATAGAGTGCTATTTGCCAGAGAGAGCCCTGAGACAGTTTGGAGAGGCACAGGCAGTACCTGTTGGTGATGCCATTTTTGGGAGGACGAGGCAGGAGGTATTTGATTGGGGTCCAGAGGTTGTGGTTGACACAGCGTTGGCAGAGAGAGATGGACTACAGCTAGTAGCATGGCAGTGGGGACAGGGTCCTGCAGATCCAGGCACATTGCCAGAGTATGATGCATACTGGGCGACAGCTAGGCCGACACGATTGACACGAGATGGGGAGATTGGAGAGATCAGGATGGAGAGGCCAGTTTGGAGGAGATGACGACGGGCTCCACCAGCACAGGCAGTAGTGCCAGCGGCACTAGGGATACAGATGCCAGGGCAGGTGCCAGGTCAGCCTGCTATATTAGCACAGCCTCAGGCACAGATTGGAGCAGGAGATGATGTAGGGATTCAGCAGCTGCGGAGACGGATCAGAGAGGAGAGGAGATGGAGCCAGCGGGCACAGATGAGGTTGAGGAGGGTGTAGATGGACAGGCATCAGGCCGTGATTAGTCTGTGGCATGCTAGAGCACAGGCACAGACCTATCAGGCTCAGCTATAGTTGAGAGGACAGGGAGGAGATGGCCAGGATGATGGTGTGCTTGCTAGAGTGACAGGAGAGAGGGATACAACCATACAGCATGAGCAGATGATGAGGCTGGAGCGAGACACTGCGGTACAGTAGGAGCAGGCGATGAGAGCAGAGAGGGATGGTCTGCGAGCTGAGAGAGATAGAGCAGTGCTGCAGCTGCAGGGGATGACTGGTGAGCGAGATAGAGCAGTGGCTGCCTTGGGGACCGATGGAGCGACCATGTACTTGGCCACACAGTTGATAGCGGTACAGGCAGAGTTGCGGAGAGTGCAGGGTGAGGCTGAGTATTACAGAGGTCTATATTATGGAGCTGTGCCGGCAGAGCAGAGACAGCCTAGCTTCAGGAGCAGGTCAGGGGCTTCGAGTTCACAGAGGTCGGGTGGATCTAGATCAATAGCCTCAGTGATGGGGCCACCGAGAGATGGAGGACCAGGTACAGGACCGAGTGGCAGTGGTGGTCAGGGCGAGGGAGCTGGCAGTAGTCACTAGGGCATACCTTGTTTATATTGTATTATGATGAGGCCTAGAGCCGTTGTTGTACATTCATTCTTTTCAGGGCTTAGCTTGTATTGTAGACACTTGTATTTTGACACACATGTATATATATATATATGGTAGTTTTGGCGATCTGTGTGATGTTGTAATGGTTTTGATGTTGATATTATGATGGCTATGTATGTTATGTGTATGGATTATATATGGATTATGGATAGATGTTTATGCAAATGGTAATGGATAGAAAATGTAAATGGTAAAGCTATGGATAAATGTATGCATATAGGCAGATGGTAATGAGAAATATATATATGATGGACTTACGTATGTCTAACACACTTGTTTTTGCAGGAGCGGGAACATGGACAGAGGAGGATGAAAATAAGTGATCTTGGCTGAGTATGATGGAATGAATAGATAGAATGAATAGGTAGGATGATGATGGGCAGCTTTCAAGTAATTGCTCAAAATGAAAAAGAAATGCAGTCCTTATGTTTGATATAGCATAGGGATGTTATGCACCAGGGTATAAGAGACCAAGGTGTCGAGGTATCCAATGCGCAACTAGCGTGTTACAATCTTGTCTGAACGCATGAGGTCAAGATGTTGAGCCAACATGCACAAGATATGAATAACAGCTAGTGTTGGACTTTGACGCTACAAGCAATGGTTTGAGCTTATCTCCACTACACATAATGATAGCTTGTTGGTTATATGTGTGATAGGTGAAAGTCAGGTGTGGAAGATCAGACATAGTCATGAAACCCTAACCCTACCATCATCAAGGAATCTAACCTAAATGAAATCAAAGAATAATGCAATTCAAGCATAACATCACCTAGACCGTGCGATTCCTTGTTTGAGAGAGAGATGTGGACTGCTTCTTCAACGATAAGCAATTACAAAGCTGAAAGCTGCCATTGATGGATGATAAAAGCTCAAATGCTCAAGATGATAATGGAGGTGCTATATGATTGCTGGATTACTAGATTGCTGGATTGCTGGCTTGCTGGATGTCTCATATGGAATGAAAGGGTGTTTATATAGAACTCAACCAAGATCAATCAACGGTGGAGATTCAGAGGCTATGTGAATGGCTAAGATTGAAAGTTACTAAATTTAGGTCCAATTAGTTGTGCATGTGAAAGATTTTAAATGAAAGTTGTCTTACAACACATGATGAATGGGAAATGGACAAGTGTTGAAATGTGATAAATGATAAAGGCTTAATTCAAATAAAGTATTTGAATTAGTTGGGATATGAGTTGGAAATTAATTAAATAAATAAAATTTATTTAATTAATAGGATAAATGCATAAAATGAGATAAGACATGATGTGGAATTAATTAAATAAATACAATTTATTTAATTAATTGGCTAAGTGAATGAGAATGGGATTTTAATTAAATAAATAAAATTTATTTAATTAATTGGATAATGGATTAGTGATTTAACAAGGTGTCGCTAGACATGGACAAATTTGGGTGTCTACATTTTGCCCCTCTTTGATACAATGTTCGATAGAACGTTGTGTCAAAGAAGATGTGAGATGCGTTCGATAAACAAGTTATGCCCAGTGTAACTGGCAGGTGATGCCCCCTCGAGAGGTAAGCCAGGCAAACCAGGAAGGGCTGGGTTGGATCTCGATAGAAGAAAAGGCAGAAAAGAGGGCAGACGCGAAGGAAAGGGGGGTTGCATGGAAGAAAATAGGCTGTGGTATAGAAGAATTAGGGTTTGGAGAAGGGCTATAAGTAGGGGCTTCAAGGGCAAATAGGCTCATTTGTGCTTAGAAACTTAGAGAAATCCAGAGCTCCTGAGAGTGAGAGTGGCAGAGCTAGCAGGATGGTGATTCCACGCAGAGATCATTGTGCGGAGCGAGTGAGGACACATGGATGACCAGAGGGAGCAGGCGCACCGGTATGTTTCAAAACTTTTCCCAAAAGCGTGCATTTAATAGCCTAGAAGCGTAATTAATTCACACACGTCACCGAAAGCGACTAGTTTAGGACATGGCACATATAGGTCGCTTATGTAGGAAAAGAGGTCGCTTAGAGTAGTTCAGGTCGCTTATAGGCACGGGTAGGTCGCTTATGGAAATGAGGTCGCATCCTGTCGGCGGGAAAAACGCAGTCGAAATGTGCGTATGGAGGGAAACTAGTCACTTATGAGCAGATAGTAGTCGCATAGGGTAGTGTAGCTCGCATAGGACTAGAAACAGATCGCATATGGTAGATCGCTCGTGTATAGGGCTAAAATAAGCGCATATAGTGATTGGGCTCGCGTATAAGGATAAGATAGGCGCATTTAGGAAAAGAGCTCGCTTTTAGGGTAAATAGAGTCACACATAGGATATGGCTCGCATATAAAGCAAGGATAAGCGCATATGGAAATAAAGGTCGCGTATAGGAAAACAGTAAGCGCATGACGTAAAAGAGCTCGCGTTTGGTCAGAACAGGAGCGCAAATGGTAAAGGAGGTCGCTAGTGAGCAGAAAAAGGTCGCATGTGGTAAAGTGAACCGCATATGGTAGGTGTAGGATAAAATAGTAGATAAAT
Organism: Cunninghamia lanceolata; assembly: GCA_027924645.1. Classification (NCBI taxonomy): domain Eukaryota; kingdom Viridiplantae; phylum Streptophyta; class Pinopsida; order Cupressales; family Cupressaceae; genus Cunninghamia; species Cunninghamia lanceolata. The sequence goes on along the minus strand of BSBN01000263.1, from coordinate 4,056,204 downwards.
AGGCAGATTTTGATATGAATGATTAATGGGATGGACTGACAAGAGTAAATGGATGATGCAGGATGTACTACCGCCATTGCTATCATGGGAGCCCCATCTGAGAGATTTGCGGCTGGTGAGACGGTTGGATGCAGAGGAGCTACTGGTGTTAGAGATCCTGGGTTTGGAGCATGTTTCACGATTAGAGCCAGTTCAGGCACATCGAGGGTTGATGACTGCGATGGTGGAGCGATGGATGAGCGAGCACAGTTCATTCTTGTTACCGACAGGTGAGGCGACCATCACCTTAGAGGATGTGTTCCGGATTTTGAGGATTCCAATAGATGGGGATCGTGTAGATTATGATCTAGAGATGGGCCCAGCGGCATTCAGGAGATTGTTTGGGACACCAGACATCGGAGCAGAGGGTTCAGAGATACCGATGGGGAGGATGGAGGAGCTCTGTGACAGGTTGCAGCAGGTGGTAGTGGCTATCATTAGATGGCTAGTGGGTGATAGGAGAGCCAGAGGGTTTCCTGTAGGATGGGGGATAGTGATGGAGGGCATGTTCTCCTATGGCACGAGATATGCATGGGCAGAGTGCGTGTTGGGACAGCTCTATCATTACCTGCATGATTGTGCATATATGTTTGGAGCGAGCATGTCAGCAGGAGTGACAGTTTTGCATGTATGGGCTTATGAGCACATTCTGGTGACGAGACCAGAGGGATGGGTTGCTAGAGCAGCAGGAGAGCCATTTGCACGGATGTATAGAGGAGCCTTGATGTATCGACAGCGCCGAGGGGTGGTATACTGGCGACGGAGGTTGGATGAGATAGACAGATTTGTATGGAGGCCATGGCTAGGATGTGAGCAGTGGGAGGAGGAGGATACCGAGCTTGCCTATGCTAGACAGGTGAGGTACATTTTTGGACGTGGCGTGTACATTATAGAGCGCTATTTGCCAGAGAGAGCCCTGAGACAGTTCGGAGAGGCACAGGCAGTACCTGTAGGGGATGCTATTTTTGGGAGGACGAGATAGGAGGTGTTCGATTGGGGTCCAGAGGTTGTGGTGGACACAGCCTTGGCAGAGAGAGATGGATTACAGCCAGTAGCATGGCAGTGGAGACAGGGTCCTGCAGATCCAGGTACATTGCCAGAGTATGATGTACACTGGGCGACAGCTAGGCTGACTCGGTTGACACGAGATGGAGAGATTGGGGAGATTAGGATGGAGAGGCTAGTTCGGAGGCGACGACGACGGGCTCCACCAGCACAGGCAGTAGTGCCAGCTGCACCAGGGATACAGATGCCAGGGCAGGTGCCAGGTCAGCTTGCTATATTAGCACAGCCACAGGCACAGATCGGAGCAGGAGATGATGTGGGTATTCAGCAGCTGCAGAGACGGATCAGAGAGGAGAGGAGATGGAGGCAGCGGGCACAGATGAGGCTGAGGAGAGTGGAGATGGATAGACATCAGGCCGTGATTAGTCTGAGGCATGCTAGAGCACAGGCACAGACTTATCAGGCTCAGCTACAGTTGGGAGCTCAGAGAGGAGATGGACAGGATGATGGTGCTCTTGCGAGAGTTACAGGAGAGAGGGATACAGCTAGGTAGCATGAGCAGATGATGAGGCTTGAGCGAGATACTGTAGTACAGCAGGAGCAGGCTATGAGAGCAGAGAGAGATGGTCTGCGAGCTGAGAGAGATGGTCTGCGAGCTGAGAGAGATAGGGCAGTGCAGCAGCTGCAGGGGATGACTAGTGAGCGGGATAGAGCAGTGATTGCCTTGGGGACTGATGGAGCTACCATGTACTTAGCCACACAGTTGACAGCGGTACAGGCTAAGCTTCGGAGAGTGCAAGGTGAGGCTGAGTATTATAGAGGCTTATATTATGGAGCTGTACCGGTAGAGCAGAGACAGCCTAGCTTCAGGAGCAGGTCAGGGGCTTCGAGCTCACGGAGGTCAGGTGGATCTCGATCAGTAGCTTCAGTGATGGGGCCACCAAGAGATGGAGGACCAGGTATAGGACCTGTTGGTGGTGGTGGTCAGGGCGAGGGAGCTGGCAGTAGTTGCTAGGGCATACCTTGTTGACATTGTATCATGATGAGGCCTAGAGCCATTGTTGTACATTCATGCTTTTCAGGGCTCAGCTTGTATTGTAGACACTTGTATTTTGACACACACATGTATATATATATATGGCAGTTTTGGCGATCTATATGATGTTATAATGGTTGTGATGTTGATATTATGATGGCTATGCATGTTATGTGTATGGATTATATATGGATTATGGATGGATGTTTATGCAAATGGTAATTGATAGAAAATGTTTGAATATGTAAAAGGTAATGATATGAATAGATGTATGCATATAGGCAGATGGTAAAGAAAAAGATATGGACTTATGTATGGCTAACACTTGTTTTGTAGGAGCGGAAATATGGACAAAGGATGATGGAAATGATTGATCTTGGCTGAGGATGACGGAACGAATGGATAGATAGAATGAATAAGATAGGATGATGATGGGCAGCTTTCAAGTAATTGCTCAAAATGAAAAGAAATGCAGTCCTTATGTTTGATATAGCATATGGATGTTATGCACCAGGGCATAAGAAACCAAGGTGTCAAGGTATCCAATGCGTAACTAGCATGTTACAATCTTGTCTGAACGCATGTGGTCAAGTTGTGGAGCCAACATGCACAAGATATGAATAACAGCTAGTGTTGGACTTTGACGCTACAAACAATGGTTTGAACTTATCTCCACTACACATAATGATAGCTTGCTGGTCATATGTATGGAGTTAGTCTTAACATAGAGTAGTCTCAAATGCATAAGAGACTGTTTAGCTTCTCAGATGCTAGAGATATTGATATGTAAGATGCTAATCCCAACACGTGCAAGATACCAAGACGCATAGGAAGAGAATAAGATCATCCCGCAAACACGGCATACGAAAGCTATATGACCATGCCCCAGTCCTTACTTCATCGCAACATACCAAGATATAAAGAGATCATGGCAGTCTTGACTAGGTATAGAAAAGGGACAAAAGATAAATCAAAAGATAAAACAAAAGATACTGTCATCACGTTCTCGTGCCAAATTTGGGTGCTCTTGGATAGATTAAGCTGGCGCCTTGTTAAGAGGAAAGCTACATCCTGTTGAAGGCTAAAGTTGTTGATAAACTGCTATAGCAAATGTTGACTTAAGGCATGCGGACAAATAGCTTCTGGCTTACCTGTGATTGGTTAAAGTGCTGGAGCTTGCAATAGACACATGGATTGCTTCCTGTTTGAGCTGATCAAAGAGAAGAAGATGGATGATGAATGAAGATGAAGAAGATGGGGTGGATCATCTATGCTTGAGTACTGGAAACTTCCTTCGTATTCCAGACTGCCTACATACCCTGTATCCATGGGATCAAAGCACATTTACGATGAAGATGAGACATGATGAATATGTAGTTCTGGGTTTTATTGATGATGTATGTGATGAAAGATAGAAGAATGTGAGCTGAAAGATTGAAGGATGTTTAGAAGAAAAGATGACAGATGAAAGGGGCTATCGTCTTAGCCTGAATCAGAGTGCTTCCTTCGCATCTCAGATTGCCTACATACCCTGTATCCATGGGATCAAGGCGTCAACGATAGAGCTAGATGTAGTTCTTATGGATGTGGCTAATCGATTGGATGTTTGATCAAGCGATGTTTGTTGCGATTGTTGGATGAATGTGGATGGATTGCGAAGATATGAATCCTGGTTGCAAGTCGTTAGGTCGTATTTGTCGATGGACATGTGCCATGGTTGAAGTTGATAAGGTGTGCTGTGTTGTAAGCTGAGTTGTTTGACGTGTTATGAGATAGAGATAACAGGATCCACTTCCAAATAAGACTCAACAAATGCCCCCAGTGTGGGATGAGGTTTATTATGCAGAAGCGACAATGCAGAAAAGATGTAGCCAAGATGCTAAGGTGCCAAAAGATATAGATATCACGACAATGTCTCAAGTATGATAGCTAGCATTGGCAAAGGATGAAGAGGAAAGGTTATGTGTGAGATTACGATAGGGCTTATGAGCATGGCTAATACAAGATGCAGTGGGGAAAATGATCAAACGAACCAAACAAATGAGGGAAGCTGGTCACTACACATAGCGCCTGTTTACCAGGTTTTCACTATGGTACTTATCCAAGGCGCCTGTTTACCAGGTTTTCACCAGAGGACGGATTATTTATCTTCTTTTTTTTTTTTTGTGATTTTTTTGGTTTTTTGGGGGATAGCTGAGATTCATGGATAAAACTTCTTGAGATGAACGCTGTTGACGGGTTCATCCAAGGGAATGCCTTCAGGTGTTGACAAAGTGTATGCACCGGATCCATAGACTGCTGTGATAATGAAAGGACCAAGCCAATTTGGTTCAAACTTGCCCTGTTTCTCTCGATACTGTTGATTCCTTTGGTTTTCTTTAAGGACAAGGTCGCCAACCTGAAATCTGCGTTCTCTGATCTTTTTGTTGTAGCTGCGGCGTAGCCAGTTTTGATAGACTTGAAGATGGTTCAATGCTGTAAGGCGGCGTTCATCTAAGAGCTCAAGATCATGGAGTTGGGACACTCGATATTCTTCATTTGAGATAGTATGTTGCAAGGATATGCGCAAAGAGGGGATCTCAACCTCGATAGGCAAAATAGCTTCAGTGCCATAGACTAGAGCATAGGGTGTGGCGCCAGTAGGAGTTCTGACACTTGTTCTATATGCCCATAAAGCAGGATGCAGTTGTAGATGCCAATCTCGACCAGTTTCATTAACAGTCTTTTTAAGGATCTTGATGATTGTCTTATTAGAGGCTTCAGCTTGACCATTGCTCTGAGGATAATAAGGTGTAGAGAACCTATGTTGAATATGAAACTTATTGCAAAGATCTCTAACCTCTTGGTTCTTGAAAGGCCGGCCATTGTCTGTGACAATAGCTTGGGGAACTCCATAACGGTAGATGATGTAATGTAGGATGAATTTAGCTATTTGTTTACCTATGATGTAGGTCATTGGTATGGCTTCTACCCACTTTGTGAAATACTCAGTGGCAGTGATAATAAACTTATGACCATTTGATGAAGTAGGATGGATTTTACCCACAAGATCAAGTCCCCATTGCGAAAAAGGCCATGGAGTGACAATAGGCTGAAGCTCATGTGCTGGTGCATGTATTAGATCTCCATGTTTTTGACATTGTAAACATCGCTTTGCAAATTATTGGGCATCTTTTTCCATAGTTGGCCAATAGTATCCTGCTCGCAGAAGTTTCTTAACAAGGCCAGGGCTAGCGGAATGCGAACCGCAGACACCTTCATGTACTTCACGTAAGGCTGTTTTTGCTTCCTCAGAATCAAGACATCTAAGAAGGATACCATCAAGACTCTGGCAATAAAGGGTGTCTCCTAAGATAGTGTAACGAGAAGCTCGACGGATAAAAGTTTTACGCTGGGTGTTGGATAGTTGAAGAGGCAAGGTGTGATTACGGAGATACTTGTATATATCTTTGTACCACAACGAGTTGGGACCAACAATCTCACATATGAGCTCAGACTGTGGAACTTCAAATGCTGGGATCAAAAGCTGTTCGACCAAGAATTCACATTTATGGGTGTTAGATGGCATGTCTAAAAGAGATCCAATCATGGCCATGGCGTCGGCTGCTCTGTTTTGTAGTCTTAAAATTTGCTCAAAGGTAATGTCCTCAAAATATTGCTTGAAATCGTCCACCATTAGCTTATATGGAAGAAGCTTCTTGTCTTTTGTTTGATATTCATCTAAGACCTGTTTGATAACCAGCTGAGAATCGCCAAAGACTTGTAACTGTTTGATAGCCCATTGTACTGCCATGCGCAAACCTGTTATTAAAGCTTCATACTCTGCTATGTTGTTGGTACATGGGAATGCTATTCTGTATGATTTAGGTATGCAGTCTCCTTGGGGAGTGACAAACAAGATACCTGCTCCAGATCCATGTTGAGTGTATGATCCATCAAAGTATAGCTGCCATCGTGCTGGAGAGCTTAAATTAAACAATCCTTCATCAGGGAATTCTGGATATATTGGCTGAATGTCTGTGATAGGTGCTGCAGCTAATTGATCAGCAATGACTTGTCCTTTGATAGCTTTACGGTTCACATATTGTATGTCAAATTCACTCAAGATCATAACCCATTTTGCTAATCTCCCTGTGAGAAGTGCTTTTGAAAGGAGATACTTGAGGGGATCCACATTAGAGATGAGCTTTGTTGTTTGGTTCAGCATATAGTGTTGCAACTTTTGAGAAGCAAACACTAATGCTAAACAAGCTTTTTCCATGAACGAGTAATTGAGCTCATATCCCACAAGAGTTCTGCTAATGTAGTAGATGGCTTGTTCTTTTCCTGAATCATCATGTTGAGCTAGAAGTGCACCCAATGTTGTGGTTGTTGATGATATATAAAGCAGTAATGGACGATCAAGTACAGGAGGTATTAACACAGGAGGTGTTGCCAAGTATTCCTTTATCTTATCAAAAGCCTGTTGACACTTTTCATCCCACTTAAAAGGTTCACCCTTACGAAGAAGATGCTGAAAAGGATGACATTTATCTGCGAGTTGTGAGATAAATCTGCAGATAGATTGTAGCCTACCCTATAAACTGCGGAGCTGTTTGAGATTCGTTGGTGGAGGCATTTCTATGATAGCTTTTACCTTAGCTGGGTCCACTTCTATCCCTCGTCGAGACACAATATATCCCAATAGTTTTCCTGATGTTACGCCAAATACACACTTCTTTGGGTTTAGTCTGACTTGGTATTTTTCTAATCGATCAAAAATTTGTGCCAATACTTGTAGATGTCCTTCCCTTGTCTTAGATTTTCCCAGGATGTCATCAACATAGTCTTCCATGATAGTATGAAAAAGGTCATGAAAAATAACTGTCATAGCTCGTTGATAGGTAGCTCCAGCGTTTTTAAGACCAAAAGGCATTACAACCCAGCAATATGTGCCCCATGGACAAATAAAAGACGTTTTATCTTGGTCTTCCTCTGCTATTCTGATTTGATTATAACCTGAAAATCCATCCATCAAAGATAGCATTTCATGTCCTGCTATAAGATCAACAATGTTGTCTATGCTTGGTAATGGAAAATCGTCTTTAGGACATGCTTTGTTAAGATCTCTAAAGTCTGTGCAGCAGCGAACTCGTCCATCTGGTTTTGCTACAGGTACCAAGTTTGAAACCCATTCTGGATAATCAATAGGCTTTATGAACTTTGCTTCTAACAGTTTCTGAATTTCTGCTTTGACCAATAAGGCAACTTGTGGATGCATTTTGCGCAATTTTTGTTTGACAGGCTTTGCATCAGGGAATACTGCTAAATGATGTACCACAAGTGAAGGATCTAGTCCTGGCATGTCTGCATAAGTCCATGCAAAATTTATAGCTCGTCTCAGAAAAAATGCTGTGAAGTTCTTTCGTTCTTGCTCTAATAGTGATGCTGCCAAAAAAGTGATCTTTGGATTTTGTTCTGTTCCCAAGTTCATGTCTTGTGATTTTTCAACTAGCACAGTTGATTTCTCATGGTAATCAGCGGCAACAGGAAGATCAAATCCCTCATCCTCAGGCGCCTCAGAGAGGTTTTCACCTTGAGATACGTCCTTTATTTTTGCTTTTTCACGGTCAAGAGGCGCCTTGCGGTTTTCACCTAGTGACCTATTTTGTTGAATTTTGTTTATTTCACTTTTGCGACTGAAGGATTTGATACTTCCGCCAAAATATGCTAGTTTAGGTAATTCCATCATGAAACCTGCTTTGTGATCACCCAATGGGATACCTTGTCTCAAACCCATGAATTCTGCAATGGCTTCGTCATTTTCAAATGTATCTAATATCGGTGCCCCCTGTTGGTCCCAATCGATGAGGTCAGGATATATGAGTGAGAGACTAAAGGAGGGATCATGATGGCTAGAAGAGGTTGCGGAAAACATGAAGATGGAATGTTCTTGAAAAAGGTCGGTGATATGAAGGGAGGAGTCGTCGATGATATCCGAGTTAGAAGTCTCTCCTACCGAAGAAGGTCCAATGTCAATATCGGAAATACACTTAATGTCTTTGGGTCGCGGTACCTCTAGTTGGTAACCAAGGCCTTGCTTATTAAACTTCTTAGACACAATAAGGGGCTCAATAGGTCATTGTTCCTGTGATCCCAAGCTGCCATGTCCTTTATAGCCCATGTTCTTTATGATACGAAACCTGTTGTTGTATCGCTCTACTTCAAGTTGGACTTGGTCATTTTCATCAAAGAATATCCAAGAGTCGATGTCCTCAATGTCTTCGTCATCCAAGAAACCACCTTTAATGAATACGGTAGGGGGAGCTTTGATAACAGCGGAGGATGAAGTGGGCTTAGATGTAGAGGGCTTACCGTAGGATTTAGGAGATAATGGAAGGGTACCAACGCAACAGGATTCCTGCAATTTGTATTCACCAGGGCCATGTTCGGTATATTTGATATGGAGGTTGGAAGCGGCTTTGCTAGATGAGGGCTTGAGGAGATCGGATGGGTCTACATAGGAGGATGACGGATATGCCTCGGTGTTGAGAGGGATACGGTTTGGACTCTGATATTTAGCTTGAAAGGCACGGCAAAACTCAAATGGATTAGGATCAGCTTGAATGGTAACTTCAACACCCTTATGTGGAAATTTAAGGCATTGGTGATATGTAGAGGGAACTGCTTTAAGGGTATGGATCCAAGGGCGACCGAGGATGATGTTGTAAGGCAGATCAATATCAAGGACTTGACAGCGAGTTTCTGTAATGACCGGACCAACTTGAATAGGCAATAGGATGATCCCTTCAGTATCTCTTTCAGCGTCATCATATGCTCTTATGGTAATAACCTTGGAAGTGTCAACATCTTTCTCAGAATATCCCAATTGCTTGATAAGTTGCAAAGAACATATATTTAGACCAGCTCCCCCATCTATCAAGACTCGTTTGATACGGCGTTGGTTAACAAATACTTCAATATGCTATGCTTGATTTATCTCCATTGCTCTTCTCCACCTCGCATGAGCATGCAAGATTTTGAAGGATTATTGTTGGAGGAATGTTGGGTGCTCACTTCTGCAGCATAACATTAAGATGAAGATGATATGAGGATGATAGTTGAAGGATGCAAAGGCTCTAATGATATTTCAACAGCATAATGTTACTTGAAGCTCAATGCATGCTAATGGCTTATGAGGGTGTTGATTTATAGGAAAGGCTTGGTTCCAATGGACGGCTGAGATTAAAAAGCTAATTGATTGATGTGGACGGCTAGGATTGATTAGGTTATCCCACTCTTCAAGGGAGTTGTAGTTATTTGACAAGTGTCAAGGAGAATAGGGCTCATGTGTGCTTGTGTACATAAAAAGTACTACATATGAAAGATATTAAATAAAAGGCTGTAGTACCACTTATCTTTTTTAAATGAAAGAGGCACACATGTCGGCTAAATGATAAGATAAATTAATTAAATAAATAAGATTTATTTAATTAATTAGAAAGTCGGCTTATAATGAAATGTGAGAACTTAATTCAAATAAAATATTTGAATTAGTTGGGATATGAGTTGGATATTAATTAAATAAATAAAATTTATTTAATTAATTGGATAGTGGGGAACTTAATTCAAATAAAATATTTGAATTAATTGGGATATGATGTGGAAATTAATTAAATAAATAAAATCTATTTAATTAATTGGCTAAGTAGGATAAGGATGGGATTAAATGGGATTTTAGGACAAAATGCTACATGATGTCTTAGGATAATGTTTTAACAAGGTGTTGCAAGACATGAACAAAGTTGGGACAAATTTGGGTGTCTACATTTTGCCCCTCTTTGAGATGATGTTCGAGATGATGAGCTTTATGTTGAGTAACATCATTTCAAAGAAGTTAAAGTATGGATAGAGGAAAAGGATAGTGATGATGATGGAAAGATACGATGATGATGCCCCCTCGAGAGGATATGCGGGTTGGACAAACACGGGTAGGCTCTCGAAAAGAAATGGCTTGGCTGCAAAAGAAAGATAAGGTGATAGATAGAAGAAATGAAGGATGCGTTATGCTGCAATGAAGGTGAGCAACCATGATGTTTGATATAGCACTAGACATTATGCACCAAGGTATAAGGACCAGGGTGACGATGTGTCTTGTGCCCCAGCGTAATACAACCTTGTCTAGATACAAGATATGAATATTAGTTGGATTGATACTGATATGATGCAAATGCAAGATAAAATAATAACACACACAAGCAAGCAAGCAAGCATGCACAAATGATTCAAAAACAAACAAGGTATTGCCCCTGTCAAGCTGTAAACCAATGATTGATTGTTTTGATGATGATAGTTGAGAGTGTTGTCATTGCGGGGAAAGCTATATCCCTAGATCAACACAAGGTTGTTTGCTAAGTTGGTTGGCTAGTTGGCTGATTGAGTGATTTGGCTTACAAGGCTAGGATCAAGACCATTGATTGCAGTTGGATAACTTGGCTTGATTGATTAACTTGATTGGTATGGATTAAGGATGGGCTTATACTTGGATCATTGCTTGGAATGATTTGAAGATGATGAAATGATGATTAGATTGATATGATTTGATTTGATGAATGGATGATTAGATGATATGTGGGGGATTGAGCTACTTTTGATTTGTTGGAGTGGCTGGATTTGTTCCGATTGGAGTTGATGTGATTGAGTTGATTTGTTTTGGTGTTGATGTTGATGATTGATAGGATTTATTTTGATGGTTGGATTGATGTGCTTTGAGTTGATTTTCTTTGGTGTTGATGATGATGATTGATAGGATGTGTTTTGATGGTTGACTTGATGTGCTTTGGTTGTGATGTTTGCTATTGCTAGGCTGATTGTTTTGATGATTGGATTGGATTGAATGATGATAGTGATGGTGTGATGATTAGAGTGTCCACTCAATCTAAGCATAAGCAAGTGTTCTTAGTGTGCTCAAAGGATGTAAAACAAAAAGGTATTGCCTTTGTCAAGTCATAAACCAATGATTAATTGTTTGATTGATAATGATAGATAGTGTTGTCATTACAGGGAAAGCTATATCCCTAGATCAACACAAGGATGTGGGAACGCTATATCCCATTGATGATGATTGATGATGATTGATTGGGCTCATGACAAGATTAGGATCAAAAAACCTGTTGATTAGCTTGCTTGATACGGATTAATGTGACATAGGTTTAAGATCATTGCTTAGATTGATTTAATTGATATGATTGGAAGAAGTGATTGATTGAAATGGATGAATGTTATTGATAAGAAGAATTGATGATGATGAGGATTTGATTTTGATTGAATGTTGATGGAGTGGATTGTTTTGGATTGATGATGATTGGTTTTATTGCTTGGATTTTTCGTTGGATAGTGATTTTTTGGATTTTTGAGAATATTTTTCTTTTTTTTTTTTTTGTGTTTTTCAATGTTTGGGATGTCAATGGATTTACAATTTGGGTAGCCTTTGTGCTAGATACCAATGACAAGGGAAGACCAAGTCTAGGTGCAAGGGTGGATGTAAGATAGATGGATAAAAGGATGGGTTCATAGTAAATGGGATGGAAAGGCTCATGAGAGTTGGATGGGATAGAAGAGAGGATAGGCCATAAAGGGATGGATGCTTGCCTCATGATAAATGGATAGGTAGGCTATAGTGGAAAGCTCATGATAAATGGATGGGGATAAGCTATAGGATGGAAAGCTCATGATAAGGATATGCCATAGTGGATGGATCATAAGGGAGCTAGGATGTGATCTGCAAAGGCTATGTTGCATAGGAGGAACTTGCCCCATTCTAGGTGGTAATGCTTAGGATTTTTTCATGACAAAGTTCATGACCAAGGGATAACATGATTGGATTGGTTTGAATGAGATGGATAAATGGTCAATGGATAGGACTTGATTTGGAAAGAAGGTATGTCAAGAAATATCCAAACATGTTTCAACATTTTGCCCCTATATCTTCATCAAGATCAAAAGGCGGAGGATGGATAAATGGGTTCAATGGATAGGCATGTTTATGTAATGGCTAAGGATGGTAGGATGGTGTGGTAAAAGTTTGGAAATGGATAGGTTGGATGAGACAATGTGCCCCCAAGTGTAAGTGACATAGAAGATCAACCTACACATGACGCCTGTTTGCCAGGTTTTCATCATGGTACTTATCCAAGGCGCCTGTTTACCAGGTTTTCATCGTTGGACGAAAGGATTTCTCTTTACTATTTTGATTTTTTTTTCTTTTATTTTCTTTTTTCTTTTTTTTTTGCTTTTAGATGGGTTGACAATTACACATGGCGCCTGTTTGCCAGGTTTTCACCATGGTAATGGATAGGAGGGACTCAAGTGTTTAGTGCTATGAGAGGTGATATTGTCCCTTTAGAGATTGATGATGTCTTCGCATGGACCATGTCAAGTGTGCTCATAGATGTTGATAAGGGTTTGCATGGATGGGAGATGGAGTAGGTAGATAGTGGATGATGAAATGAATTATGAAAGGTTTATGCAAGGATAGATGGATGGGGATAGTGGACTATGATGTGGATTATGTAGGGCTTATGTAAAAGCATGGACCATAGGAAGGTGATTGAGGAGATATGTAGGATAATGGATGAAGGATGGGGAGATGGAGGCATGTGGGAATGTTTTGGAATGGAAGGGAACCATGACCAATGGTTGCACACACCATGATAAACATTGAAGCTTTTGATGGGATGGTGGTGTAGGAAGCAATGGAGATGTTTTCTTAGGGGATGGTTGATGAAGTGATTTAGGTACCCACATAAATTTAGTATTTTTAGTGCTTTTGTTTTGTTTGTGGGATTTTTGAAGGGAATGGAAGTTTTGGATGGAAATAGGCTCTTGGATGGATATAAGTGATTGGGATTCTTGAGAGGTGGATGAGGATGCCTCATTCGCTTTGCTAGCTATTTGCTTAGGAACCCAAACCATTTTGCTTTTGGGCTTTGCTTTTGGAGGTAAGGGTTTGGATGGTTGCTTAGATGTGGATGAGGATGCCTCATTCAGTTTGCTAGCTGTTTGCTTAGGAACCCAAACCATTTTGCTTTTGGGCTTTGAATTTGGAGGTAAGGGTTTAGATGGCTTCTTATATGAACTTTTCTTTGAGTTTGATTCTTTATGTCCTAAGGTATGAAGACCTTTAGGATTTTTGGTAGGATTTTTAGCTTTATAGGTAGAGGCATCAAAATTTTTGCTTTTGAATCCCATAGGGTGGGTGGAGTGGATGGAATGATTGGAAGCTTTATGCTTAAACGATGTGTGCTTTTGTTGGCCATGATTAGGGATGTAAGGATACTTATGAATGATAGGTATGTTAGGTGTTGGATCACAAATAAGAATCAACAATGATAAAACCCTAGCAATGCACAATAGATTTATCAAATTGTGGGATTTCAAAGTGTGGTGGAAAAGGTATCATATTAAGAGACTTGTCAAATGGATAGGTGCATATGTTTTCGAGAGAGAAAGGTTTCTTGCCTTGTCCTACCCTTTCATTGATCATCTATTGGATATCGGCTGAGGATAACTGTTGTTGTTGCGAAGGGGGTGGATTGGTTTGATTTATCAAATTGTGGGATTTCAAAGTGTGGTGGAAAAGGTATCATATTAAGAGACTTGTCAAATGGATAGGTGCATATGTTTTCGAGAGAGAAAGGTTTCTTGCCTTGTCCTACCCTTTCATCGATCATCTGTTGGATATCAGCTGAGGATAACTGCTGTTGTTGCGAAGGGGGTGGAGTGTGATATGAGACATATTGTGGTTGCGGTTGTGGTATATGTGGAGTTGTGACTGTTTGTTGTGGTTGTGGGATGTACGAAGCTGTGACTATTTGTTGGGGTTGTGTACCCACAATGTATGTCAAAGGAGTGGTATGTGACATGTATGTGTTAGAGGATTGCTGTCCTTGAGACACAAGTGGCAAGTGGGTGTGCATCACATGAGAAGCGGATGTTGGATTGATGGTAGCAGATGGTTGGGAAGTTGGGATTGAATTCATGACATGGTAAGTGACGGAGGGATTGGTAGATACAACAGAAGGGTGAACATTGGGATTGGTATTTTGGACAATATGAGGATTGGTATATGTCATGTGTTGGGTGATATTAGATAAGCCTTGGGTAGCATAAGATGGATTGATGGTGTGTAAAGGATTGGAGGAAGCAGACAGCATGGATGTAAGCTGATCAACATAAGCGATCTTATTGTTTGGATTGGCTTGAGAAATGAGGGGATCACTCATGTCAATGAGACTAACGTTGGGATTATAGGATAACATGGAGGAATTAGCAGTTGGTGTATGAGATGTGGTAGAGTGTAATGGTTGTGAAGCATGGACAACATGTGCTGTTGGAATGGTTTGAGAGGTATGCACACCATAAGACATGGGAATTGCTTGTGATGCTCGAAGTGTTTGTGCTTGCGTTACATGGACAGCTTGTGTTACTTGAGGCATGGAAACAGTCATGGTAGAAGGAGAGATATGTTGAGATTTTGTGACATGAGAGGAAGCACATTGGTGGGCACTATCAATGGTTCTAAAGTATGCTCTGATCGTGGTAACTCAAATGAAGCAACAATAGGCAATGAGGATGGTGTTTGCAAGGTAATAGAAGATGATGTGACTATAGTAGATGGTCTATTCGCAACAACAGCAGTAGTGTTGGGATCGTGCTCTCTAATAGTGGATATATCAAAGTCTTTAGGTAGTTTAGCACCCATGCGAGCAAGTTGGAGAAAACAGCGATCAGGCTCAGATATCATGAGTTTCTCAACTTGGTCCCATAGATAGGTATCTTGGAATTCTGATGAGTCGTCTTGAGATTGTTCTTCGAAAGTTTCCAAGGATGGTGGAGGTTGCATTTGTTGTGAAGATGATTCGCCCCTAGTGTACCCTTGAGGTATAAACATATGAGAAGGCATACCAGTTGTGAATTGAGTTGCGTCCTTAAGAGGTGTCGTGAATTGTTTCATCTCAGCTTGCAATTTGGCATCCATTTCAGCTTTCAATTTGGCTTCTATTTCAGCTCGATATTGACTCCTAGTTTGAGGCATGATGTTGATGATGAAGTTGAGCTTGTCAAAGTTTTGAGACCCAAAAGATGATAGTTGGTTGATTGGTTGTTGTTTTGGTTTGCTAGTTTGGCTAAGTTGCTTGGTTGATTTGTTTTGGCTGAGTTGTTGTTGGTTGTCCCTAGAGGTAGCTTAATCACTCAAGGGAAAGATTGTTTGCTGTTGATGTTTGTTGGAGCTAAAGCTAAAAGAGATTGTTTGCTGAAGCTAAAGCGGAAGGATGTTTGTTGGCTAAAGCTAAAACTGAAGGTTGTTTGTTGATTGAAATGATTGGATTGATGTCTGATTTGCTGGTTGGGGTCTCAAAAAGATGGAAAAGCTTATGAGTTGTGATTGATTGATAAGCTCAGAATAGGAGACAAAGTCCAGGTATTTGCTGTTGATCAAAGAGAAGTCTGAAAGCTGATGTTTGAGGTTCAAGCAAGCTGGTCTTGAGGCTAATTCAGCTGATGCACTGAGATTTGCAAGAATTTTAGCTACAGGCGACTGATGATAGCTCAAAGGCGACTCAAAGGATGCTAAAAGCGATTAATGATAGCTCAGATGCGACTTGGTTTAGTTTTGACAGAAAAATGACAGTGCTAACCAGAAGTGAATGCTATGCCAGAGGCGATGACTGTTGGTTCAAAGGCGATGACTGTTAGTTCAGAGGTGACTCAGATATCCCTAAAGGTGACAGTCTGTTGTTCAGAGGCGATCTTGTTCAGGAATCAGGCGAATAACTGCAGCTTAAAAGTGATCTGGCTCAGAAAATATGCGACTGGTTATGACTCATATGTGACTTGGTTCAGACAGTAGGCGATCAGTTGTGGTTCACAAGCGATTCTGTTCAAGCAAAAGGCGATCAACTGCGGTTTAAAAGCGACTCTGTTTAGGCAATATGCGGGCAGTTGTTGTTTAAAAGCGACGCAGTTTAGGTAATATGTGAGTCACTACAGTTCAGAAGCGATGTCTGTGGTGTATGCAAATAGTTTAGGTTCAAAAGCGACTGTGTTTGTGTAACAGTGGTCTGAATTTGCAATTTTTCAGCAAGAAAACAATGATAACAGTCACTCACACTCACAACAAGCACAAACTGATACAACCTAGGCTAGGATAGGACAGTATCTATTGAATCCTCTAGCTGCGCCTATTCAAAGCGGGTAGCTCCAGGATCTTGGTAGCACCGGCTCCTCCTTACATTTGCACACACTTCTCACGCATACCAAGATCTGGGATTCTTATAAGGCTTGACCCTCTCCAAACCTTTAGATTGTCCCTGCTACCTCGGCTAAGAACCGCATGAATCGGGGCCGCTTCAAGGGTTTTGCCCTCTACGTCAACAGATAGAAGGTTTTTGGCTACTACACAAAGTTGCTAATAAGGGCATCCGTTTGGGTGGCTATACGTGCGGCAGCGCTACTCTCCGTTATGGAGTCTCCCAGCCTCCAAGGGTTGCGCCTTGGAGGGTTTTGGGGGAGGTTGGCTGTCGGTATAACACAACTGCAACCGTTGTTTGTGGCTTTCGACACAAACACTTTTCTTATATAGCGGTTCAGAAGGACTTGGCTTTAGCCCGTTACCGCTTGGGTCGTATCCCTTCTCACACCGGGAAGGCAGGCCCTCTAAAGATAATGACAAGTTCTCATACACCCAAGATCCATTTGATAGGCAAGGGGAGAGGATACTTTTGTCATTAAATTTGGGTTACAATCAGGCACATGCAAGCAATCAAAAAAGATAAATCAAGCACGGAGCAAGCAGTAGTTCATTTTAAGCACCAAGCCCAAATATGCCTAATTTAGTGAAAAAAAACCACAAATCTTGGACCGATCGAACCTGCAACAGATATGTCAGTAGTTTGATAACCTCCTTTCTTGGATAGATCGATAAGATGCTGCGCAATACCCAATTAATAGCCAAAAATCAAACTGGAACTGAAACAGACTTGAAAACAACAGAACTTTACCAGATGCGATTCACTGTTGATTAAAAGCGACCTCTATTATATCAGAGGTGAAATACTGCAGATCATATGCGACATGTAAAAACATATCATGCGACCTCTGTCAGCTCATAAGAGATGCACATTAGCCATAAGCAATCGGTTGAGGGCTGGATGCGACCTGTTTCTGCAAAAACACAGCCGATAAACAAAAACCCTAGCCTAACAGGCGAACAATATCAGTCCATAAGCGATACAAATGAATGCAAAAGCGGCCTCTGTCGTGTCATATGCGATCCCGATATACCAGAAGCAACCTGTTGTAAGTCGAAAGTGACCTGTCTCTGCAAAACAAAAAACTAAACCCTAACCTGCACAGGCGAACATTATTAGCTCATAAGCGTCTCAGATCAGAATAAAAGCGCGCACTGTTAGGTCAAAAGTGATGCGAAATTGTGCAAAGGCGGCCCCTGTTAGGTTAAAAGCGATCTGATTATGCGCAAAAGCAGCGGCTATTAGGTCAAAAGCGGCAAATACAGTGAACACAGTCGCATACATTACAGGCGATCATTTTAAAGATAAAAGCGATACGTTTTACCTGAAGCGACGACTGTTTGTTTCAAGGCGATCCAGAGAGGATAATGCAGCCTGTTCCAGCGTAAAAGCGACGCAGAAATTCAGAAGCGGCGGATGTTCGTTTAAAAGCGACTGGAATTTTCTGCGAGCACCTGCAAAATCTGATCTTCAAAGAAACAACTCCAAAAAACGAAGTTAATCAGGGAAGTGAGTCCCACCGGGCGTGCCAAAATGTGATAGGTGAAAGTCAGGTGTGGAAGATCAGACATAGTCATGAAACCCTAACCCTACCATCATCAAGGAATCTAACCTAAATGAAATCAAAGGATAATGCAATTCAAGCATAACATCACCTAGACCATGCGATTCCTTGTTTGAGAGAGAGATGTGGACTGCTTCTTCAACGATAAGCAATTACAAAGCTGAAAGCTGCCATTGATGGATGATAAAAGCTCAAATGCTCAAGATGATAATGGAGGTGCTATATGATTGCTGGATTACTAGATTGCTGGATTGCTGGCTTGCTGGATGTCTCATATGGAATGAAAGGTTGTTTATATAGAACTCAACCAAGATCAATCAACGGTGGAGATTCAGAGGCTATGTGAATGGCTAAGATTGAAAGTTACTAAATTTAGGTCCAATTAGTTGTGCATGTGAAAGATTTTAAATGAAAGTTGTCTTACAACACATGATGAATGGGAAATGGACAAGTGTTGAAATGTGATAAATGATAAAGGCTTAATTCAAATAAAGTATTTGAATTAGTTGGGATATGAGTTGGAAATTAATTAGATAAATAAAATTTATTTAATTAATAGGATAAATGCATAAAATGAGATAAGACATGATGTGGAATTAATTAAATAAATACAATTTATTTAATTAATTGGCTAAGTGAATGAGAATGGGATTTTAATTAAATAAATAAAATTTATTTAATTAATTGGATAATGGATTAGTGATTTAACAAGGTGTCGCTAGACATGGACAAATTTGGGTGTCTACAATATGTATGGAGTTAGTCTTAACATAGAATAGTCTCAAATGCATAAGAGACTATTTAGCTTCTCAGATGCTAGAGATATTGATATGTAAGATGCTAATCCCAACACGTACAAGATACCAATACGCATAGGAAGAGAATAAGATCATCCCACAAACACGGCATACGAAAGCTATATGACCATGCCCCAGTCCTTACTTCATCGCAACATACCAAGATATAAATAGATCAAGGCAGTCTTGATTAGGTATAGAAAAGGGACAATAGATAAATCAAAAGAGAAAACAAAAGGTACTGTCATCACGTTCTCTTGCCAAATTTTGGGTGCTCTTGGATAGATCAAGCTGGCGCCTTGTTAAGAGGAAAGCTACATCCTGTTTGAAGGCTAAAGTTGTTGATAAACTGTTATAGCAAATGTTGGCTAAAGGCATGTGGACAAATAGCTTCTGGTGTACTTTTGATCAGTTAAAGTGCTTGGGCTTCGCATATACACATGGTTTGCTTCTTGTTCGAGCTAATCAAAGAGAAGAAAATGGATGAAGAAGATGGTGGGGATCATCTGTGCTTGAGTACTGGAAACTTCCTTCGTATTCCAGACTGCCTACATACCCTGTATCCACGGGATCAAAGCACATTACGATGAAGATGAGACATGATGAATATGTAGTTCTGGGTTTTATTGATGATGTAAGTGATGAAAGATAGAAGAATTTGAGCTGAAAGATTGAAGGATGGTTTTAGACGAAAGATGAAAAGATGGAGGATGAAAGGGACTATCATCTTAGCCTGAATCAGAGTGCTTCCTTCGCATCTCAGATTGCCTACATACCCTGTATCCACGGGATCAAGGCGTCAACGATAGAGCTGCATGTAGTTCTGATTGATGTTGCTGGGGGATTGGATGTTTGAGGAGGCGACGTTTGTTAAGATTGTTGGATGAATGTGGATAAATTGCGAAGATATGAGTCCTGGTTGCAAGGCGCTAAGTCATATTTGTTGTTGGATGCGTGCCATGGCTGAAGTTGATAAGGTGTGTTGTGTTATATGCGGAGTGGTTTGATGGGCTATGAGCTAGAGATAACAGGATCCACGTCCAAATAAGACTCGACAAATGCCCCTAGTGTGGGATGAGGTTTATTATGTAGAAGCGACAATGCAGAGGAAATGTAGCCAAGAGGCTAAGGTGCCAAAAGATATAGATACCACGACAATGTTGCAAGTGTGAAAGCTAGCATAGGTCAAAGGATGAAGATGAAAGGCTATGTGTGGGATTGCGATAGGGCTTATGATTATGGCTGATACAAGATGAAGTGGGGAAATATGATCAAATGAATCAAGCAAATAAGGGAAGCTGGTCACTACACATAGCGCCTGTTTGCCAGGTTTTCACTATGGTACTTATCCAAGGTGCCTGTTTATCGGGTTTTCACCAGAGGATGAATTATTTATTCATCTTTTTTTTTTTTTTTAAATAATTTTTGCGGGATAGCTGAGATTTATGGATAAAACTTCTTGAGATGAACGCTGTTGACGGGTTCATCCAAGGGAATGCCTTCAGGTGTTGACAAAGTGTATGCACCGGATCCATAGACTACTGTGATAATGAAAGGACCAAGCCAATTGGGCTCAAACTTGCCCTGTTTCTCCCGATGTTGTTGATTCCTTTGGTTTTCTTTAAGGACAAGGTCGCCAACTTGAAATTTGCGTTCCCTAATCTTTTTGTTGTAGCTGCGGCGTAACCGGTTTTGATAGACTTGAAGATGGTTCAATGCTGTAAGGCGGCGTTCATCTAATAACTCAAGATCATGGAGTTTGGATACTCGATACTCTTCATCTGAGATAGTATGTTGCAAGGATATGCGCAAAGAGGGAATCTCAACCTCGATGGGCAAAATAGCTTCAGTGCCATAGACGAGAGCATAGGGTGTGGCGCCAGTAGGAGTTCTGATGCTTGTTCTATATGCCCATAATGCAGGATGTAGTTGTAGATGCCAATCTCGACCAGCGTCATTAACAGTCTTTTTAAGGATCTTGATGATTGTCTTATTAGAGGCTTCTGCTTGACCATTGCTCTAAGGATAGTAAGGCGTAGAGAATCTATGTTGAATATGGAACTTGTTGCAAAGATCTCTAACCTCTTGTTCTTGAAAGGGCATCCATTGTCTGTGACAATAGCTTGAGGAACGCCATAATGGTAGATGATGTAATGTAGAATGAATTTGGCTATTTGTTTACCTGTGATATAGGTCATTGGTATGGCTTCTACCCACTTCGTGAAATACTCAGTGGTAGTAATAATAAACTTATGACCGTTGGATGAAGTAGGATGGATTTTACCTACGAGATCAAGTCCCCATTGTGAAAAAGGCCATGGAGTGACAATAGGCTGAAGCTCACGTGCTGGTGCATGTATTAGATCTCCATGTTTCTGACATTGTAGACATCTCCTTGCAAATTGCTGGGCATCTTTTTCCATAGTTGGCCAATAGTATCCTGCTCGTAGAAGTTTCTTAACAAGGCTAGGGCCAGCAGAATGCGAACCGCAGACACCTTCATGCACTTCACGTAAGGCCGTTTTTGCTTCTTCGGAATCAAGACACCTAAGGAGGATACCATCAAGACTCCGGTGATAAAGAGTGTCTCCTAAGATAGTGTAACGAGAGGCTCGACGGATAAAGGTTTTGCGCTGGGTGTTGGATAGTTGAAGTGGAAAGGTTTGATGGCGAATATACTCATATATATCCTTGTACCACGACGAGTTGGGACCAACAATTTCACATATAAGCTCAGATTGTGGAACTTCAAATGCTGGGATCAAAAGTTGTTCAACTAAGAACTCACATTTATAGGTATTAGATGGCATATCTAAAAGAGATCCAATCATAGCCATAGCATCTCCTGCTCTGTTTTGTAGTCTGGGAATTTGCTCAAAGGTAATATCCTCAAAATATCTCTTGAAATCATCCACCATTAACTTGTATGGGAGAAGCTTCTCGTCTTTTGTTTGATATTCATCTAAAACCTATTTGATAACTAGCTGAGAATCACCAAAGACTCGTAACTATTTGATAGCCCATTGTACTGCCATGCGTAAGCCTGTGATTAAAGCTTCATACTCTGCTATGTTGTTGGTACATGGGAATGCTATTCTGTATGATTTAGGTATACAATCACCTTGAGGAGTAACAAACAAGATACCTGCTCCAGAACCATGTTGTGTGTATGACCCATCGAAGTATAGTTGCCATCGTGCTGGAGAATTTAAATGAAACAATCCTTCATCCGAAAATTCTGGATATATTGGCTGAATGTCTGTGATGGGTGTTGCAGCTAATTGATCAGCAATAACTTGTCCTTTGATAGCTTTGCGGTTCACATATTGTATGTCAAACTCACTTAAGATCATAACCCATTTTGCTAATCTCCCTGTGAGAAGAGCTTTTGAAAGGAGATACTTGAGGGGATCCACATTAGAGATGAGCTTTGTTGTTTGGTTCAACATATAGTGTCGCAACTTTTGGGAAGCAAACACTAAGGCTAAACAAGCTTTTTCCATGAATGAGTAATTGAGTTCATATCCCACAAGGGTTCTGCTGATGTAATAAATGGCTTGTTCTTTTCCTGAGTCATCATGTTGAGCTAGAAGGGCACCCAATGCTGCAGTTGTTGATGATATATAGAGCAGTAATGGACGATCAGGTGTCGGTGGTACTAGCACAGGAGGTGTTGCCAAGTATTCTTTTATCTTATCAAAAGCCTGTTGACACTTTTCATCCCACTTAAAAGGTTCACCCTTATGAAGAAGATGTTGAAAAGGATGACATTTATCTGCTAGTTGCGAGATAAACCTGCGGATAGATTGTAGCCTACCTTGTAAACTACGGAGCTATTTGAGAGTTGTTGGTGGAGGCATTTCTATGATAGCTTTTACCTTAGCTGGGTCCACTTCTATCCCTCGTCGAGACACAATATATCCCAATAGTTTGCCTGATGTTACACCAAATACACACTTCTTTGGGTTTAGTCTAACTTGGTATTTTTCTAATCGATCAAAGATTTGTGCCAATACTTGTAGATGTCCTTCTCTTGTCTTGGATTTTCCCAGGATGTCATCAACATAATCTTCCATGATAGTATGAAAAAGGTCATGAAAAATAACTGTCATAGCTCGTTGATAGGTGGCTCCAGCGTTTTTAAGACCAAAAGGCATGACAACCCAGCAATATGTGCCCCATGGGCAAATAAAGGATGTTTTATCTTGATCTTCCTCTGCTATTCGGATTTGATTATAACCAGAAAATCCATCCATCAAAGATAGCATTTCATGTCCT
Source organism: Cunninghamia lanceolata (assembly GCA_027924645.1). Taxonomy (NCBI): domain Eukaryota; kingdom Viridiplantae; phylum Streptophyta; class Pinopsida; order Cupressales; family Cupressaceae; genus Cunninghamia; species Cunninghamia lanceolata. The sequence continues at coordinate 4,033,194 of BSBN01000263.1, read as the reverse complement.
GCTGTAAGATCTACAATGTTATCTATGCTTGGTAGTGGAAAATCATCCTTAGGACAAGCTTTGTTAAGATCTCTAAAGTCTGTGCAGCAATGAACACGTCCATCTGGCTTTGCTACAGGTACCAAATTTGAAACCCATTCTGGGTAATCAATAGGCTTTATAAATTTTGCTTCTAACAGTTTCTAAATTTCTGCTTTGACCAATAAGGCAACTTGTGGATGCATTTTGCGCAATTTTTGTTTGACAGGCTTTGCATTAGGAGATACTGCCAAATGATGTACCACAAGTGAAGGATCTAGACCTGGCATGTCTGCATAAGTCCATGCAAAATTTATAGCTCTTCTCAGAAAGAATGCTGTGAAGTTTCTTCGTTCTTGCTCAGAGAGTGATGCTGCCAAAAAAGTAATCTTCGGATTCTGTTCTATTCCCAAGTTCATGTCTTGTGATTTTTCAACTAGCACAGTTGATTTCTCATGGTAATTAGTGGCAACAGGAAGATCAAATCCCTCATTCTCAGGCACCTCAGAGAGGTTTTCACCTTCGGATACATCCTTTATTTTTACTTTTTCACGGTCAAAAGGTGCCTTTCGGTTTTCACCTAGTGACCTATTTTGTTGAATTTTGTTTATTTCACTTTTGCGACTGAAGGACTTGATACTTCCGCCAAAATATGCTAGTTTAGGTAAATCCATCATGAAACCTGCTTTATGATCACCCAATGGAATACCTTGTCTCAAACCCATGAATTCTGCAATGGCTTCATCATTTTCAAATATATCCAATATCGGTGCCCCCTGTTGGTCCCAATCGATGAGGTCAGGATATACGAGTGAAAGGTTAATGGAGGAATCATGATGGATAGAAGAGGTTGCGGACAACATGAAGATGGAATGTTCCTAAAAAAGGTCGGTGATATGAAGGGAGGAGTCATCGATAATATCTGAGTTAGAAGTCTCTCCTACCGAGGAAGGTCCAACGTCAATATTAGAAATACACTTAATGTCTTTGGGTCACGGTACCTCTGGTTGGTAACCAAGGCCTTGCTTATTAAACTTCTTAGACACAATGATAGGCTCAATAGGTCCTTGTTCCTGTAGTCCCAAGCCTCCATGTCCTTTGTAGCCCATGTTCTTTATGATACGAAAACCATTGTTGTATCGCTCTACTCCAAGTTGGACTTGGTCATTGTCATCAAAGAGTATCCAAGAGTTGATGTCCTCAATGTCTTCATCATCCAAGAAACCACCCTTAATGAATACTGTAGGGGGAGCTTTGGTAACAACAGAGGATGAAGTTGGCTTAGATGTAGAGGGCTTACCGTGGGATTTAGGAGATAATGGAAGAGTACCCACGCAATAAGACTCGTGTAGTTTGTATTCACTAGGGCCATGTTCGGTATATTTGATATGGAGGTTGGAAGTGGCTTTGCTAGATGAGGGCTTGAGAAGATTGGATGGGTTGATATAGGATGAGGACGGATATGCCTCGGTGTTGATATGGATGCGATTCAGATTCTGATATTTAGCCTGAAAGGCACGGCAGAACTCAAATGGATTAGGATCAGCTTGAATGGTAACCTCAACACCCTTATGCAAAAATTTAAGGCATTGGTGGTATGTGGAGGGAACTGCTTTAAGGGTATGGATCCAAGGGCATCCAAGGATGATGTTGTAAGGAAGATCAATATCAAGGACTTGACAGTGAGTTTCAGTAATAACCGGCCCAACTTGAATAGGCAATAAGATGATCCCTTTGGTATCTCTTTCAGCGTCATCATATGCTCTGATGGTAATAACCTTGGAGGTGTCAACATCTTTCTCAGAGTATCCCAATTGCTTGATAAGTTTCAAAGAACATATATTTAGACCAGCTCCCCCATCTATCAAGACTCGTTTGATATGGCGTCGTTTAACAAATACTTCAATATGGAGGGCTTCGTTATGTGACAGATGCATGGAGGGCTGAAGATCTTTGTCTGAAAAGGTCAGATGACAAGGGGCGGCAATGCTAGCGACCATAGATTGGAATTGTGTGATATTAATATTATTAGGCACCGAAGACTCTTGTAAGGCTTTATCAAGGATAGCTTTATGTGCAGGAGATATGCGGAGCAGCTCAAGAATAGATATATGTGCGGGTGTTTTACCAAGGTGATCCAAGAGGTTATAGTTAGAGAGAGATTGAGGAGAGTGAGGAGGAGCTCCTTGAATAGTAACTCGACCTCTTCACGTGGTTACGGCACAATCAGGTGCTCTCCCTTGGACAGTAATGGTAGAAATGCGAGCATGGTCGATGCGGCCGATGGTAGATGATGCATAGTTATATGGAATAGCATTTCTAGCCTGAAGGTTATTTGTTTGATCATGAGATGGAAATGGATTCTTGAAAGTCTCTAGATCATAGTTTGACATGAATTGTTGAGCAGGTTGAGCTGTTGAAGGTGTGACGTTGATTAAACCTTGATCAATGCAGTCTTGGATAACATGTTTTAAGCGCATACAACCATTTGTTTTGTGCCCTTTAACTCGATGGTAATCACAATACTCATTTTCTTTGTACCAAGGAGCTCGAAAGAGGGGTTCGCCATTTGGTGGTGCATCGGGTAGAATAATGTCTCCTGCTTGAAGTAGCTTTTGAAGAACAACTTCCATGGGTTTCACTAATGGTGTAAATTGTTGGCGTGGATTGGAAGTTTGGTGTTGGTTTCTTCATTGTGGAAAAGGCTGTCTTGGTGTAGAGGCTGCTTGAATGTTGATGGGAGCTCTCATAGTTTGAATATTCTTTGCATCTACAATACCGTCACTGACGACATTTTTGTTCTTATTCTAAAAATGAGACTTATCATTGGAATTTTGAGGAGAATCTTTATTGTCGTGAAAGATCTTGATAGTGCCCTTGGCAATTAAGGCTCGTTCAATAATAACTCCTTTAGAAACTAGTTCGTCAAAGGTGCTAGCGTTTTGCAATTGTAGTTGGAATGACAGCTCAAGATGAAGATTTTGAACAAAGATGTCAAGCTGTTGTTTCTCAGGTATTTCCCATGATAATTTGCTAGCCATGTTAAGCCATCATTGGGTAAAAGCAGAGAAGGGTTCACCATTGCGCTGTTTGGTATTGACAAGGTTATTCATGTTTACTTCGTGTTCAATGTTGAAGGCAAAATGAGATCGAAATTTGTTTGCTAATTCCGCAAAAGATTTGATGCCCGGGGGTAGATGAGAAAACCATTCAAGAGCTTGTCCTGCTAAGCTTCTAGGAAATAGTCACAAAAGATATGTATCGTCATAAGAAACATCAAGACATGCTACAAAAAAGGCTCGAAGATGGTCTTCCGGATTCCCTTTCCCTTTGTATTTCTCAAATTGTGGGATTTCAAAATGTGGTGGAAAAGGTATCATATTAAGAGACTTGTCAAATGGATAGGTGCATATGTTTTCGAGAGAAAAAGGTTTCTTTCCTTGTCCTACCCTTTCATCGATCATCTGTTGAACATCTGCTGAAGATAATTGCTGTTGTTGCGAAGGGGGTGGAATATGATAAGAGATATGTTGTGGTTGCAGTTGTGGGATATATGGAGTTGTGACTGTTTGTTGCGGTTGGGTGCCCACAATGTATGTCAAAGGATTGGTATGTGATACGTATGTGTTGGAGGATTGCTGTCCTTGAGACACAAGCGGCAATTGGGTGTGCATCACATGGGAAGTGGATAGTGGATTGATAGTAGCGAATGGTTGGGAAATTGGGATTTGATTCGTGACATGGTAAGTGATGAAGGGATTTGTAGATACAACATAAACGTTTGGATTTGTATTCTGGATGATATGAGGATTGGTATATGTCATAGGTTGGGTGACAATAGGAACTCTTTGGGTAGCATAGGATGGATTGGAAGAATATGACGACATGGATGTAAGTTGATCAACATAAGCAATCTTATTGTTCGGATTGGCTTGAGAAATGAGGGGATCACTCATGTCAATGAGACTAACGTTGGGATTATATGCTAACGTGGAAGGATTAGTAGTTGGTATATGGGATATGGTATTCGTATGAGAGGTAGTGGATTGTAATGGGTGTGAAGTATGGGCAACATGTGTTGTTGGAATAGTTTGGGAGGTTTGTGCACTATAAGACATGGGAATTGCTTGTGATGCTCGAAGTGTTTGCGCTTGTGTTACATGGACAGCTTGTGTTACTTGAGGCATGGAAACAGTCATGGTAGAAGGAGAGATATGTTGAGGGACATGAAAAGGTGGAATGTTGAGATTTTGTGACATGAGAGGGAGCACATTGGTGGGCACTATCAATGGTTCTAAAGTATGCTCTGATCGTGGTAGCTCAAATGAAGCAACAATAGGCAATGAGGATGATGTTTGCAATGTAATAGGAGATGGTGTGACTATAGTAGATGGTCTATTTGCAACAACAGCAGTAGTGTTGGGATCTTGCTCTCTAATAGCAGATATGTCAAAATCCTTAGGTAGTTTAGCACCCATGCGAGCAAGTTGGAGAAAACAACGATCAGGCTTAGATATCATGAGTTTCTCAACTTGGTCCCATAGATAGGTATCTTGGAATTCTGATGAGTCGTCTTGAGATTGTTCTTTGAAAGTTTCCAAGGATGGTGGAGGTTGCATTTGTTGTGAAGATGACTCGCCCATAGTGTATCCTTGAGGTATAAACATATGAGAAGGCATACCAGTTGTGAATTGAGTTGCGTCCTTAAGAGGTGTTGTGAATTGTGTCATCTCAGCTTGCAATTTGGCTTCCATTTCAGCTTTCAATTTGGCTTCTATTTCAGCTCGATATTGACTCCTAGTTTGAGGCATGATGTTGATGATGAAGTTGAGCTTGTCAAAGTTTTGAGACCCAAAAGATGATAGTTGGTTGATTGGTTGTTGTTTTGGTTTGCTGGTTTGGCTAAGTTGCTTGGTTGATTTGTTTTGGCTGAGTTGTTGTTGGTCAGTTGTTGTTGGTTGTCCCTAGAGGTAGCTTAATCACTCAAGGGAAAGATTATTTGTTGTTGATGTTTGTTGGAGCTAAAGCTAAAAGAGATTGTTTGCTGAAGCTAAAGCTGAAGGATGTGTGTTGGTTGAAGCTAAAACTGAAGGTTGTTTGTTGATTGAAATGATTGGGTTGATGTCTGATTTACTGGTTGGGGTCTCAAAAAGATGGAAAGCTCATGAGTTGTGATTGATTGATAAGCTCAAAAACAAGAGACAAAGGCCAGGTATTTGCTGTTGATCAAAGAGAAGTCTGAAAACTGATATTTGAGACTCAAGCAAGCTGGACCTGAGGCTAATTCAGCTGATAGATTAAGGCTTGCAGGTATTTTATCTACAGGCGACTGATGATAGTTCAAATGCGACTTAAAGGATGCTAAAGGCGATCAATGATAGCTCAAATGCGATCTCGTTGAGGCTCGATAGAGAATGACAGTATTAACCAGAAGCGAATGCTATGCCAGAGGCGACGACTGTTGGTTCAAAGGTGATTTTCTGATGATCAAAGGTGACTCAGATATCCCTAGAGGCAACAGTATGTTGTTCAGAGGTGATTTCGTTCAGGCCTAAGGTGACTAACTGCGGCTTAAAGGTGATTTGGCTCAGACAAGATGCGATTGGTTATGATTCAGATGCGACTTGGTTCAGGAAATAGGCGAGCAGCTATGTTTTAAAAGCAATTCTGTTCAATCAAAAGGCAATCAACTGCGGTTTAAAAGTGACTCCATTCAGGCGATATGCGGGCAGTTGTTGTTTAAAAGTGACGCAGTTCAGGCAAAAAGTGAATCACTACAGTTCAGAAGCGATGTCTGTGGTCTGTGCGAGCAGTTTAGGTTCAAAAGCGACTGTGTTTGTGTAACAGTTGTCTGATTTTGTAGTTTTTCAGCAAGAAAACAGTGATAACAGTCACTCACACTCACAACAAACACAAACTGATACAACCTAGGCTAGGATAGGACAGTATCTGTTGAATCCCCTAGCTGCGCCTATTCAAAGCGGGTAGCTCCAGGATCTTGGTAGCACCAGCTCCTCCTTACATTTGCACACACTTCTCACGCATACCAAGATCCGGGTTTCTTATAAGGCTTGACCCTCTCCAAACCTTTAGATTGTCCCTGCTACCTCGGCTAAGAACCGCATGAATCGGGGCCGCTTCAAGGGTTTTGCCCTCTGCGTCAACAGATAGAAGGTTTTTGGCTACTACACAAAGTTGCTAATAAGGGCATCCATTCGGGTGGCTATACGTGCGGCAGCGCTACTCTCCGTTATGGAGTCTCCCAGCCTCCAAGGGTTGCGCCTTGGAGGGTTTTGGGGGAGGTTGGCTGTCGGTATAACACAACTGCACCCGTTGTTTGTGGCTTTCGACACAAACACTTTTCTTATATAGCGGTTCGGAAGGACTTGGCTTTAGCTCGTTACCACTTGGGTCGTATCCCTTCTCACACCGGGAAGGCAGGCCCTCTAAAGATAATGACAAGTTCTCATACACCCAAGATCCATTTGATAGGCAAGGGGAGAGGATACTTTTGTCATTAAATTTGGGTTACAATCAGGTGCATGCAAACAATCAAAAAGATAAATCAAGCACGGAGCAAGCAATGATTCATTTTAAGCACCAAGCCCAAATATGCCTAATTTAGTGAAAAAAAAAGCACAAATCTTGGACCGATCGAACCTGCAACAGATATGTCAGTAGTTTGATAACCTCCTTTCTTGGACAAATCGATAAGATGCTGCATAAATACCCAATTAATAGCCAAAAATCCAACTAGAACTGAAACAGATTTGAAAACAACATAACTTACCAGATGCGGTTCACTGCTGATCAAAAGCGACCTCCATTATACCTGAGGCGAAAGGCTGCGGATCAGATGTGACGTGGAAAACACAGGATGCGGCAACTGTCAGCTAATAAGCGATGCATATTGGCCAGAAGCGATCAATTAAGGGCCAAACGCGAACAGTATCTGTAAAACACAGTCTGCACACAAAAACCCTAGTCTAACAGGCGATCATTGTCAGTTCAAAAGTGACACCAATTAAGTCAAAAGCGGCCTCTATAGACTCAGAGGCGATCCAGTTACCGCCAAAAGTGACCGACTGCAAGACAAAAGCGACCTGTATCTGCAAAAAAAGGACTAAACCCTAACCTGCATAGGCGATTGTTATCAGTTCATAAGCGATACAAATCAGCGTAAAGGCGAGTACTATTAGGTCAAAAGCGATGCGAACATTTCCAAAGGCATCCACTGTTAAGTCAAAAGCGATGCGAATGTGTGCGAAAGCGGCGGCTGTTAGGTCAAAAGCGATAAACACAGTTTGGAGGAACCATAGAAATAGAGGCGAGCATTGTAAAAACAAAAGCGATATGTTTTACCTTAAGCGACGACTGTTCATTTAAAGGCGATCCAGAGAGCTACATGCGGCCTGTTCCAGCTTGAAAGCGGCGCAGAGATTCGGAAGCGGCGGATGTTTGTTCAGAAGCGACCAGAATTTACTGCGAGCACCTGCAAAATCTGATCTTCAAAGAAAACAACTCTGAAAAATAAAGTCAATCAAGGACGTGAGTCCCACCGGGCGTGCCAAAATGTGATAGGTGAAAGTTAGGTGTAGCAGATCAGACATAGTCATGAAACCCTAACCCTACCATCATCAAGGAATCTAACCTAAATGAAATCAAAGAACAATGCAATTCAAGCATAACTTCACCTAGACCGTGCGATTCCTCGTTTAAGAGATGTGGACTGCTTCTTCAACAATGAACAATTGCAATGCTGAAAGCTGCCATGCTTGATGATAAAAGCTCAAGTGAATGCTCAGATGCTCAAGATGATAATGTAGGTGTTGTATGATTGCTGGATGTTTCATATGGAGTGAGAGGGTGTTTATATAGGACTTAGCCAAGATCAATCAACGGTGGAGATTCAGAGGTTATGTGAATGGCTAGGATTGAAAGTTACTAAATTTAGATTCCATTAATTGTGCATGTGAAGGCTTGTAAATAAAAGTTGTTTTACAACACATGATTGACTGGACAAGTGTTGGAATGTGGTAAATGATAAGGGCTTAATTCAAATAAAATATTTGAATTAGTTGGGATATGAGTTGGAAATTAATTAAATAAATAAAATTTATTCAATTAATAGGATAAATGAATAAAATGGGATAAGACATGATGTGGAATTAATTAAATAAATACAATTTATTTAATTAATTGGCTAAGTGAATGAAAATGGGATTTTAATTAAATAAATAAAATTTATTTAATTAATTGGCTAATGGATTAATGGTTTAACAAGGTGTTACTAGACATGGACAAATTTGGGTGTCTACAAATCCAGCTGAGAAATGTGCTCCTTATGTTGTTTATTTTTCTCTTTCTCCTTCTTTGCCCTTTGGGTCAAAGAATCAATGATGTCTTTCCCTTCCTAACCTTCTTGGTTCTCATTAACAAAACCCAAATCAACAGTTGTGATTTGGAACTCTTCAAGGGTGATCTTGCCCTTCTCTTTCTCTACCATGGGAACTACTACCTATGCAGTTCTTCTACCTGTAGCAGGATCTCTCTTTATGGCCAATGTCAATCTGGCCTTCCTCTTTTGCTTCATTATTATCTCTACAAACAAGGTGGAAACATCAAATTCTTGAATTTTAGAGCCTTGTTCCATACCTATTTCTTTCTCCAACCACTGAGGTACTTCATCTCTAGATCCATGATATCCTTTATCAACATCATGTCCTCCTTGTTCTCCAATATCTATTTCTATTCTGGGTGGAGAAGGCGATTTCTTAGTTTCTTCCTCATGGAGTTCCTCATGAGGGGGATCTTGTTGCATTTCTTCTTGTTGAGGGGCCTCTTTCTGTTGAGGAGGATCCTTTGGAATGTCCACATTATGGTCCTGTGCTTGATCCTATGCTCCATCCTTCTAACTTTCATCTACTTTATGATTCTCCTCATCCTGAGGTCTATTAACATCAGTAGTTGTCTGTTTGTTTGGACCTTGTACATCACCCTGATCTTGGGTCACTTCTTGTTCTGTACCTGAGGTACTGATGTCTTGTGTCTTAAGGTCCTCATAACTTAATTTATCTTTTTCTCCTATGGCATCTCCCTAATCTTCCTGAGTCTAGGCAGCAGCATCACCTGATGTATCTTTATCACCCCCGCCTTTCTGTTGGACTTCTAAAATTTTTGGTTTGGTAGGTATCTTATGTTGTTGCTGACCCATATCAGGAGCATTGTTCTCTTTTTCTACCTACTTGGCCACTTCAACCTTTTCTGTCACCTCAGGTGCACCTACTTTTTCCTTGGGACTTACATCACCCCTATATGTTAAATCTATAACCGCAGGGCTAGTCACTTGATCGACTAACTAATCAAGCCTGATTTGTTGGGCTGCCCTTTCTAGGCTACTTTCTTTCACTTCCTATGTTTTCTTCACCTCCTCCAATACTGCCATCTATGCTAATGGGGTCCCATGTGGAGTCATGCGGGTATTGGAGGTGAGAGTCTCCATCCTTTGAGAGGCTACATTTTGCACTACCTCATCATCTGATAAGTCCATGGTGTCCTCTAAGGAAAAATGACCACCCTGATTGGCCTTGAAAGCTTCTTTTGTTTGTTCCTCTGCATTCTCAATCTTAAACATGATTATGGTGGGAAGTAGAACATCATGTTGTAGTTCCTTCCTAAATGCTTCACCACCGGCTCCTCTCAATACAATGGGGTCAATCTTGATATCACCCCACATGGATGTTCTTTGCTTCTTGGGGGGTGATGTTAGTGGCATCGCCTTCCTCTTCTTACTAACCATCATAGGGTCATCACCTACAGGTTCTTTATTTACCTGCACTTCCTCAAACGGGATATCTTCTTCCATTTCATGCTATGAGGTTTAGCCTTCCTCCTGTACTTCTACAGCTGGCCTCAAAATCCTCGTAGTTTTTGGTTTTTCCATCAGAGGCTATCCATATGAGGTGGATGCTTGACCTAATGTCGATGCACCTGCAGCTAGTGTGGCAATTCTTTCAATTATCACCCCCTTAGGTTCATCTTCAATTTTCTTTCCTCTAGGGGGACCTTTCCTCTATTTTTGTGTGGGTAACCTCTCCCCGTTGGATTTTCTTTTCTCATTGAGGAAGTCATCATACTCCTCATTAGCTAGTTCTTGCCTTTTCTTCTTGGCATCAACTGTAAGAGCCACACCCTTTTTCTTCAATTTGTTTATTTATTCATCTACCAATGCTTGGGTTAACTATAGAACTCCACCTGTAAATGTATCCAAAGAAATATCCTCCGACTGTGTTAGATCAGGGGTTGATATGGTGTCATTGTACACCTTCTTGTCTTCATATTCATTTGACATAGTTTTTCCATCATCCTTCCTCAGCTGTGCTAGCACTGGGATGCAGTCAAATGTCTTTATCTGGTTCAAGGTGAGCCTCTAATATTTTCTTCTCCTCACCTCAGCTTCATCCTCACAATCAGTCCAGAAATCCTCTAGATGCTTCTAATGAATAGGTTTTCCTATTATTTTCTACATCATGCCATAGGGGTCATAAGATCTAACCAAGGGAAATGGCTACAAATACATCAGTTTCTGACCTCCTATGACATGCTTTATGCTCTCTGAGTCTAAGCACATATACTAGCCCATAGACACTAGAAATAATACCAGAGGTATATTCTTTTGTTCTTTGTATGCTGCAACTATGGTAGACACTTGCCTAAGAAACTCCATCAGGATAACCCCATCAGTAGGGTATCTATGTAGCATAAGAGGTTGTCCCTCAAATCCCTCTATCCTTATGTATGAAAATGTGGAAAACTAGATGAACTAGGTACCATGTCTGTAAACAACTTCTTGAGCCTCCATGCTCAGTCTCTTGGTTCTATCCTCCTCCATGGTTCTAACTAGATGCATAGAGAATGCATCATTTACCAATTTGTAATCTAGTAGGTAGTTCTTTCTCTGTAGTTGAGGATAGTGATCCCATATGTGGGCATCATCTACATCACCGCCAGCTTTACCCACTATAGTCAAGGCATCAAATGTTCCCTTATAAGCACATGAGTACACAACATATGAGGTAATATGAAACATGCATGTCTGAGCTCCCAGGTTCCTCATGCCTTCATCTAGTGCATCACTGATGACCTTGGCCCATAATGGCTTATTATCTATGTATAGGACCATCTGGATGATTCCAGACATCCAATTCTCAAAATTTCCTGCATGAAGTCTGCCTATCATCTTGCTTAGCAGGGCAATCATGTACTAGTACTCATCGTCAAAATCAAATTTGTACAAGTGTATGGGCAATTTAGCTGAGGCAGTGTAGATGCTGCTCTTTGACCTCCACTGATACATTCACTTCTTTGCACTCTTCTTATTGTTGTTGTATTATGTGTCCAACTTACGTAGATCCACACTGACCACCTTCTTTCCAACTGGCAGATTGAAAGTAAAGGTGATGCCCTTAATTGAAAAGTCAGCATATACTCTTCCATGCTTCTCCACCCACCTGGTCTTAGGGTTATAGTTCCTGGCACATTCCACTACTAGCTCGGGGGTGTCCATGGCATATGGAAATCTAGCTGCATGCCACATTCCTGAAACATATATTGCATCTAGAAGGGTATTGTCTTTATCATGATCTATTCTTGTTGACCATACTACTAGGTCCGTATCTCCTTGGTGAGTGTCACCAATAATGTCGTACTTAAATTGTAACCCTTCATCCTGAATAAACATGGGCTTAAGAAATTCTGAATTAGACCTATTCCATCTAAGATCCACCATGGACTCCTGTAATAAACATGATCTATTTTACTTTATAATATCTATATGCATTCATACAACACTATGTATCTCTACGACATCATGCATACTCTTTTCATTATTCTTTACTTCATCATGATATGCATATTTACAGATTCAAACCACAAGAAAGAACATACTACCTGGACATGTAGAAAATGACAATTGGAGGGTTTTCAATTACTTACCTAATAATTCTTTCCTCCTGGGTTTGATGGGTGATTACGAGAAAGGGTTGCAAATGTTGAATATCACCGGCTCCATTACGTTGAAAGATCTAGTCTGTTCATAGGTAGCTGTATGAGGGTTTGACTTCTCTGCTCTGTAATTTCTCATTTTTTCACAAGGTAAGTGGAAATAACCTTGGAAAATTACCTTTAATGCATGTGTAGGGTAGATTAGGGTAAAACTGAGCTGGGATGGTTTAAATCCATTGTTCTTCTGCAGAGAATCCATGGATGATGCCAAGTGTTTGATTTGTATTCGCAATCGGTGGGAATCTATCTACCATATTTAAGTGCATTTAATGTCAGGAAATAGGAGGGGATGATCTTCAAAAGATCACGTGATATTCAAAATATGACCCCCCGCCTCTGAGCAACAAAACTAATGCAAAAGAATCAGGTGATGTGGTCAACGTTGACCACATGTATATCGGGTCAAGAATTTAAGATCAGGGGATGTTCAAAATATGACCCTGCAAATAAAATGACCCCCTTGGGAAAATATTGGGGTGACGTCACCATGTCGGCGACCTTATTTAAGTGTTGTGTTATAATGACATCACCATCATGTTATTAAACATGGTGGACATTGGATATATACCTCCACGAGGTAAACTGGAATGATGACATTATCATCTGGGTGATTTCTTTCGTTCATTGGGTTTAGATGACATCATCATCATATTAGCATAGGGTGATATTTTGTGAAGAGGGTGATATTCGTAAGATGATGGATATTAAAAATATGACCTCCCGCAAAATATATGAAGTTGTTTGATGGGTAGATGACAGCTATCACGTAAAATTGATGTCTGGACTTTGTGGACCAAGTGATTATTGGGTGATAAACTTATATCGAGGTGATCTTATATAATATGACGAACATTTGAAATATGACCCCCCTTTTCAGAATATCAAGTTTGACCAAACTTTGACTTAACATAACTTTCTCCCTTTAGAGAATTTTAGGGTGATCCAAAGGGAAAACCTTCTTGGAGTTTCATACACTTTCCAACCATGAGGTTAATAATGTGAAATACTGACTTTGACAACTGACCTCATCATGGTGACCTATCTACCCCCTTTAGGGTGCTCATGCCTGACTGATTTTACCAGAACGCCCAAAATAGAAAAACAATAAGCCAAACCAGCCAAAACGGTTGGGTCCTTGTTTTGTCAAGTCAAAATGGGGCATGTTGTGTAACCACACAACAACTTGCCACCAAAGAACATAACTAAATTCTAATGATTCAAGTGATGTGATCACATTCTAACATAGTATTTTAACTCTTTCTAAGTATAAGTATTATAGTCTTTCTGAATGATAAGGTTTTCATCATGGCAACAATGCTAACAAAGGATCAGGTGTGTGCAAATGATTAATTATCCTCATCTTGAAAGTAAGTTGAAAACATGAGTAATTGATGTTATGCTACATAGTTTGGGAGCATCCCTCATAGCTAACCTAGATAGAGCCTTGCTGCCAGTAGGCATCTATAGCTCTTGAAAGGTTATCTATACAATCCCCCTAAGTAGAGCCCCACTGCCAGCAGGCGTCTATAGCCCCGGTAGAGTTACTTAGATGGCCTAATTTTTTTTTTGGATTTTCAATTTTTATTCTCTCTCATCCATATGATATCATAATGTAAGCTTAATGTGCAAGGCATGATCACGTTCTGATTTAGGTTGGAGATTGCATTGGTAGCAAGGGAGTCCCTTTAGATTTTTCACTTAACACCTATACTTATGTGCTCCACAAACCCAAGGCTGTTAGGTAAGTCATTGTGAAAGATCACCTTGGTCAAGAAAAGGCACCCTGATGCAAAGATATCACATACCTAATCACCAGTACTTCTCAAAATGAGTCATAACCTATATGTGAATTTGTTCTCATTACTTGAATCTTAACAATTTGGTTATTTTCTTAAGGTGATGAGTTGCATCATCTTGACTAACCGAAACAAAACTCAACAAGCAAACAAGCAAAACAAAACAAAACTATACAAACAACTATACAAATATGCACACTATGATACACATGACTTACATGACACTATTTCAAGCTTAAAAATAATGCTTGAGAAATTGTCCATTAACTGGTAATGGGACATCCTCACTGGTTAAAGTCTTAAGCCTGTAGGTGTTGTCTCCTAAGATTTATGAAACTTGAAAGGGACCTATCCAAAGTTTATCAAATTTACCATGATCTCCTTTCCTTTCATGTGCTTTGTCCCACATAAGGACTAAATCTTAAATTCTAAAAGCCTTAACTCTAGCTCTTTTGTCAAACCAACGCTTGACAACAGTCTAATGTTTAGTAAATTGATCAATTTCTTTATTCCTTTTTTCTTCTAGGTGCATCAACTGAAGCAACCTGACTTCTTGTTTGTTATCTATGCCTAGATATTCTTGTACAAACTATAGTGTGGGGATCTTTAGGTTACCAGGGAGGATGGGATCCACCCCATATACTAGGTGAAAAGGAGAATTTCCTAATTCAACCTTCATCTTGGTTCTATCTACCCACAAGGCATAGTTCAATAGGGTGTTCCACTCCCTTGGGTTCTTTTCTATCAATTTCTTTATGATGTTAAATAAATTCTTGTTTGTGGATTCTGCTAATCCATTCCCTTGAGGATAGTAATTTGAGGAAAATTTCAAGATAATTCCATGGTCAAAAGCCCAACTTGATAACCTTATTGATGTAAGGTAGCCCATTATCACATACTAAAGCATAAGGAATTCCATACCTGGTTACTATGTTGCTTTCCAAAAATTTGATTACATCCTCAGCATTACATGTCTTATTACTGATAGCTTTAGTCCACCTGGTACAATAATCAGTGATAGTCAAAACATACCTGTGGCCTGAAGATGACGGAGGGTTGATATGTCCTATGAAATCCATTCCCCATTGAGCAAATGTGTGCATCTCCATCACTAGTTGTAAAGGCTGAGCAACGTATCTTTTTCTATTTGCAGCAGTTTTACACATATGAAGTCTACACATAACCTAATATCACCATTTTTCTTTCTCACAAGAACCAAATTAGCTACCCATGTGGAGTGTCTCATAGGAAATATGATCCTGAGATTGAGCAATTTCTTGACTTCTTCAAAGATGATGGGTCCCAATAAGGCATTAACAGGCCTCTATTTTTGTCTAAAAGGTTTGACATCTGGTTTCAATGGTATAGTATGGGTTATGATTGAGGTATCATAAGTCTTCAACTCATCATAACTCCAGGCGATAACATGGATGTAATCGTTAAGTGTTTGGGTTATCCCTACCATTTCTTCTTTAGTATAGACTTTGCCAATTAGGACATCCCTTTTTTCTTCATTTTGTCCTATGTTGACTGGTGAATATTCTCCTCCATTAGTCCTTGGGAGATCTTTTTGCTTTAGCATATTGTGTAAATCAAATGCTCTTTCTAATTCTATCATCCCCTTGGGAATTTTATTACTTGGCAACTATAGAATCTCTTCTTCTTCCCAAGTATGATCTTCTACATTTCTTTCATCTATGATCCATGCATCAAACACATCTCTATTTGATATGAAATCCAAAATGTGTTGGTCATCATCAAACACCTAGAGATTGGTGACATTGTCTGGTATAGAGGGTACTGATATGCAAACCTCTTCAATCCAGATATGGATAATAGCTACAAAGTTCTTTATAGCTTGAGCCAAGGCATCTGCTCTATGATTCAGTTCTCTAGGCACATGGGGTGATATTGAATGCATCAAAGTCTTCTATCAAATCCCATACCTTGTGTCTGTAATTGGACAACCTTTTGTAATTGCAAGAGTATATGCCTCTTACTTGTCTTACCACCAATTCTAAGTCTCCATAGACATGCAAAATCTTTACTTTTTTCTTGAGTGCAAACAATATCCCATGAATTAAAGCTTCATACTCTGTCACATTATTTGCGCATGGGAATTGTAATCTATATGCTGCTAAATATGATTTTCCAGCTGGACCAATGAGATCTATTCCTACTCCAGCTCCTTGTTTTGACTTAGATCCATCAAACCTAAGGATCCATGGCCTATTTCTAGTTAAAGGCTTATCAGGCCCTTCTCTTAACTCTAGTGGCTACACCACCTAATATCCATTTCAGTTTTGGTGACTCATTCTTTTCTACTTTCACCTTTTCTAACCAATGTGAAACTAATATTTGTTTTTCTTCCTTATTATCAGGAAAATGATCTTTTGAATGAACCAACATTTGCTTCTTCAAAATGTGCAAGCATAATGAGAAAGTAGTCTCTGAATGTAGTGCTTCATGTAATCTACACCAACCTTCAATTAGAGCATCATTTGGAGGAGTATGATGTAACAACATCCTCTAAATTTATTTTGATAAAAACTCTTCAAACTTAGTCAAATTACTCCCTTTATCTTCATCATATACTTCATAATCTGACTCAATCAAACAATCTATCCCTGGGGTGATATTACTTTCATCCTTAGGAATGCTCTCAATATTCATTAGGATCTCCTCTAAATTATGAATGTAAATTTCATCCTGATATATGTTTTCTTCTGTACCTGTAGATGATGAACAAGAGTCAGTATCACTATAACTATTTGTATGGCTTGCCTTAGGTGATGATAGCTTTCTCACTACATGCTTGTTCCAGTTCCATCATGTCTAAACAGGCCTCACAAGTTTTTTTAGAATGTGTCTCATCATGTAACCTACACCACCTCTCAATCAAAACATCTTCATTAGATATATTTAACATTCGACAATGTTGCATCTCTTTGGATAGATATAATTCAAAGTTCTTAAAATGATCTAACTCATCACTATCATCTAAACTATGATCAGACTCTATCATCACTCTATCATCTTGAAGATCATCCTTATGAATGTGAAAGTCATACATGAGGATCTCCTCTATCTCAACCGTTTGGGGTCTGATGGTGTAAACTCCAGGCTCAACAACCACATACATGATTTCATTGGTTTTGTTATACTCAGTAATCATGTGCTTCATTTAGGGTTCATCATCTATCCTAATCTGATTGGAAATCCCTTTCCAAGGTAGCCACATGTGACTAAAATTAGTGGACATGTATCCATTAAGTGTTTTTGACCAATCTCTACTAAGCAACATTCCATATGTATTAGAGATATCTACTACCTAGATATCAATGTAATATTGAATCCTTGGATCTGATGCTAATTGTATATGAATTAATTCTCCTACAACACTCACCTCAGTCTTGTCTAATTCTGTTACCTTCTTTAGTGACTTGGCAGGATGTAACCTAAGGTGTTACATATAGACAATGACATTACGTTAGTAGATGCACCTGAATCTACTAAGCAATTATGAAAATTCTTACTGAACATCCTTATGGTAAGGAGAAATGGAGGTGACTCAGTCTTATCCCTATAAAGGGTCATGTGTGAAGTTTCAGAAGCTTGGACAATGGCTGAAGTTCTGTGTTTAACATTATTATCCTTCACTACATGATCTTTATTCAAAGTCTAGTTTGTATTAGGGGGATGTCTATCCTTTTTTGGTGCAGGATCATCTAAAGATTTCATGAATGCCTTTTTAATAGCTGGAGTTTTAAGTAATTCTGACAATGATAGGCTAATTTTGATCTTTTTCATTTCATTTGCTAAGTATGTAACCAATTTATCAGACACAGGAGGCTAATTATTAGCTTTTGCCACTACATTTTGTGGTGCTAAGTATTGAGCATTGACCTTAGGAAATCTAGGGTTATTACTTGCTTTTGGATTAGGAGGAGTGTTAAAATTATTGGGAGGCAAAGATGTGGTCAGGGGACCAGAAGGTCAATTTGAATTATTCCTGAGGTTATAATTATGTCTGCCTTGATATTCTTGTTGATGGCATGCACTTCCTCATGTTCAACTGATGGTTCATTTTCATCTTCAAAAGGAAAAACATAATTTGTTTCAAAAGCCATGGCTGACTCCTCACATGCTAGAGTATAATTCTCATGAGCTAAAGTTGCTTGATGGTGAAGATGGTTGGTAAAACTTTCCAATACCAGGGTAGAGTCACATCCACAAGGGACAATTTCATTTCCTTTGACAAAAGGAAGGTTACTTGTAGTATTTGATACCTCAGCCTAAAATATACTGGCTACTATCCTAAATTGAGGACAATCCAATTCAACATGAGCATTGGTGTTATGTATTCTACACTAGTTTGTAAGGGCTGCTTCTACCAGGTTCATCCTAGTGGTCTGCTTAGGTTCACTAGGAGGTTGATTATCTAGGGGTGATGACAAGGAACCATTATTTGGCCTAGTGTTCCACACTCTAGATTGTCTAGAAGCATTATTGTTACCACTATTGTTATTATTATTGTTATAGTTCCTATCATTGTTATATCCCCTATCAAGATATCCGAATTTGTCATTGTTATATCCTCTATTTTGATTTGGTTGAGAATAGAAATTCTAACTTCTCAAATGAGTGATTTCAGTTGTCAATTTTCTCAACTGTGATGACATTTCTTTAATTTCTTCTTTCTCTTCCTAAACTTTGGCTACTACATTCTCTATTTGAGGTTTGAAGAAGGAAGAACCATTGTTATTATTCTATCCTACATCCTGAGGTACTTGTGCATGTCCTAGATATTGCACTATCTAGCCATTTCCATTAGGAGGTTGTATGATGCTAAGTGGAGGTACTTGTAAAGGACCTAGCATTACAGCTGGAGGCATCATGGTTCCATTGTTCTATTGTTGAGTAGGATATGCATGATGTGTAGGGAAGGCAATATTAGGTGTTGGAGCAGGGATTAATTGCTGATTGACTTTTATAGCTTCTTCAAAAGCTCCTACCAGAGTTGTGACATTAGGATGTGTCCTCCTTATGAACATAGAAGTTAGGGGATCTAAGGCTAAATAGTATATAATCCTAGCAGCTTCATCTGCTATAGTATAAGGAGCTACCAGCTTTGAAAGTATCTTTTGGAATCTAGCATTAAAATTAGCAATAGGTTCTCCTTCAAATCTTTTGATTGTGGCAAACAGGTGATAATTCATTGAAGGATCTATAGGTATCTTAAATCTATCTTTGAATGATTTCTCCAAGGCAACCCATGAGCCAACTGAACCTTGACCAAGGCTGATATACCAATTATATGCTTCTTCCCCTAAGGAAAATGGTAATAATCTACATACCACATCTTGATGTTCAATCCTTCGTCTATAGTAAGCTTCCTTGAATGTTTTGATGTGATCATCAGCATCCTACTATGGATGATATTTAGGACAAATCTTGTTAGGATTTTTAGGTAAAGGATGATAGTCATTGAAGGCCAAAGGTAAATCTGCAGCAAAGAATGACATAGTAACTGGTGGTGGTTGTTGGACTTGTGGAATAATAGGTGGTCCTGTAGGTGTCTACAATTCAATAGGGGTTATTGGAGTCTTTCCTGGTGAAGATTCTGATGTACTAGAACTAGGAGTGTGATGAATATCTATAGTTCTAGGTCTAAGTTCACATATAGGTAGTTCCTCAAAGAGTCCACTAGATCTAGACCTGGTATTTGGCCTGAGAGCCAGGGTTCTGACAATTTATGGAAATTTGACTTGATTTTCTATAAAGATCAACTGGACTAACCAAATAAAGGAGATATTTATGACTAGAATCCAAAACTAATTGGATATTTATACAATATTTGCATAAAACTTGAAAATATGAGCAGATACAAGACTTCTGGACATGGATATCAGGATATTTAGTGATACAAGCAAATATCAACAAGGATTTAGCAAGAAAACCTTAATAATAGCTTAATTATCAAAGATTACAAGAATTGACTGTAAAGTTTGAGATATCTATGCTCAATTCTGAAATATTTATGATGAACAAACATGAAAGGATATAGAACAAGAAAATCTTCGCAAGAACATTCAAAGAATGAACAATTCTAATGAACTTTGAGAACATTACCTTACTTCTAACATAGAGATACGCGTATACAACTGATTCAATTTTCATAAAAGATTGGCCCTCCTTCTAGCACCAATTTATGTTGAGGATGATTGTTAGTCATAACAACACTCATAAAAATTTGCACAACAAAGCTTTGTTATCTTGAAAGGTATGATCAATTTGGAATAAATTGATGATTCCAAGTCTCCGTTGATTAGGTCATGATCGTCTAACATTACTCAGAGGTTGATGTGACATGTTGTTTTCCATTTCAAGGGTCTTACACTGTATGTATGGTAAATCGTTGCCTGTATGATCAATTATGCACCTGTGTACTGTAAATCCACTTCAAAAATAAGGTTATTTCTACTATGCTCCATAGATTATAGTAATATTTGTAAGTTTGATCAATTCTTCTGAACATTTACTATTATGAACTTGTATATACTTCTGCATTGTATATTTATTCAAATAATGTGCCTACAAGTAGATATTCACATGTTTCTCATTGATATACATCTATATTTGCATGATTTTTGTCAGTTTGACATGATTTCACTCAAAATATGCTCTGTATGTTCAATTATTTATGAGACATAGGCATATTTCATGTTTATTTACTTTAGATTATATGTTATTTGCAATTGTGAGGGTGATTTGTAATGAAATTCAAGAAAATTCAAGGAAATACTTCTAAATTTTGCTTAACCTTTAGCTATTGAGTCACATACATTCCAGATACAGTCATGAAGAGAAGGAATCAAACCATAATTTCACCAAGTTGTTCCACAGCTAGGTATGGTTGAAATTAACTTTAAAGGAACAAGGAATGAAAACAACACATGGAGACTAACAAGCACTCCAAGGGACGCAGCTAATCAATGCATATATCTAGATCTCATTCACTGACTACTCAAGATTTACAATAATTTGTAATCAACACAAGCTTCTCTTTCATTAAGTATTTAAAATACATGTACACTCACAAGAGCCTTGAAATCAGTCCTGAATGCTTTAGCTATCCAATTTCAATTAATTTTCTAATGCTTAAAAGAGTGCACTCCATCCCCTTTTATAGAATAAGGAGAGGAGGCAGTTACATATGACCAACGGTCAAGATTTATCTATTCAGATCAATGGTCAACATTTCTCATTGACTTAGTCAACATCTCTATATGTGGCACAAGTTGCCAATTGACAACCCTCTATTAGATTCAAGCATCTTCCATGCTAATAATGCATATGACCTAATCATCATGTATCTCTCTTTACTCTTCATCATCTTCTTCATTATCACTATCATTTCGATGTAGATCTTCTCCTATGTGTACTCTCATAGTTACCCTAATGGCTTCATACAACTATACTACTCTGTCAATTTCACCTCCATCTTGAACCTTGGCTTTTATCACTACATGCCTATGGGAATGAAACTTTGCTTGAAGGGCATCCATCTTATTCTTCCTATTGTTCAATGTTTCATTGTATGTTTCTACCAGTACCTTCATCCTCATGACCTTATTTATTACTTCCTCTATCAAATGATGTAGGGGATCCTCTGCAGCTTGTTTAAAGTTGTCATAGAAAGCCTGAATAGAAAAATCAACATCTTGATTTTCTATTTTCCCTTCTACCTTCCCTTCTAGGGCTTCCAGGGTTTCTGCTTCCTTTTCCATTAGGTTATGCAACTTGACACTTATGTTCCTAAGCTTGCCACTACATCTCTTCAAAATATCACATTCAAATCCAGTATCTTCATACCATATACTTAGTAGTTGAGAGGTGTTATTATCTAGTATGTTGTTCTTTATAAGTATTTGTACATCAATTATTTTTATCTCTCCCAAAGCATCTAGGTACTTCTCTAGTTTAAAGGCTCTCCTACCTACTTCATTTTGCAATTTATCCACCTTTCTTTTTAACTCACTAAGAGAATTGCACCTCTCTAGGGAGGTCTTCACCACTTCCTCAACTTCAAAAATAGAAGACATGAACCATTTGTCCATCAACTGTGCTTTATGCTTCATCAAATCTAATCTAGTAACTTCTTCTTGAGATATAATGGTTAGTGGGGTAGCTAGATCATCAAGTACATGATCGGGGTTAATTAACCCTTTTATAAAAGATTGTAATTGAGCAATGTACTCTTTGTGTTTCTTATTCTTCTCCTTTTCCTTTTTCACCCTTTGGGTCAAAGAATCAATAATATCCTTTCCTTTCTGACCCTCTTAGTCTTCATTTGCAAAGCCTAGATCAACATTAGTGATATGAAATTCATCAAGGCTTATTTTACCTTTCTCCTTTGCTATTGTCGTTAAGGCTACTAGGGCTATTCTCCTACCTATAGTAGGGTCTCTTCTTATTGTAGATGTCAGCCTTGCCTTTCTTCTTGGTTTTATCATGCTTCCAACAAATAATGTAGAAACATCAAAATCATGTACTTCCTCTATTTGTTGCAGATTTTCCTCTTGTTACAAACAATAAGGTACATCACCCTTGGGCTCTTGATGATCACCCTCCTTATTCTAAGTGTTTAGCGACTTTGCATTATGTTCTGCCCTCTTTGGTGAATTTTCTTTTCTAATTTCTTCTTCATGCACATTCTCATGAGGGGGATCTTACTGGGGTTCCTCCTGTTGAGGGGCCTCTTTTTGAGGTGGAGGATTTTGTAAAGTATGTATACCCTAATTCTACACCCCCTCTTGTACATTCTCCTCTGGAGTTTCTTGAGCCTTTTCCTTTTGTTCATCTGGTGGTACATTAGTCTCTTGAGAAGACTATGTTTTGACCTTGGGGATCACCCTTGGTCACATTCTCTATTTCTTTCTGTTGATCTGCACCTTGTGCCAAACTCTGCTCTTCAACCCTAGATGCACCATCTCCTTCCAAGTGTCCCTCTTTATCATCTGATTTCTCTTCTGATGCTAGATTATTACTTGGATCACCTCTTTCATCATGTGGTGAAGAAAAGCCTTGGTCTTGATTAGAACCCTTGTCTGGCATGTCCTGATCACCCCTGTTATGAAGTTGTGCCTTTGATTGTTCTTGTCTAGTGGGCGCATTATCTTGATCTTTGCCTTGATTGGATGTCATATCATTTTTAACCTTTTCAGGTCCTAGAGGTGGATCACTACCTTTATTTGGGTTGATATCACCTCGGTAGGTTAAATCTATCATTGTAGGACTAGTAACCTGCTTTACTAGATTAGCCAACCCTATTTGTTGGGCTACTTCTTCAGGGTTACCCTGCTCTGTTTCATCCATTTCATCCCTCACTTGGCTCATCACATTTTGAACCATTGGGGTCCCATGAGGGGTCATCCTAGTATTGTCAACCAATGTCTCCATATGCTGAGCAACCACATCTTGAACTACTTCATCATCTAACAATTCAATAGTATCGTCCAAATGAAAGGGGGACTCTTTACTAACCATATACACTTATTTTGTTTGCTCTTTGGCTTTCTCAATTTTAAACTAAATTATTTCAAGAATGGGGATGTCATTTTGTAAGTCCTTCATGAATGTTAAACCACCTACAACTCTTAACATGATAGGGTCATTGCTAACATTTTCCCTCATTGATGTTCTCTGCTTCTTTGGTGGTGGTATTTTTAGGACTTCCTTTCTCTTATTCCTTGTTATCAGCAAGTCATCATCCTTGGGTCCCATATCCACCTGTTCTTCCTCAAAGGGATTTTATTGTAGAGGCTCATTCTCCACTTGTTTCTCTATCTCTTTTGGAACAGGCTTCACTACCTTCTTGCTTTTTTGCTTAATAGGGGGATCTTTTGATGTAGATGCAGGTGCAGATGTTGATGCCCCATCACATGTTAATGGAAACCTTTTGATAACTACCCCTTGTGGCTCAGGATCATCCTTCTTGCCCTTTTTTGGTGGCTGTTGCTTTTCATCAGGTAGTCTCTCTCTATTAGATTTCCTCTTTTCAATGAGAAAATCATCATACTGTTCTTCTGAGAGCTCTTGTCTTTTCTTTTTATTATCAACTGTGACGGCCATGCCCTTCCTCTTCAATTTATTGACCTTAGTAGTTACCCAACTCTGGGTCAACTAGATGACTCCTCACATTATTTGATCTAATGAGGTCTCTTCTAGTTGTGGTAGATTAGGGGTAGAGATGGTGTCATTATACACCTTTTTATCCTCATATTCACTGGACATTACCTTTCCATCATCATTATGTAATTGTCCAGGTATTGGAATGTAGTCATAAGTCTGGATCTGATTGAGGGTGAGCCTTTGATAATTTCTTCTCCTAACCTCTACCTCATCAGCACAATCAGTCCAATAATCCTCAAGATGTTTTTGGTGTATTTGTTTCCCCAATAACTTCTGCATTCTGCCATATGGGTCATATGACCTAGCTATAGAAAATGGCTGCAGGTGCATAAGCTTTAACCCTCCAATAGCATTCTTAATGCTCTATCTGTTTGGGCATATATACTAACCTATGTATACTGGGAACAATGCAGGATGAATCTTCTTCTGCTCCAGGTGAGCTTCAACTAAAGTAGACACTTGTCTAACAAATTCCATTAAGGTGACCTTGTCAGTGGGGTATCTTGGCAACATGAGGGTCTACCCCTCAAATCCTTATATTCTTATGTATGAAAAGGTGGCGAATTAGATAAACCAAGCCCCATGCTTGTAGATAATAGTTTTAGCCTCCATGCTCAGTCTCTTAGTTCTGTCATCCTCCATGGTTCTGACTAAATGCATTGAAAAGGAGTCATTTACCAGTTTGTAGTCTTG
Source organism: Cunninghamia lanceolata (assembly GCA_027924645.1). NCBI lineage: Eukaryota > Viridiplantae > Streptophyta > Pinopsida > Cupressales > Cupressaceae > Cunninghamia > Cunninghamia lanceolata. The sequence goes on along the minus strand of BSBN01000263.1, from coordinate 4,008,430 downwards.
GAGATATACTCTCCTCTGTAATTGGGCATAATGGTCCCAAATGTTTACATCACTAGTGCTATTTTCAACCTTACCCACTGTTTGTAGGGCATTAAATGTCTCATGAAAAGCACATGCATATACAACATAGGAAGTCATATGGAATATACAAGCCTTACCTCCTAGCTTTCTCATGCCCTCATCCAAGCCGTTGTTGATGATCTTAGCCCACAAAGGCTTGTTGTCTAAATATAACACCATCTAGATGATTCCATAAGTCTAATTTTCAAAGTTACCAGCATGTTGCTCGCCAGTCATCGTGCTTAATAAGGCAATCATCTACTGATACTCCTCATCAAAATCAAACTTGTATAAGTAAACAGGCAAGTTGGCAGAGGCTATATATGTATTATTCTTGGCCCTCCATTGGTACATGACCTTCTTGGCCTCTTTCTTGTTATTATTGTATTATTTCTCCAACTTACCCAGGTTTACACTGACCAGCTTATTCCCCATTGGTAAACCGAAAGTGGCAGCAATGCCCTTGATTGAGAAGTCGGCATATACTCTGCCATGTTTTTCCACTCTTCTATTCTCAGGGTTATAATTTATGGCACACTCCACTACCAACTTAGTGGCCTCCATTGCATATGGGAATCCAGCTGCGTGCCACATACCAGTTGTGAATAGCCTATCCAGTATAGGGTTATTAGTATCATATCTAATCTCTTGGTCCATGCATCCAACTCTATTTGCCCTTGATGTTCATCATCTATCAGACCATATCTAAATCCTACTCCCTTAGGATGTATAAACATAGGTTTCAAGAACTTAGAGTCAGATCTATTCTTCCTAACCCCTGTCATTAGATCCTACAATAAAAATATTCATTTCTTACCCTAGGGTCTTTGTATGAGAAGCTCAAGAATATTATGCATTTCATAGTTACTATCCAACATTGCAATTTACTTCATACATCATCATCATGTAGATTAACCTATTAAAACATGTTTTACCTGGTGATTTGTAGTAAATGACAACAAAAAGGGTTTTAAATTACTTACCTGATATTCACTTTTCCTTTCTTGTTAAATGACTGATAATGGACAAAATGCAGATGTGTAGTATCAACTATTTCATTCTGTTACACTGAGGGTGATGCTATGTTGGTAGATGACTGTGAGGTATTGACTTTTAGAGCTTTGTAAATCTCAATTATCGCAAGGGTAAATGTAAATATTTCCCAAATTGTACTTTTAAACTGATCGATACAACAAATTAGGGCATATGTATTCTTTTAATCAAATCCATCGATAATTTGCATGGAGTTGGTAGATGCTGCCAAGTGTTTGATTTATATTTGAAATTGAAAGGGTGCCATCTACCATTGGGGTTTACATTTAATACTGGAGGGTGATCTTTGGAAGATCAGGGATATTTGAAAATATGACCCCCCTCTTGTGCGCGGGATAATCATTTTCTAAAGGTTGGGGTGATATGGTCAACCTTTTGACTATGAAGCAAGATTGCGTCATAAAATTAAAGATAATGGATATTCAAAAATATCTAGGTCCTTTGAAAATCACAAATATCCCCCCTCACTACATCATTGTCATGTTGACTAAGGTCTAGGATATTATGAAACATGACCCCCTTGGGTGTAGATTATGATGGCATCATCATGCCATCCTATCATTCTTTATTATCAGGTTATGATGATGTCATCATCATATTGAGAAATATGACAGATGCTTAGAAATATGACCCTCTCGTGGGTTGGGTAAAATGACTACGTTATCATCATGGTGATCTCTTCTACTCATTGGAATTGAATGACGTCATGGTCATATTTACACAGGGTGATATTTTTAAGATGACGGATATTAGGAAATATGACCCCCTTGCAAATACATGAAGTTTATGATGGGAAAATACTCATCCCTATTTAAGTTTGACATTCGAGTATCGAGGATGGAATGAACATCGGGTGATTTTTGTAAGTCAGGGTCATCTAAACAAATATGACTGATATTCAAAAATATGACCCCCCTCATGTGAAATATCAGGGTTAACTGATCTTTGATTCAACATAACTTTCTACCCTTAGACAATATTAGGGTGATCCAAAAGGCAAACCTACTTAGAATTTTGTACTCTTTCTAACTATGAGGTTTGTGATAGCAATTGCTAACTTGGAAAACTAACCTCTCCTTGTGATGCACATACCTCAGCAAAGGTGACCTACATGACTGAATTTTACCAAACCGCCCAAAGTAAGAAAACAAGCAAGCTGAAGAAAAAAGTTTGGTCCCTATTTTGCTAAGGTAAAATGGGGCATGTTGTGTATCCATAGAACAACCCCCTTCTAGGGTGTTCCTACCTTGCGTCAAAGGAGCTTCCAAGAAAGTGGGCCCAAGCATCACGCCATTGGCCAATGACCTTAGGAATAGGAAGTGTGTTATGTGTGTGAAGTGTCTTCAAACTATGTTAGACCTGTGGAAATTGGGGTGGATAACCCTTGAACATACACAAGTGCTTAAAAAGTCAAGAGTCATAGCCAAACTGAATACTAAGTGTTTTCTATGTGTGATGTGTTTTCTAATTTTCCCAAAACAAATTGCCAAACAAACATAGAAATTTGATTTTAGGCTGCAAGCTAATAGTACACCACATCTATAGGGTCCTAAAATGCATCTGCTGAAAAATAAACCGCAATCAAGACCATCTAAAACACATTTGATAAACAATGAAACACATCTGTAAATCCCTAAGCTGTAATTGATTCATTTTGTGATGCATCTATAGACTTATGTACCACAATCAAACCTTTGTGTGACACATCTGCGTGTAGTGGGAAACTTAGAGAACCTTTCAAGCATCTGTCACCCCTATCAAACTTGGATTGCAACTATGTCAAAACATCTGAGACCTGCTAGTTCTATTCATTCATTGCATAATCAACTTCATTTCTTTAGGTTTAGATTGCATCCTACATTGTACAAATCATTTAGCTTACTTTAGAACATTAAAATCAACCTTTGGCATCTAACAAGGTCCCTAAAATTTAGTCTTCTTTAAGGTTGAAACATAGGAGAAAATTGTTAAAACTTGACTACATTATAAGTACGAACTTGGATTATAAGACCTTGATACCTTTTTCAAATCAATCACAATTTGGGCCTAATACTCACAAGTCTAGTTTAGGTCCATCTTTCCAAATCAACAAGTGAGTCTTAACTCATGAGTCTAGTTTGAGCTCACTTTAATCAATCATTTCTTCTACATCAACATTTCAAGGTCTTGATAAATCCAACTAGTGCTTTGATAAAATCATAGTTAGACATTAGTACCCTCTTGGATCAAACTTCTCAAAGATTAATACACACTAGCCTCAAGCATAGCCTTAGTCTCATTACCTCAGTTGCATCTCAAAGCATTGGTATAACATATCCTCACTTAGTCATGCCCATTTGAATAGGTGCATTTCCAACCTTAGTTGCATCTCTATATTTTTCAAAAAATGCCAAAAATATAGCACTTTGCATTTCTATCCATAGGACAAACTCATTTTCCACAAACTAGTAAGTCTTATATGGTAGAGACATGGTTGCAAAAGAAGAGAAAGGGAGATTCCTTAGATTATCTCACTACCACAATGAGATTTGGAGCCTCATCTAACATGCAACACGAACCTCAATCCAAAAGACAATCAAGGGATTACCCAACAAGAAATTGAGGAAGCCTCCCAAGATCCTAGAATGTTACGCATCCTAGATGATATGATAGTGATTGTGGGATCATCAATACGATTATGGGATCATCACCAAACAATATTGCACAAGGCCAAGGACAAGCAAAACCATCTACTAGCTACACGAATCTGACACAAGAACATGCCACTATTCCCATGGGAGAAACATGACAAGATTCCACAATCTCCCATGTGCCTCCTCCATTTGACACTAATAATGTGAATGCTATGTCACAACCGCTAAATTTTGCAAACCCCTTAGCTTCAATGACAAACATATGTCAAAACAAAAGAATGCGAAGAATACACATAGTGACTTCATGAGCACAAACACAAGGGATCAATGCCACAACAAATGCAAACGTGAACCTTGGGTCTCAAACAAATAATAACTTGGGCAATCAAAACATGGACCCCCTTTGTCAAAACAATAACACCATATCAAATGTGAACATGAATTTTGTGGCTACACAAAGTAATGTTTTGAGTCATCAACATGTAGAGCCACATCATCAAAATAATAATGTCATACCCAACACTTACATGAACATTGGTACTACTCAAAAGCACACCTTAAGTCATCAAAATATTGCCCAAACCCATCAACATGTGTCTCACCTAAACGTTAATCAAAACACTAGTGCATCACATCAAAATACCCATTAGAATCCCTCACAACAAGTGGACCCAAACATCCTCTTCCAAACAAATCCCAATAACATCCAAAACTAGAACACTACAAGTGTTTCATCCCACTTCCCATACATTAATCCAAATAACACTCCAAAACCTTAATGCATCTTGATCACACACTCCTCTCAATACACATACCCACCAACTTGTTACAAATTTGGGATCCCAAAACATGTCAACATCAAACATGGGTAATCCTTATCAAAATGCACCCACAAATACTATAGACACATCATTGAACCCCTTTGAAGTCTTGGCACATAAGATGTATTCACTAGAGAAATGCTTCTCAAACATGCAAGTATGTACTACGAAGAAGGCATATTCCATAGAAGATTTATGTCCTTATCCCTTTGACAAAAGCATCACATGCCAGCTTTTCCACCAAACTACAATGTACCTAAATTCAACAAGTATAGGGTAAAAGTGAGTCCCATAGAGCATGTGCAAGAGTTTTACACAACATGCCTTGAGATTGCATTTGAGCACACCTATTTGATGAGATTATTCCTAAGGAGCCTCATAGGTCAAGCAGTTGAGTGGTTCGCGCACCTTCCCACAGGGATAAGAACATGGACCGAACTCGCAAACAGATTCATATCCCACTTCTCTTACAACATTGAAACAAATGTGAATGTCACCACCTTATGCCACACAAAACAAGAAGATGGGGAAACATTCATCTCTTTCTTCCAAAGGTGGAGAAGCCTAGCTAGCAAATGTCCATGTCATGTACCTAAGAATCAATTGGTTCCAATTTTTGTGGAGAAACTTAACAAAGAACTCATGCACCAACTACAAATCCATTGTTGCACTTCCTTTGGAGAAGTTGTTGAAAAGGGGACAACCATTGAGAAAGCCCTCATAGCTAAGGGTACAATCAAAATCTTCAACAAGAACCAAAACACTCCAAACCCTCCCTATGACATGAACAACTTTTGGTCTCAAAACAAGAACGTCACCATGATGGAGTATTAGACACAAAGGAAATCAATAGGGTTGGCCCTGTTCTCATGCTCAAGGCACCACCGGTGCCAAACAAGCAGTCATCCATTCAAAAACAACCACAACCACAACAAAAAATAGCTAATGCAATTCAAAACAACCAAAGAAGACCACCTCCAAAGAATAATCCCCCTTGGCGAAAATATACACCCCTGACAGAGCCTATTGAATTAGTCTTAAAGAAGTTATTGCAATCCAACCTCATCCAACTACTAGAGGTCAAACAATATGATCCATCTTTTAAACCTCCCTCATGGAATGACAACAAATTTTGTGAATATCATTGAATAAAAGGTCACAAAACATCCAATTGTTACAAGATAAAGAACATCATTCAATACTTTATTGACTGAGGAGATATAGTTGTTGATAATCCACAAGGTTCCTCTAATACCAATCACACCATCTTTACAAATCCCTTACAAGATCATGGACTGGGAAAAGTCTCCACTTCAGGAACTAAGCCACATGACCATGTACATTACAGCAATGTTGCTTATGAATACACTGTCAATAGTATATGTGCATATGATGATAACGTCTCCATGATCACCAACAAGTCCTGTCCTAAGTGTGTTGTCACCACCTGTAAGGCCAAGTTAACATTGCAAAGAGCTCCATCTGATCCATCCAATCCATCTAATCCACAACCAAAGACCTAATATAATCTCTTGGACTATTTAAAAAAGGCTCCGACACAAATATCCATTTTCGAATTGCTTTGCCTATCCCTAGAGCATAAGGCCATCCTGGACAAGGCTTTGTTGGAATCCTCTATCCCCACAGACCTAAATTTTAATCAATTTTAGGCCATGATAGGACATTTGGCTACCTCTAACCATGTCACTTTCACTGAATGCGATGTGCCCTCAAATTGACCTAATCACACTGACCCATTACATCTTAAGGTCTTCATTAACAAGCATAAGATCAAACGAGTCTTGGTAGATAGTGGAGCCAAATTAAATATATGTCCTTTGAAGCTTCTCATGATATTGGGATACTTAGAAGCTTGTGTGGACCCCACCAAAAGAATTATCATCAAGGCCTACGATGATGTTGAGTGTTCTTCCAAGGGAGTGATCTCACTTCCTGTAAGAGTTGGGCCCACCACTCTAAATACCATATTTCATGTCTTGGAGCTCAAACTTCCCTACAACCTTATCCTTTGCTAATCATGGATTAATGCCATAAAGTCCATGTCATCCACTTACCACCAATGCATTAAATTTCCTTACAATGCCACAGAAATCACTTTACCTGGTGATCCTGATGCCTTCCAATACTGCAGCCATCTAAGAGAAGTCTCTCAACATCAAGTACTTGTAAATAGGGGAATTTCACCTTCCACCTCATCACATTATGTCGACCCATCCACATTATCAAAAGCCACTTAACCCTAAAGTTCAGATCCATGACAAAGGATGTGGGGAATATAAGATAGAAGGCTCATATTGCATTAGCAAGCTCCTAACATTGCAAAAGTCTCACGGAAAACCTAGCCCAATCAAAACAAAAGAGACTATTTCTACTACCCCCACCACCTTCACAAAATGGGGAGAACTTAGCAAGGAAGATGTAGATGATGATATCTCTAATTGGCTCTACAAGGAAGAAGAAGAGGTCAAGCACATGAGATTGCCCGTGGAACAATATGGAAAAGGATATGAGTTTGTAAATCAGCAAGGATACAATGGGCACAATAGATTTATGTCATAAAAATTAACTTTGGGGGCTTTTTCCTCTTTAGGTTTAGCTCCCGGGTCCTTTAGAATGCATTTAGAGCATCTTTCATGATTTTGATGACTCCCGATGAGAAAACCTTGAAGTTTCATGGCAATTTGGACTCAAGGGATGCACTTAACATAAATCCTGCCTGAAATAGGGGGGAGGACTTGGGTGCCTATGCCCTAGTCCTACCCTATTTTAGGTTAGGACCAATGTCAAAGTGTCAGTTTATGACCGTTATTTAGGTCATATGCCAACACGATAAGTTTGAATTATGAAATTCTTAGCGGGAATGTTTGTATTTGCATATATAAGCATGATTAGTGATTCATTTGTAAACTAGATGGAAATTAGGTGGAGTTGATGTATACTTGTGATCATAAAGCGTTCAAAATATTCATTGTGTTGCAGAGTAGAGCATTGTTATTGTGTATGTGTTTACATATTTGACATCCATCTCCTCATGGCATGAAGAGCATCTTCCTTCCATGAGATCTTCACTACAAAGTGATATCTATTGTGTTTTCAATCATTTATCATTTGGATTTTACCTCTATCCCACCAGGATACACACTCTAATTTGACAATGATGTTTGGAAGACTTGAATGTCTCTCTGAGGCTTAAGTGAGACAAGCCTCTAAACACCACAACTCCCTCCCACACTCCTTGTGATTCTAGGTTACAGGTGTCAAGTTTCATGGAGTGGAGTTGCAGAAAGGAGTGGCAGGCATCAAGGATTCAGGATCTAAAAAGAAGCAGGATATTAGAGCTTTTCCTGGACTAGGGCGCTAGTCCCCATGTCCTCTGTACTTGAATCCCCAGAAACAAAAGTTGTAGTGTAGATCAGTGTCAGAAGGAGATCAAGATTTCACAAAAAAATAGGGACCTAGACTCAAGTGCCTGCTCATTAGTCCTCCGAATCCCGCAACTAGAAAATATCTAGAATAGCAGGAATAGGTTGTAGACAAAGATTCCCAGATCCTAAAGAAAATTGTGGCACTAGACTAGGGCACCCACTCATTAGTCCCCAACTTTTTTACACACTGAACTTTGAAATCTGGTACGCATTTGATTGTCATTTGATATCTCTATATGCGATCATTTTCCATAATTTGTCTGTTTGTTTACGAATTTATGAAATTAGGGTTTTGAGTATAATTAGGCTTAATTGAATAACAAATCACACAATTCCAATCTTCCCCTATGTTCTGAGTGATAGGAGATCTATAGCAGAGTTCTCTACTCAGATGAATGTCCTTGAATGTTTAGTGGTTTAAGGAGGATCAACACAAACCATTAAAATCAACCCTAAACATTTTTCACACTAAACATTTTTGTGAACCCATGTTTTTAATGAATTTTACACCTTTTTTAGGGTTGTAATTCAGATTTACATTCATTTCAATCATTCATTTCAATCATTCATTTCATTGTTCATCTTATTGCATTTGAAAAATTACAAAAAAATTGAAAAAATTGAAAAGAATTGGCATTTTTATCTTGCATTTTTAAATAATTTGAATTAGTTGGCATTTAATTTCAATAAATTTTTGTCATTATCATCAAATCTGATTTAAAATACATAAAATTTTCATTCATAATTCATTTAGATTGCATTTTCATTCTTAATTGATAAAAATTGCTTGAAATTGTGTATTTTTCCATATAACCTAGTTTTGCATTAGCTAGGGTAGTCAAAATATTGTTTCAGATTTTAATACCCTTTTAAAACACTAATTAGGACTTATTTCTAACTGTAGTGTTTCACCATAGTGGTTTGCTAGCAAAATTTCATGCCTAGGGTTTGAAAACCTTACTGTTTCACTAGATTTTGGCCTTATTGTCTCTCTAGATTTGCACCATAGGAATGTTGTAAAGAATTTTTTGCACTAATTGGATGTTATCAAGGTTATTATCTACTACCCCTCCTAAAATTCTTTACAACGCCCTTTTTATTGGGCCTTTGCATTTAGATTTGGTGAAAAATTGCATATTTTGGCTATATTTTCACTAGGATTTGACTTAGATTTGCACTCCAAGCATGTTGTGATGTAGTTTATGGATTTAGGTGACTGATATTACTGTTATAATCTTCTTCACCTCCTAAAATTATTTACCACACCCTTTTTATTGGGTCTTTGCATTGAAAATTTGTGAAAAATTGCATAGTTTAACACATTTTCACTAGGTTTTGACTTGTCATCACTCTAGGTTTGCATCAAAAGTGTGTTGTGAAGGATATTATTGATTTATTGGACTGATATTAGACATATTATTTTCTTCCCTTGATCAATTTCCTTACAACACCTCTTCTTTCACTCATTTGCATTGAAAAATGTTGAAAAAATCAAGCATTTTAGGCCATTTTTGCATATAGTTTTGCATTTACTTTTTGCATCCATATCAAAAATAATTAAAATATGATCTTTCATAAAATTGAAAGAACACATTTGACATCATATTATCATCTTGTTTGAAACCTTGCATTATCTTACATTCACATTGTGTGTCTCAACATAAAAACTTGAATACACCTTCTTTGAGAAAACTTGCAAATTTACCTTGTTGTGATTGCATTACCTCACTTTTTACATTTTGGTTGTTGTGAATCTTGTGTGTGTCCTTTAGAACCTCCTTTATCTCTTAAACAAGTGTTTAAAATTTGAACTAATCTTACATCTAAGGCACCTTTGAGCTCTTTTAAGTTAGCATCATGGATATTTCTTGTTATTCATCTTTGGAAGATTTGTTTGCATACATCATAGACATTGATAATTTTTCAAAATTTACTCATGAATATCCTCAATTCCTGAAACAAATAAAATGCATATATGATGTTGATGTTTCTATGTGTTTTACAAATGAAATCCTTCACTATATTTTTGATTTTGATAGTTTCACAACTCTCATGGGAATATATCCTACAATATTAGATGATCTCACTAAATTTATAGCCAATAATATATTTAGTAGTGATGACTTCAATATGTTAGATAAAGACCTAGATGACATTATCTCTATTGAACATTCCACTATGCCTCCTATTGCTAATACATGTGATGATAACTTAGGTTTACCTTATGATCCCTCTCCCAAAGTTGTTCCTCCTTCTGAGGACACTTCAATGCAAGAGGATGATTTCATTGACACATATCTTAAAATCATACCACCATCTCTTCATTTCAATGCTCTCTCTACCTAAGAACAAGCATTAGTGAATGAAGAGCTCCCACCACCTCTTTATTACAATGCTCTCTCTATCCAAGATGAAGCATTGGTGAATAAAGAAGCCTCTCTAACCAAGAACATTCCATGGGTAGACAATGAGATTTCATCTCACAACAATAAAAACTCTCTCCCTATCATAGTGCATGAAACCTCTCTAGATCATACTATCAATCTTCCTCCTTTAGTCATATATTCAAGTACTTTGGACATCCCTAAGGAAGAAAAGACTCTTGACCCCGTTCCTTTGGTTGAATGTCTAGGTTCCTTAGATATCAATAAGGATGTGAAAAACTTGATTGCATATTCTTTGAACATCACTAAAGATACAAACTTTAACAATTATCCTCACAACACCTTACCTTCCCTTCACTCTTATGCTCTCTCTTTAAAAGATTCAACACTAGTGGATGAGGAAAGGTCTCTCACATTAAATCTTTTACGTATGGATGTTGAGATCACTCAAAACAAATCACTTCTTCCACCTCCTAAGAGGATAGTGAAAAAGTGGATTTATCCTTCCTTAAGCCACACTCGTTGTAGCACATATTATAGTTGCCTTCAAGGGTGACCTCCTCCTAGATTTGTATATTCTTAACATTGGGATCCATCAGGTAAGTATTTATAACCCTCATCTCTATGTTGTGCTTCCCCTGTGTTGTGTTATGTGTTGTTTATGCCTCCTAGGATGATCCTTGATACTCTCGTAAGGTCAAGGATACTAGGAGAAATAGTTCCTCTACCTCTAATTCTGCCAGCAGAATTATCACCAAATTTTACAACTCCTTCATATCTTTCCAAATCTATAAACTTATTTTTGTCACCTGTCATATGGTGGGAGCATCCACTGTTAATGACCCAATCATCCTTTTCTTCAACTTGGGTAGCCAGAGCTCTTTCTATCATTTTATGATTGACAGATTCAGAGGACATTGGATCTTCTTCCTTGATGGCAATAAACACCCAGTCACTTCCAGATTTGTTTCCTATCTCTGATTCATCATTTGTTACTCCTTCATCATCATCATCTTCATGAACATAGTAACATTTCTTTTAGAATCTTGATCTATTTGGATTTGCCCTTGAAAATCTTTCCGGACACCTTGAGGCAAAATGACCAATCTTATTGCACTTGAAACATTTAAAGGGCAATTTTCCTTCATACTTACCGGATCCTCTTGGCAGTCTTTTTGCAATAAGGGATTCAAGTTGAGAAGCTTTTGCTTAATCTTCTTCTAGATCTTTTCTTGCTTTTTCATACCATGATAGTTTCTTTGAGGAGTTCTCTCCTGGATCAAACTTTTGTATGCCTTTTACAGAGGCACTAGCTTTGAATGCAGATTCAGTCTTGGGGGGTACATCTCCAAACTCAGCCAATTCAAATGCAGCTAATTTTCCAACCAATTGATCCCTTGCGATATTTGAAAAAGATCTGAATTCTTTAATAGTAGCAACCTTGTATTTGTAAGGAGGTAGGGATCTAAGAACTTTGGCAACAATCTCATCTTCATCCAAGATTCCACCAGCACACCTAATGCCACAAACAAGGTCATTTACTTTTGGCATAAATGTAGTGATATTTTCATCTTCATTCATGTTTAAGTTTTCAAATTTTCTTTTTAGATTCTATAGCTTGGCACATTTAACATATTTTTCTCGCTCATGCAGAAGTTCCAATTTTTCCCAAATCTCATATGCAATTTTTAAATCTATGACATTTGTTAGTTCTGAATAAGATAAGGCACTTAGTAAAGCTTCTTTAGCCCAAAGATTGTCTTCAACATATTTTATTTCATCTATACTTGTCGGACCATCCTTTGGAGGAACATACTTCTTTGAAGCCATGATCCAATATTGCATTCCCATACATTGCAAGTGACATTCCATGCGGCTTTTCCAAAGAGTGTAATTGGTTCCATCAAACCTTGGACTATCCTTCTTGTAGGAAGACATCCTAGATCTCCTCAAGTAGTTAAGCTCTTTTAGAGGAACTTAGCTCTGATACCAATTGTTAGTTTCAAGATAGACAACTAAGAGGGGGGTGTGAATCAGTTGTCCCAAAACTTTCCTTTGATTAACCACTTAAATCCTTCTTGTAATTCAGCAGCATAATAATAAATCAATTATGAAAACATAATGCAATAATTCAAGAGTAGAAACACATTGACACATATGACACCAAGATTTTAACGTGGAAAACCCGGTTAAGGGAAAAACCACAGGGTAACTAACCCAAGATTGTATTCTCTATTAAAAAAAATAGAAGAACAAGATGGCACATGCTAATTAGGGCTCACTGCCTGAGCACACTACTCATAAGAGGCCCACTGCCTACAAGAGACACATTGTCTACATAATAATAAATATTACATCCTTGAATTGAAGAATAACATCTTAACCATGCTTGAGTCAGTTCCATTTAAGCTCAACACTTTTTCTCTACCTTTCGCTCTTCTCCTCTCTACCACACTCTCATTTCTGCCAAGATACTTTTGAAATGACTTCACAACACTTATTTATACAAGACATCGACTTTGGGATAATCATCCAAGTCGACATACTTTACAGAGAAAATACACAAATACAACTTGACTAATTACAAAAGACTTCATGCGAATCACCACACTGTCGACCACATATATCTAGGACTTAAATCATCTTTGAGGGACATGCCATCCTTCGCAGAACATCTTCAAGATCATCCGCAGGATGTGTAAATCAACTGGTCAGCTAAGTTTAAGAAGAACATCATCATTCGGAAGTAATTCTTCAATTACAAGCTCAATCTTCAATGTAGATCACCAACACAAACTAGACACAATCCAGAGACACCCACAAGCTTGCTTGAATCACCAAGTACATCCACACTACTTCTACTTATTGAAATCATTCTCTCCTTCATCTGGAACCTCAAGAACATAGTCTGTCATCATTGTCATATTGGAATAGATGCTTGAGGACATCCATACCATGAACCAATTGAGTTGTTAATTCACATTGACTCCCTAAACACTCCACCAAATCCGTAGAAAAAGATATTGCATTTTTAGATCTCACCAGACCAATTTGTGTCACTCTGTCACCTTTGAACATCTGCCAGAACCATTTCTACTCATATGGCCATAACTTCTTCAAATATTCATGTGGACCTCTCAAATCTTTATTGGATTACCTTTAGACACATATCTACAAACCCTTTGATGCACATTTTCTAATATTCATCTTAGCTGGGATCTTCACTTCACTGTCTTCACTATTCTTCTCTGTTCCTGATAGGACTAATTTTCTCAATATCCTCAGCATACAATTCATGCAATCCTTGACATCAATGTAATAGGAGTATGTTGATATCAATGACAACATCGGTTAGTCCCATGCTTGCAACAAAAGTGTCCAACACCACAGGAAATCCTCCTTTCATTGAAGGAAATGAAATCGTCCCTTGTGGATATGATTCTACCCTTGTGTTAGAGAGTTATGTAAATCAGCCTCACCACCAAGTAGTCTCAACTCATGAGAACTACACACTAGAATGTGAGGAGTCCACCTTGGCATTTGAAACAAATTATGTATTTCCTTTTGAAGATGAAAATGAACCAACAACAAAATATGGGGAAATTCATGCTTATCAGCAGCAATATCAGGGTAGACACAATTATAACCTCATGAGCAATCCTAATAGACCTTTCGGTCCATTGACCATGTCCTTGCCTCCTAATAGCTTCAACACTCCCCCTAATCCAAAAGAAAGTAATAATCCTGGTCTTCCCAAGGTTAATGCCTAGTATTATACACCCCAGGATACAGTGCTGAAAGCTAATAGTCAATCTCTTGAGTTTGACAAATTAGTCACATATTTAGCAGAGGAGATGAAAAGAGTTAAAATTAGCCTGTCATTGTCAGAACTGCTTAAAACCCCAACCATTAAGAAGGATTTCATGAGGTCTTTAGATGAGCCTATACCAAAAGAAGATAATCATGCTCATAATCCTAGTCAGGTTTTGAACAAGGATCATGTAGCGAAAGAAAGCAATGTCAAACACAAGGTCTCAGCTATTGTTCAAGCTACTGAAACTTCACATATGACACTTTATAAAGATAAGACTAAGTCACCTCCATTCTTACTTACCTTAAGGATTTTTGGTAAGAACCTACACAATTGCCTAGTGGATTCAGGTGCATCTACAAATGTGATGCCACTGTCTATCTGTAATGCCTTAGGGTTACATCCAACTAAATCACTCAAGAAAGTTACACAACTAGATAAGACTTAAGTAAGTGTAGTAGGAGAGTTAACACATATCCACATGTAGTTAGCATCAGATTCAAGGATTCAATATTACATTGACATCCAAGTGGTGGACATCCCTGACACTTATGGAATGTTGCTTAGTAGGGATTGGTCAAAAACACTTAATGGTTATATGTCTACAGATTTTAGCCACATGTGGCTACCTTGGAAGGGAATTGCTAATCAAATTAGAATAGAGGCTGAACCTTGAATGAAACACATGATCACTGAGTATAATAACACAAATGAGATATTGTATGTAGATGTTGAACCAGGGGTTTACACCATCAGACCTCGAACAATTAGGATAGAAGAAATTCTCATGTATAATACACATATCCATGAAGATGTTCATCAGGATAAGAGAGTGATCATAGAGTCTGACTATAGTTCAGATGGTGATGATGAAGTTGATCATTTCAAAGACTTTGAATTACACTTATCTAGAGAAATGCAACGTTGCCTAAAATTGAACATATCCAATGAAGACATTTTGATTGAAGGTTGGTGCAGGTTACATGATGAAGCACATTCAGAGAAAACTTGTGATGCTTGCTAAGATATGATGGAGGTAGAGCGAGAATGCAACAAGAAGGGATCGCCCTCAATTGAGGTAAGTTTTATAGATAGTTATGATGATGCTGATTCTTGTTTATCATTTGTAGGTACCAGAGAGGATACATATTAGGATGAAAGCCACACTCATGATTCAGAGGAAATCCTAACATATGATGAAGATATTTCTAATGATGAAAATAACATTACTCTAGGGATTGACTGTTTGATTGAGTCAGATTATGAAGTATTTGATGAAGATAAGGGGAGTAATTTAACAAAGTTTGAAGAATTTTTGTCAAAACAGATTTAGAGGCTTATGTTACAAGAGACTTCTCTGCATCATGCTTTAATTGATGGATGGTGTAGACTGCATGAAGCACCACATACTCATTATGTTTACATGTATTGAATAAGCACGAGATGCTTTATTCAAAGAATCAACTATTTGACAGTAGAGACATACTTAAGGGTAAAAAGAAAAAGATTGAACTTCAAATAGACACTAATAGTGATGACACCACAGATGTTAAAAGAGGAAAGGTATCAAATTCAAATTACCCACCAAAAATGACAAGGAATGAACCACAGAAGTTAAAATGGATATCAGGTGGTGCAGCTGCTAGAGCTAAAAAGAAAAGGGAAGGTCCAAATAAGCCTTTGACAAAAGATAAACCATGGATCCTTAGGTTTGATGGATCAAAATCAAAATAAGATGGGGTGGGTATAGATCTTATTAACCTAGCAGGAAAATCCTACCTAGGAACATATAGATTACAATTCCCATGCACTAATAATGTGATAGAATATGAAGCATCAATTCATGGGTTATTATTTTCTCTAAAGAAAAGACTAAAGATTCTGCATGTTTATGGGGATTCAGAATTAGTGGTAAGACAAGTGAGAAGTATATATTCTTGTAATTACAAGAAATTATCCAACTTTAGACATAGGGTGTGGGACTTAATAGAATAATTTGATACATTCAATATCACCCATGTGACAAGAGAATAGAATCACAGGGCAGATGCCTTCACGCAGGCTGCTAGCACATTGGAGCTATTGTCCATTTCTGATCTGAAGTGATTCTCTATTGAATTAGTATCAGTACCTTCCATACCAGATAATGTCACCAATCTCCAAGTATTTGATGATGACCAACACATTTTGGATTTCATATCAAATAGAGATGTATTTGATGCTCAGATGATAGATGAAAGGAATGTAGAAAATCATACACAGGAAGAAGAAGAGATCATGGAATTACCGAGAAATAGGATTCCTAAAGGTATGATAGAGTTAGAAACAGAATTTGATCTACACAATATGATGAAACAAAAAGATATCCCAAAGACTGATGGAGGAGAATACTCACCAATCAATATAGGACAGAAGGAAGACGTAAGAAATGTTCTGATTGGTAAAGTTTGCACTGAAGAGGAAAAAGCATGGATAACTCAAGCATTGAAGGATTACATACATGTTATCGCCTGGACCTATGATGAGTTGAAGACTTACGATACCTCAATCATTACTCACATATACCATTGAAACCAGATGCTAAGCCTTTTAGAGAAATAAAAAGACCTGTCAATGCCTTGTTAGAACCCATCATCTTTGAAGAAGTTAAGAAATTGGTCAATGCCAGAATCATATTTCCTGTGAGGCATTCAACTTGGGTAGCCAATTTGGTCCCTGTAATAAAGAAGAATGGGGAAATATGCCTATGTGTAGACTTCAGAAATCTGAACAGAGCTTCTAAAAAGGACAACTATCCTTTGCCTTCACTAGATGAGGTCCTACAAATAGTAAATGGAGCCCAAATGATGGCATTCTTGGATGGTTTCTCAAGGTATAACCAAGTGATTGTAGACAAAATAGATTGGTTGAAGATTGCATTCATTACCAAGTGGGCAATATTTGCTTACATACGCATGCCATTTGGCTTGATAAATGTTGGAGCCACCTTTCAGCATGTAATGGATATAGCTTTCAGAGGTTTAATTGGCAAATGCATAGTCATTTACATGGATGACTTAACCATCTTTTCAAAGAAAAGGAGTGAAAACATAGAAGACCTCTGGAGGGTACTAAAGAAGTGTGAGCAGTATGGTATCTCCCTCAATCTGAAAAAATGCATCTTTGGAGTGACCACAGGTAAATTACTAGGTCATTTGATAAAAAAAATGGGATCACCATTGACCATGTTAGGGTAGAATCTATCATGAAGCTACAACTTCTTGGAAGTAAGAAAGAACTTAAATCATACTTTGGTAAGATAAATTTTGTTAGAAAGTTTATCACCGAGTTTGCAGAGATTGTCAGACCACTTAATGCAATGCTTAAAAAAGATGGTAAGATTGAATGGACACCTGAAGCTAGGGCTCCCTTTGAAGATATTAAGAAATCCATTTCAGATGCACCTATCCTAATTAGTCCAGACTATACAAGAGATTTCTATATTTACTCATTTTCTTTAGAACACACATGTGTAGTTGTACTGACATAGAGGAATGAAGCCAAAGAAGAAAAACCTATAGCTTTTATGAGCTGCCCATTCAAGGATGTAGAGCTCTGATACATGGATGTTGAAAGACAAGCTCTTTCTCTAGTTAGAGTAGTCAAGAAATTTAGACACTACATCCTAAGAAGTAAGATAATTGTTGTAGTACCAGATGCAATAGTAAAAATGCTCTTGATGAAGAGCGAGCCTAGTGAAAAGAGGGCTAAATGGATAAAGGTTCTCCAATAATATGACATGGATATAACGCCCATGAAGCTAGTGAGGGGACAATCCTTAATCCAGATGATTTCTGAGACTGACCCTAACATAATAAGTCATCAATATGTGGTGGATACTAAAGAGAGCAAAGAATGGTATTCTGATATCAGGCATATGCTAATTACTGGAAGATGCCCATCAAAATTGCAAGCTTCATAGAAGGGAGATTTAAAGATAAGATCACAAAAATACATGATCAAAGGAGGAGTCCTTTTCAAGGGAAACTATGAAGGAATATATCTCAGATGCTTGGATAGACAAGAAGCTGACAAAGTTTTGGTTGAGTTACATGATAAGTTTGGTACTGCACATGGATCTCACTTAGCTACTACACATTCTATCTTGAGGGAAGGATATTATTGGCCTACTATTTTTAAAGATACTACAGAACACATTAATTTTTTCCATACTTTTTAGGTTGCTGCTAATCGAGAAAGATATCCTGTCCAACCCTTACAACCAGTGATGGAGATGTGCCCATTTGCTTAGTGGGGGCATGGATTTCATAGGACCTATTAATCCTCCATCATCTTCAGTCCATAGGTATGTCTTAACCATCACTGATTATTGCACCAGATGGACTGAAGTAGTTAGTAGTAAAACATGTAATGCAGAAGATGTGATCAAGTTCTTGGAGAACAACATAGTGACTAGGTATGGAGTTCAATATGCTTTGGTATGTGATAATGTACCTACAATTTCATCCCTAAAGTTATCTAGTTGGGCTTTTGATCATGGAATTATTTTGAAATTTTCTTCAAATTATTATCCCAATGGAATGGCTTAGCAGAGTCAACAAATAAAAACTTACTGAGTATCATAAAGAAACTGATAGAGAAGAATCCTAGGGAATGGAATACTATATTAAAGTATGCCTTGTGGGTAGATAGAACTAGGATGAAGGTTGCATTAGGGAACTCTCCCTACCAATTAGTATATGGGGTGGATCCTATCCTCCCTGTTAACTTAAAGATCCCCACTTTGCAATTTGTACAAGAGTATCTAGGTATAACTAACAAGCAAGAAGTTAGACTGCTTCAACTCATGCACCTAGAGGAAAAAAGAGATAGAGCAATTGATCAATTTGCTAAACATTAGGCTACTGTCAAACGCTAGTTTGATAAAAGAGCTAGAATAAAGGCTTTTAGGATTTCAGATTTAGTCCTGACATGGGACAAAGCACATGAAAAGAAAGGTGACCATGGAAAATTTGATAAACTTTGGATAGGTCCTTTTCAAATTTTAGAAATCCTAGGAGATAGCACCTACAGACTTAAGACCCTAACTGGTGAGGATGTTCCATTGCCAGTTAATGGACAATTCCTCAAGCATTATTTTCAAGCTTAATCAAGGTCATGTAAGAGACACTATATCATAGTGTACATATTGTATAGTCATTTGTATAGTTTTTCTTTGTGTATTAGTTTGTTTGCTTGTTGTTGTTGAGTTTTGTTTTGTTTAGTCAAAATGATGCACCTTATCACCCTAGGAAACCAACAAAATTGTTAGGATTCAAGTGATGAGAACAAATTTTTACATAGGTTGTGACTCACCTTGAGGAGTATCCCTGATCAGGTCAGTGATGTTGTTTTCATCAGTGATACCTTTTCTTGACTAAGGAGATTTTCATGATGATTCACCTAACAGCCTTGGGTTTGTTGAGCACATTAGTAAAGGTGTTAAGTGAAAAATCTAAAGGGTCACCCTTGATACCATTACAATTCCCAATCGAAAGCAGCAAGTGACCACACCTTGCATATTAAGCTTACATGATGATATCTTATGAATCTATATATAAAAAAAGAAAGAGAAATATATTGAAAATCCAAAGAAGATAAGATTTAGGCCATCTAAGTGACCTTACCGAGGCTATATACACCTGCTGGTAGTGGGGCTCTACTTATGGGAATTGTAAAGATAACCTTGTCAGGGCTATGGACGCCTGCTATGAGGGAATTGGCAATAAGGCTCTATCCTGGTTGGCTATGAGGGATGAACCCAAAATATGTAGCTTAACACTAGTTACTATTGTTTTCAGCTTATCTTCAAGATGAGGATTATTAATCATATGCACACACATGATCCCTTATTAGCATTGTTGCACTAATGAACATGATATCATTCAGAAAGGTCATGATAATTGTACTTAGAGAGAGTTAGAATGCTACGTTTTAATGTGACCTCATCACTTGAATCATTTGAATCTGGTTGTTTTCTTTAGTGGCAAGTTGTTGTGTAGTTACACAACACGTCCCATTTTGCCTCAGTAAAATAAGGACCCAACTTTTTGGTTCTTCTTGTTTCTTGCTTTCTTGCTTTGGATAGTTTGGCAAAAGTCAATTAAGTATATCACCCTTGAACATGCATGTGACTCACAAGACAAGGTCAATAGTCAAAGTCAGAATTTGCTATAATAAACCTCATAATCTTGAAAAGTACAAAATTCTAAGTGGGTTTGCCTTTTGGATCACCCTGATATCCCTTAAGAGTAAAAAGTTATGCCAAGTCAAAGTTCGGTCAAACTAGATATTCTCATAGGGTCATATTTGTTAATATCAGTCACATTTGTTAGATGACCCTGACATTTGAAGATCACCCGATATCTGCATATTCATTAATACACAAATGTCAAAGTTAAATGTGAAAGGATATCTACCCATCAAGTCCTCATGAATATTTCTAAAGGGTCATATTTCTAAATATCTGTCATGTTATATAATATCACCCTTCACAAATATGACCATGATGTCACCTTATTCTGATTTATAAAAGAACCCGATATGACGATGACGTCAGCATTATGCTTGACGCCTGCAGGGTCATATTTCTAAATATCTGTCATATTTCTCAATATGACGATGACGTCATCCTAACTTGATACAAAGTGAACATGATCTGATGATGATGTCATCATGATCTAGACTTAAGAATGTCATACTCTAAAATATCCCTGATCTTAGCTGATATGACGATGATGTCATTCTTTCAAACAATTTCAAAGACTTATAAATCGTTGATGTCATCCTCCCGTTCTCAAATGGGGTGATATTTCATAGTGTTAAAGGACCTAGATATTTCTTTATATCCCTCATGTCAACACTAGATGACTCGAGATGTGCCAGTGATTTCTAGTACCAATCAAAAGATGCCATGTGGCATATCCACCTAATCATATCAATGCATTGAGTTATCACAATTATTTCTAAAGTAGCAAGTGACCACACCTTGTATATTAATCTTAAATGATGATATCTTATGAATCTATATATAAAAAAAGAAAGAGAAATATATTGAAAATCTAAATAAGATAAGATTTAGGCCATCTATGCAACCTTACCGAGGCTACATATGCCTACTTGCAGTGGGGCTCTACTTAGGGGAATTGTAAAGATAACCTTATCAGGGCTATGGACGCCTACTAGCAATAAGGCTCTATCCCGGTTGGCTATGAGGGATGAACCCAAAATATGTAGCTTAACACCAGTTACTATTGTTTTCAGCTTATCTTCAAGATGAAGATTATTAATCATATGTACACACATGATCCCTTATTAGCATTGTTGCACTAATGAACATGATATCATTCACAAAGGTCATGATAATTGTACTTAGAGAGAGTTAGAATGCTACGTTTTAATGTGACCTCATCACTTGAATCATTTGAATCTGGTTGTTTTCTTTAGTGGCAAGTTGTTGTGTAGTTACACAACACGTCCCATTTTGCCTCAGCAAAATAGGGACCCAACTTTTTGGTTCTTCTTGTTTCTTGCTTTCTTGCTTTGGATAGTTTGGCAAAAGTCAATTAAGTATATCACCCTTGAACATGCATGTGACTCACAAGACAAGGTCAATAGTCAAAGTCAGAATTTGCTATAATAAACCTCATAATCTTGAAAAGTACAAAATTCTAAGTGGGTTTGCCTTTTGGATCACCCTGATATCCCTTAAGAGTAAAAAGTTATGCCAAGTCAAAGTTAGGTCAAACTAGATATTCTCATAGGGTCATATTTGTTAATATCAGTCACATTCGTTAGATGACCCCAACATATGAAGATCACCCAATATCTGCATATTCATCAATACACAAATGTCAAAGTTAAATGCGAAAGGATATCTACCCGTCAAGTCCTCATGAATATTTCTGAAGGGTCATATTTCTAAATATCTGTCATGTTATATAATATCACCCTTCACAAATATGACCATGACGTCACCTTATTCTAATTTATAAAAGAACCTAATATGATGATGACATCAGCATTATGCTCGATGCTCGTAGGGTCATATTTCTAAATATCCGTCATATTTCTCAATATGATGATGACGTCATCCTAACCTGATACAAAGTGAACATGATCTAATGATGATGTCATCATGATCTAGACCTAAGAATGTCATTCTCTAAAATATCGCCGATCTTAGCTGATATGATGATGACGTCATTCTTTCGAACAATTTCAAAGACTTATAAGTCATTGACGTCATCCTCCCATTCTCAAATGGGGTGATACTTCATAGTGTTAAAGGACCCAGATATTTCTTTATATCCTTCATGTCGACACTAGATGACTTGAGATGTGCTAGTGATTTCTAGTAACCAATCAAAAGATGCCACGTGGAATATCCACCTAATCATATCAATGCATTGAGTTATCACAATTATTTACAAAGGTATAATGACCTGACCTCGGTCATTGGTTAATAGTTGACCATCCTGAAGGTGATATCACCTTCATATTCCAAATATCAGTCATGCTACCCAACATCCCTGATCTCCACGAAGATCACCCTTCACATTAAATGTGATTCCAAAGGTAGGTGGAGCCTTCGAAGTTTCAAATACTCTCCCGCCACTTCTTAGCATACGTAGACCTTATGTGTCGATCAATGGATAAGAATGAAAAGGTACTAAACACACCCTAATTTGCCATGTTAATCAATTAAGGGTAATTTTTGGGGTCCATTTCAAAATTACCATATGTTTAAACAAAAATTACAGAGCTCCAGGAGATCAAGGCATCACTGTATCTTGCAAATGGAACAGGACCCGCATTCAAACAGAATAGAAGAAGGTAATTGCAACACAATCACACTCATACCAACATCACCCATATAGTAAAAGGAAAAGTGATTATCAGGTATGTAACTAGAAACCCTCCTTTTGTCATTTGTAGTAAATCATGAGGTAAAAACATTTTTATATATTTGATTAACATGATGATTCATAAAACAAACTAGAATGATAGGATTATCACCATGAAATGCATGTAATTACTAAGCCCCTACTGCACATGACATGTTAGGGTAAGACATGCATGTTTTTATTGCAAGATCTAATGGCAATTAGAAAGAACCAATCCAACACCAAGTTTTTGAAGCCTTTGTTTGTGCAGCTAGAGGGAATAATGTTCAGATATGGACAAATTAATGATACACATCAAGAGAGTACTAATCTTGATAAATGGACTACAAGACTAGAGAAAGGAAGTGGAAACCCTCTACTCATGAGTATATATAGTTCAAGGATGTGGAATGTTGGTGGGTTTCCATATGCAATGGAAGCCACTGAGCTCCTGGTAGAATGTGCTTGAAACTACAATATAGAAATAAGAAAGGTAGAAAAGCATGGGAGAGTTTATGCAGATTTCTCAGTTGTAGGCATCACCTTAGCCTTTAATCTCCGTAGGGGACCCAATGTTGTTCGATTAAACCTGGGTAGATTGGAAAATGAATGTTGTAGCAACTAGAAAGAAGCTAGAAGGATCATGTATCAATGGAGATCCAAAAGTATCACATATAAGGCCTCAACCAAATTGCCTGTGTATCTCTTTAAATTTGATTTTGCTCCTGAATATCAATACATGATGACAATGCTTAGCCGGATGATAGGGAGGGAAAATGTTGGAGCCTTTGAGAATTAGATATATGGTATCATCTAGATAGTGGAACATACAGATGATAAACCCCTATGGGCCAAAATCATAAGTGACAGTTTAGATGAGGGAATGAGGAGGCTAGGAGGAAAGGTAAACATGTTTCATATGACTTCTTATGTTGTATATGCCTGTGCATTTAGGGGGACCTTCTATGGATTGAAAATAGTAGGTAGGGTTGGAAATAACCCCAGGGATGTGAATATATGGGAGCATTACCCACAGCTTAAAAGAAGAGAATCTTTCTAAAACTATAGGATAGTGAATGACTCCTTCTCCATGCATCTTGTTAGGACCATGGAAGAAGACAAAATAAAAAGATTAAGTGTAGAAGCACAAGCTATTATCTACAAACATGGAGCTTGGTTTATCCAATTCTCCACATTTTTGTACATGAGAATAGAGGGCTTTATAGGGCAACCTCTCATGTTGCCTAGATATCCAACTGATCAGGTTATCCTGATGGAAGTTTCTAGGTAGATATTGCCTTCAGTGGAGGCTCATATTGCAAAGGGAAAGATTTTACATGTTTTACTTCTAGTCTTCATTGGCTGGTATATGTGTCGAGATAGAGAGAGTGTTAAGGATCTAATTGGAGGATTAAACTTGATGTGCTTGCAGCCCTTTTCACTAGCTAGGCCCTATGACCTATATGACATGATCCATACATTGCTTGGGAAGCCTATACATCAGAAGCACCTTGAAAACTATTGGGTTGATTGCGATGATGAAGCAAAAGTTACAAGGAGGAATTATTAGAGGCTCACTTTGAATTTGATAAGCACCTTTGACTGCATATCAGTGCCTACTCAACTGCATGAGGATGATGGTGGGATCATGTCTCAGGAATATGATAACAAGAAGGTATACAATGAAACAATATCAACTCCTAACTTGAGTCAACAAAAGGTGACTTCACTAGACCAAATAATGCAAAGGATCATTCAATTGACCCAAAGTTGGGTGGATGCTAAAGTTGACAAATTGAAGAAGAAGGGTGTAGCCCTCATAGTGGAAAATAAAAGAAAGAGACAGGAGTTATCTAAGGAGGAACATGATGATTTCCTCAAAGAGAAAAGGAAGTCAAATGGAGAAAGACGGCCAAGTGAAGAAAAGAAGCAGGATAAAAATAAGAAAGGGATCCCTACATCTAGAGTGGTGATCATTAGCTGACCCCAACCAAAGGGAGATGTGGCATCCACCTCAGCTGTAGCATCACCTCATACACCTACTAAACAAAAGAAGGTTGTACCAAGCCTACCCCTATTATTATAGAAGAGGAGGAAGAACCCTCAGATGATGATCACTTGATCAAGAAGAAAAAGAAGGAAGTTCCAACCCCACCTCAAAACAAACAAAAGACTGCAATGAGAGGAACTATGGATATAAACCCCATTTTGTTAAGGGGTGCAGGTGGAGAGGGTATTTTGAAGAACTTGCAACATGAAGTTCCTATCCCTAACATTGTATAATTCAAGACTGAGAAAGCAGAGTAACAAAGGAAAGAGATACAGAGTGCAAGGAAAGTGCCACCTTTTCCACTAGATGATATAGTAGATTTGTCTGATGATGATGTAGTTAATGATGTTTGTACTCAAAGTATGGAGACTTTAGTGGCAAACACAAAGATGACCCCTCATGGCATGCCCCAAGTTCAAAAGGAAACCCTTCAAGAGGAGGCTAAAATGGAAGAAGAAAACCCTGAAGAGGTAGCACAACAAATTGGATTAACAAACTTGGTTGATCAAGTCACCAGCCCTGCTGCCATAGGCTTAGCTTATCAGGGTGATGAGGATCAGGATAGAGATAAAAGGGCACTGTCGGAATAAGAAAAGGTAGAAATCAATGTACAGAAGGTGGGTGATCAGGAGATGCCTGATAAGAGTGATATTCAGAATAAAGAGATACCTGATAAGAATTAAGATTAGGGTAATGACCCAACACTAGTGCCTGAAAGAAGGATAAGTAAAAAGGAAGTGGATAAAACCTAGGACCTTGGAGGGGGGATGTATCAAAAGATAAAGAGCAGAGTCTTTAACAAGACAGTGATCAACAAAAGGAACTAGAAAATGTGAACAAGGGTGATCACTCAGATAAAATAGATCAAAATGTCCAAAGTCCTCATGAGGATCAAATGCAACAGGATATGTAGGACCAAAATGTAAATGCATCACAAGAACCTCCTATACAATAAGAGATCCCTCATGAGAAAGTGCATGAGGATGAGCTGAGGAAGGAAAGTTCTCCACTGAGGGTAGAGAAAAATGTACAATTTCATGATGCTCATATTGAGCAGAATGACACACAAGGACCCCCTTCCAGTGACATACCATATTGGTTACAGAAGGAAATAGTTCCACTAAAGGTGATTGATGTGCCTAAATTTGATGTTTCTGCTTTGTTTTCAACTGATATGATTAAACCCAGAAGAAGGGCAAGACCTACATCTGCCATTAAGAGAGATCTTAACACAGGAAGGAGGACAACTCGGGTAGCTTTGCCAATAACAAACAAGGCAAAAGGAGAAATAAGTATTGATGAATTGCAGATAGCTAATGTTGACCTAGGCTTTGCTACTGAGGATCAGGAAGGCCAAGAGGCCAAAGACATAATTGATTCTTTGATGACAAGTGTAAAGAAAGAGAAGGATAAAAATAAGATGTACAAGGAGCACATTGTTCAATTGTATACATTCATAAAAGGGTTAATTGACCCTAAACACATGCCAACTGACACAGCCACTCCTTTAACCATTATATCTCAAGAGGAGGTCACAGGTCTAGACATCATGAAGCATAAGGCTCATGTGGTAGATAATTGGTTTGTTCTTTTCATGACTAAAGTAGAAAAAGTGATCAAGACATCCCTGTCAAACTAGACCTTGCTTAGTACATTGAGGGGCAATGTAGATAAACTTCAAAAGAAGGTGGCATGGAGATCCATCACAGTAGATAAACATCTAGATGCTCTAGTTGAGATGAGACACATAGACATGAAAGTACTCATATATAATCATGTATTTGACAATAATACTGCATAGTTGTTAGGCACATGGTATGAAGATACTACGTTTGAGAGTGATATCTTGAAAAGATGTAATGCCAAGCTCAAGGAAATTAGTGTTAAATTGCATTATCTTATGGCTAAGGAGGCAAATACCTTGGAGGCTTTAGAGGGTAATGTAGAGGGAAAGATAGAAAATCAAGATGCTGATTTTGCAATTCAAGCCTTCCAAAATAATTTCAAATAGGTGATAGATGACCCCCTCCATCATATGACAGAGGATGTAGTCAACAAGGCTATGCGAATGAAGGCTAAGGTGGAGGCATATAATGAAACTTTAAATAGTAGAAAGAGTAAATGGTCTGCACTGCAAACACAATTCCATTCCCAGGAGCATGCTATAGTAAAAGCTAGAATCCAAGATGAAGGAGAGATTGAAAGAATAATGCAGGCGTATGAACTAATTAGGGAGAGTATCATCATACATGTAGGAGATGACCCTCATATAGATGAAGAAGATGATGAAGATGAAGAGGATGATGAAGATGAAGAAGATGATGAAGAAGAAGAGTAAAGATGCATGATGATAAAGTCATATGCATGATGAGACAAAAGGTGATCAAGTTCTACTAGATGGTTGCCAGCTGGAGACCTGTGCCATGTTGACATATGTTGACTAAGTCAAATAAGGATATGGACCATTGATTTAGATAGACAAATCCTGATTGTTGGATCAATATAACTGCCTCCTCTCTTTATCCTATAAAAGGAGATGGAGTGCACATTATATTATTATTAGAGACTTAATTGAGATAGGATTGTTGAATGTCATGATACTTTCTCAAGAAAGATTGTAAATGTGCATACTTTTGAATACTAATGAAATAGAGATCAAATTACATACAATAGTAAATTATGAGTAATCTTGTGAATGTCATCTGGATATTTCACTGTGATGTGCTACGTCCACTGGAGTGCATGTCAATTTGTGGATATTGTTGTCATTCTTTACCCTAGAAGATTAGCATTAGCTGTGTGAAGTTGTGGGATGGCCTAACAACACATGGTTTGATTTCATCTCTGTTTTGTGAAGTATTAAATGCTGCATATGGATTGACTATCAAAGACTCATTTAATTTTAGTAAATCTAGAATGTTTGAGTTTATTTTCTTAAATTTCATTACAATCATCTCCATAATTGCAAACACACAGACTGTAATCTTAAGCAAAAACACATAAATATACTAACATTCTGAAGGAAACTGAACATCAATAGCATATTTGAATTAATCTTCATGCATAATTGAAAATATCATGCAAATGCATATAAATGACAACAATAATCATGCAAATATCAACTTATAGGCACATTATTTAAACAAATTCATAGTGCAGAAGTGAAAATAATCAATCATAGTTGATGAATAGAAGAATTGATCAAACTTATCAAAGATCCTCATCATATGTAGAATATAGTAGGATTGACCTTGTTTGTGAAGAAATTTATAGGAAACAAGTGTAGAATCAAATGTGTAGACATTGATTCATGATAGAAGAATAATGTAAGGCCCCTTGAATGGAAAACAACATATCACATCAACCTCTAAGTAATGTCAGAAGATCATGACCTGATCAATGGAGACTTGGAGTCATCAATTCATTCTAAATTGATCGTACTTTTCAAGATAATAACGGTTTGTTGTGTAAAATTTTATGCATGTTGTTATGACTAACAATCATCATCAAAGTAATCTGTCTCATATATATATCATCAAAAAAGTGTCACAGTACAAATCTGAGTCTATGTCAAAAATGGAGCTCATAGGCTCAATCAAAAACTAGAGCTCACAGGCTCGATAAAAAATAAACATCATATCTTTCAAAATGGCCTAGCGAGTACTATCATGACCTCCAGATGGTGTCAACCCTATAGGATGACCCCTATGTTCTGACTCAGCCCTGGAACTAGATGGCCTCTCATACAGTGATGCCCTCCTCTGTGAGTGAGAAACCCCAACATTGTTATGTGACCACCGAGAGTGGGACCTACTCGCACTCCTACTCTAAAAGCTAGGTGTCCTTTGATCTACTAGCACCACACCCTTAGTAATATCCTGTCTCCAAACCAGCCTGATATATAGCTTATGTTAAATCTGTGGTGGGCCCATTGACTGTAGACATGAAATCTATGCTCTGCTACTCAATTCTTTGATCCCGAATGATGTCCATGTCCCTCTCCTTGGTACTCTGTGCTAACTGAAGAGACCTAATGTCTCAAGTTATTGCTTGGAACCTCATTCATTTCATTGGTTTTGTTCATAGCAAGTACATGTTCATCGTTCATCGGTAAGGGTTGAACTGTCGGTGAACTCTTAACTTGTTCTACTAATGGATGGTGTCTCTCCGATAGTTGCTTGGTCATTGGCCACACTAGAGCTTCGACAGACTTTATTAATGCTACACTGATCACGTTGGTATCACCGATGGTAGTGACCTATCGGGTAGACTTTCTGTATTGGTGGGAGTGAGGAGTCTTTGGCTGATTTGCAAGGTTACACTAATGAAGGGCTAGCTATCGAGTTGACATGCTCTATCAGGTTGACATGTTCTAGCTTCTCTAATCGATATGTGTCATACCGATGTGATATGTCTATCGACATAAGGTTGGCCATTAGCTAAGCCTGTGGTAGTTACTCCGATGAAGGATGAAGGCTTGGGCATTGGTGGGACAAGCAACCATTAGTGTGGATGGCTATTCCAATGAGGCTTAGACTGGCATCATCAGCAATAAAATTGCTGATGATAGTCTTACTGAGTGTTCGTGTATATAAACCGGGATATCAAACTTGAGTTGGTGAATGTGGGACTAAAGGTCTCACATGAATACGGACAGTTATGTGTTGGTTAGAAGATAGTGATGCTGGGTCAGTTGGAATGAATAATTAGGGCAGAAGTTCAAAATGGTTTTGCTCTTGAAGACTGTGTTATATACAGATTTGGTGAGATCGTCTGTGATTGATGATGAGATTCGATCAAATTGTTCATTCTGTAGATGTACAGAGGAAGTGAACTATGTGTATGATTTGAGAATCGATACCTGAGCGAGATGGCTGGGATCTTTATTATAACCTTTCTAAGCTTACTGTAAATAAAGATTGTCTCTCTTGTGGTGGTGGGTTTTTTACTCAAAAGGGTTTTCCCACGTACATCTGGTGTTGTTCTCTTTTATCTTGTATGTTTATTCTGTATTTTCTAGTGTGTTTATCTTTATATTTGAATTAAACATTACTTATCTATATTATCCCCTTTGAATTGACATTAGGGAAGCTGTATTTCGCACTTGTAGTTTCCTTACAAGTAGTATTAGAGCCTGGCTAGTTGTGTTATCCTTGTTGGTAGGTTGGGTTTTTTGTGTTAGTTCTATGAGTGGGAGTTCTGTAGAGGTCTATTTTGTTAAATAAGATGGCAAGTGCATCAGGAAAAGTAGACATTGAAAAGTTCAATGGCACAAACTTTGAGTTGTGGAACCTTAAGGTTGAATATTTGCTGGTTGACAGAGATCTTTGGGTTGTTGTGTCTGGGACTAAACCTTCAGGCATGAAGCAAGAAGATCAGGACCTCGACAGATAGGAAAGCTAGAGGACTAATAAGATTAAGTTTAGCGGATTCTATTCTATTGAACGTCCATGAGGAGAAGACTGCAAATGCTTTGTGGAAGAAGTTGGGTGATATTTATTAGGGCAAGTCCTTGGTGAATAAACTTTTCCTTAGAAAGAAGTTGTACTCTCTGAAGATGGATGAAGGAGCATCTGTAGTAGACCATATGAACTCATTTAATATGATTGTTACATAATTGAATTCTATAGGTGTAAAAATAGAAGAAGAGGACACTGTATGCTTCTATTGTGTTCCTTACCTAACTCATGGGATCATCTTGTGATGGCTATTGGAAGTACAACAACCACGTTTAAAACTAAAGCAGTTGTTGCCTCACTATTATCTGAAGAGATGCAGAGGAAATCTTCTGAGATGGCCAAAGAGGCCTTGTCCATTTGAGGTAGATCAAAGGAAAGAGACAAGAAGAAAGACAAGAAGTCTAAGTCCAAATCAGAGGGGAGATCAAAATCTCCTAGCAAAAAGTCCAAAGTGAAGTGCCAGAATTGTGGGCAGAAAGGACAGATCAGAAAAGACTGCAAAGAGGAGAAAAAGAAGAAGAACTTCTCTGACACCAATTCTTCTCAGAGTGATGTTGATGCCTTCATTGTTGCCTTGGCAACACCTACATCTGAAGATGTATGGCTGGTGGATTTAGGAGCATCTTTTCATATGACATCTCACAAAGAATGGTTCACTAAGTATGAACCATATGCTAGTGGGAAGGTGTTCTTGGCAAGTGATTCGACACTGGAAATTTTTGGCCGAGGAAGAGTCAGAATCTAGTTCTCGGATGGCAGAATAAAGGGAATGAATGGAGTATTACACATACCAGGTCTAGCTTGAAATTTACTTTATGTTAGTAAGTTTAATGAGGTTGGAGTGCAAGTTACTTTTGTGAATGGTGGTTGTAAGATAACTAGAGGTTCTATTGTACTGGCAAAGGGTGAACACATTGGAACTTTGTATAGGTTAGATGCTAAACCAATGTGTTGTAATAATGTCTTTGTAAAATCTAAAAAATCTACTATTGTAACACATGATGCAAACTCTATGGAAGTTAAACTTCCTGCAGAGGAAATAATTCTTTGGCATCATAGACTTGGTCACATAGGTGAAAAAGGTTTTAAAACCTTGAAAAATAAAAACCTGGTAGATGGGCTGATTGATTGTAATCTAGAGTTCAATTTCTACGAACATTACATATATGGAAAACAGAACCATTTTTCTTTTTACTCTAGTTCTCATAAATCTTCTGGTGTTCTGGTCTATGTACATTCTGATGTTTTTGGTCCAGTTGATGTTCTTTCTTTGTCTAAATCAAGATACTATGTATCATTTATTGATGATTATTCAAGGAGGGCATTTGTATATTTTTTTTTAAAATAAATCAAAAGTGTTCAATTAGTTTAAAGAATTTAAAAATCTTGTGGAAAATCAGACTGGTAGAAAAATAAAATGTTTGAGAATGGATAACGGTGGTGAATATTACAATGCAGATTTTGATAAATATTGTATTGATCATGGAATAAAAAGGCATAAGACTACACTTTATACTCCACAACAAAATAGAGTTGCTGAAAGGTTGAATCGATCATTGATGGAGAAAGCAAGAAGTATGTTGAGTTATGCTAGTCTTGAACAAAGGTTCTGGGCTGAGGTAGTTGCTACAACTTGTTACTTGTTGAATCGTTCTCCTACTTCAGCATTGGTTGATAAGATGCCTATGGAAGTATGGTCTAGAAAGAAGCCCTCTCTAAGACATCTTTGTGTCTTTGGCTATGAGGCATATGCTCATATTCCTGGGGTAAAAAGATCTAAGTTGGATTACATGGTAGTTAAATGTATCTTTATTGGCTATGCAATCAGTGTTAAAGGGTACAAGCTTTGGAATCCTGAAACTGAAAAAGTAATTTACAACAGGAATGTAATTTTCAAAGAACTGAAACCTTTGGTTATTGATCCTCAGCCATAGAAGATAGAAGAGAAGAAAGAAAAGAGTTTTGTTAATATTCCTCTGACCCCTATAAAAGAGGAACAACAAGCACCAAGTGTAGATGATTTAGAAGTGAGTTTGAGTAGCTCCAAACATTTAGATCTAGAGCAAGAACCTGAGCCTGCACCTCAGTCATTGAGGTAGTCTACATGTGAAAGAAGACAACTAGATAGGTATGGGATTTTAGTACTTGATTCAAGTTGTGCCTATGCTTTTCTTACTGATACTGATGAACCTAGGACTATGAAAGAAGCTATTAGTTTACCTAATTCAGATTCTTGGTTGGAAGCCCTGAATAACGAAATGTCATCATTGGAGAAAAATGAAACCTAGGATTTGGTACCCTTTCCTGAAGGTAGAAAACCTTTGGGAGGTAAGTGGGTATTTAAAAAGAAATATAGTCCAGATGGTAGTTGTAGATTAGGTGATCAATTCAAGGTGAAAACACAAACTAAAAGCAAATCAAGACAACTAGTTATACCTCAAACATGAAAACCCAATCTCATCAAGGGAGAGGAAGCTTGCACCCAAGAGCTCCTAAGTCATGATAATCCCTAGGTAATGATCCAAATGTGAAATGCTTTATCGATGTGCATCTTACTAAAAAACTAGCTCATTAGACATTTTGGCATGATAACTCTACTTGAAAATTGGCTCCTAAAATGGATTGGAGGATGAAGTATTTATAGAGATTTTGGAGGGATTTTGATCCAAGGGTGGAGATTGATTTGGAAGATCAATGGTGGAGGATAAAAGTGATGTGGAGGGCCTAGATTAGATTTTGAAGAAATTGAGGGCTAGGAATAAAAGTAAATCTTTTATTCATTTTGGGAAAAGGGGTTATTAAATGAGTATGAGTGTGAGGGATTATTTTTGAATTAAAGATTCATATGGGGAATGTAAAATGAATTAAAAATTCATTTGGGGATAAGTGGAGATAAATGAGATATGGGGGTGTAAGAGGAATTAATTGTGATGTGGGATGTTTTTAAATTAAAAATTGACTTATGTGGATTTATTTCAATTTTTTATTTGGAGGATGTGGGGAAGGGTGTTAAACTAGGTTTGACCACCCAAATGAGAGGTTATGATTAATTAAACATAGGTTTTATTTAATTAACCCTAGGGCTAGGATGAGGTAGGCTAGGATAGCTAATTAAATAATAGGTATTTAATTGTCTAGGGTAGGGATAGGTCAATTAATAGGCTGAAATAATTAGTTAAGCATGATTTAGCTAATTAATTAGATTTAGTGAAGAGAGGGAAATTGAATAAATAAATATTGCATATTTATTAAATCAATTGGCTAAGGCTTGAACTATTGAATTAATAAAATTAATTCAATTGTTGGGGATACAATGATGGAAAATTGGGTGATGAAGGGATACTTAATTAAATAAAAAATTCATTAATTGAATAGAAGGGAAATTGATGTGTTTAGGGATGTCGGGAGTCAGTTTGATGGTTGAGACATTTTTAGGTGTCTACATTTGCCCCTCTTTGACATGGCGTCAGGACTTAGGAGGGAAGTGGCATCAAGTCAAAGAAGAAATATGCCCCAACTGCCATGAATGAATGAGATGGGTGAGGGATGCCCCCTCAAGAGCTCGGCGGGAAAATTAAAATTTTCCAGGCGAGTTCTCAAAAGGATGCGATGGGAGTGAAAGTTGGATAGGGGACGGAAAAAGAAGATGACAAGAAGAAAAATAGAGGAAAAAGGCTGAGATCTACACCCTGGAGGGAAAAAGAGGGGGTGGAAGGATGACATGGCCCACTATATTAGGGGAAGTGGGCCCTTAGAGTGCCACATTTGCACAAATTTGACTATTAAGAAGAAAGAGTGAAGGAGAGATGGTAGAGCGCAACGCCCAATTGCCTTGACTTTGACACATTTCTGAGCGGTTCCGATCATTTGTCCGGGCACCGGAGGCTGGACCCCAGGTAGGGTCTAACCCTGACTTTTCCATTTTTTTGTTTTTTTCAATTTTTGGGGTTTAGGAATTGGGGTTAGATCGCGTAGCGTGAAGGATAGGGTGGATTCACACAATCCTCTGGATTGGCGCTATCCTCCAGGGTAGCATTAGGGTGATTTGTCGCCATTTGCCTAGTATTTTAGCGCTATCTTCTGAAGTAGCGCAATTTTTTAGAAGAACAGGGTTTTGGTGTTTTAGCGCCAAATAGGTGTTAGGGTAGCGCTATATTGTGAACTAGTGCCATTTTGGGTAGTAGCGCTATTTTTCATTTTAGTGCTATATAGGGGATTAGCACAATAGATGATATATGCACTTTTTGATATAATTGGTGCTATTCACTTGATTAGCACCAAATGACAGGGCGACACCATTTGATAAAATGACACTAAGTATGTTGCGCAGTAGCGCAATGTGTGGAATTAGCGCAAAGTGTGTTGTGCAGTGGCACTATTGCCTGTAATAACGCTATTTAGAAGAAGTAGTAGTGCCATTTTGAAAATGGTGCAAAGTATTATCCATTTTGGCACCAAATGATTATGGGTTTTAGACATTAGAAGAAAGGGGTTGATTCAAAAAAAGATAGGTCGATATCTGACTAGAAAGTTGTGGATGCAGGATATGACATCGTTTATAGTGTATTCATGGGAGCAACACATGCCATCTGTGATGGCACTGTTCGATCAGTTTGATGATGCTACGTGGGCTTGACTGGCGAGATTGGGGCTCTTGACAGTGGCGTTGATGCCAGTTCTACGAGCTCATAGAGCTCTGATGACAGTGGTCATGGAGCGGTACCGTTCAGAGACATGCACCTTTTTGTTGCCGACCGGGGAGATCACCATCACACTTGAGGATGTTTATCGCATCCACAAACTACCTATTTGCGGCCGGTGAGTGAGGTATGACACGAGGAGGGGATGGAGGGCCCTGATCAGAGTGTTTGGCGAGGACCATATTGTGCTATCAGTAGATGGTTGGGAGATGAGCTACAAGGGGACATTAGCTATGGGTGCAGATCCCTTTGCCTTATTCCTGTGTGTTTTGATTAGTGGTGTGGTGATGTCAGATAAGAGAGGTAGGGGTTTTCCAATTGGCTAGGGGGAGATAATTGAGGGGATGGTCAGGGTTGAGACCATGTATGCTTGGGGACCAATGATGTTGGGGCAGCTGTATCATGAGATGCATACAGTTGTTTATCTTCATGATTCAGCGTATTCAGCTGGGGTGACTCTGTTACATGTGTGGATTTGGGAGCACATTACAGTTACACGGCTGATGTGCGGGTACTATAACCATCCTTTTGAGGCCTTTGTGTTTTTATATCAGAATGCTGAGTACACCTATACTAGACAGGTGTGGTATTGGAGGTGTATACTAGATGATGTTATTCAGGTGACCTGGCGACCGTACATCAGAGTGGAGCTATGGCCTGATGATGATATTCACATGTCTTTTACATTTCAGCAGTGATACCTGATGGGTCGAGGAGACCACACCATAGACATGTATCTACCCTCGCAGGTTATTGAGCAGTTTGGGTTGCGACAGGATACTCCGCAGTAGATGGCCATATTTGTACAGACCCCACGTGATGCGCACTTTTGGCCTGCAGCCATATAGCCACAGGTTGCTTTGGATGATTTTGCAGCTTTACGGCCAGTGTGATGGGATTGGTAGAGCATAGTCATTGATGCAAGCACTACACCTGCATATGATATTTGGTGGTAGATGTAGAGGTCGACTTGGTTTACGGACCCAGGAGAGGCAATTCTTATGGAGGAGGCAGCGGGGTCAGATGATTCTGATGATTTGGAGGAGGGAGATGATGATTCTAATGGGGATGATTTTCTAGAGGAGGGGGAGGAGATCATTGCTGATTACCTTGTGGAGGTTGGAGGGGATGGAGAAGAGGAGGAGGCTAGGAGGGATGTTCAACTGATAGATGTGCTAGCAGTGGTGGTAGCTGGACAGAGGCAGGGTGGTCAGCAGGGACCTGTACAACAGGTGCCTATTGACTAGGTGCAAATTGGGGTTGGGCGGTGGTAGAGAGGGCCTCGACAGCATGGGGGACAGCCGAGGGTGGATAGGGGTGTTTTACCCCCAACATAGGTATCCCAACAGCAGCAAGCTACTGCAGTAGGGCCGCAGGTAGCAGGGCAGCCAACAACAGGGCAGCCATCAGCAGGGCAACAAGCAAAGGTAGGCCCTTCTGAGGTTCGAGGGCTCACACCTCATCAGTGGCTAGGGGGTGAGGAGGAGGAGATTGAGACTTTACGAGCATATGTGGCCAGTCTACAGGAGGCATTAGAGAGTCGGGAGGCAGAGTTGGTTCAGTTGCGGAGGGCATTAGCATTATTGGATGGGGTAGATGGACAGGTGGCTTCATTGCGGGCATAGCTCTCCTAGGCTCAGGGTGAGATAGTCACTTTGACAGGAGAATGGATGCTACACTTGCAAGAGAACAGCAGGCAGAGGTCCAGGGTGATACAATAGTTTTGATCAGAAAGCAAGATATGGTACTTGCCAGGGCACAGCAGGTAGAGGCTATGGTGGGCAGCTTGCAAGCTTCAGGTGCTAGTATGGCTCCTGTTTTGACATTGATGCAGACACAATTGTCCCAGGCATAGGCACAGCTGTTGGAGTCCAGAGGATGGATGGACTATTATCAGGCCCTATATTATGTGGCAGTGCTTGTAGAGTAGCGCGCAGTGAGCTACAGTCAGGTTAGTGGATCATTGGTGGCTAGATCACATAGATCTAGATTAGTTTAGTCTATGCAATAGATGATACCTCCTCCCTCACATGTGCCCCAGTAGGTTCCATAGGTACAGGTATAGTCACAGCCACAGCCACCACCACACGTAGGACCTCAGCCACAGGCAGGGTCACAGCCACCATCAGGGTCAAGATCCCCCACCCAATTAGATAGAGGATCCTCCATGTGACAGTTGATATCATTTTATCCCTTGGAGGCATTTGTATTAGGACACTATATTTTTTTTATTTGTATATATGAGCGATGTACATTTTTTCTGATGATATATGATATGATGCTTTTTGATGGCCTATGTGTTTGTTTATGATGCTCTATTATGATTATAATGATGCCTATGTTGATGGATGCAATGTGCTTTATGGATTTATATGCTATGCATGTGTTGTGTTTATGCAATTATGTTTTTGATGTTATGGATGCACCTATGATGGATGTAGTTTTACTTATTTTGATATATGTATGGTTTGTGATCTATGGACTATATGATGTACAATGCAAATAAACATTTATTATGGATGCCAAAAATGTGATGCAATGGAAATGTATGTTTATCTAACTAAACACATGTTATGTATGGAAATATGGATATGTAGTTAAATGTTTTATGAGTTACAAAATGTCACTACTGATTATGCAATGATATATGGAATGGAATGTAAATGTGATGATTTATTAAATGAACCTAATGCTTATGCAACTTAAATGATTCTAATGAACCTAAATGATTATGCAATTTAAAGGGTTAAAATGAACCTAAATGTTTATGCAACTTAAATGATTAAAATGAACCTAAATGATTATGATTCTAATGAACCTAAATGATTATGCAACTTTAATGATTAAAATGAACCTAAATGATTATGATTCTAATGAACCTAAATGATTATGCAAATTTAAGGATTAAAATGAACCTAAATGATTATGCAATTGATATGTGATGATATGGAAGATGCTAGGTGAGATGCAAAGTGGGTGATATGTGAGATAATCAAGTCTTGATACACATGATGTTCTTTGTTTGACCCTGAGTGGTGGGGCTGTGTGAAAGGGGACTAGGTGGGGAGAGGATAGGGGTGTATGGATAAGATTGGGAGTGTCTAGAGGATGGGGTGGGTATATGAGAGAATTGTTAGGTTGTATGACACCACGTCATTGAGGGAGGATATGATTTGGTTCGGGATGTGTTGAGTGAGGATATGTTGGAGGAATGGGATTAGTGAGAAGATTTTATAGGTTAGGTGTGGGGGGGTGATTATGAAATCTAGGCCCAGATAGTGTAGTGGATTAGGATGATGATTTGAGCTAGTAATAGTAGTTGCATAACATTAATTAAGAGCATTTCTTAGTTTATTATAGCAATGTAGGATATAGTTCACAAAGGTATGAAGTGACCTAGGTGATGATATATATCCCACGATTGCATGGACTAGACTCGCAAATAATAAGTTGATGTCATGCATGCCTAAGGTAGTATAACTTTGTTTGCCCTAGGAAGGGGACTCATAGCGACGAGTGTCCATAGTGCATATAAGGTTTTTGATGCCTATATATGCAAATGAGGCACGTCGTACTAGAACCGACCTAGGCTTCAAGAAATGAATACTATTCTTGGAGTAATGAAACCAACCCACAAGCATGGCATATAGAAACAATGAACTTGTCTACTCTAGGTGTTGTCCTCCACTTACCATGATATAATGAGATCAAGGTAGCTTTGGAGATGACCTAGAGTGAGACAAAAAGATCAATAATCAAAAAGACCAACCAAAAGGTACAAATAGCTTTTGTGTGCTCTTGCCAAGAGATGTGATTATAGAATGACAAATTTTTGTCCATTGTGAGAAAGATATATCCTAGGACGCAGATCAGTTGGATTTGATTGGAAAATTTTTGGAAGATGGGCAAAAGAACAGTTTGGCTAGGTGTAGGATTATAATTGGTATGTTGATTGATGATTTTTGTGTTAGGGATGATGGTTCAAATGCATACTTAGTGTATGTATCATATAATGGGTCTAGTAAGCTCAGTGAGTGGGGACCATCCAAATGGGTTGGATGGGTGCATCTTAGGTACCTGAGTACTAGAAACGTCCTTCGTATTCCAGACTGCCTACATACCCTGTGTCCACGGGATCAAGGTACTTTCAAGATGCGGGAGAAATGAATATGTAGTTTTGGTATGACTTGATGATGTGGGAATGGTTTTAAGATGGGTTTAGGATGGGTGTGATGTGATGAGGATTGATGGATTGGAGTGATCGATGTGTGAGGGTGATGTTGCATTTATTTTTGGATTTTTGATGATTTTGTATTGTTTTTGGATTTTTGATTTTGCAGTGTTTTTGGATTTTTGATTTTGTGATGTTTTTGGATTTTTGATTTTCAGCTGTACAAACGGAAGCTTACAAGGATCCCCATTCCATGGATTGGGCTTGGGTGAGATAGTGCATAATGGGTGATAGGACTTGATGTTTTAGAATTCCAATCCATGGGATGTGTGCGATATGGAGTGTTGTGACGGAAAGAGGATTTATTAGATGGTAGAACTGGCCACTACACACGGTGCTTGAAATAGGTTTTCACCATGGTACTTATCCAAGGCATCACCGAAGTGATTTTCACCATTTGGAAGTTTTATTGCACTCAGATTTTTCTTGATTTTTTGATTTTTTTGGTTTTTTGATTTTTTGATTTTTTTTATTTTTTTGATTGGGATACTCGATGGGTTATGCATAGAATTTCTTTAGATGCAAAATGTTCATCGGCTCATCCAGAGGCTGCCCCTCAGGTGTTGCAAGCTGGTATGCTCCTGATCCATAGCTAGCTGTGATGACGTATGGTCCTAGCCAATTGGGTTCGAACTTGCCTTTCTTAGTGCGCTCTTGAAAGTTTTTCTGATTCTCCATAAGGACAAGATCACCTACTTCAAATTTTTGGGTTCTGATTCCCTTGTTATAGCTTCTCCTAAGGCAATTTTGATAGGCCTGCAGGTGGTTCAATGCATTCAGGCATTTTTCATCTAGTAATTCTAACTGATGCAGCCTTGTGACTCGGTATTACTCATCAGTGATTATGTTTTGTAGTGATACTCTTAAGGACAGGAGCTTGACCTCGATAGGTAAAATGGCTTTGGATCCAAAGACTAGGGAGAATAGAGTGGCGCTTGTGGGGGTGCGGATGCTTGCATGATAGTCCCACAAGGCAGGGTTGAGTTAGAGGTGCCAGTCACGACTAGGTTCATTGATTGTCTTCTTGAGAATGTAGAGGATGGTTTTATTCGAAGCCTCTGCTTGATCATTTCCTTGAGGATAATATGGGGTGGAGAAGTGGTGTTTGATGTCAAATTTTTTGCACAAAGTGTGGACTTCTTGGTTCTTAAATGGTTTTCCATTGTCGGTGATGATGGAATGAGGGATACCATAGTGATAGATGATGTAATGGAGGATAAACTTGAATATCTGGGTGTTAGTGGTGTAGGTGAGTGGTATTGCTTCCACCCACTTGGTGAAGTATTCGGTAGTGGTGATGATGAACTTATGGCCATTGGATGATGGTGGATGTATTTTCCCTAAGAGGTTGAGTCCCCATTGTGAGAAAGGCCACGGCATCGTGATTGGTTGCAGTTCTTGTGCTAGTGCGTGAATGAGATCGCCATGTTGTTGACATGGTAGACATTTTTTGATAAACCGGTAGGCGTCTCTTTCCATGGTTGGCCAGTAGTATCCAGTCCTCATGATCTTTTTAGCAAGAGCGGGTCCACTTGAATGTGCCCCACAGATACCTATTGTACATCTTACAAGGCCGCTTTAGCTTCCCTAGAGTCTAAACATCGTAAAATGTGCCCTCAAGACTCCTTTTGTATAGGGTATCTCCTACAAGTATGAAGCAGGCGGCTCGACGGATGAAAGATTTTTGTTGTGAGGTGGATAAATTGGGAGGGATGATGTTATCATAAAGATATAGGTAGGTTTCTTGATACCACGGGGATAGGGGACCAATGACTTCGCACACGAGCTTTGATTGAGGGACGTCATATGCAGGGATAGGGAGCTCCTCTATCAAGAATTCACACCTCTTGCTGTCTTTCTTCATATTGACCAGGGATCCGATGGTAGCCATGGTGTCTACAGCTTTGTTATTTAACCTTGGGATCTGTTCAAAGTGGATGTCATCGAAATAGTCT
Source organism: Cunninghamia lanceolata (assembly GCA_027924645.1). Taxonomy (NCBI): domain Eukaryota; kingdom Viridiplantae; phylum Streptophyta; class Pinopsida; order Cupressales; family Cupressaceae; genus Cunninghamia; species Cunninghamia lanceolata. The sequence goes on along the minus strand of BSBN01000263.1, from coordinate 3,966,903 downwards.
TTGAAATCATCGACCATCTTTTTGTAAGGCAATAGTTTATCATCCTTCATCTTGTACTCATTGTTTACCTGTCAGATGACCAGTTGAGAGTCTCCATTTACTGTCAGCTTCTCAATTTTCCATTTGATTGCCATTCTGAGACCTGTGATAAGGGCCTCATATTCTGCCACATTGTTGGTACATGGGAATGTGATTTTGAATGACTTGGGGATCGTGTCACCTTGAGGGGTAACAAATAGGACACTTGCTCCCGAGCCTCTGTGTGTGTATGATCCATCAAAGTACATCTTCCATGTTTCTGTGGCTAGTGTGATTGTCAAGATAGATTCATCAGGAAACTTTGCCAGTGTTGGATGTTCTGCAGGAATGGGTGCTTCAGCCAGTTGATTAGTGATGACTTGTCCTTTGATGGCTTTTCTCTCAGTATATTCAATGTCAAATTCAGTGAGAATCATGACCCACTTTACCATTCTCTTAGTAAGAGAAGCTCTGTTCAACAAGTATTTCAGTGGATCGATCTTGGCGATGACCTTGGTTTTATGATTGAGCATGTAGTGTCTTAGTTTTTATGAGGTGAAGACCAGGGCTAGACATGCTCATTCAATCTGTGTATAGTTGAGCTCATAGGATATGAGAGTGTGGCTGATGTAATAGATGGCTCTTTCCTTTCCATGCTCATCATGTTGTGCTAATAAGGCTCCGATAGCTCTCTCTGTTAAAGAGATGTATAGCAAGAGGGGTTCTCGTGGCCTTGGTGGAGTTAGAACATGGGGATTAGCCAGGTATTCTTTCAATTGATCAAAGGCATCTTGACACTGAGTGTTCTAGACAAAAGCTATATCTTTTCAGAGTAGATGCTGGAATGGTTGGTATTTATCAGCAAGTTGGGCAATGAACCGACAGATGGACTAGATTTTTCCTTGCAGACTTCTCAGTTGTTTCAGTGTTGTTGGAGGAGGCATTTTAGTAATGGCCTTGACTTTTACGGGATCTACCTCGATTCCTCTTCTGGAGACTATGTATCCCAAAAGTTTTCCGGAGGTGACCCCGAAGACACATTTCTTTGGATTTAGGCAGACATTGTATTACTCCAAACGGTTGAAGATCATTGCCAATACATTCAGATGTTCCTCTCTTGTCTTTGATTTTCCCAATAAGTCATCCACATAGTCTTCCATGATGTGGTGAAAAAGGTCATGGAAGATGGCAGTCATGGCTCTTTGATACGTGGCTCCAGCATTCTTTAGACCGAACGGCATTACCACCCAGTAGTATGTCCCCCATGGACATATAACGGACATCTTATGCTAGTCTTCTTATGCGATCTAGATTTGGTTGTACCCTGAAAAGCCATCCATGAGGGATAACATCTTATGTCCTGTCATGAGGTCCACTATCATGTCAATGTTAGACAATGGGAAGTCATCCTTTAGGCAAGCTTTCTTGAGATCTTTGAAGTCGGTACAGTAGCGGATTCGGCCATTGGGTTTGGCTACTGGTACTAGGTTGGAAACCCATTTAGGATAATCAATTGGGCGAATGAACCTAACATCCAGTAGTTTCTTTAGCTCTACCTTGACTAGGAGAGCCACTTGAGGGTTCATTTTTTGGAGCTTTTGCTTTACTGGTTTCGCATAAGGACGTACTGCAAGTTGATGGATGACTAAGGCAAGATCAAGCCCTGGCATGTCTACATAGGTCCATGCAAAATTGTGATTTCTATGTTTGAAGAATGCTAGGAAGTTTTCTTGCTCTATTGTACTAAGGTATTTTGCCCTGAAAGTGATTTTTGGCTCTTCTTTCGTCCCAAGATTCATCTCTTGGGCTGGCTCTACTAGGATGGGTGATCTATCTGGATAAACCTTGTCTATCTCAGGAAGGCCCATGCTTCCATCTCCTAGTACCTCGTGGAGGTTTTCACTAGGAGATACATCTTTTGTTTTTACTTTTTTGGGATCTAACACTACCGCGGAACAGTTTTCACCATCAGATCCTTGTTTGATTTTTATATTTTTATGACTGGAAGCAGGGGTTATCTCCCTGAAATAGGTATGTGTATCCAATTCCATGATGTATCGTACTCTGTGATCTCCGAGGGGGAAGTTATCTCTAACCCCCATCATTTCAGTGATGGCCTCAAAGTTAGGTGCTACGTCAAAGACATGAGGTCCTTGTTGGTCCCAGTCTATGAGGTCAAGGTATACCAGTGGTAAGTTATTGGATGATGAGACAAGAGTGGTGACTATGTAGATGGTGCAAATGGATGAGTCAAAGAAATCAGCAAAGTCACTAAAGGAGTCTTGAAGGCTTGTTTCATTGATGTTGTCGACTTCCAAGGAGACCATAGCGACCTTGGCTAAGATACATTCGTCGATAGTGAGGATACATTGTGGTTGACTGTATCCTAACCCTTGAGTATAGGGGTTTCTTGTTTCTTGGACTGGTTCCACAATTCCCTGTTCATAAAGGCTGATACCACCTTGTCCTTTATAACCCATGCTTTTGACAATTTCAGACCCTTTACCATAGATTTCTGTTGGGATGGTGGGGACTTCTTGTTCAAGTTCTTTGTCCTTATATAGCCATGATGAGATATCTTCAAGCACATCCTGATCAAGGAGATGTTTCTTTTCAAAGATGGGTGATGGTTTGCACTTGATGACGACTGTGTTGGCTACTTCTATCTTTGGGATGCCAAAGGTTTTAGGATTGGGTAATGTGCCCACACAAAATGTACCGTGTAGGTCATATTCCCCACATCCCATGTCGCTGAGCTTGATCTTGACCTCAGGTGGTGGAGATGCTTGGGATGAAGTGGTGGCAATATTTGCAAGATTGATATATGCGGTGAAAGCTATTGGGTTGACTTTAGTGGTGGCTTTGTTGTATGGGCAGAAGGTATGGTCATGGCCTTCCAAGAAATTGCAGTATTGGAAGGGACGGGGGTTGGCATAGACAGTGACTTCTGTGCCATTGTGAGGGAATTTGAGGCATTGATGGAATGTGGATGGGACGGCTTACATTACATGGATCCATGGTCAGCCAAGAAGAATGTTGTAGGGGAGGTCAAGATCAAGGACCTGACATTTTGTTTCCATTATTTTCTATCCCACTTGAATAGGGAGCTTGATGGTGCCTTCAGATAGCCATTTGGTGTCATCATAGCCTTTGATTGTGATGCACTCACTAGTGTCTACAACCACATCTGAGTATCCCAAGTGTTTTAATAGTTTAAGAGTGCATATGTTTAGGCTGGAGCCACCATCTATTAAGACTCTTTTGATTATGTGTTTGTGGATATAGACTTCGATGTGTAAGGCATCATTATGTAGGTGTTTAGAAGCGAGAAGATCCTTTTTTGAAAATGTGAGATGATGCGGTGCAGCGATATGTCCTGCCATGGCTTGGAATTGGGTCACATTCAAGTTGGCGGGAACTTGAGTTGCCAAGAGTGCTTTGTCAAGGACGTCTTTGTGAAGGGGGGGTGTGCGGAGCAGCTCAAGTATGGATATTTGGGCAGGGGTCTTTCCTAGATGCTCTAGGAGATTGTACTGATTGGTAGGGGATGGGCGTGGTTGGATGAGGGGGTAGGTGATCTGATGTGGATGCGGGCATTTGTTCAGTGGTAGGGGCTGTGCAGATAGATACACAGCCATGACGGGTTGCAACAATGCAATCAGGTGCTTGTGCCCAAATGGTGATTGTGTTGACATAGTGAGATGATGGCTCTATCCGCCCTACAATAGAGTCGTAGGATGCGGGTGGTGGGGTGACGTTGTATGCTTGATTGGATGAGGAGGCTTTATTATGGTTAGGCAGTGGATCCTTGTAAGCTCTGAGATTGGCATTTGGTGATGGTTAGGTGGTTTGATCAAGGCTGACTTGATTTTGATCAATGAGATCTTGGATGCAATTCTTTAGTTGCATGCAGTCGATGGTATTATGATCCACAATGCGGTGGTATTCGCAATAATCATTTTCATTGTACCATGTGGCCTTGAGCTCATTCTCTTGTCAGGGTCTAACAGGTAGAAGGGTTATCAAACCTTACTTTAGGCACCTGTCAAGGATATCCTCGATTGGTTCTCTGAGAGGTGTGAATTGTCTTCGAGGTTTGCGTGGTTTAGTTTGCCCCCTTTGGTTATTTATAGTGGTTGCATATGTATGTGCAGGTGTTTGATTTTGTACATGTTGGATGGCTTTCACATCCGTGACACTGTCATTCAAAGTGTTCTTGTTCTTCCCCCAATAGCATAGCTTGTCATTTGATTGCTTGTTGGCGATGTTGTTTGTATTGGGGGTGTTGTTATGGGGTTTGTTGTTGTTGGATTTATAGTCGTACACTTTAATGGAGCCCTTGGCGATGAGGGCCCGTTCGATGGTAGTACCTTTGTCAATGACTTCTTCAAAGGTAGATGCACAAAGGATTTGTAAATGGAACCCTAATTCCTGATTAAGGTTGGTCACAAACATGGTGATGAGTTGTTTTTTAGGAATTGGCCATGGGAGTTTGCTTCTTAAGCTTCTCCACCTTTGTAAGAAAGAAGCGAAGGCTTCTCTGTTCTTTTTTTTGGTGTTGCAAAGGTCTGTCATAGACATTTTGTGCTCGAAGTTATAGGAGAAATGGTTTACAAATTTTTCTGCAAGCTCAGGGAAATTCCTAATACCTGGGGGAAGATGTGCGAACCATTCAGTGGCTTGACCGCCAAGGCTTCTTGGGAATAGTCTCATTAGATAGGTAACATTATTTGAGACTTCTAGGCAAGCGATGTAGAACTCCCTAAGGTGGTCTCTAGGGTCTCCCTTTCCCTTATATTTGTCAAATTTAGGCGTTTCAAAGTTCTTGGGGAAAGGGGGCATGTACAATGTGCGATCAAATGGATAGGGGAAGATATCCTCAAAGGAATAGTGTTTGTGCTTGCCCCCAGTTTGCATGTCATCCACCTTTTGGATCAAGGCTTGTACAATGGTTGTGAAATCCTGTGGTGGTGGTGGTTGTGGTGTGTAGGCTTGTTGATTGGTGAGATGTTGGAGATGGAGTGGGATTTGATGTTGGAGATTTGTTTGGTTGAGGTTTTGGTATTGTGGGTTGGTGTTTTGGTTGATTTGTGTAAGATGTTGTTGATGAGCGTAGAGTTGTTGGAGAATATGTGGTGGTATTTGGGGATTGGGATTATGTTGATTTGATGATGTGATGGGGTTTTGTAGATATGTGACATTGGATGGATTGACGTTAGATGGGTGGACATTGGAGGGGTTGGTCATATTGTAAGGTGGTTGTGAGAATAACTGTCTTAGGTAGGCAATGGTTTGTGGATTGGGTAGGGGCACACTTGTGGAGGTACTTGCATGCGTGGTGTTCTCTTGTATGCCTAAGGTGATTTGTGGGATGGAAGAGGTTACGTTAGTTGTGATAGTGGATGTGGTGACAGGTTGGGATGTGGTAAGATTGGAGGTACTTGTGGGAACCGTGGATGTGGTAGAGGTAGAGCTTGTGGAGGTGGTAGATATGGTGGGAGTTGATGTTTGTGAGATGATAGGATGGGTGTTTGATGTAGATGGTTGGGAGGATGTGGTAAGGTTGATGGTAGAGGTGGATGGTTGGGATGATGTCGTGTTATGGGGTGGTTGGGATGAAGTCGTGGGTGTTTGAGCACCTATTTTGAGGAGATAATCAAGATATCTATTTGGATCTGACCTCAGGACTTTGTCAACCATGTCCATGTTATCGGCATCTTGCATAAAGCTCAAGACATCTAGATCATCTTGGGATATGGTGGGAACATTTTGTGGGGGTGGTGGTGGTGGCGGTTGTTGCAAGAAATGGAAAGGATTTTTGTTGGCATTATATGTGGGGATGTGAAAGTATGTAGGTGGGTTGTATGTTTAATTGATGTGTATGTTGCTGCTATTGGTGTTAGGCATTCCTATGCCGCCATATTGCCCAGATTCTACCATTTCTTGATTCTTTTTGTGTTGTGATCTTGTTATGGGCATGCACTTGTATGGATTTGATTTCTAGAAGTAGAGTGAGGTGGGGATGGAGACCTTAGAGAATCTGATTGATTGTGTTGGACCCAACAATGGATGTGGTAATAAGATGGAGAGGGTGAGTGTAGTAAGATGAAGGATTGAAAAGAAAAATGTGTTAACCTAAGGGTGATAAGAATAGAGGGTATTGACTTTTGCACAAATTTGGACCAAAAGTAGATGATGGATGATGTTTGTTTGAGGATGATTTTGATGGGAGGGGTTTTGGTTTTGATGTTGATTTTGATTGATTAGGATGATGTTTTTTCAAAAGGATATGATGGTCAACAAATTGAGCTTAGGTAAGACCTAGATTTTTGTGTCGCAAAAATGGATGTTTTTCTTTGTTTGGGGTAGACTAATGACCTTACACAAAGAAGGATGACTCTTTCACTTGGAAGGTAGACTATTGACTCTCCAAGAAAGATATGATGTGAATGATGAGATCTAGATCTATCTTTGGCTCAAAGGGATGATGAGTTTTTGATTGATGATTTGTTGATGGGTGTTTTGATTTGGATTTGGATTTTGATATTTGTTTTGGTCCAAGGAGATATGCAAAAGATTAAGGGGGATGGATAGATATATGGATTTGAGCAAATTATGATATAGCAAAAGGGTCCAATAATGATGATGGTGGGTTCTTTAAGGTCCAAATGAAGGTATGATTTAGAAAATTTTTGAGGAGAAAATGGAGGGGTTACTGACAGATTTTTGGAAGGTGAATATGGATTATGGTAGAGCAAATGGTGAAGATCACAATTGAATGGTTCTTAGTTTCAGGCAAGTCAATATGAAAATAGTGCCAATCCATAGGTGAAATGGTGCCAAAATCAGACAGAGATGGCGCTAAAACAAGGCAGTGTTGGTCAGGTTTCTGAAAAAGACAAATTTTGGATTTGTTTTGATTTGGAATTTGATCAAATGATTCTCATGTTTCTTGGCAAGTTGTTTCAAGATAATTTAAGCACATTAACACACAATAACCAAGATTTTTTTTGTTTGTTTGTGAAAAAGACGTGTTTTTGTTAAACAAGCACTTTGCACAACCTATGGTGAAGATATGACAATATTTGTTGAATCCCCTAGCTACGCTTATTCAAAGCAGGTAGCTCTAGGATCTTGGTAGCACCAGCTCCTCCTTACAATTGCACACACTTCTCACGCATACCAAGATCCAAGTTTCCTATATGGCTTGTCCCTCACCAAACCTTTGGATTATCCCTGCTACCTCGGCTAAGAACCGCATGAATCAGGGCCGCTTCAAAGGTTTCCCTTCTGCATCAACAAATAGAAGGATTTTGGCTTGCTAAACAAAGGTTCTTAGTAAATGCTTTCGTTTAGGTGGTTATACATGTGGTAGCTCTACTCTCTGTTATGGAGTCTCCCAGCCTCCAAGGGTTATGCCTTGGAGGGTTTTGGGGGAGGTTGGTTGTCAGTATAATACAACAACACCTGTTGCTTGTGACTTTCATCCCAAACACCTTATTTTATATAGCGGCTTGAAAGAGCTTGGCTTTAGCTTGTTGCCGCTTGAGTTGTTCCCACCTTTCGAAGTGGGGTGGTAGGCCCTCTAAGGATTAACAAAAGCAATACAACTACAAAAATACTTTTGATCCCCAAGTTCATACAAAGATGCGAGGGGAGAGCATACGTATTCCCTGTGCTTGCATAACACTAAACATGGTTTATTTTAGTTTTTTGGATTATGTTGGGGGTGATTAATGTAAGTGTTGTGAGAAGATTTTGATTCCCAAGGTCACCAAATGGTGCGAGAGAAGAGCATACACTTTTCACAATACAAACACAAATCACGAAAGTACTTCACACAAATTAGATTGATTTTCTTGATTATATGAGTGAAAAATGTAGATTGTTGTTCTTTTTAATCTAATGATTTGATTGATGCAATTTGTGGCTCTCTTTAAAATCCCAAAATCAAGGTGTTTTGATAGTTGTTGTTGGCACACATTTGTCAATTTTAGAACACCAAATTCAAATGTTTTGTCACACACACACACAAAGATTTGTTTGTTGTTGATCAATTTATTTAATAACACCAAATTGAAATGTTGTGTAAACTAGCATGCAAGGGTTCGTTTTAAATTTCTAATTGAAGTGTTTGTTAAACAAAAGATGAAAGAAACCTACAAAAAAAAAACTTGTTAGTGTCCTCGAGATGATGTGGATGACCTGCAAAACACTTGTCAATACTTGCACAAGATGCAAAGTTAGTTTGTGCAAATAGCGCTAAAACAAAGTCCTAATAGCGCCACTACAGATAGAAAATGGTGCTACTGACAAAAACCTATCAAGAAAACCTGGCCTTGGATGGATGGCACTAGTTCACAAATATGCGCTAACACCCAACACAAAAGGTGCCAGAATACAAGTTTGCACTACAAAATTATATAGAAAGCACCACAATAGTAAATAGCACTAATACAATATGCATAAAGTGCTAAAACAGGTAATAGTGCTAAAATGGGACTAAGAAAGCGCTACTACGCAAGTTGTCAAGTGGTCTAGTCTTAGTATAAGGATAGTGCCAATTTGGGCTCTGATAGCACCGATACGAGCCTAAAAGTGTCCATCCTGCAACACAGAGGTCTTTCAGCTGAAACAGAAAGTTAGGCTGCACATAGAAAGGGTCCTATTAGCATTGTTAGTCTTGACAAATGAAAAATAGGACCAAATAGAAGCCAAAATGCATGTTTAGACTTTATGAAAAATTCAGCATGACCTCCCCTTGTTCCTTCAAGATCCCTGCAGAAACAGAGAGAAGCTAAACATGAACAAACAATAGGAAGAGCATAGAAAAATGGACTTATGAGTGAGTTTCAAGAAAGAAAGTTGCTACGCAAAATAGCGCTAAAACAAAATATAGCGCTAAAAGATGCCAGAGAGAGTGCCATTACGCAGGGTAGATGGCGCTGCACCTGGAAAAACACATCTAGAGCACAAAACTCAAAAAATGATTTGATTCAGACCTTGTGGGTCCCACCAGGTGTGCCAATATAGATTAGGTGATCAATTCAAGGTGAAAACACAAACTAAAAGCAAATCAAGACAACTAGTTATACCTCAAACATGAAAACCCAATCTCATCAAGGGAGAGGAAGCTTGCACCCAAGAGCTCCTAAGACATGATAATCCCTAGATAATGATCCAAATGTGAAATGCTTTATCAATGTGCAACTTACTAAAAGACTAGCTCATTAGACATTTTGGCATGATAACTCTACTTGAAAATTGGCTCCTAAAATGGATTAGAGGATGAAGTATTTATAGAGATTTTGGAGGGATTTTGATCCAAGGGTGGAGATTGATTTGGAAGATCAATGGTGGAGAATAAAAGTGATGTGGAGGGCCTAGATTAGATCTTGGAGAAATTAAGGGCTAGGAATAAAAGTAAATCTTTTATTCATTTTGGGAAAAGGGGTTATTAAATGAGTATGAGTGTGAGGGATTATTTTTGAATTAAAGATTCATATGGGGAATGTAAAATGAATTAAAAATTCATTTGGGGATAAGTGGAGATAAATGAGGTATGGGGGTGTAAGAGGAATTAATTGTGATGTGGGATGTATTTAAATAAAAAATTGACTTATGTGGATTTATTTCAATTTTTTATTTGGAGGATGTGGGGAAGGGTGTTAAACTAGGTTTGACCACCCAAATGAGAGGTTAGGATTAATTAAACATAGGTTTTATTTAATTAACCCTAGGGCTAGGATGAGGTAGGCTAGGATAGCCAATTAAATAATAGCTATTTAATTGTCTAGGGTAGGGATAGGTCAATTAATAGGCTGAATTAATTAGTTAAGCATGATTTAGCTAATTAATTGGATTTAGTGAAGAGAGGGAAATTGAATAAATAAATATTTCATATTTATTAAATCAATTGGCTAAGGCTTGAACTATTGAATTAATAAAATTAATTCAATTGTTGGGGATACAATGATGGAAAATTGGGTGATGAAGGGATACTTAATTAAATAAAAATTTCATTAATTGAATAGAAGGGAAATTGATGTGTTTAGGGATGTCGGGAGTCAGTTTGATGGTTGAGACATTTTTAGGTGTCTACAGTAGTATTGAAAAGTACAAGGCAAGACTGGTTGCTAAGGGGTATTCTCAAAAGGAAGGTATAGATTATGGAGAAATCTTTTCTCCTGTAGCTAAGCTGACATCCATTAGATTTATGTTGTCACTTGCAGCAGCGTATGACTTTGAAATTGAGCAAATGGATGTGACGACAACATTTCTTCATGGGGATCTTGAAGAAGAAATTTATATGTCCCAGTCATAGCATTTTGTGGTAAAAGGTAAAGAACATCTAGTATGTAAAATTAAAAAGTCTCTTTATGGCTTGAAGCAATCTCCTAGAATGTGGTATCAGAAATTTGATACGTATGTTTTATCTTTGGGATTTGTGAGATCTAAATCTGATCATTGTGTCTATTTATAAAATTGATGGTGATCGGATTCTTATAATTGCACTATATGTGGATGACATGTTATTCATTGACAATGGTAAGGGGATGATCTCAGATTTAAGATCTTAGTTGTCCTTGAAATTTGAAATGAAGAATCTGGGGGCAGTGAAGTACATTCTAGGAATGGAAATCAAAAGGCACAGATCTAGTAGAAAGCTTTGGCTCAGCCAGAGAAAGTATATTACCAATGTTCTTAATAAATTTAATATGTTTGATTGCAAACAGTCAGTTGTTCTAGTTTTACAGGGAACAAAACTATCTATTGAAGATTGTCCAGAATCTTCGAATGAAATTGATGACATGAAAAAAGAGCCTTATGCAAGTGTTGTTGGCAGTGGGAGTTTTGAGCCGATTTATGGAAAATCCAGGTAGATGACATTGGGATGCTGTGAAGAGAGTTATGAGGTATTTGAAGTGAACTTCTGATTATACTATTTGCTAGCATGGAAACTCCGTTGGATCTCAAAAATCTATCAGCATTCAGGGATATGTTGATTCTGATTGGGCAGGCGACATTGATAGTAGAAGATCCACCAGTGGATATGTATTCACGTTAAATGGTGGTGCTATCAGTTGGATGAGCAAGCAGCAGGCTATAGTCGCTTTGTCCACATCAGAGGCAGAGTACATGGTAGCTACTCATGCATGCCAAGAAGCTATTTGGTTGAAGAGGTTGTGTTCTGATGTCAGTTTTGATGTAGGGTAAATACAAATTCATATTGATGTCCAATATCACTTTGTTCGTGATATGTGGAAGACAAAAAGGTAAAGCTAGAAAAGGTTGATACTTTGGATAATGTTGCAAATGCCTTGACTAAACTAGTGAGCACGGCCAAGTTCAAATGGTGTTTAGATGAAATGGGTCTTCGGGCCCATAATTCTCAGTAATCATATGAGGATTAAGAGGTAGGAGTAATCTCTTCGACAAGTGGGAGATTGAAGAGACTGAATGTCTCAAGTTACTGCTTGGAACCTCATTCATTTCGTTGGTTTTGTTCATAGTAAGTACATGTTCATCGTTCATCAGCAAGGGTTGAACTGTCGATGAACTCTTGACTTGTTCTACCGATGGATGGTGTCTCTCCGATAGTTGCTTGGTCATCTGCCACACTAGAGCTTCGATAGACTTTGTTAATGCTACATCGATTACTTTGGTCTCAATGATGGCAGTGAGCTATCAGGTAGACTTTATGTATCGATGGGAGTGAGGAGTCTTTGTCTGATCTGTAAGGTTACACTGACAAAGGGCTAGCTATCAGGTTGACATGCTCTATCAGGTTGACATGCTCTAGCTTCTTTGATCGATATGTGTCATACCGATGTGATATGTCTATCGGCATAAGTTTGGCCATTAGTTGAGCATGTGGTAGTTACTCTAATGGTCTTCTGTTACTCTAATGAAGGATGAAGGCTTGGGCATCAGTGGGACAAGGAACCATCAGTGTGGATGGTGAAGTGGTCTCCAATGGCTTGGGCTATTCTGATGAGGCTTAGACTGGCATCGCCAGCAACAAAATTATCGATGATAGTCTTACTGAGTGTTCGTGTATATAAACTGGGATATCAAACTCAAATTGGTGAATGTGGGACTAAAGGTCTCACATGAATACGAACAGTTATACGTCAGTTGGAAGATAGCAATGCTGGGTCAGTTGGAATGAACAGTTAGGGCAGAAGTTCAAAATAGTTTTGCTCTTGAAGACTATGTTATATACAGATTTGGTGAGATCATCTATGATTGATGATGAGATTCGATCAAATTGTTCATTATGTAGATGTACAGAGGAAGTGAACTGTGTGTATGATTTGAGAATTGATACCTAAGAGAGAAGGCTAGGATCTTTATTGTAACCTTTCTAGGCTTACTATAAATAAAGATTGTCTCTCTTGTGGTGGTGGGTTTTTACCCAAAAGGGTTTTCCCACATACATCTGGTGTTGTTCTCTATTATCTTGTATGTTTATTCTGTATTTTCTGGTGTGTTCATCTTTGTATTTGAATTAAACGTTACATGTCTACATTATCCCCTTTGAATTGACATTAGGGAAGCTATATTCTACACCTATGCTTTCCTTACACTAACTGACCCTCTAGCTCCTAAATACGTAGCCACAACTGCTGCATCTCCACCACCCTCTCTCCATGATCTCCCTCCTCTTCCTCATCATCCATCCCTGTAATCAGCACATCCTAGAGTACCTCCTCTCTAATACTCTCCTCCTTGACATCTACCTCCTCATTACCCTCTCCCATCTCCTCTCCACTGACGTCCTCTCTACCGATGTCCTCCATGGCTACATCCTCCTCCCCCTCCTCCATATGAATCTCCCCATTACTGTTGCCACCTACCTAATACCCCACTCTCCCTTCTCACAAATTGGAGAGATTCGAGGGCCTCTATCATGCCCATCTTAGCCTCTCCCTCTATCTCCCCTTCCCCTGTCTCCTTGGTCCCTATCTCCTCTGCCCCTACCAGCTCCACCATCATTACCACCATCACCACCCCCTCTACCACGTCCTCCTTGGCCTCTAACTCTCCCCAATCCTCGTCCTTTGAATCTAGCTCTCAGCCACCTCCCCAACCTCTCCATTGGAGCTGGCTCATCAGGATGCAAATAGGGAACATGTTTGTGCATAGCCCACCAAGCATCATACTCAGGTGGTGTCCTTGCATCTGCTACATCTATTGTGGCTCCCCAATGAATATGCTGTAGGCCCATAATCTCATCAATAGTTGTCTAGACCACAATCATGGGACCCCAATCTGAAATCTCCCAAGCAGCTTGGGCAAACTTTGCAATACAAACTAGCTCACCCTATCACTCACCAAACTATCTCAGAACATGCTCTAGCAAATGACACTCTATAATATGCTAGCTCTACACTATCTACTCAATCAAATAGTGTTTATGCTTGCAAAATGGTAAATTCTCCCCATCATCTCTCCACCTGGGGCAGGATATGTAAGGTCTCTAAACAAATACATCTAGATGGTCTATGTCATGCCTCCAAAACTTGACATCTCCCATCTGCATCTGAACAGCTACCCTGGTATAGCAGAAAACATAAGGAAGGTCCTCTAGAATCTCACACTCCACAAGAGGTCTAAACACTGGGATATGCTCCCATGCCTAGATCATTAGCAGAGTGATGCCGCAACTAATAGATTGCTCGCCACTGTACATAACTCCATGCAGCTAAAAGTAAAGCATCAGAAGAAGGCATGGTCCCAAAGAATATACGGTGGCATCGACCATCATACCCTCCAGCATCTCATCCCATTCAACTAGAAAGCCAAGCCCACGGTGATTGGGAATTGCAATGCCACCAATACAAACACAAGATACTACGATCATCTGATCATATCAATCCGCCAGGGTATCCCAACGGATCTCATAGTCTTTGACTTTTAGGTCAACATCATCATCAGTCTCAAATAACTGCCAAAGTGTAGACAATCCTCGATCTAAGATATAAATAACATGCTCCCCATGAATCAATAGTCGTAAAATCCGCCAGACATCCTCCAAGGTAATGGTGGCCTCTCTTGTAGGAAGGTGGAATGAACTAGTCTCCAAGTGCCACCACTCAGTCAGTGCAGTAAGAAAACCTCAGTTACCCTAATCATGGGCATAAATGTGACACCATATAGCCCTAGTGCATGTAGGGTATCCCACTCCTTCCAGCTTAGATGCTCCCACAATAGATACACAGTAGGATGAATCTCATGTGTATAGATCAACGATAATCTCACCTATATCCACAAATGTAGCATACCTGATCAATCTACAAACCCTAGGAAAAAGCATTCACAGAAAATTAGGGACAAACCAGGGCATAAATTTCAAAAGCAAACTACTCAACAAGCAAATGCATCGCACTGTTAGGTCAGTGCATCACAACTAAAGTGCATGCATCACACAATTTCATGCATGCGTCACAATTTCACGCATGCATCATATGGACTAGCACATGTGGTGCAATTTTTTTATTGTGTCACATTGCCATGCATAGGCGTTGCATCCCACGGATGTGTGCCACCTAATGCACATGCATCACACCAACCTTTGCATGTGTTGCAACAAAGTGAATGCATCACATGAAAATGCATGCGTCACCTTTCTTCATGCATGTGTCCCTCATGCACATAGATGCAGTGCAAAAAAATGTACCGCATTTGTGCCCTATTTTAGGCACTAAAATCTACCAAAAAACAACAAAATTGAAAAGTAGAGATTAGATACATACCACCAAGCCTGTCCCAGGAAGCTGACCATACATCCTGACCCTTGATCCATGATGCAGGTGAGATGGAATAGGAGACATTCTAGAAAGTGCTCTAGAGAAAACTCACAATAAGAAGCTCTCAACTCTCTAAAATTTCTAAAAGCAAAGTGCACAAATGAGCTCTTTAGGCCCCCCTAAATTTATAGAACTTTTTGACCTAAGTGGGTCCCTTTTTGCAAATTTGACCATCTTGAAGCCCGCTTTTGCGCACCAGACACCCTTTGAGACCAAATTTTCACTTTTTGATCCCTTTCTAACTTCCTGTACCACTTTTTCAAAAAATTTCCCAAAGTTTTTTGATAAATTTTTAGAAAATTTGAAAAATTTCCCAAATTTTTTTGATAAATTTTTAGAAAATTTGAAAAATTTCCCAACGGGGCATAAGGCTATCTTGCCTCATCTGGGGCACACTGGGGCATGTCAAGAGCATATTTCTTGAATTTTTCTTTGACACAACACTGCAATCAACATTGTATCAAAGAGGGGCAAAATGTAGACACCTAAAAATGTCCTAAACCTGTGAGCACTACTTCTGTAGGAGCATCCAGTGGTGCAAGGACAATCTTGCATCACCCAAAAAAAATGCGTTTCA
Organism: Cunninghamia lanceolata; assembly: GCA_027924645.1. Taxonomy (NCBI): domain Eukaryota; kingdom Viridiplantae; phylum Streptophyta; class Pinopsida; order Cupressales; family Cupressaceae; genus Cunninghamia; species Cunninghamia lanceolata. The sequence goes on along the minus strand of BSBN01000263.1, from coordinate 3,951,495 downwards.
AAATTGTTGATGTTCTTTCCATTTATTTTTAGAATTTGTGGTTCTGGTTCCATAATCGCTTGAATAATGATGTAGAACTTTTAGTTTTTCCAAACTGCTAAAAATAGCAACCTGCTATTTTTAGAAAGTTTGCATTTGGGCACGGAATGAAGTGAAATTTTACAGGAAGTTTCATAACAGAAAAATAAGACCTTTGGCGAAGGAATTACCCAAAGATCATTTGCAAGATGAAAGATATTAAAGTTTTTGTTTCCCAAAAAATGCCTGAAAATTATTCAAATTCTGGTTTGAGGCACTAAATGGCCCTGTACAAGCCTGAAAATGGTAGGAATGGGTGAAGCTAGTTCTTAGCGCATAGAGCACTCCACGATCTTTTTGACGCATAAAACGGTTCGTCAATCGGACACCCATATCAAAAGTTATGGCTACCAAAAGTTGACCTATTTTTCGAGGGAGAAGCAAACTTCAAAATTAGGTTGTTGGCTACCAAAAAGGCTATTAATAACCATTTTTGGGAACCTTGGTTAGTAGTAGAGTTAAGGGGGCAAGTGTAAAGTCAAGAATAGGCAGGAAAATAGAAACCCTAGCTGATGTAGGGTTACAGAAGGCTGATGATTCCAGAGTCTTGTGATAGGAAGCTGTAATGTGTTGTAGCCTATGGAGGGTTGATTCCTCTAATTGTATTTGAGCTTCTGTAATGTAATAAGTTACCCAAATCAATAAAGAAAGTTATATTTTCTATGTGCAATTTCTATTATTGTGTGTTTTATGATTTACCCCTTCATCAAGTGGTATCAAAGTAAGGGTTCCTGAGTGTGTAGACAGATCACTGACCATGAGACAATTTGCACTAGGACCTGAGGTTGTGGGTTTGTTGTGGAGATCAAGGTGCCTCCACGAAGAAATCATATTGGGAGGAATGCTTTGACAAAAGAGGGTTTTAGAGCCCTACAAAAGCAAATCAATGCATTACAAGAGGAGCTACGAAGAGGGTTTGATCCGAGAACAAGAGAAGAAAGTGAGGATGAAGCTGAAGAAGAGCTATCTGAGGAAGAACATGAAGCTGCAGGAGATCCTGCAGAAGTTAGGTTGTTGAGAACCATTTCTAAGATTGGAAAGAGGCCCAGGATCAAAGTTTCTACATATTCTGGAGATTTGAATCCGGAACAGCTCATTGATTAGATCAATGACATGGAGGACCCAGATTAGGTCAAGTTTGCAAAAACAAAGTTGAAGGGCCATTCAAATATTTGGTGGAAGGAGGTCTAGTTAGAGAGGAATAGAAGAGGAAAAGGAAAGATCACCATATGGGATTGGATGGTGGAGAAACTGAAGAAGCAGTTCATTCTTGTGGACTATGAGATGGAGTTATTGAAGAAGCTACAAGGATTGAAGCAAGGTAACAATTTTGTTAAGGAGTAAATAGAAGAATTTTATAAGATTACTATCAGAACCGGTCATGCAGAGCCCAACAAGGAGAATGTAGCCTGTTACATTAATGGGTTGAGGTTGAGTATTCAAGAGGAGCTAAGCCTAGTTAGAATGACCACCATAGAAGATGCATACCAGTTTTCCCTAAAGGTAGAAGAGAAGCTGAATAAAAGATTTGATAGCAAGCAAAGGGGAAGAGGTCAAGGTGGAAGGATTGGTGGAAGACCCTATGGAGGCTATAATGAAGATCATAAGAAAAGTGAAGAAGATGGCACCAGTCGAAATTAGAGAGGGGATAATACCTGCCACCCTCGTGACTAGAACAATGGTGAGCAAAGAGGAAGAGGAAGAGGCAGACCTGGGCAAGGACCCTAAAGAGGAGGTTTCTGAGGAACCTGTTTCCAATGTGGAGAAGAAGGGCATCGAGCATATGAGTGTCTGCAACATCAAGGAAGGAAAAATAGAAGACCTAAAGGTAATGCACGAGTTGCACATGTAGATGAAGATGCTAAAAGGGGAGAAACCCTAGTTCTAAGAACTTTGTTGAATGAGGAGAAAGAACCTAATCAGAGGAAGAGTTTATTCCACACAAGGTGCAAATGTGAAGGTAAGTGTTGTGATATTATTATTGATAGTGGGAGCACTGATAATCTTGTTTTAGAGGAGATGGTTGACAAGTTGAAGTTGACAAGAAGAAAGCATCTACATCCATATCAGATTGCATTGTTATAGAAGGACCAGAGAGCTTTGGTCAATGAGTAGTGTTTAGTGAGGTTCAAGATTGGGGACTACCATGCTGAGGTGCTGTGTGATATCATACTGATGGATGAATGTCATATGTTGTTGGGGAGGCTGTGGCAGTATGATAGGAGCACTATCCATGATGACCATGCAAACACATATTCCCCAACAAAGGATGGAGTTCATCATAAGTTGAAGCCCTTGAAAGAGGTGGAAGAAAAGGTATGTAGTACTGCCAGAATTTGCTTGGTAGATGGTAGAAATTTTTTGGAGGGTATGAAGCATGAGCATCATTGCTTTGCATTGATTCCTAAGATTAGTCAAGAGAAATGTGAAGATGTACCAGTAGAAGTCTCAGATATGTTGCAAGAATTTTAGGATTTATATCTGATAATGTACCAAAAGGTTTACCACCGGTGAGGTAGATAAATCACCAAATGGATTTGATACTAGGAGCTAGTTTGCCAAATAAGGCAGCCCATAGAATGATTCCTACAGAGAGTGAAGAGTTGAACAAACAAGTTCAGGAGTTGTTAAGGAATGGATTGATAAGGGAGAGCCTGAGTCCATGTGCGGTACCTACAGTACTAGCACCAAAGAAAGATGGAGAGTGTAGAATGTGTATAGACTTTCGAGCCATCAATAAGATCACAATCAAGTATAGATTTATATTCCCCAAAATGGACGACATAATGGACTGTTTGAGTGGAGCCAAGTACTTCAAGAAGATTGACCTGAAGAGTGGGTATTGTTGTGATGTTCACAACACACCCCATTTTACTCCTTAGTAAAATAAGGACCCCTACTGTGGCTTTTTGCCTTTTTGCTTGTGTGTGTCGTTTTGCTTGGTGGTAAAGGGAAAAAAGGGGGTTAAAATTGCAAACCTTGTTAAAAATAGAGAAAAATGCATTTTCAATACCTAGGCATGATATGGTTGGATTCCTTGTGAAAAATGAGCTAGGGTTGCTTTTTGAACCATCTTAAAATTCACCATATTTTGCAAGTTATGAGCATTTTGGTAAAATGTACAAGGGAAGGGTTTGTTGATCGCACATACAAGTCACTTTTGTATATCAGGTTGCATATACAAGGCCCTTTGTATGCGAGTTCGCTTGTATACAAAGACCTTTGTATATCGCTTTCCATATACAAAGTCGTTTGTATATGCAAATGTCATTTAATACTTGGTCGCATTTATGGTAGAGTTCATATACAAAGTCATTTGTATGTCTTTTTGCCTTGTATGCATTTGTTAATGTTATATTTGTACATACAAGGTGGACCCGAAATAGTTAAGAGTTGAAATGAATGTTTGTTTGGGTCCGTCGCATGTATGTTTTTTTTTGTATGTGTCCGACATACATTTGATATATACATTTGCAATGTGCAGGCCACGGACCCGAAGGCACAATAAAAAGGAGTTAAGTCATTGTATATTCGACGCTTGTATGTTTTGACATACAAGCGGAACATACAAGGCACTGTTCACATACAAGCCGGATTCGAAATAAGGGTCCAAAATAGAAAATTCCTTGTATATCAGAAAATACATACAAGCGGGGCATGCAAGTCAACATACGATGCCAATATACATAGTGGACCCGAAAAAGTCATTAAACATTGTTAAATCGATGTACATTCGGTGCTTGTATATTTGGGCATACAAAGTAAAATATATAATGGCGGACATGAGGTGGGTTTTAAATATGGAAAATTCGTTGTACATTTCGGACTTGTATATTTTCACATACATTTGCAATGTACAAAGCCCAATATACAATGCAGACCCGAAAAGTTTATTAAATGGACTTAAATCGTTGTATGTTTCGGAATATGCAAAAGCAAGACATACAACATATACATACATTTTGAAATATACAAGGGGCAGATTTGAAATGAATATGAAATAACGAAAAGCCCTTGTATATTTCGCACCTTGTATATTGATACATTACAAGGAGTATACAAGGCAGATCTCAACGCAGGATTAAATTTGGTTAAGTGATTGTATTGTGTCTGAAATGTATATCAAGGGATACAAGCACAATGTACATTAGGATATACATTGGCTGGATTCGAAAAGTTATGCAATTGAATTAAGTGCTTGTATATTTTCGCGTTTGTATGTTACGATAAACAAACTGATATGCATCGAAATATACAAGTGGCGGAATCAAAATAGCTATGGAATAACGTTAAATCCATGTATATTTGGGGTTTGTATGATCAATGACTGCAGGACATACAAAGACATCACACAAGCCGTGGAACTGAAAGGGATTGGAATTCGATTAATTCATTGTATCATGTCCGGATTGTATATTGGATATACATATATTTAAACAAGGAAATGGGTGGGAAAACGAAGCGATAGCAATTTGAAGCATTTTGGAGCCCAAATGCATATTTTTGGTCAACGATGGTTGACCTGATTGGTTTTAACACTGTATACACATTTTTGATGTGCGATTTTCATAATTTCAAGGCCTGATGGCTGTGTTTGTGCATTTGGAACCTATTTTAATATAAATATTCATTTTTCCTGTTGACTTACCAAATGATGATGCTTATTCCTGCTTGTTTATTGCAGATTGTTGGAGTAGCTGGGAAGAAGCAGAGTTGCCAACATAGTAACAACGTGCAGGTAAATGCAAAGGCGGGGTTTTAAATGATGATGACATCCCAGGCGGCAGGCCGGATCCCAAGAAGCCAAACACACTAGAAGGAGATGAAGCTTTCAATGCGGGGGATTTTGTAGATGGAAACATTATTGAAGGAGCAGTGCCCTGTCTGGGTATGCTGCTTGAATTCTTGGCGTGATTCATTTCTCACCATTGGATGCTGCATTTCAAGATGCTAACCATTGATCTCCTAGGGTTTTTGGGCACCAGATTGTGGAAAAACCAAAGATATATATATTGGGCCCATTTTTATTCTAAGGAGGAAGAAGAGGAGGTCAATCATACAAAAAATTAGACCTGTAATAGTTTTAGGAGAGATCAGATTACTGAGACTAGTGAGGACTGGATTGTTGAAATAATCAAGGTCCCTTCCTTTGATCATTGTAAATGTACCTGTTTTATGAACATACTGTATGGAGATGAAGTTTCAAACTATACCCTGATTGTAAACCTTAAGTAGTCCTCAAGTTGATTTCTAGATATGTACTGGTGAATACTATGTTCTATAGAAGTACCTTCATTTCATTGCATGTTGTTGTCAACTTTTCCCTTGAAGATTTGCACTGAATCATGCGGATTTGTGGACTGTCCTGGTGAAGTATGATTTTAGTTTTCTTCTCTCCATTGATGTATGGGAACATGTATGTGGATCAATGATCTCAGTCAAGTAATTTTAGGAATCTCACTCTCTAACCCTTTTTCTCATTTTAATTTCATTGAAATCACTTTCATAACTGCACATCATGATAAATCAGAAGCAGAATAGAAAAATATGCTGACATCCTAAAGACAACTGAATATCATTAGCATATTTTGAGCTAAGTGCATGCACTGTTGAAAATATCATGCAGAGAATCACAAATAAGGGAAGAACTCATGCAAATATCAACATAGACACATCATTTGGAGACATATGCTGTGTAGAGTAACCCCCATGTATAGCATTGTTGCAGGAACAAAATCTACTAATCTACGTAAGGCCCCAAAATAGAAAATAGTAATACACATCAACCACAGAGTAACATCAGTAGATTATGAACTAATCGACGGGGACTTGGGATCATGAATTCTTGGAATTCATCATATCTTTCAAGATAAACAAGGGTTGTTGTGTGACTTTTGTTTTGTGTGCTTGGTTGTGACTGACATCACAAACCAATCAACAGGAAACTGGCACTAGAAGGAGGGCCGTTGATAAAGGAAACCATAGATTCCTGCATACATTGCTTAAGCATCCTGGCGGTTTGAATTCTAGCCATAAACTTGCCATTTTGCCTTAAAAACTTGAGAAATCCTGGCTTTCAGGCCAAATACCAGGTCCAAATCTAGTGGACTCTTCGAAGAACTGCCTATCAGGGGATTTAGACCTAGGACTGTGGACATTCATCACACTCCTGATTCTAGTGCGACAGAAGCCTCACTAGAGCATGCTCCTGTAACCCCTATTGGCTTTCAAATACCCACAAGACCACCTATCACACCTTAGGCCCAGCCTCAGCCTGTCGTACCCCAGATCCAACCTCCACCAGTTGCGATGTCATTTTTCACAGCAGAGTCACCATTGGCCTTCAATGCATATCATGCTTTGCCTAAAAATCCAGATAAAATTTGTCTTAGGTACCATCCGTATCAAGATGCTGATGATCATGTCAGGACCTTCAAGGAAGCTTGTTATAGGGCTAGAATTGAGTATGAGGATGTGGTATGCAGATTGTTTCCATTCTCCTTAGGGGAAGAGGCCTATAACTGGTATACCAGTCTAGGTCAGGGTTCAGTCCGTTCATGGGATGCCTTAGAGAAAGATTTTAAGGATAGGTTCAAGGTACCTATAGATCCTTCAATGAACTATCATCTATTTGCCACCATCAAGAGGTGCGAAGGAGAACCCATTGCAAACTTCAATGCTAGATTCCAGAAGATGCTGTCTAAACTGGTTGCTCCCTACGTTGTAGCAGATGAGGCTGCTAGGAGTATTTATTATTCATCTTTAGATTCCCTGACCTCCATGTTTATTAGGACACACCCTGGTGTAACAGCCTTAGCACAGGCTTTTGAGGAAGCTATCAAAGTTAGTCAGCAAATGGCTCCTGCTCCCACACCAAATATTGCTTTCCCTACACTTCCTGGTTATCCTACATATCTTGTCCACCAACAGACCAATGGAGCCATGATGCCTTCAACTATGATGCCAACCCCTTTGTAAATACCACCACTCAGTGTCATGCCTTCACCAAGTGGGAGTAACCAGATGTTACCATATCAAACACGAGTGCCTCAGGGTGTAGAACAATCCAACAATAACAATGGGTCTTCCTTTTTCAAGCCCCAGACATAGAATGTGATGGCCAAGGTTCAGGAAGAGAAGGAAGAAATCAAAGAAATATCAACTCAGTTAAGAAAACTTACTACTGAAGTCACTCATCTAAGAAATTAGAATTTCTACTCTCAACCTAATCAAAACGGAGGTTATGCCAATGACAAACCTAATTATCTTGACAGGGAGTACAATAACAATTACAATAACAACAATGGCAACAATAATCCTCCTAGACAGCCTAGAGTGTGGAACACCAGGCCTAACAATGGTTCCTTGCCATCACCCCTAGACAATCAATCTCCTGGTGAACCTAGGCAGACCACCAGAGTAAACCTTGCAGAGGCAGCACTTACGAACTGGTGCAGAATACATAACACCAACGCTCATGCAGAGTTGGACTGTCCTCAATTCAGGATTGCTGCTAGCATATTCCAAGTTGAAGTGGCTAGTACCTCAGGTAACCCACCTTATGCAGAGGGAAATGAAATTGTCCCCTGTGAGTATGATTCTTCCCTAGTACTAGAAAGCTTCATGCATTGTCCTTATCAGCAGACAATATCATCACATCAGGATTACACTTCAACATGTGAGGAATCAGCCATGGCTTTTGAGTCTAACTATGTTTTCCCCTTTGAGGATGAGAATGAGCCATCAATTGAGCATGAGGAAGCCAATGCTTATCAACAACAACCTTAAGGTAGGCATAACTACAACTTAAGGAATAACTCAAACAGATCTACTGATCCTTTGACTACCTCATTGCCTCCAAACAATTTCAATACTCCACCTGATCCCAAGGCAAGTAATAACCCTGGACTCCCCAAGGTTGATGCTCAATATCTGACATCGCATAACACAACACCAAAAGATGCAAATCCACTTCCTGAATCTGACAAATTGGTTACATATCTAGTAGATGAAATGAAAAAAGTAAAGATCAGCCTGCCAATGTCAGAGTTGCTTAAAACCCCTGCTATCAAGAATGCTTTGATGAAATCATTGGATGGTTCTGCTCAAAAGGAAGATAGCCATACCTTGGGCCAATTTAGAAATAAAGATCATGCTGCCAAGGATGTTAACGTCAAACCTAAAACCTCAGCTACTGTTCAAGCTACAGATACCTCCCACATGACCCTATACAAAGACAAGAGTGAGTCACCTCCCTTCCTCCTTACCACAAGGATGTTTGGTAAAAATTTGCACAACTGCTTAGTAGACTCAGGAGCATCTACCAATGTAATGCCCCTGTCCATATGCAATGCTTTAGGGTTACATCCTGCTAAATCATTGAAGAAGGTAACACAATTGGACAAAATAGAAGTAAGTGTGGTAGGAGAACTAATCCACATTCACATGTAGCTAGCATCGGATCCCAGAATCCAACACTATATTGATATTCAGGTAGTAGATATACCTGATACATATGGAATGTTACTCAGCAGAGACTGGTCAAAAACCCTCAATGGATACATGTCGACTGATTTCAGCCATATGTGGCTACCTTGGAAGGGTATACCAAATCGGATAAAGATTGAAGCTGAACCTCGCATGAGACACATGATCACCGAATATAACAGAACCAGTGAAATCATGTATGTGGATGTGGAGCCTGGAGTTTACTCCATCAGACCTCAAACCACCAGCATAGAAGAAATCCTAATGCTTGACATACATGATCATAATGGTGACCTTTGGAGTGATGAAATAAATTTAGAGCCTGATTGTAATCTTGGAAATAAAATAGAACTGGATCATTTCAAGAAATTTGAGATGCATTTGTTTAGACAGGTGAAACGATGTCAATTATTAAGTGTGCCTGTTCACAATATTCTGATTGATGGATGGTGTAGGTTGCATGATGAGGCTCATTTTGAAAAAACTTGTGATGCCTGTTTAGACATGCTGGAGTTGGAACAAGCATATGGCGAAGCATCTTCACCCGCGGTGAGTTCCACAGATAATGATAGTGATACTAATTTATGTTTGTTTCCTACAGGAACAGGAGGATGCACACAGAAGGATGAAGGTTCTGTCCAGATGATAGAAGAGATACTGGTATGCAATGGGGGTAATGATAAGAACAAGAAGAAAATCACCCCTGGGAGTGATTGTTTAGTGGAATCAGATTACGAGTTATCTGACGAGGATGGTGGTAGCAATCTGTCCAAGTTCGAGGAGTTTATGTCAAAAGAAATCCTAAAGATGACGCAACAGCATAGGCCTCCCCAAGATGCCTTGATTGAGAAGTGGTGCAGGTTGCATGAGGCACCTCACTCAGAGACATCTTGCTCATTGTGCCTGCATATCTTGAGAAGGCATACGCTGCCTAGTCCAGAGAATGTTCCTCTTGGTGATAAGAGAAAAGAAGAAGTATTAGCTCCCCATAAAGCCGATGAGGTGGTGTCTGAGAAAATTGGGACACCAAAGCTAAAATGGATATCCAGTGGTGTGGCTGCCAAAGCCAAAAGAAAGAAGGAAGCACCAGACAAGCTTTTAGCTGAGGATGAGCCATGGATCCTCAGATTTGATGGATCCAAGTCAAAACAAGGAGCTGGAGTAGGAATAGACCTCATTGACCCATCTAGAAAATCCTATTTGGCAGCATATAGATTACAGTTCCCATGTACAAATAATGTGACAGAATATGAAGCTCTAATTCATCAGATACTGTTCTCTCTTAGGAAGAAGGTGAAAATTCTGCATGTCTATGGGGACTCAGAATTAGTTGTCAGACAGGTAAGAGGTATATACTCTTGCAATTACAGAAGGCTGTCCAATTACAGACACAGGGTGTGGGACTTAATAGAAGAGTTTGATGCATTCAATATCACCCATGTACCCAGAGAGCAAAACCACAGAGCAGATGCTTTGGCCCAGGCTACCAGTACTCTAGAGCCACTGTCCATATCAGGTTTAAAAAGATTCTTAGTTGAATTAGTATCACTGCCTTCAGTACCTGATAATGTAACTAATCTCCAGGCATTTGAAGATGATCAGCATTTATTGGATTTTATTTCCAATAGAGATGTTTTTGAGGCACAGATCATTGATGAAAAGAATCTAGAAGATCATATCTGGGAGGAAGAAGAAATCTTGGAGCTGCCAAGTAACAAAATCCCTAGGGGAATGATAGAGCTGGAGAGAGCATTTGATTTGGACAGCATGCTGAAACAAAGGGATCTTCAAAAGGCTGATGAGGGACAGTATTCGCAGGTCGACCTTGGGCAAGGTGATAGAAGAAGAAATGTTCTAATTGGGAAGGTTTGTACAGAAGAAGAGTTGAAAGGGATAACTCAGGCCCTCAAAGATTACATACATGTCATTGCTTGGACATATGACGAATTGAAAACTTTTGATACATCAGTCATCACTCATACGATACCTATGAAGTCAGACGCCAAGCCTTTTTGACAAAAGCAAAGACCCATCAATGCTTTATTGGAGCCAATCATTTTCAAAGAAGTTAAAAGATTGCTCAATGCCAGGATCATATTTCCTGTGAGACACTCCACATGGGTGGCAAACCTGGTCCCAGTGAGAAAGAAGAATGGTGACATCAGACTGTGCGTGGACTTTAGGAACTTGAATCGAGCTTCTGAAAAGGATAATTATCCTTTGACTTCGCTAGATGAAGTCTTGGAGATTGTGAATGGCACCAAGATGATGTCCTTCTTGGATGGTTTCTCTAGATACAACTAGGTGATGGTGGACAGAATTGATAGATTGAAAACCGCATTTACCACGAAATGGGGGATCTTTGCCTATAGGCACATGCCGTTTGGATTGATAAACACTGGAGCCACATTTCAGCGAGCAATGGACATAGCCTTCAGAGGCTTGATTGGTAAGTGCATAGTAATATACATGGATGACTTAACGGTGTTCTCCAAAGATAGAGCGGACCATGTAGAGGACCTGAGAAAGGTGTTGAAGAAGTGCGAGCAGTACGGGATATCTTTGAATCCCAAGAAGTACATATTTGGGATGACCACAGGGAAATTGCTAGGCCACTTGATAACTGAAGACGAGATCATCATTGATCCTGACAAAATAAAATCCATCATGAAGATACAACTGCCTAGAAACAAGATGGAGCTCAAATCTTACTTTGGTAAGATTAATTTCATTAGGAAATTTATCACTGGCTTTGCAGAGATAGTTAGGCCCTTGAATGCCATGCTCAAGAAGGATGCTAAAATTGAATGGACCTCGGAAGCTAGAGCAGCTTTTGAAGACATTAAAAAGGCCATATCAAATGCTCCAGTCCTGATCAGTCTAGATTACACCAAGGACTTCTACATCTACTCATTTGCTTCAGAACATACCTCTGCAGTAGTACTGACATAGAAAAATGAAGAAAAGGAAGAAAAGCCTATAGCCTTCATGAGCTGCCCTTTCAGAGACGCAGAGATTAGGTATATGGACATTGAAAGATAGGCACTTGCTTTGGTCCAAGCAATCAAGAAGTTTAGGCACTACATCCTGAGAAGTAAGGTGATTGTTGTTGTACCTGATGCAGCAGTGAAAATGTTGCTAATGCAAAGTGAACTAGGTGAGAAAAGGGCTAAATGGATCACTATCCTCCAGGAGTACGATATGGAAATTACCCCTATGAAGCTGGTAAGAGGGCAGGCATTAAGCCAGATGATATCAGAGGTTGATCCCAATATCCTGAGCCAGCAGTACGTCACAAATGTAAAAGATGATGGAGAATGGTACTCAGACATTAGGCACATCCTGATCACTGGGAGATGTCCATCAAGACTGCAGGCCTCACAGAGGAGAGCCCTAAAGATAAGGTCGCTGAAATTTATGTTAAAAGGAGGAGTCCTTTTCAAGAAAAACTATGAGGGGATATACCTAAGATGCTTAGAAAGATCAGAAGCAGATAAGGTGCTAACAGAATTACATGATAAATTTGGGACTGCACATGGGTTGTCCTTAGCCACCACTCATGCTATCCTCAGGGCAGGGTATTATTGGCTCATAATTTTCAAAGATACAGTTGGACACATCAAATGCTATCATATGTGTCAGGTTGTTGCCAATAGAGAGAAATATGCTGCTCAGCCTTTGCAGCCAGTGATGGAGATGCGCCCCTTTGCTCAATGGGGAATGGACTTCATAGGACCCATCAATCCTCCCTCATCCTTAGGCCACAGGTATGTTTTAACTATTATTGATTACTGTACTAGGTGGACTGAGGCTATTAGCAGTAGGACATGCAATGTTGAGGATGTTATTAGGTTTTTGGAAACTAATATAGTGACTAGGTATGGAGTTCCATATGCTTTAGTATGTGGTAATGGGCCTTCTTTTGCTTCAATTAAATTGTCAAGTTGGGCTTTCGATCATGGGGTCATTTTAAAATTCTCCTCAAATTACTACCCCCAAGGGAATGGATTAGCAGAATCCACAAACAAGAACCTATTGAACATCATAAAAATGATGATAGATAAGAACCCAAGGGAATGGAACACTCTATTGAAATATGCCTTGTGGGTAGATAGAACCAGGAATAAAGCTGCATTAGGAAATTCACCTTTTCACTTAGTACATGGGGTGGATCCCATCCTCCCTGTCAACTTAAAGATTCCTACGCTACAGTTTGCACAAGACTACCTAGGCATAGATAATAAATAGGAAGTTAGATTGCTACAACTAATGCACCTAGAGGAAAAAAGAAGTGTAGCAATTAACCAGTTTGCTAAACATCAGGCTGTTGTCAAGCGTTGGTTTGACAAAAAGGCCAGAATCAAGGCTTTCAGGATCTCAGATCTGGTCCTGATGTGGGACAAAGCACATGAAAGGAAGGGTGATCATGGTAAATTTGACAAACTCTGGATAGGCCCCTTTCAAATTTTTGAAATTCTAGGAGACAGCACATAAAGGCTCAAGTCCTTAACAGGTGAGAATGTTCCATTACTAGTTAATGGACAGTTCCTCAAACACTATTTTTAGGCCCGAGGATTGCATCATGACAGTCATGTGTATCATAGTGTACTTTCTTTGTATAGTTGTTTGTATAGTGGCTTTGTTTTGCTTGTTTTGTTTTGGTTGCTTTGTTTCCTCAGCAGGGATCTTTCTTTTGATTTAGAGTATGAAAGAACAGATTAACAACCACTGAAAACAATGAAAAATTCAGATCATTCAGGTTAATTGTTTGAAATCTATGCATAACTTGTTGTGACTGTCATGAATGTAGAGAGTTGTTTAACTTGTGAAATTTTGTATTCAATAAGAATGGGTCGAGTATTCAAGGAATGTTTCTCACAATGACACACCTAAAATCCTTAGGTTTGTTGAACTTACCAGTGTAGATATTAGGTGAAAAATTAGAGGTCACCCTTGCTACCATTACAATACTTAGCTTAATTTCAGCAAGTGACCACTCCTTGCATCATGAAGTTACAAATGCAATATCTTATGAAGTCTCTATCAAAATACAAAAAAAATATATATATAAATAAATAAAATGGATTATACTAAAAATCTAGATTAAGCCATATAAGTAACTCTACTAGGGCTATAGACGCTCCCTGGTAGTGGGGCTCTACTTAGGAGAATTGTAATGATAACCTTGCTGGGGCTATGGACGCTCGCTAGTAGCAAGGCTCTATCCAGTTGGCTATGAGGGAATGTCCTCACCTACGTAGTCTAATATCAGTCACTGGTTTGTTCAACTGATATTCAAGATGAGGCTTATTAACCATGTGCACCCACTTAAATTGAAATAAAAATTCATGCACCTTATTGAATACATTAAGTCACAAGTTGAATGATGATTTGCAAGAGAGATAGTTGGAAGTTATGAATTTATTTCATTCAATTTTCTTTAATGGGTTGAATTTGATTGTTTTGTTTGGTTGCTAGTTGTTGTGATGTTCACAACACGCCCCATTTTACTCCTTAGTAAAATAAGGACCCCTGTTGTGGCTTTTTGCCTTTTTGCTTGTGTGTGTCATTTTGCTTGGTGGTAAAGGGAAAAAAGGGGGTTAAAATTGCAAACCTTGTTAAAAACAAAGAAAAAAAAATGCATTTTTAGTACCTAGGCATGATATGGTTGGATTCCTTGTGAAAAATGAGGTAGGGTTGCTTTTTGAACCATCTTAAAATTCACCATATTTTGCAAGTTATGAGCATTTTGGTAAAATGTACAAGGGAAGGGTTTGCTGTTTGCACATACAAGTCACTTTTGTATATCGGGTTGCATATACAAGGCCGTTTGTATGCGAGTTCGCTTGTATACAAAGACCTTTGTATATCGCTTTCCATATACAAAGTCATTTGTATATGCAAATGTCATTTTATACTTGGTTGCATTTACGGTCGGGTTCATATACAAAGTCATTTGTATGTCTTTTTGCCTTGTATGCATTTGTTAATGTTATATTTGTACATACAAGGTGGACCCGAAATAGTTAAGAGTTGAAATGAATGTTTGTTTGGGTCCATCACATGTATGTTTTTGTTTGTATGTGTCCGACATACATTTGATATATACATTTGCAATGTGCAGGCCGTGGACCTGAAGGCATGATGAAAAGGAGTTAAGTCATTGTACATTCTGTGCTTGTATGTTTTGACATACAAGCGGAACATACAAGGCACTGTTCACATACAAACTGGATTCAAAATAAGGGTCCAAAATAGAAAATTCCTTGTATATCAGAAAATTCATACACATACAAGCGGGGCATGCAAGTCAATATACGATGCCACTATACATAGCGGACCCAAAAAAGTCATTAAACATTGTTAAATCGATGTACATTCGGTGCTTGTATATTTGGACATACAAAGTACAATATACAACGGTAGATATGAGGTGGGTTTTAAATATGGAAAATTCATTGTACATTTCGGACTTGTATATTTTCACATACATTTGCAATGTACAAAGCCCAATATACAACACGGACCCGAAAAGTTTATTAAATGGACTTAAATCATTGTATGTTTCAGAATATACAAAAGCAAGACATACAACATATACATACATTCTGAAATATACAAGGGGCGGATTTGAAATGAATATGAAATAACAAAAAAGCCCTTGTATATTGATACATTGCAAGGAGTATACAAGGCGGATCTTAGCGTAGGATTAAATTTGGTTAAGTGCTTGTATCGCGTTCGAAATGTATATCAAGGGATACAAGCACAATGTACATCAGGATATACATTGGGTGGATTTGAAAAGTTATGCAATTGAATTAAGTGCTTGTATATTTTCGCGTTTGTATGTTACAATATACAAACTGATATGCATCGAAATATACAAGTGGTGGAATAAAAAAGCTATGGACTAACGTTAAATCCATGTATATTTGGGTTTGTATGATCGATGACTGCAGGACATACAAAGACATCATACAAGCCACGGAACTGAAAGGGATTGGAATTTGATTAATTTGTTGTATCACATCCCGATTGTATATCGAATATACATAGATTTAAACAAGGAAATGGGCGGGAAAATGAAGCGATAGCAATTTGAAGCATTTTGGAGCCCGAATGCATATTTTTGGTCAATGATGGTTGACCTGATTGGTTTTAACGTTGTATACGCATTTTTGATGTGTGATTTTCATAATTTCAGGGCCTGATGGCTGTGTTTGTGCATTTGGAACTTGTTTTAATATAAATGTTCATTTTTCCTATTGACTTACCAAACGATGATGCTTATTCCTGCTTGTTTATTGCAGATTGTTGGAGTAGCTGGGAAGAAGCAGAGTTGCTGACACAGTAATGGTGTGTAGGTGAACGCAAAGGCGGGGTTTTAAATGACGATGACATCCCAGGCGGCGGGCCAGATCCTGAGAAGCCAAACACACCAGAAGGAGATGAAGCTTTCAATGCGGGGGAGTTTGTAGATGGAAACATTATTGAAGGAGCGGCGCCCTGTCTGGGTATGCTGCTCGAATTCTTGGCGGGATTCATTTCTCACCGTTGGATGCTGCATTTCAAGATGCTAACCATTGATCTCCTAGGGTTTTTGGGTGCCAGATTGGGGAAAAACCAAAGATATATATATTGGGCCCATTTTTATTCTAAGAAGGAGGAAGAAGAGGAGGTCAATCATACAAAAAATCAGACCTATAATAGTTTTAGGAGAGATCGGATTAATGAGACTAGTGAGGACTAGATTATTGAAATAATCAAGGTCCCTTCCTCAGATCATTGTAAATGTACCTATTTTATGAACATACTGTATGGAGATGAAGTTTCAGACTATACCCTGATTGTAAACCTTAAGTAGTCTTCAAGTTGATTTCTAGATATGTACTGGTGAATGTTGTGTTCTATAGAAGCACTTTCATTTCATTGCATGTTGTTGTCAACTTTTCCCTTGAAGATTTGCACTGAATCATGCAGATTTGTGGACTGTCCTAGTGAAGTATGATTTTAGTTTTCTTCTCTCCATTGCTGTATGGGAACATGTATGTGGATCAATGATCTCAGTCAAGTAATTTTAGGAATCTCACTCTCTAACCCTTTTTCTCATTTTAATTTCATTGAAATCACTTTCATAACTGCACATCATGATAAATCAGAAGCAGAACATAAAAATATGCTGGCATCCTGAAGACAACTGAATATCATTAGCATATTTTGAGCTAAGTGCATGCACTATTGAAAATATCATGTAGAGAATCACAAATAAGGGAAGAACTCATGCAAATATCAACTTAAACACATCAGTTGGAGATATATGTTGTGTAGAGTAACCCCCCTGTATAGCATTGTTGCAGGAACATAATCTACTAATCTATGTAAGGCCCTAAAATGGAAAACAACAATACACATCAACCACAGAGTAACATCAGTAGATTATGAACTAATCAACGGGGACTTGGGATCATGAATTCTTGGAATTCATCATATCTTTCAGGATAAACAAGGGCTGTTGTGTGACTTCTGTTTTGTGTGCTTGGTTGTGACTGACATCACAAACCAATCAACAGGTATCACCAGATCCGTATCAGAGAAGAAGACGAGTGGAAGATGGCTTTCAAAACCAAAGAAGGTTTGTATGAGTGGTTAGTCATGCCATTTGGGCTAACCAATGCACCGAGCACATTCATGCGACTCATGAATGAGGTACTAAAAGAATTTTTGGGAAGTTTTGTTAGTTTTCTATTTAGATGAGATTTTGATTTTCAGTAAGGCATGGGATGAGCATCTAATGCATATCAGAAAAGTTTTAGAGAAGCTGAGGGAGGAGAAGTTGATTAATCTGAAGAAATGTAGTTTTACAAAGAAGGAGTTGGTATACCTGAGATTTGTTGTCTCAGAGGAAGGTCTTAAGATGGGCCTAGAGAAGGTGAGGGCTATCATTGAATGGCCTATGCCGAGGAGTACCATAGAGGTAAGATCTTTTCATGATTTGGAAAGTTTTTATAGAAAGTTTATCAAAAATTTTAGTAGCATTTGTGCACCCCTAACTAAGACAATGAGAGGGGATAGAAAAGAGTTTAAATGGACTAAAGGAGCAGACAAAAGCTTTGATACATTGAATTAGAAAGTCACAGAGAAACTTGTTTTGGCACTTCTAGATTTCAATAAGTTGTTTCAGGTAGATTGTGATGCTAGTGGTAGTGCTATAGGAGCTGTTTTGAGCCAAGAAGGTAAGCCCATTGCCTAATTTAGTGAGAAGCTTAATGATGCCAAGAAAAAGTATTCTATTTATGATTAGGAATTTTATGCAATAGTTCAGGATTTGAAGAAATGAAGACATTATTTGTAGCCAAAAGAGTTTGTTTTATATACTGATCATCAGGGTTTGCAGTATCTTAATAGTCAAGGAAAGTTAAACCAAAGGCTTTTAAAATGGGTTGACTTTTTGTAGAGCTATACTTTTGTTTTGAAGCATAGGAGTGGGAAGTCCAACAGAGTTGCAGATGCCTTGAGCAAAAGGAAAAATTTGTTGATAGATGTGAAGATAGAGGTTGTTGGGTTCGATGAGCTCAAAAGTTTGTATCTTGAAGATCTAGATTTTGTAGAGGCCTGGAAAGCTTGTTTGGAACCTGTTACTTTGGATAGGACAAAATGGTTGGATTTCAGAATCCAAGATGGCATGTTGTTTAGAGGAAGCTAGTTGTGCATTCTGAGGAGTTCCATGAGAGAGAACCTGATTAAGGAGAATCATAGTGGAGGATTAGCTAGACACTTTGGTCGAGATAAGACAATTGCTATTGTTGGTGAAAATTATTATTGGCCACAGTTGCAGCAGGATGTGAGGAAATTTGTGCAGAGTTGCAGAGTATGTCACATGGCAAAAGGAGCAAGTTAGAACACAGGTCTATACCAGCCATTACCTGTACCAAAGAAGCTATGGGATGAAATTAGTATGGATTTTATTCTTGGTTTACCAAGGACATAGAGAGGACATGATTCCATTTTTGTGGTGGTGGATAGATTCTCGAAGATGACACATTCCATTCTTTGCAAGAAGACTAATGATGTTGTCCGTATTGCTGAATAATTTTTCAAGGAGGTGGTAAGATTACATGGTCTACCAAAGAGCATAGTTTCAGATCGAGATACCAAGTTTGTTGGTTATTTCTGGACGACATTATGGAAAAAGTTGAAGACAAATTTGAAGTTCAGTTTTGCACACCATCCACAGACTGATGGACAAATTGAAGTGGTGAATAGGAGTTTGGGTAACCTGCTACGATGCTTAGTAGGAGATAAACCCAAGGGATGGGATTTGATTTTACCATAGGCAAAATTTACTTACAACAATTCTATCAATAGGAGTACTGGTAAATCACCTTTCTAGATTGTATATGGCAATAGTCCAAGAAATTCTTCAGAGTTAAACAGTTTGGACAAAGGAGAAAAGACAAGTGCCAAGGCTGAAGACTTTGTAGAACACATGAAGAATTTGCATGAAGAGGTGAAAAAGCACATTAATAAGATGAATATTTAGTACAAGGCTAAGGCGTGTCAGAAGAGGAGATTTAAGGAATTCCAGGTAGGAGATGAATTCATGGTTCACTTGAGAAAAGAAAGGTTCCCAATTGGAACATACAATAAGTTGAAAATGAAGAAATTTGGACCATGCAAAATTTTAAAGAAACATGATTCAGGAAATGCATATGAGGTAGAGTTGCCGAGTGGGATCAACATTTCCCATGTTTTCAACATTGTTGATTTATCAAAATATCATGAAGGTGGAATAGAAGATGGACCAACAGAAGAACAATGGAGTATTCTGGCATCTACTTCAACAGAGAAGATAGAAGAGATCTTGGATAGCCATGTGGGAAGAAGTACTTGGAATAGGCAATATGAAGAATACCTGGTGAAATAGAAAGGAAGGCCTGTTGAAGATTCTTCTTGGTTGTCTAAGGTAGATGTTGACCATTTGGGTTTTCCTCACACAAACTCCTAAGACGTGACAGGGTCACTTCTCAAATTACCCTAGGTGTTTGATGTAGGAGCATCTAGTGGTGTAAGGGCAATCTTGCATCACCCAAAAAAAATGTGTTTCAAAATTGTTGATGTTCTTTCCATTTCTTTTCAAAATTTGTGGTTCTGGTTCCATAACCGCTTGAATAATGATGTAGAACTTTTAGTTTTTCCAAACTGCTAAAAATAGGAACCTGCTTTTTTTAGAAAGTTTACATTTGGGCATGGAATGAAGTGAAATTTTACAAGAAGGTTCATAACTAAAAAATAAGACCTTTGGCAAAGGAATCATGAAAGATATTAAAGTTTATGTTTCTTGAAAAATGCCTAAAAATTATTCAAACTCAAGTTTGAGGCATTAAATGGCCCTGTACAGGCTTGAAAATGGCTAGAATTGGCGGAACTATTTCTTAATGCGTGGAGCACTCTATGAGCTTTCCAATGCATAAAACGGTTCATCAATCAGACACTTAGATCAAAAGTTATGGCTCCCGGAAGTTGACCTATTTTTGGAGGGAGAAGCAAATTTCAAAATTAGGTTGTTGGCCACCAAAAAGGCTATTAATAACCATTTTTGGGAACCCTGGATAGTAGTAGAGTTAAGGGGGCACGTGTAGAGTCAAGAATAGGTAGGAAAACAGAAACCCTAGTTGATTTGGGGTTACAGAAGGTTGATGATTCTAGAGTCTTGTGATAGGAAGTTGTAATGTGTTGTGGCCTGTGGAGGGTTGATTCCTCTAATTGTATTTGAGCTTCTGTAATGTAATAAGTTTCCCAAATCAATAAATAAAGTTCTATTTTCTATGTGCAATTTCTTTTGTTGTGTGTTTTATGATTTACCCCCTTCATCAGCTACTTTTACACCTAATTCATCCTAATTTAGCTATTTTCTTCTAAATTTCCTCTATAATTAAATAGTTAATTTTAATTAATTATTTAATTATTCACTCTTTCAATGTCCCCTTTACCCAATTAATTTAAATAAATAAATATTTATTTAAATTATAAGCCTTGCCTTAATTAAATAAGTCTCACTTATTTAATTAAATCCTCTCACATTATCCCCCTTCTCAAATAAATTAAATAAATAGACCCAATTTATTTAATTTAAGAACATTCTACAGTTCACCATATTTTTAAATTAAAAATTATCCCTTTTCATTTAGTGAGAGGGAAACCCTAATCAATCTACACCCTTCATTCAAACCTATTCCTCTATAGAATCACCTCTCCAGCCTCATTTTCTCACTTCCCACTAGCACAACTTGAGCTATATCTCTCTGATTTTGCCACTCATTCACTCTTGAGATTCTCATGACATTTGTAGGTCTGCAAGTCTGAGAACAAAGTACAACAAAGTCTTGGATGAACAATGGAGGGAGGACACTTGTAGTCTAGGGTTTCATTTCTTTTGTTTGCATTTGCTTGTTTCTTAGACTATTTGTACTCCATTGAGGAGTTAGGGCATGCATAGGATTGTTTTTAGGTGTTTGAATATTTTACCCTAATGACACATTAAACTCTTTTCACAACCATTTGGTAATGGATGAATAGCAAGGAATCTAAAAAGCTTACTCATAGTTTTAAAATCCTTCACCAGTCACGTATATGAACTAAACTGGTATTTCTTTCTATGTGACCTTCCCATACTTGTAAGGTGGTGGCATCGGGATGGATTTCATTTTGTTGAATTATTTGATAAATCCAATAAGAAGGATGATTTTAAATATGTAACTATTAAAATTATAAATCCTAATTCTTTAAGTACAATAACGATAGGGCTCAAATCACACCTTTAATTAATGCAAAATTTACCTTTTGTGAAGATGGAATCTTTCTTCCTACAACTCACAACTCTCCATATAGCCTATATCTTGTAAGTGTCTCCATGTATCTCTTAGTTATTTAAACTTGCATAGTTTCTCTAAAGAATTTCCTCCCCAAGATTTTCCCAATTTTTCTGGAAAGAAGATAATCCCACATCCCCTTTAAATCCATTTCTTTTCTCTTTTTATATTTTTCTCATGCAGATAATATAAAATTAGTGTTCTATATCATGCAATTTAATTTCAATCACAAATTTTAACATCTAATATTTCATGTTCTAGTTCTCTATAATTTAGAATAGAAATTATATCTTAAAATAATTATTGTCTTAAAAAATTCACACACCATCATGCACAACTAAAATTGAATCTTATTTATAATTTATTTAATTTTCCAATGTTGCATGACAATGATATTGATTTGAAACTCTAATTAATTTATTTTTTAAGTCTTTTGCATGCATAATTTACTCTAGTTATCTCAATTTAGATCCCCTATATTCTTTAAATATCTCATGCATAGCCAAGTGAAATCATACATCAATTTTAACGTTACTTATAATAATGTCCACTTAACACAATCATTCGATCCTATCTATTTCATAATTATTTTTATAGTGGAATAACATTTAAATTAAATAACATATTTCACTTAATTTAAAGGTAAACCTCAAATAAATTATATTATGTTTTTACAATTAAATTTCACCTGTATTTTTATGAAATTGAATTGAGACAATAAAAGTGATTTAGTTAATTATATCTAATCATTCAAATAAATAAATTTATTCATAATAGTCAACTTATTCTTATGGGGATAATTAATTTGAAAATAATGATGGGGAAAAGAGAGTTATGACATCCTTCCCCCCTAAGATCCTCCATCATCCAAATGCATTATGTCCAAAGGTGTGTTAGCAAATTTTTATCTATTCATCAAGAATTTAAGGGCTACCAAAATGTGTTGATTCAAGAAATTCTAACTTTCTAACAAACACTCCACATAAGCAATCCTTACTAAAAGAGAAATAACATATAAAAATCAAAATAACAAACCACTAGGAATGTAATATTCGACAATAAACCATATAACAACAAGGTTATCATAACCATGATTTATAAGAGATAGACAATCACATCTATAAATGTTAGTTCTGAATCATACTCAAGAGCATATCATAGACAAAACCATAAAATTTTTTACTCATTTTGAACTAAATTAACTTTATTAAGAGTAAACAAAAATTGTCCTAGTAGTTTTGGAATTAATAACTCACAATGTTCAAATCTTAGAAGTTGTAAGCATGTCAAGAAGGTACCAATAAAATTTGAAATAATAGTGTATGCATCTCTAATCATAAAATTTATGTCAATAGTAAGGGCAACATAAAGACAATGTGGTAAATCTTTTATAAATTGGAATAATCAAATAACACACATTTAAATATGTAATGATATTACTAAATGAAAGATGAACCTATAAGGATCTCAAATACTCTAAGAAGAACAATAGAAATTGTATTCTCATAAAGTGTCCACAATAAAAAATTACAAAATATTTCATAAAACAAAGTGCTCATAAAAAATCCTTGCAATCTTATAAATATTGTGAGTACATTGAACCATTCTAGTGCCATCAAAGAACATATGTAAGTCCTTGAGATACTTCAAATCTAACCAAGGAAGTGTACTAGAAAATTTCAACAAAACATTATCCAACAAGACAACCATACTTACATAAGGTAGTCCTCAAATCACAATTTAGTGGATTCCCCTCCATACTCTTACAAAATAATGACATGGAGATTCTCCAAACATTTTTCTTCCAGCTTAAGTTCAATTACATGTTCTTAAATTTTATAGATGAGTACCAGCTAGGCAAAGACTCATAAGTCCTTTAATAAATCATTAATTTAATTCACAAAATCCCATGCCAGAGCCTCATCTATGTTCTACTTTTTTCCTTTGAAATATGGAGGGCTTCTCCAAGAGTGTAACATGCATTCTCATATTACTCGAAATTACACACGCAAATTACTTAGGAAAGTAAAAGAAAATGATATACAAGAGATAATTTTTTTTATTATTTACTAAACATCAATAAATAAAAGTACATCTTTTTTGAATATTTTTCAACCTTGAAATTCAATATATCTGTTATGTCATAAAAAGTTTCCCTGTGAGGTTTTACCTCCTAGTTTAGCTTCTAGGTCCCCTTAATTTCATTGCACATGTTTAAAAATTATCCTGGAGAAATCCCCCCTAAAACCCATGTTAAATGGGGCCTAGGGGTTCATTTTAAAGCTTAATCAAGACTCAAAAAGTGCATCCCATGCCCAAGTCTAGGCTGATTTGTCGGGACCTAAATTTTAGGATGTTGGCATAGGACCTTTAAAAAGGTTTTCCTTTGTCGGCCTTTTCAATTTGAATTCTAAAATTTTAGTAGGAATGTATATTTAAATAGGTTTATGACTTCATTTTACTCCTAGATGATTAAGGTGGACTTATGATTATCAAGTAAAGAGCATTCAAGGCATTCATTGTGTTGCAGAGGAGAATTGTGTTGTGTTTGTATGTATTTGTTGCAAATTTGGCTTCATCAACTCATCTCCTCATGATTTGAAGGCTCTTCATCTCTGTGAGGGTTTCACCTCCAAGGTGACACCTATTTGTGCTTCAATCAATTTATCTTATCATTGGATTTGGCCTTTGCCTTGCAAGGGCACACACTCTATCTAACAATGATGTTGGAAGGCTTGAATGCCATTTTGGGGCTTGATCGAGGCAAGATCCTAAACACCAAAACCCCCAAACCCCTCTATTTGTGATTGTAGGTTATAGGTGCGAGATTTGGTGAAGCAAAGTTGTAGACAAGTAAAGTAGAGGATAGAGATTTAGGACCTAGAGAAAAAGTGTAGAGAATCAACCCTACTGAACTAGGGTGCCCACCCTGTAGTCTTCCCGACTAGCATTTCTGGAAACTCTGAAGTAGATTACAGTCTGATACATATTATTTATCTAGATCCAAAGAAAAGTTGCCCTATCAGACTTGGGCACCCACCCTATTGTCCTTGAAGTTTTTGCATCTAAAAATATGAATCCTGGTATGTTTCTAATCTATATCTAGTGACTTCATGTGTGATCCTCTATTGGATCTAGGGCATACAACTGAGAGGGGGGGGTGAATCAGTTGTATAAAACTTCTTCTTCTTTCAAACACTTGATTCTTTGTTGTTAGTTAGCAGCATATCAAATAATCATCCATGAAAGCATAATACATAAACACAAGAGCAGATAAGCATCAACACATTGAACACCAAGATTTTGACGTGGAAAACCCGGTTAAGGGAAAAACCACGGGGTGATTAACCCAAGAATTATTCTCTGTTAGAAGAATAAAGAAAAATGAATGGCACATGCCAATAAGGGCTCACTGCCCGAGCACACTGCTCACAAAGAGGCCCACTGCCTACAAGGAGACACACTGTCTACAAAGTGATAAAAATCACAGTCTTGAACTGGAGAATGACATCTCTACCATGTCCGGATCAGTTCCAATTAAGCCCAAAAATCTCTGCTCTGCCTTTCGCACGTTTCTTCGCTATGCCACACTCATCCACACACCACACTTTGAAATGAACTCACAAACCGTTATTTATACAAGACATCGACTTAGGAACAAACATCTAAGTCGGCAAACAACCATAAGAGTATCCGCAAGATGAATAACACATCCGGTCGGCCACCACAAGAACATTCACAGGATGAACAACTCATCCGGTCGGCTAAACAGAACAAGAACTTCATCCGGAAGAATAACTTCAATTCCTGGCTCTATCATCAATGCGGACCAACAACACAACCTAAACATGATCCAAGAACCTTCACAAGCCTGTCTGAATGACCGGATACATCCGCACTTCCTCTACTTACTGGAATCTCTTGTCTTCCTCATCCGAAACTTCAAGAACATAGTCTGTCGCCACTGTCATAATGCAAGAGGTACTTCCGGACCTCCAAATCATACACAAATCAGGATGACACATCACAAGGACATCCCAAACACTCTGTCCAATCCGCAGATTAGGATAATACAATTCCGGACCTCACCGGACCTTTTTGTGATCCTCTATCACCTCTGGATACTTGCCGGAACCGGTTCTATACCAACAGCCACAACTCCTTCAGATCTTCATGCGGACCTCTGAAATCTTAACTGAAGCATCTCAAGACTCATATCTACTAACCCTTTAATCCGCATCCTCCAGTTCTCATCCTATACAGTACATTTGCCTTCTTCTCATCACTGTTCTTCACTGTTCCTGACTGAGGCTAATTTTCTCAATATCCTCAGCACACAGCTCATCAAATCCTTCTTGTCAATGCAATATGAGTATGTTGACATCAATGACAACACTGGCTCACCTCATACTTGCAACAATCTCCCCCTTTGTCATTGATGGCAACATATGATGTGAAAAACCATTAAGACAAGAACTTCAACTTTTCATATGTCTTCTCTTCCTTTACTGCTCCCCCTTTGATCATCAACCACTTGTTTTTCACATGTCTTCTCTCCCCCTTTGACATCAATGGCAAAGGGCTCATACTTGCAATTCTCATACATCAGAATCATACCAGCTGCTCCCCCTTAGTTGCAGCTCCCCATCAGTCCGGATCACAAGATATGACTGGGATAGCCACCGGACTGATGCACATCAGTGCATCTTAGTTCATCACCGGAGGGGCCATGACCCCTAACTTCTCCCAGAGATATTCAAAAGAGTCTTTGGGAAGAGGTTTTGTAAAGATATCTGCAATCTGATCCTTGGAGGGAACATACTCCAATCTGACTTCTTCCTTGTTTACTTGTTCTCTCAAAAAGTGAAATTTAATAGATATGTGCTTAGTCTTAGAATGCAATACCAGATTCTTGGAGATATTAATTGCACTTGAATTATCACAGAAAATTGTGATAGGCTCCTCATATTCAACTTTGATGTCTCTTAGCATCTGCTTCATCCATAAGATTTGAGTGCAACTACCTGCTGCTGCAATGTATTCTGCTTCAGTTGTAGACAGAGATATTGCATCTTGTTTCTTGCTTAGCCAAGAAACCAATCTCTTCCCCAAAAAGAATGCTCCACCACTAGTGCTCTTCCGGTCATCCACATCTCCTGCCCAATCTGCATCTGTGTAAGCATGAAGAGAGAAGTCCGGATCTCTAGGGTACCATAGACCATACTCAACTGTTCCTTTCAAGTACCTAAAAATTCTTTTGATTTCCATAACATGAGATTCTCTAGGATCAGCCTGGAATCTTGCCACAAGACTAACAGCCTGCATTATATCTGGTCTAGTTTGAGTGAGATACAACAATCCACCAATCATTGATCTATACTTTGTCTGATCTGCCTTTGGAGAATCATCATCTTTGCTTAACTTACATCTGGTTGCCATAGGAGTGTTCATAGGCTTTGAGTCTTCCATACCAAATTTCTTTAACAATTCTTTCACATATTTGGTCTGAGAAATGAAGATCCCTTCTTTTGTTTGAGTAATTTGCAGACCCAAGAAGAAATTCATTTCACCAAGCATAGACATTTCAAACTCACTTTTCATCTGATTTGCAAAAGTTTTGCACATACTATCTCTTCCTCCAAAAATGATATCATCCACAAACACTTCAACAATTAAAATATTTTCATGATCAATTTTGAAATATAAGTTACTGTCAGCAGTACCTTTGTTGAATCCAATCTGCACAAGATGCTTATCCAACCTTTCATACCATGCTCTTGGGGCTTGCTTCAATCCATACAAAGCTTTCTTCAACTTGTAGACCATATCATCATTATCAGACAATTGAAAACCATCTGGTTGTTCAATGTAGACTTCTTCTTCCAGATCACCATTTAGGAAGGCAGACTTGACATCCATCTGATATACCTTGAAGTCTTTGAAGGCAGCAAATGCAAGAAGTAATCTGACTGCTTCAATTCTTGCCACCGGAGCAAAAGTCTCTTCAAAGTCAATTCCTTCTATTTGAGAGTAGCCTTTACAGACCAATCTAGCTTTGTTTCTGATTACTTCACCAGCTTCATTTAGTTTGTTCCGGAAGACCCACTTGGTTCCAATTACATTCCTGTCTCTAGGTCTGGGAACAAGATCCCAAGTATGATTTTTCTCAATTTGCATCAATTCATCTTCCATTGCTTTGGTCCAGTTTTCATCATTGTAGGCTTCATTTATTGTTTTAGGTTCAATCTTTGAAATCAGACAACATTCATTCTGATTTTGAGCAACATTCCTTCTAGTTTGTACACCTTTGCTTCTGTCACCTATGATTTGATCTTCAGAGTGGTTCAGTTTTACATACCTTGGAATTTTGGGAGTATCCTGCACTGCTGCTTCTTGATCAGGCTCATTCAGACCTATCTCTTCTTCCTGATTTACCAGATCAGGCTGACTCTGTCTCACCGGAGAGGATTGAGGTCCTTGAACACTGTCTTGGTCATCTTCATCAAACTCATAAAATCTTGAAGGCTTCTCAATTCCTTCATCAACCTTTACATTGGTGCTTTCTATCATCTTCCTCAATCTCTTATTGTAACACCGGTATGCTTTGCTTTGAGTGGAGTAACCCAAGAAAATTCCTTCATCACTTCTAGCATCAAACTTTCCTAGATCTTCATCTCTTTTAATATAACACTTGCTACCAAATACTCTGAAATATTTCACAGTAGGAGTGATGCCAAACCAGAGTTCATAGGGGGTCTTACCGGTGTTGTTTCTGATTTGAACTCGATTGAGAGTGTAGACTGCGGTGCTGATAGCTTCTTTCCAAAACATTTGAGGAACATTTGCTTCCAACATCATTGTCCTAGCAGCTTCCTGGATGGTCCGGTTCTTTCTCTCAACTACTCCATTCTGCTGTGGAGTCTTAGGAGCAGACAACTGTCTCCTTATACCCTGTTTCTCACAAAAGTCAATGAATTCACCAGATGTAAATTCACCACCTCTATCAGACCTTAGACACTTTAGTTTCAATCCGGTTTGATTCTCCACCATAGCTTTGAAGATTTTGAACTTCTCAAAAGCTTCTGATTTTTCTTTTAGAAAGGTAACCCACATCATCCGGGAATGATCATCAATTAACAACATGAAATATCTATCACCCTGCAGACTCTTGATTCTTGTCGGACCACATAGATCAGTATGTACTAATTCCAACAATCTGGTAGAAGACTGATCTTTGCTTTTGAAAGAGACTCTGCTTTGTTTACCTAACTGACATTCTTTACACACACTATTTGTAGGTTTCATCAATTTTGGAAGATCTCTCACAGCCTGAGTATTGCTTATCTTGATGATGTTATCAAAATTTACATGACACATTCTTCTATGCCATAACCAACTCGGATCAATTTGAACAAACAAACAACTTTTATTTGAACCAACCAGATGAAAGATATTACCTTTTGTCTAAGTACCGGATGCAATTTCAGTTCTGGAGCTTGTAAAGATTCTGCATTTTCCATTCTTGAACCGGAGATCATAGCCTTTGTCCACTAACTGACCAACACTGAGAAGATTGTGCTTCAATCCTTCAACATATAGTACATTACCTGTTTTGCTCTTACCATCAAAGGAAATAGTTCCCCTACCTCTGATTCTGCCAGCAGAATTGTCACCAAACTTTACCATTCCTCCTTCATATCTTTCCAAATCTAAGAACTTATTCTTGTCACCAGTCATATGGTGAGAACATCCACTGTCAATAACCCAATCATCCTTTTCTTCCACTTGAGCAGCCAAGGCTTTTTCAACAACTTTGTGATTGACAGATTCAGAGAGTATTGAATCTTCTTCCTTGATGGCTATAAACACCCACTCATTTCCGGATTTGCTTCCTAGTTCTGATTCATCATCTGTTACTCCTTCATTGTCATCTTCTTCATGAACATAATAGCAATTCTTTTGAAACCTTTGTCTGTGAGTATTAGATCTTGCAGATCTCTCCGGACATCTTGAGGCAAAATGACCAATCTTATTGCAGTTGAAACACTTAAAGGGTAGTTTTCCTTCATACTTACCGGATCCTCTTGGCAGTCTCTTTGCAATGAGGGCTTCAAGTTGAGCTGTTTCTGCTTCTTCTTCTTCCATGTCTCTTCTTGCTTGATCATACCATGACATTTTCCTTGATGAGTTTTCACCCGGATCAAATCTCTGTTTGCCTTTCACATAGGCACTGGCTTTGAAAGCAGATTCAGTCTTGGGAGGATCATCTCCAAACTCAGTCATTTCAAATGCAGCTAGTTTGCCAGCCAGTTGTTCTCTTGTGACAGTTGTGTGGGCTCTGAATTCATCAATGGCAGCAACTTTGATTTTGTAGGCAGCAGGAAGGGATCTTAGGATTTTGCAGACAATCTCATTTTCATCTAAAGTTCCACCAGCATTTCTGATTCCACATACCAGCTCATTTACTCTTGGCATAAAGGTAGTGATGTTTTCATCATCTCTCATTTTCAATCTTTCAAATTTCCCTTTCAGGCTTTGCAACCTTGCACTTTTGACAAACTCATCTCCTTCATACAGAAGTTCCAGTTTAGTCAGGATCTCATATGCAGTTGGTAGGTCAATAACATTCGAGAGATCTGAGTCATTCAATGCGCTTAGAAGAGCTTCCTTGGTCCGCAGATTGTTTTCAGCTTCTGTGATTTCATTCAGAGTTGTCGGACCACCTTGTGGAGGTACATATGGTTTTGAAACCATAGCCAAGTATGCTTTTCCCATACATTCCAAGTGACACTTCATGCGACCTTTCCAGAGAGTGAAGTTCGTTCCATCGAACTTCGGACTATCCTTCTTGTATGACGACATCCTGGATCTCCTCAAGCGGTTAAGCTCCTATCAGAGGAACTTGGCTCTGATACCAATTGTTGGATCTAGGGCATACAACTGAGAGGGGGGGGGTGAATCAGTTGTATAAAACTTCTTCTTCTTTCAAACACTTGATTCTTTGTTGTTAGTTAGCAGCATATCAAATAATCATCCATGAAAACATAATACATAAACACAAGAGCAGATAAGCATCAACACATTGAACACCAAGATTTTGACGTGGAAAACCCGGTTAAGGGAAAAACCACGGGGTGATTAACCCAAGAATTATTCTCTGTTAGAAGAATAAAGAAAAATGAATGGCACATGCCAATAAGGGCTCACTGCCCGAGCACACTGCTCACAAAGAGGCCCACTGCCTACAAGGAGACACACTGTCTACAAAGTGATAAAAATCACAGTCTTGAACTGGAGAATGACATCTCTACCATGTCCGGATCAGTTCCAATTAAGCCCAAAAATCTCTGCTCTGCCTTTCGCACGTTTCTTCGCTATGCCACACTCATCCACACACCACACTTTGAAATGAACTCACAAACCGTTATTTATACAAGACATCAACTTAGGAACAAACATCTAAGTCGGCAAACAACCATAAGAGTATCCGCAAGATGAATAACACATCCGGTCGGCCACCACAAGAACATTCGCAGGATGAACAACTCATCCGGTCGGCTAAACAGAACAAGAACTTCATCCGGAAGAATAACTTCAATTCCTGGCTCTATCATCAATGCGGACCAACAACACAACCTAAACATGATCCAAGAACCTTCACAAGCCTGTCTAAATGACCGGATACATCCGCACTTCCTCTACTTACTGGAATCTCTTGTATTCCTCATCCGGAACTTCAAGAACACAGTCTGTCGCCACTGTCATAATGCAAGAGGTACTTCCGGACCTCCAAATCATACACAAATCAGGATGACACATCACAAGGACATCCCAAACACTCCGTCCAATCCGCAGATTAGGATAATACAATTCCGGACCTCACCGGACCTTTTTGTGATCCTCTGTCACCTCTGGATACTTGCCGGAACCGGTTCTATACCGACAGCCACAACTCCTTTAGATCTTCATGCGGACCTCTGAAATCTTAACTGAAGCATCTCAAGACTCATATCTACTAACCCTTTAATCCGCATCCTCCGGTTCTCATCCTATACAGTACATTTGCCTTCTTCTCATCACTATTCTTCACTGTTCCTGACTGAGGCTAATTTTCTCAATATCCTCAGCACATAGCTCATCAAATCCTTCTTGTCAATGCAATATGAGTATGTTGACATCAATGACAACACTGGCTCAGCTCATACTTGCAACAATCCTCTATTGTATTTCATTCATCTGTATATGATTTCATATAATTAGGGTTTAAGGCTTAATTAAACTAGTGTTTGACAAATTGACCAATCTATTCTATCTTTCCTTATCATTCCATAGTGACATCAAACCTATAGCTGAGTCCTCTTGCATTAGTAGTGGCTTAGCTCAGTTTATGTCCTTAAATGTTAATGTGAAGGAAGGGTTTGATTGAATCTATCTTAATTACATTTCATCTTATCCCCTTTTCATATATAACATTTTGGTGAACCTATTTTTTTTACTGAACTTGCATCTTACTAAGTGTTGTAATTAGTTTTGAATTCATTCATATCATATATATCATCATACATTCAAAAATCTTGCATACATTTGAAAAAATAAAAAAATAAGCACTCTAGGCTTGAATAAGGCATAGTTTGCACTATTTTCTTGCATATCATTGAAAACATTTAATTTTCTGATATTTTCATCAGGTGTGAGATAAATTAGAGCATTTCATCATTTCTTGATCATTTACCTTGCATTTGCATATCTCATTTGCTAGGGTTTTACTTGAAATTTGATTTTTTTTTCCATATAACCTAGTAATTCTAAAAGCTAGGGTTTGTAGTTAAAATCTTAGTTAATATTTTACTACTTATTTAGAAACTCTTTAAAATCTAATTTTGGACTATAGTGTTTCTGCATGATGTGTTCTTGCATTTACATTTGCATCCTTAGCACATTCACATTGAAAAAAGTGAAAAAATTGAGCATTTTAGGTTCATAAACAAGCATAGATTTGTGTTATTTCATTGCATTTGTCATAAATACCTTTCATTTCAGATCTTGCATTTATCTTCAAGCATATTCTCATTTATCATTTGAAAATTTTGCATCATTCAATGCTTTAGATTGAAAATTTACATATTTTTTACACATTGTGTATTTCAACAAGCATAATCACATCACTCCTTGTTGTTTTATTACTTGGTGCATTGAGTGTTATAAAAATTTGCATGAGTTGTCTGACTCCACATCCTAATAAGAACATCTTTGTAAGGAGAAGTCTTAGATTAATGGGTTCTAGTGATTTGACTAGTACAGAGATGCAAACAACAAAAAACCCATTATACAATCATTTTATAAAGGGTACCTCAACATCCTTGCAAGATACTACAAATATACCTATAATGAAAGAACAAACATTTCATGATACTGAGGGAAATTTAGTAAATATCCTAAGAAAAAGGGATAAGAAAGGCAAAAGTTCAAAGAAATGGGAACCTACCTACTACATTTGCAAAGGGAAACATTTTGCAAATAAGTGCTTGGACAGACATAAGAAAAAGAGTAAAGGTAAAGTCCGAGCTGCAAGAGAAGTAGGAGTTATAGATGATGAATATGAATTCATCGATGGCTACCCATCAAACTTAGAGGATATCATCCTATCCAGTACTGATACCGAAATAGAATCAGAGTCTGAAGAATACACATCAGCTCCAGAACAAGCTCAAGTAAATATGATGACCAAACAAATTCAATCATCTGATGATGATTCAGAAGTCTCCTTCTTCTATAGAATGCTGTGAAGGGACACCCATGCTGAGTTGGACAAGACAATTGAAGAAATTGTCCAAACTGAATCCAGACTCCATGATATGGACATGGGTCAAGAAACATGGAAAAAGTTGACTAATAAGTTGGAACAACTTAAGGCAAAAAAGTACTTCCTGCTTCAAAAGGAAGAAAGACCTCCTAAGCTCCCAGTTCAGAGAACACCCATTCTCCAATATGGTTTGTCTTCATCAACAAAGGAGATTCCAGAAAAAACATGGGTATAAGCCATTGCAAAAAAGAGAACCATGGCCACTTGGACCTCCTACTCAATGGTCCATCAGTGAAGCTCTTGCACCTGGCAGTATGGCTAGAAGACTATGGAGGAGACATTGAAAATCCTTTTTAGAAAAGGTTATAGCACAAGCTCAGGGAGAAATCTCTGAAATAGATGATGAAGAGAATTTCTATTTTACAAAAGAAATGGAAATGTCTCCCAACCTTGATAAGTTTATCAACCAGTTCAATTCAACTAGACCTATACAATTACCATTATAGACTTCTTTAAGAGAAGAACAATTGTACTGTGAAGAAAACCCTTACAGCCCATTCATTCACCAGGTTGTCGAGGAAGAACTAGTTGTAACCTTTGAAGAAGGTGCCAATAGCTGCCAGCTTGCAATGAGAGCTTACCAGTGCACCAAAAAGACCACCTCATGTCTTGGCATAATCCTCACAATACATTTTCCAGGTATCATGGCTTATCCATTAGCCTTTCTTATTGATACAGGAGCAGATTTGAATATTGCCAGATATAATGCCTTTCCCAGAGATGCATGAATTGAAGGAACCACAAGTATCACTTTTGGCAATTTTGAAAAGGGAAATAGTTCTACAAATTGTGAGGCTCCTATTCAGATTGGATTTGATGGTTTCATGGATACCCTGACATTCATCCAATATGAGGTAGATGGGTATGATGGTGTAATTGGAAGAAAAGCTATTCAACAATGGGAACCATTCACCATTGATTCTAACTTCATTATAATTCAGAATAGATTTTACCTTCCAAGGCTTCATCAAGATCTAGCTTATACATCCAAGCTAGAAGAGAAAAAAAAAACTAGTTAATGTAGTTTGGTTAGCCAAACAAATAGATGTAGGTCAAGAGTCTCTAACTGAGATAAAGAATGCCTTTACTGCCACAGTGCTTACAAAAGACTTACATAAGCAACAAAGGAATTTGACATGTGATCTCCCTCTCAAAAGAGATCCTCAAGGCAATGAACTCACTCCCAAAGAAAAAACAAATTATTTTCTAATGAGTTCAATTGAAGCATTAACTTGTAGAACAAAAGTCACAGAGCTAGAAAAGCTTAGCATAATCCAGACTTCTGAATCTCCATTCTCATGTCATGCTATGTATGTTCCTAAGATGGATGAGAATGGTAAAGAATTACCAGAAAAATGGCTAGTAGTTAACTATAAGCCGCTAAATGACTGTCTTGTTGATAATAGGCACCCTCTGCCAAGTAAAGATCATATCTGGCAGACTATTCAAGGTAGTCATGTTTATTCAAAATTTGATCTAACAAAAGGGTTTTGGCAGATTGGACTCAAAAGTGCTGACTTCTACAAAACCGCTTTCTCAGTTCCACAAGGCCTTTATGAATGGAAGGTGCTTCCATTTGGAATAAAAACTGCACCCTCCATTTTTCAGCAAAGAATGGATGTTATTTTTCAAACTTATGCCAAATTTATCCAACCCTATATTCATGATATTCTTGTCTTTAGCTAGGATATGCCCCAACACCTTGTTCACCTTTGCCAATTCCTTACTATTTGTCAACACCATGGGCTTGATGTCAATCCCTCAACGTCTTCCTTTGCCCAAAACCAAATAGTTTTCATTGGCATCAAGCTTCTTCTCGGGGGGAGAATGGAGGCACAACCTCATATCCTGAACAAAATTTCCAATCTTGCTGTTACCAATGTCAAAGAATTACAACACTTTTTGGGTCTTATTAATTATATTGTAGGATTCTATTATAAGCTTACTAAAGATAGAATTGAGCTCAACAAGCTACTGGGCAAGACGCCGCCACCTTGGATGGTTAAGCATGATGCTCTAGTCTTAAGGATCAAATAAAAATGTTCTCAGCTTTCACCATTAAAATTACCAGGTAAAGGTTTTATGATTGTAGAGACCGATGCAAGTGAAAATGCCTGGGCTGGTGTCCTTAGAGAATGTAAGTCTACATCTCACGATCCCAAAGATAAAGGTGAGATTGTTAGATATGTCTCTGGTAGTTTCAAGAATAGTGAAAAGGACTACCATAGTACACATAAAGAAATCCTTGTTGTTGTCAATACATTTTAGGCATTTCAAATGTTTATTGCTGATAAACGATTTCTTCTGAAAAGTGATCTTCAAAATCTGTGGGGATTCTTCAGAAAAGAATCAAAAAATAAAGTTGTTAGAGGAAGACTCCTTAGATGGGCACAGCTTCTAAGCACCTATGAATTTGATTTTGTTCATCTTCCCAGAGTTGATAATATTTTTGCAGATTTCTTGTCTAGAGAAGGACATGCTTCCGAATCTATTCTTCCTGAAGCAGACCGGCAACTTCTAGTGTTGTTTGTATAATCCGAATAAGAGAACATAGATGGTATGAAGAAAGTTGCTGAGAATGGAGTACAAATCCCTTCCAAAGAAGAGATCTTCATAATTTCCAAATGGCCAATGATTTTCTCTATGATTGTTTTAAGATGTTAGTGGCTAAATAGTAGCTAACGTATCTAGGCTTATGGACTGACAGGCCATTCTTCTAATTCTCAGCTGAAGTAGAACCCATTGATCCCAATGTTAGTCATATACTTCAGAACTGGTGTGGAGACTTTGTTCTCCCTGTTATGTTTCTCAATCCACGAGTAGAATGACCAGATCAATGGTTGAACATCAAACATGGGAAGAAGTTAATCAGAGATCTATTCTAGGGACCATACCCACCTGCTAATGATATGCAGTTCAATGGGACTTCGTCCTATACTGGATGTATTTTCAAACTCATGATCGACTCTCCTAAAGAAAACCCAATTAGTAGACATCTTTGGCAAGTTTACGGACCTGCTGGATCTTCATCTGTCTTTGCATAGTGGAATGTCTCCAACAGATTAAGATTCTTTCATTCCAAAAACATGCCTATCTGGATACACACCAAAACCTACCGAATGGATAGAACAGATCAAAGAGCCATGTCCCAGGGACTCTATGGCCCATATAAGATGAAAACCATGAGCATCATCTAGAAGGAGAATGAAGCTAATCACACTAACAGAACAAGTAGAGGATGCGAACCACACTCTTCTAGTCAGACCTGCACCAATTGTTGCTATGATCATTTAGATGATCCCTGAGTTCCTGTCTACATCACTGAAATAGATGATTCACAACCAAGCATAGGATCCTAGGATAGTGGATGGGTTTGTCATCCATTGAGGAATCTATCACCTCATTATACTCGATAGACGTGGGCCCTTCCACAGTAAAAGGGGAAAGCTTACGCACCTCACAGTAAGCACGATTTAACCTTCTCATGATAGAAAAGAAGACATGTAAAAGTAGATTCCCTTCTTGTCTTGTCTATCTCCTCCTTTCTCCATTCACAAGTTATTGGGACCCACCAGAAGATGCTTATCTTCATTTGGGTAACTCTTTGATAAAGGAGTCGTTATGTGTCCACTTTCTATGGACGGATTTCAAACTATAATTCAAGAGAGAAGGTTAAAGTTTTGCCCACACTCCCTATAAAAGGCAAAGAGGGACGCCTTCATTCTCAACGAATTCTAGGCGAGTGAAGTCTTAGAAAGTAAGAGTCTAAGTCCTAAGTCTCAAGTCTGTTAGGAGTTTGTTAAGAAGAGTATGCTCTTCACTTTGCAGCTCTAAGTTGATCTGAGTGAATCAAAAAATCTGATACAAACAAGTATTCAACATTGTAAAAGCTTTTAAGCTCCTCTTTCTGCATATAAGTTTGTATCATTGCCAGCACGCATTGAATTTGATAAATGTATTCCTGAGTATTAGATGTGAAGATAATGATATCTATAATATTTTTCTGAGTGTCAAATACATTTTTCATCAGCATATCATTTGTCATTTGCAATTGTTGTTCAATGTTGGTATCAGAGCCAATGTGATGTTCATCTATTGTTACAATTGGTGTCTAACTATAATGACTCACAAGTGGTAATCTATCTAACTGTATTATTCCTAATATTGCTCCCCATACTGCTCATACAAATCAGACTCCTATTGTAAGTCCTCTATGTGTAAGTCTTGTTTTAGCTTGTTGCATTTAGGGAAGATCTGAGGCAGTAATCTTGTATTTCAAGCACAGGTGTGAACATTGGTCTAAGTGCAGAAATGGATAGACCAAGCACTTCTGGATTGAGTATGGAAAGCATCAACCACAGAGTAGATCGCAACATAGAAATTAAATTCAGCAATTTCTTTGCTGATAATGAAAGTTTTTTTTCTACTCCTGAATCTAGTAGTAATATATTAGATGAAAGATTCTCTAGTCAGTTTGATGATAAATAATTTCGTGTACCAAAGATAAAACCCTCTGAGATTTATAACGATGTGCCAAATAGTTTAGTCAATATGTTCAACAAAAACAAAGGTCTAAAAAAATGGTTTGGTTATAAATCTTCTTAGAGATGTCATGTAGCTACCTTATAGTATGTAGTTACAGGTGGGAACAAAGGCAAGCTGAGATTATTCTCAGATGCCCAAGTCATGAAATTTCAAAAGGAAGCCTTAGCCAGTCCAGATAATCCCCAGTTTATGCATTTTTCCTATGTAAGGATAGGTATCACCGGACACTACAGAAAGGGATTACCAATTATCATTCTCATGATGTTGAAAGATGCAAGGTTCCTAAAATTATCACATTTCTTGTTAGGTGCTACTTGTGACTCCATGTCTAAAGGGTCACTTTATATTGATTACTTATTAGATTTCCCTGTTAGTTTAAAAGATGGTAATCTTCGAGATGTTCTCGAATATAATTTCAAAACCATGAACCTTCATATGAAGAATCAGTCTATAGACCATTCCCTTACCTTTCTCATTCACTATAGGTTATACAATAAGGTTCTTCCCTTAATGATAAACCCTAGAAAGGCACAAGGTCTAGAAGGTCTGTCAACCATCTGGAAATCTACCAATGACAGCACACGGTTAACTGCACCAAAGATAGTCCATCATAAAGATATTAAGTTGCCAGAAGAATGGGCATTAGATCTTTGGGATAAGGGTCAACCTGAAGAAGAAAAGCAACCACAATTGAGAGCCATCTCAATTGAAGAATTAGATGATCAGGCAGTAATCAAATTCTCATCCGGCAACCAGCCTACTTTACGCAGCAGCCCCTCTATGAGAACAGAGATAGTGTTTAATTACAACCAACTTGGTTTATCTGTGTCTCAGTTACCGTGTACTCAAAGTGCAAGGTTCCAACCCACTAAGGGTTTTGAAGATCTATTTAAGATCCCCTCTATTTCAAAACCTAGCAGCTCCACAGCTACAGCTGCTAGCACTTCTTGCTCCTATAAGTTATATTCTAAACTAGACAATGGGATGTATAAATGTGAGGATTGTTCTTTTGTTTTTAATTCTCCTAGGACATGACATTTCTGAATGTTTTCACCCAAACAAGCTATAATACCTGAACAGGATATCAAAGAAGTCCATGAGAAAGCCATAGGTACACCTATAGGTCCTTGCTTAGTTCCTGGTGCAATTCCTCCATTTAAAGATTTTATGCTTTTTGATACCACCGGTACTTATAAAGCCGATTTATAGCCTCTTCATATCTTTCCTATAGCTGAAAGTCTCCAAGGTTCCAGTCAAAGCAAATTGCTAAACTAGACTAATATGTGTCTTAGGAAATCTATGTTACTTGCTGAGGATAAGAAGATTTGGCATCAGGTTGAGGCAATCAAGGCTGAAAAGGCTCGTTTAAGTGCTCAAGAGAATTTCATTCTCTTATCTCCACTCTTGAATGTTTGGAAAAGCATTTCATAGATCAGTGGATGGCCTCTGTCAATAAAGACCTCCAAGAACTCAAAGCACAGTACAATGAGTTCAAAAGTCAAGCAGAAACGTGGTGGGTCGCTCAGCAACGGTCTTTAGAACAACAGAGAGAACTTCTGCAAAAGGTCAGAAGTTAAGTTAAATTAGATTGTGACATGCTTTCCGTACAACTAAATAATGCAAATATTCATGCAAAGCATAATGAACAAAAGATAGATAAATTTTATAATGAAGTTCATTCAATTGCACAGTCACAACTATTAATAGGAGATTCCATAGTTCAAGAATCTACAAATATACAGTTTGAACTACATCAAGAGTCCACAACTATTCAGTCTATGGTACATAGTGTTGGGCAGCAACAGACTATAAAAATAATGAATTTTCCTTCTAGTACTAAGGGATATTTACAGGCTCAGTATGAAGGACCAAAGTTGTCTACTGAAGTCAAAAACCCTGTGACTGAAAAGGTTTTTGATCCCTCAACTGGGACTCTTAGAGAAACCACTCTAGAAGAGTGAGAAAAGGGAAAGTTCTAGATGGCTTGTGGTAATGGTTCCAATCCTAATGGATCTAACCCAATTGATCCATTCAAAAATATTCAAACCCTGAAAGCTGACACACCTCCCCTTGTAAATTTTGATAATTTTGAGGATATAGAAAATACAAGAGGAATAAATGCTATGCGAGCCTGGATAACAAATTATTTATCCACTAATGCTAATGTTGATGAATCACAAGTGATCAAGTAGGATCTCAATGCAATGACAGGTGTTGCATGAAGTGTCTGGGATAGATTGGATGACACTTTCCAAGAAAGCCTAATAGGCAGAGGTACAGATCAAGTCCGTGCTTAGTTAACACGTTTGTTCGTAGGAAGAACAGATACTAGAGAAAAGCTGGCCTACAAGAAATTCTTAAGGGGTAAGTGCAAAGACCTCAAATACTTCAAGAAACATTGTGAGGAACAATATAATAATTTCTATCAATCAGGCCGTGAACAAAATCATGAATTTATGTTCACAACTTTTCTCAAAAGTTTTGGAAATGTGATAGGAGAATTCTACCATAAAAAAGTTCTTGAGAATCTGGTAATAGAAAGCATTGAAATGAAAGAACTAACCTTTCCTCAGTTAGTTCAATTTCTCACTCGGATTAATGAAGAAATCTGTGAAGAAGGTAAGACAAAGAAAGAGAAAAAGAAGGTACAACCTTTACTATCTTCATCTGTATGCTACCAGATAATGCCTTCAAATCAATTCCCAGATAAAGGAAAGTCTTCTTCTTGCTATGATTGTGAAAAGTTAGAAAAGTCTTAGAAAGTAAGAGTCTAAGTCCTAAGTCTCGAGTCTATTAGGAGTTTGTTAAGAAGAGTATGCTCTTCACTTTGCAGCTCTAAGTTGATCTGAGTGAATCAGAAAATCTGATACAAATAAGTATTCAATATTGTAAAAGCTTTTAAGCTCCTCTTTCTGCATATAAGTTTGTATCATTGCCAGCGCACATTGAATATGATAAATGTATTCCTAAGTATTAGATGTGAATATAATGATATCTATAATATTTTTCTGAGTGTCAAATACATATTTCATCTGCATATTATTAAGCTGAAATCTATTCTGAATTATAATGAAGTCAGAATCAATGGTGAATGGTTCCCATTGTTGAATAGCTTTGCTTCCAATTACACCATCATACCCATCTACCTCA